>SRSM01000326.1:2500000-5000000 GCA_019593545.1 Apocynum venetum | reverse complement strand
TTTTTAATAGAAAGTTTATATATCTATATTTTTATTCTGCGATTATAATAAATATTTATTTCTCTAAAATGATTATATTTTTTATTTTAACTAATAATATATGTAATTTAAGGGTTCATATATCACTAGACTACATTAATAGTTTAACTTTTTAATGTTAAAATTTTTAAAAAAATTTATATTAATAAGTAAAAAGTAAAAATATAATTAGGAGTATTCTGAAAATTTTATATTGATAAATAAAAAAGTAAAAATGTAATTAGGAGTATTCTGTTTACTAAGATCTCTAAAGTTTCATATCTACCCACGCACCAATATCGCATTTTATATTCCTGCCTAAACAGGAAACTTTGCAAATGACAAAAAAAAGAGGAAGAACAAATCAACTTTCTAAGAAGACCAGCTAAGCTCACATCAGCTTTCATCATGATTATTATATATAATATAAGGGTCCCTTCCAACTTCCACAATACTCGTCTTCCACATCTATAATTGCACATCCCATTATAAGATAAGGAAGGGGCATTATTTTATTCTTCAAACTCTTCTCTCTTCCAGCAGAAATGTTCATAGAAACCAGATATGCATTTTCTTCATTCTTCTTATCATTTCTCTTACTGTCCCAGTATTTTCCAATACTTTCAGCACATGAAGCTATCTCTTCTACAACTCCTCAAGTTTTAGCTTCTTCTTTGAAACAAGGAAAACAAGTTCCAGCTCTTGGCAATCAAAATCTGCAATTTAAGATCAAAAGGAGAGGAGGGAGAATTGTACCCATCGGAGCTCGTCCCACTGGGAGATCAAAATCATCATCATCATTTCGTAAACAAGCATCTTTACTCCAAGTTATAGCTCTTTTGGTCTTCTATCCATTTCTTGTGTACTCTTTTTGCTCTAGTCTGTAAATTTCCTTAATTTCTGCTTTTCCTTTGCCTATATTTATGTAGTTCTTTAATCCAAAGCCTATGGAGTTATCTTAAAGAGGTATACTTTCTATGAATAAGCATTTTTGTTATGCATTAATACCTTAAAAATTCAATTTGGCGCTGACACTCTTGTTCCTCATTCCATTTTTTTTTTCTGACTTGAATCCTGGAGTTGTATCACCGTTCTTTAAGAAATTACTCCTATGTTAATTATGGGTTATGAGCTATGCAACAATTTATTACAGATTTTCTGATATAATGGTACGTCTAAAGAGAGAACAGATCATTACTAATAACATGATTCTAATCGCACTACTCACTGTGCACAAAAGTTTCAAACTAGATGTGTTTAATTATCTTTAATTTGAAAATTAAAATTATTAAACAATATTTATATTGAATTATGCATATCAACTTGATTTATAGTTCTCTCTCGTGATTTAAAATATTTATTAACGTTATTTTGTATTATTTTTAATATTTAAAATAACACCTAATGAAAATAAAAAAAGGATACTTAATATAAAAATGAAAACGGAAGGAGTGGTTGGTAAAAGAGTTTCAAATGTCTATTTAAACATCGGGAGTTTGGAATTAAATATTATTGTTGTGTATTTTTAAAAAAATTATATTGAATTTTGAAGTTTCATATTTGAATATTTGATTTGATTTTAATTAAACTCATATATTATATATACTGTACACATTGTTATTCAATTATTTAAGGATGTAAATTGAGTTTAAAGTTTTAAAAAATACATAATTGATTTCAAATCGTATCCTCGGGTTGAAGAAATTGAATTGAATTAATTGACTCAAACATGTTCGCAAAAAAAAAAAAAAAAAAACTGCCACTAGTTTTGGATATGTTCATTTTTCTTAAATAATTCGAGTTCTTGCAACTTCCAGCCTTAACAAAGGCCCCAAGTCTTTAAACCCAAACGATCTACACTGAATTACAAATAAATCTTAATTTGATCAAAATAATTACTTGTGGGATATACCAAATATCAAAGGGTATTGAAATAATGTCTAACAATTTGAAAAAAGTGTTTGACAATTCTTTTAAATGTGTATGACAAAAACGTGACATTTTTTATAAGTATTGTATTTTTTTTAATGGCAAAATTTTTTTTGATGAATAAGATAAAGTTTTAAAAAAAAAATTAGAAACTTTTCCTTTTTTTTAATGAAATAGTGACTAAATTTCGTTTGTTAAAAAAAAAAAGTTAGCCACCTAAAAATAAATAAAATTTTTATCACATTAGTTTTAGATGTCTAATTTTTAAACATGATCTTCTATTTTTTTCATTTTAAAACTTTTCCTTTATTTAATGAAATAGTTAGTCAATTTGTCTAAAACAAATATTAGACACCTAAAAATAAATTAATAATATTTATTTATTATATAAATTTTGTATAATATTAAAAAATATTTTTACACTAATATTGAAATTTATTTTGACACTAAATTTTTACACTAATATTAAAAATATTATTTTTACACAATAGTACTAAAACTAATCTTCTATTTTTTTTTAAAAAAAAATTATCTTTATTTAATGAAATAGTTAGTCAATTTGTCTAAAAAAAATTAGATATTTAAAACTAATGTGACAAAAATTTTATTTATTTTTAGATGGCTAACTTTTTTTTAAAAAATAATAATTTCACTCACTATTTCATTAAAAAAATGAAAAGTTTCTAAAAAAATTTTTTTAGAAATTTAATGACTAGTAAAAAAAAAATTAGATGTGATTCACAATCATATCTAAGTTTTTTTTTTACTCACTATTTCCAAATAAAAAAAGTCTTAAGATTTTTTTTAAAAAAAAAAAAAATTACTCAATTTAAAAAAAATAAGGAAAAGTTTTTAAAAAAAATTTAACTAAAAAGACGTGATTTGACGTGATTCACAATTACATTTACCTTTTACAAAAAATATACCTTTTACAAAAAATATAATGTAAACATTTTTTACTGCACAACTTTTTTAAACGTGCTATCTAAATACATTTTAGATTATTTTGGTACATCCCATGAAATATTTTGGATCAAAATCTTGTTAAATTCTCGATCATACAAATACTTCTTGGCTTGATTAATACTTCCTCCATTATTCTTTTACTTATATAAAAAATGCGCTTTCGCTTTTTGAAAGGAAATTAAAATTTACGTGGCTTTTAGGTAAAAGACCAAAATATCTATTGAATTAAATGAAGTCAAGAGTTAAAAAGAATTTAATGAACTAACCTTAAATGCTATGTTGATTTCATAATATGAGACACAGCTAGAAATCTCACATCCGAACCTGCAACCAAAAAAAAAAAACCGGTGGAGATTCAACTCCGGCACCTTCTCCGATAATTAAGTCAGTAAAAAAATGGGAACATAAAGTATATGAAGACAATTTGGAGCTCGTCCCTCCGTTCTGTTCGAAATAAGGGAGTCTTATTCAGAGGCTTTCATCAATCACCATTGTATTTTCTTGCCTATGTTTATCTCGAAATTCTTGGGATCTCTCAGGCTTTAGGTCTCGTCCATCCTGTCTAGAAGGGATAATCAATGAGGGCCTTCCCAATTCTTGGCTCAGGTGTTCCTCATGAATGTTGGGCTTGAAAGAAGGAAATCCAAATTGGGCTACTTCATCAGATTGCAGGCCTTCTCTCATATTGGGCCACTTCAGCTTGGTTATCTCCTTTTTATAGACCAATTTTTATGACTCAACTTGGGTAGGTTGTATGGCATTTAAATATAGTTATTTTATTTAGTTTAATTATAATTTATTGATAAACTAAACAGGATCATTTTAGTATTATATTCTTTTTGTTTCATATATTTGTCTACCCAAGTTTGAAATCTGAGAAGTACAATATACTTCTTGTCCGAAATAGGTTCTAGAGAATATTTTCCTAAGTGCAATATTAACCGACAGACTTTTTATTGCAGACATCTACCTACTTACTTGGTTGATGCATGCTCGACAAGTTTTCTTTCGCCCATCTTTCCCAAAAACTATCTAACATTGTCTTCATGAGTCAAGAAAGTACTTCAATTAAATAAAATTGTTTCAACTGTATCAAATCAAGAATTGGATTTCTAGTTCCATGAATTCTCTATTATACATACCTTGACACAAAAAAGTACCCAATTATCTAAAGGGTCCCATCAGCTGATTTTGTCAAGAGAAGATCCTCGCCTCAACCAAATTATGACTATCTTCCAAAAAAAAAGTTCTTGATGGGCAAAGGGAGGTAAGTTTAATCTTTGCATAAAAGATCAGGTAAAAACAAGCAAAAAATACTCCGGATGTTGCTCAACAATTAGATCTTGATTATGTTCCTAATTTTCTGATTGTTTTTATAAGACCATTCTTGCTCAACAATTGGATCTTGATTATGTTCCTAATTTTCTTATTCGAATAAGTTGTTTTGATAAAACCATTCTTGTCGATAGGACACTACATCAAAGATCATTCTCACAATTTCGAATATGGAGGAATATTTTCCAGAATAAGTCTGATTATTGTTAAATGGCAATCGTGAGGATGTAGTTTCATAGATCATAGGTTGAGAAGAAAACTAAATCGCCATGTATAAATAGAGATAAAAAATGCTAAGAGAGGACAACAACAAAATCAGCTTATTTAATTGATTTTCTTAAAGTAAAGCTTGTTAGGTCTTAATTGTAGTTTTCATTTTTGTTGTCTCTCTCATTTTTATAGTTTAACCTCATGTCTTATTTTGTTTGTATTTATGGTTAATTAGCTAAGACATATTCCTTCTTGTAAGTTAGTTTCCTTCTATCAACAACAATATAAACTCACCCATTTCAAGTTCATTTTCCTCTCTCTGCTAATAGTAGACTAAGTCAAAGATCATCGTCACAATTTCGAACAAGGAATATTTTCAGAAAAAAGTACAGTTTTGAGAAAATGACAATCATGAGTCTTAATTCAAGAAGATGTGGCCTCACAGAGATCATAGATTGAGAAGAACAATGATTCAGCATATACAAATAGAGATGAAATATGCTGAGAGAGGACGACAACAAAATCAGTTTATTTAATTGCCTTTCAGCTTCTTTTTAAGCATTTTTGCTTTCCTTAAATCAAAGCTTCTTAGTTCTTAGTTGTAGTTTTCATTTCTGTTAGTCTCTTTCATTTTTATAGTCTAACCTCATGTCTTGTTTCAAAGCTTCTTAGATCTTAGTTGTAATTTTCATTTATGTTAGTCTCTTTCATTTTTATAGTCTAACCCCTCATGTCTTCTTTCAAAGCTTCTTAAGTCTTAGTTGTAGTTTTCATTTCTGTTAGTCTCTTTCATTTTTATAGTCTAACCTCATGTCTTGTTTTAAATTTAATTTGCATTTATGTTTAAATAGGTGAGAGATAATCTTTCTTGTAAGTTTGTTTGCTTCTATCAACACCAATATAAATTCACCGCTTTCAAGTTCATTTTATATTTTGTTTAAGTCTTTATATTGCATTCATTTAATTGGATTTCAAGACTTTCTATAATAACTCTAAAAATTCATCCATAAAAAAGGTTTCATGGAACTCAACAAACTCAATAGAGTGAGTTTTAGAACCATTTTCTAATTATCGATACCTAATTCATTAATTAATTTAAAACTTGTCAGATAGAGTAAAACTGAGTGATCGATCCATATGGTAGTTATATTTCGATGGGCAACCATATGAAACAATTAAGCATGTATTATGCAGTACCCAAAAAAGAAATAATAATAATAATAATAATCCAAAGCGAATTCATGTTCAGCGAGGAATCTTGCTCCATGCATGAAACCTTTTCTAATGCAATGCTTGAGAAAAAAGAATATTAATCTAATCATCTAGGATCCTATTCCTATGAGCAATAATATTGTTCCCCAATTACTTTGTAAAAGTGTATGCATGTTCGTAACCTCACCTTTATAAGACTCCTATTTTGCTTTGTATATAATTTTGAGTGAATAGAAAAAAATGTCATTTTACTTCCATAGAATTTCATAAAAAGATTGTTTTACTTTCTTGTGGTAAGAAATGTGAATTTACTTGTAAAATAGGTTAAAATAGTCATTACGTTAATTTTGATCGTTTGATATCAGTTAAATATAACGTTTTTAGGATATTTTTGCTTTTTTAAGTCAAATTTAACTTTTTTGATATAATTTAATGAAAATAAAAATATATATTACTTGAAAATAATTATTTAATTTATATTCAAAACGTTTAAAAAAAATAGAATATTGTGAAAGTAATGTGACTTTTTTTTGTATTCAGTCTATAATTTTAGACCTCTTCACATCAATTAACATTTTCATGAACTTTTATTTGTTGCATAATGCAATTTCTATAATAATGAGTGGAAAGTAATCGAGGAAATCTCTGGTATTACTGTAAAGCATTTTGGATAATTAATTGCATGTAATGGTATTACTGGCTTATTAATGGAATCAAGATCACGGAATATTTATCCTTAATTCTCTGCGAGTAAAAGTCTTTTATTCATCACTTTAGCACTCTTAGACTATTAGTTTCGAGATAATGTAAACACCGCCCTAAATCTCGTATCTCCTGTTTTTCGCCAATTATCACATTAATCACCAATCTCCAATGTTCTTAATCGCCCTATATAATTTAGGAGAATTAAAAAATACTTTCTTCGAAAATGTTCACTTTTTATTTTGATTAAAAATTAAAAAAATTTTACTTTAATTATTTTTGGTAATAATATAATTGATAGTTGGAAATTGAATGTTCATTTTTTTACTTTTAATTAAAAATTTTAAAAATTCTTTGAATTTAATTATTTTTGTTAATAATATAATTGATAGTATTATTTATGAGTTAGTCTGATTTAAATCGTTTAAATTAAAATGATAAGTTGTGAAATTCATAAATTAATGCGATTTAATTCATTAAATTAAATAATTTAATATTAAAACTTTGTATAAAAAAGAAAATAAATATTTATTTACGAACGAATTGATTAACATGTTTAAATATTGTATGGTGTGTCACAATTTTTGTCTTTTAAATTAACCCCCCCCCCCTCTCCCAAAAAAAGGAAACAAATTGTAATAATAACCTGCATAATTGTTGGAAAACTATCTCTCTCTTTTTTGGCAGAATTTGATGATACCATTGCTGAATCAAACTTCAAAGCTAAATCATGTGAAATGGAATTTTTAAATTCCTTCCAAATTTGAATGGGTCACATATGAAATTTAAATACACATCATATGTACATGATATGCGTATATGTATAAATATATAACTATTTACTGTATGTGTAATTTATAAAAGAATTTGATTAATGCATATTCTAAAAAGATATGAAATATAAAAAAAATAGAGGTTTATGTGAGTAGTTAATGGGAATCTCCAAGGCAATGGATCGAGATGAAACTGGCAGCTACAGTGATAATTAAATTGGTAGGGGAATGAACACTTGTGTACTTAAAGATTATAAATATAGCTGTAAATGAATCAAGCTGCCTCCCGATCGAACGGTGATGATAAGCAGACGCCATAGTAATCATTGAAGTTTAGTAAGCCACATGGATATATTATGAACAAGGGACATCATCATTCATTGTAGTTAATGATCTAGAATGAATAGATGCAGAGGGTGCGTCTCCATCATTAATGAAGAATATAAATTCACTCATCTGCTTTTTAGTTTTTTTCTTTTTTATAAGTCGTCACAAAACTCATGTTTTTTTAATAAATATAAATTATTTTACAATTTTTTAAAAAATATTTTATCCGTTATTTTATATATTATTATTATTTAATTTTATTTATTCTCTTATATATTTTTTATTCATAAGACAATTTATTTTTCTTCTGTTATCTATTTTCCTCTCTTTATTATTATTATTATCTCTTATCTTCTTTTTCTTATTTTTAAAAATAAAATAAATACTAAGATATATATATATATAGATAGAAAAAGGAAAATCTCTTTTAACTGTGTGAATAATCTTCCCATCACTTATTCTCAATTCCTTCTAAAATATAAAATATTTTAAACTTCCCGCAGTTGTAGGTCATTAGACTTTTTTGGTTGTCTTGATTCTGAGCGGCTTCCCCCTCTGTTTATTATGAAGGAGTTGGAACTAATTATTACCCATATCTGCTCAGCCTCCTTTTGTTTGATGGCAACGAATGAATGGCAATGAAGTAAGTACTTAGCCTTCCTTCGAGTAGTAAGAGTCAAATTATGCAGTTCATTTGGATTAGTCTCTCATGAAAATATACTAGATGATCTAATAAAATAAAATAAGTAAAAATAATAATTAATGACTGACCATTTAGCCCAAACGAAAAAATTTACTCCTTCATATTGACCTTTTACCATTGTTAGAATCTCTTTCTTATTTTTAATAAAATATTTTAATATTTTCTTTCTTCTCACAAAACAAAAGTTTTCTTCTATTTTTTAAAATTTCTAAGAAATAAATAAATATAGATATAATAAAAATTAAAATTCTCTTTTAGTAGTCTATATAAAGATATTTCTAACAATTTATAAAAAAGAAAGAGGAAATAAAAAATTGGAATAATGATTCATGCGTCAGATCGCCATTCTCGGGTTCCTACAGATGTTATTAAATTTGTGGTGATGGTGATGGATGCTTGGCAACATGAGAAAGATGCAAACGAAAGGTGAAACAATATATAATTGTAGAGCTGTGCACCAGAGTGTCAGTACAATAATTGCACGACAAATTTAATTATAGACACCTCTCCCTTTTTTATTATAATAAGATTCATTAAGTAAAATATTTTAATTTTAATTATAAGATATTTTATTATTATGTATATTATTTATAAATTTATTATAATTTATTAAAATAAAAAAAGAAAAATGATTTATTTTTTAAAATAAAAATATAGTGAAAAATAAAATAATTTATTAAAATGCATAAAATTACTTAAAATATCTTATAAAAAATGATAAAAGTAATAACAAATAAATAACTATTGCATAATAAATTATTGGAACAATTATTAGATTTTTAATATTGGAGAGAAGGAAATTAGTGCATTCTTCAAATTTAAAAATAAATAATTGAGATTTGTCATCTCGTTGTTTCATTTTCTTTTTAAAAATATTATCCATTTATTAATTGCCTTTTGGAAATATATTGAGGGGAGAAAAAAAAGATTTGCATAATACTACAGTTGATTCAAACTGCATAATCCCAAACAGAACCAAAAAAAAAAAAAAATTTGATCTAAGTCATGAATTATTTAAAGTAACGGTTGATTAAGACTCGAAACTCTTAAAATATAATTTTCCTCGATGTACGAAAATTAAGTCTCATCAACTGTTTTAACATTATTCAAAGATCTTCACCTACTTTGTTAGGTTTCTTTCTTTTTTGTTTGGGTGAATAACTTTGTTAGGTTTCAATGACATTACATTGATTCATAAAAATAAAAAAAAATAAAAAAAATTCCACACTCCATTGACTAAGGCTTGAAATATTATTTTATTTTACTCCTTTCCAGGCATACCATCTTTGATAATATGGTAAAATGAGAGATTTCTTCGCCCCTTTCACGTTCTACTCGTACAATTCTTTCAAGAAATACCATGATGATTTAAAGCGAGCGGTAGTACTGTGCTAAACAGGACCAGCAAAGCCGTGTTGGAGAAGACAGGACAACCAAGAATATACTCGGCATTTTCAAAATATATGATTTTTGGAATTTATTTTTTGTTTTAAAATATAATATATTTTATTATTGTAATAATTATTTTATGTATTCTTTTTAATATTACTTTTATTTTAAAATGAAAAATAAATGATTTAATTTTAAATTTTTAAAAAGAATATGACACAATAAATTATAATATTTTAAAAAATAAAAATAATTTTAATATGTATAAAATGTCTAAAATATTTTATATTTTGAAACAAAATAAATATAATATTATACTTCATGATTCCTCCTATAGCGGAGCAAAACAATTCTTTGTGCTATTTTCACTATTTAAAAAAATTAACTATTAAAATAATTTATATTTAAAAATGAAATGAGATATTTTCACGATTTAATGACGAAGCATTATTATTTTATAGATGGGATGGTTTTTACTCTCGTCACAGGTTCTAAAGCAGCTTATTTATATTTCCAATATAATTTCATTAGTTCCATTATTCGATTTTCGATTTGATTTTTTATTTGAAAATTTGTTTTATTCGATATTCAATTATTTTTTAATGAAGATCGAATCAAATCATAATATTATAAGATCAAAAAATTGAAGACTGAAATATTTCGATTCAATCTAATTTGATTCGATCAAAACCAAAATTCCATTATATATATATATATATATTTAAAATGAAATACTAATTTTTTAAAATTATTTTGTAATATTTACATTAAGTTTGCATATCATTTATAAAAATAAAATAAAAAAATTATCTCATTATATGAAATTCTTGTATCATTTATAAGATTTTTGTCAAGAAAAAAAAATTATGAAATTAGAAACAAAAATGATTAATTATTATTGTTATAAAAATATAAATTCGATATTTGATATAATACGATCTTTAAAATTGAAGATCGAATCGAAATAAATTCATTTATCAAATATCAAATTTGATTGAATGATTAGATTAAAAAATCGAATGAAATTTTAAAATTCAATTCAATTCAATCTAAATAATCACGTGGACCAAATAATGCCCACCTACCGCAAAACGTCATTAAATTTTGTACCCAATATAAACCAAAATGCACCAAATTGATAAGCACTGAACATCCTTAGGGTCTGTTTGGTTGGGAGGATTTGAAGGGGAAGGGAGGGGAGGGGAGGGGAGGGATTTTTTTAAAAATCCTTGTTTGGTTCACTTTTTAGAAGGGGAGGGGAAGGAAAATTTGTAATAAAATCCCTCCCCTCCCCTCCAAAAGTGGGGAATTTGGAGGGGAGGGAAAATATAGATATATAATTACTAAAGTACCCTTACTTACTAAAAAATCATCCACTACAATTATAAGAGTTTAATATCAATTTAAATATATTTTCCCTCCCCTTCCCTTATTAATCAAACAAAGATATTTTCTCTCTCCTCCCCTCCCCTCCTATCCTTACCCTCCCCTCACCTCCCCTTCCCTCCATTAAAATCCCTCCCCTCCCCTCCCCACTTTTGAACCAAACAGACCCTAAGGGTTATTAAAGTCATGACATTGGCCAAGCACTTGTGAACAGTCTGATACACACTGCTACTATCATTTTTATTTTTATTTTCTTGTTAAAGGACTTAGTTGGATGTTATTGCAAGCAGAAGAGACTTGAGAAGCTTTCTTGTTGCAAATTCTGGCTATGGAATTTTCAACAGTTCAAAGCTGACAGGTGTAATGTGAATTCCACTAAATTCTGATGGAAATTAAAAACACAGAAATCACCTCATATGTACTTCCAAATTTGACAATGGCACGTTTGTGAAAGTAAAAGATACTAACCCTCAATTTAGACTGAATTTTTTTCTCAAATTCATGGTTTCCCATAAAATGTTTTTAAAAATAATTTTTTATCTTCAAAATTTTAAATTTTCTTGTAACTTTATAAAATGGTCACACGTATTATATATATATATATATATATATATGAATAATGGATTATACATATTCATATCATTAATATTTTTATTCCTTTTAAATTAAAAATGCAATCTAAAATAATTTATTAATTATATTATATTTTTTATAGTACTAATTATAAACCATGTGAGACTATCGATTATCTAATCTAAATACGCCCTAATTGTACTGAAGAACGGATCTTGGTTGAAAACTACTCCTCATTCAATTCTGTATGGTGAATTTCAAGCTTTCAATGCCCCGTTCATTTATCTCTTAACAATAATTATCCTCAAAAAAAAAAAAAAAAAGGGGAACCCGTGAATCTAATTACACAGTATATATGATTTAAATTGACTGATGGGAAAGAGGCTAGAAATGCTTGCCACGCATGACGTTACAAATGATGAAGAAAAATGGAAGTTGGAGCACAAAAATGTCAAATTTCAAAAGGTCGACCAGATGCAAAGAATTCTTATATATATTCAGGTTGGAATTCTGGTACTCGTGGGCGGAAAATACCCAAGTATCGTTGGAAATGTGTTAGTAGTGGTATTATATTCTTACAAGGAAAATCATTTGACACCTTTAACAAAAAATTATATATATATACATATTAGTGCTAGTACTAGTAGAAATAAAGCGTTATCTTCTAGAATTGTGCTTGCAAAATCAAAAGCTTCTACATAAACTATATGGCTGGAAAATTGGTCAAAATATGGCTGGCTAAAGGGTTCCATCAATGTGGCGCAATGTTCTCATGCTTAAATATACGTCTTGTCTTGATTGCATTAATTTATGGGACATACTTTGTCCATATTTTTATTCTAATCCCCAGTCTTAGGCAGGGATCATTCAGTTGCTTGTATCCACGATAAGTAAATATGATTTTTAAATGCATCATGCCATTTGTCATTTGTCATCTTTCTATTTTGTACTATTCGGAATTTAACATCTTGCCGAACTGTCTTAATCATTGATAACGTATAAACAATTTGCTTACACATACAATCATACATAAATCGACCTTTGCTCTTGTTTAACAATTGTTACTACTATCTTCATCTTAAAAAAATAAAAATAAAGATGGGTTTAATATAAATTTCTTATTTTAAAATATTAATAATTTTATAATTATTTATATTTTTAATATTATTTTTTTCATTTAATACTCTTTCTTTAAAGATAGTGAAAGTTGTAGTCATAAATAGGAAAGAGAAAATTAAATTTAAAAATAATTACATTAAATTATACTTAATATATGTATAAAAGTTTAGATCTTTGCAGATTCATTTTACTTGAGTGTCTAGACGTGGAATTAAACTACATGCTCAACCGCTTGTGGCAGGCCCATTTATATTTTAAGATGAATCCATTATTTTTTTTTTCAAAATATAAATTGTTTTATAGTTTTTCTTCTTATTATAGTATATAAATTATTTTACTAAATTTTATAGATGTTTCATTATTGAATTTCAATATTATTTTTACTTATTTTCTTCTCTCTTATCACCTCTTTAATTTTTATTTCCAATACAAAGTTTTTATATTTTCTTATTCTCAAAATAAATTTTATTTTATCTTTTTCTTTTTTTACTTCATAACTTATGAAGTAAATATTTTCTTAGCATATGTAAAAAGTCTTCCAATTGGAACGGAACGAGTAATATTTTGTTGAAATGAAAGTCAGTTTGAACACAGCAGTTGAAACCAACATGTACACTGATAAGTTTGAGCAAAACTCCTTTAAATCCAGAATGCCATATTTTGTGCGGCATTTCAATTTTATTTATTTTTTAAAAACTATCATTTCTATCACAAAACATTTTTAATCTTACAAAAACCCTTATTCAATTTAAATTTTTTCTTAATCCGGCAAGTAGGATTTAATTAATCTCATATAAAAAAACTTACATTCAAGAATCAATCTCAAATACATACTTCTTTGTATATCACAATTGTTAAGAATTATTATTAAAATTATAACTCGAATCCATAAATAATTAAATATAGATAAAACTGTTTTATTGATTAAGACACACCATATCAAATACATTCTTTTTGCTTTTAATGAATTACCTTAAAGAGAAGAGTTTGAAAAGCTGGGAGATGAGAAGATCAGATTCCCGGTTGCTTTTTGTACAAGGTAGAGATAGATGATATAATACTTATTCCAGTGGCTGCAAAGTGCTAACCGAGAAAAAAGTTCATCAAAGCCGCCGGAGGAGACAAAGCACTTTTAGCATAATTTCAAAATAATTTCAGATTCTCAAAGCCCACCTAATTTGTATGAATTCAACTAACTATGTAAATGTTCTAGAACCTTTTCAATTATTGCACGTTAGCCACTCCAATAACCTTTTTCTGTAACAAGATTTTTAGGTTTACTAATATTTTTGTCCAGGTCCCATTTCTTGACCATTTCCATTAAAATAAGAAATTTTATATTATAATTACTATACATCAAATCGTTTATTCAATTCATTAAATAAAAAATCTCATCAAATGAAGATTTTGTAAAATTTATATTTTACATAGTATAAACTATTTTTTTTCACATAATTCTTACTATCCAGATGCATCCGAACAGCATATAAAGATGTTCATACTCTGTATCTTCTTTGAGCAAATTATTTTCTATAATGATATATAGTTTGGTTTTATTTAAAATAAAATATATATATATTTGATTTTTCTTTTAAAGAAGAAAATAGTGTTGTGCAAGAAAAAAAAAAAGGACAGCCTTTTGAGGCCCTTAATTAATTCAATATTAAGTGCAATAATACAATTTCATGATTGCTAATGCAAGCTGTTTCTCTTTTTTCTTTCTTCTTCTATTTAGCATAAGCCGACACTATTTCCTTAAATTCACAACTATTTCTAAATGATACCACAGACTTGTTAAAAACGGAGGAAATATCAAACTTTTTCAAAATATTGAAAAGAATCCATTGGCCCGGTGGCTTGAATAATCAAAACGTGGTCTATAAAATGACTATTTTTAGTTGGCATAATTAATGTTGTCGCATTGATATTAGTATTGGTTTGAAGGCATTTTCGTGTCAAAATTATCACAACAGAAAATTGTTTCTGAAGTTGAAAACCTGATTATTGAATCTTGACTCAGCAAAAAATAATAAAGTAAGGGTTAGAAGAAGAATAGCGAGTGTCATGCACAGTGATTGAGGTTCATTTTCTTGTGAAAACGATTTGTGCAACGTAACTCTCTTGTTTACATGTCATTAGTATCAGCAATGGAAAACGAAACTTGAGATAAAATAGATGTTTCTTTGACATTCACGAACACAAGATGTATTTTTTAAAAAAATATTAAATAGTATAGTTCATATGTTCCCTTTTATAAGAAGCAATTAATAAATAAATTGACTTGTTTCTAAATATAAGATGTTTTGTTATTTTTATAATTATTTTACATATTATTTATTATTTTATATTATTTTATTTTTCATTCTTCTAAATACAATAAATACTACTTGATAAAGAGAAATCAAATATTAAATATGAATCAAATAATAAATATTAGTTATTTATTTCAATCTTAATGTTTTTACAAATGTTTAAAATTTTTACTAAAAATTTATCTAAATTAATCATTACAAGTTTAAGTTTTTTTTTCAAAAATTATACTTCATTCGTCCGAATTGAAACTAAATATTTCTATTTTAATTTATTCAAAAATAAATATTTTTACTTTCCTTTGATAAATAATATATTTCTTTATATAAAGTTTGATTAATAATCTCTTTACTTTAAAATATTTATATATAATTAATTCATGAGTCTCACACTCATTATTAGTTTCAGAAATTTACTAATTTATGAGTCTAACCATCCATTACATTAATATAAATTATGATTTAATAATTTAATTAAAGTAAAAAAAAGAATTATTTATTTTTTAATCAAATTAAAAAATAAATGTTCAATTTCAAATGTAAATTCAAATGAAAATAAGATAAACAATTAGATTCGTATCCAAATGCGGTGCCGCGGCGGTGGCATTTCAATTTTATTAAGTAGAGAGGTGGTATACTTTAAGAATAGTTTATTCCCCATAAATGCAAACCTTTGTTTATTTAGCTTTTCCTTTTAGTAAACCCTTGTGAGGAGCGTCCCCTTCTGGTCTACACATATATTTTTAATAAATATACTACAATATGAAAATAAAAATAGTATTCCTGTGGTGTTAGAAATAAGCACACATTTTGTACATTTCCATGTGGTCTGCCTCTCGGCCTTTGACTTTGACTCACAGGCTTCGCTCTTACTCAAAGCACTGGTTTTTTTTGGCACTCCACGTTCTTCATTTTTAACAAATATCAATCAATCAGTGTGCGCTCGTGCATACTCCATCCATCTTCATGAGATAATTATCTAACATCCTGCCTAAAAATTAGTACGGCAATTGAGGCAATTATCTAACGATCATGTCTGAAAATTAGTTATCGACAATTATCATTTTATAAGTTTAAAGTAAAAAAGAAGAAGTAATATATAGTTATTGTATTATGTTTAAATAGTTATTATTTTAATACCTTTAAAGTCTAAAAATTAACTTTTATATATTATTAAATTGGGTCTAATAATTATTATTTTATTAAGTTTAAATAGTTTTTTAAAAGAAAATAAGTTTTATCATTATTCTAATTATTTTATTATATTAAAGAACTTTTGAATTTATCATTATTTATTTATTTTTCAATTTAATGATAATTGATAAATATTTGTTAAATAATTGATTTATTTATGAGTTAATATGGTGTGAGAGAGTATTAATATAAAATTTAATGAATTTTAAATAGTTCATTAAGTATCTGAGTTAAAGTTTTTTAATATTTTAATTTAAAATACTTTTAAAAAATTTAAATTTTAAATTATTCAAAATTAAAACTTCATTTTCAATGCGGTTTAGCTCAACGCCTTATAATGCTGTCAAACTCCATCTCGAACAGCTCAATTTCGATTTTGACTCAGTACTCGATTACAAGTTGTAATTTACAACTGGTTTGGTCAGATAAAGCGAGGCCAGACGACAGGTCGTATGGACAGTATTGAATAAACAATTGTTAATTAATTTGGGATGTAACACGTGAATGTGCTACCACCGCACGACTCGTGGAAGATTTGAATAAGAGGCATTCTTTATGTAAAAATGGAAATGGAGAAAGATACTGCTTTGATCATTTGTACATTTTATTATACAATGATATATATATATCTCGATAGAGAGAGAGGGAGAGAATTTTGAAAACAATTTCACTTATTACAAAACTATCTCTAAAAATAATTTTTTTACCACTCAATTTTTTTCGATATCTAAATTTAAATTCTTTTTTAATCTCACACATTTATATAAACAATACATTTTTTATTATTTTTTAATTAAATCATAGTATCAAATAATTTATTAATTATATATTTATACGATATTAATAATATAAAAATTTAAAAATATCATAATTTCAATTTATAATTAAACAATAATTTTCAAATTTCAATCAAAACATGTGATCATTCACTAAATTTAAGTGCATATTTCATTGTAAAATATCAAATTCTTAAGTATATTTTTATAAAGCTAACACGAGACACACAAATTAAGATCTTAATGAAAATAATATTTTTTCAATTATGTCACACACTTTAAAATGTCAGGTGACACTGTCCATGTCTAGAGGAGACCCTATTATGAGATTGACCATTTTTCTCTTAATGAGAAGGGAATTTGTTATTATTAAAATTTAATGTGTATAGTAAATATTCTCTCGGTATAATAATTTATAAATTATATAAGAAAAAAGTTATATTAAACGTAGATGTAAATGGCTTATTTTGCAAAAAGGTTAAAGTCAAGTAGTGAGTTAAGAAGTTTCATTCATTCATTAAATAATTTAATTAACTTCTTGTGAAACAATATTTTATGGCCAAAATTAAAGTGAACACAACTGAATCTTTTAACAACCAACTATTTGCACTCTCCACCTAATTCTTTCAATGAAAAAGGAAAAAAAAACATGGACGTATTTATCCTATAAATAGGCGTAGGGATCAATCACAAATCACAATTAAAATTCTTATCACAATCACTCATCCCATTCTCCCCTTGTTCCATTCTAAGAATAGCAATTTCACCATCCTTCTATTCTCGCGGCTACGGTTGAGCCAACACTGCAAGAACTAGCTGTCATCAACTGCTTGGTAAATATACTGCCAAGATTTTTTTATTTTGTGTTCCATATATTTCTGAATTTTTTGTCTAACCATTAATTCAAGTCACTGAACTTTCATAATTTTCTTTATGAAGTTTACACTTGCATAAATTTCATCATCCATCCAATTAGTTCATTTGTTTCTCTTTTGCATGGGAAGTGAGGAAATGAAGATAAATGTGAAGGAAAGTGCAATGGTAAAGCCAGCAAAGCCAACACCAACAAAGAGGCTTTGGAATTCGAACTTAGACATTCTGGTTGCAAGAATCCATATCTTGACTGTTTACTTCTACAAATCTAATGGATCATCCAATTTCTTCGATACCCGGATTCTGAAACAGGCACTGAGCAATGTTCTTGTCTCATTCTATCCTATGGCTGGTAGATTAGCAAGGGATGAAGAAGGAAGGATTGAGATTAACTGTAATGGGGAAGGTGTTTTATTGGTTGAAGCTGAAACAGACTCCACTGTCGATGAACTTGGTGACTTTACTCCCAGCTTAGAGCTCCGCCGCCTCGTCCCCACTGTTGACTATTCCGGTGGCATTTCTTCATATCCCTTGGTCATATTCCAGGTATCTTTCTCGACTAAAGTTTCTTCAAAAAATTCATACTTCGCCATGCTTTTCTCTAATAATAGTAAATTATTATACACTAAGTGGGGAAGGGAGTAGTGGGTCTTTATTATATCATATATCATCGTTGTATTTTAAAGACTATATATAAAACGGTGTAACAGAAAAAAAGTGTTTAACATAGAATCCCATAATTACCAAATAAGGCAAATTTAACTTCAATTTTAAGGCTACATATTTATACAGTAATTTTGTTTAAAAGTTGTTTCATTTGCAACCTCATCTTCCAAAAACTAGACTTTTATAAAATTTGACCAAATATTTTTGGAACAAATTAAAAAGTACTTGTTTGGGTAATAGCTCGAATACATGCTCAATTTTTTGAACTTGAATAAAGTGAACGCTTCATTTTCTTTCAGTAAAATTTAGCCTGTCACTAATAGGTCGGATCTGTTTTTTTTTACAAAAAAAAAAAATCGTACTATTTAGTAAATATTTATGTGTATGCTCAGTTTTTGGACTTGTAAAAAAAACAATAATGTTAGGGAGTTTCGTCCTTTGTTAAGAATTCGATCATTAAGAGTCTGATGGAAGAATGAATCGGTAGATATAGGTGTGGAAGGCTCCGAACAAAGATTATTTCTAAGAAAAGAAAAAAAAAAGTACGTGCGTGTTGCAGCATTTAATTGCAGTATTTCGAAAGATAAAAGATGGAAAGGTCGAAGCACGTGCTCACGTCAAAATTAGAAATGTTTCATATGAAAAGGAAGAAAAGTTTGCCTAGAATAGTTGATTGAGTACATGAGAGAATAAATTACGCGTTTTGACATTTATGCGTGAAAAGGAAAGGAAAGACAAACTACTTTTCTTTTGAATATATGTACCTGAAATCAGGACAAAAATTAGATCCTTGAATGAACTACAATTTTAAGTATAATTAAATTACTACTTGTTTTTTTGTCTAATTTGAAATTACAATGTTCAAATAATTTATTACAGAATTTCTACTGCTAATAATTCTTTTACAGTAAAACACAATATCTTTATAATACCTGCACATTAATTTTACAAGAGGTGCATTGTTTGAGTAGATGAGTAAATTTAACGAAAGATTCATTTAGATAATGATTTTTTTAAAAAAATAAAAATTGGATTAATGAAATGGGACGCCAACATAATGAATAATTAGTTATATATGTATTGACGAAGTTAGGAGGAGGCAAAGGAGGAACTTTCGTCACGATGGACAAATCATTTTGATCGGTTTGGCCACATGCTTTAGTTTTTGACAAACTTTTGAATTGAGAATTTTTTTTATCCTTTTTGGTGAATGAGGAGGGAGATTCATTTAGATGAGAATTATAATTTTTCTTGGATAAGATTGGCCATGATTGTAGCAGACAGACCATTGATTTCTTATTGTGTATATTTTGGCCAGGTGACCCGTTTCAAATGTGGTGGAGTTGCTCTTGGAGCTGGGGTGCAACACAATTTGTCCGATGGGGTGTCTTCTCTTCACTTCATCAATTCATGGTCAGACATAGCTAGGGGTCTTTCCATTGCAATTCCACCGTTCATTGACCGGACTCTGCTCCGTTCCCGGGAACCGCCAACGCCGGTGTTTGAACACGTCGAATACCATACCCCTCCGGCACTCAAAGATCAAGACCTCAAGACTAGCACCAAGGCAAGTTCCACTGCCATGCTAAAGTTCACCCCTGAACATGTTAGCCAACTGAAAGCCAAGTCCAAAAATGAGGGCAGCACATATGAGATCCTAGCAGCTCACATTTGGCGTTGCGCGTGCAAAGCACGTGGCCTCAGTGATGACCAACTCACCAAATTGTACATTGCCACCGATGGTCGTTCAAGGTTGAACCCTCCACTCCCACTGGGCTACTTGGGCAATGTTGTTTTCACCGCCACGCCAATTGCTCGATCAGGCGATCTTCAATTGGAGCCACTCACAAACTCTGGAAAGAGAATTCATAAAGAATTGGTAAAAATGGACAATAATTATCTCCGATCGGCACTCGACTATCTCGAGTGCCAATCCGACCTCTCCGCTCTTGTGCGAGGGTCAAACTACTTTGCTAGTCCTAATCTTAATATTAACAGTTGGACTAGGTTGCCGGTGCATGATTCAGACTTTGGTTGGGGAAGACCAATCCATATGGGACCAGCCTGCATACTCTATGAGGGAACTGTGTACATATTGCCGAGTCCTACCGAAGATAGGACATTGTCTTTGGCTGTTTGCTTGGATGCTGATCACATGCCAATCTTCCAGAAGTGCTTGTACGAATTCTAAGAAAAAAACAGCTTTTTAAGTTACAGAGGAATTGACTAGAGGTTCTTTGGCGTGTTTACTCACTTAGTGAGTTAGTCCTTAAATCTTTTTTTAATTTTTTTAAGATTCCTTATTTTTTGGTTTGGGTGAGATTAGTATTTCCCCTAATTTATAGAAGGGTGCTCTTGAAAAATCATGTTTCTATATATTTTTTATGCAACTTGGCATTTTTAGTCTCTTAATTTCTTATATTTGGTAAGACTGAGTCCCTAGTTTATTTTATTTTATTTTAAAATCTCTTATCATTTTTCATTCGGTAAATTAGATCATTTTCATCATGTTTTGATTAGTCATTATTTTAAAATCTCTTATCATTTTCATTCGGTAAATTAGATCATTTTCATCATGTTTTGATTAAATTTGACTAAGTCTAACACTTATTTTTTTTTTCTAAGTTTTAAGAGTATTTTTTTAAAAAATCACTATTTACACTTTTTTTTTTCTTAAAAATTCAAGATTATTGTTGATAAAAATGTAATTTCAATCCATTCAATTCATAAAAATAAAATTATGTCATATTCCAAATTACTTTATTTTCAGATGTTTTATTGTTACACGAGTTTGTTTAAATTTAATTTTGATTTAACATATGAATTATATTTTGTGATATTTAAATAATTAAATTTCATGTATAGTATGAATTAATTATCTTATTATAAATTATAAATTTATATTGACATTATTTAATAATACGGACAAAATACAATTATTACTTTTAATTTTTTCATTTCAATAATAATAATAATAATCGGTAGTTCATTTAAATTTTTTACTAATTACGCTAAACGAATAATCATGCCATTTATTATATTTTGATTTCATTTATTAAGAGAAGGGAAAATAATTAAAAAAAAATATCAATAGTGACTCTTAAAAAATACATAAACATTTGAAGAAAAAAGATTAATATTAACTTGCCAAATTTAATAATAAAAAAAAAGAAATGACCTAGTTTGAAAAAAAAAATTATGGATTCATTTCTATCAAAGTTAAAAAGATAAATGATTAAACATGTGAAATTGGTATTAAAAAAGAAAAATGAAAAAAAAAAATTAAAGACTGAAGGCGTCAATTTTTCCTTTCAATTCTTTGATTACGAAATGTTGTGACTTGTCACCTGTAGGGAAGACTTAAATATAAGTAATTATTTCGAACCGACTTAGAATTTGAGTTGTTCATAACTTAACCTACCCGCGACCAAAATTTATTTGAGTTTATTTTCTGTTCACGGACAATTCTTCGTGTAATAGTAAATTGAGTTTAA
The DNA here is from genome assembly GCA_019593545.1 of Apocynum venetum. Taxonomy (NCBI): domain Eukaryota; kingdom Viridiplantae; phylum Streptophyta; class Magnoliopsida; order Gentianales; family Apocynaceae; genus Apocynum; species Apocynum venetum. The sequence continues at coordinate 4,978,046 of SRSM01000326.1, read as the reverse complement.
ATAAATAAATGTAGTTAGTTTATTAATCAAATGAATTATTTTTATACTCTATTTTATATATTTTTAAAAAATGAAATATAAATAAATTCAACTCCAATTTGAGAATGAAGTATTCAAACTTGAATTGTGTATTTGAATTAAAATTTGATTTTTTATAAAATTTTTTGTAATGAGAATAGTTTTTTTTATATTTGGATAATATTTTTTTGTCTCACTATTATTGATAATAATATAAAATATATTTCGTCCATCTTATTTTAATTATGTAGTTTGAACTTATATAAGAATTAATACAAGTCTTGAAAATGATAATATTATAATGCTAAACTTCCTAAATTACACTCATTTAATAACTAGTGCATAAGTATTAATCATTTTTTTTAAAAATGTACTTTTCAATAAATTATAAATAATAAAGGTAAAATAATACTAAAATTTAAAAGTGAATCATTAAAATGAGACATTTTAAAAAAAGTAAACAATTAAAATAAAATAGAAATAATATATAATATACTAATTAATAAATTGTTTAAAATTATATTTTTAATTTAAAATAATTATTTAAATGAATATGTGAAATTATGTGATATAAATTTTAAAAGTAAATTATTTGAGTGATATTTTTATGGAGAACTCTGAATTTGTTTTAGAATTCTTGTCCATGCTATTACAAAGTAGTAATCATAGAAACCACAAATTTCGAACTTCTTCAAGGATTAAAATAAAACTTGGATCACAAAATATAAAAAAGGACAATTTCTCAGAATTATCAAGAATGTTAAATAAAACAATGTAAAAAAATTGAATCAGCTCGGACATGTCATCCTTGCACAGGGCCAGATTACTTTTCTCTGTTTCATTCCAAATGAACTTTACTTGGAGAAGAGTATACGATTTCAGCTAGAAGGATTTATATGGGCCAACAGAAATAATGTGGCGTTGGATTGAGTTTAAGCCCATTATAGACTAGGGAAGAGCTTACTGGAATTTTTTCCTATATTTAAGATGAATATTCTTTTTTTAAAAAAAATAACAAATTATATTATTGATTAAAGAAAAAATGGTTCATAGTACAAAGCCCAAGTGACTGACCAAGAGCTATTTAACACACAATACAAAGCAGCAAAACCAAATGGCCGACCAAGTGTTCCCAAGCGGCATGCAGAAACCCCAAGCAGAATAACAAGGAAACTGTCTCATGGCAGAGACTCCAACGGAATCCGGACTCCAAGGAGGCTTTGTTCGATGAAATTGCTTTTGATGCTGCAATTGAAGGGAACTGTTTTGGCGAGATAAAGAGTACAACATAATGGTGAGAAACGGGTGCCTCAGCTTCCATGGTGCATGGTGTAGTATTGAGCAACATTTTCCAATAATCTGAGGACTTTCTCTGCCTTCAAGCCAGCTCTAAATCTTGACACAAGATGTGCACTGTGAAGCTTAAAGATCTAGGGGCTTTGCTAATTCATGAACCACACCAAAGGCGATTATAGTCTGGTGAATGGCATATGTTGTTAGACCTGAGCCCTAAGATGGGAAGGACCTGCGGCTTACCTCCAAAATTTGAGGAAGAACATGGGAGATTAGCTCAGAAGATTAGGGGAAAACCCCAAACGGGGAGTAGCGATCATGAGCTCAGAAGTGCAGGAACCCCAAACGAGGAGTAGTGACCGGCACTGCCGGAGATGCACCAGTATGGAATTATTGCATTTCACTGATGTGCACCAGCTCCACCTCAAAACTCATAAAACCATACACAAATTAGCAAATGACAACAAAAGTTACAGTGACAACCACGTTAGTAGAATTTGGGGGTAAAAATACAAGTAGAAGAAGCAATCTAGTTTCACAAAATCAGTCATTCACAAATATAGTCCAAGGAGAAAAGGAGACTTTCAGTCAAGAAAACAGCAATAACCTGCGAAAGCAGTGGCGGCAAACGCATTCCCTACCCCTACCTTGACCCAAAGTCCTCCAAGAACTTCTCCTTCCTAATTTGAGCTTCATTTCTAAGATCAATTGTTGGCTGCATATTTACTGAAGCAGGGTATGAGCTATAATGGTCTCAGTGGTTTGATTTTGGGTGTCCTGAACCTTGACGATCCATTTCCCCTTGGGGGCTAAAGGGCTCACCAGTACCGCTCCCATGTGACCATGCTTCCATCTCTGCATCCGCTGGTCCTTCATATTCGAGGTTAATGACTTTCCGGCAAAATCTGATATGCTGGAGCAAATCAAAGTGATCGGCATAAGCTTTAATATACTCAAAGACTTGAATCTGGGTAGGAAATTCTTCCAGAACCGAAGATGACCACGGAAAATCCGAGATATATATTCAAGGGGTTAATTGTTGTGAGACGGATGTTGTAGCGGGTTATAGTTGTTGGGTGCTATGAGTCTTTAGATTTTGTGTTGCATTGCTAATGAGGAAAGCTCTTCACAGAGAGCACTTGAAGGTTAGGGCACCTGTGAGAAAATTCCTAGATTAACTCAGCAATTCACAAATTAATTGGCTAGAAAACAACAAACAAGGATCACCTGAGGGCCTTTTCTAGCAGAAAATCAATCTTAGCAAAACAGAAAAGCTGGAAACCAAAACTAGCAGTATATATATATATATATATATATATATATATATATATATCTAGAAATCCTTGTTCATTCTAAGCATTATGCATATAATTGATCTATCTCCTCATACCAATCCATATAAATAAAACACCCTACACAATCTCATCACATCCCAGTCCACTCCAAAATCAAATTGACAACACAAACTACACAAAAAAGATTGTGCCAAAGCCAAGGAATGTAGAGGAAAACTTGCCCAATATAAAAAAAGAACACAAAAAAACTACAGTAGCAAAAAGAAACATTCTAAAGACAAAAATCAATTTGATATTGTTATTAACTTTCCTAAAACTTACGCCCAAGTGGGGAAAACCAGTGCAACTATATGATTTCAATTATCCAATATCCCGTTCTTATCTACAAACCAAAAGAATAACCAATTTGAATCATATTCTTCAAGGGAGGGTAAAAGTGATTGCTCTTCTGATGCATCTGGTTCCCAAAATAAAGTCCACTGACCAGAAAACTTGACCAACAGAACATAATATGCGCATAGATATCAAGTGCAGATGGACGATTACCCGTAAATTTACAGTTTAGACTAATTTAATTTCAACCAACGGCAACAAGTGGAATACTGTACATCTTCAAGTGTATTCCATCAAGGTTACACTACATATCATAAATTCAAATGAGGCAAAGCATAATAACGTAAAGAGTCCTGACTAGAACGAGAACATCTGCAAGAGCTCCAATTAATCATCTTGCAGCATATAGTTTTAGAGAAACAAGCAGTCCTGAGACCAGAGATTTCCCCTTAAACTTAAAGCATAAAAAAAGAAGTGAACAAGCAAAGAATATTAATGAATCCGGTGTGTGCTCATGAAACCAACTAGGGCGAAGCCAATTGCAGGAAAAACATGATCTACGAAACTAATTACAAAAGAAACTTTGCCTCTCACCCTTCCAAATGCTACTCTCAAACAAATTTACTTCTCATATTTAGTTGAGATAGACTCCAACGCAAAGCATAACCAAATTATGTTCAAGATGTGTACTCTTAATTATAAACAAAGCCTCTCGAATAAATCACATAAAGAGGGGACAAAAAAAATACTCCATGTAGGCTTTTCAAAATATTATCTCCATTATCTTCCACCGTAACACGTACATCTGTTTTACAACATGCATTAAGAATCCTATTTACCTTTCAAAATTGTAGCTTGTTCTATGATTTTTAGTTTCATGATCAGTTAGCTGAGCATATATTATATAAACTACAATTGACAGATCATTCTCCAAGAAAACAAAACAGAGGACATAATAAAGATATGGAGCGCAGGAGCTGCTTCAATTGATTCATTAAAACGTGATAACACACTTCAAATAAATCAATTCAAGCAATTAGTGACCAGCAGGTCACAGTTTCTTTGGATTCTCCAAACATAGCAACAATTTGGTAGCAATACCATTGGGTCAAAAACCCATTTATCCAGATCAAATATCAGATTAAATATATGCACTACACAAAAGGTGGCCAAAGGCAGAATACCTATGCAAGAAGGTGATAATATTCGCCGCCGGACTTTTCTAGATCAACAAAAGGATTCCGTAAAGGGCGTAAATGATTCCGGGAATATATCCAAGGATCGTTAAAAAATCAGATCACGAACTCAACTTGCGAAAAAAAAGAAGACAAGTAAAACAGAAGCATCATAAACCCAACAAAAAATCGCAATCAAAGAATCAAGAATTGAAAACAAAATGACAAAGAAACACACAAACATCATAAACACAACAAAAATCGCAATCAAAGAATCAGAAATTCGAAAAAAAAATGGAAAAAAAAATGGAAAAAAATTTGGACCATTTCTCGATTTGTGCGTGTCATCCTTGCGCAGGGGCCATGCTAATCTTCTCTGTATCGTTCCAATTTTATCGGATGTCCCCGAAGGGACACCTTGTCCACCTGAGACGAAGACTGATATACAGATATTTGTTTGCGCAGGAAGACGATGTGGGACTCCCAAACTCTCAAGTTTGCATAGGACAGCTTGATGGACTAACAGAAACAAGTATGACATGTTCTGGGCTTAAACCCATTTCGGTAGAATGGGATTTCTTTTTCTTTTTCTTTTGAATTTGGTAGAATGGTTATTTAAAGGAAAAGATCCCTTTTATTTAGCAAATTCGATTTTTATCTATAAATTTTATTTATTGTCTCATCTTTTTATTTTTGAATTATTATAAAACATATTGAGTTTTCAAACTTCACACCAAAAGCTTACCAAATGTCTCAATTTTATATGACAAAAATAATTTAGATTAAATTACTAAAAATATGGTGTCTTTATTAAAATATAATTTATATTACTTATTTTCAGTTGCACGTGAATTCTGTTAGTTTTAAAATCAATAAAACTAATAGTAAATAGTAATTTTTTTTATAGTTTTTGTGAGTTAGAGGCAAAAATCAAGATGACAAAAATTAGCATGTCATTTCATTAACCTAATATAAAACATTGTTAGACGCGAAAACCCAAAATATATTTCTAGATTACTAAACACTAGAAAAAGGAACAAAGACTAAACAACATTTCATTCATAAATAAAACAAAAATATAAATAATAACAGGAAATGCCATTTAACATACACTCAAAACTCGAAAAAGAAGAATTTCATGCACACAGATGAGTTTCACTATACTTTTTGCTTTTCAATAATAAGACAACGATTTAATGACCTTTTGCTGTTTTACTCACATAAATAGTACTTTCTTCATCATTTTTTATTAGATATTACAATTAATTTCATACAAATTAATAAATTATTTTATTTTCTATTGTATTATTATTTATTTTACTTGAAACAAATAACACTTCATTAGTCTTATTTCAATTGTACATGTTTTTATTTTGAAATGTCTCATTTCAATTATATATTTTTAAAATTTTAGTATATATTTTTACACTTTTACTCTTGTTATTAATAAAAGTTTTGGATGAGTTATCTATAATTTATTGGAGAGTGTATTTTCTTTAGAATGATTAATACTTCTGCACTAATTATTAAATTAGAATAATTTAGGAAGTTTAATAGTATAATTATCATTTTCAAGATTTTTATTAATTCTTGTATAAGTCCAAAGTGGACAATTAAAATGAGATAGAAAAATATTTATTTTATTTATCTATAGAGTATTTATTGTGTTTGGAATAAGAATAAAATAAGTAAGAGTAAAATAATTAATAATAGATAAAATTACTATAAAAAGTAACAAAATATCTTATATTTAAGAATAAGTGAATATACTTATTAGTAGGGTCGTGTGTCTCCTTAGGCAAATGAGGCAATTGCCTCATGCCCCAAAAAACTAAGTCCCCTAATTTAACATGTGTATATAATGTTATTATGTGTCTTTTTATAAAAAAAGGTTAATAATTAATGAGATTTAATATTATAAAATAGTCAATTATAGGCCTAAACAAATAAAAAAGAAATTTAATTTTGGAGAGTTGATATTTCTTTTTTCAAAATTAAAAGATTAAGTAAATAATTATTTGGTTTAATATAAGGAGATAATCAACTAGAGAATCTAAAAATAATATAAAAAAAAGAATGAAAATTAAGGGTAGATTCCCTCAAAATAAAAAGAAAATTTAACAGTAGAGAGTTGTTGAGTTGAGAAATAAATGATAATTAAAAGCTTAGAAAATTGTAATCTCTTTAATTAGCTTATAAAGAGGTTTTAGAATTAAAAGTGTCGAAGGAAACTCTTAATATAGAAATTAATATTCTTATCGGGCCACTAAATTACATTAAAAGATTAGATTATTTTCCAAATGCAGTTATTACTTACAATATATATATATATATATATATATTTAAAATCATACATCTAACGATTGCTTTTACTGAAGAAGTTTTTCAAAAACTACTAAAATCTTATTTGAAATAAACTATGTCACAATATATATTTAATAGATTAGGCTTATTATCTATTTAAAGTAATATGTGAAAAGTCTTGAATATAAAACTTTGATACTGTATAATTTTGAAGCTGAAAAGGCAAGAAAAATTAAAAAATTATTTAAAATTTTAAAAATATTTTACTTGCATAGGCCATTCGTAAAATTTTGTCTCATGCCCCATATTCTCTTGACAGTGCAGCAAAATTGATGAACTTTCTTGAACTCTGGTAAGTGAGAGAGCTCAAAGGGATATGGACCAAGGAAAAAAAAAAAACTGAGTTCATGATCTGCAAAAGAGAGAAGTGTCTCGACAGATAAAGGAATATATCAAGAGAGCATGGACAACAAGCACGATATCGTTTGATATGTAAAATTAAATAAAAAAATGAAAAATATTTAGTAGTAAAACTCATTTTTGAATAATAATTAAAAAAAAGAAGGTAAATTTGAGAAGGCAAACATTCTATTCAAGAACTCAAGGTAAAACAATTTCAACCAGGAACCTGAAATTTAAAACAGATTTAAAAACTAAGCTGTATCTCTTATTTTAATTAATACTCAATAGATGCTTTTGTAATTTTATCTATTCATTTAATGCATTTAAAATTTATTAATTATTTGTTTAGACATTTATTATTATAAATCGTACATATATAGATTTAATATTTAATTTGAAACTATTTTATGCAATAAAAAATAAAATTTAAATGGCTCAGTTGAGTATATTTCAACTTGATGGTAAATATCAAAATATATACTGTAGTATTTAAATCATCTCACTCGGATATGAAATGGAAAAATAATACTAATAATATAACGATATACACACGCACACATACATTTATCAAGCAAAAAAACCTTTAAGTCATTCATATTATGTTAAATACCTTTGCTAAATGTTAGCAAATGAATCTTCATCCAATTCCGAAAAAATTAGCAAATTTATTCACAAGGTTTTTTCATTTTCTCAATTTTGATCCTTAAACTTGGTTTCTAATTTATTTAGATTCCCTAAGTTTTTTTCGAAATGTGACATAAATCATTCATGTGCAAATTTGTTTAAGTCTTCGTTTGAGTCAAATTTTTTGAAAGGACATATATGTCAATTAATCGTATTAGTTAGAAAAATAGCAATTTTTGGTCCCCCAAACTATTATATTTTATCAACTTTAATTGTTCTAACTTTTTTTTATATATATATAAAAAAATAGAACTTGAAACTTTTTTTGAGCTACATAAATCACTTCTTTTCATAATTTCATTAAGTTACCCGGCCAAAAAAATTGAAGGGTATTTATGTAAATTAATTATTCCCCAATCTTGTTTCTTAGATTAGCCATTCTATTTAATAAAAATCTTCTACCATTTTTCATCTACTTTGCAAATGAAGAACAAGATATCTTACTCCTTTTTTCTTTTCACTTTTGTTCTTATGTGTCTCTGCAATTCTTCTTCTTTTACAATCTCCTCTATTGTAAAATTCTCTATATTTTTAGCGAATATAGAACAACAATAGCTTAAACCAAATGTCAAACTTTACTTCTAAAGAGATACAAAACTTATATAAAAAAATAAAAATAAAAATTCAAAATTTCTCGATTGCAAATCCTATTTGGGTGCATTTATAATCTCAATGCAAGCATCCAAGTTCTAGAACGCTATGATTGAATTTATGAAGTGGAAGAGAAATTATAACAAAGATGGCTCTTTCTAATTTTACTTTTCTAATGTCTTTTTAAGTTTAGACAAACTAAATCTAATTTGAAAAGTTTAAGAAAATTTGAAAGATAAAAGTTATGTGACATAAATGCCTTTAAGAATTTCTATCATTAATTGTGACTCAAAAAAAATTTTGGACGAAATAATCTATATTGTTGCTCAAAAGAACTTTGATCATTTCAAAAAAAAAAATAATGAAAATTTTATTCTAACTGTGAAAATATTTTATACCAAGACTTATATCTCGTTCAAAAAACGTTTGGGATCTAAAAAATTATTTTAAAAAACTAAAGGACCAAAGGTGGAAAAAATGAAATAGTTTGGGGACTAAATGTGTTAATATTCCCTCCAACTTGTCTTACTAAACTCAAGGTAAAGACAATTCTAATCCTCCCAGAGGATTGAAAAGTGATTCGAAGAGGCAAAACGTCATAGTAGAACACATTTGCATACATACATAAGAGCATCAACAACAAATCATTTCCGAGCCAAATGGGAAAATAATAGAAAAAATAAAGTTTCATATGCATTCCAAAATAGTGAACAAATAATCATCACTACCCATTGTCTGATCAAATGCGGAAAACATCTGTTTGAAATCATTCATCGTACAGCTGCCAATGGCCATAGCCATACCTCTCAGTATGGAAAACTGACTGATCTGGAGAAGTAAAAATTGGGCTTCTTGATAGTTTTCATGTTCTTCAGATTTGATCAGGCGTTTGCTATATCCCAGCTAGTTACATTTGCAATACATCCAGATAAATCCAGGTACTCAAGGTTCAGGCATCCTTCAGATATTAAAGCCAGACCTTTGGCTGTTAATTTGGAGGATCTAAGTTCAAGATGCACAGGGTTAGGCAGAAATTTTCCAATTGCAGCAGCATCAGAATCACCATCTTCAAGGCAGAGGCATTCAGTTATTCATTTGGCACAATTCCAACATGTTGGGAAGGTCCCAACCAATTCTTTAGATTCCATTTGGAAATTGACGACAACCTTTTCCTTTAAGGGCTACAGAGTCATGAGATATTTCATAGCAGTAGCTGATATGAAGTTCTCTCAGATTCGGATACCCAGTGACACAAGGAGAGCTCTTCACAGCGACCACTTGAAGGTTAGCGCACCTGTGAGAAAATTTTCGGAGATTAATTCAGCAATTCAATAATTAATTCGCTAAAAAACAACAGACAAGGATCACCTGAGGACCCTTTCTAGCAGAAAGGATGTGGGATAATGAAAGGTAAAGCAAGCTTGCTGCTATTCTAAAAAACAGGTAAATTGGTGTTTGGAAATTCAATCTTAGCAAAACAGAAATGCTGGAATCCAAAACTAGCCGTGTATATATATATATATATATATATATCTAGAAATCCTTGTTCATTCCAAGCATTATGCATACAATTGATCTATCTCCCCATACCAATCCATATAAATAAAACACCCTACACAATCTCAGCACATCCCAGTCCACTCCAAAATCAAATTGACTATTAGTACACAAAAAGATTGTGCCAAAGCCAAGGAATTTAGAGGATAACTTGCCCAATATCAAAAAAGAAAACCGTCAAAACTACAAAAGCAAAAAGAAACATTCTAAACACAAATCAATTTGATATTGTTATTAACTTTCTTAAAACTTACACCCGAGTGGGGGAAAAAACGTGCAACTATATGATCCCAATCATCCAATATCCTGAACCAAAAGAATAACCAATTTGAATCATATTCATCAAGGGAGGGCAAAAGGCATTGGTTTATCCAACTCTGAATGTCATAATTCTTTTATTGGTCCTCTCTTTATTGAATTTACCAAGCTGATCCAAATTACAGCGCAGGTATATCACCATTTTTCTTGAGTTTCAAATCTTATTAAATTCCATATTTTCTTTTAAACAAAAGGAAAAAAAATGATTTGCAGATCACTTTTGTTTAATATACTCAACAAAGTATATTAAACCAAAGCAGTAAAAACTAAAACCTATGAGCTCCTGACCTTCACTAAATGATGAATAATATTTCCTCTTCCCCCTCAGAATCAAGCTAGACTGATCTCTTGTGCAACTGTCTAATTTATTTTTCTTTGCATATTCATTTATTCAAAAATAAAATCATTACAGAAGCATAGACACACACGAAAATGAACACATTATCTCTAGCCACTGTAGAATTTTCAACTCTTCTAATGCAAGCTGGTTCCCAAAATAAACTCCACTTCTGCTCAGAAAACTTGACCAACAGAACATAATATACACATTTGATATCAAGTGCAGATGGGCTACTATCCGTCAATCTACAGTTAAGACTAATTTAATTTCAACATCTTCAAGTGTATAACATCATAGTTATACTCTATCTCATGCATTCCAGTTTAGTAAAGCATAATAACATAAGGTGTCCTGATAGAACGAGAACATTTGCAAGAGCTCCAGTTAACCATCCTACGGCCTATGGTTTTAGAGAAACAAGCTATCTTGAGACCAGTGGCTATGTTCATTCCCCTTAAGGTATAAAAAAAGAAGTGAACTAGCAAAGAATATTAATGAATCCGGCGTGTGCTCATGAGACCAACAATGGCGAAGCCAATTGCAGGCCTAACATGATCTACAAAATGAAATACAGAAGAAACTTGGCCTCTCAACCTTCCAAATGCTACTCTCAATCATATTTACTCATCGATGTCAAATTCATCTCAAAACTTTCATAAGTTGAGAAGAACCTCCGATGCAAAGCATAACCAAATTATGTTCAAGATGTGTACTCAGGCATAAGACAAAGCCTCTTGAATAAATCACATGAGGGAAAAAAATCCAAGTAGGCTTTCCGGAATATTATCTCCGTTATCTTCAACCAGAACACATACAACTGTTTCACAACATGCATTAAGAATCCTATGTACCTTTCAAAATAGTAGCCTGTTCTACGTTTTTTAGTTTCATGATCAGTTAGCTGAGCATATATTATATAACTACAATCCACAGAATATTCTCCAAGAAAACAAAACAGAGGGAAATATAATAAAGATATGGAGCACAGGAGTTGCTTCAATAGGTTCGTTAAAACGTGATATATCTGAGAGACACACATAAAAAATTAAAAAAAAAATTCAACCAATTAGTGACCGGTAGGTCACAGTTTCTTAGGATTCAAATCTTGATTCCGTACTCAACCAAGCACAGGTAGGCATCTGTCTCCTTCTTGTTAGTCCTCAATCCTTGCAGAGTTTAGATACTTAAAACTCCAAAAATCTTCAATTATCTGTGCCCCTAAGTGGAGCATAGGATAAAATCCAAAAGTCCTTACATTTTATATCGACATATGTTGTTAAAAAAAGGTACAAAACTTCCTACAAGATTGTTGGCAATAAGAAATGCTTTCTGTACCACAGAATTGCTGCAAACTTCGTAATTCGATAAGCAATCAAATCAACAAAATTGATCAGCGTGTATTTTGATTCACCGAACAAAGCAACAATTAGGTAGCAATATTATTGGGTCAAAAACCCATTTATCCAGATCAAATGTCAGATAAAATATATGCACTACACAAAAGGTGGCCAAAGGAATATCTATGCACAAGGGTGATAACTGATAATATTCGCCGCGGGACTCTTCCCGATCAACAAAGAGGATTCCGTAGAGGGCGTAAATGATTCCGGGAATATATCCAAGGATCGTTAAAATAAATCAGATCAAGAACTCAAAGAATCGTAAAACACAAGCATCATAAACCCATCGCAATCAAAGAATCAAGAATTGGAAAAACAAAATGACAAAGAAGTACATAAACATCATAAACACTACAAAATTGGAAAAAAAAAATTTGGACCATTTCTCGATTTGTGCGTGTCATCCTTGCGCAGGGGCCATGCTAATCTTCTCTGTATCGTTCCAATTTTATCGGATGTCCCCGAAGGGACACCATATCCATCTGAGACGAAGACTAATATACGGACGTTTGTTTGCTCAAGAAGACGATGTGGGACTCCCAAACTCTCAACTCTCAAGTTTGCAGAGGACAGCTTTATGGACCAACAGAAACAAGTATGACATGTTCTGGGCTTTAAACCCATTTCCGTAGAATGGGATTTCTTTTTCCTTTTTTTTTTGGAATTTGGTAGAATGGTTATTTATGCGTGTCATCCTTTTGATTTGGAAAATTCGATTTTTATCTCTAAAATTTACTTATTGTCTTATTTTTTATAGTAAACATATTTGCTTTTCAAACTTTACACCAAATGTCTCAATTATATATCACAATGATAAGTTTAGATAAAAGTACTAAAAGGATGGTGTCTTTATTAAAATACTATTTATATTTCTCATTTCAATTGCATACAAATTTTGTTAGTTTTAAAATCCATAAAACTAATAAAAAAGGTAACTTTTATAATTTTTGCAAGTTATAGGTCAAAAACCAAGATGAAAAAAATTAGCATGTGATTTTCATTAACCTAAGCATAAGGATAAATTTTTGTAATTGTTTGAGTTAGAGAACAAAAAAACGAGTAGAAATAGAGGTTAGAAGGCGAAAATCCAAAATATATTTCTCAATTACTAAAATCTAGGAAAAGACTAAACAAAATATCATTTATAAATAAATGCAAATATAAATGTTAATATAAATATTATTTAACATGCCCTTCAAAGTAATAATACAAAGATGAATTTAATGATACTTTGGTGTTTTTCACATATAAATAATCTATGGAGCAGCAAAATGATGAACTTTCTCGAATAGCTGACGAGGGATTTGGACTTTGAATGTCTTAGAATTGAAACAAACAAAATTTGGACTTAACTTCATAATTTGTAATCGTCACCATTTTTCTCACTCTTTTCTTCTCCTCGCCTATCTCCTCTACGTACATTTCTACAAGTGGTAATGAAAATTCAACATACATTCAAAAAATCATTTAATATTAAATAAATTTAGTTAACTCATATAACTTAAATGATTTTAAGTAGACATCCATTTAAATTCATTTATCCTAATAGATATTCATGAAATCCAATAAATATCCATTTAAAAAAGTCTAACTTAATCAATATCCATTAATCAAATTTAATTAATTACACTTTAATCTAATATATATTTTAAATTTCATTTTAACTGTATAAAAAAATTCTTATGTTTGAAGAAAAAAACAATTCTCACTCTTTCTCTCTCTAGAACTATTACAATTCATAAGTGGTTCATGAGCATAAATTTTATTATGTATTATTAATTTTAAGTGGAGTTTCTCCAAAAAAATGGAAAAAGAAAAAGAAAAAATTTCATATAGAGAATAGAATTTTCAATCTTGATTGTGATGATTTTCCTTGAATGTATTCGAATTTATTGCCTAATTTTTTTTAATGATCAATTCAACATTGGACAAAAATACATCTATTCAAAAAGTTCAATAATGAACAAATAACACTATTATTTAAATATACAAGACTCAATAATTAAGTTTTTATAAAATTCTAAAACAAACATTTTGTATGAAAATTTTAAATTTCATATCAAACAAAGTTTTTTATATAAGTATTATTATTTTTACAACTTTATTTTTTAATTTTTTTATTTCTTTACTAATTTAACTTTTAAAGCTCACATCTTTTTATTTTGTACATAAATTTGCTAAGTTAGTTTTAAAGTTCGCAACTTTACCCATTTTATATAATTTGTTGACATAAGACAAATTTTTATTTCATTTTGACAGGATTTAATAATAATAATAATAATAATAACTGATAGTGTAGTTATTATTTTTACATGTTTATAATACATATGAAATTAAATATTAAAAACAATGAATTGAACACTAGTTTAAATATTAAAAATTATATTAAGAAATTTAATTGAATACAATTACAAAGAATGATCTCTAAAAAAATAAAATTATATGGATAAATGGGTGTCCATAGATATTCATAAAAATACATATATATGATTAGTTAATTAAATATTTTAAAAGTTAATTAAACATGAAGTTAAAAAAATAAAAAATATTATGTAATTTAATTGAATACAAATACAAAAAAAATTGACTATTAAAAAAATCAAAGTTATATGAATAAATGGGTGTTCATGGACATTCATAAACCATTTAGAACCAAACAATTTAAACTATTTATAAATGGATCATAAATAGTTTGAACTTAAATGGATTGACACCCATATAAATTTATCAAAATGGATTTGAACGTCCATTTTGTCACCCCTACTCCCGTCACATCAAAGTTTCGGCTTTTGCTAGAACTTTGATTATGACTAGATCTTTCTTTAGTTTTTGTTTTCTAATAATCAAACACTCTTGTCTTTTTTTTTTTTTTTGCTAGTTGCATCTGTTTTCAAGTTCTATTTAATTGTTCTCCTTTGATCTTCATAGATTGAGGTTTATCTTTCATTTTTCATGGAGAGATTCTTTTACTTAGACCAGATTTGAAGTTTATGGTGTGTTAATTATTTTTGTTTGATGGTTCTTTCCCATTCCCATGAGTCTTTTGCTCATGTTTGTAATTTGTTTCTTATTTCGTTACTGAAATAAAATCATCATTTGTCAAATTTTTTTTCATAATTTGTGATTTGCACAAGAGAGAAGTGTTTGAAGAGCTTAAGTAATAAATAAGGAGAGCATGAACAACAAGCATGGAACATTAGAATTGTAGATTTAAAATGTTTAATTTTTATTCTATCGTTTGATATGTACAATTAACTAAAAAGGAAGAAAAATATTTGGTATTAAATTCTCATTTTTTTAGAAAACAAAATCAAGAAGGAAAACATTCTATTCAAGTACTCAAGGTAAAATGATTTCACTCAAGAACCTGAACCCTAAAATAAATTTAAAAACTACTCCCTTAGTTTGAAATTGATATGCATGTTTGACTTACATAATAGTTAAAAAAATATAATTAATATTATTGAAAATGTGTATTTTTGATAAAATATTACTAAAATACCCCTTTAACATTATGAAACTTGAGCATTAAAAACACTAATAAATTGTTGGGAAAATACTTTATCATTAATTAAATGCATTTTCCCAACAATCTATTAATCAATTGTTATTCAAAGTGTACTTAATACTCTTACTTAAAATAGGGGTATTTTAGTTAACTAATAAATATATTATCCTCTTAATAAAGAAACAAGTCTATAATTTGAGTAAGATTTATCTTTTAATTTAATTAATGCAAAATAGATATTTTTGTAATTTTATATATTTGATTAATTCATTTAAAATTTATTAATAATTTATTTATACAATTATTACTATAAATCGTAGATAAATACATTTAAAATATTATTTGAAACTATTTTACATAATATAAAAATAAAATTTAAATGGCTCAAATTAGTATATTTCAACTTGATAGTAAATATAATGATATATAAAATTTAAAACATTTTCTGAAAGCTCTAAAGCTTTTAATGTCTTAATTTTTATTAATGACAAACATTGATGAAGACTAATGTCTTGTTTGTACAAGTGATAGAGTTTTTGGATTCATGATTTAATCCATGCAATGACAAAATTTCAAGTCTTCAAGAAAGTATACAAGTCAAGACTATCAAGATTTGAAGACAAGCTTTTATTGGATTAGATAGGAATTAGAGGTATTGTATTAGAATTTAATATATTTTGATATCTCTAGTTTTACCTCTAATTGAGTAATGGTTTCTAAAGGTTGCTATATGAACTTAAAATGTTATTTCAAAATGTTTTTAATATGTTAAAATATGTTTTGGTATTTCGAAAACCATGCATCGTGATTTCAAAACTTACATGGTTAATAAACTTTTGTTGGATTGATACCATAACTTATATGGTTGATTGAAATTATCATTTGTGTGTTAGAATATTATTATTGATACACAAATGAACATGTTTCAATCGACCTAAAGTGGTCTAGGTATTGTCCACAAGTTAGTTTATCTTGTGGATGGATGCACTGTCAAATTTGCTTATCTGTCAACTTGTGGATGACCATGCGGTCGACCGCAGTGAAGTGATGCCAACTGCAAGTGAGGTAAGGTCGACCGCAAAATGAAAATCATCATCCGAAGGTTGTCCAGTGAGTTTGCGGATGATGCACCGATCAACTGCAAATTGCTAATGGGTTTTCAACAACTTTATTTTTAACCGTTAAGAACAAACTTATAAATATCAAAACCTTTGGAAGTCTTTTGAAGAACAATTTTTGAGTAAAAACATTGTATATCTTGATCCTATAATATCTTAGAAACATTTCAAAACCCTTTCTAAATATCAATTTTGTTAAAATTATTCAAGAAGGATTTTTACATTCAAAGGTGAATTTTGAGCAATCTTGGCAAGCCATTACTCAAAAAGGTTATTGTGATTCAAATTGATATATCTTCACATTAAGATGATATCTATCAATCTCTTTATCTCTTATTATTGAATGTAATTGTATTAAGGTTGCAAATAGCATAAAACCCTAAGTGTTAGGGTGAGCCTTGCATAGGTTGTTTTGTTTTCAAGGTTTGTTTGTAAAACTTTTAGGTGAACCTTGAATTGAATTGTATTGTTAGGATTCACTAAGGAGAGTGGTGAGATTATTGTATAATCAAGGTTGTATTGTAAAACTCAAAGGTTGAGTGAGCCTTGATTGGTTGATAAGTTTATTTGTAAAACCCTAAGGTGAATTGGGTGAGCCTCTTTTGTAATCTCATTTATTTGATTAGTGAATGGATTTGGTAAATCGTTGAGTACGTAACTCAAGGTAGTGGATTAGGTTTTCTTAGATAAACCGAATCACTATAAATCATTGTGTTCATTGCTTGAATTTCTGCATTTTATTTGAACACATTATTTCTCACACAACTAGCATACCAAGTGTTTGATATTTGTTGTCGAAGATGTGTTTTATTGAATTAGGTTGAAAAATCGGGTAAAAACCTAATTCACCCCCCTCTTAGATTTTTCATTTTCACTTGAATATAAAAAGTAAAAGAATACTAATCATACAACGTTATATATTTGTGCATAATGTTTATCAAACAAGCAACAAAAATCTTTAAATCGGTCATATTTTGTTGAATATCATTGCATATATTTTACTAAATGTTAAAAAATGAATCTTATTTCCAATATTGGAAACTTAGCAAATGTAGTCCTAGTTTTTTTGAGATTCGACATATGTTCTTTCGTAAAAAAAAAAATCATTTAGAAAATCTTATAGCAAAAAAACTTGAAGGCATTTTTTGTCAATTAACCATGTTAAAATTAGCAAATTTTGTCTCCAAACTATTCCATTTGCTCAACTTTGATCGTTGAACTTTTTTCTCTTAAAATTTTTTAGATCCTCAAAACTTTTCTCTAGATGTAACATAAAGTACTTCTTTCCAAAATTTCCATGTATCACCCTTAGGGGCAAATATTTGAAGGATATTTTTTGTGAATTAATTATGTTCCTCCCCAATTTATTTCTTACACTAGTCATTTTATGAAGGAAAATTAGTGGATCTGGTCCCCAAATATTTTATTTTCTTAGTATTGATCCACAATCCTTGTTTTGAGTATTTTGATCTTCAATCTATTTTTTATAAAAATAAATTTGGACATTTCAATCATTTTTTCAAGTGATTCTAACATCTGTTATTAATTCAAAGGTGATGTCAAAAATTCTTGGAGAGGGGAAATAAGACAAAATAGGGAAAAAAATTTGTCCTTTGACTTAATAGAAATTGTTGGAATTAGTCGGATAACTGGTAGAAAGGACCAAATTTTTTATTATAAAAAATAGATTGGGGAACAAAAGAACACAAAACAAATATTGGGGACCAAAAGTAAGAAAAAAATAGTTTGGGGACCAAATCCACTAATTTCCGTTCTCTCTAACATAAATAATTTTTTCTTATGCTATTCTTCATCTACTTTGCAAATGCAGAACAAGGTATCTCTCTTTTGTTCTTCTCTTTCTCTACTCTGCAATTCTTATTCTTTCACAATTTTCCCTATTCTAAAATGTTTATCTTTTTGGTAAACACAGAACAATAATGCCTTAAATAAAAAATCATTTAAACTTTGCTGCTTCTTGACTTCAATTTGGATTGGAGAAACGCGATCTTGACTGCAAACTCGATCTCGGGTGCATTTATGACTTCAATGCATGCATGCAAGTTAAAGGTTGCTATGATTGAATTTTTTAAGTGAAGGAGAAACTCAACAAATAGCCCTTTTGATTTTGTTTTTTTAATTATTGTTCTAAGTCCAGACAGACAGTGACCATTTATGAAGATTGGAAAGATACTAAGTTCATATTTGGATTTTACTAAGATTTGAAAGATACAAAGTTCGCTGACATAAATGCCACAAAGAATTTTAGACGAAAAGATCTGTATTGTAGCTCAAAAGAAATTTGATTTCTCCAATTATTACTGCCTTCATACTTGTTTATAAGATGCACTAACCAAAATCTCTTGTTCATAATTATAAGATTTTTGAACTAAAATAAATAAAGATATAAAGTAAAATAAATTTTTTATATCAAAGGATTGAGGAAGTATTTTTTATAAAAAAAGTTTAAAGACCAAAGCTGAAAATATGAATTCATTTCGAGACTGTGTTCCCCAACTTTTACACAGTTAATTAGCATAAATATCCTTCAAATTTTTTATTCTAACCCTGGCTTAACGTGAACATTATTTTTTAAAAAAAATGTCAGAACCAAAGGTGAAAAATTAAATAGTTCAGGGAATAAATTTGCTAATATTGCTTCCAATATTCTAGGTAAAAGACTATTCTGACCCTTCTGGAGGATTGAAAAGTGATTCGAACAGGCAAATCGTTTCAATAGAACACATTTTACATACATACATACATAAAGCGTCAACAACAAATCATGTCTGAGCAAACGGGAAAAGAAAAGAAAAGAATAAAATGGCAATAAAGTTTCATATGCGCTCCAAAGTTTGTAAAGCATAGTCATAGAAGTAGATCATCAACACAAGCTTCGTAGTGGAAACTGATGATCTATATCCCCCGCTTTACCCATTGTCTGATCAAATGCGGAAAATATCCGTTTGAAATCGTTCATCGTACAGCTGCCAATGGCCATACCTCTCAGTATGGAAAACTGATCTGGGGATGTAAAAGTTGGGCTTCTTGATAGTTTTCATCTTCTTCAGATTTGATGACGCGTTTGTTATATCCCGGCTAGTTACATTTGCACATCCAGATAAATCCAGGTACTCAAGGTTCAGGCATCCTTCAGATATTAAAGCAAGGCCTTTGGCTGTTAATTTGGAGAATCTAAGTTCAAGATGCACAAGATTAGGCATAAATTTTCCGATCGCAGCAGCATCAGAATCACCATCTTGAGGGCAGGCGTTCAGGTATTCATTGGGCACAAATCCAACATGTTGGGAAGGATCCAGCCAATTCATTAGATTCCTTTTGAATATCTGCAGGCTACGACAATGATTTCCAATAAGGGCTATAGATTCGTGAGATACTTCATAGCAGTAGCTGATATCAAGTTCTCTCAGATTCGGACACCCAGAAGCAATTCTTTTCATGGTTTCATCGGTGACACGAGGAGAGCTCTTCACAGCGAGCACTTGAAGGTTAGGGCACCTGTGAGAAAATTTTCGGAGATTAATTCAGCAATTCAAGAATTAATTAGCTAAAAAACAACAAACAAGGATCACCTGAGGGCCCTTTCTAGCAGAAAGGATGTGGAATAATGAGAGGTAAAGCAAGCTTGCTGCTATTCCAAAAAACAGGAAAAATGGTGTTTGGAAATTCAATCCTTAGCAAAACAGAAAGCTGGAATCCAAAACTAGCAGTATATATAGATATAATATCTAGAAATCCTTGCTCATTCCAAGCATTATGCATACATATAATCTATCTCCTCATACCAATCCATATATATAAAACACTCTAAGCAATCTCATCACACCCCAGTCCACTCCAAAATCAAATGGACTGATAGTGCACAAACTACACAAAAAATTGTGCCGAAGCCAAGGAATTTAGAGGAAAACTTGCCCAATATCAAAAACGAAAACCGTCAAAACTACAAAAGCAAAAAGAAACATTCTAAAGACAAATCAATTTGATATTGTTATTAGCTTTCCTAAAACATCCACCCAAATGGGGAAAATCATCGCAGCTATATGATCCAGTATTCCGTTCTTATTTAGAAACCAAAAGAAAAATCAATTTGCATCGTATTCATCGAGCGAGGACAAAGGGGACTGGTTTATCCAACTCTGAATGTCATAGACCATTTATTGGTTTTTTCTTTATTGAATTTACCAAGCTCGTTTAAATCACAGCGCAGCTATATCGCCATTTTCAATGGATAAACAAGGAATTTTGAAACAAAAGAACTCTTTGAATTAGAAATAGGCATCTATAGTTTGTCTTTACTCTTTCGATATGTATTACCTTTCAGCAACTAATGAAAGAGATCGATTAGAACAGTGCCTGACACGGATTTCAGTCAGAGAACCATCGCTCCAGACAACAGCGGATCGGAGCATCGAATCGATTTTGCGCTCGAACTCAGGAGTCCAGTATCTGGCAGATTCAATGGCTGAGTCGAAGTGCGTTTCGAGATCAAACACCGAGTGGAGACACGAATCCTTGCAGGCATTGAACCAGGACTTGCAGACGAACATAGTTCGCCGCCATCGGTCTTCAGGAGAGAGACGTAAAAAGATGTTGATGAGACACTCGTGAGTTAACTCGGCCCAGTCGTGACTCAGTCCTGACACGGATCCTCCTTTGTCGTCCATTTTCTTGGTAGCAGAGGAGAAGATTCTTCTGGTAGTTGTTGCGCGGGTGGGATAACTAACACACACACGCACACTATATATATATATATAAATGTCCTGTGTTGGGTACTTGGATTGGATTTATATATCTGTCTGGAGAACCAAAGCCCATTATGGAAGCCCACCCAAATTTAGAATACCTCAGATTTACTGAACGCTAAATTTAATCATAATTTTAAATTATTTATCCATAATAATACAAATTAATTTATATCTATTATTTTTATGAAATAATAAAAGTCAGTTTGACATAACATCTACGAAACATGATTATAATTTTAATAATAAACTAATCATGACCATAAAAAATTTAAATTAGAATGTAATAATTTTATATTTTTATAATTTCAAATATAAACATAATCTAAAAATATCTAAAACAATTACCATGTTTATTTATATAAAATATTCACGACTAGTATTTCATATTAGAAGTATTATAATTTTTTAAGATTCATATTTATAATTCTATTTATTTATTACACTAGTATTAAAAACAAGTAAATATTAGAAAGAAATTATCTATACCAATAGAACCAAAGAGGAAGAATATATTGAAATCTGGAATATTTATACTCTCTTTTGACTGGATTTAGATGTTAATATTTATCTCAATACAAAATTTTAATAAAACCTTTTATGTGAGAAAGTTATTGTAATATATTTGTTTTAAATGTGATTAATAGTGATATCACGTGAATATAAAATGTGAATATCTTAAATAAAAAAGATTATATATAAAACTTTAATTAAAAATTATAATATTTTTTTAAAAAATAAACATTTATTTTTTATTACTTAGGTTTCCATTAAAAATGAATAAAATGTACTCAATGTTATAGCATATCAAAATTAGTCTAAGGATTGGATCCCTTTTGAGAAAAAAGAAAAAAAAAAGGCCTAAGGATCGAAAGCTTTTAGGCAAGCTCTTAATTAAATTTTCCAAGTCATTGTAAAGGATATTTTTAATAAAATTTAAAATAATGCTTCATTCATTCAAAATTAAATATTCATATTTATATTTTAATTTGTTTAAAATTGAATATACACTTTCTTTAAATAAATATATTTTTTATCTAAAATTTCATTAATAATCTCATTAATTTAATATATTTATATATCACTAACTCATAATCATATCCTTCAATCTTTTAATTTAAAGGAATTACATTCCACTAACAATCTCACCACATATTACAGTAATGTTAAGGATAATTTTATAAATTAAAGTCAATGATCTTATTTAATTTTTATTCAAAATAATAAATGAACATATTATTATTTTAATATTTTCAACCACCCCAATTATTGACTCTAGCTAGAGGATGGTTTGTATGTATAAAATGGTTCTTATAAAATGAACACATCTTATATATAGATCCAAAGCTAAATTAACTCTTGAAAGATAATTGTTTAGATTCAAACATTTTTATTAATCAACCCAATCTTTCAGGTAGCTTTATCCAAAGCTTTTTTTTTTTTTTTTCTTTTCCTTTCTCCAATAACTAGTTTAGAGGATGCAACACAAATTCTGGAAAGCATATTAAGCAGTTAACTTTAGAATGAATAATGTATCATCTCAAACTAGGTAGCATCAAGTATATGATTCCCAAATAAGCTTGGAGATTCTAGGATAGGATTCCAGATCTCTGACTCTTGAATTCCAAAATTATTAAAATTCCGTCTTTTTAAAAAAAAAAATAAAAGTATAATATAGTCTATACTTTCATTTAGAAACATGATTTGCAGTTTACTTTTGTTTAATATACTCGATAAAGCATATTAAACAAAACAAAAGTAGTAAAATTAAAAACTAAAAATCCATAATTTCCCAGGCTAGTGCTACAGAAAGAGCTGCAAACTGTGACCTCTTAACCCTTCAGCTAATGATGAAGAACAATCTTTTCCTCTTCCTCCTCAGAATCTAAGCTAAACTTCTCTTGTGCAACTGTCTAATTTCATTTTTCTTTACATATTCATTTCTTCAAAAATAAAATCATCGGAGGGGGGGGGGGGGGAACATAACACAAGAACAGACAGATACACACAAGAACACGGAACATACTACCTCTAGCTCAATCTAGAATTTGTTATTTCTTCTAATGCTACTGGGTTCCCAAAATAAACTCCACAGAACAAATTATATGCAGGTGATATCAAGTGCAGATGAATTATTTACCATAAATCTACAGTTCAGACTAATTTAATTCCAAACAAGCGCACTAACATTACATCTTCAAGTATAAATCATCGTACATATACTTGATACTAATAATATATATCATGCATTCCAATTTAGTAAAGCATAATATGATAATAACATCAGTCGTCCTGATAAAACAAGAAGATATGCAAGAATTAAGTTAACAATCTTGTCACCTATTAGTTTTAGAGAAACAAGCTGTCTCATTCCCCTTAAAGCATAAAAAAAGAAGTGAACTGGTAAAAAATATTAATGAGTCTGGTGTGTGCTCATGAGACCAATTTGAGAGACAATAAAATTATAAGTAGGTGCAGAAGAAACTTTGTTTCTCAACCTTTCCAAATGCTACTCTGATCAAATTTCCCTCGTGGATGCCAAATTCATCTCAAACACTTATATCAATCCAGTTGAGTAGAACTTCCAATGCAAAGCATAACTAAATTATGTTCAAGATCTGCACTCAAGCATAAACAAAAGCCTCTTGAATAAATCACATTAAGAGGGAAAAGGAAAAAAGTACTCCACGTAGACTCCGGAATATTATCTCCATTTTCTTCAACCATGACACATACAACTGTTTTACGACATGCATTAAGAATTTCATGATCAGCTAGCTGAGCATATATGCTATAAACTTCAATCGACAGAACATTCTCCAATAAAACAAAACAGAGGAAAACATAATAAAGATATGGAGCATAGGAGTTGCTTCATTTGGTTCATCAAGACTTGATATCTGAGATAAGCACACATCAAATAAAACAATTCAACCATTCCGTAGGTTGCAGTTTCTAAAAATTCATATCTTGACTCCATACTCAACCAATAATAGACAGACATCTATTTCCCTCTTGTTAGTCCTCAATCCTTGCAGAGTTTAGACACTGAAATCTCCTCAGATCTAAAATTATCTGTGCTCCTGAGTGGAGCTTAGGATAAAATCAAAAGTCTTTATATTTTATATCCACACATGTTGCTCAAAAAAAGCTACAAAACTTCCCACAATGGCCAAAGGAAATACTTTCTGTACCACAAGAATTGCTGCAAATTTCATAGTTCGATAAGCAATAAAATCAACAAAATTTATCCAATCAACAGATGACAAAATAAATTCATACGGTAGAAGTCAGATTATAGGTATAATAGGGTACAAAGCAGCAACTGTCTGATTGACTAAACATAGCCAAACATAGCAACAATTAGGTAGAAATACATATTGGGTCAAAAAAACCCATTTATCCAGATCATATTTCATATTAAATAAATGAACATCATAAAGGGTGACCGAAAGCTGAATACTAGGCAAGAGTCCGATAATATTCGTCGCGGGGCTCTTCCCGATCAACAAAAAGGATTGTGTAGAGGGCGTAGATGATACCGGGAATATATCCAAGGATCGTTAAAATCAAGCAGATCAAGAACTCAACCTGCAAAAAAAGCCAAAGAAAAACACAAACATCATAAACACAACAAAAATCGCAAGAAGATCTTTGATGAAAGTGAGAACCAAGAATCAGAGCTGGCTTACGGTGCAGCAACCGTGTCTGAAACAAACACCCAGAGGAGGAAGCAAGATTGCAAGTATAATCTCGCAGCAGATTTCACATTTAGATGCCATTTCTCTTTGCGGTTATCTCTGATGCCACTGAGAGTGAAAGGAATCTCTTGACTTTCTGGGGTTCTTGATTAATTCCCTCTATGAATTTGCAATCATATAAAAAAATCCTTCGACTTCAATGCGAAGAAAACAAAAAAATTAAAGATACAAATATAAAGAATTGGATCCCACGACAGCACACATCGATCGGTAGAAAGGCTGTCTGATGCAAATTTCTCCTCTAGTCGTTTTCTTTTCCTTATCCAATAATAGTCCCCTTTTTTTTTAATATATATATATATATATATATATATATTATCCAATAATGGTTGTTGGTCAGCAAATTAATCAATTTTTTATATCTTTTCTCTACCAATTTAATCAATTTGGTCTTTTTTAAAAAAATCTTTTTATTCCTTATATATTTTTTAGTTATTTTAGAATTTTTAACTTATTGTTTATGAGTTAAATTGAAAGTCAATTTACGAGTTAAAAAGACTAAAAAAATACACTACGATCAAAATGATAATAAAGAAGAAGAAACAGAGCGACAAAAATAGTAAATATACTAAAATGACTATTTTGCATTAGTTGGTGAATCGATTCTAATTTTAGTCTATATATATATATATATATATGTATGTGTATGTATATTGATTAGAAAATGTTGTGTTTATTAAAAAATAAAGACTAAACAATTACTAAAATATGGGCTAAATCTTAATGCATGCCGGATCCTTCCATCTATTTTTGGGGCATGATGTATTTTCGTGTCGACATTTGTTGACCGATTTTGCCAAGGTATTTTCGGTATTTTACTTTTAAATTTTCTTTGGTGAATTGCAAAAAAAAAAATTACCATAATTTCACCGATTCTCACTTATGATTATCATGCTTTAAAAATAGTAGAACAGATCACTATATTCGCAAAAGTGTTTCAAAAAGAGTCATTATGTCATCTAGTAGTGGGGCTAATGAAAATTTAAGGGTATTTTGGTCCTCACCAACAATGACTATTTTGGACTTTTTTAAAAAAATAAAGCTTTTTTTTATGATGCTCAATCACGGTTTCCCATCTAGTTGTCTTTAGTCTTTTGGTAGATAATGTACATTGTGATATATGTTTATGTTTCGATTCATCAGAGTTTTTTGTGAATTTTCAATAAAGTTCATCGACGCATTCAATTGATCAGAGTTTTTGTGAATTTTCAAATAAAGTTCATCGACGCATTCACCTATATAGTTTGTTTTTCATCCCCTTTGTTAATCTAGTTGTTCTCGAAACAAAATAGCACAATTTAAATTTGTTTTTATCTTATTCCACATTTCTCAATTTTTCTCTCTACATCTTTTCTTTTTTTTTTTCTTTCTATCATCTAAGTCTATCTTTCTCTATCTACATCAAAGCGAGGAAGAAAATGAAGAAGCATTCAATGAGATTCGAGGACAAGAGATCTTATAAGGTGAGCTTATACTATCCTCAATTGTCGTGATGGCAAATGAAAATGATAGTAGTGGTAGAGAGGAACAGTGTGATACGAACCCTCACTTAATTAGAATCAATAAAGTTATTCAATTATCGTTTCTATACGATTACTATAGTCTAAACCGTAATACATAAATTGATATAAAAACTAATATCTCTATATCTTATTAATAAACTGATATTTTATTCTTTATACATCCTAAAGAACTAAGAAAGCAAACAACTTGCAATAAAAGAAATCTAATAAATTTAATATTCCTAAAGAAAATAAGAGTACAAAGTATAATTAGAAACTAGTACTATCTTTCTTGTAAAATACAAAATAAACTTTAAAGAATATTTACAAATCATTCTTGATGATGGAATAACTTAAAAAGTATCGAAAATTTTTGTGTCTCTTCCAAAAAGAATCTCTCTTGGCTTTAACATTGACTCAAAAAATATAAAACTTTCAGATAATTGATTATTTGACCTCTAACTTAACTTAAATAATGTAAATTTATCTTGAGTGTCTCTTTGCACGAAAATTCTTCAAAAACTAATCATTTAAATCATCTTTAAACATTTTATCATCACAGCAGATAGTGGAAACTCTTGAGTGAAAAAAAATCCCTTTCTTTTTATATTTTTTCATCATCCATCAAAGTTCACTAAGAGATGTGTGAAATCATGGTCAGCCTTAAATCTTGATAATCCTTTGATTTTTTTTCTAAATCCACAACCCAATTCTTGGTGAAACTTTCTTTGCTTTTAATGGGGTTTTTATTTTCACTTCTCATTGGTTTGGTGATAAGAAAAACTTCACTTTCAAGAGAAGAAAATAGATGTTTTGGGAATTCTAAGTTTTTATGCACATATATGGATTTTGGATAAGGAGGTAGAAGAGTTTAGAGATCTAAATGATTATAAATCATATAGACTTTGCATATAGAGTTTATCACATAATATTGGTGTTGAAACATCCATTTATTCTCAATTACATTGTAAGAAGACAAGATCCTAGGTATGATTTTTACATAAAGGTAAAATGTGTACAATGATTGTCTTATACAAAAGATCCTGTCAAATATTATATTACATAATTCATGAGATAGTGATATTTTGAGGCCGTGTAATATGATAATCTCCATCAAATGAGACGGCGTGCCGTGGGAATAAACCCTAATAAATTCTTTGTACGATCATGTCTAGAGACAGAGTTGGAAATGTAATCGAGTTCAATTACAGAGCGGTGGATGCACAAGCGGCTCCCCGTCCACCACCATTGACCCCGTCAAGCCACAATTACTTCATCGAACAAGCCATCAGAGGTATTTTCTTCTTTTTTTCGCTTTTTATTATTGTTTATAATTCTAAAAAGTTTGAGAAAATTTAGAGGTTTTTGGTTAATTTGATACGAAATGATTTGTTAAAGGCTATGTGGTTGTAAAAGGCTTGGTGAATTATATCTTTCACTTTTTTCATCTCTATTTTATTTTTATTTTTTTGGAAAAGGAAAAATATTAATTAGATAAATCAGCTATAATAGTCTAAATTACATCATATTAAAACATTAAAATCATTCAAACAAGATAGTACACAATGCACCACAATTAAAAAATGTATACATAATTTGGGATGGTCTCGATTTTCTAATCGATAATTCGTCAAAATAAGTTGTCAAAAATTCCAGTAAGCATGTGTTGTGCTAGAGTAATTACGACATTCTTTTTTAAATATAAACAAATCTAACATGAAAAGAGAGCTGTCACTAGAATTGTCACATAATTGACAATATTTTGATACTTTTCAATTACTATTTATTGGTCGGATTTTGATAAAAAAAAAAAAAGCACCAATACATGGGCTTTTTTTTAAGATCTACACAATTTTGGATTTAATTTTCGCCTTTGTAACGTGTATTCATATCGACAAACTTAAATCAATTAACAAGAGTTATTGATATATTTTTCTTTATGTAAATTTTTAATTTTTATTATTGATTTACATTTATAAGTGAAATTTTTATAAAATTTATATAATGACAAAAATATTTTTAAAAAGTCACATAAATTACTGATAACGGATAAAAATGATGATATAAAAGAGTTTTAGATGCAAGTGTAAAGATTAAACTTTTAAAAGTTTAAATACTAAATTTGGATAAAAAAAATCAATAACAAATAAAAATAGTAATAACATAACATAATTTTGAACTTTTAAAAAGTACTAAAGTTGAACTTTAGGTAGAATATTAAATTTTAATTAAAAAATTTTAAATGTTAAATTTGAATTTCAATAAAGTTTAAATCTTACTTAAATGCTTTGCTTTTATTACAATTATATAAATCCATTTCTAATGATTTATCAAGCATAGTAAAAATTTCATCCCGTGCTTTGCAAAACTAGTTTAATTAAAAATTACATTATTTATATAAATATTTAGGATCTATATGTGCGAAGAGAATTTAAAATTTAAATAATGATAAATATTTTTAAAATAAAAAATTGTTATTCAAAGATATTTTTATAAAGAATAATGAATTTGTTTTAAAATTGTTGTAAAATTTTCACGTGATTCACGCCTGAAGAGGCGCGTAGTCTATACTTTTTCTTGTTTAGTTTCCCCATGAACAAGCTCCACTCTTCACTGTCTGCAATTTCACTATACCTCACTGACACCAATTTTGAAAACCCTAATAAATTCTTCATACGATCATGTATAGGGATGGAGTTGGAAATGCAATCGAGTTAAATTACAGAGCGGTGGATGCACAAGCGGCTCCCAGTCCACCACCGCTGACCCCGTCAGGCTACAATTGCTCCATTGAACAGGCCATCAGAGGTATTTTCTTTCTTTTTTTTCGCTTTTTATTATTGTTTTTAATTTTAAGAAGTTCAAGAAAATTTAGAGATTTTGGTTAATTTGATACGGAATGATTTGCTAAAGGCTATGTGGTTGTAAAGGCTTGGTGAATTAATTTGAGAAGAGGTCATGAAGGTTTTTGTTTGTTTTACGTTTTTTTTGCATTGGCACCGAAACCAAATAGAATACCATTCTCGATTTTGTGTGAATTGATTTTGTGTTCCCTCACAGTTAATTTTTCTCGATTACCTACTACTGCTTTTTACGCTGACTTGCCCCACAGAGAGAGTATATGCATTTGTATAAAATCTTATGTTGTATTTTGGTACCTCTTGCATGAAAAACTGAGCTCAAACAAAGGATTAACTTTGGAGGGAGGGATCTTTGTACCTGCTCTGGACAATTTTTTTCTCTTCCTGCTTGAATGCTTTCAATATTCTGTGTGTTTATGAGCAATATAGAAAGTTGCAAATTGAGTGATATATTAGATTTGATTTGGAATTTTCAGTGGGCTATATGGTCCCAGGCACTGAAAGGATACATGAAAACATTCAGAACCCTCTCCTTGACCGAGAGGCTATTCAGAGAGAGCTAGAGAAAGAGAAAATCAGAGCGGAAATCATTGCGTCAGAGATAGCTCGGAGATGTCAGCTGGAGGCTGCTGAAGTCAGGAGAGAGATGATGCTTGAAAGAGAATTAGCATTGCCGGAAAGAGGATATGATGTATCTGGCAGATTTTCATTTCTACCAGCAGCAGGAACGAAGATCGAACCCAGTGGCCTTTCTTTTGGGCAAGTTGAGGGATGGTCACTTGAGGAGAGGTTTGGAAGTGGGAAGAGACAAGGCTATTGAGCCAAGATTGAAGAGGTTGCACTTACCTCTGAGGTCAGAAAAGCAAAAGAGAAAATTGTTTTCCTGTTAGTTTGGCTATCCATATATATCCTGCATCTGTTGGACTGCTATGCTGATTAAATTTCAAGGTGTGCTTTTCCCTTGGTCTTATTACTGTCTGTTTACAGGTGTAAACAAATTGTTGATGTGCAATTGATCTTACTCCCTCCGGTGGAATATATAATATATATTGACTAAATTTGAGAATGTAAACTTACATTTTAAATGATAGTTATTATCAAACTTGATTGGATGCTGTATCCTAATCTTTCCTTGGAGAGCTTGTGAAGTTCTTTGTTTCTTTAGCTGATTAAAGAATGGGGATGCAGATTTTCTCTCTAGTTGTAAATGTGTGTTTTGTCTAGTCCTATTTATTGGGTGGGTTGTAGTCTTGTAGAAAGATATTTTCCCTTTATTTTATGAATATGTAAATTTACGTTAGACAGATCTACATAAGGGTAATTAACAATTTTAGTCCTTGAATTTTTTCTAATGTATCATTTTTCTTCTCAAACTTTGTTTTATCAATTTCTATCCTTGAACTTATCTCAAGGTGTCATTTTTATCTTTGGACTTTTATTTGATCTATTCTTGTCAATGTCATTGAATTTTTCTCATCCATGTAAAAGCATAAACAGGAATTTCAAAAAAGTACACTCCTAATAGCTAGTTAATTACCTTTGCATCGCACATGGATTATATTTTTTAACGAGTTTGATATATAAATAAAATTTTATAGTTATTATTATCATATAATTTAATTATATAATTATAATAATATTATTATAATATATAATTATCTATATATATTAAGAAAATAAAAAATAAATTATGTCTCTTTCAATTTAGTATTGCACCTATGCAATGCTTGAATGCTTGAAAGATGGTTTTTTAAAGAATATTGAAAGATGATTTTATCAATTTTAGAATAAAAATGCGTTCTCATGAGAATCAACTTTTTGTTTTTATGTGCTAAAAATTAATTTTAATTTTTGAAAATGATGTACAAATGTAGGATCTAACTTTTAGATAGTTATTCATTAGACTATAATTTTATATTAGTGTTTGACATATAAATAAAATCTTATAGTTATATAATTAAGATGCAATTGAAATTATATAATTGTCATAATAAAATTATACTATATATGTCTAAATTTGAATATCTATATTTGTCTTAATTTGAAATTTTAAAAATTTCTTTGACTTTAATGAAATTACTATACTATTCTTATTATTAATTTGGATAATAATGAGGTTATTTGTTAATTGAAATATAATTTTTAAAAATTTAAAATATTGTCAATTGAAAATGATAAATATATTTACTTTAATAAAGTGAAAATTTAATTATGTACATTTCAAAATAAAAATACGAATATACAATTTTGAACGAATAGAATAATATATACAATAATTATTATGAAAATAATAATTGAGAGAATAAAAATATTTATGTTTCGTTTAATCTAGTCTTGGAGCAATAAGAAAATCAATTAATTAATTGATTGGTTTTTAAAATATTATAATATATAATCTATATAATAATATTTATAAAATATTTTTTTATTGAAAGGTTTTAAAAATATAGTTATGAGAACAAAACTAATTTATATCCCTTTTAGTTTAATCTTATACTCATATAATGCATAAATTTTGGTTTTTGACAAATATTGAAATATAATTTTGTTGATTTTGTAATAAAAATTCTTTTACAATAGAATTAACTTTTCATTTTGAGAAATAAGAACTATGAAGCAATATTAATTTCTGAAAATGAAATTTCATATACAAATATATTAATTAATTTTTAAATAGGTATTTGCCTAGACGATGATTAAAAATTTTATTTTTAAGAGGTTTGGCATATATATATATATTGTTTATATAGTTTTATATAAAAATCTTATTTATCAAATTAATATATTTTTTATGGAATATATACAAAATTATATACTTCTTTATTCTGAAATTAAATTTTCACATTTCTATTTTGTAATGTAAAAAATTAATATCCACTTTTCTAAAATAAGTATATTTTTTATCTAAAGCTCCGCTAATAAAATTTTTAATTTAATAGATTTATATCAATTTCATGCTCTCCACATTAACTCGATTAAAGTTTTATTTAATTCCTATTATGATTTTTGTTGAGTTTTAAATTAAAATTTCATATTTCAAAATATTCGTACTTCTTATGTAATATTTAAATTTATTAAAGCTATTTGCATTTATAATATTTCTAAAAAAATCATAATTTAGGTAGTTCTTCAGATTAATATATTATATTGGACTAATTCCTATAGGATTTTAATGGAATAAACTATTAACACCCACTTAATTTAAAGACTTCTTTTTCGATATATATATATATATATATACATATAGTCCTTTATGAAATATAAAAAAAAATTAAATAAAATTTCATTTATAATATTTCTCTAAAAGTCTTTAATTCTAATTATGGATAGAATTCAAACTCTTTATCAATTTAATAAATTTGATTCAATTCTTATTATGATTTGAATGCACTGTGTAAACTTTGTCTAATGAAATATGAATTGACTTTACTTTTCATCCAAAATCTTTGCTAAGTTTGTAAGTTTAGTCCATTTCTTTT
Organism: Apocynum venetum; assembly: GCA_019593545.1. Taxonomy (NCBI): domain Eukaryota; kingdom Viridiplantae; phylum Streptophyta; class Magnoliopsida; order Gentianales; family Apocynaceae; genus Apocynum; species Apocynum venetum. The sequence continues at coordinate 4,945,341 of SRSM01000326.1, read as the reverse complement.
TTATATATATTTCGTACTTAAAAAATGGATCAAACTTACAATCGCACTAAACTTTTTGGATGAAAAGTAAGTTTTGTTTAATGAAATATTTATAATTTACCTAAATAGTATATTTTAAATTTAAAATTTTAAAATCAACAAACTTGAGTATTTATAATTTACTCATTAAAATATGTTCAAAATATTTATATTGAGAACTATATATATATATATATATATATATATTTATAACAAAAAAAATTCTGTGATTTATGTAAAAGTGTATCTAATGATTTATACTAATGGACATACAAAATACTCCATCCATCTATAATTAAATGTTTAAAATTTTATTTTAATTTATTTAAAATTAAATTTTCACTCTAATTAAATAAATATATTTTTTATTTAAGTTTTATTAATAATCTCATTAATTTTATAAATTTATATATAATCAATTTATAATCCCACAACTTATTAACTTAATTTAAGACATTTCAATAATTTATATGTCTTTAAGTTAATTAAAAGTTAAATGTTTTTTTAAATATTTAAATAAAATAAAAAGTAAATATTATATTCAAAATAGAGATAATATTATTTATAAAATTGAATGTAATTAATATTTTAAAAATAAAAAAATTGTTTTGAAAAATATTTTTACGAGGGTATTGTTTTGAAATTATTGTCCAATTGTCCCTAAAACAAATAATTATTGTCCAATTTTTCACATGTTTCACGCCTTACGAGGTGCTTAGTCTGTACTTTTTCTCGTTTAGTTTCCCCATGAACAAGCTCCACTCTATCACTCTCTGTACTTCCACTATATCTCACTGACTCCAATTGTGAAAACCCTAATAAATTCTTCGCACGATCATGCCTAGGGACAGAGTTGGGAATGGAATTGAGTTCAAGTACAGAGCAGTGGATGCACAAGCGGTTCCCCGTCCTCCACCGCTGACCCCTTTAGGCTACAGTTACTTCACCGAACAAGCCATCAGAGGTTTTTCTTTTTTTCTTTTTCGCTTTTTATTATTGTTTTTAACGCTAAATTTAGAAAATTTGGTTAATTTGATACGGAATGATTTGCTAAAGGCTATGGGGTTGTAAAAGGCTTTGTGAATTAAATTGAGAAGAGGACATGAAGGTTTTTGTTTGTTTTACTTATTTTTTTTGCATTTGCACTGAGACCAAATAGATTACCATTTTATGTCTCTGTTTCTTAACACGAAGTTACTAGTGAAGGAAATTTGGACAATCGTGAAATGGAATTTCTGTGCTCAATACAGTCAACAGGAACTGAAAGGTCTTCTTTTTTTTTCCGGGGGGGGGGGGGGGGTGGGTGGGTGGGTTGAGAGGTTGATTTTGTGTTCCCTCACAGTCCCACAGAGATAGTATACGCTGACATGCCCCACAGAGATAGTATATGCATTTGTATAAAATCTTCTGTTGTATTTTGGTATCTCTTGCATGAGAAATTGAACCCAAACAAAGAAATAAAATTTTGAGTGAAGGATCATTGTACCTGCTCTGGACAATTTTATTCTCTTCCTGCGTGAATGTTTCCAATATTCTGTGTGTTTATGATCAATAAAGAAAGTTGCAAATTGAGTGATATATGAGTTTTGATTTGGAATTTTCAGCGGGTTATATGGTCCCAGGCACTGAAAGGATACATGAGAACATTCAAAACCCATTCCTTGTCCGAGAGGCTATTCAGAGAGAGCTAGAGAAAGAGAGAATCAGAGAGGAAATCATTGCGTCAGAGAGAGCCCGGAGACGTCTGCTGGAGGCTGAAGTCAGGAGAGAGATGATGCTTGAAAGAGAATTAGCATTGCGGGAAAGAGGATATGATGTATCTGGCAGATTTTCATTTCTTCCAGCAGGAGGAACAAGGATTGATCCCAGTGGCCTTTCTTTTGGGCAAGTTGAGGGATGGCCACTTGAGGAGAGAATTGCAATGTCACTTGAGGAGAGGTTTGGAAATGGGAAGAGACATGAGATTGGGGGCCGTAAGGTTGTTCATTTTGAGGAGAGGAGTGTTGAACCAAAAATTGGGGCAGGGCATGGCATGATCCCTTGTCAGCACGAGCCTATTGAGCCCACGATCGAAGAGGGTGCACTTACCTCTGAGGTCAGCAGAGCAAAAGAGAAAATTGTTTTTCTGGTTAGTATGTATCGTTGTTATTCTCTGCATGCATCTATTTGGTTATATGTCTATCTATCCTGGACCTGTTAGATTGCTATGCTGATTAAATTTCAAGGTGTGCTGGTTCCTTGGTCTTATTACTGTCTGTTTGCAGGCGTTAAACAAATTGTTGGTGTGCAATTGATCTTGCTCCCTCCGGTGGAATATATGTTGACTAAATTTAAGAATTTAAATTTAAATTTTAAATGATAGTTATTATCAACTTGATTGAATGCTGTATCCTGATCTTTCCTTGGAGAGCTTGTGAAGTTCTTTGTTTCTTTGGCTGATTAAAGAATGTGGATGTAGATTTCTCTCTAGTTGTTAAAGTGGGTTTGTCTGGTCCTATTTATTAGGTGGGTTGTAGAAAGACATCTTCCCTTTATTTTATGAATATGTAAATTTATGTTAGACTGATCTACATAAGGGTAATTAGCAAGTTTAGTCCTTGAATTTTTCTAATTTATCATTTTCTTCTCAAACTTTGTTTAATCAATTTCTGTCCTTGAACTTTTCTCAAGGTATCATTTTTATCTTCAGACTTTTATTTGCTCATTTTTTGTCATTTAACTTTTGCTAAAGCATCATTCTCATGCTTGAAACTTCGTACAAAGTATCAAATTAGTCACATAGTCTATTTTTACTGAGGGCTATTCTCAAATTCAAAAAAAGTTCAAAGATGAGAGTAGATCAATAAAATTTAGAAAATGAAAATGATACTTTAAATAAGGACCATTACCAATCAAATAAAAAATTGAGGAAAATGAAATTTTGGAAAAAGTTTACAGGCCATTTATAGGATTTACCCTTTACAAAATGCCTTTGGACTATAGGGAATATACTGATTGCTCCCGAGTGAAGAAAATACAAACTAGTGCTAGTGTTTCAGAAACCTTGTGAATTATTTCTTTGTGTAAGGAGATAAGCAAAATAATTGCAGAATTTAAGAAAAGCTGCAAATTATTTTCTTGCGTAAGGTGGTATTCAAGAAGGTTTCTGGAAACATAGTACATATTTTGCATTATTCTTTTATGGGGGAAACTAGTATTGTATCTCCTATCTAGCAGGTGTATTGCTGAGGGTCCAGTAGCCCATTTTCAACTTTGAGCTGCATTGAAAGATTGGATGCAAACAAATCACAATCCATTGAATGCATATCATAATTTTGGGCTCACAGCATACAAGCATATCTCGAGCATCATATCAAATGAAACATATCAATGAAGAATGTGATAATGGCATGCACGGAATTTGCTGGCAGTTCATTAAAATGTTCATACCAGTATTTGGATTATCTTTGTGAAATGTTTTGTTTGAATATGCTTTCTGTTACAGTGCATATGCAATCTAACTAGAGCAGAACTTCGATGTTGCATCCAGTGTTGTACACCCTCCCTTGCAAAAATGGGATCTACATCTTTGTGAGGTTGTAGAAACAGTGGATGCAACAGATAGACTCCCCTCATTTGTATCCAAATTCTAATGAAGTCGGTTGACATCAATAGAAAAGATTTTGATAGAAAACTAAACTCTACTTATTTGGGGCCATCAGGTTAGGAGCAAATTTTTTTTTGTAGACCTAATCTTTTGGGACTACTTTTGGAAGTTACAAAACAATGGGATGAATTCAGCATTGAGCTCCACTATTTCCTATTTGTTTCTATATGTCCAGTTTACTTACTTTTGGATGAACTGGTGCTGGAGAAAAGGGGGAGATGGTATCCAGGACTTGCGTCTAAGTTTCAAATTTGACTTTTTGCTAAGGTGTTCCTTTTTGTTCTTAATTTAGGAAACTCAGTCTAGGATGATAACTGAGTTTTATTATTATTGTTGACCAGAGGAATTCTCAAAGAAAGGATTAAGAATTCTTTTCCGAGGGTGGGTTTGAAATCACTTGGTTACAGCTGATGCTTGACAAGTCAAATCGTATATGGTAGTTGATCTAAATCTTAGTTATAAATCCTTTGATAGAACTCTCGTGGTTATCTTGGTTCATGTGATTCATCCGGTGCAGATTGAAATTCTTGTGAATTAGTTTTTGAGGGCTTTATATCTCTCTTTCCCCACCCCCCTCCTTTTTTTTGGATGTGCCTTTGTTCGTTTCCGACATCAGAGTGTTTACCTTTAGGAATCATGAGAAACGTTTGAGAGGAAAATGCATCTGTCCACTTTTCCTCTCTTGTTTTCTTCCTCTTCTATATTTGATTTAAATGAGAGACTATTTTGTATTTCAAGAGATTTATTTATTTGAAAACAAGTGCCATTTGCGATCAGGAGGACTCTGACTCACTGATCTCAATTTTGCATACATTGTAATTGCATGCACAATTTAGATGGGAGAGTCTCAGCAATTGTCATTTTGTATGTCGCAGTTAGGATTGGAAATTATGGGTTTAACTTGCAGAATTGCACAAAGGCAATATTTTTTAACGATGCTAAATATTGCTCTACAACCATTTTCTGATGATACATTTGGTTATTAGTGATTGTTTATGATATCCAGATACAAACTCTGATCCTTGCCTCTCCCTCCCTCTCTCTCTCTCTCTGATGAATGACTGGTCCCTTTGAAAAAGTGCTTGAAGTTGCGTCAGAATTGAACAAAAAGTCTCCAAATTAGAGGATAAGATGATAGTTTAGCCATTGGTAAGATGATAATATGAGATACATATTACATTTTCATCATTAGTAATATCCATCACATTCAATAGGTATCTATATTTTATTGTGAAAGTAATCTGCCTATTTGGAATGACAACTAAAGGAAAAATTACGGTGGTTGGATACTCATCTAAAATTATGATCACCGACTCTCGTTTTTGGCCATTTGCTTTATATTATGCTTGTCAGATTTGGAGCATGACTTACTATTGCCTATGATCTTTTGTTTGAGTGCTCTGTGCAGGCTAAACCTGAACAAAATCTTTCTGGAGTGAAGCGAAAACCGTTGACTCCACCTGAAGAGGGTAAAAGTGAGCTTCCTTTAATTGTCGTCTCCAGGAAGAAAGTGAAAGATGAATGGAGTTGTGCAATCTGTAAGGTTAATGCCACTAGCGAACGTGGTCTAAATGAACATATCCAAGGAAAGAAACACAAGGCAAAGGAATCTGCTTTGATTGCACAGAGGAATAACCAGAACTTTGGCATTGGTATACGGCCCAAAAAAGCTGCAAATGCCCCTGTACCTGGAGCAACCACTAACAATTCATGCCCAGAGCAGGGAGAAAAATCAGTGGTTCAGTTATTGCAGTCCGAACAGACTGGGAAGTCCTCACAGCAGAAAGTGAATGAAGTGCCACTAGTGGGGGTCATATCGAAAGATGAAGTCTTGGAAGCTGATAGCCAAAACCAATTAGCAAATAAGAAGAAGAAATTTAAATTTTGGTGTGAAATGTGTTGTGTAGGAGCTCACTCTGTAAAAGTGATGGAAGCACATAGGATGGGGAAGAAGCATGTGATGCGGCTAAAGGAAGCAACGAATAATAAAACTGCTCCAACACCTCAGATGGACAATACAGAGGCCAGTAATGTCAATGAACCTAACAAATGTAGTGTAATGGATAGAAAATCATCAAGCAATAGGTGAAGGTGGCTCCTATAGGTAAAGCCCCCTTGACTGACATTAACTATCTGCAAGATCATCCTGTTTGTGCATCTGTGGGGATTGTACAGTCAGCTTTTCTGGAAGCAGTTATTCAAGCTGCTGTCTGCCCAAGTGTGTTTTCAAATGCTTTTGCTTATCTTCTGTAATTTTTAGGATTCAACATGTTTTGTAGACCTTTGAATTCATTTGGGAAGTCTGAATTTTACTAGAATTCTAGAAACCCCTAATATTCTTTATTTGGAGAAAAGTAATTATTAGAATATGTTGTAATAAGTTTACAGTGTAGATCATCAAAAACCTTGCCCATTTTGCTGTGAAAGGGTTGGTTCAAAAACTGAAAGTTGTTTCTAATCTTCTATTTGAAAGTGGTTTAAACTCTTATCTTTACATTTTTTGCGGATATACTTCCTTATTTGTTTTTAGTCCATATGATTTTTTATTTGTATAAGATCATCTAAATAGATTATTGTGATCATTTTTTGAATTATGCACGTGATTGTCATGTAGTGAAAAAATGGTAAATTTAATTTGAATTAAAAAATGATAAGAATTTATTTAGTTGAAGATATAAAGATATGATATCGAAAAGCTTAAAAAAAAGAAGATTAAATAGATTAATTTGTTATTTTTTAATTAAAATTCGCTTTTATTAAATAAAATATTAAATATTTTTATTAAATTTTGATTGGCTTTATCTTAATTTAATTTTTAATTCAAAATTGGTATGATGTCTATTTTGCACTAAAAACATTTAAAATGACTATAATTATTTTTCTTTTTAAAATATCTGTAAAATTTTATTTTCATATCTATGTAAATACTTATTTTGTTAAACAATTAAATATGAAAAATAAAAAATTATTATATATATATTTCAAAATTTGAATTAAAATTCTAAAAAAGCTTCTTGAAAGTCTTCGTCAAAACACAATATAAAAGTTTAAAAAAGAATTATTTAAGATTTTTTCTAATTGATTAAGACTATTTTTCATATTTAATTATTGAACGTAATGAATATCTAATTAGTTATGAAAATAAATTTTTAGAGAAAATTTTAAAAGAAAAATACTTAGAGTCATTTAAATTTTCTTTATTGTGGAATAGACTTCAAACTAGCTTTTAATTAAAATTTTTGATTAAGATGAGATCAATCAAATTTTGATAGGGGATTCGATATTTTATTTAATAGAAGGTAATATTAATTAGAAGATGACAAATTAATCTATTTAGTTATTTATCTTTATAATTTTGATCGATATCTTTCATTATATATATTTTTTAATCTTTTTGATATTCTATCTTTATAAATTTAGTCAAATAGATTCTTGTCATTTTAACTTAAACTTAATTTATCATTTTATCCCTACATTTTGATCGCATGACAAGCCCATACGGAATTCGGTGAAATTTTTGTTAGAAAATGACGACAATAAGCTATTTGTACGAAATTATAAAAATAAAGAATCAGATCAGTTAAAAAAAGATAAAATATTATATCTGCAAAAAATGTAAAGATAAAATACGAAATAGATAAAAAAGATTGGGATATAAAAAGATAGGGACTATATCCCACATAACTATTGAGGTTTTCTTTCATTCTTCCCTTATGGCCTTATCTCTTGATGCCTTTCGGATTGATACAAACTTAGGGGCTTTGTTCTCTATTATATAACTTCTACTGTTCATTTAAAAAGGGCTTCATTCTCAACTGCCTCCTTATTTTTCATTTCCTTTGGCAAGAATCCTGTGTCTAGTCGAGAATGAAGAAGAAACAAAAACCCTTTGATGGATTTGTTATCGATATACTGTTGTCTTGCTGGCACTAGAATGTTGACAAATGCAAACTAGGGTACCCTCAATCAAAGGGCACATAGCTTTTGACTTTTGAGCCTTGGCCACTGGGTCCTCGTGAACTAATAATCCCAACAGAAAATATTGCACCTTGTTAAGGTAAGCCGGTGGCGGTCAAGTTTATGTATCATGTCAAGTTCTAAAACTTCTAATTGGGTATAAGTGATAAAATACTTTATTCTAGTGGTTGAGCTGTTGTTTAAAATTGAATTCTCTGTTTGACACTACATTAAATTTTGTCGACTTTTGTCCCTTTTCATTCTTGTCTTTTCCTTTGCCAAACTTCCCTTTTTTTTTTCTTCTTTATTTGAAGTATAAGAGCAATTACAAAGGAGTTGCTTGAATGGAGGTGGAGCAACGACTCCCACGAGATCCACAGCTAAGGAGGGCAACGTTTTGCTCGGACTCGGAGCACTGCTTCGTAGGATTCCTATCGATTTTGCCAAAAGAACGCGATTTTTCATGAAAGAATAAAAAAACATCAAGGGCACTGTGACCTTTGTATCATTTTAAATATCTCTGATTGCTATTTCAATTAGAAAAATTGACGAATTTAATCTCTGAATTTTTTTGATTGACAATTTAAGTCTCTAATATTTATTTTTAAATTTTTGAATTCTTTATCTTTTTTATTTTGGTGATGTAGACTCTTTCATTAATTTTTTTATTAAATTTGACTCGATTAATGTTCGATGAAAGATATTTTTGAAAATTCATTGTTTACAATTTTTTTTAGTCAATTTGACATATTTAGTCCTAATCCTTTATCTTTTTACACTTAGTGAGATGAGTCCTTATTTTTTACAAAAAATAATTAAAGTTTCTTATCTTTTTTCCTTTGGTGAACTAGGTTCTTAATTTTTTATAATTAAATTTGACCAAGTTAATGCTTGTGGCATTTTTTCCAAGTGTTCAAGGACATTTTTTTTTAGAAAAATTCACTATTTACACCTTTTTTTATTAAATTAAAAATATTTTTTTTACTTCTCTCAATAAATGAAATCAAAATAATAAATGTCATGATTATTAGTTTAGTGTGATTACTACCAATTATTATTATTATTATTGAAATGGAAAAAATAAGGATAATAATTGTATTGTGTTCATGTTAGTAAGTAATGTCAATATAAATTAATTATTTATGACAAGATAACTAATTTATACTATACATAACATAGTAACTAATTATGTTATGATAAAGTAACTAACTTACACTGTACTTTTCATCAAACGTTAATCGAGTTAAATTAATAAAAAATTAACATAATGACCTATCTCATCAAAATAAAAAGATATCAGGGATTCAAAATTTTGAAAATAAAGATTAGGGATTCAAGTTGACAATCGAAAAAAATTCAAAGGTTAAATTCACCAATTTCCCTTTCAAGTTCAATTAAAATTATTATTTTAAAATTAATGCTCAAGTATATAATTTCACTCTATGATTATTACTTTTATTTAATCCAAAATATTATTTTTACATCATTTTCTTAAATATAAAAAGTTACTAATAATTGTAATAATGTTTAAGATTTGTTTATATTCTATAAATTTAAGCTCAATTTTAAAATAAATATAAATTAATACTCCGTCTAAATTGAATGTTTATATTTGACTTAATTTAAAATTTAAGAATGACTTTGACATGAGAGATTTACCTTATTATCTTTATTATTAATTTAGTGATAGGAACATTAATTAGTGTGATATAAATTATTTAAATTAATGAGATTGTTAGTGAAACTTTAGATGAAAAATATATTTATTTTAGAAAAATGACCATTTAATTATGGACATCACATGAAATGCGGACATTGAATTTCGTCTGTTTAGAAATATAAATCATTTAAATATTCTATACGTTCAGAAATATAAGTCGTTGAATGATTTCTTTTCTATACTAAAATATAAATTGTTTTACGAAACTTTATTGCTTCCAATATTACTCTTACTTCTTTCGTTCAGAAATATAAATTATTGGATTACTTGATTTTTATTTCAAAATATAAATTATTTTACGAAATTTTATGAATATTTCACTATTGACTTGAAATTTTCATCTCTCCTCTCACATCTTTTTTATTTAAAAAACAAAGCATTTATTTTCTTCTTCTCAAAACAATTTTCTTTTCTCTTTCTTATTTCAAAGATAATAATTAAGTGTATTTAGAAACAATTTTTGTTTAGTATATATAAAAGTTCTCTCACATCTTTCTTATTTTCAATACAACATTTATATTTTATTCTTCTCAAAACAAACTTTATTTTCTTTTCTTATTTATTTTCAAGACATAATAATTATGAAAATATTAAGAATAAAAATTATTTGATCTTTATAAAAGTGAGGTTAATGATTTATATTTATTTAGGAAGGGAGTATAATACAAGATGGATAAATTATGAGTCTCATTCAAACATCTTTCCGTGAATGCTTAATATAGGAGATGGAGAATCATCTATTATCGTGGGGATGAATGAAATGAAGTTGCTTATAAGGTTCATAGTATTGTCAAATCATGTTGCGCGGTGGTATCACCGGTAATATTGCGATGCAACAATCATTATTAATTTCTGTATCCCTAGGCCTTTGCAGTGGGCAAAAAGGGTGTATCGACCCCATCCGTGCACTGCAGCCGAACAGCCTGATTTTCACTCTGTATGTCATGGAAAGTGGGAAACACCCTTATCTTTTTTCCCTCTTTGGCCCTGTGGCTCTGGAAACTGGGGGGACTATACGCCTCCCACTTTTATGCTTTTTCAATACGGGCGACTTTCCTGCATTTTCCCTTCATTTGAAAGTCTTGGTCCAGCATGAGGGCCTAAATGAGAGCGAATCAATAGTTTCTTGTGCTAAATTCAACCAAGACGTTCTTTTCCATTCACCAAAAAGTGAAGGCAATGCCAGTTTATGGGAAAGAACTCCGAAGTTTCTCTAGTTGAGCATTGTGGTTACATTTGCCTATGGAATTTGCTGGCGAAATTACCAACAGTTGCTTGCGTGAGAGATGCACCCTCTTCTTGTATTGAGTTGTGAAGTAACGTGTTGGAAGTTTGTGAAGTGATGGTGATTCCTTGATGACTAGAAATTAGCCCAGAGGAACTTCATGGTCATTGGCTTATTCCCACTATTCCATATCTTGGAATGTAAGAACCTTCCCATTGGAGTCTTTTTAGAACCAAGAACCTTGACGTTTGAACCAACAACTTAAAAATTTGATGGCTTAGTAGGGTTTATCTGCATAAGCCATCCAATCACAAGAAAACAATGCTTTAGTCAGTGTGAGATGATCTGGAAGAGTCCAATCAAAGATTCAAAGGTCTACTTTTGCCCCCCGCCCGTGATCCATTAAAATATTCAATTTAGTAAAAACTTTTGCCCTTTCTAATGGTTTGCCTAGATTAATCCATTAAGATTTTGCCGATTGGAACAAGGAAACAATGACGGATATAGGTTTATTTTCAGAATAAAGAATGGGAATTTATACCCCGCCGAACAGAGTGGGAAAGACGGCATTAGGTACCCTAATTCTTGCATTTGGACACGGAGTAGTAGTTTCTGCACAGCATTTTTCTTGATTCCAAACTGTCTAATATTCTTCCCACGAGAGCCGCATGAACAATAGTTTATTTTATTGCTTCACGAAATCGGCATGGCTTATCATACAATATTACAAAATGAACGAAATTCAGAGTCAAGATATTTGAATCAGCCACAAGACACACAAGGTGCTCTATGCCATCAAAACAACTTATCTAGTATGAAAATGGCATAATCCCTGAACGCAAAATAAAATTAGGGAGAGGGAGAGCAAAGAAACTCCATAGCTTGAGATGTATGCTAAGAAACTCCGATAGCTTGAGAAATAAGAAAATTAGGTTTACATCTCTCTGCCTTAGAGCACAAATGATAAGTTTACATGTTCCAACTCTTGATTAAGATGTATATTGAAAAGTAGGCAAACCATTCACTTCAAAATAATAGTTGAACCCTAAATCCGAACTTAATTCAGAATACCGGGAATTTGAAGAGATTTTGATAAAAAAGAAAGGAGAACAAAGATGGGTTTTCCATTGAATTAGATGTGCGAAAAAGAGAGCTACAGCGCTCGTTTTTTCAACAAACCGACGAAAGAGAGATTTACACAATCTAAGAAAACTATAATTGTTGCTATATTAACAATTGTTACAACATAAAAATCTGCATTGGATATAGAATTCCTTTACAAAATTAAGGAAACTGAGAACTACTAACTTAAGGGTTTTGAAGGTAAACCACTGGACTAACACCGAGGCAAGGGAAGATTTTTATCATTTTTCTCTCCATCAACCTGGTGTGTGCTGCTGATCTTCTATCGTTCTACTCAAAAAGAATTTCTGAGCTCAAACCCTCAAAGCAACTGGGTCTTGCCATGAAATTTTCCGCTTCCCCATTCGAGATGAACCTTCTCCAGCATTTCTACATATGGATATCTTCATATCAGTAGGCTGCTCTTCATTTCCAGCTTTCATCAAACCTTTCTTAGGCTCCTCAAACTTAGGCAGTTCATAGTTATTCTGGACTTCCTCTTCTTCCATCTGTAAAATCAGTTCATAAGTAATCAATTAGGAGATGTATAGGTAAGAGGTTGCGATTCTGAACTAAAATCCAAAAGCAACCAACAGCTACTTACTTACCGAGATCTCATTCAGGTCAAAGATTGGAGCTCGGGTTGGCAAAGAGGTTTCTTTCCCACTAAAACTAGTATCCTGATTCAAGTCAAAAACTGGCATTCTGGGACCAAAGCCATTACCATTACTACCCTGCAATTTCTCATATTGGTTCAAACTGGCAGCTGTTTCTATGTTTGATACGGCAGCTTCTTTGACATTGCTTATCCTTTTCCTGTAGTTTGAATCTGATGCTTGAGTTAAGCCACTGGCTGCTTCCTTCCCAGCACGTGATGTCACCTTACGGTTCAAATCCAGTGGAGTCATACTCTTCATAGCACCTTCCTTTCCAGCATACACCCTTCCCTTATGTTTCAAGTCAGGAAGTGGAGGTAATTTAAACTCAGTAGCCTCTCTTTTATGCAACATGGCTTTATTGCCAAGCCTGAGTTGATTTTCCATATTTATAGGCTGTTCTTGTGGACGGTTCATTGACTTGGTCTTCAGAAGGTACTGGTGTCTTTTTCGCAGAAACCTATCAATGTAGAAATAAAGTTAATGTAAGATTAGACAGGATCATGTACAAAACAAACGTAGATTTAAATGCTTGGACTTGAAGCACTCATAAACAGTTTCGTGTGCATAGACGATAATGTTCACAAAAGGTCATCAAATTGTACACTAAATATTTCCAGTTAAAACCGGTACGAGGAATGCAGAAACAGGAAAACAATGAACATAGACATGATCTACAAGGAATCAAGTTTTCCTCGTAACCCCCCTGTTTTTCTCTGCCCCTCTGGATATGAGCTAAAACCTCAATTAATTAAATCTTATGTAATGTTTCCAGTTCTACCGGGAGACAGGTACTAACAAAACTAATACTAATGATTGCTAAAAGATAACAAAAAGATTCCATGATTTAACAACCAAATGGATGAATCAAGCCAGAAAAATAATATTAGTGAGATCTAAATGATAAGAAAAGATCATTAATTTCCTCAAAGTTTGGTCTTGAAATATAGCAAGCATGCATACGTAAGAACAAAATAATACTATATAGGTATACCAACCAAATGCGCAATGTAACTAACATACCTAACTTCAGCCAACAATATCAATTTTCTCTGTTTTGCAATGTCCAATTTGTTTCTCATGTCATCAGCCTCCTGCAAGGAAGGAGATCATATTAAAATCTTCAGGAAAAGGCCAACGGAAGTAGCTAAAAATATGAAGAACCAAATAATAGAACTACAGCCTTCAGACCCACAAAAAAATAACAGCAGAAAGAAGTGATAGAGAGGACCTAGAAACCAGATCCAAAAGAAGACTACTAGAGGGATCCCTCATAGATGAGAGAAAACAAAAGGCTAGATGTTCAGCATATAAAATGCGATGAACGACTAATTCCTTGTTCAGCACAAGGAACCAAACAATAGGGCCCTAATCCAGAATTTTGAAACTAAAAACAAAAAGCACACCGAATTAGAGTATTTCGTTACAAGAGGGATTTGATGGTTTTGTCTTCCGACTTTGAACAAAGCATGACCTTCAGAGATCACTGCAACACTAACAATATAACCAAACTGAACTTAGCCTCTTGGAAAATTACCAAGGCAGAACAAAGACATATCAACTACCAGTAAAAAGGACTCCCGATTCCCAAGCACAACCTAGGAAGAATGAAATACCACTACAAAAAAAGAGGCAAATAGGAAAGTCCACCACCAACGGCAGACAACAGATCAAAGCAACCATAACTCTAAGATGCCAATAAGAATAAGGGAAATTAACCACAGAACTACATGCAAAAAACAGATCAACGCACTACAGACAAAACCCCTAAACAAAAGAGGAAAAAGGTAGTTCGATCCTGATGAAAAGAATCAAATACCAAAAAAATCAAATACCTTGAGCAAATCTTGGTAGTCTTGCAAGAGGGCCTGATGCTTTAACCTGGTCTTAGCATCCTCGTAAACACCACCATAAACCGGTGAGGTACCCAAAACCGTCTTCTTCATCCTCTTAGACATCGGATCACAACCAACCCCTTGTGAAAAAAGCTCTGATCTTGACTCAGGAAAGAATTAAACGAGAAACCAAAAAAGAGAGGAGGAGAGGAAGAGATAAATAATACTGTAAGAAGAGGAGAGAAAGAGGAGAAGAAGAGAGGAGGACAAAAGAAAGAAAATACTACAACTGCTATAAAGAAAGAAAGAGTAAAGACATATGTAAATAGGTAGAGAGAGAGTTTTGATGAGAGGGGAAGGGTGAGAAGGTTCTGGCTTTGTTTCCTGTTTTCTCTGTGAAAAAACTCTGACCAAGACAAAGCCCAAAAAGCCCACATAAATCGGGAAAAATATAAACATATTTGTGTATGTATGTGTAGGTTCTTTTGAGAGACAATGAAGTAGTGATGAAGATGGGGATTTTTTGGGGGGTTGCAGAAGGGTATTTGTGGGAACGTGTCTTTTGGTGTTGTGAGAAGTGAGGTGAGGTGGGTTTGGTTGGAGGACATTTGAAGACATCTCCTCTTTCCTTCCCTTCTTTCTTTTTTGTTTTTCTTCTACATACATAAGTTTTGGTCCAGCTGGGCCATTAGGAAGAGAGAGAGAGAGAGAGAGAGAGAGAGGTGGATGGTGTGGACTCTTCCTTTGTTTTTGATGTTGTAATTGGAGTTTCATTGTTTCTTCTCTCTTTCTTTCTTCTAAATAAATTTGCCTTCTCTCTCTCTCTCTCTCCCTCAGCTGAGGATATAAGAATAGGATATGGATAGTTGTTACTCATTAGCATGTAGAGATTTAGAGAGAGAGAGGAAAGGGAAAGACCTATTTAGAGAGAGAAAGAGTAAGGGATGATCTTGATTGAGATGATGAATGAGATGAGAAGGTGCTGAAAAAGCAGCAGAGAGAGAGAGAGAGAGAGAGATAACATTTTGGGGGATGCTGTTTTTCTGATGTGTTGCAGTTGTTGCTAGTACCTTGTTTTTAGGCTTTGGCCCTGTGATGGCTGCTTTGATGGTGATGCCCTTTCACATTATTATATTCACTGAGAAATCAGTTTCTTTCTCTCTCTCTTCTTCCTCAAATTACACTATTGCCCTTGCCCTTCTGGGTTACTTTCTTTCTTGTTTAAGCCTTGCCAATCTTGTGTATTGAATGAGTCAACATCCACAACTTGCCCATTCTCTTGTAGCAAACACGATGATGAAGATTAAGCCCTTTGATTCTTGTCCCCTCCCCCCAGAATCCCCTCTTTACTGTATATGAGCTGGTAATTTTTACTATAGGAATAGTATATGAGGGATGGGTATCTTCTTTTCTTGTTCAGAGCATCCATCCAATGTCCATATTCCATACCTAACTTCTGAAATTTTAATTTTTATGGCACCTTCTCAAACACCCCCACCCCACCTGCCGAACAGCTACATTTTGATACTCAATTCCCTAATAACTGCAAAATATAGAGTCAGATGTTCAGTTTGAGTATCTTTACTAGATCCCACTAATCTCATCATGCAGATTTAACAGTAAGTTCAACTAAAAGTGCCAAAAGAAAAATCCTTCACCACCACCACCAAATCAGGAGTGCCTTAAAATATAAACTACTAGTAGTACTATTAGTCTTTTATGAATGAGTGAGTGATAGTTGTATGTACATCCACCATCCCCCCCTCCCCATGGCAATTAGCACTGGTAGAAAGTTTAAGAGAAGCTCCTACCCTATATTATAAACTACTGTAGCTTTGCACTTTACATATTTACAGTACCTTTACAAACTATAAAGATGGGGGGGGGGGGTAGCCAAAGAGAAGAAGCTGCAGATCCCATAAGAAATGCAAATAAAAGAGAAAAGCTGTGGATTTCGTGAAGTTTGGTTCCCTTCTGTAACAATTTTGTCGGTCACACACCACAAAGTCCTTACCCTTCATTATTCCATACCTATATCTGCTACCTCACACACAGAGAGAGAGAGAGAGAGAGAGAAAGAGAGTTTTCACTGCTAACTTTTGATTGGCTTTTGTATATGAGTGTGTGACTGAGTGAAAGAGAAAGAGAAACAGAGGTGGAGAGGTCTATTTCTAGTTGTCTTTGCTGTTACAACCAATATTAAATGTTCACACAGACTTAGAAATTTTGATATGGACATGTGTGTGGGGGAAGGAAGGAAGGAAGAAAGAAAGATACTTGAAAGAAAAGGAAAAAAAAGAAGCCCATTTCATTTCTTGCTGAGTTAATTGATGATTCTTCTTTTTAATTGAGTGGAGGAGTTGGTCGGGAATTGCGGACATGCGTGTGAAAATTTGGTTTTGGACACGCACTGCCCTTTTCTTTGGGTTGTGACTCATGGAAACACAAAAAGTCTCCAGCACAAGAAGTAGGCACAGACTTTATTTTATTTATCTGGAGAGTGGAGAAGGAGACTTATAGCCTATAGGGAAGGAAACATTGATGAACAACCCTAAATCTAAAGCACGAGGACTATGGATTGAAGACGGACCCCACCCCACTAGCCCCAGTATTGATTGGGGACTATTCATCTAGTAAAAGATTCCTTTGTCAAAGTCAATTCTCTCAGGTCTTTCGAGTCAACTAATGTTTCACTCTATAAGTTATTGGAAATCATTTTAATTTACTTAGTAAAATGATCGTCACATATTATAGTAAGATTATGAATTTAAATTATAATTTTAAAAATTATTGTGTATTTTAAAAAAATTATGTAAATTGATAGAGTATTTTAATTTTTACAATGAAGAAAAATAAAAAAATTATATCGAGAATAAGAAAAATACAAAGAAAAAAAAAAGTTATACGATGAAAACTTCTAACAAACTTATAACCATAACTACAGATTAAACATTTTTCTGGAAAAAATAAGAAGCGAAGAGGAAAATGATAAAGATAGTTCAAATTTGAAGCAATAGTTTTTCTACCATTAAGAAAAGTTATTTAGATATCTATATATTCCAACATAAGAATATATGAACTCTTCATTCCTTTCCCTTCTCAATGAAATAATTGCATTTCATCCATGTGACGTAATCAATCTCATATGGCGTTGTTATCTTTATGTGGAAATGTACATGAGATAGAAATCCATGCAAAATTGCAAGGGCCGTGTGCCCAGTCCCCCCCCCCCCTCTCTATGGCTGTATGCTAAATCAGTAGGGATTGATTTGAGAAACCTTCTCCATCCATATAATATCAATATGGGGTAATTGTTTTCATCCAGTGATCATCTTTATGAGAAAAGGTAATGCCTTCTTATTGCAAACTTCAAAAAATCAAGTCTCTAATGGTTTACTTAGGTAAACATTACTATGTTCTATTTTTTTTTTTTCTTGAAATGGTGAACATTATAATTTATATACGATTACTGAGTTTATATAAACTTGATTCTTGACAAAATTTTAAAAGTTATACTCTATATAAAGAATTAAGTAGCAATTTGAAATAATTAAGTGCATCTTTTTCATCTTTAAATGAGAGTGCCACGTTAACCTAAATCTGGAACCCATTTGAATTCGAGGAATTTGGCAGTGATATATTGGCTTGGCCCCTCAACCTCATTTTGATCCATTTCAAAACCACCCTCATCTGGTTCACATAGCAACATTCAGACACTATTCCTAGTAGATTTAACAAATGTAAGGCCCCATCTTCAACAATCATATTAAGATTTTGCAAGACTACTTGATATGATAATTCTGTTTCGAAGATCAGTCAATAATCTTGAATTTTGTAAAGAACTGTTTACATTAGGTTACGTTACAGCATTGGATGATATTCTTTTTCTATATTTGATCGGCAATATTGTTTGTGGAATTTATTTATCTTAGTTTTGGTAAAGCATATCTCAAAGAATTGAAGAATATTTGAGAAAGATTTTCAAGTATTTGGATGGAGGTGAATTCCCTAAAGAAAAGGATCTTGTAAGATAGGATTGGATTGCAATCTTTCAATTGTATAAATAAACTAAATTTCAATATATATATATATATAGTTGAGGCTTTACTTCGATGGAAATATTAACCTAGAGTTTTACAGCAAGGGTTCTTCATTGTATATTCTCCTAATCAAATACGACTTGAGAGTCGCTGAAATTCCAGGTATGATTTGAGATCTTCTGAAGGAGTTCGGATCTTTCTTCATTTAAGTGACTTATATTATCTTTAGGAGGAAGGTTCAACAAGACTTGAAAATTAGACTGATCAAGTCGTGTAGCTTTGACATAGTGAGTATATCTTGTTGTTATTGATATCCTAGATATCATTTTACAATTAAATTCCCTTAGTTGGATAACCACATTAATAAATAAAAAAATTAAAAAATGTAGATGATTCAGCTCTCGTGTGGGAACAACTTGATTCTAATATTTGGCTGCTAATGATCAGAATTCTGTCTACAATTTGTGGTGAGAATTGGCAAACTGTTGATATCAATGGTTATGGTGCAGTTGGAAAGCATCATTACAGAGGTGGGGCACAATGGATAATTATTCAGTCCAAGTATGTACTGAGAAAATGCTTGAGATTGAAACACAAGGAAAGTTTTGGGCCAAATCTCATCTTAGATTTGGTATGTTGTGTTTCTGCAATTATGGAAAGCTAGAAAAATGTGGTTGATTTATACATTGGATGAATGACAAAATACCAGTTGCATAATTCTTTTATCCTTTTAGTCTTTCCAACCGAATTACAATCCTTCTATTCTATTGGTCCAACATCCAAGACAGGATTGCAAGTGGCCTTTTACTTCATGTAAACATACTATTAGCATTCTATTAGTAGCATTAGTCTAAAAAAATATAAAATCTTGGTGAGTTGAGTTTGGTTTTATCAAAAGATACAATAATTAGTAGTAAATCACATTCATTTTAAAAAGTGTTATGTCCATCTTAAAGGGACATCACTTCATATAGGATTTAGTGAGGTTCATCCCTATTAATTAAGGTTAAGAAAGTTAATCCTTAAATTATAAATAAAGATATTTATTTCAAAAATATATATTTTAACATTTTAAAATAGAAATATACATATATATAATTTTTAAAATGAGATGCTAATAATCCTTATACAAAATTTTTACATTAAATAAGTTGTAAAACTTTCTTCCTAAAAAAAGTGATAAATATTTCAAAGGATTTATTAAAAATTACAAATTAGTTTTAAATTAGTCAAAAGTTTTATTTCTATTATTATTTTTATGACCTATGTTGATAATATTAAAGTTGCTCAAGCTTTAATGAAGTAAATTGGATTTTTAGTAGCTTCTCAATTTCGGACAATGCAAAAATTAATCATCCATTTTGTTAAAGAATTGATTAGAAAGATATACCTATTGTTTTGGTTTAAAGAAAAGCTAGAGATTTAACAAAAATGTCAATTGAAATTTATTAAGGGATCTAATAAACTTTAAAAAGATTAAGGGTCATAATGGCTAAACCTACAAACTTAAAAGGCCAAAAAAAATAATACTATAAAATTAAGGGACTAAATTAACAAATTATCATTGTGTTTTACAACTTCGCCTTTAAAAATTGATCTACGCGAATGCCATGTGAGTGCTTCAACTAGATTTCAGTTTTTTTAAAGAAGGATCATAAATAATATTGGTTAAAAATTGTCAGGAGATCTAAGGGTGTCCTTGATATATAGTTTAATGAAATTTTTAATATTTGTGTGGAATTTGATGATTTTTGTTGTTTTATTATAATTATAATGAATATAAATGTATTTTTTTTATGAGACATATTGAACAAAGTTATGTATGCATTGATTATAAAAAAATCATAAAAAAAAAATTATAACAATGTCATTTAAAAGTAAAATAAAATATTGTACTTTACTATTATAAAATATAAGGTACCAAATTTATTAATTTTGAAAAAAAATGACTCATTATATATTTCTAATCAATATTTATTCAATGAATATTTCTACATATTTGAAACAAAATTATTTCTTCATTCTTTTTTTGTGTGCATGATTCAAAGTCTAATGGGTGTCCCCAACATGAAAATTTTAAGTCTTGTATATTTTTAAGAATTTTAATAAGATTATATATAATTTAGTAGATTCAATATAATTACATGTCACATAATTTGATGAATTTTTATTGAATTTTTAACAAAATAGATAGAAAAAATTTGTACATAAAAAATATAGACTAACCAATATATGTCTAAACTCGACTCAATCGTCCATCAATTTTTCAACGGACTTCTTTATTTATTTTTCATTCACTTTAGAATTTTGTATTTTTTGTATGCTTTATTTGAAATATGTATATATGCTATTGCATACATTTCTACATATGAAATTCTTAATAAAACTTTTCTTATCAATATCTTATTTTATCGCTAATAAAGTTTAAACAATAATTTGAAAAGAAAATAAAAATAATTTTTTTTACATCAAATCAAATTCATGTGTAAGTTATAGTATAAGATACCATACCAAGTAGATGGGTTGCATGGAATTTTATTCCATAATTTTTTTGTGGAATTAGGTGAATTTTTATTAGAATTTTTAAATAAAATAAATAAAATAATTTTTACATAAAAAATTTACATATAAACAAATCAATACTGTGTAAAATTATTGTTGTGTAAGAAGAAATATAATGTTATGGCAACAAAGTTAAGAGATATACATGATATTTTATTTTTTATATTTGTTATTTTTATTGACAACAAATAAATGAATTTTACGAAATTTCGATGGGTCACAATTGAATTTGTAGAAAAATTGTTTATTTATAGTTTTTACTTCAAATTCCATTGAATTCTTTTAAACTCCATTAAAAATATAATTTTATTAAAATCTATGAATTTTTAGAACACTATAATTTTATAAAATCCATTAAATTTCATATTGAGGACATTGAATTTTGATAAATTTCATAAAATTCTAATTGAGGATGCCTGAAATGTTATAAAATTTTAAATTATACCAAATTTTATAATAATAATGCCCGTAAATTGTTAAGGACCAATTTGATTAAAACTGAAAACTTAAGATACTAAACTGGAAACTTTGCCTTTAAATAAAAATAAAAACCAATGTTTTCTTCATAAGTCATTTATTTATAGAAAACGAAAATATTGTACCCTAAAAACATCCTAAAATTGAAAATCAAGAAAGATATTTCAAGGCTTTGACAAAATATTCTATCCTGATCCTCTTGCCACTCATTCTGCTTCTTCTCTAGCGTTTCTGCTTGCGGAAAATGGCTTCAATGAATGCTCTCACTACTCAATTCTCCAATTTTCAAGACTTGCCAAAGGCTCAGCTCTCCTCAGCCTCCTCCTGTAATCTTTCTCTTTAGCTTGCTGCTTTTTGTGCTTACATATACATCACTTCGATTTTAATTTTAGTTTTAATCGTTTGTTATATGTAAAAATATCTTAACTACATTTCCCGTTTCTCTCTGTTAGTATTTCAGTTAAATCTATTAAAGGGTTTTGAACAAAGTTCGCAACTTTGTCAGATAATTTCACTCGTAAGGATGCTTTTTGTTGTATTTCTTTCATTCTTTGTGTACTTGGTTACTTGCTGTTGGGAATTGGGTGGAATATCTTTGTGGGTTTTGGATGTACATCGTTGAAGCAAAGCAGGTGTGTCATTGCAATGGGATCTAATTATTGTAATTAGGGTAAAACAAGACTATTTTTTATGCTTACTTTCATGTGCTCGTGTGAATATCAAATAGGTTTCTTGATACTCAATTAACGCGCTTCTTGACAACCAATTCTTATGTAGAACTGGGATGAATTTGTACAAAATGACGAGAAGGTATTCTTTCTCATCCTTTCGGGAATGCCCTGCTGTATCTGCCACTTAGTCATTAGTTTATAGGAGAGCGGAGAGCATGCTTCAATTGAGTTTAGCTAGGCTTACTTGTGTCTTCCATATGGATGGAATATGTTTGCCCAGAGCACTTTATGTCTAAAGAATAAGGCTTGTGAAAAGTTTAGTCTGAACGAATCCATATCCTCTTATGACATTTAAAAGTTGTGGTTTCTCTTGTCAATGTTGTGATCTAAGATCTTTTGGCAATACATGGATGGAACTGATCACTTATTGTTTGAAGCAGCCTTTTTTAATTTTCTTTTATTCTTTTCTCTTTTCCTTGGAACAAAATGAGTACCTTAGTAGGAGTTGTTTGGCTTTTATGGACTCTCTAAACCAGAACATGTCGGTGTATTTATGTTTTCACTAGAAGGGTGTAATATAGCTGAATTTCTTCTTAGATCATAGTCTTAAATACTAGAAGGCATGGTTCTTCTGGGTTCTTAGCCACACTTACTACTATAGTGCCAAATGAGATGGTTTACAATGTATTTTAGATAAGGGTCCTTCAAGATTTTGAATAGTAATAGATGAACAGAGCTAAAATTTGGTTTGCAGTTGGCCCCCATTATTGTAATTAATGTAACTTTTTTTCATGGGATTAATTTCTACCCTAGAGGAAAATCTCCATTACTTTTCTATTGCATGTCTATGTGTGATTTTTGACTATTGCCTGATTAGTTTCTTTCATTTCCAGTAATATTGTCTTTTACCATGCAGATAAACTAGATTCAAACAAAAATATAGTGGATTTCTGGAATTTACCTCGTCCTAGCTGTTCAAAGCTTCCAAAAACCCGTAGACAACTCCAGATTTGTGGTCTATTTGGAGGAAAGAAGGATAATAATGATAAGGGTGATGACGCACCTTCAAAGGTCTGGTAGCTATTATTAGAATTACGATGCTTCTTGTTGTTACAGGAAGAGCATTCTTTACTGTTATCAATGATGATTCTCTAACTACTGATATTTTTGGTGACATCCAGTTAAATGTCTAATATTTGAGTAATATTTTTTGAGGTTTTTGTCAGTTAGCTATGTTCCCACAGTATCCTTTCTGGATATGGAAACTTGTTTGTTGATTATTGAGTATCAACTTTGGCTATTGCATGCCTGTGATGGATCATAAGATTCAGGAATATCTGATTAATAAGTTGTTTTTGATATTGTGATTTCCATCGATGTTTTGTTTTAAAAACTTTTTTAAGCTACTTTGTTGATTATGCAGTAAAAGAACATCTTCATGCATAATATTTATTATTGTTAAACAGCCTAACATAGATTAAGTAAATAACCTAACATTAATTAGGTATTTCTCAACATAAGATTAGACATTTCTCAACATTCTTATGTGTATAAATATGTAACCATATTGTTCATAGGAATATACAATAATCATTTCTCTCTCAGTAATCACATGGTATCAGAGCAAGTATAAATCCTCTTTGAAAAAAAAATTGTGTTTAAATAGTCGGCAGCCTTTCTTTGTTTCTCTAGCTTTGGAAGCTATTTTATCGACACCACCAACCCAGGGAGGTGCACCACGCGCCGATCAACAAAATTTTGAAAACCCATCGTCGGAAAGTACACGCGTGAGGCCCACATGCTGCTTGAACAACGTGCTCTTCCCACACATCCGTTCTATCTGGTTAATCCCTTTTTCATACTATTTTTCATCATAGGAACTTATTTCCTATTGAACCTAAGATATTTGGTAGTACTTGCTTTGTTCAAGATGTCCGCCCTCAAGTTACTAAACTTGATTCTAAATATTTGAAGTGTCCAAAAAGGGTATCAGTGTTATTGTCCTAATCTTAATAGGCACCTTGTGTCACGTGATGTTACATTTTTTGAACATATACCATTTTCTCCATTATTTAGTTCAACTACTCAGGGGGAGTACGATGAGGTGCATATCTATCATGTCACACAAACACTTGATTCCCCTTTTACCACTTCTGTTCGTCCTCCTATAACACAAACCTATTCCCGATGGGCACCACCTAATCTTGACTTAACCTTAGTCCTTGAACCTGTTATTGTACCTGTTCCCACTGCATTTCCATGTCCAGACACCACATCTTTTTCGTCATCGGATTCGGTCTCTAGTGATGATCTACCCATTGCTCTTCGTAAAGGTGAACGTACATGCACCTATCCTATATCTTCCTTTATTTCTTATCACCATCTGTCATCTTCTTGTTCGCTTATTACATCTCTAGATTCTATCTTTATTCCTAAAATTGTTCTTGCAGCTTTAGCTTATTCTGGCTAGCACACTGCTATGATTGAAGAGATGAATGCTTTGGATGCAAATGGTACTTGGACCTTGGAACAGTTACCTGTAGGAAGCAAGACTATTAGATGTAAATAGGTGTTTACAGTTAAAGTTAATACTGATGGCTCTATTGCTCGCTTGAAAGCTTGTCTTGTTGCTAAAGGATATGCTTAGACATATGGTGTGAATTATTTTGATACATTTTCTCCTGCTGCTAAACTTAGATTCTCTCCAAAGACTTAGGAAAACTAAAGTACTTCTTAGGAGTTGAAGTGAATAGAAGTAAGAAAGGAATATACTTATCTCAAAGGAAGTATGTACTTAACTTATTATCTAAAACAGAAAAGTTGGGGCCTAAACCATGTAGTGTCGTAATGACTCTAAATATGCAACTCACAAAAGATGGTGAATTATTTGGAGATCTTGAGAGATATAGAAGATTAGTTGGAAAGTTAAATTATCTTACTGTGACTCGTCCAGATATTGACTACTCAGTTAGTGTGGTAAGTCAATATATGTCATTTCCAACTGTTGATCATTAGAAGGCAGTTGAACAAATTTTTTGCTATTTAAAAGGAGCACCTGAATGTGGAATTTTGTATAATGATCATGGTTATGCTAAGATTGAATGTTTTTTAGATGCTGATTGGGTAGGGTCTAAGGAAGATCGAAGATCCACTACTGGGTATTGCAGCTTTGTTGGAGGCAATTTGGTTTCATGGAAAAGTAAGAAACAGAATGTAGTTTCACGATCAAGTGTAGAATCTAAATACAGGGCTATGACTAAGTCTACATGTGAGATAATGTGGATATATTAGCTTTTTAATGAAGTATGTTGTGTAGAATCTAAATACAGGGCTATGACTAAGTTTACATGTGAGATAATGTGGATATATTAGTTTTTTAATGAAGTATGTTTTAAAGTCTCAATGCTAGTGAAGTTATGGTGTGATAACCAAACTGCACTTCATATTGCCTCTAATCCAGTTTTTCATTAGCGAACCAAACATATCGAAATTGGTTGTCATTTTGTTCGTGAGAAGGTTCAAGAGGACTTGATTTCTACAGGTTATGTGAAAACTGGAAAATAATTAGGAGATATCTTCGTAAAGACTCTTAATGGGATTAGGGTTGATTATTTTTGTAACAAGTTGGGCATGATTAACATCTATGTTTTAACTTGAGGGGGAGTGTTAGACAACCTAACGGTAAATAGCCTAACATTAATTAGGCATTTCTCAATATTCTTATGTAACCATATTGTTCATAGGAATACACAAGAATAATTTCTCTTTGAGTAATCACAGTTGTATTTGGCAAGGGAATACTGTTCTTCTTGATATGACATTCTCCAAGAGTTGTTGCCAGACTTGTAATTAGAAAGTTTTTCCTTTTTGTAACTATAGAAAATTTTTAGAGTTGTATTAGTTTCTCTTTTATTCATTCCATTTGTTGACATAAGCAATAACCCAGCATCACCTTATAGCTGAAGATTTTTTTTGTGCTTTTGAGAAACCAAGTTGTTTTTGTACTAAATCAATTGGCAGAATTGTTGCCAACATGATTGAGAATGTCTTGGAAATATGATCTTGATTTTTTAGCAGATTCATACGTGCACAGTATAGACACATATTCGTCCAATGAGAATAACCTTATTTAACCTTAGGCAGGAATTCTTGGAAACATGCAAAATTTATATGAGACCGTGAAGAAGGCCCAAATGGTTGTGCAAGTGGAAGCTGTAAAGGTGCAAAAAGAACTTGCTGTGTGAGTTTCATGTTTTATACTGTAGTTCATAGATTCTTTAAGTGTTTTGGAGAATATTTATCACTATAAGGTTTCCTTTGCAGAGCAGAGTTTGATGGCTACTGTGAAGGTGAACTCGTAAAGGTATGCTGCTTCCAAATGGTGATTTTACTTATGGCACTATTAGATGGATAATATAGTTAATGTAACTGTACTCTATGTCATTCTTGTGGAATGACGAATGGAAAGTCATGAAATTGCACTCATCCTGTGCTATAAAACCATCAAAACGAAAATAAGAAGCCGAAAGCAGAATATGAATTTCAACAGGCTATGGAAATCTGGTGAAGCTTGGCAATTATATTTAATTAGGCCCATTGCCACAACTTTATTAGCCGAAAATGGTCATTTTTTTGAAAATCAAACACAAAGCATGATATGGGGCTGCAGAAGAAACTGATGCTGCCAAACAACAGCAATATCTTGCTGTAGCATGACAAGGAGAAAACTTTTTCGTGAGCATGCTGGCTTGCTGCTTGAAATGCTTATTATTATATTAATTTTATTTTTTCGTTTCTTGTACACATCAACTCATTTTTGATAGTCTATGCTAAAGTTAACAATGTGCGATATAATGCCCTAACAATTAATTTAAAGTTTAAAGAATTGGCTTGCCTAGAAATAGTCTATTGGAGGTATGTCTTTTTGCACTTATTCCATCCCAAGAGTAATCATTCGCAAAGTTGATTTGCAGACCTCTGTAATTTTTGTGCAGTAACTATTACTTATGTTTATTTTTTTCTTTTGATTTTTCAATAGTTACCTAAGATAATAAATGCATTTGATGGCAAGGTTGCCAAAATTAGTAAAGTATTTCTTGCATCTTGTAGATGGTCTCCTTTAGATTTTAGAGGAGACAGATTCCACTGAGTATTGATTGGATGCAATAGATGAGAATTCCTTTTATTTTTGTGAACTCCATATTGTAACAAAGGGGAAGTAAGCAAATTTTTTCTGAAGTTATCATCTGAAGATCACTGACGAACTATGAAACTTGAAAGTCCCTGTAGAAAATAGTTCAATAATTTAATTGGCGTATTTGTTATCTGAGAGCTTTATTTATTTATTTATTTGACTCTTATGTGTGTGTGTGCACCTTTCATATAAGACATGACTCACATCTTTAAATCTGATACTTCTGTTATTGGTCATAAGTTTCTCTTTGACCTTAAAGCTTTCATTCTGATGAAATTTACTCTTCATAAGACTTTCATGAAGTTTCAAGTGTAATTGTCTTCAGGTAACACTATCTGGGAATCAGCAACCTGTTCGCACTGAAATCACTGAGGCTGCAATGGAGTTGGGAGCAGAAGTGAGTAAAATCTGTACTTGGTTTTGCGTGCTTATATACATCCTCTTAAGTTATCTACCCTGATCTGGTTAACCTAGATATGCTGAACAAACATTATGCATCAATACTTTACAGATAACAATTCATCCTTCCTCCCTTCTCTGGGTGTCTAATTTGTTAGCTAACTTAGTTTACAAAGTCATGTCTTTAAATTCATGAGGTAATCATCCTCCTCATAGTGTGTAAGAAGTATGGAAAGGTTACTTCTCTCATATAATTATTTAAGGTTGAATATTTCTTCTATTAATAATCACTCCCTTTCCAATTCATGAGTGTTGACAGTGTTTTTTGACTGGGTATTGCACATTTATGACCTAAAGATACATATATTTGAGAATGAAAGACATCAAAATTTGGAATGTCAAGAAAGCATTTCTTACTGGTTGGACAACATTGTAACAGAAATTCTTCTTTAACATCTACCTTAAAGATAGCAAAATGTTCTGAAGTTTTAACCTTTCTGGTTCAGTGATTTTCCTCTGTTTTTTATGCTGATGAAATTTATTTAAAAAATGAAATGGGTGTTTTATGCTTGAGATTGGATTTAAAGAACTCTTTTGCTTTAAGGATATGTCTGTTTCCTTTTCAGATGGTTTCAGTGACCAAGAAATCACATTCTCTCTATCTCTCTCTTTTACAGAAACTATCTCTTCTGATTAATGAAGCATACAAGGATGCACATCAGAAGAGTGTCCTGGTTAGACATTCCTAACTTTTGCTGAAATACAAAGCGTGGCATTCCTTTTTCTACAACTCTAAACTTCAGCACAAACCCCCTTCCCCCTGAAAAGAAGATAAAGAAAAACAAAAATAAAAAATAGAAAATAAAAATAAACAGCAATTTTTAGTGGAAAAAAAGAGAAATTTCATCATTGTGACAAATCTGAAACTTTTTGTAATATTTATTTTACAGGCTATGAAGGAAAGGATGAGTGATCTTGCCCAAAGCTTGGGCATGCCACCTGGCCTCAGCGAGGGTTGGAAGCAATAATACCCCTGAGGTATTAAATTGCAGGACATCAATTTTGTACACTAGATTACTGGGCATAGTTTGTGTAATGACTTAAATTTCACTTCTGTTTGTTTTCATCAATTCTTTTCATGTATTTGACACCACTCAAAATAGGGGATTATTTCCAAAATGATGAAAAATTAAACAGATAATGAAAGTAGGGAATAAATATGATGCGTCTTTCCCATATCTATTTCATATAATTCTACTGAAATGTTTGACCTGTCTAGCCATAAAAATCTGTACAAATATTGTTTGACAGAAGCCAGATGGTCTTTTGCCAGAAAGGATGCTGGATAAGTTGGTTAATTGATTATTCCCTTAGTGTTACATATTGCCTTTGCCGGATGGGTGTAGAACTCGTGGATAGACTCGTTTAAATGGTAGCTGATTTTGAAAGTGACCATAGCCTGCAGAGTATGTATTTGTACAGAAGAATTTTTATGTAAAAGGCAGATTAAATTGATGAAAGAAAATAAACCTCCATGCTTGTTATGAGGATTAGTATTGGCTTGCAATTATTCTTAGCTTTTGTAACTTTCTTGCACTTTGCCAAAGAGATGAAGAGATAACAGAGTTGTTCACTATTAGGGATGTAATTGAACTGAGCTAAGTTTCTAACTAGAAAAGCTTGTTTGAATTTTTCCGAACTCTAAATTAGTTAGCTTCAATTGAAGCCAAACACATTTCAAGTTTGAGCTGAGGTTGGCTTGAAATATAAACCAAAGAGTTCAAGTTAGTTTGATTAACTTGTTTGCCCAGTGGAGTCTATTGAAGCTCTAGCTCAAGCTTCTCGTCTGTTTATTTAGCATGTGATTTTTTTTATAGAAATGCATAATTAGAAAATTTATAAAAATTATTGGAGCTAAGCTCGAGGATCTTTTGAACTGAGTTTGCTGAAGCTTAAGACTGACTTGTTTGTGAGCTGAATAAACACTTGAGTTTTTGGTAACTTGCTACCAACTTGATCTTTTGCACCCCTTAACATTATCTTATGCAGAGTAATGGCCTTGAGCTGCTAAGTCATGATGCCCTAGAGGACAAAAGCCTTGAAAGATCATCATCTAATGGTAATTACTTTCAGTATTTAGATAAATAGGGAATTATAGATGGCTTATTGCAACATTGCCAGGACTGCAGTTAATGAAATTTTAGTAGAACTTTGGTTAAGAAATAATGTAATTCAATTGTACTGGAAATGAGCAGAGATACACAAAATAAAACTGATATAGGTGCGGAAGTTTTCTTCAGATAGAAGACAATCAGGGAGCAGTTTGCTGATGTGAGACTTGATGCACTCTGGATTTGTTGCTTTAAGAGAATCATTTTTTCAATTATGATGAGTAATTTTGACCTTTTAAATACAAATTGAAATGAATGATTCCTATTCTAGTTGTTTGCCCACAATTTTTTGGGAATTTTATATTTAATTTATAGATCAAATTGCTAAATTTTCCACCTTCTCAAAGCTATGCTAGTCTTCGTACTGTGTATGAGTCTTTAGGACTTTGGTAATTGTTTGCCTTCCAAGAATGATTTGAAAAGAACATAGGCTCTCTTGGGCTGAAACAGAGGGACCTCATGGCCAGCTCCTCTCACTGTGGCAAAGGTTAGTCCTTCATAGATCTCTGTCCAACCTCCTACCTGTAAAAGAATATAAACCATAGATATGTTAATTGCTACTTTATTTACTTACCTTTTTGGGGCTCAAGAATGTTCAATGGTTGGGTTAGGGTTCATATTTGTACCTGACCACCCACATACCATGGATACCATCTAGTTTTGATTCTGAGGTTGAGATGGTTCAGGGAAAACCTTGTTGCTGTTACTGGCACGACGGAATCTGTATCCCCACTGCATTCAAGCAAAAAATCCACTTCATTTTATTGAAAGTATTATATGGCCTGCATTTTTGGATGTCTTTTTCTGATTTTGATCTATCAACAAGCTTCTCACATGTTTTCCAATTAGGGATATTTCTTTAGGGTAATTGCCAAAAAACTGACAACTGCTTTCATATTTGATTCAAACATTTGGTTGGTAGTGATGATGACTAAATTGTTCTTCAAAGTTCCAACACTTTGAACAGCTAAAAGATATATAAACTTACCTGAAAACCCAGATTCTTAAACCAGCAGCAGCCAGCTTCTTGTGGATGGGTAGTATTGAGAAATCGGAATCTTTCCAGTTCCTTAAGAGCACATCACTGCGATATGAAAATAAACCAAGAAAATTCCTATCATGTTACCTCTTGTTATCTCTTCAGTCCTCTCGTATTTGAACTGATGTCATGTTTCAAATAAACAGTTCAGTAAATAAAATTGCAAGTCTGAAAATAACTTGGGTTGGTGGAGATAATTGAGAGGAAGCATGGGATAGGCACCCTGTGCATTTACATACAGTTCACTGACGTGAAGTATCGCACTGAAAGGGGGAATTACCTGCAAGCAGTCCACTTGTATGGAATCCCTGTCGTGTTTGCATGCAAGGCTTTTTGCACATCTGGTCTATTATAGTACTTCTCTGCGTAGTTCTCAGTACATGGATCATATCCAGAAACTCTTCTATGTAGTAGACTGTTCTTAAACCTTGTAGTTTTGACAGTATAATTAGTTTTGGAGGCAGCCTTGCAGGCTGGTGTATAGATACTGTACTGATCAATGGCTCCAAATTCATGACTTGTAGCATAATTTAAAGCTTGTTCACACCCTGAAGAATAAGTGTCGTGTGAGAAATTACAGGATTTGAGAATAGATTTGTATGTTTTATCAGATATCATGGAATGGCTCCACCAGTATGCAACTGTGCCTATGTTATCATAGTAGTTGTCTGTTACTGCATTTCCTACCTGTTGGAATTAGGGTTGATAGTTAGTCATCAAACCTGAAAAAGTGGGAAGTATGTATATGTGTATCATTTGATCTATGGTCATTACTCACCATAATTCCTTTAATATTGATGACTGGATTGGAAGACTTTGAGTTGTACTCGAGTATTTGGTGAGCTAATTGGGGAACATAATGGCCTGAGGATGCAAAGAATGTGTTATATGATTGAATTATTGGCTTTGGGAGAATATAGAAATGGGAAATTTTTTTATTTCAAGTATGCATTTCACCTGCATAGCTCTCCCCAGTGATGTAGAAATCTCTATGTCTATACTGGGGAAATCTTGCCATCCATTTTATGAGAAAAATCAGGGCATCCACAGCTGTCCAAGAAAATTGGAAACTTCCATCATTTAAGTTATAGCACGTTTGTCAACTGCTGCAATAAATCCTATGGAAGTTCTAGCACTTCTCTTCTATATGTTTTCTGTGACTTTTATTCTGATCAATAATAGAATTATGAATTTAGTGTCAAGCTAATTGAGGCAATGGCTATAGCTAGCTGTGAGTAGTATATAAAAGTAAATATTGTCTCTGTATACAAAAATGGTATGTTTGAAATCAAGATCAATAAGGTGACGTGTTTATGCCAATATATGGAGAGGAGGTTCAGGCTTATGTTTACCTACAAGATCATCTATCTTTGATTTTATTTTATTTTCTGTTTCATTCGAAAAATAATTGACATCCCCTTCTTTTGTTTAAGAACTTTTACGGAATTAGCCCGTTATTTTTATATGATAGTTTTTTTTTTATAAACGAGATAAAAGAATAAGATAAAGGAAAAATGTGACCTCAAACAAAATGTTTATGTAGCTCGAAATGTTTAGGTTAAGTGAAGTGTAAATTTTATGTGCATACCAGTCCTTTTGTCACCAGAATCTATTAGATCAGAGCTTGTGTTCGTGTAAGAGTAACCAACTCCAGCGGGTGACTCCAGGAATAGAAGATTTGCATCTGCAGTTGATTAAACAAAATCAAAGTTTTAAAAGTAGAAAATATACGCAAAATCATTTCATCACATTTTTTTTAAAAAAAAAACATTGGGATCATATATAATGTACCCAAAGAACATGAACTAAAAAACCCCAACATATAATGAAGTGGATGGAATCATACCTTTATTCCATGAGTATTTGTTCAAATATAGAGATGAACCAGTTTTATTAATCCGAAAAGGACCAATTTCTTCAGATGCTCCATAAGCAACGGATGAACATCCAGGCCCTGCAATTCTAGAACTTCTTGAGTAAGATTTATTTCAGCGGTTAGCCATTGTTTTTCTCCTACTAAGCATCATGAATCAGGTTCTGCTATAGACACTTGCCAAAATAACACTATTATTGACCATTACTTAAGAAAAAGCCCTGAATTCAAATCAGCTTTACGGTGAAACTCATTATTTGGTTCAAAAGATGGAAAGGGAGGGGATTTTATCTCAAGTTTGCCTTCGTTTCATCTTTTAACTTTTTGAACCAAACGAGGTGATTTGAAAACCCTCCCATAATGAACACATGATACCATTAATGTCAACTACTACATCCTACTTGGAAACACATTCAATAGTAACCTCGGGTAACTCACCTACCCAGTGCACATAATCATTAATATTTTCTTGGTTTATTTTTTTCCCCCTTTCTGAGAAGGCAGCTTCAATTATTAACACGAAAGGCAGTGTCATACATAGTCACTAATATTTTACTGCTCTATTTTCATTTTGAAAGGTTCAAATTAAATATTTAATTTATCGCTAACTAACTACTTTATATTATGATAATTTGTTCAAACACAATCTTTTTTAGATGATCAATTCTGAGAGTAAAAAATATTTACCGTTTCTACCGAAGTAAAATCACACAATTTACTAAAACTACAACTTCAACCTCTCATTTTTGTTCAGAATTCTCAGACACCTTCTGACCATTCATGATCATCACCGTAAAGTACCATTGCGCCTTTTTCCTAAGTTTCTAGCACGCGTGCCTGTGGTCGTGGCTTAGCCTCTTAGTTTACTTTATGGACAAAAAATATGATAATGACTAGTAATTAATTAGTAAGAATAATTTTAGGAGGTAGGGTTTGGGAGTTTTGGTAAAGGCCGGGAATGTTTTGCTGCCGCAAAAATATGAAAACAAATGGTACAGTTGCGAAGGAAAAGGCGTTTCAATTTTCTAAATTTGGAGTTTTTTGTAGTTTGTGATTGAAAACCAAAGAGATAGAGACGAAAAAACTGAGGCCACAAACAGACCTTTAACCTTTTTCCTGTGCTCTGACCACATCTAAACAAAGAATTTTCAAGAAATGGGAAGGAATAAATCACTAAAAAGATGGAGACAGAAGGAGATCACGAGCACCCATGATCTGTCTCTTTGCTACAAAATGGTGAAGTTTCTTGGAAGGATGACTATTGATGATGGTGACCATTTGTTTTTTAAGCTAGACGACATCGTTTAAGGCCATATATAATAATTCATAAGCTACTAATCTTCTTGTATTTATATTATACATGCTTTGAATATAGATAGAGACTGGATATGGAGTTGGGTTTGGGGGGGGGGGGGGGGGCGCTGGTAGCCATTGATGAGATGAGGATGCCAAGTGGGGCTAAGGGGAATACATGCATTGGTCATGTTTGACAGATATTTGGCATTTTGAGAGTTCTGAAATGAATGCTATGACCAAAACATTAACTAAATCAAAATAAATGACCGACTGGGTCAATCTAATCATTTTTTTTTGAGGGAGGTCAATCTAATCATTAGTAAATTATTACTTCTACATAAATTATTTTTTTGTTTTTAAGTTGCTTACTTAGAAAGATACAATATACCAATTCACTTTAAGATAGGGAAAAAAAGGGGAAAGAAAACAGGAACAAAATGATTTTGAATTAATGGATGGAAATTTTTGGATAATTTCAATTTTGTAAGTGAACCCTTTATAGATGCCTGTGAAAATGCTTGTGAATGCATGCTAGCTAAGACATATGTAAGTGAACCCTTTATTTAATTTAGCAGAAGACATGTAATACAGAACCTTAATGCAAAAACAATGCATGCAATATTTGCAAATTTATGTTTATTAAAAATACTTTTTCTTAAAAGGGTTGACTTTTCAAGAATTCTAAGATTCAAGAAAACACTGATCTCTTAATATAGAAACTGGAATTGTAGAAAGATAAGTTTATAGATAGGGGTTGGTGATGGGGGTTGGAGAGAATTGAATGTATTGAATGTGAAATTAAACTGACCTCCATTGAGCCAAAGAACAAGAGGCTTCTTCTCTGGTTCACTAGTAGCTTCTGTCAACCAATAAAAGAGAGCTCTCCCATGGTCTTCATTGACAGTAACATAGCCGGAAAACTGAGAAAATGTCACCGGTGGCTGCCCCGGAAGCACCGTAATTCGATCCAATTCTTGTTCTTTGGTATGAACCATTATTGGTGAAGTAAACAAGCACAAGAAGAAGAAGAGTACTACTATTAGAATCCTACTTTGGGATGCCATAGTTTATAGAACTTCACTCCACTATTCTAGTGGACTTTAATTTATAAGGGCTACATTAAAACCTTAATGCTGCTATACACTACTTCTCTTATAGACAGCTCACGAGAGAGATGTGGCCTCTTCCTTCTCCCGTACCCCCCCCCCCCCCCATCACCACCACCATTAAGAGAGGGATGGTCCTACAAGAAAAATGGACCTAGACCAGAATTTTACAAGATAAAATGGTTGAGAAATAAACTGCAATCAACAAAGCCTACTAACCTTTCCTGTTTTACTTGTTCTATGGGGGGTACAGTGGTCCAATCCAAGAAGGGAAAGATGGAAGGTTAAAATTGAGGTATTGGCAAAATACTCATGCAGAAGGCCTAAATAAAATAATGTAAATATTTTTTTTTCATATTTCTTTTTTTGTCCACTCTATACTAGGAAAATAATCATATTTTCCATTGGTTAGTTCTACATATGTAGTTTTCCAATGTAAACAAAAATTATTATGTGAATTATTACATTTATTGTCAATCCCCAAAATATGTACAAGGTAGGAGAGCAGAGGGTGTGAATGAGTTAAATATAAGACTTAACCTTATAAAGCTAAATTACCATTGTCGACTCAAATTAAGTCAACATGAAAATAAGCTTTATTGATTTAGCCAAAAAAGACTTGTAAACTAAAGAAAGCATATGGATGTTATTTATTTAACATGTGAAGTTACTCATGGACTATTTGTAGAAATTTGATATAATGTAAAAAAAAAAATACTTTAGCCGTCCGAAATTGAACGTTCACATTTCCATTTTTAAGATGTTCGAAAATCAATATTCACTTGACTAAAAGTAAGCATAGTTTTCATTTAAATTTCATTAATAATATTTTTAATGTAAATGATTTACAATCCCCTAACTAGATGACTTTTCGCTTTGTCTATTTATAAGTCGTTGAATGACTTTTGTATTGTGTCTATTTATAAGTTTTTTTTACGACTTTTTATAGATCTTTTGTTGATTCTTTTCAATGTTATCCTTATTGATGAGAGAAGATGGAAGAATAGTTGGAGAGAGAAGTCGTCTAGTAAAAAGAATTTTAATAAAAACAAAGACACAATAAATAAAAGGCATCTTAGGGAAAAAAAAAGTTGATTGGTTTAAGTAAATTTTGGTAAAATGACTCATAATAAGGGATGTAGAGTAACAAGTATAATGATGTAATTATAAAGACTATTTTTAATTTTTATACTAAATCAAATATGGTCATTTAACTACGAACGAAGAGAGTATTATTCAATTGAATTTTTTCACACTTGTATAATATGTTGAATGCTAATTATTTTATGACCTTATATATATTATACTTCATCCGTCCAAAATTGAATGTCTCTATTTCTATTTTAATTTTTCAGGAATTGAATGTCTATTTTTCTTAAATGAATATATTTTTTTATCAAAAATTTCATTGATAACTTCCTTAATTTAAGTGATTTATATCCCACTAACTCATGATTTTCACTACTCACTACCTTAATTTAATTTAAAGAATTTACATTCCACTAATTCATGAGTCTCATAATAAATTATTTTAATATCTAGGATAATTTGATAAGTTAATTAAGGTAAAAAGTGAATATTTAATTTTGGACGGAGAGAGTATTATATTTTATGCCGGTAATTCATATAAGTCCATGATTAACGAATGACATTGCAGCTAGCAAGCGTATTCTCATTTTATTTGGTCCATCTCAGAATCTCTTGTATCTTTAGGAATCTTTTGTTTTGTGTGTGTGTGTGTGAAGTGTTATGCATGAAACTAGGATTAGAAGTCTTTGCCCTAGTTCTTTTTGGCAACTAAACAAGTACCCTTGCTAATGCTAGTACTCATTTGGAATTGCATAACAATGATAATAAATGCATTCAAACTCCCCAATAAATTAGAGTACTGTTTTTCCCTTCTTATTTTATTTTATTTTTGGGTTGTGTTTTAAGATAAGTCCTGGTGGTGTTTGCTTGTTTCTTTATATCTAATCCTAAATACATCTT
The DNA here is from genome assembly GCA_019593545.1 of Apocynum venetum. Lineage (NCBI taxonomy): Eukaryota > Viridiplantae > Streptophyta > Magnoliopsida > Gentianales > Apocynaceae > Apocynum > Apocynum venetum. The sequence goes on along the minus strand of SRSM01000326.1, from coordinate 4,908,345 downwards.
CAATTGATTTTTTTTTTACTAGTTGTAAAATTGAGTTTCACAGTAATTTTTAAAGAGAAAAACTTTAAAAATACCTTTTCTAAAATGTTTAAATACTAATAGCTTTCCTTTCTCTCTCTTACAAAGCAAAATTAATGGTTAAAATGTTTAATTAAGCCTATTAGATATTAGTAGTATTTTGTATTGGAGGTAAAAATAGAATAAAGTCTTTCATTGAAATACAACCAAGATCCATTTCCAACAAAAATATTGCAGGATTGTTGGTGGATTAAGTCATAAATTTAGCATTTATAATTAGGGGTAAATTAGCAGCACCATATTTTTCTTGAAAGGAAACTAGTTGAAAATATTTTAAAACCATTTTCATTTATGAAAGTAATTTCAAAAGTTCTCAGTTGAAAACAGCCAAAAGAAGATATATATATATATATATATATAAATTTCTAGATGTGCAGCTTAGTCTTGTCATAACTACCAACTTCGTCATTTCCAAGTTTAAGATTAAGATTATTGTCGTTTATCCAAATTTGGTTCACAATCAATAATTACAAGCTAATCACTATTTACATTCGAACCTTTTGCTAAATGTGGGGTTTTGGGATCAGGCAATTTTCCACACAGAAATTGCATGATTTTCATTGACTGATAATTTGGATCCATACTGTATACTACTAAAAAGTTCACGTGTTTTTGGTCTAATTGCTCTAAAAATCATGTGTTTTGAACAATTTTTTTTTTTTTTTTGTGAAGGATTGTAAGGAGTGTGAACAAAATTATTAAAAATTAAATGTATATATTTTTATTTAAAATTACACAACCAATTTCTTTAATTAAATTAAATATAAATTGTTTGATAATTTTTTCTTGTTCAAAATATAAGTCATTTTACGAAATTTTATGAATATTTCACCATTGACTTATAATATAATTCTTATTCATTTTCATCTCTCTTCTCACATTTTTCTTACTTCCGAAGACAAAATATTTATATTTTATTCTTTTAAAAAAATTATTTCTCTTTCTTATTTCCAAGGTACGATATAATTAATGACATTTTAGAAAGAAATTTTTTTTATTAATCTGTATAAAATATATATCCAACGACTTGTATTTCTGAACGAAAAAATATCATTTTTTACTAATACATATGACTAAACAAATTAATCTCTTTAAATTTTATATTAAGTAAAAAATAATATTTAATTCAAATTGTCCACTCAAAGCTTTATGTTAAATAGACTTACCAAACTTCTAGCTAATATTAATTCAACATCATTTGATTATGTTTCTCATGAGTCCATATTTTAGTGTCACTATTATAATCACTAAATACTCTCCTACTTTAAAAATAAAAATAAAAATAAAAATAAATCTCCTTTTTCAGTGGAAAAAGAGGTTGGGTACAAATGATAATAACAGTTGCTCCATTTCACCTAACTTTTTAAGTTCATATAAATCATTCGAGCTAATTAGCCGTTAGGATTACTCATCTTCAAAACAAATTTTTTTTCTTAAAAAAATTTCCTCAAAATCAATAAACGAGTCCAACATTTTACAAATTAAATATATCTATTCTTTAATACTATAATTTAAAATTCTCAAACATTCACTACATTCTTAATGATATTATTAATTTATCCAACCTGTATAGTATAAAACATCAAATCACATATTCAATAAAAAAAAGTATATAAATTTTATCTAATGGAGTAACTTTTTCGTTCATTCTCAAACACAAATACCAATTCAAAATTGTGTGTCAAATTAACACCAAGATATTATCTTCATCTAAAATTAAATATTCACATTTTCATTATAAAATAATCGAAAGAGAATTTTTACTTTGTTAACATAATTATTTTTTAATCTAAATTTCCTATAAATTTAAATAATTTTCATTACATTAACTCATATAATTTCGGAATTATAACAAGAATATTACAGTAATTTTTCAAAGTCAAAAAATCATATTAACTTTTGCATAGGTCAAATGTACCCCTAAGCCTAAAGAAATCAAAAGTGTAGCACTTTTTTTTTCTTTTTTTTTTTGTTCAAACTATTGGTATGGTATCAAGTTGATGAATTTATCAAAAAAAAAAAAAAAAAGTATCTAAGTTGATGATGAAAGAGTAGTGACTTTGTAACATGGGCGCCGTCAACACACAATCCGCCATTGCCTTGCAGCTACAGTTTCGACACAGTGGTACTAGTAATTACTACCATTTAAAACATTTCTTGTGGTTTGACTCGAGGAGATCAATAAATTCAGCTCTATTACAAAATTACTTGTACTGTATATAGATATCTGTTTTTGCTTGTATGTGAAGTGAAGTGAAGTGATGAAGTCTGTTTGAGAAAATATATATATATATACACACATGATGAGGAGATCTGTGCAAGATTTCCGAGATCTCGTTCGATGATCCCCTGCTGCTTCTTCATATATACTAGCAACTATACTATTGAGACTGATCTCCCCCATGGACCATTATATTTATGCACAGGAAAGTCCTTCTGCCATGGCATGATGCAAAGAGGACATTTAAAAATATAAACTTCATTTTTGCCATCACTTATTATAGTATTTGACCAAGGGTGGCATACTATAATGCTTTCCTCTTCGGAATTGTAAACTTCTTTTTTCCATCCCTAGACTAGTACTACTGGTATTTGACCAAAAGGTCGCATCAATGTATAAAGGTCACATTTCTACTAACTCTCGCACTTAATTTTTTTTATAAGAGAGAGATAAGAGACTTATTTCACATGTATTTAGAGATTTCTTAATCAAGTCGGGACATTGACACTTAATTTTCTTTTTTTTTAATAAGGGAGAGATGAGAAACTCTCTTCACTATATCATAGGTCTTTTAATTAGGCAGGGTTGTAAATCAAGGGATATGCCTGAGTAACAGACATATAAGAGAGAGTCAATAGGATTCAAATCTCATGACAAACCTTCACAATATTTCAATGAAAATTTGTCCCACACAAGAGTCAATAGGATTCAAATCTCAGGATAAACTTTCACAATATTTTAATAAAAATTTGTTCCACATGAGATTCGAACTTGCGTTGATGAAGAATTTTTACCCATATCACCATATGTCTTAAATGCTCTTATGACACTCTAACACTTAATTGATATAACTAAGTGCCTAATAATCATTAAATGGATGAAATTGTGAAAACGAGATTGAAGCAAAGAATCTCCCACTTTGTTAATATTTGATTTGATATATAAAAATTAAAGAAATTTTTTTACCCTAAAAAAATTTATCACAATATTCTTAATATTAATGCGATTAGTCATAAGACCAAATAAATTAGCAGAATATAAATTATTAAATAAATTATATGTTATAAAAAAATTTAAATTAAACATATGTTTCTTTTTATAATATGTTTATATATATAATTTCATACATTTCATAATGAATATGTAAATATTCAATTCAAATAGAATAAGTAATAATACATCTATCTCATTCCAATTGTTCACTTTGAATTTATATAAGAATGAAGATAAATATTTAAAATAATAATTATGCATTGAAAGTTACTAAGTTATCATCATTTAATAGCTAGTATATATGTATTAATTCTCCTCAAAAAATACATTCTCCACTAAATAGTTAAAAAATCATCAAAATCTGTCATTAATAACAATGATATTATTGGAAAAGTGCGTACTAAAATGAGAAATTTGACAATTGGAATAGAGCACTCAAAAATAGAAACATAGACAATTGAAATAAGACGGAAGGAATATATAAATACAAACTATATGTATAAATGTGACATATACTCTTTAATTTCTAGAAGAACTTATTGAATGCATGCCTTGATTATGTGGCAACCATGTGTAACCAAAGGTAGTGCAACTGCGCCTTTTGCTTTCGGGGCTTATTAGTTACATCTAAACGAATACAGATCGTCTTGCAAGTTGCAACGGATAGTTTGGTGGCTCCTATTGATTACTCATTCACTATCTTTGGTTTTACCTACTTTTATAGGAAATTTTTCTCTAGTATATCTATTCTGTAGTGTATTTTGTTATATGTAAAGTATATTATTTTGTCTTTACTATCAAAATTCTAAGTCCATCCTTGAGTATGTGAGAAAAGGAGAAAATAAAAAAGAGAGAAGAGAAAGAAAAGAAAGAGGAGAGAGCAAGAAGAACAGATCAGAGATACATAGGTAAAATGAAAAAAAAAAAATTTATTAACAATTGCCATTTTTCAAGTATATATTGAATATTTGATTATACTATTTTGAAATTAATTCATCTCCCCATCAAACATTAAAAAAAGAAGAGCATAATTCGGACCCATTCTCCTTCTCAAACCCAAAAATCCTCAGCCATATAATTAGTTATGTTTATCATTTTACAGATCATTGATAGATTTCCAGATATTCCAATAATTAAGAAATTTATTATACACATATATTTGTCATTGAAAATTATAGTATTGCCGACACTCTCTCAGGTATGCTTTTCTACTCTCGTTTTTTTTAGGAAAAGCTTTTCTACTATTAAAGCCGGTACATTGACATGACATACATATCCAGTTATCCACACAACCAGAATTAAGGTAATCATTTTTTTTTTCATATATACTTTCATCTCATCCTAGGATGTCCACTTATCTGGCATTTGAGAGGAGAGAAAAAAAAAATTTCCATTTCCAATATGCATGTTACTTACTAATTGTGATTTTTTATTAGATAAACTAATCATGTGTAATAAGTTATCAATATAAGATGAGAAAACAAATTATATTAAGTCTTATATAATAGACTTATATTTTAGAAAAAAAATTAAACTAAAATTGATGACAAAAAAAGTTACTCGTCGACTAATTTGGTCAATTCTTTTTATTATCGTAATTGATACTAGTAAGTTTTTAGAGTATCCAATAATTTCTTTGACTAGTTTTTTTGTAGCAATCAATTATCCATCCAGTTGCTGGCACCTTCTTTGTTGTTTGGGCTGAAAAATACAGTTGTTGGTACCTCTAATCTATCAACATCTCTGTAAATCTAATCTATGGCATGTGAGTGTGCATTTTTTCTTTTTCAAGATTCATTTAATTTATTAGGTAACAATTGGAAAATAGCATTTGAAACTTGAGATCGACCAGAAGCCTGTCAGACATCACTTCATTTCCCGGCAACCATGCCACCCGACTTTGAGATTTTTTTTTTCTGGGTTGGGGGGGGGGGGGGGCAGGGGTAGAGGATGCTGAGGGGGGAAGGGGGATTTTGGCTGAAATAAAACTAATAGTAATTTCATTTTTTTATAAGATTGCATTAAATAAACTTTTATCTCTTATTATAAAATGTTTGGTTACTTTTTTACGGTTATTGTTAATGTTATTTCCAAATTTATCCTTATTTTATTGAAAGAGAAAAATAGATAATAAATATTTATTTTTTCAAGAAAGATTTAAATAAATAAAGATATAATAAGAAGTAAAATAATTTATTGATATATATGAAATTGCTTAAAATATTTTATAAAAAATGGATGGAACCAGTAAACCATAACGGAAGCATCCGCTTAACTAAAAGTACCATGTTGAAAAAAAAGAATTGGATCAAACATTAATGTCGATAAAAAAAAGTCAAACTCTGCCAGTGTTTCTTGAATTGAACTCTGGAATAGTAGTGTTTACTTGGTTTCTGATACAAGATATCGATAAAAACTAAGAAAGAGGGGAAAAAAAACAGAAAAAGAAAAGAAAGCGTCGTGGGATCCCTTTAGATGAGGCAACGGCAACGACTTCTCTTTCTCTCTTCAACCCGAGCAGTTGAGAAGTTAGTGAGTCTTAAAGGCCATTCTGGTTCTGCTCATTTCTTGAGAAATACGCATTGTCACAGATAATCATCATCATGCAATATATATGTATATATGTCATTGGCAATCCCAGTTCCCATCACAACTGCCAGGTGAGGTCTCAAAGAATTACTCATATCCCCTGATCTAGAGATATCATCAATATTGGTTGAGTATTAGGTTTAATAATCGAACTAATTTTTTACTTAATCAAGGGAACCGTTAAATCAATCAAGATAAACAATATAAACCACAATGAAGTCAGTTTCTCTAATTATTCCCATAGGGATATGTTTTAGGTAGTTGCATTATTAATATAAAAAAACAAAAATAGGAACTTTGTTTGAGATTGTATGGTTAACCTAATTGGTAAAAAGGTAGCATTATTTAAGGTAGTAGATTTTTGAATTTGATTGATGTACATCTTTCGTATTTAAAAAAAAAAAAAAAGTGATTTGGGTTATGATGTGCTAATTTGGAAATGACGTAATTTTATGTCATTTTCTTGGAAAGATTGAAGAAGATTGATTGTGTCTTACAGTCAAAAGGATTTGGTAACACAGATTGATATACTGGTATATGTGATGAAGCTGGAAAATGTCCAAATTTTGGGTCACATATAGAACTGATATTGGATTTTTTTTTTTTTTTGGTGCTCTTTTTAACACTATTACAAGAAATTGGAGTGATAATTTTGTCACCACACCCCTTTTTGACTTGAGAAAGCCAGATTTCTAGTTTAACTCGATTTGGATAGTTTATAACACTTCTTGTATCATTTATTACGATGTTTTTTTTGTTGAAGTTCAAGGTAGAAATGGGTGATTAATGGAACCTTTGAACTGCTCACAAATTCATTGAAGACTATAAAAATAAAAATAAAAAGTGACAATACCCTAAACTTGAAAGTCCAAATAGCAATTTATCCATGGATTTTTTTTTTTTTTTTTTGTTATAGTTAGTTTTCGTGGATCACAAGTTTTAAAAATTGTATTCATATAATGCATATAGTACAACTCTTTAATAGTTCTGGTCCATAAATACTAGGTTTACCAAAGAATTCCCATTTTCTCTGACTAATCCAAATGCAACTTCAAATTTTAAAAAAATTGAAAACATCTTCTCAAAAATTCAATAAAAAGTTCACTATTCAAAAATTAAAAATTGAGATCCGAAATGCAGCCGATATATGTGTACCGAATTTCTAAAAAGCAATCAAATAATCTAATAATGAATCAATAATAATTTGACAAAAAAATTTGAACCAAAGTTTCATATAATTTTAAAACCGAGTCAAAATAAATTTTGATAGAATGAGCAAACAGAACTTTTTATAACATTAAATTAAAAAGAAAAATTTTGCTCGATTCAAAGAAAGAAAGAAAATTTAATTTTTTAAAGGCTAAATAAATGTACTTTTAACTCAATTTGACTCCAAATTATCAATTGAAAAATATGTGTTTCTTAGTTAATGTATTTTCTTCTCTCTTTTTTTTGAGAAAATAATAGATTCATTACAAGAAAGAAAAAAAAAAGATTCCGCTAGTTATAGGTTCTTTTGTTTGTAAATGCTTGGGCCCCATAGTTGGGCTACACTTGGGCTGACGATATCTTCGTGAAGATTGTGGGCTATATACTACATTTCAGAGGGAAATACTGACAAGGCGTATTATCCAATATGAATGAATTTTCACAGTTAATCATATTATTATTAATAATCAGAATATTCTTATAACTTTTTCAAAGTCAAATTTTTTAAAAAAAATTAAATTTTTGTATTGAATTCAGATGTAAACATTTCAATTCCAAACAAAGGAGTAATGGTAATATTTTTTAAATTGAAAATTTTTAAATTATTTATTTTAAACAATAAAAAATAAGATTGAATTTTATTTTTCCCCCAAAATTGAATTACTATTGAATGATATTAACTAATGGAATCTTCATTCTCTTCTCCAAAATAATTCACATCATACATTAAAAAAAAAAATTCAAGACACCATGGTCCATGGGTAGCTAAGAAGTATAGCAGTGTTTGTATGTCCAAGAAATCAGGCAGTAATTTAGATTGGATCTTTTTATATATGTTTTCTTCATTTTGAGATAGAATATTAGAGATTATAATTGAATAAAAAAAATTATATATATATTATTTTACAGAATTTAATAAGATTAAATGATTTAATATTACTTTTATTTATCTTTCTTTTCATTTTTACTCATCTTAATATTAGGTTACTCCTTGATTTCTTAAATAATTTAGTTTAAGACTTTTTGTATTATTTGACTAAAAGAAATAAAATAATTTTAATTTTTTATTTATACAAAAGTACATAGACTTGAACACCCAAAAAAAAAACTCAGTAAAGAGAAGTGTTAAGTTAGCCTCTGCATTTCTGTCAAATGTAACAAATTAACCTGCAATAACTGACATTGGATTTGGGAGCCTCGAAATTGTCATTCTTACATTTCCTTTCTTCAAGAAAATATCTATCATCTGCATCAGATTATCTATATAAAGGTTATAGAGCAACCATTAATTAGTTCAAAGTCTTCTTGAAACTTTAGCATACTTTTTAGTATTCAATTTTGTGTTTGTTCAGCAATGTACACAAATTCATTTCCCACCACACAGGTGTCTCCACAATTTCTACGGCCTCAGGATAATCGGATTTCCAATGCAGTCAGTGAAGCTGGATATGATCTTGTCAAAACTGAATTTGCTGAATATGGAGAGAAAATCTTCGGGTCGGGCTCTGCATACTTTCAGACCAATGTAAGCAAGTAAAACTCCTATGCTATAATTTAATTCTGTCTTGAATTGAATATCAAGAAAGTTGGGAGTTTATAACTCACTTGGTTGTCACCAGATTAGCAGATATATTTCTAATCCTGGATATTATTTTGATGTGAATGATGATTATGTAAAGAACAAATTGAAGATGGTTTTGTTTCCATTCCTGTACAAGGTATGTTAATGTTAGAAGAAGATTATAAGTTCCCACATGATATATCTTGTGATCCAATTTTTCATGATGATGAAACTGTTTCTTCATCATTCAATTTTGATAACAGGGACACTGGATGAGAACCACTGAAAGGGTTAGCGATGAATTTTCTTATAAACCTCCGGTGTATGACATAAATGCTCCAGATTTGTATATCCCCATGATGGCATTTGGTACTTATCTTGTTCTTGCTGGCTTCTTTTTGGGCATCAATGGAAAGTAAGTTCAAATTTGTCAATATATTGCACCATTTACTCAAATTTGAATATTTATATTTGACTTACTAAAAGAATTAATGAACAAAATAGAATGTCCATATTTGACGAAGTTAATATATTATCATCATTATTTATTTGTTGTTGATGTGATTAGTAGGAAAACTTTTTATATAATAAATATGTTTATCTTTTAAAAAAAATGGACATTTAATTTCAAGCATTCTAATATGAAAATGTTGATATATAATTTTAAATTGAAAAAGTGTCATTTGTTGTACATGTTCTCAGTAGTTAAGCTTGATTAAATATCTGCATTTTATCTAATATAACAAATGAGGAAGGACTGCCTTTGACAGTCAAAAAGATATCATATGATCACTAAACATAAATTAGCGAGACAATTAAATAAATTTTATATAATAAAGATATTTATTTTTTAAAAAGTTAATATTCAATTTTAGATATTTCAAAATGAAAATGTGAATATTTGGTTTTGAAGAGAGGGGCGTATCATTTATTATAAGTATTCAATAGTTAAGAATGATTGAACCAACTCAATTAGAGAGTATGATGCAGGTTTAGTCCAGAAGCTTTAGGGCTACAATTTTCAACCTCATTGCTTTGCTGGCTACTGCAAGTTCTACTTCTTGAAGCCATACTGCATTCTCTAGGAGGGGGAGATGTGCCGGTGCTAGACATGGTTGCCTATGGTGGATATACATTCATAGCAGCATGTGTGATTGTTCTTGGAATGATGATTTGAGATTCTGTTTTCTGTGTGCTTACTTTGTGGGAGAGTTTGTGCATGGGAGTATTCTTGGTGAAGACCATGAAGAGAATTCTGATTGCAGAGGTGAAACTAGTAGAAATGGACTCAACCAAGAGAAATTATCATTTGCTTTTCATGGCTGTTTCTCAGATCCCATTGCTGTGTTGGCTAGGAAGCATTTGTGCTAAAACTCAATAAATTTCCAAGATTTCCTAGTTACGAATAAATGTTCTGATTATTGAAGGGTCTTGAAAAACGGATTTTATTCTCTCAACCACCAGATTCTTTTTTTTTTTTTGAGAGAGACATCCATGACCCAGCGGATTTAAATGTCATATTTAACACACAACAAAAATTGTTTCATTAATTTTGGATTTTCGTTCCAATTATGATATCCAGTTATATGATCCCATTAGTTGCAAGGATACAATTTCCATCAATTCCCATGGAACAGATTTTCTTTTTGTAGGAGATCCATTAGTTAAGTTATGCATGAATATGATGGTACTTGTATTAAACAAGTACAAATGGGCAAATGGTCATCATAATTAAGATTTAGTCTCAAATTTCTGTCCCAATGTTTTTCTAACTAAACCAAATGCAACTTCAAATTTTAAAATATTCCAAAAAAAAACTTTTAAAAAATTCAATAAAAATATCGGTGTATTTTAAAAAATAAAATAAAATTTTAAGCGGTAATTTTCCTTTGATTTAAAAACATACTTTTATATTTAATAGAATTATCAAACTAATGAATGCATTGATTTCTGGAAAAAAAATTCTCTCACAAAATATAAATCGTTTAATTAAGAATTACAAAAATTAATGATTTTTTTTCTCTTAAAATATCTCCATTTATTTGCTTTCTTAATATTATCTTTACTACTCTTCTATCCAATTATTACTCTTATATTAATAAATGTGAATATTATAAAAAATTAATAAAATATCACTAGAAAGTTATAAAATCGATATATTTTAACCAAAATTTTAAATTTTAAAATTTGATCCGATGGGAATAAGGCAACATATACATATTTAAAAACAAAGAGATTTATTAAATGTAGCAAGTCATTTGTTATGTGTAGGCACAATGATATTAATGTATAAAATGCCACAGCATAACAATATATATATATATATATATATATATATATATATATATCACACACGATATTTGTCATAGCTTCATCTAATCTACGATTTGGAATTTATTACCTTTATTTTAATTTCCTTTTAACATGGAAGGTCAAAAGGAGTTGGATCGAATTTAGGGCCTTTAGACTTTGCAAACAATTATCGGCAAAATACATTAAAGTTAAAGTCAAGGATTTGCTATTTGATATAATTTGTTTTGCAATTGACAATTGAGAGTCGACTTGAGTCAAAAATACATTTATTTAATATTTTAATATATTTTTCAAAAATATCCGTATAAATCATTCAACTTTAAAAAAATTACTTCTTCTTTCTCTTTTTATTTTTATTTTTAATTTGAACAAAATTTTGATGTTTAATTTAATTTTATAAACTTTTGTTCAGTTCAACTTTATAAAAACATTATCCAGTTTTTAAATTAATATGAATCTTGGTTCAATTTACTATTTATTTGTTATTTATGAGTAAAAAATACATTTATTTAATATTTTAATATTTTTTCAAAAAATTCATATAAATCATTTAACTTTAAAAAAATTACTTCTTCTTTCTCTTTTTTTAATTTGAACAAAATTTTGAAGTTTAATTTAATTTTATAAAAATTTTATACAGTTCAACTTTATAAAAAAAATGATTCAGTTTTTAAATTAATATGAATCTTGGTTCAATTTACTATTTATTTGTTATTTATATAAAACTAAAACATCTAGATTTTTTAAATTTGATTTATGAAACTTTAGTACAAATATATTGGCTACATTTTGGAATTCAATTTTTATTTTTGAACAGTGAAATTTTATTGAATTTTTTAGAAGATGTTTTGGAATATTTTAAAATTTGAAGCAACAAACATAGGCAGTGCAAGTGGCCGAGATAGACACTAACCATGCCTTGATTTGTGGCTTCCAGAGTCACGTGTTGTCCTTGGTCCATGCCTTTCGTAGTCACACGTCGTGCCTTAGTCCGTAGCTTTCGGAGCCACACGTTTTTTATTATTATTACACTCGTACATAATTATTTGTTAAATTTTTTTGTATGATTCATTTGAAGTTATTCAATAAGATCTTGTTAATATATAAGATGTATTTACTATCGATAATATTTTCAATTGTCAAGATGAGTTTATTAATTTGGTCCAAGAGATAATATGTTATGTAGTAGTTCATTATAGTATTATTTTTATCTTCATTCTTGTGTATCATTTTATTTTCATACTTATATATCATTTTTTTTAGGTTTACGTATCATTTTTTCATCTTAAATGGCCTTTTAAAATACCAATACATAAAAATTATAATAAATATCAATACGTAAATAGAAAATACAAATAATAGGTAATAGATAAATAATATAAATTCAACCATAACATCAATTCAAATAAAAAATAACATGTTTATCCCTCTCTACATATAAAACATCTCACATGTGTATGAATTCTCGATCCCCCACTTGTGGACTGATGACCAACCTCAGATTCCTGCCGATAGCAAATGGATCGCTCGTTGAGTTCTAGATCTGAACTCCACATCATCCACCTCAATACTTGGATTGTCCTGACATGGCCACATCAGCTCGAGCACTATAGAAATGACATGTAGAATTGTATAATGATAAAACAAAAAATATAATTATAAATTATTTATGTCAAAATAATAATAATAATTTTTTTACCTCATGTGGAGTAGAGCAGATAGTGTAGGAGGCAAAGCACCCTCCGAAACATTTCGATAATTTTGAACCTTCGAACGTCACCTAAATCAAACTAATTGTATTATATTAATAATACTGATAATGTATCATTGTATAATAATACTAATTATATTATATTCATAATACTTATATTAGATTATTGTTATATTAATAATACTAATAGCATATTATAATAATCTAATAATACTAATAATATATCATTTTTTAACAATACTAATTATATTATATTTATAACATGTGTTTTATTATCAATCAATCTATAAATACAATTGGCATGAGAATGTATTGACTTTTTTTGTGAGCGGTCCGATAAATACAAGATGACTTTGAGAAGGGCCCAAATTGATGAATATTCGAGGAAATTCACATAATTGTAAAAAAATTAATTGTAAATTGCAACTAAAAGTGGTTCAATATCATGATGGCTTATGGTGAGTAATTGTGAAATATGGAGTGTGACATTTATGTTCATGAAAGGTCATCACCCTAATCCTACATCCACATTTATACTTTTGTGAAATATTAAATATATTAGTTAGATTTGATATGTTTATTATCACTAATATTGTTTTATTTTACACGGATCAAGAGAGAACATGTGACTTTGAAGGTCATGGACTAAGGCATTGTTAGTGGCTATATAGGCCGCTCATGATGCTTGGGTGGATCCATTTTTTATATAGGGGTATTTTGTACAATTACCTAAAAATTGTGTTATAAAAGTTAAATGATATGCTAAATTTAAAATTCATGAAAAGGAAATCCTTGCTAGACACTTGACTTTGGAGAGGTGAAAACTGAAGCTTTTATCTAAAGGGGGTAAAATTTTAAAAAAATATTTGTTGAGGGGTGATTTTTTAAAAACATTTTCCAAACTAAAAAAATACTCACTTCCCAAATGAGTTAATCATTTCTCAAATGCACAATTAGCTTACATAACTAAAATGAACCTAGTAAAAACTCTAAAAACTTAAACATAAACATTGGTAAAAAGAGAAAAGAAAATCCTTGCTAGTTATTGATCCAAATAAAACCCAAAACGCCCTAGATCGCGTGTGTTCGCTCCTCCAAATAATGCAGAGGAGGAGATCAATGGAATTTATACATATTTACATTATCCAATAAGGGTTAGGGTGTGCAGGTGCGGGGAGGTCATGGAGTATAATCATAAAAAATAAAAATAAAAAAACTAGTAGGACAGCTTTGACTAGCGTGCGCGTGGGTCCCAAAATAGCCTCGACCTTTTCAGCATTTAAATCGAAGAAATCCTGATTCATCTCTATTTCTCTTTCTCTTTTTTTTTTTCCCCTTCGTTTCAACCCAGAGACGGCGTACGGGTAATTGCATCTCTTTCTTTGTTTTTTAAATTCGTTTCTTAAAATTCGATTCGCACATGTATCATTTGCATAAATTTAAATTCTTTTGTTTTGGTATGTATAGGGTTTTGGATTATGTAAATTTTCTCTACGATCAATTTATTTTAATTCAATGTATATCTGATCGTATAATTCAAGAAAAAAATTGAATTAAAAACCACATATGTGCTTAGATTCCTGTTATGATTGGAGTTCGCAGGAAATTTGCTTTATATAAGGTACAAAAATTTGATTGATCCGATGAGTATGAATACGCCTAAAAATACTATCTCATCAATTTTCATGACATAATTTTTTTTATTTCTTTAACCTGTTAGTTATTTATGATAATCCATGTATTTTTGTTACTGTAAGCATTATTTGGTGAATCTGCTGTCTTCAGGGCTTCTATAAGGGGAATTTGAGCCCCTTATTGTAAAGCTATTTGATGCATCAATGTTTGCTATTTGGAAATTGATTCTTGGAGAAGTATATTTAAAGTTACCAAATTCTATTGCAGGATTAATAGGAAATAAAGATGTTGGAGCAGTTACTGATATTCACCAGAGGAGGTTTGATCCTTTGGACATGTAAAGAGCTAGGAAACGCTCTCAAAGGTTCACCTATTGACACCTTGATTAGGTCTTGCCTTTTGGAAGAGCGATCTGGTGCTTCATCTTTCAATTACGATGCACCTGGGGCTGCATACACTCTTAAGTGGACTTTCCACAATGAACTAGGGCTTGTATTTGTTGCTGTGTATCAGCGTATTCTCCATCTTTTGTATGTGGATGATTTGCTAGCTATGGTTAAGCAGGAATTTTCGCAAATCTATGACCAGAAGAAAACTGTGTATGGTGATTTTGATGACATATTTCAGCAGCTTAAGATGGAGGCTGAAGCTCGTGCTGAGGAACTGAGGAAATCGAAACAGGCTGTCAAGCCTTTCAATGCTAGTTTGAACAAGAAGCAGGGTGCAGGACAAAAGGGTGGTGTCGATGGAGGTAATAAGAAAAAAAATGGTGATGATGGAAATGGTGGTGTGGTTGGTAATGAGTCTAGAAGCCATGGACATGACAATGGCCATTCTAAAGGTAATCATGTTGGAAACGGAGAGGTGAAAGTTGTAGCTGCTGCTAATGGTAAAGAAAATGAGGTTTCCAATAACAGGGCTTTCAATAAGGATAAACTTTTGAAGATGCAAAAAGCTAAAGGTGGAAAGAAAACAGAAACTGCTAACACCAAGGCTTCCAAGGTGGAGCCTAAGAAAAAGGCAACAAAAAAAAATAGAGTTTGGGATGATTCACCTAAGGAGTCGAAGTTAGATTTTACTGATCCAGTGAATGAGAATGGGGATCACAATATAGTTGATGTGGCTACAGATCATGGTGAGAGTCAGATGGATGTGGATGAGGTCTTTAGCAGTGAAAGTGAAAGTGAAGAGGAGGAACAGGGGCAGGATACTGGGGTTGCGCAAAAGAAGAAAGGATGGTTTTCATCAATGTTCACTAGGTACTTTTGCCACTCAATCTATTCAAGTTCCTTTATTGGATTATTTTATCTTTCATTATATCTGTATTTGTCCATATTTGTTAATTTCATTATATTTTTTTATTGTTCTGTGCATGTATGGCCCAATTGCATACTTTTAATATGGACATGCCAAAAATGTCAAATTCAGACATCCAGGTTTGTCAACAAGTGATGGTAGAAGGAGCTGTCCTTGTATTACATTTCTGTTGCTTCTATATCTCTTACCTCTTAAGGACTTCTTGTTCCATGTAATGAGCAGTTTTCATAATTTTATGATGCCTTCTCCATAGGTGTCTTGACAAATTGAGATGTTTTCCCCTTTTTGCTTTGCGGGTGGGGTTTTGAGGGTGGGGGTTTCTGGAGTTGGATAAAGTAAATCCTGGGATTAGTCTTTCAAACTGGAATATGGTGAAACACTTTCTGTAAAATGTGAGTCATGATTTCCTGAAAGATCTTGTTAAGGTACTTGAGTTTTGAGGTTGTACATATATGGGGAAGAAAAGAGCCTAATTTCTCAACAAAAACGAGTTGGTGCTCCCCATACTTGTAACGCCTGGTGGGGGGCTTAATTAACTATAGAATTCCAAATTTGCTGTGAGATATGCTGTGTTTTTTCTATTATGATTCATATGCTTTCCTAGAGATCCAGACTTTTAAACTATTTAAAGTGTGTTATCACTTTATTCTGTTACCTCCTCAACTGGTAGGGTATGGCCATTCTTGGATAAAGTAACTTAAGGAATGGGAGAAAAGTTTAGTGTATATTTGAACTGAGGGATGATAGAGCTTACAGCCAGGAGCAGCTCTTTTTGCATTTATGCTGTCCCTTGGAGTTTCTTGCTTATTTATGTCTAGTATCTTAATGGTCAGCATTTGGTTGAGTTGTGATATAATTTATTTGCCTGTGAGATATCTGAAGTTCTTTTTATTAACTTTCAGTATTGCTGGAAAAGCAAGTTTGGAGAAAGCAGATCTGGAACCTGCTTTGAAAGCTCTAAAAGATAGGCTTATGACCAAGAACGTGGTATGTGCACCGTTTGTTCCTACTATTTCTCTTACAACTTTTATTTCTTTGAAATGTTGAAATTTTCTCATTTGCATCAATGATTGTTTTATTCTGACTTCTGTAATGATTATATTTATCCTTTATTACTTCTAGGCTGAGGAAATAGCTGAGAAACTTTGTGAATCGGTTGGAGCAAGTCTTGAGGGTAAAAAGCTTGGCTCGTTTACTAGAATTTCTTCTACTGTGCAGGTACGATAATTACTATTGTTTAATCTACCAGTACCTTTTCCCACCTAAAAGAATACAGGAAAGAAGAAAGGAAATCTCAAGAAATAAAAAAAAAAAAAAAAGTTTAAGGCAATTGATAAATGGAAGTAGCTACTTTTTAACCTTTTAGACTGCTTAATGGTAAATACCTTAAAGAAGTTGATGGAACTGGTGAAATTGATTAGGCTGCAATGGAAGAGGCTCTTGTCCGTATTTTGACTCCTAGGCGCTCCATTGACATCTTGAGGGATGTTCACACTGCAAAGGAACAAAAGAAACCATACGTGGTGGTTTTTGTTGGAGTCAATGGAGTTGGAAAGTCAACAAATCTGGCTAAGGTGAATTAAAATGTTGCTTGAATCTTTTTGAATTTACACTTCACTAATTTCTTTTTCTGACATGCTATTATTGTTTGCTATCTGCAGGTTGCTTATTGGCTTGGGCAGCATGGGGTTAATGTAATGATGGCTGCTTGTGACACATTCCGTTCAGGAGCCGTTGAGCAGCTCCGCACCCATGCTCGGAGACTTAAGGTACTAGGTGATGGCTAGTTTTTGTTTTAACTGCTGCTACTTTTATTTGTTATTAGATTGTTACCTGAGAATGGGCCGGTCATATTTTATGACTGGAAACTGATTCTGCAACTTTTTGCATTATTAGATCCCAATATTTGAGAAGGGCTATGAGAAAGATCCTGCATTGGTTGCGAAGGAAGCAATACAAGAGGCTGGACGAATTGGTTCAGACGTGGTTCTTGTTGATACGGCTGGTCGAATGCAGGTATTACTTGAATTAATGGATAAAATGTTAACTAAACCTCTCCTTTGTTGGCCCCATTTTCTCACCTATCTCTTAAAGGGAAAGCATTATATGAGTATTTAGAAATTGATGTGCTTAATGCATGTGAACTATCCCCTGCAGGACAATGAACCACTTATGCGAGCCCTCTCAAAGCTTATATATGTTAACAATCCTGATCTGGTATTGTTTGTTGGGGAGGCTCTAGTGGGAAATGATGCTGTAGATCAATTGTCAAAATTCAACCAGGTATGTCATTTCAATTCTTTGGTTGAACTTCCCTGTTGTTGATTGTGAATTTATGTCTGAAGCACCTCTTTCCATTGTTTTTGCAGAAACTAGCTGAGTTTTCACTTGCTCCAAATCCCAGATTGATTGATGGGATTCTCCTCACCAAGTTTGACACCATTGATGATAAGGTAAAATGCTCGTTACTATGTAGGATGTAGCTAAATTGAAGCCTCAAGTTCTCCCCTTGATGATACTTTTAGTTCCACATATATTTGATATTCATCAAAATTGCATAGGTTGGAGCTGCACTGTCCATGGTTTACATATCTGGAGCACCTGTCATGTTTGTTGGATGTGGACAATCCTACACTGATTTGAAGAAGCTTCAAGTGAAATCCATCGTAAAGACCCTGCTTAAATGAGAAAGATGGTGTCCTTACCCTCTTCCTTTTTCCTGCTAATGAGACTTGGTCTGTCCTGAACATATGTTTCTAATGCTTCATTGTAATTCTCTATTCCCTGTGTATCTATGATCTCTCTCATTGCTTTGACGGTGGAGTGAATTATCCAATAAATTCTCGTTTGGTTTGCATTTTTGCGGTATATGACAACTCACCTTTGGCTAACATTTGAATAAGATTTGAAAACAAATTCATCATTCTCCATCAAAAAATATTTTAAGACAAATTTTTTTTATATTGAAGTTTTTTATTACATATAAGTTTTAAATTTTTTACTCCATATACAAGTCATACATTCATAAAATTATATAATCTTAAATAATTTATTAATTGTATTTTATATATCTATATAAAAAAGTTATTTCACTAAATGACATGTCAACGTAATATTTATTAATTTCTACCTATGAATTACTAATCTTTATATTTTTAAATTTAACTTCAAATCTAAATTCAATTTTATAAAAAAAGAAATATGATTCTATTTAATTAGTAAGTTTGTTTAAATAGATAAATATACATATATATATATATATATATATATATATATATATATATAGGTAGTTCATCAAATTAACTCTAATGCCAAGAAAAGTTTGAGATATTAAAAAAACTAATTTTATCTTAAATAAATGTTTTACAATTTAACCCTACCCATTCCTCCAAATTTATTTGAATCTTCCATTTAAAATTATCAAGTTAACCTTTCAAATTAAATTATCTAAAATATCTTTCAAATTAAATCAGGAACACTATATATGTTTCAAGTTATCATGAAACAATTCTAAGGAACACATCAATAATTCAAATTGATTAACCACGCTTAGCAAAGTTGAATTGAGTCAAAAATTCAATCTAAAATAATAAGTGATATTTCTTAATCAAATAACGTGATAAAATAATTAATGATAATGCCTGGCTTTAGATTCTTATAATATAAAAAAAAATGGTATATTTCACGTGTGCAATACAAAGGATGGCTCATGGCTTTTCATCTCCTCTTTTGTGATTCAATTTTATATCCTTTTCTTTTTTCTTTATTGTTTTTTTTAAAACTTGCAAAAAAAATAATCAATCTATATATATATATAAATTGTTCCTCAATTTGGCAACATGTCATGAGGAGAAATTTTTTAGCTATTAAAAGAATTAATTTGACATATATATTAATCATCTTTTTGTTCAAATTAATTTCAATAAAAAAATATAAATTCGGATTATCTTCAAATTAAACATGGGTGTCTGTGTGTGTGTTGTTTCTTAAGTTGGTTATGAAGGACACAAATCAGTGTTGCATTTTTTTATTTAAATTAATTTCTAATAAAAATATAAAAAGTTGGCAAAAAATATAAATTTACATTATCTTCAAAATTTAAAAAAAATTCAAATGGATTTCAATTAATTTCTAATAAAAATATAACAAGTTGGAAAAATATATAAATTCACATTATCTTCAAAATTTTAAAACAATTCACATTATTTTTGAATTCCTAAGATAATTGATGTTATATTCGAACTTTTAAAATAATCTATTTGATATTCGAAATTTTAGGCAAGTGTATCTAGGAAATCTTCAAATTTAAAAATTCACATTATTACCAAAATCTTAGAACAATTAATATTATTTTTATTTCTTAAAATAAGCAAGTATATCTAAAAACAATCTTAAAATTATAATTTTCTATAAAAGAAAGTTCAATTTGGAAGGCCAATTATAAGACAATAACTATTCGGGGAGTATATAAGAAGGGTGCACGTATTGTTTCAATGCAATTATAAATGGTAGCTGTAAGGATAGTTCTTTTAGTGTATTTGCATAAACTATCAAAGAAGGTAATGTTTTTCTCATCATATTTGATAGTATGATTTTGCAACTGCATTGTATTGTCTTATAATAATGTATGGATGACATTTTATTTTAAGTTGTTGTATGAGCATAAGAATACCACAATTTCCCTTATCAACATGATGTCTTTGGTGATTCCCTCTATTTTTCTTTCTAATTTATCCTTAGTTTTTATTTTAATTTTTATGTTTCGTATATATTTAATTATCTAATTAAGTATTAAATTATGGAATTTCTTTCTTTTTTATTAAAAAATATTTTTTGATTTTTTGATTTTTTGATTTTTTGATTTTTGCAATTTTAGAGTGTTGACTTAATTAGTTTATACAATTTTGAAAGTTTGTCATTCATTTGTTTGTTGATAATTTGCAAGAATATCTAACACATTGAACGAAGTTTCCCTTCTTTGTTGTTGGTATAGTAGGACCTAACATTTGTTTTATGGGAACAATTTCAAATTATGGTAAGAGTGTGATCTAATATGTGTTTGGGTGCATGTTTTTAGTTTAGTTTAGTTTTTATATTATTTTAATTTGCTTCCTTATTCTAATATTGTTTACAACATGTGTATCAAAGCTTGCAAGGACATCTTGGGGTTGGGTATATTTTTCATTGGTGTGGCACAAGAATACAAATGCAAGTATTTCAGCGATATTGCTTAAAAATTTTTGTTGCAAAGCAGCAATAGATGAGTGCATAGGTTTTTTTTTTTTTTTTTTTTTGGTGAATTCGAAGAAAATCTTATTGTTTGAACTATTGTATTTACAAACATGTACATCTACAAGTACAATTTGTGTAATGAAATATTTCTTTAAACATGTCAACATATTTGAAGACCAATATAGACTTATGTGTCCAAATATTTCTCTATTTCACAAAAGAATGAAAAATAGCTATAACAATGCCAAAATGCACTTCATTTTATGAAATATATTTTTCCTATCACATCCAATTTTTATAGTGAAAGTCCTAAAGATTTTAATGTTTTAATTTTAATTAATGACAAATATTGATATTGACTAATGTCTTAATTGTATAAGTATTGATCTTTTATGATTCAAATGTCTAATCCATGCAAGATCGAAGTTTCAAATCTTCAGGAAAAATCATAGATTATCAAGAGCTGAAGATAAGTGTTTTCTGGATTATATATAATTTAGAAGTTTAGTATTATATATTGATATTACTTATAATCTCTAGGTCCACCTCTATGAGTAATAATTTTTATAGGTTGCTCAATAAAATAAAACGTTTTTCAAATGTACTTCTTAAAAATAAAACATGATTTGGATATTTGAAATGGTTTTCAAAATACATGTATATGTTTAAAACTTTATTTAACAACTCTAAGAGTTTATTGGAATCTTGTGTTACATTGTTTAAATGCATGTACGGTCGATCTGACTGCATGTGTGGTCAACCACAGAACATGCGGTCGATCAGACTACTCAACTCATCATTCGCAAAATGTTCAGAGCTCTCTTGTACACTTGCGGATGATGGTGCGGACAACCAACCTGATAAGTTGTCGATTGCACGTCTCCTGAGTAGGATTCAAACAGTCATTTTTATGACTGTTGAAACATATATATAAATACCTAATTATTTGAAAAACTCATTACAATGACTTTTTGAGTAAAAATCTAATTTATACTCAATATAGAGCATCTTAGAAACATTTTGAAATCCTTTCATAACATTTACATTATTAAAATCATCCAAAAATGATCTTTACTAATATCATTGGTGTTCTTAAGCAATCTAGAGGAAAATATTACTCAAGGAGTTGTTTGTACTTCAAAATTGATGTATATCAAACTCTTCTTATTTTTATCTTGTAAATTTCATTCAAAATTGCATTGAGTATAAAACTCTAAGGGTCAGAGTTAACCTTTGAATTATAGATAACTGTGATTATCTTAATCGTATCTATTTCATTAATTGTTGTATTAGATATAAGTGTGTAATCAATGTTGTATTGTAAAACTCAAGGAATTGAGTGAACCTTGGTTGAATAAGAGGTTTGTATTGTAAATCCTAAGGTGAATTGAGTGAACTTCTTTTGTAATCTCTTGTGCTAAATTAGTGAAATGTTTTGTGAAATACTTAAGTAGATAGCTCAAAGTAGTGGATTAGGTTTTGTTAGATAAGTCGAACCACTATAAATCGTTGTATTCTTTGCTTTATTTTTTCTTACTTTTTGAACACATTATTTCACACACTATTTGAGTATCAAGTATTTTATATTAATTGCCTTAGAAAATATTGTTTTAATTAGGTTAAGGAAAAATTAGATAAAACATAATTCACTCCCTCGTATGTCTTTTCACACATTTTAAATTGTATGATTTTGCATTTATATGTACAATAATACTTCTTCTATTTAATATAAAATCTTTGTTTTTCATTTTAGTATATAAGTTGACAAGAGAAAGTAAATTTTATATTTCTTTTAATTCTAGGAATCTAACATGAATATATGCTTAAATTATGCCCACCAAAGTGGGGGAAAAATGGAATACTAATTCAAACTTCCTTTGTAAATTTGTACTTAGATAAAAAAGTTGAATTTGAGATAATTTTATTTTAAAAAATGGAGTAAAAAATAGATAAACTTAATTTTCTCTTTAATTTACTACTTGAATATTTTGTTTGTTCTTTTTTTATATTTTTTTTTATTACATGCTTTGAGGTTATGAGATAATACTCCACTCATAATATAATGTTCAATGAGAACTTAAAATATTTAAATAAACACTTGAAACCTTATAAGATAAATACATGAGAATTTGAACCTTAAAATTGTTATTATCTTATTTGTTATTATATACTAATTATATATCACAATTCTTATTATTACAATTATATTATTCTGCTTTAAATTTATTTTTTAAAACTCGATTAAAATTTCAACTCCGTGCATCAGGTGCAAAATCTAGCTTTACATTATTACCATGTGAGATCTAAAAATCAAATCAAATAAAAACTTTCTAATTCCAATTAAAATTTTGTATCAAAACACACACCAAAAAAAACTATTTTATTTTTTAAAAAATCAACTTAGTTCAATTCAACTGTTAGCTTTCCTTTAAAAAAAACAAAAAAAAAAACCTGTTAGCTTGAAAATTCCTCTGTTTTGTAGAGATAACTAGTACGTCCATTTGCTTCTATACTTTAGTGTCCCTTGCCAAGCTGTGTATGATATGTCTACCACCAGAGATTTGGTTGGACACTACAATTTACATGGGTAAAATTTTGATAAAATTAATCATTGAAGGGCTTAAAAGCACAAGAAACGTCATGTCTTGTAGTACAAAGGGATTATATATATATTCGCTTTGAAATCTTCAGAGATTAATTCTGTGTTTTAACAATATTCTGTAGAAATCAAACTCTAGATACCTAAATAATTACAAGTCTCATACGCAAAGTTTGTTGAGAGAATATTGTAATACCTGGGTTATAGTTTGAAGTAATCTAATTTAGATTTGAAATTTGAATTCTAGTTTCGAGAAAACAAAAATACTAAAATGACAAACAAATTAATATGAATCACTAATCAAGCATGGTAACTTGGATGGTTCACTAGATTCAATTGAATTTGCTGTCAAAGAAGCTTTCATGGTGTTTCCGGCTTCCAGGTGGGTTAATAGTAGATAGTAGTGCTTTAATCATTGAATCTGATTCTATGAATGCCTGTGTATGGGTGAAGAATCCTGATGTTAGCCCCGTGGAGGTTGAGAAAGCTAAATCCTGCAAATTGAGATGCTGAAGAAGAAGATATCTAGATGGGATCCATTCATAAGGTGGCTTAGCTAGGATTTATAATACTGAAGCTGATTACTTAGCTAAGGCAGGAGTTGGTAGGGATGATGCGTTGTTAATTATTAACTAAAGAAGTTTTTGGTAATTTGCTCCATCTTGTTAGATGATGTCTTCGAAGGTTATGGCCATGTGATCTGGTTGGGTGGGAATATTTCATTGCTTTTGTCTTCTTTTTTCTTTTGATGAAAGGTCTTCTTCTTCTTCTTCTTTTTTATTCTTTTTTTTTATTGAAAGTCTTCTTCTTCGTTTTTTTAAATTTTTTTATGAAAAGTCTTCTTCTTCTTCTTTTGTATGCTGATAGGACTCGTGTTCAATCGAAAAAAAGAAAAAGAAAACAGATAGGGGTCTTGTTGTTTTGTAATTATTCCTTCCACTTTTTGTTGTGGTAGGACTGGATTGTCGGGTAGGCCTTATAAGATATGTATCCTTCTGAATATAATTTGTTTCATCAATCTCACTTCATTGTTTCATTTTTATATTTATCATTAATTATTACTTCTTATTATCTAACTCCAAATTAATTTTACATTGAATTTACATTTTAAAATTAAATTATAAAGTTATTGAGAAATAAATCCTTAAAAATTAAACATTAATATATAATCACAAAATTACTTGAAATTATATTTTGAAGTAAAAATTATTAATTTATTTGTTTTGAAATAATTTAAGTAATTAATTATTAGAAGTAAATATATATATATATGAAAAAAATGTATATAAAATATATATTAACTAAATTAATCCTAATTTATTAATATGAATAAGAAAAACCTAACTATTAACCTTAAAATAAAAATATTCGTATCTTTACACGTATAACACGTGCTCCTCGCATGACAAACGTTTAAGCTTGGAAACCTCTAAACCAGGCTCCAAGTCCAGTTCTTTTACCACCCACGCCAAGGTAATATATTATATATATATATATAGCTAGCTAGGATTGGACTAACCACACCAAAAACCTTGCAATTATATTCCAATTCCTTAACTTTCTGTTTTCTCCTATAATGGCTTCACTCAAAAACCTTTTCCCATGCTTGGTTCTCATGTTCTTGTTTTTATCTTTCTCTGACGCAACAGAATTTCCGGTTGGTGGCCGATGGCGTTCCTGGAAGATCCCATCTTCTCCTGATCTATTCAACAACTGGGCTGAAAAAACTCGGTTTAAAATTGGAGATTCTCTTGGTAATACAATTATATATATATATAATTGTGTACAGTATATATATACATGTGTGTGTGTGCGTGCGTGTGTTTTTTTTTTCCATCTTCTCTATGGTACAGTATATATATATATAGTGCGTGCGTGTGTTTTTTTTTTCCATCTTCTCTATGGTACAGTATATATATATATATATATATATATATATATATGCGTGTGTGTGTGCGTTAGCATTATCATCATCCTGATTGTGTATTTCCCCATAGAAGCTTGATAAACTTATTTCTTGATTCTTTGTGTGTGTTCTTTCAGAAGTTTTTATTTTTCCTTAATTTTGAAAATTCAAAGAAAAATGCTAGCAAAAGGCAGTTACCATTGCACATTTTTTGTGTTTTTATGTCTTGAAGGCCCTTTCTCTTTGGCATTTTCCAGATTGGTTTTATGTGTACTTAGTTGGATGTTACCCATACTCATCTTCGCGTTTTCGTTTATCTTTCTCATTTATTATGTTGTAAACACCATACTACTACTCGTAACCCCCCCCCCCCCGCCTGAATGGTCTAGCAACTTGTTCAAGAATTCAACTATTCTATATTCTAAGAAAATTACACTTTTCAGTATAGTAATTAAATTAATGACCATATATATTCTTTTCTTTTCTTTTTTATGACCTCGGTTTGTGCAATATTTTGTAAATTATTTTACCCGACGACTTATGCAACAGAGCAAATAAGTCACCGTAGACAAGCTTTGAGTGAGTGCTTTATGTCTCGTGTGGATCTTGACCAATAGAGAGAATATGCACCATGACTATGCCTTTTTGCCAACAAGCCAACTAAAGGAACAATATTTTATTCTTTTTCTCTGTGATAAAAAATAATAATATTTATTTTATTATTATTAAGTGTTTGATTTTTTTAATAAATTTTTGTTTTTGTGTACAGTTCTGAAGTATGATCCGAAGGCGGATTCAGTGCTGGAAGTGACAGAGGGGGATTACGAGAGCTGCAACAAAGGCAAGCCCTTAAAATCATTTCGTGATGGCAAGACAAAGATAAAGCTAGATCGATCAGGACCATTCTACTTCATCAGTGGGGCTGATGGTCATTGCCAGAAAGGACAGAAGCTGCAGGTAGTAGTCTTGTCTGCTAAACATAGCAGTATCAATACTTCGGCTCCGGCTCCTAATTCTCCGTTTATAATGAACAATAATAATGCACCAGTTCCTGCTCCTGCCCCGGAGGTGAGCAGTGGTCATAGCTTCAAGGTTGAGTGTTTGGGTGCTCTTCTTGCCTTGATGCTGGCAACTGCATTGCTGGTTTAGTATCCAATATGCCTTTGAAGAACTCAGCAGTATGAGAGAGATGGATTGTTGCCTGTTCTCTGTTGTGTTTAATGTGAATTGTTTAATTTTCTTCAGTTCTGCTTAATTCCCCCCCCCCCCCTCCCAAAAAAAATAAAATTCTGCTTAATTTGGGTGCATTATTAATGTCTTTCTATATACATATATATATATATATATATAGAGAGAGAGAGAGAGAGAGAGAGAGTATTAAAACATTAAATATTAGTAGCAGTAAGTTATTTTAAATAAATAATAGATAGGATATATATATTTAAATTATTGTCCTCTCTTATTTTTTTAAATAATTATGATTAGCTAATTTTTTTAATCTGTTCATTCTCTAAAATCATTTCGATCAAATCTGATAATTAAATAAAAATTAAGAAAAGTGTCAAATTAGGATCACTCAATTGAATTTAGAACTTCTAACAACAAAAGAAGGCAAAATATTCATTCATTCTACACATCTTACTCAATTTTTGCTAATAGTAAGATATACGAGAAGAACATCACATATATCATTAAATTGATATTGAATCAGATGAAGTATTCCTAAAAAAAAAAAAGTTTTACATTTCTTGCGAAAAGAAAACAAAATAGATACGGTCAATTGGTCGTTTTTCTAATCATTAAACATTCAATTTGATGACAAATATTTCTTAACATTTTTATATAAAAAAAAAAGACAAATAGTTCTTAACATTATTCAATTATACCTATATAAAAGGTGGACAAGGTTGCTGACTTATTTAGCTATTTTGTAAATTCTGATATTGACTAGGAATTGTTAGACAGTGGAGTCTTTCCTTTCGTAGTTTGTCTGCCATGATCTGCTCAGATGGTTTTCTTTCCTTTTTTATTAGCTTTTTTCATTGGGAGACTATTGTTAGTAGGGTAGAAGGATTGACCCCTCGAACTATGTTATACGATAATCTTTGATAAATAATATTAATATGAAAAAAATTTATGATATATTGTCAAAATTTTTATTTTCAATATAAATATCATAAAATAACGTAATACTAATTCTTTGATATTCTTTTTGACATATTCATTCAATATATATAAATAAATAATATTATTTTTTAATAAATTAACTAATTATCAAATAATACATGTACAATTATACTGATTAGGAATTGTTAGACAGTGGAGACTTTCCTTTGTAGTTTGTCTGCCATGATCTGCTCAGATGGTTTTCTTTCCCTTTTTATTAGCTTTTATTTTATCATTGGAAGACTATCATTGGAAGACTATTGTTAGTATGTTAGGACTGACCCCTCTTACTCTGTTATATTATCTCTCAGTCACTCTGTTATTTATGTTAATGTCATAAAAAATTATGATATATCATCAAAATTAAAAATATTATTAAATTTTTA
This sequence comes from Apocynum venetum, assembly GCA_019593545.1. Classification (NCBI taxonomy): domain Eukaryota; kingdom Viridiplantae; phylum Streptophyta; class Magnoliopsida; order Gentianales; family Apocynaceae; genus Apocynum; species Apocynum venetum. The sequence goes on along the minus strand of SRSM01000326.1, from coordinate 4,880,429 downwards.
TCTTCAATATAAATGTTATGAAATAATGTAACGTTGATTCCTTGACATTATCTTAGATACGTCACTCAGCATAGATAAATAATATTATTTTTTAATAAATTAATCAACTAGCAAATGACACATATACAATTTAATTGAATGTTGACATTATACATTGAAAATAATTTTTAAAGTTAAATATCAAGTGATCTGACATTCATCTTACGTGAATTGACATTTCAATTATCAATTGTCATGTGTTATATTTTTTTTATATTGATATTAAATGCTCTCAAAGTAGTTTCCATTCCTTTTTTGTTGTATTCATTTTGGCATTTTTGCCGTTTTATGCGTAATACATTTGCTGTTAAAAAAAAGTTATACTTATATAAGTGGATGGATTTGAAAACATTGTAAAATTGTATTGAAAAAGTTGGTTTTAGATTTTCATGAATAAAAAAATCATCATAAATAAAAATATTTTAGGGAGAAAATTTACATATTTATCTTAATTTTACTAATGAAAAATTGTAGGAAGCATACTCTTAAAATGATTATATGTACATTTTTATGTGTATGTCACTTAAGCGTAACTTAGTAAAGGCATTACTATAAAATAAATTTGAAATTATAAATCATATTTTACCCAAATATAAATTAGTCAGTCTCATTTGAATTTTCTATTGTTACTTTTTTATTTGTCTTTTTTGAATTGTAATGGTTCAATTTTTAGCACATATTTTTTTAATTATACCTCTATTTAATTTTAAAGATATAAAATTTGACTTCGTATTTTTAATTGCTTTATTTTGTAAATATACTAAATATTTATTAACATCTTTAAATGAGAATGCTAGAAGTAATTTTATAAATTAATAAAGCAATTTTTTCCACATTAAACTTTGAATGCATGTTAGATCAAGTTTAATGTTTTCTAATTCACCTCAAAACCACTAGGATTATACATCACTAATTAAAGAAGAGTAATTTATAAATTTTATTTGCATAATTATCCTAACCAAATGAACAATTGAAATAGAAATAATATCGATTTGGTTATTTACCAATTAATGCGTACTCTCTATCTTAGGCTGGCATTTACTTGGAAGATCAAAAACAAGTATTAGCATTCATGAAATGTTGGATTACATTACACTAGATGGAATGTTATAAAATAAAATTATTTCAAGTAAAGGAAATAATTAAGCATATGTTATTTTTTCTTCTTAGGGCCGAGCATAGATATGAGATAATAGTTTAATTGAGCGTTATTATTTATATACGAGAATTTAACTAAAATAACATCATTTTTAACTTTTTGATTCAAAATAATCATATTATGTAGGGGTGTAAAAAATAATACAAAATGTATTTGGAAAGAACGTCTAAACAATTTTGCTAAGAAGACGTCTTTGCCAAACACATATTTTAGATAGACATGTTTGACAAAAACGTCGACACTTTGGGCAAAGGGATAGCCGTGATTATGAATCACATTTATTGGAAGACGTGATTCTTAGTTACATTTTTTTTTTAACTTTTCATTATTTTTTTAAAAAGTGAGTAATTTTTGTTTTTTTAAAAAAAATCTAAAGACTTTTTTTTTTAAAATAGTGAGTAAAAAAAATTTTAAAAATAAAAAATTTAAATTTTTTTTACTAGTCATTAAATATCTAAAAAAAAATTTAGAAATATTTTCTTTTTTTAATGAAATAGTGAGTAAATTTCTTTAAAAAAATTTTAGCCACCTAAAAATAAATAAAATTTTTGCCATATTAGTTTTAGATGTCTAATTTTTTTTAAAAAAATAGAAGATCAGCTTTTACTACTATTAGTGTAAAAATTTAGTGTCAAAATAAATTTCAATATTAGTGTAAAAATATTTTTTAAAATTTGTAATCCAAAATTTATATAATAAATAAATATTATTAATTTGTTTTTAGGTGTCTACGTTTTTTTTAGACAAATTGACTAATTATTTTATTAAATAAAGGAAGATTTTAAAAATAAAAAAATAGAAGATAATGTTTAATAACTATAAAAATAGTGTAAACATAATATTTTTAATATTAGTGTAAAAATTAGAGAATTTAACCAAAAGAACGTCCATTGGAAGAAATTTAGGTGGCTAACTTTTTTTTTAAAAGAAATTTACTCACTATTTCATTAAAAAAAAATGAAAAGTTTCTAAATTTTTTTTTTTAGATATTTAATGACTAGTAAAAAAAAAAACTTAGACGTGATTCACAATGACGTCTAAGTTTTTTTTTACTCACTATTTCAAAAAAAAAGTCTTCAAATTTTTTTAAAAAAAATAAAAAATTACTCACTTTTTAGAAAAAACAATGAAAAGTTTTTTTAAAAAAAATATAAATAAGAAGACGTCTTCCAATGGACTTGATTCACAATCACGTCTACCCTTTACCAAAAGTGTCGACGTTTTTATCAAACACGTCTACCTAAAAGATGAGTTTGGCAAAAATGTCTTCTTATCAAAATTGTTTAGACGTTCTTTCCAAATACGTTTTGAATTATTTTTGTACACCTCCACATAGTAAAATTATTTTGGATCAAAAGGTTAAAAATAGAGTTATTTTAATTAAATTCTCTTTATATACCATGTGGGCCATGGCATACTCCAGTTAAGCACAAAAAAGCCCAGCTCGTCAAATTTTTAACCAGTTCGAGCTCGACTCGAGCTCGAATAAAAGATAACTTCTGAGCCAAGCTCAAGTTCGAGTTTGAATTATTTTTTAAAAAAAATTAAAAAATTGAAAAAAATAATAATAAAATATAAAAAATATTTATTTATTTGACTCGCGAGCAGCTCGACGAGCCACGAGCCAATTAATTTTGGATTTGAACTTGACTCGAATTTTTAACGAGCTAGCTCAAACTCAAATCGAGCTAGCGCTCATTTGCAGGCTTATATACTACTATAATGTTTCAATCAGTTGCAAAGATTTATTTGTCTAAATACGATGGAATCATCAAGTTATAGAAAGGTGGTAAAGAAAGAAATGGAATTCGAGGAACTGCCAATAAATTATATTGAAAAGTTTAATCGACTGCCAAGAATCCAAGATCATTCGACAGATATTGGAGTCAATTTTGTTAGGATGTTTAATGTTTTGTGAGTTTTTAAAGAACTTTTAATTATTCTTATTTTTTTTCTTCATTTTAATCGTTTTGTAAATTTAGTAGTATACTAAGTATACTTTATGTAATTTTGAAAATATAAAATTTTACTTATTGTTTAGATGATTTTATCTTAGAAATATACCAAAATTAATAATACTAAAGATAATTTTATATATTAGCAATGTATTTTTTGTTACCTCAAATTTTGAATGCATTTCTTGGAAAACATTTATGTTAAAAATTAGTGGTAAAAGTTCAATCAACTGCCAAGAATCCAAGATTATTTTATCTTAATTCAATGTATTTTTAATTATTGTGAAAAACCAAATTGTAGAATTGAAATTAGACAGATGGAGTATTATAATGCAATCTTTACTAATTGAGATGAGATAAGATTTTTTGTTTTCTCTAAGAACACGGAATGATATATTATATGGAGAATTAAAAAAAATGAATTGAAGATGGAGTGGCAGAGCTTTTTACTACTAATATTGGTTGACATTCAAATAGATTATATAATCCATTGAGTCTTAGTTTTCACAAGTTAATCAATGTAAAAACTTTTGCTAACAAATAATTTTTTCAATATTAAAATCATTAAAGGTTTTGTATTATAACAATTTTTTCGTTATTTGAATTTAACTAAATTACCATATAACATTGTTATCGGAAGAAAAAAAAGTTATTCTTTAATTACATTTATATATTAATTAATTCATCAATCCTTTTTAATTGTCATTTTTCTTCAAAATTTTTTTGTTCTTTTTAATTGTCACATTAGATAATAACCCCCCAAACAGTTTCACCTCCACTATTAACATTCACATTAATTATTTTCATCCTTTCAAAACTTTTACTTATCTTTTTAATACTCATCCTCTCAACAGGAATTTCATGATTTATCTAAAAAAAAGAAGAATTTGATGATAATGCTAGTTTTCAAAATGAAGGAAAAAATTAATCTAATTCTTTTTATAAGTCATGGAAGAATATTCATTCTGACCAAGGAGAGAGAGAGAGAGAGAGAGAGAGAGAGAGAGAGAGGAGAGAAGAGAGACGAGAAAAAGAGGGGAAAAATATTGATGATATATATATATATATATATATATATATATATGGTTAATATTAGAAAGGGATATGGTAGCAGATGAATGTAAAAAATTGGATAAAATGGTTGAGGATATAATAGAAAATTAGCAAATTCAGGCTTGGTATTGTTTCACTTTTTCAATTTTGATAACATATCTTTTACTTTAAATTTTATAATATTTTTTTACTTTTTCAACTTTAATAACATATTTTCTATTTTAAATTTTATAATAACAATATTTTTTTTTGTTTTTTCATATTTGATCAGTCCGACCATTTTTTTTTCAACATTATGCAAAATTGATCGTACACTTTTTTATGAGGTTATATATGTCATTTTCATGAGCATGGATCTGCAATAAACTTTAATCTAAAGAAGAAAAAGAGAAAAAAATGAGGAGAAAATGAAAAAAGAAATGAGTGGAATTAACAAATTTGATATTGTTTATGAAAATGACATATATGCCCTCATAAAAATATGATTCACCGATTTTTTATAATGTTGGAAAAAAAATAGTCGGATTGATTAAACATGAAAAAATAAAAAAATACTTGTATTGTAAAATTCAAAATATAAGATACATTACCAAAGCTTAAAAAATAAAAAAAATATTGATACGCTACCAAAGTTAAAAAAGTAAAATAGTTCAAATACTAAATTTGACAATTTTTAGGATATAATTAATAAATTATAAATAATTTGACACATTTTTCATGATTTTCTTGATTAAAACCATGCCTAAAAAATTATTAAATAACTCATAATTAGAGAAAAAAATTATATGTTTTTGCCAAACATTATATGTTTTTATTCTAATTTACTTCTCAAATTTTTTTTTTATAAAAAAACAAATTTATTTGTCAATCTTGTTAATTGAGAATAATTATTTGCAACTTCCAATTCTGCCCCTTTAGAGTTTAGACCAACCAACGACCGAACCCGCCAAAAGCCCAAAACCCCCTCTTATCCTCTCCGCCATTAACATTCCACCGTGCCACCACATCTATTCCCACTCCCTTCCCCATCCCGTCCCCGTCCCGCTTCAAAAATCAGAAGAATCCCATAAACCTAATTCATCTGAGCATCGGTTTAGAGGAATGTTTTGGAGAACATGGGGATAGAGAGCTGAAATATCCCAGAAATCAGGGATAGAGAATAATCTGTTATAGGTATATATGTCCTGTTCATTTTGCATTGTTATTTCATCTTCTTCTTCTTCTTTTTTTTTGGTAATTCTACGGAAAATATCTTTCTCATTTCAGGAATGGCTTGTGGCTGCGTAAACTCGCACTTTGGCTCTGCTGTTCTATGGCAGATTAAAGGGAACTGTCTCACGCCCAATTTGAAAATCTTGAAGTTCAACCCAAACCATAATTTCAGTTCCCTTGATTCTGTAAAGGTACTCCATTATTCATTATCATCGCTGTCTTCTTTGTATTGACCACTTTATTTTATCCCAATAACGCAAGGTTAGCTCTTATTTGTTCTGGGCGTTTTGTTTCTCCAAACTTTGTTGAAGAATTATTTAATTTGTGCTAGTTTGTCTAACTTGTATCGCGTTGTAGACTACTGATATTTTGATTTTTTCTGAATTTACATTAGATTAGTGATTCTCCAAAAAGTATTCGTTCCTTTTAGTCTAATTCTCAAAATTGTATTAGGAAAAATTAATATAACAATTTATTTTCAACCAAATGAGCTCCGAAAAGCATCCAGGGTAGCTTTCTCAAATTTTATGCGCATCAGATATAGCAGTTTTGGTACAAAACCATTATAATATCCATTATCTGGCTACTGTTGTGGTATATGAGACTGAGTATCAATCTTCTGCTGATTCTTTTCTCCCATTCCTAGATACAGCTAACTCTTTAGTCAAAAGTTCTTTTATCTGAACTCATTTTTATTTTATTATTTATTTATTTATTTGGGATCTAAAATTCCAGCATTAATGATGAATATTAGAAGTAACTTTTGGAGTCTGGAACTCTGAGGAAATTATCATAAACGCAGGTCAGAAGGTTGACAGACCTCCCTCATAAGTAGCATTGGGGAGTAATACTTGATTCAGTGTGTTTTTGGACTGATGTGTTGCGTGTTTTTTTTTTTTGGTCTTAAATTAATGTTGTATCATTCTAATGATCAGTTTTTTTTTTTTTGGTTTCTTTGATTAACTGACCAGTAATGACATATTTCATATACTACTTGCCTTTTGGATGGGAATCGTATTGAGATTTTAAGAAAAAATATTGCCGGTTGAAAGTTTGTACTCAGAGGACTGAAAACTTTGACCTCTACTTGCAGCGTGATTGCAGTTTGGTTGCACATCAATTGAAAATCACACACCCATTAGAAAAGGAGTTCCAGGCTAAGTTCATCAGATGTGATCACCCACAAAATGCAGATTTACCTCGTTATTATTCAAAAAAGGAGAAGAAACCTTTCCCCAAACCTGTTCTGGAGTTGAGAAGAGCTGCCCGTGAGAGGTTCAAGAAGAGCAAAGGCATGCCGAAGAGACCTGTCCCTCCTCCAAAAAATGGATTGGTTGTCAAGAAACTGATTCCTGTTGCTTACAGCATGTTTAATGCAAGAATAACATTGATTAACCATCTGAAGAAGCTCTTGAAAGTGGTTCGCGTTCTTGCTTGCAAGTAATTTTCTGATATATTACTGTTTTATTCATTCTCTGTCTAATGACATATTAGGACTCTAGCTTTTCCCCTAATTTGGGTATTGAACTTGTTACCTTGCTATCAACATGATGTCACAGTTTATCTGCATTTTAATTCATGTGGAAAGTGGGTCTATGCTTCATTGAAGAGAAATGCTCTGCAAAATTAATATGGTATTCAGTTCAAAATTTCCCATGACCTTGTCCAAATAACCCCACTGACTGCAGGCACTGTAATGAAATTCATGTGGGACCTACTGGGCATCCTTTTAAATCATGCAGAGGATCAAATGCTTCCATTCGGAAAGGACTTCATGAATGGGGAAATGCTGTACTTGAAGATGTGCTGGTACCAATTGAAGCCTATCACCTCTACGACCGCTTGCGAAGGCGTATTTCTCATCATGAGAGATTCTCTATCCCCCGAATACCTGCGGTCGTAGAGCTCTGCATTCAAGCTGGAGTTGATTTACCTGAATATCCTATAAAAAGAAGAAGAAAACCAATCATACGTATTGGGAAAAGTGAGTTTGTTGATGCAGATGAGAGTGAATTACCAGACCCTGACCCAGAATCTCCAAAGCCACCATTATTAACGGAAGTCCCTGATGCAGAAATTATACCACCATCTAGTCCAGAAGAAACAGCTCTGCTGGCTGAAGAAACCCTTGACGCATGGGAAAAAATGAGGGCAGGAGCCAAGAGGCTCATGAAAATGTACTCTGTAAGGGTCTGTGGATATTGCCCTGAAGTTCATGTAGGCCCTGGTGGACACAAGGCACAGAACTGTGGAGCTCACAAGCATCAGCAACGAAATGGGCAACATGGATGGCAGGCAGCAGTGCTTGATGACTTAATACCACCAAGATATGTGTGGCATGTTCCAGATGCCAATTTACCGCTGCAACGGGAGCTCAAAAGTTTTTATGGTCAAGCTCCCTGTATTGTAGAAATATGTTCGCAAGCTGGCGCTGCTGTGCCTGAGCAGTACAAGTCCACCATGAGGTTGGATGTAGGGATTCCTAAAAATGTTAAGGAAGCAGAGATGGTAGTCTGATGATCTATTATTACCCATGTCAATCTCAAGTAGAATCATGCAGAATTCCCATGATTTATTGTAAAGTGTACTATGAATTGTATGGAATTTTGGTTTATACCACGTTCAAAGATAGAAAAGGATTACATTCATCTTTTGCACTCCTTTTAGGGGGAGAGGAGAACATTCTACTGCAATTATATCCTTCTTGGTCAGAATAAGGTTGAAGCAAACTTGGTCTTTGCATTCGCTACATGTTTAATGCTACTATTTTGAGGAGATTTATTCTTGGAATTTGTTGCCAATTAGATGTTAGCATAAGGTTCCTTTTGTGCATGTCATGAAACAGTCTGTTCATCGAACATTGGCCTCAACTCTTGAAAGTTGCCTCTAATTTTGGAAGATTAGACAACAAAGGCTACTGTAAACTTTTAGGCAACCATTTGGTGGATGGTTGGACCAACAGCGTGGAGCACCTTAATCGTAGTTTAGCAAGGTTATGGTTTAATCTTGGTGTATATGTAGAAAACATTAAAGCAACCAAGGGAAACGCAGAGAAGTGGTCAATTATGACTCATCACAAACAAGAGCTATTCTCTCGCTATTGCCAATAATTGGCATTACATTTAGGTTGTTCTTTCAGCTCCAGTGTTCCACATGTCCAAACAAAATGCTCTCTTTGTTCCCTTTATATATTCTAAACGATTTAGCAATCTCTTTTCTTCATTTTATCCAACAATCAAGTCACAAGTGCATCAGGGCTAAAGAGCCAGAGCCAAAGCCTGAACCAAAATTCCAATATTTTGAAAGGAAAAACAATGCCAGCAGGGCCTGCAAACGTGAAGCCAACAGGAAAATTCCAGGCACCACCGCCACCCGGTCAGCAAACCATGAAGGCCGCAGCTGCTGCCACGCTGGGGCAGCCGACAGCTGAAAAGGGCGAGGCAGCAAAACAGGCAAAAATACCTTCACCAACACAGCATAGCACAGAAGTACTTCATCAAACAAGAAAGATACCATATAGTCCAATCAAAATGGCCATTGGTGGCTTTGCTGTTGTTCTCAGCATTGCCTATTTCACCTTGTACTCCAAGAAAAAGACTGAAGCCACTGCTCTTGATGTTGCCAGAGTTTCCACTGGAACTGCTACTCCTAATAACACCCGTCCTCGTTCCTAGAATTTTTATATTCAAATTCCTTACAGTTTTGATGTTATGGATTCATTTTCATGGAATTAATTGTTTTATTTGTAATGGACTTTGATCATGAGAGAAATTAATAGATCTGTTTATTGTTTTGCTTATCCTTCTAGAATTCTTAATTCACAAGTACTAAGACTTTCTTTAGCCCCTAGAATTCGCTTGTCATATTAAGAAAAATGGAATATGAATCAAATTGAGCAAGCACATTCTATGTCATTTGTTGGCAATAAATTCATAAAAAGTAATTATTGATGAGCACGATGAGTCCATGAAGAAAGATGGATATGGCATTCTATGACTGACTCTAATTTGTCATTTCAAGAACTGATAAATCAGATCTTTTTTCTTTTCTTTTTTTTATTTAAAAAACTTCTGTTATGAATAATAATTTGACATATTTAAGACTATCACGTTATTCATGAAATCAACTCAGTTGTTTTTTTTTTTTTTCTTCTTTTTAAAGGTTCATCAATCATCATAATAAATACACTCATGGGACAACAATACAAATGCACTCTATCAAAATAACTGAAAATCTATCTCCCACAAATTTAATTTGAGTTCCTATCTATTTGGGCTTTCATGTATTTTAGGATTGGAAGCATCATTTTCTTACTCTATTTTTTAAAAAATATATATATACACCACATATGGTTTCAATCAAATATATAGGGTATATTTGGATTGAGTTTTGAATTTTTTTTTTTGTTTTGTTTTGAAATGAAATTAGGTTTGGATAAAAAATTTTTTATTGGAAATTGAAGTTGATTTATATATTTTGAATTTAATGTGATTATAAAATGTATAAAATATAATTAATAAATTATTTGATATTGTAATTATAATTAAAAAATAATAAAAAATACTGTTTATGATATTCTATAATAGAAAAAAGTGTTTTGAAATATATTTTCATTGGATAATTAGAAACTAATTTTAAAAACAAATCCAAATATAACCATAATTTTTTTATTTATAAGATTTCGAAAGTGAAAAGGTTAAAAAGGCCAAAAAAAAATGAAAAAGAAAAAAAACGATGATTATAATAATTATAAAGAAGGAGACGCTAACGAATTTTGAAATGAACGTTTTCTTCAAAAAAAAAAAAAAAACCCTACTCCATTATACTTTCAATTAATCTTCATCTGTTCCCCAAATTCAATAGAATAGGGATTGCCAAAGCTTCTGCACTGCGCAGAGATTGGGTGTTCCGGTGAACCAAAAAAAAATGGAGGTTTCCTGGCAGTCCAATTTTTTCCAGTTCCGTCCATCACCTCCTCTCCATCATTTCTGTATGTCTTCCAACTTCTACTCTCTCCAGATTATGTGATGATGAAGACAGGAAATATGTTTGCAGATTCTAAAGACTTTTTATTTTATTTTATATAAGGCAAAAAGGAAGCGAGACTATCCTTTTCAGCATCTCTTTCATCCTCGGTAATTTCACTTTTTTTATGTATTTATTTTATGAAATTTTTATAGTTGCGATAGAGTTCTGTTATGAGGATTCTTTATGTTCATTTATGGATGAATATTTCGTTCTGTATATTGTGGTGTGTGGTAGTTTCTTTAAGTGATAGATTGGGCTCTTGAACGGTGAGGTATCTCTATGGATAATGCATAAGGTGCTGTTTAACTTTTTAATGGTTTTCAATTTTTCATTTTAGAAGATTAATAATATCTTGATCTTTTTGCAATTTAGGTTAGACAACTTCATCTCCATTTTCAGTATATTTTCCCAATCACGCTGCTATTTGCCATAGGGTGTTTTACTATACTAAATCGTTTGTCTACAAAAAGTTCCAATATTAACTAGAAATCTCTTCTAATCAGTTGATTATCTTCATTCAGTGGTTAAAAGAGGGACCTTTGTACAACATGACCTTCCTTCTCGTTGGCTCTTTGACGTCTTTTCACTTTCACTGTATCTTTTGTGTTTGGATACCCTCACACAAGATGGAAATTCTAGAGATTCCTTCTTGTTTTTTATGGTTTCTATTTAGTCACAAATTAAATAAATTAATCGAATTCAGATGTTTACAATGCTTAAATAGGGAATCCCCTTCTTTCGATTCTTTATATCTGACTGTTGAATTATTGAGTTCATAGGAATACTGTTAATGGTTTTTGTGATTCTTTCACACATGTACACTCATGCAATTAGTTCTTACTGATCACCCAGGGTTCCATGTTAATATAAACTTGCTTCTGGAACTTATTTTAGCCACTAAGTAGAACTTCAGTTTGTCAAATAAAAAGTGGTTCTAAAATCTTCTTTTCCTAGCCTTTATTCTTCTGAAACTCATAGATATATAGATTCCTTCATTTGACGAAGTAATAAATTCTTTTACAAATATATGTATCATATTGACTGTTTGTTTCAACAGTTAGATTCTCATGGAGTTTGCATCAAGTTTCCTGCTTTCAAACCTTCATTTCAGAGAATAAACAAATGTGAGTATGTTTTGGTTTTATATTTGATTTCCTTTGAATCTCATCTTTTTATGAATTCTGTGTTAGCCATATCGACCTATACATGTTTCTATGATGCTATGAGACATGCGTGCTTTGCCTTAATTTAGTGCATCATTGAACTTCATATATTAATAGGTGGCATCTAGAACAATTAAAGTCAAATTCTTGTAGCTTACAGTGTCATTAGATGTCTTTGTATTGCAAGTTTCAAAATTCCTAGTTGGCCTTCAAAAAATGGTTTTTGGTGATAGCTGACAAAGTATAATGCGGACTTCATATTTGGTTATGCCTGTGATTCTCATGAAACCATAAGATATTTTCATCTTTGTTTTGTGTTACTCCTTAAATGTACCAAATGCTATTATTTTGATGCATGCTTGATATATATGACAACTGACTCAGATGCAAAGAATTAAGACGGAGATACTAAATAGTAAGTGCAGATAGTCCAGCATTAATTACTTAGGATAAACAATATTGAGGGAGAGGATCTATTCTATCATTCTGATAACTGTTAAGTTATCACTAATATGGGTGAGTACACACACACACATACCATAATCTTCTTTTTCTTTATATGCATATGGCCACTGTGTTATATTTTAGTTTCTATATTGGGAATTTTATACAAATGAAATGATTCTGTTCAATGTTTCATTTATGGCCTTTCTGTAGTTCATCCCACTTATCTGTCTGTAACTCTCTGAAATGTTTTTGTTGCCTGAACCTTAAAGATAAATGTACCCATGTCTTTCTATATGAAAAATCTCTGTTTGATTGGAAATCCTAGTGTTAGGATTGGGTATAATAAAATTTGATTTCATCTATTAATGAAGTATTAGGGTGCAGAAGATAAGAAAATGAAAGAGGTTTCTTTCATTTGTTTGTATACTTGAATTTGCAGGATTATCTACTGTTTGCCTTGAATTCTATGTAGATCTCATAATTCTTAAGATTCATATTCACTTTGCATGTTTTCCCTATAGATGGGTTTCCTAATACAAGAATGCTTGGTCAAAAAAGATATGCATCTGCCTTTAGGCACCCTTTCCACCTAAGTGAGAAACTTTTCGGAAAGAATTTGAGTAAGAGCCTGCATAATCAGTATAAATCATCAAGATACATTGCTGTAAGATCAGAAGTTGCTGGTACTGGTTCTGCCAATTCTGCCTATCCATTATCAGGTATGTTCTAATCATCTTTTATTACTCTGTCTTACAGTCCAATGATATTTTATGTTATGGTGATTTATTTTCCTTTGATTGCAGAACCTCGATTTCTATCAAGGATGAGAGGAGTTTTATTTTATGTCAATACTTCCTTTGTTGCCATTTTTCTGTTTGTTCTGATGGTGGTCGCACACCCATTTGTTCTCTTGTTTGATCGTTACCAACGAAAAGCTCATCACCTTATAGCCAAAACATGGTCACTATTGACTGTTTCTCCTTTCTTTGCCATTGAATTCGAGGGTTTGGAGAATCTGCCACCTACAGAAAATCCTGCTGTATACGTATCCAACCACCAGAGCTTTCTAGATATCTATACTCTTCTCACTCTTGGTAGAAGCTTCAAATTTATAAGCAAGACTTCAATTTTCCTCTTTCCTGTTATTGGGTGGGCAATGTATTTTTTGGGCACCATTCCTTTGAAGCGCATGGACAGCAGAAGTCAAATGGTATTTTGTGTCTTATACTTGAAATTCATTGCTCATTCTGATGCATCTTTTTGAGTTGGATGTCATTGTTTCAGTTTTTTTTTTTTGGGGGGGGGGGGGGGAGGGGGGCAGGGGGTATATGACAAAAACGGGGGAAAAAAGAGAGGGGTTGCTCTTGCTACTTCTGTGGCCTAATAAATATTCTTGTGACAGGATTGTCTGAAGCGGTGCATGGATCTTGTCAAGAAAGGGGCATCTGTTTTCTTCTTCCCTGAGGGTACTCGGAGTAAAGATGGGAAATTAGGCTCTTTTAAGGTGGGGGTCTATAGTAAAACTGTACTTTCTCTTTTTGCCCACTACTTGCACTAGCAAAGTCCAAGGAAAAAATAAATAGAAATATAAATTTGCTCAATATCTTAGCTATCGGTCACTTTTGTTACTTATATTTTGGCGTTCTCTTAAGACAGTATCATGTTGCCTGTCCATATGGTATTCTCAAAAACAGCAATTCTGCACTAGGTGGTGGACAATGTATTCTAATCCATGCTTTGCTACTCTTTTGAGAAAGTAATAAGCTAAGAAAAGGATATATTTTTTGCAATTTTGGTGATGCTAGAACACAAAGAAATATTTGATGAACTTGCTTAAATACAAGTTGTTAGCTTTGTAGTCTTATTATTTTAATATCCTGTGGTCTTGTTACTAATTTACTTCAGCTTGCAACAAAGAAGGTATCTTCTTGGAAGTCTATAAATTTCTTCCCTTTACTGTTTTGTAGAAGGGTGCATTCAGTATTGCTGCAAAAACCAGAGTACCTGTAGTTCCAATTACTTTGATGGGAACTGGCAACATCATGCCTGCTGGAGTAGAGGGTAGGTTAAGCCCAGGATCGGTAAAAGTTGTCATTCACAGGCCTATAGAAGGAAATGATGCTAATATACTCTGCGATGAAGCTAGAAAAAAGATTGCAGATACACTCATTTGTGAAGGGTACAGGATTTAGTGACGAGGACTTGTTTGATCAGAACATTCAAATCTGAACCTTCATTTGCCCAGATTAGAGGTATCTGTTTACTTGCACTTTAATCTCATTCTCTTTGCCTCAGAGATGTTGCACTCTGGGTGAATGTTCATTTGGTGTGTTCAGCATTCTGCACTGTGTAAAGTGACATCTTTATTCATTCTACACACACTGTCAAGTCAGAGATTCCAATAAATTATTTCAACAGTAGTAAAAGTAGCTATGGATTCTAGTTCATTTATAAAAATAACTTATTTGCTGGAACAGGGAACATCTTAGTGTAACATGTAGCATGTGCATCCCTTTAGTGTCTGATAGTTGTTTCCAATCTGAACGCTACACCACATTGTGCTCTTTTCTTGCCTTGCAGCATAGCAAGGTCATGTAACCCTTCTCTTTCCTCCGCAGGCATTTTAGTGTACACATTTTCGTTGCTGCTAGAGGGTCTTAATTTGGATCAACTGGGGCTGATAACGGCATTTTCCTCCAGGTGATAACTACGCTTTGGCAATAACTGTCAGAAGACCTGCTTTGACCTCAATTTTGCACTGAATCTAGGGTGAATATTTTCAAGACCCTGTACTAGGAGCGGCAAGTTACCTTTTACTATACTCTTTTTGAACAAGCATTTGTATACCAGGTTCCTTGTACATGACAAGCAAGCGGAATACAACCATCACCTGGTCAAGTCCACACTCAATTACTGTGCAGTATGCATGTCGAGTGCTCAACATAAGTCGAATATGAAGTGTTATTGCTTCTGAAAGACAATCTTACTATTCTCTTTTTGGAAACCTATCTTACCATTCCATGCTTGCACTTCTTATATTCAGAACGGGTGTGGCTCAGACGTCATTGGCTTTCCTAGGACCATTTTACAGGTTTTGATGAACAAACATGTTGATTTTCCATGCACGTAATTCTGTTTCTGGAAATGATAGGCACCTTGTTTGTTTCTGCTTTGAGAATATTCTTTGCAGATGACACAAATTCATTGGATGCATTGTTGCCAAATAAGATATTCCTTGCGGTCAATCAATTTCTTTTTGTTATTCTTCAACTGCCTGTGTATGAAGTGATCTGACATTTCCTAAATTTTGGATTAGGCCATTGACAAGCTCCCTTTGATCCCCACCGTACTTGAATTGGTTGGAATATTGGTTTCTTCAGAAAGTTTGATGATTGAGTTAAAACGTTAAATAATTAAGGATTAAGGTAAAGTTGAAAATTATAGTTCGAAATTACTTTATTTTTTCAGCTTTGAAGTTTGATCCTTATTATTAAAAAATTTTTAATCCCCAAATTATTTTATTCTTTTAGTTTTGGTCTTTTCGGAAGCTCTAGGACAATTGTGGGGATGACCAAAATTGAAAAAATAGAATTAGTTTAGGTACTAAATTTACTAATTTTTCAAAAAGATGATTTTAAAGAATTTTTTTTCCAAAATGCAAGAGAGAGAGTACTGTACATCAAAGACATTAGACTCTTTTACATCCTTCCAATGTCTATCTAATTGCAACTTCTTCTTTTTTGTGTAAGAAAAAGTAAACATCATTAAGAAGAAGCATTCGTCAAAACAACAAAAAATACATTTGCAGGATAATCATCGTACACAGGATTAGAGCACTCTTAACCCTATTTTTATTAAACAGTCAGTACATAAGCAATCTTCGCAGCATAAAAAGGTCATAGGAGCTCACGAATAAACTCTACCATATGACCAATCTGAGCAAAATTTCTCTCGGGCATATTGACGACAGCCAAACAATCACCTTACCTTCGAGTATAACAATATTCTTAATTAGGTAGTAAGTACTTAGAACAAATTTTCTCCTTCTACAATATATATATAGACACACACACATACATTTTTATTATATAAAGGAAGCAATTCATTAAAGTGTATCATCAACCCCAAATGATTTGATTATATATGTTTGATGATTAGAAATGAAATGGCATAAATGGTGAATAAAGCTAAAAAATAAGAAGTATACAAAATGAAAGTAAAAAGAAAGTAGATGTAGCATGTTTTCGAAATTGAATATTTATTTTTTATTTTTACTAAAAATTAAAAAATTTAATTGATTTGAAGACATTTGTTTTATACGTGGTCTCATTGTTTTTTTTTAACATGTCGTCTCTTTAATTGGTGCCTACGTGTGTGATTTCTATTTTATTTTTATTTTTATTTTTATTTTTTTCAAGAAATATTCAAAGCTGTGGTCTGCTAGATTTTTGTTTTTGTCTGCATCTTACCAAGAAATTGCTTCCCCGCGTAAGATAAAGGGGTGGGGACCATCACCCTCTATTTTTTGTTTTTTTTTTCTTTTGTGTTTTTGTCCCCAGCTTTGGCCTCCTCCAGATAGGTATATACACCCACCGGCCCCACACATACTATTCTATTATTTTAACAGTGAAAATGTTCTTGCTAATCTTTTCGAAATAAATCAAGTTAACGTGTAATCTTTTATATTTGAGACCTAATCCTAATTTAATTAGTTATTACAACTCACATTAGGCAATACCTAAATTTAGATAATGATTTGTATACCTTAAAAATTATAATGATTTTTATTATTAAACTACTATCTAACTATCTCCTAAAAAAAAAAAGTCTAACTATCCTATCGAACAAGTTATAATAACAAAATCTATATTATAATTTCTCATGTAAATGTACTAACTAACTAAGGGTTAATTTCACTCAACTTATTGTGAACAACAGATTTCCTTAATCTTTAAATTGTCTTAATATCTCCCATCATCTTTTTAAAATTTTCAATTAAGTATAATTTATATTCTCAATTTTTTTCTTCAATCAACCAATATTACAAGTCAAATACTATTTGAGAAAACATATATATTGCCCTTGTTTTTTCCTCTTATAGAAAAAAATTTATCTTGTTGTATTGTAATAAAATCTTTATGCCACTAATTACAAAAGGCGAAAAAAAAGATAAGATAAATAAGAGAAAAATATTAAATTTGTACATTAGATCATTTAGGTGGCTACTATAATCAATTTATTTTAGTTTAAACTTCTATATGAGATAATTGTTTTTATTTTTTACTTCCTTCATTGTACTAGCATCGAGAAAAAATAAAGAAGATGTTATATATTTCACTATTTTTTGTCTTTTTATAAATTAATTATTTATAATTTAGTTTAATTTTATGAATTGATGACGCTGAAGAAAAAAGTAAAAGTATATACTAATACAAGTCATTTTATAGCACATGATTAAGATACTAAGTTAATTGGCAAAAAAAAATAGTAATTGTATTTAATTGAAATATTTGAAAAGATAAAATGGGACATTGTGTCTAAAGGTCTAAAGGGTAATAGATTTTTCTCGAACTTTAAGGGGATTTAGTAAAATTAATCCTATTTAAAAAATTAAAGTATTACTCTTGTCTTAAAATGTTAGCAAAATTTGATAAATATATATAGTTTTTCCTTAATATTAATCTTGTTAGGCTTATGTGCTTAAATTTTGTAAATAATTTGACCGAGTTAGCTTTATATGATTTAACTAAAAAGATACATAATCTTTTGGATATTTTATTTTATATTATAAAATCTAAAATAAATTTATATTTTGAAAAATGGATAGTAAAATTTAACTGGTGTAAGAAGGAGTAATCCTTATGCTAACATCAAAGTCACACGTTTCATGGCAAATAAATTAAGAACTTGAGCAGTTAAATAACTTGTAATTTAAAAAAAAATGCAAAGGAGATATAAAATTGCAACTTCATTGACGAGCTGATTTATCTCTCATTATATAATGACAATATTCAATTTTTTACCAGATTTATGTTTTCGTTACTTTAAATAAATAACTTTTATATTTTTTAGCTAAAAACTGTTTAAAATATTTATAATTATTTTCCTATTAATTTTAGTTTTAAATGGTTGAAAAGATACTTTTTAGAAAGGTTATCTTAAATATGTTTTAGACAAAATAGTTTATGTTAAAAATAAAAAATGTTATGCTATTTTTAAAACATCCTTTTTCAAATCACTTCTTTTCCATAAACTTAAAACTCTTTTTCATCAGTTTACAATACTAGCAACCAAGAACAGACATTGATTTATTTTGAAGAAAATGACAGACATTGATTATGTAATTAATCCTTTTCTTTTTTTTAAAAAAAATTACAATTTAATGATTACATTAAAAAAAAAATTACAATTAAGGACTGTCATTTTCTCATCCTACTAAACCTTATCTTTTCAAAATGTGTCAATTGAAATAGTAGAATTTAAAGCTACCTTCCAAATGAAACGTTTGGATCGGGGCTTGAAACATGTTGCAACTGATTCTGCATTCAAAATGTGTCATTAATTCTAATCCCTTTTTTTTTTTTTTTGAACAATTAAATGAAATTCTCTCCCAATTCATTATGCCCTTTGAAAGTAACCTCATTATTTTTTTCTCTCTTGAATAATCAATCTACAAAAGATAACTTCTAAGGCTCATATAACTCTTCTATTACCTTTCATGTCCTCCAAAAATTACAGAAATACTTCTTCTCTAAAAAGAGAAAAGAATACAACAAATGAGTAAATGTGCATCAAAACAAATTGTACTTGGTAAAAGATGCAAACCATTTTGCCACACAAACCACAATTAATAGAGAAAACAAAACCATAGAGAAATAGAACATCCCACTCAAGGAGAATAACGGATAATTATTAATTTTTCTATATGAAATTGAATATTTATTTTTAATTTAATACAAAAATTAAAGATGATAAGTTAATTATCTTGTTATACTTCTTACTAACATACTTAGTAATTTTGAACTTTTATATATATATATATATATAATAAGTAAATATTTAATTTTAAAGTTAAAAAATGTGAATATTTAATACTAAAGAAGAAAATATAAAAGAACTTTATTAACTTTTTTATAAAAGAAAAAGGAGAAAAAGGTGAAGAGAAAAAAAAGAAGTACTTAAGTCATGCCAAAACAAAATTTAAGAATGAATTTTTACTGTGTAAATATGAATCCTAAGAGAATTTAACCCCAAAGAAGAAAACAATTCAAACTGTAAATAAAATGGGGGGCTGGGCAGTCATTTTCCATCTCTTGACTAGTTTTACTTGCACCCAAGTCTTACATTAGTTGAGCGTTTTCCAGTTTAGAAGCAGCAAAATCATAGATATTATTATTATTATTACCTGCAAACCTCCCTGAATGCTTTGACTTCATCATCCTTCCTGCAACTTCCAAGCGCCCCACCACCATATCCTTTCCAAATTTTTACTTTGATTTATGAACTAATCGGAAGATTTCAAATGTATGCTTCCTCTTATGATCTATTTCTGCTTTTTATAACTCCAACTTTTTGTTTTTTGCGATTCTGTAATGGGTTTGTGAGATATCGATTTCTTTGTGTTAATTAATTTCTGGGTTTCTTTTTTTAGAATAATTTTTTTGATTGTTTCAGAAAAAAGAACAATTATTTTTATGTTAAGCCGCCTTTTACTTGTTAGTAATTTGTTTCTTTTGCTGTACCCAATTTGCGTTTGTTCTCGATGTAAATAATTAGTGGAAGGTGAATTTGGTTGATAAATTTGATGGCTTTTTTTTGGAAGGGTATAGTTGGCTTTTGTGTTTGTATGAACTGTTATGCCCGTGTTAAGAGTTGCTTGACTTTGCTCTGTCTTCCGTAAAGCAGGTGTTGATGCAGATATTTGTAGAAAATGTTCGATTGTGGTGCCAAGTCCCAGTATATCGGGGGACAGCGTGAAAAATTTGTAAGGTATCATTGGATTTGGATACACACAAAAAGAAACTTGAAATTATGTATAAGCTATTTATTTTGTATCCCATCATCCGACTCTTACTTGTTCCATGAATTAGAATGAGTATGAAGACCAAGAAGGAAGAGTCTGGTTTATTGATGTAACTTAAGTTTCTCTGAATTGGGATTATGTATTTTTGGGGGAAAAAAATTAAAAATGCAACATCCTGTCTGATGAACTTGGATTGTCCAGAGACGCCATTCATTGTTTGACAACTGAAAATTGAAGATTACAGAAATGTCCTTTTTGGGAGGAAGGGTGGGAGTGGGATAAATTTAAGCTTTTGCTTTTACCTCAAAGGCTAATTTCTTTGAAGCATCTGCAAGGGAATCCCCTGTATATTTTAGTATGAGATACACCTCTTTTCCATTTGCTTAAATAGTTAATGTTGAAAAACTCATATTTTTTGTTTGAAGTTCTTAGTCTTGAGGAGACCCTGATGCCCCCCCCCCCCACCTTTTTTTACCTCAGAATTAAGGTAAACATTTGCCATGATTTTTCGCCTTTTTGACCACTTATCCATTATGATTGGTGTTTAGATTGGATGACTTGGACTCTACACTATCATCACCATCAGCCCCAATTGCTGCAAACAAATGTGGTTTCAACATTGAGGGTTTAGGACAAGCAAGTTATTCTAAGACTGCAACGAGCACTTCATTTAAGAGAGGAATGAAGAAAGGATCTGAAGGTCTTAAATCAATTGGTCGATCTCTCAGATTTGGTGTTTCTCGGGCGGTGTTTCCAGAAGATCTTGAAGTTTCAGAAAAGAAGATATTTGACCCTCAGGATAAATTCCTGCTTCTGTGGAATAAATTTTTTGTCATATCATGCATTCTTGCAGTATCTGTTGATCCTCTATTTTTCTATCTGCCTGTATTTGACAATTCATTGAACTGCCTTGGGATAGATCAGAAATTAGCTATCACAGCTACAACACTGCGCACAATCATTGATGTCTTCTATCTTATTCGCATGGCTCTTCAGTTTCGAACAGCTTATATTGCTCCATCATCCCGAGTTTTTGGACGAGGGGAACTTGTCATTGATCCAAAGCAAATTGCTAAGCGATATTTGAGATACTATTTCATAGTTGATTTCCTTGCTGTGCTTCCCCTACCTCAGGTTTGGCAAATAATATCATAGTATGCGTTCTTTTTTTATTTCAGCTTCATCCTTGTTTTGCTCATATTTTCCAGAACTCCTCTTCTCAAACTCAATGTCATAACTGCATCAAATTTGTCACTGTGAAATGTATAAAATTCTCTGGTCTTGGCCAGTATCAAGTTGTTGTTGTTAGAAGTCTCTTTTATCGTCCTCTAATTGCTAGCTGGGGGGTAGAAGTAAATTTGTTCATCTTTTTATGGATAGTGATCCTTTCAAGATGTCATAGTATAGTTGAAGGATTTGTATTCCAAGCGAAATTGCTAACCATTTCTGAGTTTTCTAGTTCCAGTACATTAAGATGAGAATATAAGAATCGTTCTTTCAGCTTCAGCTTCTTCTTTTTTTTTAAAGCTTCTGGATGATGCTTAATTTTATTTTATTTTTAAATACTACCTATGTTCCCTAAATATAATATGCTAGAAGCAATATATTTTGTTCCTAAATATAAGATGTTTTGTTACTTTTTAGGGATATTTTTATCTATTATTTCCAATACTACTCCAAAGCCTCTTTTGGAGAGAGAGAACCTTGTAAAGAATAGAGAATTAGTTCCAAGAAAAAATAGGCATAACAAATGAGGATAGATTAGGAACTCAAATACCTTCTTAATTTGTATACAATTTCTTCTAGCATCTTATATTCAGGGATGGAGAAAGTAGTAGGTATTGGAATATGAGTGATTTGATTTCGTCAATTATGTAGTTGTAGTTCTAGTACAGAGATGAGGAAAATGAATTGTTATAAATATCAAGGAGTGCTTCAAAATTCATCTTATGTTTAGCTTATCAGAATTTCTGTTGTTTTATGCAGATTGTTGTTTGGAGATTTCTACTGAGATCCAATGGCTCAGATGTGCTTGGTACCAAAAGGGCACTTCTTTTTATTGTTTTGCTGCAATATGTTCCCAGGTTTGCCCGAATTCTGCCCCTAACTTCAGAACTTAAAAGGACTGCTGGTGTCTTTGCTGAAACTGCATGGGCTGGTGCCGTATATTATCTATTGTTATACATGCTTGCCAGTCATGTAAGCCTTCGTAATTTTATATATAGTCCATTTTGTGAATTTTAGCATTTGAAATGCTGGGTATTGTCTTTCTAGATTAATTTACATCTGCTAATTGCCTTTCTAATTCAAAATGTCTTTGTTTTCCTGCTTGATTGCAGATAGTTGGGGCTTTTTGGTATTTGTTGTCTGTAGAACGTAATGACTATTGCTGGCAAAAAGCTTGTAAAAGTAATGGAACATGTCATACTAACTTCTTGTACTGTGGTAATCAGTACATGAAGGATTTTGGTTCCTGGAGCAACATCAGTGAAGAGGTTCTGAATGCAACTTGTGGTGTGGGGGATGATAATCCACCATTTGATTTTGGAATCTTCGAACAGGCATTGTCATCCGGCATAGTTTTTTCAATGGAGTTCTTCTCTAAATACTGTTACTGTCTTTGGTGGGGG
Organism: Apocynum venetum; assembly: GCA_019593545.1. Classification (NCBI taxonomy): domain Eukaryota; kingdom Viridiplantae; phylum Streptophyta; class Magnoliopsida; order Gentianales; family Apocynaceae; genus Apocynum; species Apocynum venetum. The sequence continues at coordinate 4,857,720 of SRSM01000326.1, read as the reverse complement.
TTGCAGAATTTGAGGTGAGGAGCACTTCACTTCTGCTGAACTGTTAGTTAATATAATTTCTGTTCTAGTTTTTTCATTATACATCTTTATCTTGCTGTTTACAGATTTTAGAGGGTACAGCCAAGGTAACGCAACTTCCTCTTTGTTTCCTCTTTCCTTTGACGAATAAAGATTCTACTAATAAATGTACCTTGCACATCTAAAGGTGAGAACACAGAAAGGAACCAGAAGTAGCTCAAAGTATCAGGAAATAGAAAGCTACTCACACAATCAAATTTTAACCAAAAAATCCTGTGCATTAATTCAGTGACTATTAATTAGAATGTAGAGAGAAGAGTTTGCTTCAGATGCTAATATTCTATCTCAATCGAAGTAATTACATGATCAAGATGAGGAATAGTGAAAAGGACTAAAACTAGAAAATTGTGGTGAGCATGTTGTTCACATGATAAATATTCAAAAGGAGAATCAGTAGAAAAGTTATAGGACCTCAAGACAGATTGAAGACCCATTTTGATCTCGTCCTTGATTGTGGAAGTTTCCTATATGTTGGAGTTATGTTAAGCACCATTCTTAAATATGAGAATGTCTTATATGTCATTTAGCATAACTAACATCCAGTTTGACATGATGTCAAAATTTTCTTTTTAGTCATGATACTCAGCCACATACATTAACTACAGAAGAGTTCTTCTTAACCTACCTTTGCATTTTACACTGATTGCTGCATTTCTCAGCTCATACATCCGGAATTAGAAAATCCATTTAGAGTTTAATTTTTGGTAGAGATCAATTGAAATTTGGATTTTTTTAATATCAAGAACTTGAAACTCCTTGATCTTTTACCATCTCAAGTTTTTATTTTGTCCTTGTCAGTTCTTCAGTTCTTTTCCATTGAGACTGAAATTTCATTTTATTTTTTATTCCTCTGAGCTCGAAATATTACTCCGGAAACATTAATTGGTTGTACTTTTAGGCTTCTTTGTTACAGGTTAGAATGCAAAATAAGCAATGGCTAAAGTTTTTGTCCATATACTTACTGTGGATGCCTCTTTTAGAATGTCTTACATTCAGAATACTCAAGTTTGTATGACAACCAAATCCAATCCTGGTTGTAATTGGTTTTTATGATTTCCCTTCTCTTATAATCCGAGGAAATCTTTGATTTAGAAAACTCAAGTTTGTAACAATACTTCTCCTTGTTGCAGCACACTAGGGCAGGGGCTTCAGACCAGCACATATCCTGGAGAGAGTATATTTTCCATTGCACTGGCAATATTTGGTCTAATTCTCTTTGCATTACTTATTGGCAACATGCAGGTAATATATGAAAGTCAACATGATGATTTGTATTAAAGTTTTCTAGCTGTATGTGGACTTAATTGACTTGTGGTGTTTCTTCAGAGAGCACATTATTTAACATGCATCAACCTTTTAAATGGATTTGTACATGGTTTGTGATTTATGCTCAATTATGATTGTTGCTTGTTTTTCCTGATCTACTACTATAGAATGAAATATAATGGTAGACCTTAGCAATAATGTGTGAACCAACTAATGATATGCCCAAGTTTGAAAAAGGATAACGTGGAGTGTATTTCATTGTGGATGGAAAAATTGTAGCCCAAAAGTTTTGCATTAGGCTACCTTATATGCACTGATTATTGAGCCCTTCAATTTGGGATCAATTTCAGATAGATGTCTCCTGTTGGGTGTCTTCTGTTTGGCTTATCATCTTGATTTCCATTGCATGGTCAGAAAAGTTAAGAATTTGCTTATTATCTGGTTGAGCTTTACTCGACTACTAAAACTGAAAACTGGGGGCCTATTGAGTTCAATTGGTAGAGTAAAAAGGCCATAAAAATCTAAAGCGTGGTTTACAGCTGTCTTGCTCTGTGCTTGAATTGCTGCTGCCAGTTTCTTAATGATTCTCTGGTGATTTATGTAGTTGATCCCATCAAAGTAATGGGCATGTGAAGTTCACTAGTAGACATGGGTAGCATGTAGATACCAATAAAGTTTCTGGGACATCACATGGCAACTTCATTTATTGTCATCAGTCCAAAGGATTTCATGCAAATAAATGGAATAGTGATTATTGAAAAAATAAGAATAGAATTTAGGTTTTGGACAAGTCAATATTTAGTTGCTTCACATTTGATATTGTTTGTAGGTGAGGATGAAATTGATTGCACGGGCTATGCCTTCCACAATTTTTGAAGAGATAAATTGCATATGTTGTGCTTCGACAATGGCATTTAGTGTTTGTAGTAATCAAATACATGAAAAATTAAGTTCCTTTTAACTCTGCAATGTTGTTGATGAAAGAATATATCAAGGTCATTGTTGGAATAGCTTTTCAATTGTCCTGACTCAGGAGTCAGGTGCCATTAGACAAGGGTAGATCTGAGTGTGCCCAATTCCAGTAGTCGGGTTTCTATGAGTTCTGAATGGGTGTGGGAGTTGACAGATGACCCTTCAAGATTCATCCACGATTTAGAAGAGTTCCAGCAACTGGAAAAAATCATTATAGCCATTAGTGCACATGATGCAATAAAATATCTTTTCCTCTAAAAATCTGTTTTTGAGATACTAAATTAGTAAATTTAGATTCAGACTTGCAGATGACCTTAATTTATCTTTCCTATTCTCCATTTGTTTTTCTTTTAATGTTAACTCCATACTTTTGTTGCTTATGAGATGCTCTGTATAATTTTTTCCTCTTTTCCTTTTAAAGGCATATTCACATCTTAATATTACTTGTTATCTCTTTATTTTCCTGTAAACCAAATTCTTTTGGCAATTTTACCTCCCTCAACACCCTCTCCAAGTAGAAATAATAAAAAGGATGTGAAAAAATGGGAAGAACAATGATGAGACACAAGGATAAACTTTATGCATCCAAGTTGAAACATGCCAATTGACAAATGTATATGAAGGAGAATAGGAAGAACAGAAATTGATAGGATCTTTGCATTGCTACCACAGACATATCTGCAATCTCTTACCATTCGACTTGAAGAAATGAGAGTAAAAAGGCGCGACTCAGAACAATGGATGCATCATCGCTTGCTCCCACAGGATCTACGAGAACGTGTCAGACGCTATGATCAGTACAAATGGTTGGAAACACGAGGAGTGGATGAAGAGTGTCTGGTGCAGAATTTGCCAAAGGATCTCAGAAGAGACATTAAGCGTCATCTTTGTCTGGCTTTGGTGAAGAGGGTAATTGCTTATTCATATGTTGATTCTCAATTATTTGGATTGCTTTCCCACAAATTTAACTTCCCTCTTTATCAATCCAATATCTTATCTGATTTCTTACTGACATGATTTAATGGATGAAATGACTTGGATTTCAGAAAAGGCAAGGAATATTATGGTAAAATTGTTAAGCATGTTAGAAAAGCTCCTTCCCAGTTTTTTCAAATGAATTCTGTCTGCACATCTGTAGCTTATGTGAAGCATTAGTTAAGTGCTGGGAGAATGAAAGAAATACGAGCTTAGTTTATTACAAAGGGGAGATCCAGAATAAGGAAAAGGGCCATGATGAAATGGCCTATAGTAGAGGTGGTGTCAGGGTTCATAAGCACCACCGACCTGTACTTTTGTCTTGTTTTAGAGGGGAAGGGAATTTGATATGAGACAAACACGCACACAGTGAGAAAGATTACTATACATTCCCTTGTGGTGGCCGGATTCTAATTTCTTTCCATTTGGAATAAAATAGTCAAGAGATTAGTACTTGTGGATAATGGACCACCCTTTGGTTACCAGGTTAAAGTAGGAAAAAATTTATTCATTTTTGCATTTAAACACCTCTTTCTCTGATTCCCCTATTTGGTATTCTGTGATGAAGTCATTTGGATAATAATGATATTTACTAGACAAGACTTATTACATCCTTGACATTACTACCCAACCACCAGGGCCCCTCAATCTACCTTCTTCAAAGGAGCTGCTGAAAGCTTGTAATCGACTGTCATCTAATAGTGGCGGAGTTTATTGTGCTATCATGTTAAGTCATAGTGTATTTTAACCATTCTAATGCACTTAATATGGTGCTGTCTTGTGAAACTGAACTTCAGGTGTTTATTTGCTTAACATACTGTTTTGCAGGTACCTCTATTTGAAAATATGGATGAGAGGTTGCTCGATGCTATTTGTGAGAGGCTAAAGCCTTGTCTATACACTGAGAATTCCTATATTGTTCGGGAAGGAGATCCAGTTGATGAAATGCTTTTTATCATACGTGGTCGCTTGGAGAGTGTGACAACTGATGGTGGGAGAAGTGGATTTTTCAACCGTAGTTTGTTGAAAGAAGGGGCTTTCTGTGGAGAGGAGCTTCTGACATGGGCACTGGACCCAAAATCTGGTTCTAATCTCCCATCTTCCACTCGGACAGTGAAAGCTTTGACAGAAGTTGAGGCTTTTGCCCTGCCAGCAGATGAGTTGAAATTTGTTGCTGGTCAGTTTAGGAGGCTTCACAGTAGACAGGTGCAACACACTTTCCGGTTTTATTCGCAGCAGTGGAGGACTTGGGCTGCCTGCTTTATTCAAGCAGCCTGGCGCCGATATTGCAAAAGGAAACTTATGGAGCTTCGAAGAAAAGAAGTAGAATCAGCTGGGGCAAGCAACAATGCTGCTGGAGGTTCATACAGCCTTGGAGCAACCTTTTTGGTATCAAAATTTGCAGCAAATGCTCTCCGAGGCGTTCACCGTAATCGGATTCTCAAGGGGACAGCAGGTTTGGTGAAACCACCGAAACCCCCAGAACCTGATTTCACTGCTGATGCAGATTAATTTCATGCACTCAGCTGACTAAATTGGCTTTGATGACCTCAACAAGTACTGATCTTAGATGCCCGTAAGGGCCAGGAATGCTTTGTATCTATATATGATTGTATTCAGATTCTCTATTATTTTTATCTTGTATCTTGATTGCATTATATATCCTTTTGCTTCATTGTTATTAGCTGTTTTTTATTCAAATGTAACTAATATTTGGATCTAAGAAGAATGCGACCTTATGTTACCATATGAAAACTCTGTTGTGGCGTTATGCGACCTTAAGGGTGTCTCAGATTGTCCGATGGCGCATCTGATTTGTTTCCTTATTCAAAGCTCCCTGTAGGATTTTTAATAGTCATAGATGAATGTTTAATGATATGCTTTTAGTAAGGGTGTAATCGAATTTGAGTATGAGCTTGAAAAATGAAGTTTGGGTTCAGTTTCAAGTTTGAATTATTTTTTAAAATTTTTTAATTAATTTTTTAATATAAGTGGCTCTTTAAATTAACAACCCAAATATTTTCATGTTCCAATTTGTCCCAAATACTTAACAAAGTTCGAATTCAGCTCAAGTAGTTCACTAGTTACTCAATTCATTGACACCCTTAGTTTTTTATAACTTGAATGTAAAAATATAAAATTTAAATCAATAAATCTCCCTAACATAAATTAATTCTAAACTTACATTACCAATTAAAAGGTTCATATTACCAAATACTCTGCACTTCCCCACATATTTTATCTGTTAGTTCACATATTAGAGCAATATTTGCACAACTAAATGTGCACTTGAATTTTGAAAGTTATTTCTCAAGCCATTTGAGATTTAAATCAAGAATTGAGCAATCAACAATAATAAATTTTCCTCCATTTAAGAACTGCAGTGCTCGTTTGGCCAGCTTTATTTTTTAAACTGAAAAGGTACTTTTTAAATTTAAGCTAAAAATAATAGTTTCTCAAAAGAAAAACTAAAAATAATAGCTTAGTGTTAAGTTCACTTTATATATAAGTAGTTTGGCAAAAAAAATTAATGCAAGCTCTAATTTTATTTAAAATTGCCATAAAGGGCATCATACAATGACATCTCTATATTCTTGATCTATTAATTGATTTCATGCTAAGCAATTTTTATTAAGCATAAAGCCAAATTCTAACCTCTTGAAAACTGATACACATACGCAGAACAGAAAAAAGCCCTTTCCCTGCAACCTAAACTAAAATCAAACTGAAGGATCCAAACAATAATGATAAATGGGATATGCCAGGGACAACTTTAACAACCATGACAACTACATCCGACTAGACCACAAAAAGCTTCTCGGACAATGGCACTAGCATCAGCCCTCCTGCTCCTGCAACAAAATAGCCATCCAACCAATTGATAAGAACTGAACCTGAAAATCGCCAAAGTAAAGCATCCTTTGTGCGATAGCCACTGCAGCAAAGATCAATGATCAGAAACCACAACCAACAACCCAGCTGTGAACTGATTGAAAAATACTTAAAATTACACTCCAACAAAGGATTTCTTCCATCTCAGAGCACAATGTATACAATTTTCAAGAAATCAAGCAATTTTAACTAATCAAAGAAAGGCAAAGAGTCCAGACATAAAATGTGTGCAGAATCCTTCTGGAGAAAATTAGAAGAGAAAAGAATGATCATGAGCAATAATCTCACAAACTTTACACAGCAAAGAAAACGAAGAACCAATACAATAGCACACTTATAGGAAGAGAGCTCAAGTAAGATGTCACCAAACAAAAAGATGTAACCAACTCAAATATTTTAATTCCCAATCATTTTGAGGCCAGAAACGACTCAATGGATCTTGAGTTGGGGAAACCCATCTTATGTGTCATCCTAATCTCTTCCACCATTGAATTTTGGAGTTTTCCATGTAAAATTTTGAAATTTTTTTTTTAAAGACAGGTTTTATTAAAACAAGCCAAGAGGGAGAAATACCCTCTGAAATATGCTGTACATCAGAACAAACTGGAAGTCTGTAGCATCACTACATAATTAGGCTTGTAGCAAGACGAAGCTGCAACCACGAAAAAGGGATATCAAGCAACATATAGACCCAATCATTATTGAACCTAAACCGATGAATTGGACCGTAATCGAACCATGATCAACGGTTTTTCAAAAACCGTTAATTAGGTTTACAATTTATAAAGGTTCATAAACCAACAGTTTTCAATTTCAATTCAGATTTTTTATTTTGATGAACCATGAATCGACGATTTAAACCATAAAAAAAATTAAAATATAATTTTATTTAACATTAGTCTTGTCACCATTATACCATAATTATATAAAATAAAATAAATTAATTTTATCTTTTCAAATTTCAAACTTTTGAAACGTTTTACAAAAACTCTTGGTAATTTTTTTTAAACTATTTTTTTACTTTTAATCATTTTTATAGAAAGAATGAATGAAATATTTATAATAAATCTAATTATAATGATTTTTTATCATCAAATTAAAATATAAGGTTTACAAAAATAATTAGATATATATTATGTTTTTTTTATAATGAAATTATGATAAACCCTTATATTTAAAAATTAATTAATAATGCTGTGAGAAATATATCTGATTTTTTTTAGTATAGTTCTACGTATAATATACAAATTCAAATTGATGAGTCATTTTATTTTGCAACTTGTAAAAAAAATGTCATGAATGAGAACTTATTTAACACGGATGGAACTCCTACTTGCATTGAAGTCGAAAGCGCATGAATAATTAATTGAGGTAAGAAAGCATTTACAGGTAAGACCGTAAAAGAACTATCAAGGATTTAATTCATCTGCACTCTCGAATGATAGCATAATTTTTTAAAACTAAACACAGTATACACAACCATCCCTTAAGCCATTCGTTGTTTGATCATTTCTAGGGAGCCTGACATTTTATCATGCGCATGCATGGACTTGAACTTGCTCAAGATCTACCCAAAGAAATTAAGACGACCAAATGACTAATACTACTAGGCCATACTACGTGAATCGCACAAGTATCACATTTACAAATTTGAATGGAAAAGCAAAAAAGAAGAAGGGCATGTTCATGCCCCAAGTTTTGCTGCATTTTGGAGGAGAAATCGTTATATTCATCCGACATCATAGGATTTCTTTTCAGTTTTCACCTAGTGGATGATGGAAAGGTAAAGTTATCTGTCCAAAGAGGACAAAAGCATCAGTTTCAGCAGCAGACCTCAAGCCTAGTTAAATCTTGAATGAATTTATGTGTGCCTTTACCACTAGAGAATATCATAGTACAATTTGTCTAAAGAAGCACATCAAGTAATCAACTGCGTATTTCAACCATTTAAAACCAATTGGCTTCAAGATTTTAAGAACCTTCATATTGGGCTTCCTCATATGATCAGGTGACTGCTCAACTTTCCAAAATGCATAAAATGGTAGCATTCCGGAGTTATAATATGGCAAATGCAACCAACAAACTTAGTATATATGAGAATGTATAAGGGAAAAAAACTGGTAGCACATTTCAAACTGACCAAACACTGAGATAACATACACAAGAAGAACCCTAAAGAACAATCTGAAAGAATGGCATATTTAGCAATTGGCAAGAATGAAAGGATGGTACTGCAGATACTAACAAAATGAAATTTTCACCTTTGAAGAGCTTTAAAAGTGTATGCACATGCACTCCTGGAGTAAGTTTCATTTGTCACCCTTTTTCCTTCTCTTTAACTTCTCATAACGACTATCAGCAATCATGGGCACTGTTTCATCCATCATAACTTTGTCATGCCCTGAGCTGTCTCGGACTTCATCAATTGCTGTCCGCTTCTTGATAGTACTGCAGTATTTGTTATCATATATGAAAAGACTAAATCATGGAAATCAAATAGAACAAATGTTCTGTCTATTCAAACACATCCTTCTTGTTTAGTTTACAACAAGTTCAAGAAACAACCTGTCATATTGTGACCATTCCTCAAAATTTCTCTCTAACCAACGAACACATCCTGTTCGAATAGGAACCAATGATCCAGAAATGTGGAGTATCTCTTCATCAAAACTACAAGTGCATGTCACCAAATTCAGTCATTTAGCTATCCCCTCATAAAAATGTTTTCCTATGCTAAAGCAACCAGGTGAAATTATAAAGGCATCCATCACAGATTAGCAGATATAAATAAGGAATACTGCCACTTCCATCTGTCCATGTATCCCACCCACCCTCAGGGTTGAATTTTCCAGCTCAAAATAAAAATCTAATTGGAGTGCATTAGACAATCAAATTCATTGAGTTGGAGACAGTAATCGCAGCAAAGCATATTAATCACATGCAACAAGAACCAGAAAAGCACTAGATGGTTAACTTTGTAAAAGACTTAAATATGTAATAAGACCAAGTGCAACATTTAAAAAATCATCCTAAGCAACATTCCATTTGTAGAGGAGACTAATTGCTGTTTTCTAGCTTTTAATGGTGAAAAAGCTACGCCTTTTATTGTACCAAAGAATGAAGTGTTTACAAGGAATGGAAGCATACCTCTTTAGAACAATATACAGAGAAGAGTTCCAAAGCAATGATCTATACAAGTAATTGTTGAGGCATTCTAGAGACACAATATGTTCATATGAAGAATTCAAGAGTAGAGATAAATTCCTACAAGCCCCTAGCATTCTGGATTACAAATACATAAAATGATGGCAAAAAGCTAAGTTTATACAATTGGCAGTATAGTACTCCATCTGGCAATTCCTTTATGCACTCATATCCAATTTCACCACACGGAATTAAAAAAAATTCCCATGTGTTTTAGTAGCCTAGAGCAAATTATGTTCAAATAACACAAAAGTTCTTTCTTCATAGGTTGAGAAATAGACTTTTCAATAGATGAGAAAGTTTGTAGCCAGAGGTCACAGTTGACAAATCGGAAATGAAAGTAATTCTAGTCACTTTGCTCCACTCAATAACCTTATTATTCAGGTTGAATACACCAGGATGTGCATAAGATAGATAAAATTCCCCTTATTTACTAAAAATATATAAAATACACTCATAGAACAACAATCTCATTACCAAGTACATAGAAGCAATTTCAATGACGTTGCAGCCATGACAACACATAGACAAGAAAATAATCTGGTAAAAAATGAAAAATGAAAAGAATATTTATTTACCTCTTAACCAAGAAGCGTACAATAGTTCCAACCTCAACTCTATGTTTTTTATTAGAGCTGCTGACGAAGGCTTCCTTGCCATGTTTCTGACCAGAAGAGTTGAATAAAAGCTTTATCACTAAAAGCATACATATTCCTCCCCCTCCCCCCCCCCCAACCCCTTCCTCCCCATGCAAACTAAATAACTAAAAGAGATTCAATGACTACCAAAATAAATAGTGCTTACAATTTTATACTTAAATTCTTCACGGATGTCTTCCTCTGTAATAACAGCGGATGAAAAACCAAGGACAATAACATGGATGGATTGTTGGCTGAGTTTAACTACCTCACCCTCTGAAAATAAACACCATACAAACAAATCATCAAGATGGGAAAAAAAGACTAACATGATAGAAATATGAGAAACAGTATGAAGGTCCACCAAATATTCACATCAAATTTTGAAAAATAAATGCAAAAATAAATAGCAATTGAAAGAGTAATATCTTGAATAATATAATACTTAAACCCATCATCTCATTGTACAGTTAACAATATTATTTTCTAAGCCTACTTCATACGAAGAAGAGCTAAAATTTCCCTAAGAGCACCTAATAGTTCAACTTATACATGAAAGTGTTTGCATAAAAATACACATTAAGCAGAGCAGTGCAGCAGGACTACCTAAAAGCATGTTGGGCTTTGGATGAAAGAGTAATAGCTTTGCCTCAATTCTCACTCCAAAATAAGGATGTATTCCTGGCAAAATTCTTGCCAAATTACTTGGATTTTTTGGGTCATATGCCAATACAACACCATCAAACATTTCATTAAACCTGCAACAGGAACAAATTTACTGTAAAATATTTATAATAATTTATAAATCTTTTTAAAATATTTATAGTTTTCAAAACAACTAAACCAATGATAACAAATCTTAAGAGATTCATGATTCAGAATAGGGTTATTAAAAAAAAAAGCAACTTACTTGAAAAGCATAGAACTGAGTTCACGAAGAATAGCATCTTTTATCCTTTTTGCTTTCGATGGGTGCACGTACACCACTAAATTGGCATCAGCAATCATCAATCCCTCCATTGATTTTGTTTTAAAAGCTAACTGCTGAAGCAATTTAGTTCCCTCCAACAATGGCAGAAACCCTAATTTTTAGGGAATTTTCAGTGCAGACGAATTTCTAAGACTGTCTGCCGCGCAAGATGCCGTCTCAGTTAACCGATCACAAACACTTTAGTTTCAAAAGCTAACTGCAGAAGCAATTTAGTTTCCTCCAACAATGGCGAAACCCTAATCTTTAGGGACTTTTTCAGTGATACAAATCCTAATCTTTAAGATAATGTCATTTCATAATCTCCAAATAAAGCAATTAAGCTGTCAAAAGGTAGAGGACTACCCAAAGACACCTACTCAGACACAAGCACACCTGGTCCAAAAAAAAAAAGAAAAAGATAAAAAGAAACACAAGCACACAAAACAAGCAAGAAAATTAACATCAGCTAACCAAGATTCCTCTTTTATAAAAAAATTATTCAAAGAAAAAAATAACCATTTGCACATTGAACATGGACAACCAACTACAGTATGAAAAAGGAACATTCTTTCTACCAAAGAAAACTTTGAACAAGTATAACTTAAAATAATCCCATACTGAACAAACCCAATTCCTCGGAAGTGGAAAACGACTAGGACTAGAAAAACTTGATGGGATAAACTCCATGTACAATTGAAAGACCAAAAAAGGAAAAAAGAAAAAAATCAGAGCAAGAAACAGAGAACTAGAGGAACTTACAGGAATGCGTTGACACGAAAACCACCACCTCAACGGCTAGCAAGCTGCGTCGATGACTTGCGCGAACAACAATAGAGACAACTTGGCAATTGAGGCGACCAAATGCAACTAGTGCAGGTTGAGGTTAAAAGCGAACAAGTGGCGCCAATGCTGGTGACGGTGAGACTGAGAAAGAGATGTCAGATGACGGTCGGAGTAGAGGGAAGGATGGGAGTAGCCGAGGAGGCGGCTGTTGCCTGTTGGAAAGGAAAAGAGTGAACTCAAGGGAAGTTAATGGATTTGGTCCTCAAACCATTTTATTTTCTTAGTTTTGGTCATCAATCTTTGCTTTTGAGTCTTATTGGTTGCCATTCTATTTTCGATAAAAAATGTTTGTCCTTCTAAATTCTAATCACTTTTCCAGGCTGATTTCGGCATTTTTTTTATTAATTCAAAGGACCAAAAAGTTTCTCATTTTTTCTTATTTTACCCACAAGACTTTTTGACTTCACATTTGAATTAATAATAAATTATCAAATTCTTTTATCATAATAGATTGAGTATTAAAAGGACTCAAAACAATATTCGAAATCAAAACTAAATCAAATAAACATTTGAATTAATAATAAATTATCAAATTCTTTTATCATAATAGATTGAGTATTAAAAGGACTCAAAACAATATTCGAAATCAAAACTAAATCAAATAAAATAATTTAGGGACAAAAAATCCATTAATTTTCTGTAACTAAAAGTGATAGAGTAAAATTGAAACCAATGAAATTTTTATTAAAATAACTCTATACTTTTATATAATATAAAAATTATATTATATATCGAAAATATATAAAAATATTATACATTAATTATAGTATTTGCAAACAATTTAAATCATTGGCAAAAAGACTAGTGTTCAATTATTAAACAAGCAATTTTCATATTTGAACTAAGTTTGATTATTAAAGTAATTAATTAACTTGAAGAAATTTAAGCCAAATAAGTTAATGAAAAAATAAATCTTTTAAATTAAATAAATTATAATTTCATATGAAATATATATTTATTTTAAAAAATAAAATATGAAACATTCTTTCAAGCCAAAAGTCCAGAGGCAACGGTCCATCGTAATCCATGGAACATTTTCATAAGGGTAAAGGGGTTAACCCGACTCTACAATTTAGTTTTACTTGATCAATACAATTCGATACCACCATGATCTCTCTTTTCTTTTTCTTTTTTATGAAACGATACCACAATGATCTCGATTGCAGATTTTGATTCCCCAAGTTTGCCATAACTTTCTTTCACACATGCAGCAATAGAACATTTAACATTAATCCAATCAAACTGGCAAGAATCGATAAAGATTCATATTAAACGTCATAAGTCCATATCCATACTAATAATTTCTCTCAGAAAAGGGCGACCTTTGGACCCCAAATCCAAATGTTCTTTGCATACCCCTATAAAATGAGACTTCTACCATCTCCCCCAACAATCCCACAATCTTGGAAATATACTTTGTTGACCCTACATTGCTCACTTGCTCAAAAGTTCCATGCTAAAGTGTAACAAAGTTTACCAAAAATAGATCAACATCTTTTTCCACACACCACATAGTAGGATCAACAAAAATATATCTTCGAAGTCGAACCATGCATTACTCTCGTACAAGAATTCCTAACATAATTCCTAAAAACATATCTTAATCTAGGGTAGATCGATATCTCTAGAATCCTCTGCAATGTCTCCACGGAAAGAGAATTAAGACAAATAAAAAATCCAAAAACACCGAAATGGAAAATTGGTCAATCTTCAAGTGACCAGTATTAAGAAGGTAATCAAAAGACAATTTCTATAATGGACTTCCGGAATCGAATCCAGCATGCCGATTTACAGTTTCTTCAGGAAGTGTCAACCAGTTTCAGTAATATGGAGTTGCTTAGTCAATCTTGACAGATGAGTAGATAAGCCTAGTGAACCAGAAGCAAGCGTAGAATCCGATTGTACCAGTCAGCACAAAGAAAGCATAAGAGGCAATAAGCATGTAACCAAAATACAGGATCCCAGAAACTGGCTTTGTTATCTCCAGCTTTGTGAAGAAGTAGAAAGCTGCATAAAGGAAGAGGTAGAGAGCAGATGATCCTGAAGTAAGATATGATCTCCACCACCAGAGGTAATCCTCACTGCACAGCTGGAAATAGCAGAGCACAATGGTGATCTCGGCACAGGTGACAATAAGGATGACAAACACAAGGAAGAGAAAGCCAAAGATGTAGTAGAACTGCTGCAACCAGATTGAGGTAAGGATGAAAAAGAGTTCAATGAATACAGCACCGAATGGAAGTATGCCACCGATCAAGATGGAGAACACTGGGTTCATGTACCAGGCCTGCTCTGGTATTTGCCTTGGGATCTTATTAGTCTTCACTGGATCCTCTATAGCTGGCTTTTTAAAACCAACATAACCACCCACAAACACAAGAGGAACAGAGATGCCAAACCACAAGAATACCAATGCAAACATGGTTCCAAAAGGTACTGCTCCAGAAGATTTCTCACCCCAAATTAAGGAATTCAGAACAAAGAAAATGGCAAAGACAATTCCAGGGAACATTAGTGCAGTTCGTAGAGCAATTCTCTTCCACTCCGTTCCCTTGAACATCTTGTACAGACGGGCAGATGAATATCCAGCAAACAGACCCATGAAGACCCAGAGGAGGACCATAGCTGTCATCAAGCCACCACGGTTTGAAGGTGAAAGGAAACCAAGCAGAGCAAAACTCATTGTGATTAGTGTCATCCCAAAGAACTGAACACCAGTACCAACATAAATACAGAGCAAATCAGAGTTTGTGGGAGGCCTGAAAACATCCCCATGAACCAATTTCCACCCCGTCTCTTCCTGAGCTTCTTCTTGAGTCTCTAGCTGGTTATACTTTGAGATGTCACGATATAGAGTTCGAAGCATAATCATGGCCACCATGCCAGATAAAAATAGAACAATCATTAAAGAATTGACAATTGAAAACCAATGGATTTGATCATCAGCCATCAGAAGATAGGTATCCCATCTTGATGCCCACTTAACTTCACTCTCCTGCAAGTTCAGTTGAGCAAACAAAATAAACAAAAAGCCATCAACAATGAACTACAAAACTTCTCAGCAGTATAATACCAAGCATTACCTGGAATTCAACATCATATGTGAAAATAATTTCCTTCTTATCTTCAACCACTTGAGGAGTGTCTGAGTTAGTAACAGTACGTTTTGCATGAGGATCGCAAGTGGTTAGTCGGGCATTATTACTCCATTCACCATCATAATCATGTTTCACACTGCAATTAACAAGTAGATTAAAATATTAACAACAATTCTTTCAATAAATCCTATCAATTTAGTCAATTAAGATGTGTTCACCTATATGGCATTACTTCAAAGCCAACAATTCTTGCAGCTTCACCTTGTGTATCCTTGTGATATTTTACTGTGAATACCAAGTGATTGTTGATAAACTGCTTCTCTTCTTTGCTCTACCAAAAATTTCATCATCAGCAGTTAAAGATCACACCTTACATCACATCTCCCAAGCCAAAATCTTTGCAATCTTTCACTAGGAATCAAGAAAATACGAAATTTAGTTTAAAAACTTACTCCTGCATACTGTCCTTTGATACCAATATGATAACCTTGTTGATAATATATTGAATCCTGACCAGGCCTCTTAATAGGTTTAACAAGAGGTAGATTATCTAGGATCCTGTCCAACATAGAACAATATGATAGAAAATGAGTTATTTGCAAGCAAAAGCAGCTTTTGTTACTATGAGAAACAGTGTTACAGTCCATCTTACATGTTCACCCGATATTCATCCTCAATTTTCTCCTGAAATTCTTTGGCAGTTTTTGCATTTAGCACAACACGACATACAACATTGCACATCTGTGGTTGCCTCATTTTAAACTGTATAAAACAAAATTGTTTAAAACTAATTTTGCAAAAGTCAAAAATGCATATGTAAGTTGGACACATATTAGAACCCACAGGAAAAGCTAAAGCTCATCTGTGTAAAAAAGACTCACCACGTAGGGAGAGTTCTCAATGCGATCACCACGAAGAACTTCTCCAAGATTCTCTGCACTGTCCAAAATTTTAGCTGGCTTACAGAAAGGAAGGGAGTAGTAGGAATATGGAAGCTGTGTTTTCGTAGAGGTCAGTTTATTCACTTTGACCATCAGCTCATCTCCCTGAACAAAGTAAGCATAGAGAAAAACATCAGAAACAGAGCAAAGAACATTACAGTTTCATTGGTATATTCAAGCCAGTAAATCCTAATGCAACTAAAATGATGCACTCCCAAGTCCTGGTAAAGATTTGCATTAAACATTCTTCTAATATAAAGCAGCTTATGGATCACAGATGGGCATAAATATACTACCAGCAAACCAACTTAATATCTCATCCCTAGCAAACGAATCTGCATAGATCCAATTAATTTAGCAAAGTAAAGAGAATACTTTGATTCTAGATAAATTTAGCTGCAGAAAAGTACTTCAATCCTAAAGCCCCTGAATAGAAGTCAACCAGCTACAAGGTGAGTTCACAAAACTCTAAAGGCACATGAGTGAACATGAAAATAGGCCAGCATAAGGATAGCACGTCTTTGAATTTCTCTCGGAAACTTTTGAGAGAGTAATTAATCTGATCTATAGCAGGGGAGAATATGTAATAAAATAATTTTTAAAAAACTACACAAATAGGTTCCATACCCATTTAGCAATCCTTAATCACTTACCAAAAAAACAACGAACGTCAAAATCCCCACTTCATGTCCAGCGATGACCAAAAGATTTCATTCAACAGTATTGGGCCATACTCATCTAATTCTAAAAACAATTATCTTAATCAACAAAAAAGACCCAAGATTGACTTTTGCATGATAACTTCCAATGCCACAAACTCATTAATTATTATTATTATCATTAACAGGCAGTCAATCCGCATGCCTAATTTCCTGTTTCAAAGGTAACTGAATTACCCCCCCCCAAAGAAAAACCTCAAATTTTATAGTCATTATAAAACGTGGTTCAAGTCCAGCTCGTATCATAGATCTGGTTAAGAAAATCCGAAAACAGATAATTAAGCGAATTTAACAAGATCCACCAACCAATCTATTAGCTAAATACTATCAGACAGTAAGCAAGCTTCAATCAACAGCTATCACAATATACAAGATCTAACATTATACTCAACCTAGAATAATGAAAAAAACTTGCCCAATACATGTATCAAGGAAATTACCTTCATGAAATCTTGCGGAGCCACACCGGGGAGATAGAAACAATGAGCAGTGACGAAGAAGAGACAGAACACCACCATCGAAACCGAGATCCATCGGCTAATCACCTGAGGCCTCACGACCTCCATCTGTCAGTTTATTTCAACACAATATCCAACTCTTCACCACTTACTCAGTCACCCCAACCCTAAGATCTAAGATCCACAAACACAACAGGAATATATCAATATCTTCACCAAATATCTGTATAAAACTTTGTAGAGAAAACCACTGTGCGTACTGCGTGTATCGCGGCCCACGGGAAGAACGAGGCGGAGAAAGGAAGGTGCAGTGGAAATCGAGATTTCTGAGGATTTCGAAGGAGTGGGAAGTGAGGGAGAGAGAAAAGCCTGGGTAGTCCTTTGGTACTTCTATAGGAGTAAACGTGCGAAGTGGATTTACTATGGCCGTTAGATTAAATGAACGAGCGGTAAGGATCGGATCTGAAGAAAATGGTGGTTGATGACGTCAGGTTTTTTGTTTGGATGCGATAAGGACTTGGTGGAGGTGTATAATTAATTAGTATTACTCGTAATACTGAGGTGGGGAGTAATTAATGAGGTGAGATCTTGGAAATGTTTGTTACTTTTTTTACATAAATGATCTCATTTTTATCAATGAAATTTGAAGTGACCCTTTGGTGTTGAGAATTACAAAATGGTCTAAAACATAATTAACACCGTAACTCACTTTGTGTGTGCTATAAAGGTAATCAAGATATCACGTCAATGGCATTTTATGTTATTACGTGATAATGGATAAAAAATTATTCGATTTGAAAAATATGTAATTTAAAGTTGTGAAAAATTACAAATTATTTGATTATGAGGCAAAAATTTATTATATTTTCAGCATTTCATTATCATCTAGCTTTTTTCAAAAACAAAAGTTTAAAAAATATATAATTTTTATTAATTATAAATTGAAATTACTGTAAAATTTAAAATTTGAAAATAATTATGTCAATTATTAAAGTAAAAATAACAAAAATAAATATATAATATAAAATAAATGTATTTTAAATAGAATGAGAAAAAAAATAAATTCAATATAACTTGTACAATTATACTACGAGATTAACAATAATCACTCAATTTCAATAGTAGTTGCAACTTAAATGGATTGAGTTATATTGCACATGGTAATCATTACAATAATTTTATTTTATAATAAATAAAAATTACAAATTATTTTATTATTTTTTATAAAAAATTAAATTAAAGTAAGGCGTCAAAATTTAACATAGTATTTTTCACTTCATAAACAATTTGTAATTTTTTATAATTAAATAACTTTTTATCCTTTTTATCTAAGGACTCCCACATTACCATGACATACAAGCAAGTGTCAATGACGTGATTATTTTTTCATGTAAACAATTTGTAATTTTTTATAATTAAATAACTTTTTATCCTTTTTATCTAAGGACTCCCACATTACCATGACATACAAGCAAGTGACAATGACGTGATTATTTTTTCATGTAGTAAGGGTACTGCAAATTACATTTTGGGCCATTAGGAGCATTTCATAACAACTAAGTCACCTCAGATTTCACATATGAAAATGAGGCTATTTATGTAAAGATGGGGCTCAATGTTTGTAATGTACTTTTTTTTTAATTTATTAAAAAAATTGTTTTTTTTAAACCACATAAATTTACTTTTTTTTTTTACAATTTTAATTGAGCATTACACTTTGATCTTTCTATTAGTTTAAACATTTAGATCAAATAAAAATTTAATACGGTATAAGAACAAGAAATCATATATTCAATATCTTTTTCTGCCAATGTTTTCAATGAGAAATGTTTGTAATATACTTCTTTTTGTTTATAAAAAAATGTTTTTTTAAAACACATAATTTACTAATTCTTTTTTTACAATTTTAATTGAGCATTGCACTTTAATCTTTTAGATCGGATAAAAATTTAATATATTATCAAAATGAGAAATCATGTATTCAACATCTTTTTTCATCCATTTATTGATTATTGTCCTAGTATTGAACATTATATTAAAAATTTATATTCGAATCATAGATGAATGAGTGCATTAAATTCAATCTTGAAATTTTAACATTACATTCGGTTAGGCTAGGCTAATTCAAATTAAATTTGAGCTGCAACCGTAATGTTTAAACTTTTAATTAGGAAACTTTTGGCCTAGAACCTTTTGCAATATAAATAAGAATAGAACATGTAATCTTACTTTATCAATATATGTTTTGTAAATAAAAGTCTCTATATATTTTAAAATTATTGTGCAGAATATTATGATCACTAAATTAAATTGTGAAGCTCCAAATCCCTTTATGTAAGTTTTGTTATTTAGTAATATATATATATATATATATATATATATATGTATGTATGCGTGTGACAGAGTGTTATCTATATATTAAAAAATTATCTTTCTGAATTCATGTAAAAGTTGAGGAAAATGTTTATTGATATTTAAAAAATTTACATTATTCTTATATTAATAAAATTAGTGATACAACTACTTATGTGTCAATGAAATTAACATCTTGAATATGCATGAAGATAACAATTATGTCAAGATCTTATTCCATTTTATATTAAAAAATTTAGGTTTTATTCTCAATTAATTAAAATAAATAATTTTCAAATTTTTTAAAAAAACATTTTAAGCCATTAATTTTGAAAAATATTTTTTAAAAACCGTTTAAATTAAAATCCAATTACAGAGAGTAGACCTTTGGCTGGCATCTATTGTACGTTATTATTGGCTCAAAAAGTGGATCAAGTCCCATCCTAAGAATAATAATAATAATAATTATAGTGTAATTTTCCATCTTTGACTTTGAACTTCGTACAGTCGTACTCTATTTTAAAAAAAGAAGAATTAACATTTATTTTGAGTGAGCAAGTGTTTAGAATTTAAACACTTGTTTTAACTCTGTAAATACTTGGGCAAATGATTACCTCTCTTTTCTGTCTTTCCTTTTTTCTCCCTGCATCTTCTTTCTGAAACTTCCAAACAGGTCCCAAAACTCCGGCTTTGGCCAAAGCCCTGGCTAGGGATGTAGTTAGTTCGTTTGCACCCTATTTTATTTACAAACCTATTGTTCGTTTAAAATTGTCTAAAATTAAATATCTATATTTATATTTTAGCTTATTCATAATTAAATATTTATTTTTCTTAAATAAATATATTTTTTATCTAAAATTTCATTAATAATATTTTAAATTTAATAAATTTCTATTTCATTAACTTACTGTATTATCCTACCATTCACAACATTAATTTAAAGAATTTATATCTCACTGATCCATATGTTCCACAATATATTATATTAATATCAATGATAATTTGATAAGTTTAATTTAAATTAATGACATTATTTAATTTTAACTAAAGTCAAAAGTGTACATTCAATTCTGAACAAATGTAGTATAATTTTTCTTGGAATTTTTTTGACACAATCTTTAGTTTATTGATGTGTAGATCAAAGTGTTTTTCTTATGTTTTTTTGATAAGGTATCTTAATATTTAAGATAGATGTGGTATCTTTTTTCAATTATTGTCTCTTTCTTTAATGATCCTTTAGACTTTTTTAGGTTGTTATCTTGCACAAATCTGAGATAAAATCAAGAATTTTAATTTCATGATATTCGAAAAGTAATAGTGACAATTGTACCAAGAGAAAAAGTTAGAATGAGCTTGATTTGTACTAAAACAAATGAGATTATTATTCAAAATAACTTTTGTATGAAAATAATGGTTTATTTTAAACAATCAACAACCTGCTTAGAAGATATAGCAAGAGGGATGAGTTTTTTTCCTCCTTAAGACATGTTAACCTTTGACTCAAAAAAGAAAGGAAAAAAAAAAAAAAAAGGTTAACCTTGAGAGAAATGAATGACTACCAAGCCCTCGAATCAAAGTATAGAAGTTAAATTAGAGTTGACCGTTGGAAGGTCTTCCTCATTTAGTTTGCACATCCATGTCAATATTGGGAAATGATCCGAAAATATTTTTGAATTCCTAAAGTCTTAAATCAGTTTAAGCAAACCCTGCTTCTTCTTGAAGAACCTAAACACTAAACTATTTCAAGGTGGTTCAAAAAACATATACTAGTCTTAGAATTTACGCATCATCTCTTACCAAAGCAAACGGATTCTTAATCATGCATTCAGTTTGCATTATTCTTGGAATACTCTGCTGCACCGACACTAAAACTGGGAGCCAGAGAATTGGATGTAATTTGCCGTTGAGATTTTACTAAATTTAATTCAATTTTCTAAAAACATCTAGAAAATGATCGTTTTAAAATAATTACTCTTTCTCCATTCAAAATTAAATATTCACACTTAATTTGATACAAAAATTAAGAAAAGTGTGACTTGAAAAGTGATCGCAACATTCTTCTTGTCATTAAAATAATTAATAATATTATGAAAATTAAGTTTGCTTTACGAGAAAAAAAAATTCAATTCTAAATATTTAAAAATGAGAATATAAACCTCCGATCTTAGTCGAAGTAATAGTTTAGTTGTGTATTTAGTTTTTCTTTTCTTTTTTGAGAATGCATAGACCATTTAAAACCTTTATCAAATGTATTTCCAAATGAGACAAGGTGATGATTGAGTACAAACTGAATGTTCTTTTCAAACAACATATTCATAGATCCCAAATTGAGTATCAAAACTAAACTGTTAAAGATGAGACTCTTTTATAATCCTTGTTCATAATCAATGGATGTTAAATATTGTAGATCAGACCGTGCAATCATTCTGTTTCATTTTGGAAAGAGACTTCGATAGCATTAAGCTGATTCACTAATGAGCCCTACTCTATCTATTTACATAGGTAGTAGTAATGACAGGCCAATCTATTTAGAGAACAGGACTTGTTGCTCCGTATACAAGAGAATAATTTCCACCCAAAACTCAGCCAATTGCATAGACCTGTCATGATCATGACTTTAATGTTGGAAGAACAGAATCCGAACAAATCCATACTCAGAAGTTTCTGAATTTTCATTTATGTTCTATCACATGATGAATGTAACCAAAAGTAACCACAGATAAAAAAGATAAGGAAAGATCAGTGCACAATCCAAAACTAAATCTCATAACTCGAAACATTCACCTCTTGAATCTTTTATCGCTAACTTCCTCTTTCACATATCCGATCAGTATACAGTACCCAAGGCTTTATCCCGATTTCTCTGTTTTGTTCAGAATGATAAAGTAGTTGAATACAGAGCTGAACAGTTTAACTTAAAGGGATCAGTTCATCTCTATCCAAAAGCGGCAAAGCTTGGGCATGGCTCTACAATTAGAAATGTCATTCACATGCATGCATATTTCAGAAAGAAGTTTTCCAACGTATCCAAAAGTTGGGGGGCTTGTATCCTGGGTCATGGGGTTTGCACCTTGCAACTGTCTCAGAAGAAGGAATGGCGTGTGAGCTCCACAGGAGCAGAGCCACAGTTCTCTGGGAAAGGGGGGGGGGGGGGGACGCATAACTCTCAGCCTAATGTATACTTATTCCATAAACTGTCTTACTCAAGATTGTGGCAGCCTGGTTTAATAAATATCCAGGCTTCTCTTACCATATAGAAAAGTAAATCAGTAACTCCGCCAACCAACATTATGTAATTACAAATACACTTTCAATAACCTGGAAAATCCATGAACTCTACTATAGTGAAACAAAACAAAACATTTTATGTTCAAAGAGACAAAACATATTTTCAAACTCTAAATAACAAGTGAATGTTAGAGCCAAACCATTTTTCTCTATTGCATCTTCAGTTGAGGTGCACAAGTAGGGCAAGACAGTGATTACTTAGTTTCCATCTTGACTGGGTGCTTCAATCAATCTCACAGTACGAGGGAGCATAAACTCTGTATATATTGGGTAGTGTGACGATGGATAAAGCTCATCAATGTTGTCGCTCACCACTTCACATGAGACTGGTATCAGAGATCTGCCTCTAAAAAGAATCCAATCAACATGCAGATCCTGAGTTTGGCGATCCCAGCAAAGGCAAAGAGCTCTAAAAATTAACTTCAGGAATTCAAGTGCTCCCTGCTTGTCACCTGACAGAACAAAGAAGGAACCTGTTTTGATCAGGATTCTTTTATATTAGAGAGATAAAAAAAGCTTTGGCAAGTTCGTACCTTTAAATCCGTGAAAGGTGCGAATCAGGGACACATTTTTCCTTACTCGAGCATTGGGCCAAGCATCCCTCATATCACCAACAACACCATGCTCTCTGTAATAGATGAAATGCAAATGTTCATAGCCATCCAATGGAGAAAAAATCGCCAGTGATAAAGCATTTCTTACAAGGTGATAAGAAGAAATTCAACCTGTGGTTAAGATACAGAGAAATTTCAGTCTATAACAGCATCCTCTATGAGTGGAAGTAGAAGGTTTGTTGAGATATAAAGTGACAATAGGTATTTGGGTGAAAAGATGTACATGTCAATGGCTAACATGGTTACTGACTCCAGTAAAATTTTGGTTGGAGTTCTTGATGGCAGTAAACCTACCCAACTCACAAGACAATGTCCAGAAAAGAAGCGGCTGTTGCGCACTGAAACATGCCTTTTAGCCTGCCCCCAACCCCCCAAAAGAAAGGATGTTAGGACAAGGCCTGGGAGGAAGATCAATGTAGGTAACCTTTAATCATATCCCCAGATGTGCACAGAGAAGTCTTAGTGAACTTGTAGCTTATTCTGAGTAACATAGAGCAGTATAGCTTCACTGTCAATACCTATCTAGAGTAAGAAACATAAAAAACTAAGTCGACTTATTGAGTACCTAGAATGCTGTGACTAACCCATATTCCATAATATAGCCTTTCAAAAGAAAAAAGATTGTCTTGAATACAAATATTTTCTTAATCTGCTAGTGGAAACATCCTATGTCAAAATCTTTCTATTTCAGATGTAAATCAACAGAAACAAAAACAGTACAGAATGAATTATTTTCCAGTCTTTTCACAAAGAGTCATGGGAGAGTCCAATCATTAAGATTTCAATTTCCAATTGAATGAGGCAGTCAATAGCTTCTGAGAAACCTCACACGGGTTTGGGTTTGTCACAACGCTGCTCAGAGGGAACAGAAAACATAAGAAATCACAACAGGGAAAAATGCGACAAAGCAATAGCTCTACATTGAATATTTTCTGGTCTGGCACAATCTGACTATTTGATTCCATGTAACCAGTCCATTACATTGCAGTTTGCTGTGTAAAAAGTGGTAGGTTCAATCTAAAGTTAATACTCCCCCCCTCCCCAATTGAATATCTAAAATTGACTTGGCATAAAGATTTGCGAAAGCATTTAGTGGGGAGTAATATCCCTTAAGCAGATTAATGGAGGAAGTGTAGATGGTTTACTTTAAGAAATGGATACTTATTTTGAGACAACTCTAGAAATTTGGACATTCAGTTTGGGACTGAGGAAATAACCTTTTTAAGGATCTACTGAATTCATAAAGTTTTTCCAAAGAACAAACTTTCCATCCCAAATTCATGAAGTCAGTTTTCAAGTTCTCTGTGAGCTAGTCATTTGGCTGAAGGCTTCCAGAACTATGAAATTCTTAAGTATACCAAAAACATGCTAAACTAGATATTTTGGGTTTTCCCAAATGCAACTGATCACATAAAGGAAGAAAATGATAAGCAAATATTGGTACTTGAAATCTTAGGAGAATGCTTCCTGCAAAATACTTTTTTTTTTCCATTTCTCCATATATTCAGTTCACCGATGTGTTTATTTAAGCTTTCTTTTTCTAGGCACAAAACACAGGATATGCTGAATGAGCTCTTCCTATTACATAGTTCCTACAAATATTTGTGTTGTTCCTTTATCTGTCAAGTCTCCAAGAGATTTATGATTTTTCTGAAAGGAAGTTATTCTAGTCTTAGTATAGCGGTCACTAAGAAAAAAATTGAATTCAACTCTCAAACACCTTAGTAATAATCCATATTCTGCATGGTCGGTCTCAAACAAACACTTCGATACAACTAGGAATGTTTGACTTTGATAAAAGACGACAGTTACAAGCAGTGAGTAAGGATCTACTGGTATACAGTATATGCATATGAGAAACTGAAGTAAATTCTTCAGCAAGATTGGAACAAATGTTAAACTTTTTACCATCACTTTAAATTGAAACACTACCTTGATCTCCCAAGAAGAAAACGACCGGTTGTTGATTCCTTTTGCGTGTTGAATCCTCCACAGTATATAACAGGTAAGCTAGGAGGCAAAGAGGCAATGTGTTGCCATGTCAACAAAGCACTTCGTCTACGAGCACGGGGACTGAACTCATCCATGCATGTGTTCACTATCTGGAACGAAAAACCTGGTGGCTCTGCACCTTTCAGTTGGAATGTGTACACAATTCGTCAAGGAAACGTTCCTGAGATCTTTGATATATTACAATACAAGGACTTGATGAAAGTTACAGCAGACAAAAAAATAACTGCAGAAGGATATAGTCCATGTAACAATGCATGGAACAACAGAACCCCAGGACATGCTTCCAGGCACAGAAGGTGATTCTGACAACCAAAAAGTTCCACCTTCTAACAAGCTCTACCTTCATTCGAAAACAGAATTTATTAGAAGAAGGGAGGAGAAGAAAAGAAACTTTTTTACTCGATCTATTGTTTGTCTAAGACTGGTGATGAACCCATTATTGATTTTCATTTTCAATTTATTCTATCAGGCTAATTAGCTGATTTATGACATTGCTTTATAGCATAAGATATTTTACCTTCTCCTTATCATAGAAAATTGAGCAATGCTGATCTGAAGTATCTTCATCTCCTTTCCTTGAAATTCCAAATTGATTGTAACCTAATTAATTAAAAAACAGGTTGTATCTGTAACAGTAAGCTTCCATTTTCGATGTTCCAATCAAAAGTCTACTTTTGCAGGATTCCCAACTAATTTACTAAAGCGACCAAAAAATGACCAGAAAAGAAGCAAAAAATCATGCATCATCTTATATCTGCAATCTGCATAAGATATGTCTGATAATCAGGTCATATTAATCACAGTCTGATCATAGTAATAAATCAAATGTTAAGGCCAATCCATGCACTTCCTTAAAAAGCCTACCAACAATCATAAACATCAGTCTTCCACAATTATATTTCTAAAATTAATATGGTTGTCTCTTAATATAATTGTCATGGTGGAACACTAATGTCATCTTTTTAATTTGATTGGGTTCCCCCATTTGGACTTTGAACTAATTTGACCAATTGAATCTTTTGTAAATTTGATTAACATTCCATCTTGATACAAGGTATTAGTAAAAATTTGTTAGTTCTAGTTCTTAGTAAAAAATATTCCAAAATCTATAAAGCCTTTTGCACTCTATAAACACGTTATGACAAACACTTAAATATACAGATGCGGGAGTACACCCCAATAGAGCACTCCTGATTTATTAAGAATTACAAATTTCAGATTATCCTTTTCCTTTCCCTTAACAATAGACAACATCTACATATGAAGCCAATGAAATGTATCAGACTTATGAATACTTGGATAAAATTTACATTAGATGGAAGAACAAGGTGGTTCAATGCTTCTAATGGAAGAAACAAATATGCCTGCTTCTTGGTTGAACAATTCTGCACTCAAAAGGTTTGTCCCAAACAACCAATCACATAACCAACACAATTTAGTCTGATCTCTGTCCTAAAAAATGGCCTAATCCCAAAAATGTTAACAGATTGCGTGCCACAATTCACTGTGTCTCTTTCAGTTTATACCCTCAGCCACCTTTACTCAAGCGCACACGTTTCCCAACCCAACTAATGCTTGTTCTTTCAAGGGTAAGCAACATCCACCACATTGCAGAAAGACTATAAAATAATTAGCTTAAGAAGCAATTAACAAACAGTTGCTAACTAGCATGTTAGCAGCTTTCACTGTTTATGTGAAACTTCACCTGGCAAGCACTGCTGAAGATACTCCAACTGTGACTTCACACCTAACATCCAGAAATGAAAAAAAGAAGGCAAATCCATCATCATCCAACTAATAACGAGAGAAAACAAATCAAAACTGAAAGAGACAAAGAATTAGAGCACAAAACACTACCGGTTACATGTTTCACATTGAAGTCCTCGCAACTAATAAAAATTAATAAAAAACCCATTTCAAAGACAAAAATCAAAATACATCCGGATCAAGCATTTCAACAAATGCCATAGCTACAATCAAGATTCAAGATCCAATAACGTTTATACGCAATACAAAAAAGAAATCTTCATACCCTGCTGAGTACAGAGAATCATTGGAGAATAACTTGTGATAACACTTATGCAGATATCTTTCCTTTTCTCCCATGAATATGGACTATCCTCTGCTTGATCTTCAAGAAGATTAAATGTCATTACCGATAGAGAAACACTCATTTTCCTCAGCCCCTCTACCTCCCCCAACTCTTCCCCTTTTTTCCTTCTTTACATGACAGCAAGCAACTAGCAAGCCAAACAACCCAGTTGCAGAATTTTCCTTTGGATTTCTCCTATTTCTGCTCTGTGCTTCCTAAAAATGGAATCTTTGAAGTATGTACACAGAGAGTGTCTTGTTCACGTTGTACACCCGTCCAGAGAACTCGTAAAAAAGTTCAAAAAAAAAAAAGAAAGCTACGAATTTTAAAAAGCTTTGTCTGCTTGGATGCTGTAATTATCACTGTAACGGACAGGAGACACCGAGTAAACCAAGCCAAGAAAACTTCCATTGCCAAAACCTCCCTAATTCTCTTGTATATTTGCTATAGTTATATTAAGTGTAATTGAATGATAAGAAGAGACATTTATCTTGAATAAAAAAAAATTTAAAGGAAAAATATTAAAATTTATTTTATTTTATTAAAAATATGTAATATTTTGTAATGATGATCTATATGAAAAACAATTTTAAATATATGTAAAATGCGCTTAATAATATTAATATATACTATAGTTAATAAAATAAATAAAAATTACTATTGAATTGAGTATTTGTTAAAAGTTTTGGATCTCCAATTTTTTTGAATTGTAGAAAATTAATAATTCAAAACACTAAACATCTTTTTATTTTGGTATAAAAGGTAGAGAAATAGTTTTAAAACTCAAATACCTATTCAAATTATAAAAATACCTCACTAAACGATAATTTTTAAGTTTTGAAGTTTTTTTGTGTTTAGGTTGGTAATAAAAGAGAAAAAAGTACTAATTCATTTGGCCTACGGTCTTAATCTTATTTGATACTTTGCACAATAATTAAAATAATTAAAAAATAATTAAGTAATAATAAGTAGCGGTAAAAAAAAACTTTATATTGAAATTTTAGAAATAAAGGATTCATAGTTATATACATCAATAAAGAAAAGAATATAAGGTAATATAGCAAATACAAAAACTAATACATTATTTCTTTTCTCGGAACAGCTAATTTGAAACAACATTTATTTATTTTTCGTAAATGAGTCCACAAAGGAAAACTGGAAAGAAGAAGCTTCTTTTTTTTTTTTGGGGAAGGAAAGAATTTTTTTAATGCACTATCTTTCGGTATTAGTGGGCACCATCAACCTTCAAGGAATAATTGAGGGTACTGCCAAGTCTTTGCTGCTAAATCATTTATTTATTGCATATCAACAAAATAATTGATGACAATTAACATTGAGATCTATTTTTTGTCCCTAGTAATCATGAATTGGATTTCAACCTTGGTAAATATTTGATACGGGCAGGATTCATAATCTAACACTCTTACAAATATTTTATCGTTTCAAAATTAAACATTCATATTTTTATTATAATTTATTCATTTTCTTTAAATAAATATTTTTTATTCAAATTTTCATTAATAATCTTTTTAATTTAAAATATTTATATACAATTAATTCATAATCTTAATCACTTTATATATTAATTTAAAAAATTTAATATATTAATTTAAAAAATTTACATCACATCCATTCGTAAATCTCATAATCTATTATATTAATATTTAAAATAATTTAATAAATTAATTAAAATCAATAAACTCTTTCAATTTTTAATAAAATCAGAGGTAGATTGGAGGAGTATTACTTTATAGTGACTATAAAGTGCTTTCTTGTTTTAAATCTAAACAAGTCATTGCACACATTCCAATTCAATAGACAAATGACTTCTTTTGGTGGGTTTTTTACTTTTGTTCAAACACCTCTACAATTTTTCCTAAAAAGTGGATAATGAGGATCAAAGTGATACCACTTTAAAACTAACTCAGAAATGAAGTAACATTCTTCCCCATTGAAATTTATATATTTTGGCAATATTATCTATCTGAAGAAAGCACATGAAGCCGAAAGGAAAAAGAATGTGTTTTACTTGTTTCCTTCTACTCACAGGCCAAAACTCACATCTTTGTGGGATATTTCTCAGGGCCTGAGAAGCAGAAAAGCAAAGATTTTGGCAGCTTTTTGTTGAATAATTCAAAACCAACCCAACTCATTGAAAATATACAAATACAATGGCTGTTTGCTCTTGGACTAATATAACTACTCAAGCAACCAGCTCATCAGGGACATAACTCAGTCATCACAAGGTATTAACCCAAACTTTTTAAGGTATCCTTTTACCCGACCACATTTAACTGGATGTAACTGTAGAAATATTTCATAAACGAACTAGCTCCAAACCTACAGAAATATTTCCCATCCATGTTTTTATTTTAAAATATTTAAAATTAAACATTGGCCTTCCTTCAATGACCTCCTTAATTGGATAAATTGAAACCCCTCTAGCACGTAGACCTAACACTTGGCACAACATAATATTATAACATAAGTAAAAGCAGTCCTTAATTTAGTTTACATTCAAAAGTAAGCATTCAATTTTCAACTCAATTGAATATAATTTCTGTTTTTAGAGCAAACATGCGGTTTCTTTTGCAAATATAAATTCTGTTTCCAGTCAAGAAGGGAAGACCATAACAAAAATCATATTGAAAACAATGTACATTTGAAAGCAGTGTATACAAAGACGTTGCATTTCATTTTATAAAGAGAGTTATTATTGCATTCATTGGAGGGGGGCATCAAAACGATGGGCCTGTAGTTTCATTTCATTTATGAAGGAGCTTACTTCATTCATAAAGCTTGAAAAATGTCCAAGAATCACAAGGGAAACATCAAGACTTCTTCACCCTTTTTGTATGATTTTCTTTAACCATGGCTCCCCCAGAACAGCATAAGCAGAACACAAATTAAGAAGACTGTTTCAGCACCCATTCTACTAGTGTTGGGATTGCAAATCCTGTTGCAGCCTTCTTCTTATCGTTCCAAACAGGCCCAGCCATGTCAATATGCATCCATTGCACATTCTCATTGACAAACTGCAAAGAAATGACGAATTTTGAGATATCTCACCAGCAGTGAACACTAAACAACAATTCTATTTCAAGAAAAGGATATAAAAACAGGAGCATAGCCTAATAGTTCCTTGTTCTTAGTTTTAGTATTTGAAAGTTCTGGGACTTGGCAAACAATATCTGTCAGTGGAGGAACTTCAAAGGAGTGATCCTCAGGGAACTCTATAAGATATAGGTCAGGATATACTGAACATTTCCACTGCCAGAACAGTGATCCTTGTGAAATTCTAGACCATAGAAAGCAAACTTTCTTGCTACAAGAGTTTTGAACTGTGATAAGTCATGAACAAGGAAAAGATTTACTTTTGCTCTCCTAAAGTGTGAAATCTATCTTCAATACAATTCATGCTCTCATCATGACACTATAAAAGACTTCAATTTCATTCCATTTCAAGACGGGCCATCCTCAAATACCAACATTGACCATTTCTCTTATTTCATTTGTTATAAAAGATGTTAACCAAAGCTAGAAGCATATTAAATGAATCAAATTTCACAGTGCTTTTAAATGCTGTACAGCTCTAGAATTCATTGCATAGGTGGAGGCAGACGTGAGTGTAATCAGTACCTGTTTCAGGAAAAGAGCTGCAGTTATAGCACCACCTTGACGACCGCCAGTGTTCACCATATCAGCAACTCCTGATTTCATAGATTCCCAATAACTTTCCTCCAAAGGCATTCTCCAAAGTTTTTCTCCAGCAGTTTCTGAAGCCTCAAGCACATCCTTGGCTAGCTCATCACTGGGTGTAAAAACACCTGTATTGAAATTTGAAACTCAATAAAATTACACTTATAGTGCTAAGGTTTTCCTTGATATGGCAATGAGAGAATTAAGCACTAAAACTATAGCCAGACACTCTTTAAAAGAAAATGAAATGTTTAGTTTTTTCAATAACTAAAGTTATCAATTGCATTCATTGGAATACTCCTAGGAACAAGGGAAACTGTACTCCATTAATCTCATGATAACTTTTCCAAAAATCAATTATTGTATGTACCTGCAATTGAAGGCCCAAGAGCAACAATGCATGCCCCAGTCAGTGTTGCTAGATCAATTATCTGCATGATTATGGAGGTCATAATTAGAATGCAACCAAAGACGAAGGGACTTGCATGCATTATGAAACCTTAGAAAAACGCTAGCATAATATTCAGAGCAGCTATGTTTCCAATAATATGAAAAAATCCTTTAGAACTAATGCGGACCTAGAGCACAAGATTCTTCCATAAGAAACAATGGAGCAAAACCTTAGCATGTAGCATTACTTGCCCCTTTCTTGAAATGATTAGTTATAGCAAAAAGGGAAATTGCACTCAAGCTATCAGTGAAAAATTATCGCTTTAGATAGCATCTCTCCTTAAAATTGCTGCATGCCAAATAATTGGCAATGTATATTCCTAACCTCATGTAGAAAATCAGCCTGTTCATTGCAAAACAGTTTAATTCCCTGAAAGATGTGCATGCAACAAAATTATTCAAGAATGCTTCACACTGAAATGATAGACTGTGATCAAAGCCTAAGTCATACATTCCAGAAAGGATATGTCAGCACAAAAATTCATCATCTTGGAGTGCAACAGCTAATACCAACAGTTTCTTTAAAAATAGATTTGCCTATGTAATTAGAGTATCAATGATACCTTTTCTACACCTTGGTTGCAAGTATATATCAAAGCATCTGCCAGTGTAAGTCTCCCTTCAGCATCAGTATTATTGACCTAATGTAAAATTGACAGAAAGGATAAGAAAGATATTGAAAACCATAAAAACCATCTTCCAGACAATTGGCTCCAACACTACAGAGTATAAATTTAAATGTGTTATATCCCCCATTTATCTCTTCTGTCGAGGCATCATAAGAATAAAATGAATTTTGGAAACACTCAGGGAGGAGAAAAAAAAGAAAAAGAAAGAGAAACCTCACAACCTGTATCAACTAACTATCTGATTAGGAGATGGACACAAACCAATAGCACACAGTAAGGATAAGCATTATGCTTTTGTTCATTCACCCATCTATTTTTCCGAGTATTGACAAAATACTAATTCCTGGATGAGGATTACAACCCGTTAAATCAATGGAAGCTATGGTTCATAACTATAACAGCTACTTTGAGATCATTTCATTCCTCAGACGAGTATAACTCTACAGCACAACTTAATCATATCCTGAATTGTTAAACCCTGAAATTAAATGCCAACCTTATAGTGAGAGATGATAACATGCATCTGCACAAATTTATTTAGGGTTGCGATAGTAATGAATGCAGAAAACTGTCAAAAATCTAACTAGAGAACAAGGGATACAAAAGAATTTATGGTCCTTATCGGCTGATTAAGAGGAACTAACAGCATTACCTCAATTGTCTTCCCGTTTGAAGCTGTGACAATATCTCCAGGCCTCATGCCTGCTCCACTTATCATATTTTCACAAGCAGCAACAACAAAATGAACCTAAAAGGCATATCACCATCAATTAGTTTACACTGCAGAGTTAAATCAGTTGTTATTGGAGCCTAGAGGTAATTGGAGAAAATTTATAGGATGAAATTGATTCCACAAGCAGATTAGGGACCAAGAGAGCTATAGCATGAAAGCTGAATTATGATCTACCTCCACTCCGGCAGGCTTTATTTGAC
The DNA here is from genome assembly GCA_019593545.1 of Apocynum venetum. Lineage (NCBI taxonomy): Eukaryota > Viridiplantae > Streptophyta > Magnoliopsida > Gentianales > Apocynaceae > Apocynum > Apocynum venetum. The sequence continues at coordinate 4,824,596 of SRSM01000326.1, read as the reverse complement.
CAAGAGCCTTTGCTGCACCTAATACAGCTGCTGAGCCTCCCATAGTCAAATTTCATGAGCTCAATTGAGCATCCTGGTCCTGTTTTAATGTTGTAGCCACCACTGAGAGAGTAACAGAAGGAAGTTTATCAATTGAAACACATATATATACTATATATGTAGTATTACAATCTGACAACATTCTAGAAGAACCTCCATTTTTACCTGTCAAAAGTCAATCCCTTACCAACCAAACCCAGTTTGGTTTTGACTAATCCACCTGGAGGCTTGTAACATAAATGGATAAATTGAGGAGGATTCGCAGAAGCAGCAGCAACACCAAGATAGGAACCCATTTTCAACTCCTTGCACTGCTCTTCATTCAAGATGTTTGCTGTAAGAACATCGCTATACATTGAAGCGATTCTTCTGGCCTCTTCAGCTAGCACAGCTGTGGAGAAGAGACAAATTAATCTTCTCACCGTTTAAAAACACATATAAATAAACAAAAACTGAACCTCACCCATGCTGCTTCATAGCAAAAGGCAAAGCCATAACAAAACCAAAAGATCAAATAATCAATTGCAATATTATGCTTAATTGAGTAAATAAAAGAAAGAGGAAATATGAGAAAAGATTACGAACCAGGAGTGAGTATGTTGGCAGGTGCATTCACAAGATTTTTACCAAAAATTACTGCCGAAGAAATAAATTCTGCTTGCTTGAGTTTTTTTTCAATCTCAGATCCAACTCCAAGACCAATAATATCCACAGATTTAAGAGTTGGTTTCTTTGATTCTGACTTGAATCTACTGTCTTCATATGTCCCCAGCACAGTGCCTATGTAGACAGAAGAAATAGTGCCAAGGTCAATTGCCACGTAAATAAATGTCAAAGACTGAAAAGAAATGAAAACGAGTATGAAGTACCAGATGCAATAGCTGAAGCAGATGTAAGCTTCAAATCAGGAGAAAGCCCTCCAGAGGAAGCAAGTGCAATAGCAACATTACTTGCCTGAGCAGACTTAGCTGCTGCAGCAACAGCCTCTCCAAGACTGCGATAAGAATCAGCAGGTGATGCAACTGATCCAAGGCCAACTAAACCAACCCTTTTAGTGCCGAGGCCAGGAAGCCTTAATATTGTACACTGCCCAGACTTCCCTGTAAAATTCTCTTCAATAGAGACATCAGACAACAAGCCATCTAACTGGGAATCTAACTTTTGCAACAGTGGATTTTGGAATTTTGAGTTGTGGTCTTTTGACATGTCTTTCTCTGTAACAGCTACTGCAAGTATGTCTCCTTTCCATTCCACCGGATCAATTTCTTTAGCCGCAAAAGAGATCTTTCAAAGATTTCCACAAGATAGGACAATTTCAATATTTCATTAACATGAATATGCCCTTGAATGTTTAATCTAATGCTGATGCACACTATATGCTTGATGCTTCACATTATTTAACTTCAGAAAAGACGCATATAATGTAGATGAAGAACAAGAGACAGAAGATATCAGAGGAATTCAAAATGTCTCCATTAAAGGAACCCAATGTACCATGCCTAGTGAAGGTTATTAAAAATAAAAGAATTAAACCCCCAAGAATCAATCCAAGAACAGCAGAGACAGATAAACACTACTTAGAGCTTATCAAACACTAACACGAAAAAAAGAGAAGCAGGCAAACAAAACCAATTTAAATTGACAAACTACAACTCAATTAAAGAAATCAAAATACTAAAAATGCAAAATCACTGACATAAAATTAGCAGACAAGTAACCACATCGAGTAAAACGGGTCAACACAAACTCAACAGTAAATCAAGAAACCAAAAGGCCCAAAAATGAAACAGCCAACAGCGACAAAATCTAACCTTAGGGGCCTCGATTTGGTTAGCCTGAGTAAGGCCAAGAGTGGCCTTAGCAATAGAGTGAGCCATTCGTTTAACTCTCCTAGAACACAAGGGTTCAACAGAAATCGAAAAACCCCAGATGGGATTAGATCTAAACCTCGTAAAAACCGATGCAGAAGAAGAATAAGAACAAGATGTAGAAGCCACCAGAGTGAGAGAGCAGGCCAAAGAAGATGATGCTGATGCTCTAATGGCGGCCATTGTTGAAGTGCGTGTCTAATCTATTTATAGTACTACCGAAAATACATTAACGTACGTAAGAGTCCCAACGTTTGACGATTTATTTGATCAAATTTTCCCGAGAGGAGAGATTAGAGAATGAGAAAATGGGGGAATTTTGACTTAAGGTGGCATCTAAGGTACCCATGATGCCAACCACATCATCAATAGAGTAAACTATTGTTTTTTACTCCTCACAACCTTTTGTATTTGTTCGTTTTAAATTGTGGCTCCTTATCCAATGATGGATTCTTTGCTGGACTGCCTGTTTTTTTTTTGTCATATTCTATCTGTGGGTGGTCAGTAGATCATATTTTCCTTTTTCGGTTGAGGAGAAAGAAAAGTTTAAATATTTTTAGATGGAAAGAGAAGAAAAAAAAAAGTTGGAGGAGTCAGTTTAGGTAGAAGGTTTAATTTTGTTTTCGCTCAAATTGGTAGAATAAAAAGAAGAAAGTTACCTTTAGTAAATCTTCTCGTGTTGATTAACAATTTTATCTTAAGATATTTATATTATTTTCACTTCAATTTTTATATTAATTCAAAAGAATATAAAAATATGTGTAAATTAAAAGTGTATATTTTTTAAAATTTTTTATTTTTTGAAGAATTTTAATAACTTTTTTAAATAATAAATTTTCAATAATCTCTTTCTCTCTTTTTCTTTCTTCTCCCACCAACTTGTTTCCTTTTGCTTAATCTAAAAATGATCTTAAAGATGATAATTAGTACTCATCCAAGTGCTAAAGCAGCTGGTCAAATGCCCTTATTTCCATCTGAACATTCAAGTTCGAATCTCTTCTCTCCATATATCAAAAAAATTAAAAAAATTCACATATCAATCCTTAAATATAAATTATTTAATGATTTTTTACAAATATTCTACCTCTTATTTTTTATGCTATCATCATTTATTCTTATCTCTTTCCCTCACTTCATTTATTGAAATTTTAGTTAAGAAAATTAATGCATCTGCCACCCATTAATACAAATCGTTGAAATTATTTGTATTTATTTTATAATTTTTTAAGAATATTTTATCCATTCTTTCGTGTAATATTCTTATATATTTTATTTTATATCTTTTATACTTGTAAAATGAGAAACGACTAATAATTAAGGTATTTTACCAATAATTTTTTTTATATGTATAAAAGTGAATTCATAGATTTATATTAATCGATAGAGGGAATAGTCAACAATAAATATAAGTTTTGTAAAGAGAAAAAAGTAAAAAAAAAGACACAAGTTTCAATAAAATAAATACATAATAAATGAAATCATTTTATGAAGAAAAAAATTATTTGACCTATGTAAAATTAGTACAAACGATTAATATTTAGGAACTAAGAGAGGATTAAGTCTTTTTTTTTTTTTTTGGTTTAATATCAATGACATCGCCAGTTATGCTATGAAATTTTGTGCAATTTGCTAATCAAATTGGAATAAAGAATTTCATCCATTGATCAACTTTAGAAATGCGTTTAGTAGTGGCAAAATGGGAGAAGTCCAACACATATCCAAAACTAATCATTATCAAATGGAACTTTTAGAAGAGATACATGAGATGTTACACAAAAGCCTTTCAGAGGTCCATGTGGAATTTCACAAAACTCTTGAAGGACTTCCACAACACTGTACACAAAAGTCTTATATAGAAGTTTTGTGAGCTTATACATGGAAATTTTTCAGAATGCAAACAAAGTAACTTTTTGTATGTTTAAAGGTTTTGATGAATTTTTTTAAAAAAAATATCATGTGGATGTCAAAGATTGACATGTATTGTCCATTGTTATAAAATCTTTCATTTTTATGTAAAAAAAATATGATCAAAATATAAAATTTTAGGAATATAAATATGGCCGGTAAGTTACAAATCAGAAAGTTATGGGTTTGAATCATCATACTCCATTCTTTATGGCATAGTCGAGTGGGTAAGACATGTGATGACGTAGGGATAAATTATTCGGCAATGCAGGTTCGAATCCCGTTTTGATAAATTTTTACTGAAATATTATGAAAGTTTGTCCTGATATTTGAATCCTGTTTCACTCGTACACATTCCTCGATTTACAACCCGTCTAATTAAAGAACCTCTTATACACAAGTGGAATAGTTCTCTCTCCCTCGTAAAAAAAAATACAAAATGTTGGATTTTTTAGTACAGTGCATGTGAGGAAAGTTGAGTTAAATAAAATCACCCATGATCATATTATTCCAATATTATAAAGTGTTTGATTATTTAACAACTCTTATAAATTCATTCATCAAATTGGGTACATCGCGAGCATGTGGAGTAGATGGGTTGGGCAGGTCAAATGTGACCTCATCTTTTAAAAAATTATAAAGAATTAATATTTTTTCTGCAAATTCTCTTAGCAAGTAGAGGAGTTCTTAAGTTCTTTTAACAAGTTAAGCTTACTTAATTTTGAAACCTTTTCAAAACATGACACTAAGAGCCCGAGGTAAATATTTCATGATACAATTTTGTTTTGTTTACATTGTATTTTATCTCTATTTGGTTTAAGAGTTGGGGGTAATGTATTATTTGTTATCATTAATGTTTAGCCCATATGTGTAACTTTTTCCTTTCTATGTTTAACGAAATTTTATCTTGCTCGTAAATAATAATAAAAAAGACTAAATAAACAAGTGCCTTTTGCAACCATTTTGTTATTAATTTTGAGAAATTGATGTTGATACCAATTTATTCTTATTATCTAAGGTTTTGATTTTTTTTTTATAACTTAAATCACCCAATATATCACTAGTAAAGTCTTATATATTAGTTGTTCCACAAATTACACCTAATGTTAAGGTGTCAACATGAGAACTTTTCTACATATAAAATTAAAATTACTTATTATTTAAAATAAACCACATTTAGAGATAACTATATTTATATTAAAAAATATAAAAACTAGATAAATCCCAGTCTATATTATTTGTCTATCACCATGAAATTTTAATGAGTTATTTAAATTTTAAAAATTTATTTTTAAATTAATTATTTACATCTAAAAAATAAGCTACGTAACTTTTATATATATATATATATATATATATATATATATAAACGCCAAGATAAGAGATTCAAATTTGACATTCTACTATTTAAAATTTAAGAATAAATTTATTAATTTTTATTTATATATTATTAATATTTGACGACATATATGATGATTTTATTATTAAATATTCTAACAAATTTGCTTCAGTTAAATTCTTTTATATTATTCTTGAGTAATATGTAGATATTTTAAATCAAACAGAGTTGAAACTTTACATGTTCTATTAATTTATTGACTCATTTTTCATAAATTGATATTCTATGTATTATAAATTGTTATTAATTCTTTAATTTTTATTTATAAGTTATTTTGTTTTTCAATTATTCATTTTCTTCTAAACAGTAAGTCAAAATAACCTTTCAAAAAAAAAAAAAACAAATTCCACACACACACACACATATAATATATATATATATATATATATATATTCTTCCAAAAATCACACATAATATTGAGGTGACAACATGAGAATTTTTCTAGACATAAAATAAAAAATTATTTAAAAATAAATCACATTTAAAGATAAACTATATTTATATTAAAAAAAGAAGATAAACTATATAAATCCCAACTTATATTATTTGTCTATCATCATAAATTGTCAATTAATTATTTAATATTTATGCGTTATTTATTTTTTCAATTAATTTTTTTCTTCTACAAAATAAGCCATAAGCCAAGATAACTTTTCAACAAAAAAAAAAAGAGCCAACATAAGACGTTATAATTTGGCATTCTACTATTTAAAATTTAAGAATAAAGTTATTAAATTTTATTTATATATTCTTAATATTTGAAGACAAATATGATGATTTTATTATTTATTATTGTGACAATTTTTCTTGTTAAATTCATTTATATTATTCTTGAGTAATATATAGATATTCTAAATCAAGAAGAGTTGGAACTTTACACGTTTTTATTAATTTATTTATTCATTTTTCATATATTGATATTCTATGTATTATAAATACCTATTAATTCTTTAATTTTTATTTATAAGTCATTTTGTTTTTCAATCAATCATTTTCTTCTAAACAGTAAGATAAGATAACCTTTCCAAAAAAAAAAATCATATAAGACATTGAAATTAAAATTTTAACTTTTTAAATTTTAACAATAAATTTAATAATTTTTAGTTGTATATTCTTAATATTTGAAGACGTATATAGTATTTTATTATTTATGATTGCGATATCTTTTCTTTAGTTTAATTATTTACATTTTTCTTGAGTAATATGTAAATATTTTAAAATAAAGATGAATTGAAACTTTAAATATTTTATCCATTTATTTATTTCATTTTTCAAAATTGTATTTGAGTTATTTTAATTAAGAATTCTGCACTTAGATATTTAATAAATTTTTATTCCATCTCGTGTATAATTCTCTCAATTTTTATAAGAAACAAAATAAAATTACTAAATAAAATTTTGTAGCATAAATAAAATAAATTAACAATCAGGTTGGGAGTCTATACTCTTTCGCCTACAAATTGTGGGTAAAACTTTTTAAATATAAAAATTTATTGGTTAGTTTTAAAAAAATAGATAAATAAAGAATATTATTGTTCGTAAAAGACAATAATGTGGATACAAATTTAGATACTCCTTTTTATAACCAATAAATTTTCAGAAGAACAATCATTATTACTTCATTTTTTATTAATGGAATTTTACTTTTTCATTTTTTAATTGACAAAAATACCCTATTTTATTTCTCTCACACTGTAATTTTTTAATTAATTCTTTATTTTTATCTTATAAAGTGATTTTCTTTTCCAAATAATCATTTTTTTCTACAAAATAAGCCAAGATATGGCATTTCTATTTTTAAGTTATAAAATAGAATTACTAATTCCCATTTATATATTCTTAATATTTGAAGACGTATATGATAAATTTATTATTTATTATTGTGATATTTTTTTTCTTTGGTTTATTTTTTTAGAATTTTCTATAGTGATAAGTAAATTTATAAATTAAAGATAATGCAGAGATCTAAAAATTTGTACCAAATGCTACAGATGATATAATATATTTTTATATTTATAAATTTTATTGTCGTAATTATTATATATAAATGGGAAAATTGGTAAAAATGCCCTAAAATATTTATAATTATTCAATTATATCTTGTATATTTTTATATCTTATATTCTCAAACTTTTCGATTGATTTTTATATTCATATGACGTTAGAGTATAAAAGATATAATTGAAAAATTGTATATAACTTAAGATTATACGATGTTAAATAAAAGATAAAATCATAAGTAATTTGAGTATTTTTTCTATATATAAATTAAATACTTTAATTCTATTATTACAGTTATATAATTTTAATTATATGCCAATTATAAATATATAATTTTTTTATATGTTAAACACCGTTAAAAATATTCTATCTCTATTTTTACTTATAATTTTTTTAAAAATACCAAGTATTGTACGGATTTAATACTAGTTGAAAGAAAAAATTAACCTAGTAAAATCCTAGGAAAATACTAGTAAAAATCCTAATACTCAAGTTCTAAAAAAATACTTTACTTCATACACACACACACACACACTTAAGTTTAGAAATCTTTTGTGAAAATAATAGCAGTTTTGAAAACATTTTATCAAACCTTACTCCTATAACCAATCTTCCAAACAATTATTCTCTGAAGATCATCTCAAGGAATTCAAGCTAATCCTCATTCTCATCTTCCAAGATTATTATTTTAGTATAAATTCAAACTAATCATCAATCTCATCTTCCAAAATCATTTCACTATAAATTCAAACTAATCCAAAATGTAGCAATACTTTGATATTAATCTCCGAATCCAAAAATTAAGCCAAAATATTTGACAATACAAACATCATTATGGAATTCGTTGTTCATCTACCCAGAAATTACTATTCACTGTTCACAGCCGAAATTTTGCACAGTTTTTGCAGAAATTTACTTCCTCATTCATCTCATCATAATCCTCACTCGAACCATTACAAATCCCTCTATCATTTCCAAACTTTATTCCAAAACATATTGAATATAATTCTAAGGATTAAACCCTATAATCCCATCAGGATTTAAATAAACTATGATGAACAAACTACTACATCAATTATATATGTAAAGCTGGAAAAAATTTCAGATTTACACCAAAGTTTATATAACACAATTTGAACACATAATCCATGTTCTTCAAGAATCAAGAACATGTAAACAAACAACAAGATCATAGAATCAAGTTTAAACAAGTAAGAAAATTCACATTCTTAAAATATCTTAGGCAAGAACTTTTCCTTCTTCCCTCTCTCTCTCTCTCTCTAACTTGTATGTAATAGTAGTAGAAAGCTTCCACTTCCTTATCTATTTATAGACAACATTTCTAGCTTAGTTACCAAGACTAAAGCTAGTTCCATAATAATCCTACTTAGATTGATGAATCAAGATAACTAGTGTCCATAATTTGGAGCTTGCTAAATATAGTGTAATAATAAATCTAACATCTTACATTCATGAATTAGCATAATAAGTGTTTTTAAAATTAAATATGACATGCTAGATGATCTCTAACCCATCATCTATTCATCCTCCTTATCCATACAAATAATGTTCTAACTCTAACGTAATTTTTTATTTTTTATTTTCTCTTTCTCTTGGCCAAAGTTTAGGAAATAAATTTCCCTTTGGTCCTTCAAAATTCTTCTATCTTCTCCTTGTTCCTACCTATTTCTTCTCCTTTTTATTTTCCTCCCAAAACTTCTCAAGTACACTAAATTCCTCAAGGAACTTAATTACACAAAATAATAAGAATCCCATAATTCTAAATGAATCACAAAGACATCTAAAACTTTATTCCACCAAGTAAAATTATAACAATAAATTAAGGTTCTATAACATAATTTATATTCTAATGGCCTAATTATATACTCATACATTCTAGGTTGTTACAATAGATGTTCCCTCATTGATAAAAAAAAAAAATCTTAAAATAAGGAGACTGCTAGTAAAAATTTAAATTTAAATTCTTATTTTTCAAATTTAATCATTTAATTATAAATAATTGAGACATTTGATTATCGATAATGCAATTATAATTTTAAATTAGTCGTGTCAATTGAAAATAATATTTTTAAAAATTATATTAATACTTGACTTATTTAAAATAGTAGTAATAATTTATATATCTATCTTTCCAAAGGAAAAAAAAAAGAAAGATGGATCGCGTCATAATTTTTTTAAAGAAAATTTATCCTATTTAGTCTTGTATATTTGAGTCTTTGCTTATTAATATCACATATATTTAATATTGTAAAGTCCAAAACTTTTAATATTTGGTCAATAAGGTCCTTTAGTCAAATTCTTAATCGATTTAAAGGATCTGTTAGTCAAATTTTTTAAATCAATATTAAATATGTGAGATGCTCAAATACATATGACTAAATTGGCAAATTTTCGTTTCTTAAAGTTAAAAGGAAATACTGATATATGTCCCTCCATGGATAATCATAAAAGTAGGAAATAAATATTTTTGGACAATATATATATATATATAATTTTTTTTCAAAATTCGGGGGCAATGTAGACTTGTACTGTTGTACATCTCCTTCTCTTCTACAGGAATTGTACGTTAAATTATTTTCTCTCGTGTCTCTGAAAACCCTAGTGATTTACAGGTGAAGTTCTGTTATTGGGAAGCAAAAATGGTGGGGGCAAATTTGAAAGCAGAGACGATGAAGCTCATGGAGAAGAGGACCGCGTTGGAGTCAGAGATGAACGCCATCATCGAAACTCTTTGCCAGCCTGGTGGCCCCGGCCTCACCGGCAACCTAATTGATTCGGAGGCAAGCTTCTACTTCATTCTTTCTCTCTTTATGCTTTACAAATTCGTACTGGATCATGTGCTAGTATTAGCTTTCTCGTAAACTGAATGTGTGCACCGGAATTCGGCGCATGTTGAAGTTTTGCTTTTGTGCTTTTATAGTTAGAATATGTTTTTTTGTTTATTATCTTATTTTTTTAATTGTGTTTTGGTTCAGTTTGGAGTACAGGAAGGAATTGGAATGATAGGGTTAGGGATTGGAACGATTTGAATTTTCAAATTTGGTTACGGAGTTCTGAATTTAGAACTCATTACACTTTCAGTTTTTAAAAATTGGAAGGGAAATTGATGCAGTCCAAATCTTAAAGTTTCTAAATGAGTCTTTAATAGTTTAGGAATATCTCTATCTCCTTAACATGTTTTTTATTTTATTTTATTTTTTATATTAAGTTTCCTTATTAGTAATTAGTAGTCTTGAAGGACAAGGAATCTAAGTTAATGAAATTATTATTTGTTCCAACTTCAATCAACCTCATATTGGAGCCATAGGAAACTTTCTTGTTTTCATAATTTTCTCAGGAAATTGTGGCTGGTCATGGTACAGTCAATCACACAAAATGAGATGACTTTGAATGAGATGTGGAGAATGATTGCACATTTGGGCTGGGCTGTACAAGCCTTGCAGTCCCAACAAAACGAGATGGTGGAGATGCGGAAAATGATTGCATATTTGGCTCGGGCTGTACAAGACTTGCGGTGTTAGAAACTCGTGGAAGCTCGAATGGAGATTCCAAAAGGTGACCATAACAACCTTGACATTGATGATCTTGAGGGAGATGATAAAATTGAGGACGAAAACTCCATCCATGAAGTTGGAGCTGTTAATCACATGGCGAGAGGTGGATTGAAGGAGAGGTTGCTCAACGCCCTTGATTTGAATGGTGATGGCATAAGAATTGAGCTTGGTGATTTTCATGTAAAATCACATGTTGAAGACTATTTGGATTGGGAAACGAGTTTGGAGAATTATTTCAAATGGAAGCCCATGGCAGAACATAGAAATGTCTTGTTTGTGAAGCTTAAGTTGAAGGGAACTGCTTTTCACAAGGGTGGAAGATAGTTGAAGAGCAGTGCGTTCTTGAAGGCAAGCCTAAAATAAGCACTTAGGGAGGATATGAAAACTAAGCTTTGATGGCAATTTCTGCAAGCAGACTATATGATGGATTTGTACGAGAAATTCCATTGTTTGAAGCAAAATAACATGTTTGTTGAGGAGTACATGTTAGAATTTAATAACTTGTCCATTCGCGTGGGATTATTCGAGAGTCGAGACAAATGAGCAGCTTACAACACAATGTCTGGCTGGTCTAAATCTATCCATACAATACGAGATGGGAATTGTTCATTTATCTAATTTGGAAGATTGCTCGTCAATATACACTTTCAACTGAAAAGAGAATTTCACTCTATGGTGCTAGAAAACCTGTTTATAGGAGCAGTTGGGACGGGTGAGGCTATCAAAAGAGTAATAAAGGGGCAGCTACTACTAGTAGAAACATTGGAGGTGCACCAAAGGCTGAAAATAGTGATAAATCAAGAGTACAGTGCCTAATGAAAAGTATAGTTCTGGTGCTACCATAAATAAAGGAGGCATCTAATCCTAAGTTCAGTGTTACAATTGTAAAGAACAAGGACATACTTCTTACACATGTCCAAAATGAAAAGCGAATTTGGCAAAATTCACTTTGACTTAGCAAGTTCATGCAAGTTTGATGTTACTTGATGCAGTAGAAGGGTTAGGGCAATAAAACTCAACAATTAGGTTTACAATAGGGCCGATTGAAGTTGGAATAAAGAATAATTTTCAGGGAAAATTCCACTGATATAAGTTTGAAAATAATAATGAGTAAAACCACTAATTCTAGCATTTTAATGCCTATTATAATACTTAATGGTGACCTAATTCTAGCTTGATAAGGATTTCTTATCCTTCAAAACTAATAATTATTAAGAAAACTTATTAAAACGAACTAGGATTTTAAATTATTTTCCTAACCTGTGAAGACAATAGAAAACTAAATAGGATATTCCTAAACTATAAAAGTCTCCTTTAGAAACTAAGAATTCTTGTAGGATTTGGACTGCATCAGAAATGGATGTATGGAAAAGAAGATACTATTTGTTGGGGCATTTTAGTGAGTAATGCAATTCTTTGGATTTAAGCGTTGATTGATTTTAGCCTTGATATTTTTTTGTGCAGGGTTTTCCGAGGGCTGATATTGACATTCCAACTGTGAGAGCAAATCGTCATAGGCTTGCTGGTATATTTCTTGCATATGAAAAAACAATGCATTTTCTTGCTTTTGAATCTCCATGGAGTTAATATAGTCTTTTTGGTCAAGTTTTCATGATCTGAGGCTCATCGTTAATGAATTGAAATATTTGTCTCGTGTATTCTTTAATGCATTTGATTGCCATTTTATTTATTGTTCTTTTAGTTGTTTGCAGCTTCCTTTGTTGTTCTAATTGGGTTGCATGGTCGGGACATGCCTTTTGAGCACGAGTAGTTCCAAAGATGTTATTGAGACATGTGCTTTTGGCTTAAGAAGTGTTTTTATTGTAAAGAAAATAAGGAAGGAAATGGATGAGGTTCTCCTTTTAGGGGTTTGAGTATGGCAATTTGTCTGATTGTTATTCTTTGAATTTGAGACCTAAACTTTTAATGAGAATTGAAACCTCTAAAACTCTTGTTCATCGAGATACATCTTATGGAAGTGCTTTTTGTTTTTTTTTTGGGGAGGGGGGGGGGGGTTCTTTTTCCTGTACTGTGAAGAAAACTGTGAAATCAAATCTTTCTAGGTGATATTCACAGTTATTGCTTGATTCCTAAAGTTTTTGACCTTGGGGAAGATAAAGTTCCAGTATGGGTGATATTCTCCCTTTTGGGATTTTATGCTCTTACATTCCTGGCAAAAATGTTTTGCTGGTTTTATTTTCGCCATTCATGTTTTCCCTGTACACTAGCAGCATGGAGTCTCCTAATTACAATGTCTGGTGCAGTTGTACTTCATAGTTTTGCATTCAGTTCTTCGTGACCCCATTGTGAGGTCCAAATAGCTTCCTGTCTGAACATGTACAGGACCATTTGCCTTACTTACCTGCATGAATATTTTGGAACACAGATTGTATAAAAACTATTTATGAATCATAATTATTATATCTGAGAGTTTTGTTTGATTACTTCTTCATGTTCTATGTAGAGCTGCGTAATGATCACAAAGATATTACAGAGAAAATAGACAAAAATATTCAAGTTCTGCATTCAGCTAAGCTCACACCTACATCCGTGACTGCTAAAGGTTCAAGTAATTCTATGATTTCGGTTTTATTTCCTTTGGTACTAAGTAAAACAATGATTTTACTGAAATTTCTAGTGATATGTAATGGTGGCTTTTTATCTGTATATGAGTAATACTTTTATGCTTTTACAGATTCATTTTTAATGCTGTTACACTTTTTAACTAATGCTGTAAACGAATCCAGGTAAAGATGAATCCTTCCGATGCTTTGTTTTTCAGAGGGAAGAATTTGAATTAGTATTATTATGTAACTCTGATGTGATTAAGTATAAAATTGTTAACCCGACCATTTCCGCCAAAATGCTGCAAATGAAATGCATATGGCTCTTTGCAGCTTAAACATCAATGTGCTACATCTTCGAGAAAAAGTTGCTAGATGGATGATTTTGCCCTTAATCATTTGAGCATCTTATATTTTTCTTTTGGTTGGAAGGCAGAAGCTACTATACAGGCTGCTTGTATATTATAAGGATGTTAAAAGTTAAAAGAAAAACTATAGAGGCTATAATGGCTAAAACAAAATGCCTTAGGGACTAATAGACCAACTTTTGCAAAAATAATTAACCTGGTTAAATGATAGCTGGTTTCTGCTGGCTTCTTGCCCAATCATCTTTAAATTTCAATAGTTGTTGCTATTCACCTTTATTGCTGATTTACCACTCAACAACCACTGTTTCATGTACCTTTTAGGTGATGTTGAATGTGCAGCTAGTCAAGATTCTTCTATAAATGTTGGCATATTTGCATCTTCCAACTTTTCTACTGGAGCTACCTCTTGCGCAATGGATGAAGATGTACTTCTAGGAAAACCATTTGCTATTGTGGATGAAATAATTGAGCCATCCCCGGCAGCTGAAGATGGCCTAGAGATTGGAGATCAGATTTTGAAATTTGGACATGTTGAATTTGGTGAGAATTTAAACCAAAGACTTGCTGCTGAAGCACAGGCATATCAGGGCCAGGCATTGCCTATGGTTGTCTTGAGGCAGGGTGCTCCTGTCAGCTTAACAGTGACACCCAGAGCATGGGCGGGTCGAGGTCTACTGGGGTATGTTAATTTCCTTCTTTTTGTTTACAAAAATTTCCCAGAATCCTTATTTTGGTTGCTTTGAACTTTCCAGCCTGAGACTTAATTCTATGGTCACTTGAACATTTTCTAAGTTGCTCATTTGCCCCATGCCCAATGTGCTTCTGAATTTATCAAAACACTCTGCTTTATGGTGCTCCGGAATTGTTTTTCAATAAAGATGATGGTTAAATACCAGAGGATTACACATTTTGTTCTCTATTTTGTTGAAATTGGGTAAGGGGCTTTCCGTTCAATCAGTCGAAACTTTTCTAGCCCATACTTTGACTTGCAAGTCAACAAGAAACTTCTTATCTATTTCCATTTATCCCATTTCTGCTACCTCTGGTAATATAGTTAATATCTCCCTCTCCTTGATATTCTATGGGATGACAAAGCACTTACATGGAACACTTCTGTAGTTTTTTGGAAGACAAATCTTTTAGTACTTTCATTTCTTAGTAACTCCTGTTACCTGACAGTTGGAAGTAAGTCATCAGTAGCAAATCATCTGAGTCAGCAAAAGCTTCAATTAACCAATTAATGGTTTCTAATATTATTTCAGCTTCCCATGGTTTGTGTTTTCTTATTTTGTGCTTGCTGCACAATGTTACTGACTCTCTATTTCTGAATGATAATGGCAGATGTCATTTCCGGATTCTATAATGGATTGCAATTACCTTTGGCAGATTTTATCACTAGACGCTCAGACAGAAAATTTTGCTTACATCAGTTGGCTGTCTTTTATGCTGATCTGCTAACAATAATGATGTGGAATATATTTAACTCTGTAAGACCAAAGATTGTTTACAGGACAAAACATGTAAATGTCTATATACACATCTTGTCAACTTGAGGCTAAAATCAACAGAAAGATGATGTTCATCTGATCTTCTTGTTGAAACTTAATTTCATCATCTTAAGCAGGATGGATATCTAAGAGATGCCCGGAATTAGTGACTAGGGTTCTGGATCATGTCATTTTACTCCAACATGTATAAGATCCTTGATATAATTTTCCAGGTACAATGCTCTAAATGCCTTCTTTGTAATATTTGCTCTAGCACTCACTCTAGTTACAAAAATTCGTTGTTCAAATGTGAAAGGACATTTTCCCATCCCTGGAAGGTTGCCATTAACTTCTCATTGTCCCCTGGAGCTTCCTCATGTAGTAATCAGTAGGTAACTTCAAATCAATCTTTGACTGTTTACCTATTCATTTTATCAGACTTATCAAAAAAGAAAAAAAACTATTTATTTTACCAGAGTTGGGCTATAAATTGGAGTTTTTCTGGGTGCAGCTGGGTGAATTACTCGTATTAAACAGGAAAACAATGTTTTTAACTTTTATCTAGACAAATGATTTCATAGTGATGTGCAGTTCAGCCCTGTTTACTTTTGCCTTGAATTGAAAGTGGAAGCTATTTGTTGTTGATTTAACACCTACACTGCACCCTCTTTGATAAGCTGCAATTATTATTGAATGCAGTCCTTTCAGTGTAAATGGGATGGGAGGAACTAGTAGTGTGAATATGGGTAAGTCCTTTGGGTTGATCCGTTTTGGCCTCAAAAAATATGAGACGAACTTTTAAAATTTAGGTTTATGTAAAATTGGACTTTTTGGCCCGATTCGATTAGGTCCGTGACTTATGTGGATTTGGTCCATTTTGACCCATGGACTTTTTGGTTCGATTTTTACTTTTATTTTATTATATTTTTTTTGATAAATCTTATAACTATTTTGTTATTCTTGTACTATTTTTTTAATAAGTTTTAGTAATAATATTATTCTTTTTTCATAATTTCTTCAAGAAAAATTAATTAGTTTTGTTCTTAAATTATTTTTTAAAATCATTTTTATATTTTATTTTTAGAATCACTATACGATTTGAATTGATATATTTGCTCGTTTATTTTTATAATTACTTTATATATTTATTAACTTATTTGAATTTTTATTTTAGATGATAATCACTTAAATTAAAGGTGTATATTTTTCTAATATAAATTCAAATATTGTTATTGATAATGAAGAGGAAAATGAAGATTATAGATTTGTTAGTATTTGGTATGAGAAATTTTTAGTTTTTATTATATTTTAAAATAATTTAATTATTATATTGATATATTTAATTAAAATTTAATTGTTTTATATTTAGATTGTTTAAGCTCGTGCCCGTTTAGACTTATAACGCATGATCGGTAGTAAATTGAGCTGAGTTATCAAATAGAAATTCATATAATTTTTGAACTTTTTGACTCAAATCATTTTAGCCCGCAGTTCCCGATTGGACCAACCTGTTTCCCTGTACTAGGAGGAATTGTGTTTGTATATGCCTAGAGATAGTTTGGACTTTGGATGGGGGCCTCTCGTATTTTTTTTAAAAAAAATGAAAATTATTGAATTTCAAACTTTATTCACCAAAGACATTGGACAATATTTTTCCCTTAAGGGACTTTTGATTGCCTTTATCTTTAAGTACAAGACTTTTAGAGCATGCTAATTTACCGACTTAAGCTATACAAGTGATGTCAGGAAAATGTTATGTTTATGTTCATCACCATTGTACCAGTCCCTCGAAGTTAGAGTTATTAACCTTCAGAAAATTATTCTTTTTACAGAATCAGAGATTCAGAATGTAGCCACCAACCAAAATGATAGGTCAAGAATTGTCTTCTATTGGACATTTATTTTTTGTCCTCATGTAATAATGTCTTGGTCGGCCAGATCTTTTGCTTCAATTACATGCCACTGCCATGCATGCTTTCCTTAGATTTCATTTCCGGGAATGACTCTCCATGACTGTAGTAGATATATCATTTACTGTATTGGACTTTTCTTTGACATTATTTTGCCTCTTTCACTCGCCAAAACAGATGAAAACAGTGAAACAATGCAGTTTTGGTTCTTGTATGTTTTCGGATGTTAAGTGTAATGATGGACATAATAATATAAATATGATATCGGTGGCCTTTTATTTGAGATAAGAATGCATTCTTATGTAGATCCACTATGGTAGCACGCTGGACGAGTCCAATGACGCAAGTAGACACCGAAAAGGGTGAAACCATCTATTGCTCCATCGAGACAACGCTGGATCTTTATTTATTTTTCAAAAAATGGAAACTATTGTGTTGTTATATACACACTCTGTTACTACTTTGATCATCTTGTTGATATATATATCATACAATATAATATCTTTAACCTATTGTTATTGTGAAGTTACGTTAATAGTGTAAAGTCTACTTAATGAATCCAATTTAAGTAAAAGTTCCCATTAAATTCCGGTAATACGAGGACTTCTCAAAAGAAAACAAATCGTGCATGAGAAATTGAGAATGATGGGAACTGAGTCTCTTACCTAACAGTATGAGATTTGATAGAATTTGTGTATGTAAAGCTGCTTCTTTTGTTTTGTGTTTTTTTTTTTATTTTTCTTTCAACGCTTTGGTTTTTCTCTATTTTTTTTAAAAAAATCTTTGGTTTTTTCTATTCAACTTTTTATTCTGATTCTGATATGTATATCTTAAGCTAAATTTGGCTTCATTATCTTTTCAATCTTCAGCTTACGACGTCCGATTTTTTTTTTTTTGTTTTGGTGTTGGGATTTCTCATCCATTTTTAAAATTTATTGCCGAATTAATACTTTGTATGTTTCTTATAATATATAAATGTGTGTGTGTGTTCAAATGTTTTTTAATTACCTGCAATAAAAATATTTATCTTTCACTAAATAATTTTTAAAAAATAAAATAAAATAAAATCGGATGCCAATATGCTGAAGAGACGAAGCTAAAAAATAAAACTATTTTTTTTTAAAAAAAATATACACAATATTTGTCGACATTATAACTTGAATCTATAATATTAAAATCATAATTGAAATCAATTAAGTTGTACCTTCTTATTATAAAACTAAAAATTAAGGTGAATTTTGATAGTTTTACTGTATCTAATATTTCTTCGATAGGAGTTATTGTTCGGGATTCTTCAAATCATGTTCTTTGTTGCTTTGCTTCAAGACTTCCTCACTGCACTCTTCCTGAATGTGCTGAAATTAAGGGTTTTCTTTACCCTATTTGCCTAGCTGCTGTGAATCATTATCAATGTGTCATGTTTGAAGGAGATTGTGCATGTCTTATTTAGAAAGTGAAGGCTTTGAAGAAGAATTTTTTCACCATGGGTCACATTCTTAGTGTATTGCATAATTTATTATCTCTCTTTGATACTTATCAAATATCTTTTGTCAAAAAAAAAAAATGCAATAAATCTGCTCAATTATTGACCAGAAAATATCTAAATTACTTATCATGAGGATTTTTTTCTTGACATTCTTTAAGTTGTTTTAGTTGATATCTAATTCAATGAATTTACTTTTTTTTTCCTAAAAAAACTAAAAATTTAAGATTAAAAAAATTGGATTCAGAATATTATATATATATATATATATATATAAATCTAAAGTCGAAGATAAAAATTGTTTGATTGTTCCCATTAATCTGTCTCCATTTTCAAATTTTATGGGAGAATATTAATAAAATTTTTAATAAAAAAATTTATAAAAGTAAAATGAATTAGGTTCGATTCTATACAACATAATACTATTATTTAAATACTATTTAAAATATTAGTAACTTTCATATTATTGCAATTCATTTTGCAACAAAGTTAAAATTAGCCAAAACTCATTTCTCTTTCATTCATTCGCTTTCTTTTTTTCTTCTTTCCAAGCTTTCTTCTTGAACACAACACACGCTTTCTCTATCTCTCATCAATTAATCCTCTCTTCTTCAGGTAAGTGAAAGCTGCGGATCAAATTCCACCCTTAACATCTCCCATTACTCAATTTTCTTTCCCAATCTGAAATTCTGAACTTCTTTAAAACTTACACCAGAAAAAGAAATGAGGAAGATTTTTTTTGCCTTTTCTGCTATAATGGTCTTGTAGTAATGTGGAAAAAAATGTCAGCTTTTTTATTTCAAAAAACAAGAAAGCTCTGAAAAGACAATGCCTCAGTTCATTCTCTGCTTAAAAAAAAATCCAAAAGAAAGGAGAAAATACACAGTGGAATCTATTCTCCCTCTGCCAAGGCTCATCATAATGCCTTTCTAGGGTCAATATAAAACTATCCATTTACAGCTGTCTAACTAACTTGTCATTTGTACTAGTATTTATAAGCAGATATTAATTTTGGTTGCTCATCAATGGGTATGCAAATCTAGACGTGGTCAAAAGTGAGGATGTTTTGTCTACTGGCTACGGGTACGTGGTTTTCTTCAAGTTTCAAGAAATGGGTGTGAATTTTGAAGAAAGAAAATGATGGTTTAGAGGGGCACTTGTGTTTATGACCTTAAGGGTGCGAATTAACCCAAGAGGGTGTCGGAAAGTTAGTTCTTTGCATATAATTTTCTCTGGATTTCCTGGGGCTGGCTGGGGTTTCAAAAACTGAAATGTGGGTTTTGGTGGACTAGGTTCAGCTAATCACCCATTGTTCTCACTTCACTAATTGATTTTTGGAGGTTTTCATTAGATTTGTAAAAGCCCCAGAGTGCAATGTAGTGTAATTCTTGGTTCTTTTGGAGTTCTTTACTAACCATGTACATTAAAATTTGGGATCTTTGGAGATGAAGAGCTCTCCTTTACTTAATTGAGATTGCGATGTGGTTGTTGCGTATGATTTTGCGTCTGTAATTGTTCATTTGGGATAAATCAAAGAGTTGCCGGCAAGTGTTAAATTCAGAAAATTGAAGGTCTGCATCTTAGTTTGCTGGATTTTTGCATAAGGGAGTATCTCCTAAAATGTCAGGGGCTCCAAAGGTAAGGTCTATGACTCTGGCAGATTCTGAGTCCAGACCAGTCCTTGGACTTGCTGAAAACAAGGCACAGAGGTCTATAGATGTGCGGAAAACTGTGTCTAAGAAGCCTTTGGGAAAGGCTGAGAAGTCCACAGAGGAAGCAGAGGTTATGGAAGATACAAATGAACTTTCATCCCCTACTTCTGTTGTGAGTTTGTCGCCTTCATTGCGTTCTACAAACTTCCCTTTGATAATACGCAGACAGGATTCATTGTTGCACTCAAGTTTGTCACTAAGTGCATCGTGTTCTTCTGATGCGTCAACGGATTCATTTCACAGTCGTGCTTCGACTGGGAGGATTTACAGAACAAGTATCACGGCCAGTAGAAGAAAGCAATTGGCCTCCAAGGCAAAAATAGTTGGCCCAAATGGCTCTTCAGAATCATCTTTTGATGGCTTATTGTCCAAAAAACGATGTGCCTGGGTGACGCCTACTACTGGTTAGTGCAGCTACTGGAAATGAATATCATTCTTATCAGTGTTTCACTACATGTTTGCTTAGTGTCTGAACTTTGACATATTGAATCTTGAAATTGCATTTGCATTTGTGATTGAGTTGATTTATGGCTTTTGGAATCTGTCTATGACTGAAATTTTACTTGACTTCTAAATGCTATATAGTCCAAGTTGGTGGTTGTTTTTGCTACTAGAGCGAAGTTTGTCTTTAAAATGTTCTTTTCTATTGTGTGAATAGCAGAGGTATGTACTGTTTTACTCATGTTCAAATGAATCTGCATCTATTTGGTACTGCCATAAAATTGATTCACAAAACACCCTGGCATTTCATATTTTCTAATATAGTACTGATCTTCTAGATATTGTTGGAAACATCTAAATGAATCAACGGAAGACATGAATCCAAATGAAAGTCCATTTCACTGAAAAATGTAGCATGGATATGCAATTAGCCACAAGGATATTGGTTTCTGCATTGTATGAAGGACAGTTAGACCTAATCAAAATTTTAGGTCTCATATGGAATGCTGCTGATATTAGCTAGTTTTCTACTTATTATCCAGTCATTACTAATGTGAGAGTGCCTGATAAGCGACGACTGCTTGTTGTTTAAGTTAAATTCATTCATTACCCTTTTTGTGCTTAGTCATTGCTAAAGTTTCATTCATTCATTACCGGTTTTGAGCTTAAACCAGATCAATCATATGCAACATTTCATGATGAAGAATGGGGAGTCCCAGTACATGATGACAAGTAAGCAACTTATATCATTTCTTGCAGTTACTCTAATATGAAAATAAACCATATAGCAAGTTATTCTGGCTGAATATTGCAAACTCTTTGCAGGAAATTGTTTGAGCTCCTCGTCCTTTGTGGAGCTTTATCTGAACTTACTTGGCCTTCTATCCTAAGCAAAAGGCACATATTTAGGTACATCGTGTCGTTTTTCTTTATTTCATGGATAGTCATTCTGATTCATCAGCATATTTTGTTGTGGATTCTTGTGGTGTATTTTCTCTAGTAGTCACATTTTTTGAAAATGTGGAATTACTGATGCTTTTTGGTTCTTGTTGTCTAATCTTCACTTACGAACTTTTGGATTTTTCTTCTTGTTATAATTTTTTTTCGTTTATGCAGGGAAGTGTTTGTGGGTTTCGATCCTGCTGTGGTTGCAAAGTTAAATGAAAAGAAAATATTGGCTCCTGGAAATACTGCCAGTACATTATTATCAGGACTTAAGCTGCGAGCCATCATTGAAAATGCTCATCAAATTTCCAAGGTAGGTTCTAAGATGTTCATTGACTAAATTTGAGTAGTAACATGTGCATCCACTAAATTAGTCTCAGCAGATGCTGAGTTACTCCTGGAAAAATGATTAACAAACAAATTATGTCATATTTACAAGGTCCTGATATTGCTGTCACGATGACAAATTGATAATTGTACAATCTTTATTGTTGATCTCCCAGTTTATAAAATCATGATTGACGTCATTCTGTATTATGTGCCTTCTATGGACCACTCTTTCTTAATCTTGTTAGTCTGATTAAGTGACGGCATGATTGATCAATCATCCAGTGAGATTAGGTGGAAGGTACCATCGTAGTGGTCCTGATAATTTCCAATCTATTTGATCTATATAGAACAGACGATAATTTTTTCCCCTTTCTCCATTTAGAAATTACTTCCATTACATACCAACTCCTGTATGCACTAACGTTTTTGTATCGGGGAATGGAATAAAAGAGTGAAAGATGGGTTAATTCTCATTCTTAGTCTTAGTGCAACTAACTTTCTACAGGTTTTTCCATTTTCAGGTCGTGGATGAATTTGGATCATTTGACAAGTACATCTGGAGCTTCGTCAACAACAAACCTTTAATAAGCAGATTCCGGTACCCTCGCCAAGTTCCTGTGAAGACCCCAAAGGCTGATGTCATAAGCAAAGACCTACTGAGAAGAGGTTTTAGGTGTGTGGGACCAACCATCGTCTACTCATTCATGCAGGCTGCTGGGATAACGAATGATCATCTCATTAGTTGCTTTAGATTCCAGGAATGTGCCTCTGAAGGCAAAGAGGCAGCCACCATCTCGAAAGTTGATGAAGTTGTAGAATCAGAATTATGTAGATCTAGTGATGAATTGAGTATTTCATGGGAATGACCAATAATCATCTTTGCAGGGTTGATCGTTTCATCAGTAAGACCTATATTAACTGTTATTTAGCTTCAACTTTGTACATAGATGTTAGTAGGGGTTGTGTATCTTTCTTTAATTCTATGAATCATAGATTCTTACCAAGCAAATTTGTTGACCATGAACTTGAAAACAGGTACATGCCCATGTAGAACTTGTTGTACAGTACAAAGAGCATGTGTTTAGAGTTTCAATCTGAACTTGTCTCCTGAGAATTTTCCTTTCTGATATCAGATAACATAGAAGATAACTACTTTTAACCTACACTGGTCAAGTCCACAACTTGGGCTCAGTTTTTCACTTGCCTGGAGTCTGAAAGATCAACCAAGCTTTGAGCTGCGGCATCCAGTGTTTTGTCCCTTCAGGGATATCCTACAAATTTGAAACAATACGGAGGTTATACTGGCCCCCAGTAAAAAGGGGTTTATATGTTCCAGTAGTTCTTGGCAAACAGATGTTTCTTAGAGTAACCAAAACCCCATCCTTGCTACGCTTTACATTGTATAGCCATAGAATTAGACTGAACCAGCACAAAAGGATAATGAACAAATGGAAGGCTGTTCTTGGACAGGTTAACAAACATGGGACGATCCCACCATTATTATTAACTATTAATAGGATGATGAGCATGCCAATGCTTGTGTTATGGAGTCGTTGGCCTCATTAAATATTCTTTGAGATATTAGTTTCCTACTCCCATTTAAGTGTCAGTGGCCCGCATTGCTTCAAGGGGAGAACTGCGGCAGACAAGATTGGGCTCCTTTGAAGAATTTCTCATATTGGTGACAAGAGTTTAATTTGCATCCTCATACAGCGGCTACTATCAAAAGAATCATGTGCTGGCATCTCAAGTTGCATACCAAATATTTTGAGCAACTAAATATGAAGCTTAAGTTTGGTGTAACTGTAATAGAAAACGAGTCCATTTTCCAAAAAATCAGTGCGTAGTTAGAGAAGTACTATGATCTTCTACAAGGTCTTTAGATTACAAAAATCCTCTCTTCTCATTTATGAGATTGCAAGTCCTCTCAAGAAATATCAACTGATAAAATAACTACACTATCCATTATTATGTACATAGCATTTTCAGATTATAAAAGCTGATGCAAAATGTAATAAGTTTATAGTAGTCCACCTGCTGTTTATATTTGTTATAACATCAGAGATTTTGCACAAGACCTATGAGCAAATCTGGGACCTGTCCGTACAAGATAGAATATCACAATGAGAGTGAAGGACGGCCATCACATGGGTTACAGTCGTTGCATGAAGACAATGATAGTTGCCTGGTTGAAAGATAATCACATTTTTATTTTACCATTTCTCAAGGTAAGGGCAACTTCAGGATTCAATTGCCTTTAAATTGCACATTTCAAAGTCAAGAAATTTTGACAAACACCAAAGCTCCTTCTATTGCTGTATCCCAATCAGATTCATTTCAACCACAATAATATACAGAGGTGACCCAGACCATTCTATACTATTCCGATACTATCAATCACCTAGCATACTAGAAACGAATGGTCATCCAAACTACTGGAAAGCTAAAAAGGCTAGAATTAGTAAAAGAAATAAAAAGAAGGGGAATATTTTATTAGGCACAGGAATGCATCTTATTTTTACGATACTTTAGATTCTACCCTTCTGTTCTCCCCTCTCACTCTTGCCAGAAATTCAGCAAGGCTTGATTTCAAATCCAATGCTCAAAAGAGTTCTAGCAGATTCCATGGTCTTCTCCCCTCCAGCTTCCAATGGCTTCCCTGTTAATTCGCCTTTTTTGTCCACTGACCACTGCGCGGCAGATACCTGATCTTGGATTGGTTCAGATTTGGTAACCTGCAAAGTGTTCATTGAAGCAGGAGCTGTGGCAGCGACAAGAGGAGCACTAGGAGGACCATGATGTTTCTTTGGCACTGGCATGTCATGGTCATGTCTACCTTTATAGGTTATTATGACAGCATTAGTGTTGTCTTTGGCCGTCTCAATGTGCTTTCGAACTGGACATCCAGCTGACGTGCATCTATAGTAGTTCCTAAGATTCATTAAACATGACTCAGATTCAGAACCAAAATTTATGTTTGTTACAGAAAGAGAATATATCTGATTAATCAGTATGCATCCAAAAGATTATTGCATGAAATGAATAAAGAAAAAAATTCAAATCCTAGCACCTGATAGACAAGCACTTATTCCTTCATTGCAGATCTTTTGGTTACAGACCCTAAATTATAGAAATAAATGCACCTAGGTGATTTTATATGCATACAAGCTAATTCACACAAACCCTAATTGCATCAGTACTTAATCAATGTAATACTATGCATCTCAGGACCCATAAAAAGGATCCAATCATGAGTTAAGTTTACTGCTACTATACTATGCTTCTATTTGTTCTTTGTCTCAGGTATAGTTCTTTTTGTCACACTTTATGATGGGCAATAGATATGGGATATGACAATAACTTATCGAGCATGATATTAATGTTTCCTTTGAAGTTCATGAGTTCATGTTTGTCATACACGGTGATGCACTGAAGTGTGGTTGATGTAAAAATTCACATGTATCACCATAAAACATGTCAGAAGTTTTTAGGATTTTACAGCTAAATTATTCTCTAAATAAGCACTCTACCCCTGAGCTTTTCAACTTTAATTCTCTAATTCTACAAGGTTTAAGTCGAATTCCAATATTTTGCTCTTCACCTACTAAAATATCATAATAGGGGGCAACTGATCATGCACTAAACATATTACTCTTGCAGTCTGTTGGTAGCAATATAACCGGTAATGCTTCTCTTTTTATCTTAGGCTACAAAGCAACACTACAGTGATCAACCTCCAAAATGCCGCTTCCCCCCAAACTAATGCAGTTTCGTACACTAGAAAAACATTAAAACTTCATCCCTGAAAATCTGAGAAAAGATTTTGTTGGAACCAGGAGAACTTTATGCTCTCTTGTAAGCTGTGATTGGATATATGTGCTTTGATATTTTGTATTGTCATTGTATGTCCCAATTTTTTTAAATATAAGAGGTAACATGTATTTCCCTATTAGACTCAAATGTTGACCCAACTCTCTCAGTCCCTGATCTCATGAATTAGCTTCACTTGTCTTCTAGTCCTCTAATCATAGTTAGGCTAATAATCAGAGGGAGAAAGACATGAAGATCAACTTTATAAAAGTCAGGAGCAAAGGGTTCATTCTCAATAGAAATCCCACAAATTGCATCTAGGCAATAATTATCTAACTAAAATTCCAAAAGCTGAAGCAAAAACTAATATCTCTGTTAGATAGAAGACTGTGTTGTACTTGTAGCGCATGCTTTTTACAGCAAACCAAGAGCATTACTGCCATAACACAAATATCTTCCTTTCATGGAACTATTAAGATTCCACTGCTTCATTTTAAATTAAAAGAAAAATAAATATTCAAACAAGCATCTAAGACATTTGGAATCAACAAGTATTTCACTATCATTGTCTGTTGCGGTTAATGATCCACAAAACACACAGGAATGTGAACAAGACGCAGAAAAAAGTGGAAAACTTATATTTTGAAATAGAAAATGTAAGATATGTTCAGCTTTCATAATTCATGCAATATATACGCATCAAGTTATAGCAAAAGCATATAAAGCGAATCCAAGGAAATATGTTAAAGTTCATGCTTGGTAAAAATGATCTCACCTTGGATGAGGATTTCCCTTTACCATTTTCTGCCCATACTTGCGCCACCTGTAGCCATCTCCTGAAATTCCCACATCACCAGCTGAATGGACAACAAATTTGTGCTCCTTTCCAGGTTTTAAAGCAGATTCAGAACAGCTTGAGACACTTTTCTTCAATCTGACAATTCAATAAGGTGAAAAGTATGCATTTGATTAATGTCCTATATCAGCCAAAAATAAAAAAGAATACAGGAAAAATAGGATATCTACCCCCAGATAATTACCTTTTTCGTCGTTCAGGTTCATCAAGAGGCTCCTGCTTAATGCCAATGCCAGGATTCTCCTCAGAACCACTGGAATCCTGCTCTATGGAGTCCAATATAGGTGCTCCTTCTTGTTCAGGATCTTTTGAAGAAGTTGATGGAACGGAATCATTCAGAGATCCCACAGGATGAGATGAAGATTCACTCCCATTAACAGGTAACAGTGAGACCCTATTTCCCCTAGCAGAATTTAGTTTCTCAGGAGGATCATGATTGTGACTACTTCTATAAACAATTTCTATGACACGATTTGACGTATCAGAACACTCAATCTTCTTAGCACAACAATCTGAGTGTGTGCATCTATAATAGCTTCGAGAGCCTTGAGGACTCTTGACTTGCTTTTGTCCATACTTCCGCCAGTTGTATCCATCCGGGTAAGGTGTCTTCTGTACAGGCACAATGGATAATGGTTTTGGGCTCTGCTTGTGCATTTCAGACACACACGAAATGTTTTTGTCCTCTGCTGTTGATAGTCTTTGTTTTGGAAAATTTGGAGTCCGGATTGATGATTTGGACTGTTTAACAGAGGTTGGAGATAATTCTGGTGAAGATGGACCATCAGGTGATTCTTGCTCAGTCTTTCTCCATGCTGGAGCAGCCCGATCTGCAGTACCTCTCAGCTCCCGTTGTTTGGCTACACAAACTTTATCCTATAACAATGAATAGAGGAAGATAAATACCAGTAATATATCCAACAGACATTTGCTAGTGTAAGAAGCACCAGATGCTAACTTATGGACTTACATAAACACAAACATTAATGAAAAAGAGTTTATTTCCTTTACCATTTTCCTTTTCGGTATTACTTAAATTTCAAGTTCATTTTATTTTACAGCAAATTACTTGTAGATCAATGGATGATTATTGGTTCCATTACTTTAGTAGTTTTCTCAAGCAACTTCTACTCTGTTTTGAGTTACAAAATCAAGAATTCCTGGCTATTCTCCAAATTTTCTTGCAGGAAAGAAATCATGTAGGATGCAAAACACAAAAACAGGATTTGGAAGATCAATATGATATTGAACTTGAAGATGTTTTAGGTGTTTGTAACAAATAACACTACTGATTCTTGTAATACCAGTATGTTTGTTTCCTAGGATTTCATTGTCGAGGTTATTTAGGTAATTTACTCTTTGCAATAAAAGTAGTCTTCAGCTGCCATTTAGGTCGAAGATACCATCCAATTACAATTTTCCTAGTCAAAATTTCTCAACCATCAATTTTACTTAGCAGGAGCATATTCATTCGTTGTAATTTCTCTAGATGAAAAGGCAATAATTCAGTGATGTAATGGAGCTTTTTAACGGTTTTTTATTCTATCAAAGAGATGGAAACATGAATTGATACTGACCAATTGAATTATCCTGAGCTTGTTTTTTGTTGTGAGGTTTCACCTCTTTTCTCTCTATTCTCTTGCTGAACTATTTCCTTTCCTTTTGTCTTTCTTTCTATTGTTCTATATCTAAACTTTACTCTCTTCTAAATTTCCATCATGGGTTTTAAGCAACTCCCTATTCGCTCAAATTAAAGCTGAAATATTGCTGCATCAGAAACAATGAACCACAGAAGATCTTTAGGAATTTTAAGACAGAGCAGCGTGTGATGCAATTTCAAGCCTTTTATGGTTTCCAGCTTGGTTAATGACTCCTGACATTTTCTTCCAAAACCCTCCTGCTGTCCTTATTCATACTTATACTTTTTTCTCTTTCTACGTGTTTATGCATGATTATCTGCTACATGACAAACTGGAACAGTGTATCCACATCCAACACAAGAACAACCTGATCCACAATCAACTCCCACTCCCCAACTAAAAAGAAGCATGGCAGGGTTATTGGCAAAATCAGCGTATTGGAGTGGGAGGAAGAAAAACAAAACGGCTACTTCTCTGTTTAACCACAACCAAGAGGAACACAGTACATCCTCTACCTTTGAATTAAGCATCTCATACAAAATTTTTATTTCCTAAAGAGTTTATCATCTTGGAAAGAGAAAACTATGGGCAAATTGCTACGCA
This sequence comes from Apocynum venetum, assembly GCA_019593545.1. Lineage (NCBI taxonomy): Eukaryota > Viridiplantae > Streptophyta > Magnoliopsida > Gentianales > Apocynaceae > Apocynum > Apocynum venetum. Next base: position 4,795,660 of record SRSM01000326.1, on the reverse strand, counting down.
GCCTACCAGTTCGAATTCTTAAGATTGTATTTATGTATATTTACCAAAATCCACCCACCTCAATTTATGCATTTCCCCCCATGTAATAATTTCTCCTTTGCAACATCTCTATTACATAATGTACTAATAAACACTAAAAGGGCAGACAATGTAGGGAACTCATTGGTGGAAACTTTATCCCTCTACAGTTGTTTTCCTTTTTCAATTTTCTTAGAAGGGAAGAAGGAAAGACAAGGAGGGGACAGGAAAAAGATAGTTTTAATTCAATGGTTGAAACCAGAGACCTAAATCGTGTAGTTTATTATGCTTAGGCAACAATGATTCTTTTATAATAAATCCTCTTGAAGTTAGATCAACTTTCTCTATATCTGGAATGCATTTACCGTGCAAAAAACTTTCATAAAATCAAGAAATGATACAATGGTTAGACTCCAATATGTTGAATAGTAGAACATCTGCATTTAGCACTTTAACCTCCTTAACAGTGATCAGTATCATGAGTTCTACACCTTTAAACGTCTCCTTCAGAATACACGGATAGCCTCAGAAATTATTGGCTAGAACAACAGGTACAATCCCAAAAAACAAGAGGGACTAGCTAATAAATTGTATAAATCACTTAAAGTCCAGAGAGGCATCTGTTTGCTAACCTTATTTTCCTCTGCTTCAAATGTTTGCAGTTCATATTCCACTGGCACCTCTGCATCATTAGTCACTGAACATGTCATCCCTTTAGCATAATCATACTCGTTATACTCAACTACACATGTCCATATTCACACTTATTCATCACTCTGTTTACATTTTAATTATGCATCATTCCCAATTTCAAATATAAGCATAAAATACTTTCCTTTAACCCTCCCTCCCCCCCCCCTCCAAAGAAAAAAAAATCAACCCACAAAAATACCTTAGTCTTGATCAGATATTCAATTAGCCAGACAATAAAAAAACGCGATTTTGTGTAAAAAGACCAGGCAAGGACGTACCAAAACTGCAGTGAAGATCACTAGAAACAGAGGGCAACTCGGCTAGGGTTTTAGGTGGAGATGAATCTCTTGTATTCAATTCTTTTCTGGCAACCGGAATTGAGCCACTCTTTTCCACTTTTTTGGATTGCTCATCACAGACATTTTCATCAATACATCGAGAATTGTCACGAAAATTTTCCTTTCTCTTTGAATTAGAATTAGCAGCTCTTTTCAGAGCTTCTTCTCCTTCTTCCTCCAATCCCAGTTCATCTTTACTATTATTCTCATCATCCATGGCGGGCTAGCAGCACGCAGGCAAGTATACTGTATAAGCAATGGTGGGAGAAAGAGGAAAGTTAAAGAGGGATGAGTCAAAACTTCTTGAGAAGAAGAATTCTCACAATTTTTTGATTTCCAGACTATGCAAATTAAAAGAAAATTAGCTATTAAGCCTTCAATTTTCCATTTTATGTAATCATAGTATGTTTTTTTTTTAAAAAAAAATCTCTTACATTATCGGAAGTTTGCTTTAAAATAACTTTTAAAGTGCTAAGTGCACACCTTGTTGTAACGTGTACGAAAGTTATTTTCCCAAATGACCCCTATGCATTTTAAAAGGATTTAAAAATATATATATTATAAAGGATTCATATAAGATAAAAATGGTCTTTTCTTGTTTTTTTGTTGACCACGTGGAAAGCTTGATGTAAAGGAGAAAATAATCTAGATTTATGTAATTCAATTTTTTTTTCTTTTAAACATGAAACATAATTAAAGTTTATTTTTAAATATGACTTTTTATAAAATAATTTGCATAAGTTGAAAATGTTATTATATACATTTAATCATGGACAAACACAAATTTTTTATTAGAATGATCAAAATCAAAATCAAAATAACATGAGAATGCAACTAATAAAGAAAAAAATGTATAAAAAATATAAGTATTGTAGTGAATTATAAGCATTTATACATTTCGAAATGAGAGGAGCAATTTATAAGAGTTAATTATTGATGGATATATTCCTTGTAAAGTTTATTTTGTGTAATACTTTTTATAAATATAACTCTATTTTTTAAAAAAATTACTTTTTAGAAATAAATATTTTTTATTTTAAGTTTTATTGACTATCACCATAATTTAAAAGAATATAAAAATAAAATTTTAAAAAAAATATATAATATCTTACTTGCAAATATCTCATTAACTATCTTGCAAGTGTCTAAGCATGCATAAAACTAAAAGATGTGAGACTTTTAATATTAAATATTTTATTTAAGAAGGCAAAATTCCACTGTCTTTTCAATTGTACTTTTATTATATACTTAGTATAAGGGCAAAGTAGTCATTTAGAAGTTAAGAGTGACGAAAGTGAAATAGGGAGTAGCAAACTTAAGTCGGAGTGACAAAACTTAAAATGATGTCTCTAATATTATAAGCAGATTCATACATAGGAGCCCGACAAATGTTCGGATCCAATTATTTATGCGTTTTCCTAGAGAATTAAGAAAGCGGGCTTTACGTTGTGCGTTTTTCTTGACCGGTGTTGACTCGCAAGTGCTTTCGAGCCGCTTTTTCAACGACCGGGTTAGATGCCGAACGAATTTCGAGTTGATCCTATATTTTATTCTCTCTCTCTCTCTCTCTAGATTAGTAATTTTTTAAAAGTATTTGCTGTTTTATTTTGAAAACGAGGATAGTTTTAGATAAGAATTTTTTAGGAAAAGAATGGAGAGTATAATAGATATCTTTCAGAGTCTTACATTAATGAAAATATTAAAGTATAATTAATAAATTATTTAAGAGTGATTTTAATTTTAAAAATATTGTTTATGTTAATATGTTTGACTCGTATATAAGATTGAGAAATAATTAAAATTTAAATGTAATAGAAATTGACGAGGTAAAATTTTTTTAAAAAATCTCTTTTGTGATAGTTGATAAAAAGGTTTTTGGTGGTAGATGATTAAGAGGTTTTAGTTTGAGTTGGTAGATGATAGAAGTTTCAAATAGGACATGAACAACATTTTTTAAAATTTTGAGTTTCATATTTATGTTTAAAGTTGAATGCATCATTTCATGTCAGGTGAAGTTTTATTATTTTATTAATTGATTCAATATATGAAATTTCTTGAGTACTTATTAAAAATTGAATTTATTATATTAGAAACTTTAATTGCATAATTAAAATATAGTTAATAAAGTAGCAATATGTTAAAATTTAAATATAAATATTTTAGAAGTATATTTAATGTATAGAATGAGATCCATATACTTGAATTTAAAATTTTGAATTTTATTTTTGAAAATAAACATAAAGAGAAAAAACTGGAAAAAAATCTTGACTATATATTATGGGATTTAAAAAGATTAAGGTTCAAATATCATTTCTAAAATTTTTCAACATTAATTTTGTATTTATTTTATATTACTCTTTATGTCTCAAAATATGAGTAAGGGCAATTTTTATTTTTTTCTTCTTAAGTTATTCTTATTTATTATGTTTTGAAAATAAGAAAGAATATTTTTTATAAGAATAAAATATAAATACTTTGTTTTGAAAATAAAAAAGAGGTGAGATGAAAGATAAAAATAAATAAAAGTTAATGATAAAATATTTATAAAATTTCGTAAAATAACTTACATTTTATCATTTAATAATTTATATTTTAAGTCGATTTTGAAATTAAAGAAGTAGCTAGTAATAGGGAAAAACATCCAACAATACCCAAACTATTCAAAAATTTTAACTTTTGCACATCAACTAAAAACAATTGTACAAAGTGCATTTGATTACCCAAATCAAGTTGGGACTCCATATCTACAGCCCACTAGATGGTGAAACATGACCACATCCCAAATAAGCTCATGGAAAGCTTTGAGTATCATCATTCATCAGAGACAAGCTTTGAGTTCCCCAACAACCCAAGATAAACTGTTACACATTTGGACATGGGGGCACTCTTCAAAGTCCAAGTCCCTAGAGGATACCCGACCAAAAGGACCTGGTCCTCCCAAACAAAAGACACTCGAAAATTTATGAACCAGTAGGGATGGGTACTATGGAACATCAGTGACCTTGTTCCCCATCTGACTCACATTAACAAAGGGCCGTGATTTTACACACCTTCAAAGGCATTCATACTCCTCACAGTATAGCAACTAAGCTAGTATTCTCTATACTTACTCCTCCTCGAGTATTCACTAACTTGATCGGGCATCCTCTATGACATATATCTTGTTGGATCAGTGCTCTAGAGGATACCCGACCAAATATCTTATTCGTCAAATATCCAACAACTCGAATCGCTGACTAAAAGCTAGTTCTCCTGATTATTGTGTTTCCTGGGCCAACAACATTCATTGAAAAAGGACGCATTATGCAAATACATTTTTCTGTTATTTTATTTAATTAAATTTACGATAATAACACATTTATAAAATGTATTTAAAATAATAATATATTTTATAAATGCGTTATTATGGAGACCCACATATCTGTACTCCTCCAAGACAATACCATAATTCTTAGTCATCAATGTCGCATTAAAAAGGTCATCAATGCACGTGAAAATCGTGGCATATCTGATTTTGGAAGTTGAACTAAACTCTGGTGAATTGCATTCTGTTCATGAATATGTGGAACTAAAAAAATAACTTAAATAGCCTGAAAACCTCCTATTAGGCAAAATAAGAAAGAGAACGCATCTTTTGAAAAATAAGATGAACTTTTATGTACTTTTTATGCTTAGCAACTTTCCTTCTGATACAAATTAACCAAAAATACCAATATATTATACTTAGCTTGTAGTGTATAAACCTAGAACACTAGGGCTAAATTTGGATTGAATTTTGGAATTGTTTTAAAAAAAAATGTAATTGTTGTGTTTGAATAATAATTTTTTTTATGGAGAATTGAATGTTTGATTGATATATTTTGGATCCATATTATTAATAATAATAGAAAATGTATAAAATATAGTTAATAAATTATTTGAGATTTTAATTTTAATTAAAAAAATTATTTATGTGATTGTGTATGATGAATATGCGGGGTTAAAAATAAGCATTTTGACTTTTGAAAAAAAAAATTTATGAGCAATTAAGAAAATGATTTCAAGATTCAATCCGAAATGTAGATTTTCTTTACTTGGAGATTGTTACCTGATTTCTTCCTTTCACTAGATTTTTTCTATTCATGCATTGCTTAGTTTTATTTTAAAAATAAAATACATATATATTTTATATAGAATAAATATCGATGATATTATTTTCTATTTATATTTTAAAATACAAAAATTTATGTGATTTAAACTAAGTTATTTATTTATAGAACTTTTTCAACTACCTAACCTTCAATTTCATCTATTGACAAACATTTTCAACCATTTAAACCTTTTAACTTTCTAAGCCTTTTAAATCTCTGATTATTTTGAAAACACTTTCAACTACCTCATCTTTTCTATTTCTTCTCTCATTTAAAAAGATTGTATTTTTGTCACTTGAAAACATATATAAGTTAAGATTTAAATAAAAAAATTATATGTTATAATATATAAATCTTAATAATCTTTTTGAAGGAAAAAACAAGTTAAGATACATTAGAAAATCCATCAACATTCAACAGTAATCAAGTTTGGTATCTTTCCAAATAATTCCTCAGTCTATAACTGAATGTCCACATATTTTTTATCTAAATATTCAATAATAACCTTATTAAAATAGATTTATATATCAATAACTCATGATCTTCATTATTTACTATATTAATTTAATGAATTTGTATTCCACTAATTCACGAGTCTCATAATCAATTATATTAATATTTATGATAAATTAGTGAGTAAAATAAAATTAATGATCTTCATTAATTTTTAAATAAAGTCAAAAGTTGACATTCAATTACAGACAAAGGAAGTAATAGAATTCACAAAACTTAAAGGCTTAAGCATGTCATGATTAATAATCAACTTTTTAAATTCAATTCTACATTAAATTATAAATATTCTTCAAAAGAAGAAATATTATTTTATTTAGTATTCAAACATTTCATAATTTAAAGTAGAAACTCAAAAGTCAACTCTTATTATGTACTCCTATAGATTTGTTTTTCTTTTTCTCTATTTGATATTCAAGTAAGCCCTTTCATAAAAAATAGATGATTTAACAAAAATACGTTCAAAATATGCTTAATTGCACGAATGTACTAAAATGACTTAAAACGTAAATGATATTCATGTCGTCATTATTTTATTTGATGTCAACGCTATTCAAATCGATTGGTGAAAAAATGAACGATATGAATGTCATTTATGTTGTTGGGAATTAAAAAAAAAGACTCAATTAATCAAGAGACATTGTTCAAATTTTTTTATTATTTGTCGTCGTCAATGTGCTTTTCTTTTCTTTTTTCTCTTTTCATTTCATCATTATTCTTTCCTTCTTCTTGCTTTTTTTTTAAAAATTAATTAGCTCAACAAAAAAAATCAATTACTAATTTATTTATATAAATTAATTATCTCAACAAAAAAATTACACAATTATTAATTATTGTTTATTATATAAAATATATATTTAGATTAAAAAAATAGAAAATATATTTTTGTTAATATTGAAATTGTTGTAAAATTGAAAAATATTGTATTAATAATTGTGTAAATTTTTTGTTGAGCTAATTAGTTTATATAAAAAAAATTACTAATTGAATTTTTTTTAAAATTTGTTGAGCTAATTAGTTTAAAAAAGAAGAAGAATAAAAGAATAATGATGAAATGAAAAAAAAAATTGTCGCCACAAAAATAAAATACAATTGAACATCCTTGATCAGTTAAGTCTTTTTTTTTTATGTTTTCATCCAACGACATAAAAGCCATTCATGTCGTTGGGCAAAAAATGAAAAAAATAAAATAATAAAATAATAACGATGTAAATACCATTCACGTTTTAGGTAATTTTGGTGTGTCTCCTACAATCCGAGTTATTTTGGATCAAATATAAAAAAAGTATATTTTGGTTAAATCTTCAAAAATTGATAAGCTACAATTATTGCACAATTTTGTTGATATGTTAAATAAACTCATTTCGGACTTTTGTACACCGATTATCGTACTTTTAGAATCGGAAAACAATTTTAAAATACTTCTTTTTGTAAAATTTATTAAGTTCTTGATAGATTTTTTTAAAATAATTTGACTAAAAATATTTTTAAAAATTTTAATTTGTATGCAAAGTCTAAAGAAACTTAAATTTTGAAATGGAGGTAATAATATTTAATCATAACATATTATTTTAATTTAATAATAAAAATAAATAATTATTTGTTGAAAAATATTTTTTTATTTACCATAATTTTAGAAATTTATAATATTACAATTAATGTGATAATTTATTTACAACTAATGTAATTAATATAAAAACTTATGTGTTGCAACATAATATGAATTTTTAATTAAAGAAGTTATGGTGAAACATTAATTGTTTTAAGCCATAAAATACAGTCACTTCCTACCAAAATAGTTTGTCCTATTTTTTTCATCGCATATTAAGAGTACATCAAATTTGATAGTTTATTAACAAAAAAAAGGTATAGTTATGGACTCCCCTCAAAAGAAGTAGAGTTATGGACGGAAGAGGAAGTAATAGAAATGTAATTGTGGTGATTTGGGATCCATAAATTTTGGAACCCTTTCCCGAAATGATGTTTCCTCAGTTCCCAATGGTAGCTGGCTAGCTGCAACTAACCTTAAACCTTACCTACTCTCCCCCTTTCTTTTTTTCTTTTTTTAAAAGTGCTTCATTTTTTCGAATGTAAATTTATCTTTTTGGCTCTTTTTCCCTTTCACAAATCGTGGATTGTTTTTGTCCACATGAACCACATTTATATCCTAGAGCAATGATGAATTTTATGATACAAAGGTTTCTCCGACAATTATTGCTTGTGGGGTTCTACGGAATCATGCAAAATAAAATATTTGATTATATAAAACTAATCTTTTACTTTATCCATTCATTTTTATAAAATGTTTTAAATAATTATATATATTAATAAATTATTTTATTTTTCATTATATTTTTTTTAAAAAATAAGTATTTATTATCTACTCCCTTTGATCAATTTTAATTATTAATTTTTTATTTGTATAAATATTTATACAAGTTTTAAAAATAATAATTATATTAATAAACTTGATAAGTTAATTTCATTTAATTGTCAATGTATAAGTATAAATATTTTTTAAAAAATACATTTTCTAATAAATTATAGATAATTCATCCAAAGTTTATATTAATAACAATGTTAAAATGTAAAAATACGTACTAAAATTAGAAAATTTACAATTGAAATAAGACATTTCAAAATAATAAATATGAACAATTGAAATAAGACGAAAAATATTTATCTTTTTTAATAAAGTAAAAATAAATTTAAAAATAAAACACATAATAATTCTTAAAAGCAATAAAAATGTTATAAGATTAATTTGAAAATAAAATACAAAATAATATTTAAAAGTAATAAAAAAATGTTATAATTAGATAGAAGATTTTACGTTATTTCTTTTCATCATCATCGTCGGCATCTTCTTGAAGACCAAGCAGCCATAACTGTTGGAAACTTACTAATTTTTATTGCTCGGTCGCAATTGGGATCCTGCTTTCTTCTTGGATTCATGCAGCACCAACCCCTTCTTGTTCGAGGTTCGTTCTTTTCCCTCTCTCTTTGAATGTTTTCTACTTCAGTGATTAGATATGTGTTGCTTTGCAAATGCCCACTAGTTAATTTACTGCATATGGGTTCAACCCAGTTGGGCTTTTCTTGTTATAGACACACGCAAACGCCCAAATTGTGCTTACTGCTTGATCATTGAAGAAACCCCACAAAAAATTTGATACATTACGTTGTTCCTGTGCTCCTTCCCACATGAGTTCCTATGTCTTCGATGGGAAAACCTTACTGAATTTCTACAATTTCTTTACTGAATTTCTTGAATTCTTGTTGTGTTATATGTATGTACTTAGACATTTAAGATTGTTCGTGGTACTGTAAATCACTAGTTTTTTAAAAGATTCATTAAAATGGGTCAATTTTTTATATTGTTCTCAATTTGTATGGAAGTCTATTGAACATCGTTGTTTATGGTGATGCTTGGTTTTCGCTTGACATCTTGAAATTAGTGGGCAAAATCTTCTCTTCTTTACGCGCGTGTGTGCACAGCTCTAATGTTTCTGAATCCAAGAACTCGATATCCTCGAGACATGTTTCGCTTTGTGTGTACTCCTTCGGGTTCCAAATAAGTGCCAAATAAAATGTCTCCTGCAAAATGATGTAGACACTTAATCATTTATCTCTTGCAAGCTGCAACTCAACAATAAAATTCTTTCCCTAAATTATCTGTTCATTTTAAGAAAACATTTACCAGCCTTTTCAACAACTTATTCGATCTGCTTGGATCCTCTTACCGGGGAAAGATTCAAGTCAGTCTTACGAAGCATTTATAGAAGTCATTGGGCCAACTCACGTTGGTGTTGAGAACTTTTTAAAGACAACAAAAACATTTTCTACAGAGAATGGACGCGGTGACTAACTTTTCAAAAAGAGAGATCCTCTCTGTTCCTCTTTTTCCTTTTACAAGTTATTTGGCTCAACTTTAAATTAATTGATGATGCCTGGAAAATTCTTTTGTGGACCATGGGCTGGAGTACTTTTGATCTGTAATCCGCTTCAAATGACTAAATTCTGGGTTCAGTTTGCTAAGTCCCAATGAATATCTCTGGAGATTAAAGTACTATCAGCTAACTCTTGTGCATGCAAGTGGTAAGTGAACTGGAAATGTAAAAACGAAATTTTGTGTTGAACTCCTACTTGTAGCGCCATTGAGCCTAGATTAGTTTCACCAAATGGGAGGATACTGGATGTAATAAGGAAAAAATGAAAAAAGAAAAAGAATATTTAAAAGCTTTTTACCTATTTTTACCACAGTTGTTTAAATATGTGATTGATTTAGAATCATGAGCTAACATAATGGACATCTTTGTTGCTTTCGGGCCTTAAACGAAGTCACAATGAAAGTTAGAGAATCGGCAGTCATCTTCATTCTACTTAAAAGGAAAACTGAACATTTAGAACCTCAAAACACTGCATATATACATCACACAACTCTTTACCCTTTGATCTTTCTTTAAATTCATAATAGGAACGTTGAGTCCAATAAATATGGGAATTCTTATTTCTATTTTCTTGACAAGCTAAAGGTTTTTCACGCTAGATGATTATAATTCGTCATTTTTTCTTGTTAGTTATATTCAATTAAGATCTACTTCAATAAAAATGGTTTTTATTCTAAGCCCAATTGTCAGTCCAGACCACTTCCACATTTGGTGATTGGAGCATCTTTATGTTTGCAATTTTGTAAGCTTGATCTTATCCTTAGATAATTGAGTTATCATTTGTTCTCTATTCCTCTTCTTCTTTTTTGAGAATCCAGAAAATAGAATAAAAGTTGACTTTGTAACGAACTGAATTAGTTATGCCATAAATTTTTTAAATTTTTAATATAAAAAGAACAACATGAAAATTCCTTTAGAAAAAGAAAATACTATTTTTATTATGGTTTTGCTTAGATCTGAAGCTATATTAGAACTCTATTTTTATGTTCAATGAAGTTTATAAGTTATTTGGGAATATTTCCTTTTATTCTGCTGCCTCAGACTGTTTCAAATGGGAAAGAAAAATACTTTCTTTGTTACAGAAGGGCAACTAATGATGATGTATAAGTGCTACTATGCATGCATTGAACTGTCAAGATTGATTGGTGATACCATGTCAACCGTAACAATAGCAAGCATATGGTTGAGCTTCAAAAGAGAATTTTCAGGTGGTGGCAAGTCTACTCTGAGACTTTTTAAATATCAGTCAAGGACAGCAGTTCCAACTCATGCCAAGGGTGAGGCTTGAGGATAGCCTATTATCCTGTGAACTTAAAAACTATCTTATCCTGTGAACTACTGTTGGCTTTGGCGAGGATGGAATTGTGATGAGTGATTGGGATACTGGAAGAAACTTTTTTTATGACCAAAGAAAAACATAGGTAATTATGTCCAACTATGCTAAAGATATGGTATTGTAGCCACACCAATATCTGGTACTCTGCGGTCTAAATATCATGTCAACACTCCAGTCCAGACCACTACCTAAAAGGTGTAAAGTTAATTGCTGATAACATCCAAATTCTTCTGGGGTTCAAGTTACCTGATATGGAGATCTCCATAGAAGAAATTGCAAATTTGTTTTATAGGAAATACAAGATAGTTGAAGGTTTCTGTACTCTAGGTCCCAATATTTCACATTCTATATCTGTACCAAAGCTAATTTTCTCTTCCCTTCTCTTTGTTTCTGTAAACTTTTGCTCTTGGAAATATAATGGCTATAATTGTTATGTTGTTATTTAAATTAGTGTTTTCTATGCCTAACTGTTATTTTAGGTGAAGGAATGGAGGACATACCACAGAATTCCTTACAAGACAAAATAGCTGCATATAGGACAATGGCTCTGGAAACATATAGAAGCAAACCATTCTCGCATTGGATTCTCTTAGGTTTAAGTAGTGCGGCAATGCTTGTGGCATTTCCTGCTTCTAGTCTCCTTTCTCGACTTTATTATGCCAATGGAGGCAACAGCAAATGGATAATTTCATGGGTGGCAGTTGCAGGATGGCCTATACCTGCACTTATGTTAATTCCTACATACTTCACTTTACGAGTCTTCCCTACTCCTCTGACTTTTAAACTAACTGTATCATACATCTTTATTGGATTCTTAAGTGCTGCTGACAACCTTATGTATGCCTATGCCTATGCTTACCTGCCAGCATCAACTGCTGCTCTATTGGCTTCATCATCCCTGGTTTTCTCTACAATCTTTGGGTATCTTCTTGTCAAAAATCAAATCAATGCTTCGATTATAAACTCCATTGTGATCATTACAGCTGCAATGGTGATCATTGCATTGGATTCAGATTCAGATAGATATGCATACGTCTCCAACAAACAGTACATTATGGGATTTGTCTGGGATATTCTGGGATCTGCTCTCCACGGGCTTATTTTTGCCCTCTCAGAGTTAGTCTTCATAAAACTTCTGGGGAGAAGATCATTCCATGTTGTTCTGGAGCAGCAAGTCATGGTTTCCCTATTTGCTTTCCTGTTTACTACAATTGGTGTCATCGTGAACAAAGACTTCCAGGGAATGAAATCTGAAGCACAAACTTTCAAGGGTGGTAAAACTTCTTATTACTCAGTTATTATCTGGGGCATTATCACTTTTCAGTTGGGAATTTTGGGCAGTGTTGCTATTTTGTTTTTGGCATCCACTGTGATGGCTGGTGTTCTTAATGCAGTAAGAGTTCCAGTGACAAGCATTGCTGCTGTTATATTTTTGCATGATCCCATGAGTGGTTTCAAGATTCTATCTTTGCTTGTTTCCTTTTGGGGATTTTCTTGCTACATTTATGGGAATCGTCCAGAGAGTAAAGAACAACCATGATATCTTGGCAAAGATTTTGCAAGGGTTTTGGTAAGCCAATGCATTTGTGAACACGCGCCTCTGTTCTTGGAACATTAAGGAGAGGTCGGCACATTGAGGAAGAGTTTGGCTTAATGGTCGTTAAATGTTATATGTGATAATGTGAACTAGTTGGTCGCTGGTGTGATCGGATTTTATATTATTATTGTATTTGAAATATTTAAAATTTTATAATTATAATTTACATATACTTAAAATTTTATAATTATAATAATAAACTTATAATATGAAAATAATAATTAAGAGAATACAAATTTTATGTACTTTTAGTCTAGTTTTGTTCTTTACACCTGTGTGCAATACATTAAAGTTATTTTTTAAAACCAAAATTGAAATCTAAGTTTATTAATTTTGAAATGAAAATCAAGTCACATGAGCATTAGCATTTTCATATATAAATATAATATCTAATTTTAAGAAAATATAATCTCTTAAATGTTTTTAAATTCAAATTCGAATATGACATGAATAGAATTCACATATGTTAGAATTTTAAAAAATTATATCATTTTTAATATATTCTTGAACACGTGTGATGCATGAAAAATAATTTTTTTATTGAAAATGAAAACATAATTTTCACCTAAAATTTGTTCACATGAAAAAATAACTTTTCGTTTTATTTAACTTAAAATAATATTTTAATTTTACTAATGCTAATTTAGATAGAATTCAACTATCTACACCAATTAATTATATTTTATATAATTTATATTATGATTTTGAATATATATGTATATATATATATATATATATATACACAAACATACATTTTATTAAATAAAAATTTTCATTTTAATATTTCTAAAAAAAATCTAAATTTAAGTGGAATTCAATCCTCTATATTAATGAATTAAATTTTGGATAATTACTAATATAATTTCTAATGGAATACTTGGCATACATAAAAAAATTCAAGTTTTGCCATTGAATTGTTGAACTCGCCAATTTGATATCAAAATTATAATTCTATCATCTAACTTTGTAATATTTCTCAAAAACAAATTTGAATTTAATAGGATTCTAAGCTATTTACATTTAATGAATTAAATTTTGAATTTTTAATGGAGTATATAATTAAAATTTCCTATTTTTAAAATATACATATTTTTCTATGGAATATATAAATATAAACTAATAGAAGTAGTTTTTTTAATTGAATTAGTATAAGTTGTTAATTAATTACTTTGTAGTGTTTCTTATTGAGAAATGATCAAATAGAGTAGTTGACCCATTAATGGCAATTAATGTTTATATTTAACTTTATTTTATAAGAATCCTTGTGAATTGTGATATTAATTTTTTAAGAAATTTTCAAAAAAATTTAATGAAGACACTTGCCAAAATAATGAAATGGTTGAAGAACTTTATAATATATATATATATATATATGATATAAAATTTATTAAAAATTAGTAAACTTGAGTTTTTAGAAATATACTTAACATACTTATATTAAAACACACACATATATATGAAAAATTAGAGTAAAAAAACAATAGTGAGTGAGAGAGAGAGAGAGAGTCAAAAAACAATAGTGAGTGAAATAATAAATGGTTAAATATAATGACTAAGTAAAAAAGAGTGGTTTGACTTCTAAAAAAAGAAAAAATACAACAAAAAACATGGTGATGAGGCTTGTCAAGATTATGGAGTGGTGGAGGAATAATTTTTTATTGGAGTAAGTTTTGGTAATTCTTAAAATTTCATATTTCAAAATATGTCTAATTTTTCTATTGAATATATAGAAATATAAATGAATAGAATTAGTTACTTTAGGTGGAAAGAAAAAAAAGAATTTCTTCATTTTTTCATTGAGATAGGGTCAAAAGAATAGTTGCCCATTAATCAAAATTAATGGCCATGTCAAACTTTTAATAATTTTTTAAAATGTTCAAAAAATCACATGCTGCATTTGCCACCGAAATAACAAGAACTTTATATAATATATGATATAAAATTATTTATACAATCAGTAAATTTTAATCTTATAATTGACCTTATTAGAAAATATACTCAACATTTATAGAACTCACACACATACCACACACATATATATATCTATATATATATATAATACTATATATAGATAGAAAGAATGACTAAGTAAAAAAGAGTGACTTGACCTATAACAGAATAAAAATACAACAAAAATGGAATATTGACTTCTAAGTATCCTTTCATACTTGAGTTTATTTTATATCTATTATAATATATATATATATATATATATATTATTAAGAAGTGAGTACTTGAGTATAAGGAATAATGAATGAAACAAATACTACTAATGTCATATACGAAAGCGAAAAAAGAAAGGCAGAAGGAGTAACTTAAGGAGTTATATATATATATATATATATATATATATATATATAGTAATAAGCACGTTTTTTTCAACGGAACTAAACAATTTATGTCTCTATACAATGATAATTTCAGGAGGATTTTTTTAATAAAAAAAATTAAATTGTGAAAATTCATATTTCAAAAGATTATATGTAACATGTGCTCCCTCAAAAAATAAAAATATAAATGATTACATGTGCATAAGCTTAAGTATTACTGACCTGGCAAGGTTTTAATACCAAATGCCATGAGATGGAAGCTATGCAATACCAAAATATAAGTTGTGGTAGAAACTTAATTTACACTCTTTAAATCTTTCTCAAGTTAGATGGATTTAAAACTTCACCAGAACTTCAGTCATACATAATACATTCATACCATATTCAATGAAGCAACCCCAATGAATTTCAATTTCTTCACTTTTTTGTGTGATTTATCTATCCCTTTATTTTTTTACTTTTTACAACTTTCTATTCCAGTCGTACAATTCTACAAACTAACAAATAGGATCTTACATATTATCATCACATCCTTATTTAATATTTTTAATAAAATACTGAATTAAATATATTAATTAATTTTTATATTACTAAAATATGAAAATAAATAATAATAATAATTTTATTAAAATTTTGTTCTAATTTTATTATAATATAGAATTTTATTAGATAGTATACAAAAAAGATAATCAGACTGAAACGAAAAATATATAAAACAAAATGTTTCATTTCAATAGTATAAAATTGAAAAATATATATTTTTACAAATATGAGTTGGAAATTTTCTAATGTAAGATTGCATAGAAGAAAAAAGAAATAAGAAGATGGAAGAATATTTTTTAAAAATCATATTATATTTAATATGAAATGCAGTAAATTAAATTGAAAATCAAGATAACCAATGTACAAGAAAGAGTGAGGCAAAAATATGTTTAATTCAAGGGAAAAATTGTACACACAATATAAAATAGCAAAATATTAATATAAAATTGTACAAACCATGTAAATATTTGTATGTAACTGTTATATGTGAATATATTTCAACAAAATAGATCATCGTTATCCCAACTCATCACAATAATTTTTTTTTAAAAAAAAATCATCTTAGCATTTATCGAAATAGTCAAATATCGCAGGAAAAAATTAGAAAATATAATAAGAATAAATTATTAATTGAATCTTCGGAGCTCAATGGAAGAAGAACCCTTTATGTTGCGATAAACGATGATTAGATAGAATATGACAAAAAAAACTCACTAAACCCCCATAAAAGATCATCATCATTCATAAATGTTAAAAAAAACTCACAAATCCCAAAAGTTATAAAATAAAAATGATATATTCCAAAAAGCATTACTCATTAGCTTATTATATTAGAATAAAAAATAAATAGGGTTAGAGATTAAATAGAATAAGTTAACTTAAGTTTAAGGATGAAAATGGATTTTTTTACAAAAAAAAAAAAAATGGTTGGTAGTTTATCGGAGGATTCAACACGTTTAGCCGCGAACCTATAAAACCCAAACCCTAACCTACTAATATCATATCGGATTCACGTATCGTATCCAATATTGTCATCTCTAATCTCTATGCCAAATTATTGTAAGATTGAATTATATGATACTTACAATGCTAAATTATGAATTTAGAGGCGCAACTTGGCATTCCAAATCAACATTTTTTAAAAAAAAATACTCCTCAATTTAGATGGATTTTTGAAAGCATTCATTTGTTTTACTTATTTTGGGTAAAAGCTCAATCATGAAAAGGGTTTCACATTTACCTAATGAAACGGTACTCTCTAGAGCAACCATATATCCACGGTGAAAGCCTCCAAATGTAAGTGTTGAATATACTTTTATATAGGGCCAGCAATTTGAACCCGATTCGTCAATACGACACAATACGATTATAACGGATTAGGGTTGACACGACACGACACATTTATTGTCAAACGATTTTCGTTCAAATCAAATTGAGTATTGAAAAACTAAATTTCAAATTGTTTAATTTATGAAAAAGTTTTTTATCTTTTAACTTACCATTTTGACTTTATAAAATTTGAATAGTAAATTTAATCATTTTGTCCTTACTTACATTGAATTTTTAAATTAAATATAAAAATATTAGAATTTTATTAAGATTTAGTTATGTTTAATTGTAAAAATTATAATTTGAGTGTTTAAATTATTTTTGAATAATTTTCACTTATTAATTGTGTTTTATTTGAATTGATAATTTTTTTCGTAATATAAACAAATTGATATGCGAATTGACACAAATATAATAATCTGACACGAATAACCCAAACACGATACGATAGCCTTCTCGTATAAATAGTTGACACTAGTAAGAATGGCAATTTGAACTTGAGGAGCTTGTTCCTGTAGCTCCAATATTAAGGTTGGGCTAGGGTTCAAGATTTTAGGCCCGTGAAGCTTGGACTGACTTTCTTCCTTGGCTGGAGCTATTTCGATTGTGGATCACTTTGAAAAATAACATTTATTCTGCTAAAATCACGTTATTTTGACCATTTAGATCGAACTGATTTGACCATAAGATGTAGAATAAGTTTAACATTATAGGCCCATAAAAGTATGAACGACTTCTTGACCATTACACCAGGCTTGTAGGAGATGACATGCCCAAGTCTAATCAAATTAAAGAAGTCAATACTGAATAAATCACAAGTTGATTAGATTATCCCAAATTTGTTCCTTACACCTAAATTTGTTCCAAAATACTTTTGTCATCCAGAATTTAATGTATATATTTCTATTTTAGTTTATTCAAAATTGAATGTACAGTTTCCTTAAATAAATATAATATTATCTAAAATTTCATTATTAATTTAAGAAATTTATATCTCACTAACTTATAGTCTACATCACTCACAATCTTAATTTAAATAATTTACATATTACTAATTCATGAATCTAATCATTTATTATATTAATATATTAATATATTCTTTTAATTTTTAATCAAAGTAAAAAATGTGCATTCAATTATGGATGAATAGAGTAATACTTTTTAAAACAAATATTTGTGGTATAGTTCTTTTAGATTATACTTCCATCCATCCTAAATGACTATCATCATTTTATTTTTATACAAATTTCTTTGTAGTTTGGGAAAAAAAACCCTTTCTCTTAATTTTATCAGTTTTATTAATTCATTATGACTTCATCGATTCTTTCTCTCACCATTAAAAGACAAAATTTACAAATTTTCTCTCTCCATTTTCATTTTCTTGAAAATGTTCATTCTTCAAAATTTTGAAAATTTACTTAGATGGTAGATCTATGGAAAAAGTTTATTTGAAAATTCCTAAATAAAATGTGATAATTTAGTGAATCAATAGAGCATAAGGGTAAATTATTTATTTATTTATTTTAAAAAAGAACGAATAAACTTCTTTCTGATTTCATAAAAAAGCAGCAAATGTTTTACAAAATTTTAAAAAATGATAATAATATAAACCTACTAGAATATTAGTTAGTAGCTGAAATTCTCTTATGCACGCGCTCACACCTTTAAATTAAAATAATGGTATGTGGGATTTATAATTATTTAAAAACTGTTTTTAAAGTAAAATTTATCAACAACCTTTAAACTTTTTAATTTTCAATTTTTATTTTAAACTTTAGAACCACCAGTATTAATCTTCGAATAAAAAAGCCACTAAAAAGTTATCCTAAATCATCATTATTCTGACGCTTTGAGAAGGGCTAAAATGTCAAATTCATCAAAAACCCCCCTCCGCTTTAAAGTCACCATCTTTGATTTTTGCCATTGTAGTTTTTACAACTACCTCCATTTTTTTCTTTCTTTTTTCTCTTTTCCCTTTTCTGTTTATCACTGAAGGTAGTACTAGCAACCATATCAAGGGCCATCGAGAAGAAATCCACATTTAAATCAAGAAATTGATTTTTTACTGCTAACTATAGTTAGTGCATTTACATTGTACCACTTTCAACTGCTTTTGCTGCAGCATTTTGATCAAGAACTTTGTTCGCTCTCACACTAAATGTAATGGCATACACTTCTGAGCAAGATCTTTGTTTACTCTGACACTGGATGGTAATGCCATTTCATTGAAAGTGGATATTTGATTGAAATAATTCAATATTTGAAATTGAAATTCGATCCGAAAAATACCTGCAAAAGTATGACTCTCACTAGGAAGTAAAACCTGGCCACAAAATTTCTTGTGTGTGTGTGAGGTTTTTTTTTAATCTTAGGTCTTATATTGCTGGAATTCAAAAGTACTTTGAGCAACAGCAAGACCTAATGGCATTTCATATTTAACTTTTACCAAGCATTCTGAACTTATTATTAACAATAGGTAAACCCGCCTCGGATAGACTCTCGTGCAAGTCTCTGAAGATTAGAACTAAAATGGGATAAAATATTTTACCTATTCACTTTGAAACACAATACTCTTTTTCCTCAAAAAAGAGGAAAAGAAAAAAAGAAAAGAAAAGAAAAAGATAGAGATTTGCAAAAGACATCTGCAGTGAAAAACACGCATTATTAAAAAAAGCTTCCTCATTCTTATTAGAGAAATGCGGCCAAGCAAGGAGAAAACAAAGCCACAAACTACTGGAAAATTGAACACAAAAGAGTGCAAAATAGCAAAATAGGACTATGTATATAAATTTGATTGCTGGAAATAAAATTGGTTCCCCAAGGAACCAAATAAACATCTTGTTATCTGTTATACCTATTACAAGCCTGAGAGAAGTCTGAATTACACAGCTTCAAAGACTAACTTAATAAGCTGTTCTTTAGAACTTTCTTAGAGTAGTAGGTTTTGGACCTTCGGTTAAAAGCACACTTTCTCTTAGCTATGGCAGTTGGCAATGCCATAGCATTAGTTTAGTTTTTACCAATGTCCTTCACAGTAGAGATTTGTTCTTCTCCCATTGCAGACATGACTGAGACCACAAGATCCTTTCCTTCTTCAAACCCACTTTTAATCTACACAAAATGGGAAACTATATTTAGTCTTCTAAGCCCAAACTTTTAAAAAAAAAAAAAAAAAATTCTCGTGTCAGAAATATGCAATAGTAAATTTGTGTACCTGGCTAAGCAGAGTATCATCAGTGGGAAGCCTCAGGTCATCTTTAGTACCTCCACTTTCAGTGAGAAGAGAAACCTATATGATGGAAAAATTTGTTCAAGTTCATATATATGTATATAACAAACAGGCTTGCCTATAGATCGAGACTTGAGATCATCAGTTTACTTGAAGTTCAGACTTCATCAATTTCCCAATTTATTAAGAATTGCAAGACATATATAGAGAAAATTAATTAATATTGCTTTAAGTTAGGAAAGAAATTGCAACATTTACTATTTCAGAACAGAAATTATGAGATGAATCTTCACCTTGAGATAAAAAACTTATTGTCGTTTATAGGTATTACAATTACCATACATTGCACTAATTCACCTTGTCAAATTCATTTGAAAATTATTGATGAAAAATTACTTACAAAGCCATCTTCAGAGATATCAATCAGCTGATAGTCAGTACGATTGACATGGGGCACCTGAAGGAAAAAAGAAATCAGTTTCGGATCATTATGCTATCTGTTATAGACAAGAATTTTAGGGAAAAGCATCACTTACATCACAGTTATGGGACGAAGGAACGATATCTTCAAGCTTCTTATTACTGAATATATCGATTCCTACAAAGTGACACTTTGCATGGCCATGCTTGCCAGTTTTTGAGGTGGAGACTTCAACAACCTGAAAATTAATAGTCCTTTTTTAAGGAGACCAAGAATGACAAAGTGAAGGAAGCCGAAAAGAAAAAGAAACAGCATTTTGAATAGCACTTTGTGCCCGAATGCTGATTTGAGGATAATAATTCAATTCTCATATGGGATCCAAAGCATCCAGCAGAGCAAAAAAACAGTGAAAAACAGCAAATAGAAGCATATAGATTCAAGAAAGTAAACAAATCCTCATGAGGTTCAATTATATGCCAAAATTAGAAGGTAACATGAAAGCAGGTCTAGTTGAAACTTCAAAGGGAATGGGGCATGTTTTGTCTAACAGAAAATGTAGCCTTAACTTGGGTAATGGATGAGTTCCTATAAATTCTAGCAAACCCCATAGTCTGCTACAAGAGTTTTCTTCAATTGCTACAGAAGTTTCCAACCAACATTCAGGAATAATATCTGAGTCAATGATGCACAAAGAGAGCACTTCTATTCTGAGAGCAAATCAACTTTTATTTCTCAATACCAGATAGGTTACTGGTAATGCTGCTTATTGATGACTTTGAAACACAAAAACTTAAGACTTACTCCATGAATACCACAATACCACTTGGTTCTATTTCTTAGCAAGCAAGAGGAAAATTCACCTCAGATTTAACAACATAAACACTACCACTGGCTTTCAAAGTGAGAATCTCCTCTACTAGAATGGAGAAAAGAATAATAATTCAATTGAGGTAGAAAGTCGTGTAAATTATATGAAGATTGTAAATTCCTAAAAGAATACTGCATTCTACTACATGAAAAACTCAAAAGCACATCAAGCTAATACCCAAATTCCAAATTAATTGTCCACCCCGACGAAATTGCAACCAAAAGTCAGCACTTACAAAATCACTTATCAAAAGCTATAGGCAAAGGAGACCTTCAATTCGAATGGTTTCAAATTTGAACTATCGAATTTCGAAGAGAGATTCAATTATATCTAACCAAACATTAATTCAAACACACAGATTAAGAATTTTCACACATAAGATTTATTTCAATAATTACGTGGATTAATAAATAAATAAACACAAGAGAAGCAATAAATAGCAATAGGACAGGTTAAGGACAAATATATAGATCTGCAGCACATGCATAAAGTTTACAAGAGAAGAGGAAAAAAGAGATCAAATCCAATTAAGAAGAAAACTGTACTTTCTGAAGAATTCCTCAGTATATTTTATATCTGGCAACAACATTTGAACATCTCCGTACAAAATCAATCAAGAATGGCATGATTGGAAAGAGGAAAAACCCATCAGGATCCGTGCACAAAAACAAAAACCCAGTTCAAATTGAACATAGAGAATCAACAGGAAAACCATCAATGAATCATACATCCAATCTTGAATTATATATAAGAAGCGAATTTATAATTGTGACGTCACGAGGAAGAGAGTAGACCTTGCAAGGTCTCCCCTTGATAACTATGTAGCCATTCTTGCGGATGGTACCAGCTTGCTGTGGGTAGGTCTTGGATGCTCCTGCATCGGCCTTAGACTCAAAGTGATGCTCCTCGTCCGACATCTTCTCTCTTTCTCTTTCACTTTCTCTCCAGGAAGGAAGGATGAAGAAGGTCTCTAGGATGATGGCAATAATGTTCCCAAAATATTGTCGTTTTTATCTTAATATTTTTTTTCCCTCATCATCTTGAATTCTTAATCCATTTTCTTAGAATATTATTTAAAAAATAAAACAAAAAATACTGTGAAAACTCAATCCAAATATAATTCATTTTACCATTATTTATATACATATTTTTACTTTATCCCATACTCTATTAATATTTTACTATAAAAAAGTATAATTGTAATTATAAATAAAATCAAAACTTATTTTTGAAATACAGGAAAATATTTACATTTAAATATCATTAATATACGTATGAAAAAATTAAATGACTTCTATTTTTTAATGAGAAGGAAAGTATTATATTTTTTATGACAATTCTCGATTTTAAGTATACACCCTTGTGTTAAAATAAAAAAAAAAAAAGATTCTTTCTCCCTCTCTCTCTTCCCTATTCAAGTTCACCTTCAAATTTGTCTTCATATTAAGGCTCTCGCTTCGCTCAAATTAAATTTTTCTTTCTTTATTTTTTTATATTATTTTTATCTTTTATCTTGTATTTTAGTATCTCTTTTTAAGATTTATATTTTCTCTTCTTAAGTTTTTTTTTTTTTATTTCAATTATGGGAGATCAGTGTTCTTCATCATAGGGATCCAAGAAACTTATCATCTCACTTGTTCTTTATTGGGTTATTATGCAAAGCTTACCGGAAGTTCTTGCTCAAAGCTGATCGAAGCTGCAATTTTTTTTTTGTATTTTTTAAGTTGAGGGTTGCTATGTGGGTCTCCTTGATTGGGGTGATAATAGTTTTATTAGTGGGAGCTCATGTTAAGCACGCTTTGAATGATTTTCTCTATTTGAGTGTAATAATTTCTAATGTAATTTGATTGTTATAATAAATACATCTATCTAATAAATATTTCATTTTTATTTTCAAAAAAAAAAAAGTATACTCCCTCGTAATCTTTAGGAAAGTAATTCACTCAGTTCCTACTCCCAATACTTCTTATAATTTTTTTTTTCAATTTTGGAAAAAGAAAACTCTAATTTAAATTTAGATTTATTTTCTAAAACCTTATATACAAGTCCCAAGTCATCCATACGCGTTGTCAAGGCTCTAAGATAAATTTTAAAATCATCTTAACAACTTTTAAAAATAAAATATATAAAATAAGCAAGCAACAATCACCATGAAAAAGGAAAAATATAAAAGGGAAAAAGAAAAGTAGGGAAATGGACCTAGTATGTCATTTTCATTCTAGAATTTTATTTATTATCTTCTCTCTTGTGAAGCCAACAAATGTGGAATTTCTTATTAGAAAATAGATCAGCTTTGCATTTATTATATTATTATTCTTCTTTATGCATAGCAAGAAATTATATGCACCACTTTTCTCAACTCTAAGTCACGGAAGACCTTTCTTCTTGACTAATTAAATTATTGGGCAATTTTTTATCGTGAAAAAATGTATATTTTAAAAATAATAGAGGCATCGTAATTTTTTTTATAAAAAATTTGTGTAAATTTATATCAAACGAATTATTACAGAGAGGGAGAATTTGAGAAGGGATAAAATGTCATGCATAAAGTTCTCCACGTTCAATTTGACGATGATTGATGCCTCTTGTCTATTGTCTATTGACTATTGAGATGAGGAATAGCCGAATAGTTCTTAGCGCTGAGGAGTCCTACACAGCTTTTGCAAATTCAGCGGGGCAATGATTTTTTTATAAATAAATAAATAATGAGGGAACATATTTATATTTATGGAAACAGTTTTGTAATGTTCAATTAAGTATCTTTTTTTAAAAAAAAAATTTACATTGAAATTATGTATGATAATATAAATAAATTCATTGTACTTTAATTGTAATTTTTTACATTGTTTACAGGCACAAGAAAATAATTATTGTCCAATTCATATATATTATATGAAGGAATTTCGTAATTTAAGTGACGAATCGACTAGAGCATGAAGAAAAGTCATACTACAAAAAGCGAAAGTGGATAATCTAATATCGACGCTCTTGATCTTTCAAAGTCTTTATTCTAATTTTTTTATTTTTTTATTTATTAAATGGTTAAAAATTGCCTTATTGGTTTCTTTCCTCCTCCTTCTTCTTTCTTTCTTTTTTTTAATTTTCTTTGAGTCAGTCTTATTGGTTTCTTAATATCCTCAATCTTAAGGTAGTATTAAAAAAGCTTAGTTTGACTTTTTAGAAGATAAAATTTGAATTATTTATATTGAGAATATTAAAAAAATCAAATTTGGTTATTTTTATAGTTTATAGTTTATTTTGGTATATTGAAACTTTTTGTAGGTCTTATTTGCTCCTTTTAAATGTCTTATTCATTAAAATTGCAAATCATTTTAAAAGATTATGAATTATTACAAAGTTTTCTTCCTTTTTAAAAAATGATTATAAAGTTTCCTCTTTTTTTTTTTCTTTACACTGTGCATAGTTTTATGGCTTTTTCAATTTATAGAATTTTTTTCTCCCCTAAACATTAAATCCCGTATACTAATAAGAAGCCTAATACTTCAACAGTTCAAGTCATACCTTAGCCTTCTATGCTCTCATATACCACACTACTTATATTTGGTTTAGAAATATTCCTAATAATGTATTTTTTCTTTTATTCAATGGAAAAAAAAACTATTACTATGTTTCTTAATAAATAAAAAAATTCATCATCTCTTTTCTTTTCATTATGGCATTATTAAAATATTCTTCTCATTAGGATCTTTTAAAAAATAGTATTATTTTATACATATAATTTACTATGAAAATTGAAATCTAATTTTTAAAATAGAGTCAGAACAATTATTTAGTATTCATATTTTTGTTTGTTTAGATTATAGTTTATGCTCGAAGAAGGGCCAATTATATGTTTGACATGTTTGGGCTTTTACAAGAACAGGGCCCAATTGTCAAACTAAAAGTGGGAAAGGTGATAATTTCTTAAATTACTACTTCCTCCTTCTAAAATTAAATTTCTCTTGCTCATATGAGTTTGATTATTCTCCTATTAGACATATATTTGTTGGGTTCATTTCCTTCTTTATTAAAAAATAATATATTCGTTCGAAATTAAATATTCACTTATCTTAAATAAATATATTTAATATTCAATTTTTAATTAATAATTTATTTAATTTTAAAAATATTCATATTAATAACTCATTATTTTCATCACTTATCACATTAACATTAATTAATTTAAGAGATTAATATCTTATTAACGAGTCTCACGATTCACCATATTAATATATATAATAATTTGATAAATTAATTATAATAAAAATATTTATTAATTTTTAATAAAAGTTAAAAGTTTAGAAAAATATAATATATATTAAAATTTTAATACTTGATAATCATTTTTATCATTTCTGGCACCCAAAGCTGTAAAGATATTCCTAAATATATCTCATTCTCTCTCCAAACACGATATTCTTCTTATCTCAAGACAGCCCCAAACTAATCAATGAGCCTCCACAAAGGAAACAAATCCAAATGAGATCGAGCTGTGCTAATGATGGTCAGATTAAAAGAATAGATAGCTGGTAATGATTATGATGATGACTGTCATTTATTACCAAAGACATTTTCTATATTCTATATTACACTTCATAAATCTTATAGTATATCAATATAAGGACTTTCTTCCTGATGTAGTGATATACTAAGGGATTGAATTGTAAAGATATTTTCTCAATTCCCCATAAAAATAATTTTGAAAAACATTTTTTTCTAATTCCAGTTATAATCAATCACATAAACAATAATTTTTTTATTACTTTTTAATTATAATTATAATTTTATGAAAATATATAAGTCAGCTTTCAATTTTTTTATCCAAATATAAATCTATTTCAAAAACAAAATAAAAAACACTTTTAAAATTCAATCTAAATATATAGTCTAATTCTTAATTCATTGAACTTTGATTTACCCTCAAAAAGAAGAAAAAAAGCGTATCTTAAATTTTAAATTTCAATATTCAAACTTTAAATATTTCAAATAGCTTTCAATGGTCTGTGTTTTCTGCTTCCTGTCCTAACCTAACATGTAATCTATAATGTTAAATCTTAAAATGGGCCAAAGGAAGGTAGAAAAACCTTCATAAAAAAAAAGAAAGAAAAAAAGAACGAGTTTAGCCCTCTTTATATTAGGAGAACGAGTTTAACATTGTTAATAGATGCACTGTGTCTAGGACTTATTCCATTAATAGGGGATTTATATTTGAAATACGATATACTTTCTACTATTTTAAGGAGTACATTATTATTATGTATTAAGTTTCTTTATATTACTATAAACAATTCTAGATCATTATAAACTAATGATTTTGTACAACTTGATGCTTACAATTTTTTTTTTTTGGAAAATAGAAGATTACAAAAGTTTGTAGTTGCATAAATGATCATATTACTTTATCTTTATTCTCTTTTTTCCCCGGATGCTTCTTTCTTGGGCTGGATAAAAAAAAAAAAAGAAGATTTTTAAATTTTTTTTTTTATGCCCATATTCTGATTCTTTTAGGTCACTTTGAACAAATTTTTCTTTGTTGGAAACAGCCATATTACAGAATCTTCCTGCTCGTTATAGTTCAACGACAACCATACAGATAAAATACTATTTTCTTGTAAAGAAGACTTTATATGGCACCCAAAGTCAAGGTTCGTGGAGTCTTTAATTGGATTCTTTGAAAACATGCTAAAGAGACTTTAATCTAGTGCTGAGCCTGAGATGACAAGAACTAAACAGGAGATTCTGGAAGAAAAATAATCTTAATATAAGTTATTATTTATTAATTTTTTTTAAAAAAAGAGACGAAAAGAGGGAAAAAAAATATCGAGAAATATTTCATTTACTAATAAGACAAGTATATCATATATTATATGTGTTCAAAATTTCCTATTCTTATTGGAAGAAAAATACTATATAATAGTACAAGTTTTTTTTATTAAAAAAAACATTATAGATATTCATTTCAAAGCAAATTTTTATTATTTGTAGAAGAAGTTTGTGATTTTTTCATTTTATCCTCCACATCAAATAGAAAGGAGGGAAGAAAAAGGGGAAAATTCTTTTCAAATGATATTTCTGTTGAAAAATCTAAAAGAGTAATATAGATTTGCTAGTGGAATTTTGCACTTCAATTTGATTTCACAACAAAAAATAATTGAGGTGAATTGGTCATCATTCCAACAACATCTCCACAATTATTCATTCACATTGTAGAAACTTCATTCACAATCAAAGTTGGTGTGGGATGTATCTTGTATTTAAATTTTTCTTAAATGTTTGGAGATTTTAGTAGATTGGACCAGTTGATGATTTTTTTTTCCTTTTTCTTTTATCTTTTGTGTCATTCCACCAACTCTTGCAAAGAGCATCCCCTGCAAAGCTACAACAACTAAATTGAGTTTAGTCATAATACTTGAGAAAGTGGATTATTCTTGCAAGTGGAATTCGAGTTTATATAGAATTTAACCCATTTTTATTAAATTAAAACTTTCTATTTTAACACATTTACTCTCAATTTTTCTTGATTCTTATAACAAGAGCAAAATATTACTATTTTCAACCCATGTATTAAATGCAATCTTGAGAAATAACACATTTAATGAATGCGGTACGTTATTTTTTAAAAACTAATATATTTAAAATTATTTGTTAAAAATATGTTAAACATGTAAAAAAAAACTCTGTGAAATTCACTATCAAGTGGTTGGGAATTGAGATTGACATTGATTTTGAAAATTTGCTCTCTTGATGAGTTTGAATAGTTCAAATATTTTGAAAATTCTCTAATTTTATCCAAATTTTTCACAAAAACAGAATATGTTGCACGTAATTTATGAAAACTACTTGACATACTAATGTAAATCAATTTCATTTCCTCGAGATGATTTTCCAAACAAGAATCCACAAATTCATTGCCAAACTAGATTGGTTAGTTTGGACAAGCTGAAGTTTGAATTTCACTGGATTGAAGAATCTTCAACTCTTTACTTTCTCTTCACAGGAAATTAAAAGGGGAGATAAAAAAAATCAAACAATTAATCCCTCGAAGTACACTTTAAACATACCCCGAAAAAGTTTTATTTGTAATGGAATGCAATTAAGTACATGAAAACGGAAGGGATGAACAAAACAATTCAGTTAAAAACGTCAAGAACATAATTACAATACTTTTTGAAGGAAAAAATTGACGAAATTGAGTCGAAAGCCATAAAAATAAACTAAAGGCTATAAATTAAAGCATTAAAACAAGCTTTCCAACATAAATAAAGAGAAAATAGTGCTCTAGCGTAGTCTTGGTTTTTAATCGTGAATAATTCTTATACCTTTTCATCTTTTATAACATTTTTTTCTTCATTTAAATGAAGAAAAAAAATGAAGTCTTTCGTGATAAGAAGTAGTGTTGTAATTGAGTCGAGTCAAACCGAGCCTAAGCATTTCAAGCTCGAGTTCGACTACTAATCGAACACTGTTCAAGTTCGTTCGTTTAGTGTTCGAGCGAAAATTTATGTTCGAATTCGTTCGATTATTTGTTCGTACAGTTTGAATTCGTTCATGTTCAGTTCATTTAATTTAACGAGCTCAATTCGAATTGTTCGATTAGCTCGAGTTTGAAACTGTTCAATTTGTTCGAATGTGAATGTGTTTTTATTTCTAAAAAAATTAAATACATGCACATTTCTCTACCCAAAAGTTTGATACCATCCAAATATATAATGATGAATAAAATAAGGAATGAAATGCATATACAATAAATTCAAATAATGCATACTTATTATCCAACAAACAATGCATAATTATTAATATAAAAAATAGTATTAATTTTGTTAGACCATTGTCATTCTTAAAGCATTGATAGTTGATACTTTGATACTTTGGTTAATACTCAGATTTTTTTATTTTAAAAATTATATTATTATATAATATAAAAATAAATATTATATTAAAATATTATTAAATTAAAATATAATGTTCGTGAACATATTCGTGTTCATTCGAATAATAAACAAGCCTTAATCCTTGTTCGATCTCGACTTGATTATTACACGAACGAGTTTTTATTCGCGAACGCTAAGTTCGTTTACAACTCTAATCAAAAGTGAAGTTGATGGCTATTTTTACTTATTCCCACATTTATTTATGGTAATATGAGATTTACTTGGCAGTAAAATCATTCGAACTCAACTTCTGAACCTAACTCCAGTTTGTCCATGACACTTGGTCACTCGACTCATCTGCCTAGTGGCCTATCAAATAACTTCTTACCATGCCTTGGGTGGTAAAACGGCCGCCCAATCGAGCCTTTCATTGACCAAGATGAAAGGTCAGGCCATGCTAAGCCAAATTTTCATAAGCTTATATTTGTGAAATTCAACCTAACCCATATACATGGGATAATTCGATAATGGTCAAAATAATATCATTTAAGCTTAAAATATAATTTTTCCACCTAGTGAGATAGCCTGATCTGACCCAAGAATTGATCCAAATGGGTCAGCCCGCACAAGGCAAAACATAGATATGGGTCGAGTTAGGCAGTTCAAATTTCTATAAGTCTATATTTATGTAGTTCAACCTAACTTAAACATCAGGCCACCCCTATTTAATAGCTACTTGGATTGTTTAGCGTAGTCATTTTTTTTAGTGTCCATCCTAAAAACATTATAAATTTTTTTAAAAAAATTTCTATATAAATTTAAGGGTTAATTTCAGTAAATCTCGTTAAACTTATTGTAAAAACACATTTTCTTACCAATAAGAGTTGAGGCAATTGAAAGGAGTTGTTTTCCCTTAACCAAATGTCTTGATTTTGAACTCTGGAAATGAAAAAAACTTATATCGCGAGTTTTGTTTTTCGCAAGGAGTCCAATCGAGAAAAGAACCGGATTAATCAAAGTCGAAATCCCCAGAAACTAGTTGGGTTTCTAATCTAGATTTAAAAAAAAACACACTTCCCTCTTAGTCTTTTAATTATTTCAATGCTCCTCATTTTAAAAAAAATCAATGAAGTATAATTATATTCTTACTTATCTTTTTTAAAATATTTAATTTATCATGACAATTCAAGCACTATAAAAACACGCGATGCATACATATATATATTACTTTTTTTTCTCTCAAAGAAAAAACGACAAGTATTTCTCTAGAAATATTGTAATAAAATCATTATCCCATTAATCATAAAAGAGGGGGAAAAGAGAAGATAAATAAAGAAAAAATAGAAGAAAGAAATTAACTTTGTATACTAGATCATTTAGAAGACCATTATAATATCTCATTATAAAGTTTGCATTAATTTAAGTTTTTATATGGGGTCATTGTTTTTTTATTTTATTTCCTCCAATGTAATAGTATTGAGAAAAAAAATAAAGAAGATAATGTTTTATTTTTTACTATTTTTCCTTTTATAAATTAATAGATTAATAAAGAATATATGAGTTCTTTTAATAATACTTTGGTCTAATTTATGAATTGATGAGAATAAGGGGGGAAAATCAAGAGCATATATTCCTTTTATATTATTGATTAAGATATTAACTTGATTGACAAAAAAAATAGTAATTGTATTTAATTGAAAAAATGGAGGGAGGGCATTGAGCCAATTGAAAAATTAAGGGAGAGTGTGTTTTTTTCAAGAAATTTAAGGGAGCTTAGTGAAATTAACACTAAATCCAATCATTATTTTTTAAAAAAATGATCAAATTCAAATTCATCATAAACAACTAGTTAGGTACATAAATATTCTTGCACATGAGACAAATAAAAAAACTGCACCAAGCATCTTTGCTCCATCCTTGTTCTGCCGAACTCTGACTGACCCTTTGAAACTAGCGCAAGTGTTTTTTTTTCTTTAATATTAATACTAATAAATAATATGGTCTGCGAGACTGACTGGAGCAGTGGGAGTTTCCATGGTCATCATCATTCATGAGTGGATAAGAGTTAAAAATAAATAGCTTGCCAGTGAGGGCAAACTATAAGACTGATCAGTGAAGAAGCATCCAACATGCTCGACAACCAAACAATGGAACCATTTTAAAAAAAACTGTAGTGAAAGTGGCCTGCCATGCCTTCATGCATGTTTTGTATTACTGGAGTTAGGTATCAATTAAGGATGCATCATTGGGGTCATGACTCATGAAGGGTTTAATAATACCACTTTGAATAACTATCTTTCATTTTCTAAAGTTTACCACAAAACAGAGTGTTGGGAGAGATTTTTAGGATTGAAGTTAGAAAGATTTTAGGTAAGAGAGATAAACTACATGGAGACATTAGAGGGGTAAAATGAAAAAATGAAGTGTGTATTTAGCATTCGTGAAAAGAATATAAACTTAAAAGAATCAGAGGCATTTTGCCATGATTGAACAAGATTCTTTTGAAAGAGAGATAAAAGTTTTTTAAATTTTTTATATTTATATGACATTTTAGTGAGAGAAGAACTCGAATTCATAATTTTTTTACATTCTTAAATAATATCGCTTATCAATCAAACTACACATATTTATCTAAGAATTGAAAGTTTGATATCATCTTGGATTTAAGATAATATTATAAAATATATAAAATTAAATAATAAATTATTTGATAATATTATTTTAATTAAAATATATTGAAAAAAAATATTATTTATATGAATAAGTTGAACTCATATATAGAATTTTGAGATAATTTAAAGTCTTGATAGGATAAAAACTTTGAAGGGAAAAAAGTGTCATGAGAAATTTTTTGTGGGAGATCGAAAAAAGAGTTTTTTAAAATGTATCCAAGTATACTTGAACACAAGCTTGTAATAATAACTTTAATAGATAAAAGTAAAATTTGAACATAAGATTCTCTGGTTTCTATGATAATTCAACACCTCTTCCCAACCGATGCAATTACCTAACCCATTTGAAATGAAGAACATGATATGTAGAAAATTGTAGTATTTTTTATATAGTATTATTGGATGACGGTGATGGAGGTGAGGCACATATTCCTAGTTTTGCAGAAGCAAGCTTGGCAGACAGAATTTTATATTAGTGAAGAAATTGTTGTGCTGATATATCTGGCGAGCATCGTCATGGCT
Organism: Apocynum venetum; assembly: GCA_019593545.1. Lineage (NCBI taxonomy): Eukaryota > Viridiplantae > Streptophyta > Magnoliopsida > Gentianales > Apocynaceae > Apocynum > Apocynum venetum. Next base: position 4,763,303 of record SRSM01000326.1, on the reverse strand, counting down.
GACAGAAATTTCATACAGTAAAGAAATTGTTTATTGTTTCATCTTGAGACTTTTTTTTTTTTATATATATTGTCTTAAATTCAAGATTCATCCCTACAGCTTTTACACAAAATAGGAGGAATTTTCCAAAATGCTTCCGGAAATCTAATAAATTGAGAGATTCTCAAAATAACGACTTAATTTGATATTCTTAGTGTCAAATCATCAATTTTCACAACAATTTGACATTGAGAGTGCCATAGAAGAATCTTCTTTCTTTTTTCTTCTATTCAATTTTACATTAGAAAATTTATAAAACGTATTTGTAATTTTTTTTCAATTGCTCGAATAAACATATATTTTCAATTGGTACTATTAAAATGATTTGATTTTTTTTAAAAAAAGAATCTCTGAATAACTTTTTGGAAATTTAGAAAATATTAGTCCAGCAATAAATTTCTTTTGGAATTATTTGGAACTATTTGCCTATGTTCTATGTGGACATTTACAAAATATTAGTCAAACTAATGTCTTTTTTAAAAAATCATTTCATAAAATTCAGAGTTATTTTGGGCGGATTTCTAGAAGCATTAGAAAAATTATCCCTATTTTCGGTAAAAGCTCTTCATCCATACACTCGCTTCACCTTTTTATCTTGTAAAGGAAATAGGATTCCAAATGGAGAAGAAAGCACTTGCAAAAGAGTCAGAAAAGGGCCTAGGAGAAGAAATAAATTATCAGCCATTGTGATACAAAAATTATAATATCTTTATCCGCTGTCTGAAAGATAGGATTAATGATTTCAATGAGTTCAAGAAATTGCCGAAGAATTTACATGAATACCATGTATTGTACAGTAGAAAGAACTAAAAACAATGTAGCAAAAAGAAATGGTCCCGTGGCCGTGGTCCATTGCCTTGCACTGCAGATGGTCTCCCCAGAATTTTCATTCCCATGGTGCCCACATTTTAACACCCAAACACCAGGGCCAGAACCAGTAGATATCCTCTTCCAGAGGTAAAGTGAAACATGAGGATACCAACAGACAGAAACTAAGGAACTCTCCATCCTGTTGCAGTAGTAAATTATTTGTACCCAACTGCAGAAGCTCAACTTCAGAATCATCAAAAGATTTAAAGAAACAAAGAATGCATATAGTTTTGTTGTTTTTTTTTGGGGGGGTGGGCACTGATCTTGTGTACAAGAAAAAAAAAAACCTTGATGAATTTCACCAATCAATTACAGATGTGAACTTGGTAGCCAAGAACAAAATCTGGGTATATAATCATGCCTTTCTGCCATTAAAAATGAGAAGGTAAATGAGAAAACATGGCATGTTTCTAAATGGAACCTCAAGATTACTGTACAACCTCCCAATGGCAGCACTCAGAGAACTCTCAACAAAGTAAAAAATAAACAGATTGGCAAATTATCAGGAAGTAAACTTCAGTGTTACTTTGTCTTGGTTCTATGTAACTGGTTCGATGTCCTTGAGAAGTCCTACTATCTGTTGCATAGTTGGCCGCTTTGAGGGAAGGTCAGCAGTGCACAAATATCCAATCTTCAAGGCCTCAACCATCTGTGATTCCAGTCCAGTTCCGCGGATTTTAGGGTCAATAGCTCTTGAACCTTCATTCTTTCTTACGAGTCCTCTAACCCAACTTACTAAAGTAGTGCCTTTCTCTTCCAGATAGTCATCGTCAATTGGCTTTTTCCCAGTGATTAGCTCAAAAAGAATAACTCCAAAACCATAAACATCAGACTTCGGTGTTGGGGCCTTGGGTGAGCCAATTTGTGGCTCATGAAACTCTGGTGGTATATATCCTGGGGATCCACGAGCAATCTCATCCTCAATACCATTACCAAAAATTTTAGCTAGTCCAAAATCAGATAATCTTGGCTCAAAATTAAGATCGAGATAAACGCTGCTAGCTTTGACATCTCTGTGTATAATAGGAGGGAAGCAGCCATGGTGGAGAAATGCCAGAGCACGAGCTGTGCCTAGCACAGTTCTGTGCCTAAATCTCCATGTTGTTAACAAACCCTCAGACCCAACATTTTGAATAGAATTGTTTTCATCTTCTTCCCATGTATCTGTGCTCCAATCTTCAGTTGCTTGAACCCCAAGTGGGAGATCATGAAGCAGATTCTGCAAATTCCCATTTTCCATGTAATCATATATGCATATCCTCTGTTCTCCGGCCAAGCAGTATCCAGTGAGTGGAACAAGATTAGGATGCTTTATCCGACCAAGATACTCAAGTTCTCTTGCAGCTTCTTGGTCTGTCATGGTAGATCCATGAACCAAAACTTTGACTGCAACATGAAACCCACCAGGTAAAAATCCCCTATAAACTGGTCCAAATCTCCCTTCAGCCAATAACGTGCCTCGATCAAAATGAGACGTTGCAGACAAGAGGTCAGCAAATGTGAAATTAAGCAATGGCTTCTCAAATATAACCACTGGAACCGAGTTTGCTTGCTTAACATCGGCAACCCAAGTAGTTGAATCTGTTTGGAATGAGAAAGGACCAGATATAGTTTGTTCTTCCTTGTACGAATTCTGTTTCACTTCCCACATTCTGGTTTTCCTTCTACAACCAAAGGCTAAGAACAGCAAACCCGCAAGCAAACAGACCATTGAGATGGTCAATGCCAGGGCAAGCTTGAGCCCTCTGTGCTTTTGCGTTTTCCTATTGAAGAATGCCGGATTTGCAGCAATTGGGCAGCTATTGACTGAGCCAATGAAAGCTGAATTGAGTGTTTGAGGGGAAATTTTTGTGCCACAAAAGGTAAGGTTGTTGTAAGAAAAATTATACCTCTCTATCAAAGGTAGCTTCTCCAAGAGCTTCAGGGGAATCTCTCCACTAAAATTGTTGTATGAAACATCTAGTACTTGGAGGTTTTGGGTGCTCAAAAGAGGAATCTTGCCACTAAGATGGTTCTTTGAAAGATCAAGTGTTTGTAAGCTACTCAACAATGAAACCTCTTCGGGAATTCGACCAATCAAATTAGTTTCAGACAAATTAAGGTATTCAAGGCCAGAGAAGATACCAACATGAGGCAATTCTTGTTTCGAAAATCGATTGCATGCAAGATTAAGGTGCCTGAGATTCTGGGCTTCACTTAAGTTGGAAAACTCTCCACTAAGCTGATTCTCGGATACATCCAGATAAACCAAATGAGATAAGTTGAAGCTAGAACTGAAATTTACCTGAGAAATGTGCCCTTGAAACTGATTTCTGCTCAAGTCAACCACTTCTAATGGTCCCTCAAAAAGACCAATAACAGAACCCTTGAATAAATTCCCTGAAATGTTGAGATAGGTAAGTGATATTAACCCTGAGAAATCTGATTCCTTTCCACTAATCCCATTACCAGCAAGATTCAAATGTTTAAGCTTTGGAAATGCTGCACCAAAACCATCATGAAGAGAACCAGAAAGCTTGTTTCCCGAAAGATCAATGTAAACCAAGGACCTGCATTGGAGGATCCCCAGTGGAATGCTTGATTCAAACCCATTTTGATTGAGTTTCAGAACTTTTAAGCTTGCGAGGGAGGTTATAGCTTCCGGGATACTGCCAGACAAATTGTTGTCAGAAATATCCAAGCTTTCAAGTAGACCAAAATTGCCAATGTTGCTGGAAAGGCTTCCTGAGATTTGATTGCCTGAAAGGTTAAGGTTCTTGAGTGAGCCCAAACTCCACAAATCAGAGGGCAAATCAATAATCTTGTTATTGCTCAGATCCAAAGACTGAAGCTTTGTGAGTTTGCCAATGGTGGTATCTGGAATTACACCAGACAAACCCAAACCAGAAGCAATCAATTTGACAACATTTTCTCCTTCGGCATCACAACTCACACCAGCCCACGAACAAAAAGGGGCAGAGAAGTCGTAAACTCCGGAAGAGTTCAACCCCATTTTCTGCAAGAAATCAGTGACAAAGGACCCATCTGTGTTGGGTTGCTGACAGAACAAAGGCCTAAAGAACAGTGTTAAAACAAAAAAAGAACCCAAAAATCCAAAAGCCATTGAAGCTCAAACTATGAACTATTGAACTACAAAAGTGCAAAACGGAAGAGGAAAAAGAAAGACCAAGAAACAGCACCAAGACTACCCCAAACACTCAACAAACCTTTCTTTTTTCCCCACACCTTCAGCGCAGCAAAACTGCAAGTACTATCATAAAGGGGTCCAGAGGGGCATCACTTTTCTGACTTCTGCAACACTAGTAAAACCATGAGCACCGTGTATCTGCCCAACCTCAAACCTCCTACGACAGTGGTTCTGAACTTTCAAGAAACTAGTAACTACTGTGCTAAAAAGACCAACCACTTTTCATGAACTTTGAAATGGTGCTTTGTGCCCAGAACCCCATAAAGTTCAATTGTGCACAGCGCATGAATCGAATGGCCAGAAAACCCCCAAAAATCCAAAAAAAGAAAAAGAAAAACTTCAGTGAGGGGAGAGATTTTGGAGTGGAAATGAACGTGAGCTTTGTTTCTTCTGGTCTGGTTTGCAGTTCTAATGAAGCCAAAAGCAAAAATAAAAGTCACGAGACCACAATCTAAACCGCTTTGTCCCTCAGTCAGTTATACAATACAACACGGAAACCCCAAGAATAATCCTCCCCCCCCAAAAAAAATGAAAAACTCCCCAGCTTTGCAAGAAATATATTTTTATTTTATAAATAAAACAAGAGATTTTGCTGAGAGAAACCAGGGGTGATGAAGGTGTAGTTGGGGGTGGTGGATCAAGAAAATTCAGTAAGTGCAATGGTGAGAATCAGGGTTATCAATGTCAAGGATTGAAGGAAATGTCTTTTTGGTTGGTGGCTTTTTTCAAAAGGGTACTGTTGATCTCAATAAATTCAATGTGTTTTCTTTTCCTTTTATTTTTGACAAGATAACTCATTCATTTCAGCATTAAATATTTTGATTTTTGTTTCCGTTTCTGCATTAATTTTTTTTATAAATAATAAAAATAAATTACAATAATAGATTAAGAGGCAGATCTCGTTAAAGATTGAGATGTGAAAACAAATCCTGCCCATATGTGTTTTTAATTTGGGCTAAGATTTGTGGCCTATGAATTATGGAAATTCATTCTTGAATTCAATGTAATTCGTTCTGAATACTAACATGTTATTCTGAATTCTTAAAAATGTATCACTCAAAATGTAGGAATAAGCATATAAACAAACATGATACTCAATAGCATTTCATGGATGGCTTTGCCAGAAGGGAGAACAACGGAAATGCATAATGTAATAAGGACTTCCTTGACTAATTGCCAAACTCTTTGATTCGTTAATAAAATAATTGTTAAACTCGGTACAATTTAAGTTCAGTTATAATTAATCTTATCAAGAATAAAGATACCAAGTAATCTAGGAAAAAAATAATAAAATTCTCATCATATAGTAATCAAATGGTTATTGTTGTTCAAAAGATGGAATTTGATCTTTGAATTTGATTTACCATATGATAGCTTAGGCAAAATAGTCAAATTAGTATCTTAGCTTTCTAATTTTGATCAGAATTGACTCTTACTTAGGTAAGTCAACTTATGAGTAAAATGGACTTAAATTATTGGAAAACAATACATATAAGATCGAAATGATTACAAATAAAAATAAGAGACTAAAAATAGTCAAAATTACAAAAATAATGGACTGAGATAGCCATTTTACCGAGAGTTTATTATTGTTGATTTGCTTCCATTCAAATAAGATGTAAAAACAGAGATTTCCAGTTATGGAAAAAATATTAAATTCCATTCAAACATGCGAAGTATTAGCGGAATTGTCTGGAGATCATGTTTGGTCACATGATTGATGATTTCTTCTTCTGCCAATGCAATCTAAATCAAACAATAAAAATCACTAAAAATGTTTAATGACGGTAGATTTGTAATCAAATCCCAATACACATAATTACCAAAAAAAAAAAACAAACTTCCCATATATATGCTCACTCCTACCAAATCTACTTGGCCTAATTTTATTTTTTATTTGTCTTGAAAGAAATTACTTGCTTTGCTTCTAAGTAAGAGTGTCCGGACATGAATTCAATGGAATTTTTTTAATTTTAATAGAATTTCATAGAATTTAGTACATTCAATAAAATTATATAGAATTCTATCACATAATTTTGTGAAATTTTATGAATTTTTATTGGAGTTTAAACATAATAGATAGAACAAATTTTGTAAATAAAAACTAATATATGTTTAAACTCGACTTATTTATTGATTTTTCATTCACTTTAAATTTTATATTTTTTTGCATGCTTTGTTTGAAATACATATATATTATTACATGCATTTCTACATATGAAATTCTGAATAAAACTTTTCTACTTAATATACTGATTTTATTACTAATAAAGTTTGAACAATAATTTGAAGTGGAAATAAAGAACAAAATTTTCTACATCAAACCAAATTCATGTATGAGTTATAGTATAAAATTCCAAACTAGGTAGATGAATTACATGGATTTTTTGGGTGAAATTTGGTGAATTTTTATTGGATTTTTTAAATAAAATAAAGATAAGAATTTATACATAAAAAATTACATATAAACAAATCAATATATGTGTAAAAAATTATTGTCGTAGGAAGAGAAATATAAGGTTATGGAAACCAAGTTGAGAGATATATATGATATTTTATTTTTAAAATTTGTTATTTGCTATTTTTATTTTATATTGGCAACAAAGAAATGAATTTCATGAAATTCTAATGAGTCATTATCGAATTTGTGGAATAATTGTTTCTTCATATTTTTTTACTTCAAATTCTAATAAATTCCTTTAAATTATATTAAAAATAAAATTCCATTAAAATTCATGAATTTTTCAAAACACTGGAATTTTATGGAATCCATTAAATTTCATATTGAGAACTTTAGATTTTAATGAATTCCATAGAATTTAAATTGAGGATGCCTGAAATGTCATAAAATTTTAAATTCTACAAAATTCCATTGCGAGTATACCCTGTAAATATTTTATATAATATTTTTAAAATTTTACTTTTATAACAACTTTCACATAAATAACTCATAAAAATCACATAAATTATTTTATTTCAGATGTTGTGATTTCTTAAAGTGCGTAAAAGTCAATTTAAATAAAATATATTTGCCTTTTATTTCTTATTTTGGGCTATATAAAGGACATTAGTCCTCATTTGACGAATTTTATTATATTTGGATTGAGTTTTGAAATTATTTTTTGTTTTGTTTTTAAAATAGAGTTATGTTTGAATAATGGTATTTTTATTAAGAATTGAAAGTTTATTGATATGTTGTGGGTCTCATATTATTGATAATAATATAAAATGTATACAATATAGATAATAAATTGTTTGAGATAAAAACTTTGATTGAAAAGTAATAAAAAAAATATTATTTATGTAATTGAATGAGACTCCTATGTGATGTTAGAAATAATTTTTTTTGTAGGGAATTGATAAGATGATTTTGAATGCCAATCCAATTATACATGTTCTTGCAAGAATTGTTCAACCAAGTTTTAATATTAAAATTGATGGAATTATCTGAGTTTGAGTTCCATAAGATGTAAACTAAGAAGATTAAGCTTAGCATAATAAGTGAATATAATTGTTAAAATCCCACACAATTTTTACTAAACAATGCACTTTTTTAAACAAAAATAACTCTATCCTCTTTACATAATTCCAACCCAAACCACAAAAGTGGTTAAATATCTTAATTACTAATCTAACCAATTGAAATCAATCCCACTAATTTCAACCAAAATATTGGTTTAAATACTACACAAAAATATAGAAATTTTAAACTTCAAATATAATCGGACTCACAATTTTGTCCAGTCATAATTTATTTTGAATGAATATTAAAATTTAATATCTTAATCCTATCAAAGACAGTATGTACGATTACTAATATTTTATAAAATTAAGTAAATATTTAGTACCTTTTTTTCTTAAATCCAATGCTAAATTCCATGCTTTTGAGACTCAATTCAACTATTTTAATAGAAAGAAAAATGAGTTTCTCCTACCGTTTTCCTCATACAGGAATAACTTCCACACATATTTAATAAGTAGAAATTCATAAGCTAGTCCACTATGCTACCTTAATTTTTCTCCTTGAAAATGCTTAATTTATTAATTATATATACTGACCTCAGCGTTTCCTACAATTTGAAATAAAAAAATTCTTAATGACTTATAATTTCTTGATATTTGTGCTCTCCAGTGACAAAATTAGAAAGGACATAACAATTGAAACAGAATTCTAACAACAATTTAAAAGCACAGGAAAATCTAGAAAAATAGAATATATTTAAGGACAAAAACAAAGTCATGATCGACCAGAAATAAATAGAAAAATAAACTAATAAATTAATTATTTTTCTATTACTTATAAATTTATTTATTTTTATTAGAATTTGATGAAACTTAAATTTTTAAAAATAATAACAATTTTATACATAATAAAATAAGAATATAATTAATAAATTAATTTCAAAACACTATGTAGAAATACATAAGTAGTAATAAATAAATTATCATTTAAATCATAAAAAATAATTTGAAAAGAAATAAAATAAGAGTTTCATGTAAAAAGTTCACAAAACTTTTAAAGAATGTGAAAAATATTTTTTAAAAAATGTTTTGATGAAATTTATTTTAAAAATATTATTATTCGATGATATAGATTGACGGGTGTTGTTCCGTATAATCTTTTATTATTACATAAAAAAAATTATCAAAACTTAAAAATTTGACTTAGAATTAACGAAACAATAATATTTTCAAAGTGTGTTAACGGAGTGAATTATAACTAAAATTAGTGTGTGCGTATAGAGTCTACGTGGGGACTATCTTCACCCTAAGTGACATGGTTCAGTAATGACAGTTATGGCACGCCACCCATCAAAGCTAGTGGACCATAATCAATCAAAGTACTAATTTGTGATACCTTATATACTAGTCAAATCAGTTCATCTCTCAGTGGCTAATGCCAATGGAAATCAACCTAAATGATGCAATTATACCAAGCAAGATTCTATACAATTTTATAAGAAATTTCTTTATTTGAAAGCAACCATCATTTGTCCCATTCTACACCAACCCCCCCGCCCCCACAAAAGAAAAGGAAAAGTATAAAAAATTACTACAACGTTTCCACAAATCTCTTCTCTAAGCTTTGACCATTCTTGGAGGAATGATTAGTCCTATTTTCAATTTTATGACTAATCATGAAAATCTTGAATTGTTAACTGATTTTTTGCCAATAAACAATGGCATTAATGAATAATAATCAAGAGAAGAGTGAGACATTGGCTACCAATTAGGCAATTCTTGCACATCTCTCAGGCAAAAGATCATACACAAAGTTTGAATAATTTAGTTTTATTTTAATTAAAAATTGTATTAGATAAAAATCTCTTGTTAGATTAGAAATACATAATTTTAACTTACCTTATTTTGAGTTTAAAATAAATGAGGATGATAGTGACAAAAAGTTTTTATCTCCACTCACTACAAATTTTTACCCGTTATATTTTTTAGATACACAAAATATATTTTATTTGATTTATAGATGATCTAATATTTATTAATAATGAGTTTTTTAATGAAATAATTAATTTAATTTCAATTAAAAATTATATCAGGCAACAACCTCTTATTGGTGTGGGTAAAATCTATTCGTTTAGAAAATTATATTCAAAATATTTTTTGTTTAACCAAAATAAATGAGTTAATAGACTTCTTTACGCAATTCAAGATATGCATATCTATTGTATATTATTTCTTCCAGAATTGAAAGAGATATTGTTATTAATATGATTAGTGATTACAATATGAGTTAATTAGATGTAAAAAAATTTAACTAATGATATTAATATCATTTGTATAATTGCATATGATCAACATGTTTATTATGTTTTTTTAAATGGCATTTAATTTTAAATAAATCAAAATATATTTTCTTTTTCCGTAAAGTTACGGGATCTTATCATAATACAAAACTTGTTCAAAATAATAATAATAATAATAAATTTTAGCTAGTAAAAGTATAATATATAAGGGTGGCGGGTGTATGATATATACATACTTTTTCAAAAATAAAAATATTATATAAGTTTATGTATTGAATATAATTTGTATTGCATTCGTCTGAACTAAATGCGCTATTTTGACTCACAATCCCAACCAGTAGCACTCCTTCACTTCTAAAAAAATAATTACTCAAAAATAAAAATAATAAAAAAAGGAGGAAGAATTCTAACCCATTTGACAATTTTGTTTTGTAATCAGAAGTCAAAAGGAGACTTTTATTTTCTTTCAGGCATAGTGCGGCATATTTCTCTCTTTCTCTCTTTACTTTAATTTGGACTATTTTCATATGTAATACTCTCCTCTTAAGACTAAACTAAATATTCACATTTTTATTTTAATTTATTTAAAATTAAATATTCATTTTTTAAAAAATAATAATATTTTTTATTTAAAATATTTTTAATAATTTTTTTAATTTAAAATTTTTATATACAATTAACTTATAGTCTCACCCCTTATCAACTTAATTTAAAAAATTTATGAAAGTTTAGAGGCATTCTAAACTTTTTACCCGAGTACTAATATAGTTGCCATTTATAAATTTTTTTTCTTCAAAAAGTACTAATAACCTTGCCCAAACAGGTAAAAGGAAACTCAGTACTTTTCTTTTGTTTTTTTTGGTCCTTCGGGACAGGAAGGGTTTGTGCACGCCAACACCGACAAGAAAAGGAAGTGGGAGTTTAATGATTTGCATTGATTGAGGTGAGCAAGAAGGAAACAGCCCCAAAATCAACTACTAGTAATACTTTATCGGTGCATATTCAATATCTATTTTTAATTTAATTTTAAATATAAAATGTGTCTTCAATATTATTCTTGTAAATAATGTGATTAATGATATGATTATATGAGTTATTGAAATATAATTTTTTTAAATTTATAGAAAAATTATTTATTAGTAAAATTTTATATGAAAAATATGTTATTTAAAAAAAACTAATTTCGAACCCTCTAAAATATAAATATAAATATTTAATTTTAAATAATAATAATAATAATAATAATAAAGAACAGCACAAGGGAAGTAGTGCAGCTATTGATGATGAATGTACAGCAATGGGATATATTGTATGTGCCGGCAAACTTATTCTTCAAACAATGACTTTCTTACAACGCTACGCTTTTCATCATTCTGTATTATTTTTCAAATTATGATCCAACTCATTACTCATGTGAGACTCTATAGTTGATAAAATTAATAATATAATAATCATGCAATGACCATTAAACCTTGCATTGAATTGTTCTTAGTAACGCACGAACACAGCGGTGCGGTGCTTTGACCATTAAACCTAATATACGAAGCAAGTGAAACAATATTTTTTACTTTTATTAAAATTAAAAAATGTTATTGAATTTAATTAATTTATTAAATTATATTTGGCAGTAATATAATAAATTATGAGACTCATAATTTAGTCAAATGTAATTCTTTTAAATTAAGATAGTGAATAGTGAAGATTATAAGTTAATAAGATATAAATATATTAAATTAAAAAATTTATTAATAGAACTTTAAATAAAAAAATGTCTATTTAAATAAAGTAAATATTCAATTTCAAATAAATTGAATAGAAAAAGTAAACATTCAATTTCAGACGGATGGATAGAGTATGAGAGAATAAAAGTAATTAATTTTAAAAAAGAAACATTTATAGATTGATTTTAAATATTTATTAAAGATATGTTTAAAATTTTATACTAACCCTTCTTTTGAGCCAAGCACGATGTGAATATATGATATATCCCCAAGTTCCTATTCTCTTTGTTTATGTTTCAATCAAACACTATTTTACCCATTTTTATACTCTATTCAAATTGCATATTCAATTTTATTTTAAGATATTTAGAATTGAATTTCAACTTTTTTAAAATAAATATATTTATTATATAAATTTATATTGATAATTTATTTAGTTTAAAAAATTTAAATCCTATGAAATCATGTGTTTTCACCGCTAATAACATTAATAATAAGAATATTGTGATAATTTTTTTTTTAAAATTCAAAGACTTTATTTAATTCTCGTATCAAGTCAAATATAAATATTTAATTTTGAACGAAAAAAGTATTTGATAAAAAAATTGTTTGAATTTTCTAATTTTTCCCCACCCATAGCCAAGCAACTATATTGAAACAAATGGAAGAAGCACTGCCGAGTTGTGAGATGAAAGTAAGGAAAAACGACAAATTTAGTCCATGAAATATTTTCGATTTTTAGCTTAGGTCTATTATTTATTTTTTTATATTTTTAGATCCATAAATTATTTTTATTTTACAATTTAGGTCCTTGATATTTTTTTTATCTTTTAAGATCCATAAACTACTTTCATTTTTCATCTTTGGACTATATTTTTTTATCACTAAACTATTTTTTATTTTTCATCCCAGAAAGACCAAACTTGAAAATAAAGAATAATTCAAGGACCTAAATTGAAAAAATGAAAATATTTCATGGATCTAAAAATATAAAAAATTTATGAAGAACATAAGTTAGAAAAATAAAATAGTTTATGCATCTAAAAAGATTAAAAAAAAGAAGAAGAAGAAGAGGAAAGATAATGGATCTAAACTAAAAATTGAAAATAGTTCGTGAACTAAATTTGATGATTATCCTAAATTATATGCCAAAAGGAAACAAACTATATGCTCGAAAAAAGGAAGCTAAAGACACCCACACACATATATATATATATATATATATATATATATATATATATATATATATATTGTGGTTTTAACTTCATGTCAATATTATAGTATTTAGCTACGAGGGATGTCACAATATCTATTTTAGGCTAAAAAAGTGGCATTATTAAAACTTCAATAAATTGAGATACGTACATATTTTAAATGAATTGGAGCATTTTGACCCTGATCTCTCCTTCGATACTTAGTATGCAAAAGTTCAATTAAGCAAGTGAAGTAAGAGTTCAAACCTACTTTAGTAACAAATAGACTTCATTAAATAGAGATTGAATTAGGATGAAATGCAATAAATATCATGTGTGGGACTCCTCTAGTCCGTCACTATTTATTGCCCAAAGCTCATTAACTGAACCATTTTTACAAATTACATATTTGCTGCTATGGACGTTAATACTAGTAATTTGTACTAGTAGAGAGTGTGTTATAAGGTTTCTAAATATGTATTATTTCTTTTAACTATTATTGTCATTCTTATTTAAATATCAACGTAATTATTTTTGATGAATTTTATACAGAAAAAATGACAAATTTAGTTCATGAACTATTTTTGATTTTTAGCTTAGGTCTATTATTTTTTTTAATCTTTTTAGATTCATAAAATATTTTTGCTTTTCAATTTAGGTCATTGATAATTTTTTTATCTTTTAAGATCTATAAACTATTTTCGTTTTTTCAAGTTTGGTCCTTGATAATTTTTTATTTTTTATCACTAAACTACTTTTTATTTTTCATCATGGAAAGACCAAACTTGAAAATAAAAAATAGTTCAAGAACCAAAATTGAAAAAATAAAAATAGTTCATGGATCTAAAAAGATAAAAATTTTTATTAAGGACATAAGTTGAAAAACAAAAAAAAAAGTTTATGCATCTTAAAAGATAAAAAAATAGATAATGGACCTAAGCTAAAAATTGAAAATAGTACGTGGACTAAATTTGATAATTATCCATTTTATACATCTACTTCAAAAATAATAATAATAATAAAATGCAAATTAGTCCTTCTAAATGTAATGTAATAGTTCCTAGTTTTTTAATATCCTTCAGTTTTTTCCCCAAAAAGCCATTATTTTAATCCTTTATCTTAGTTGCTATTTTAATTTTTTATCTAAATTTGTACAAAATTATGATTTTTGCAATAATGTGGAACTCTGAAAAGTTAGATACTTGATTAAGACTTTGTTTCATTTCTGAGAGACTAATTTACATTTCACTATAAAAGAAAAAGGGAAAAATAAAAGAGTTATAGAAAATTAAAGGAGATTCCTAACAAAAATCCGAACAAAATCTCTAACTTTTCAGATGTTTATCGAGAATAGCTGCTTCTTTTTTCATTTTTCTTTAGGAAGAAGAATTGCTTGATTCCTTTCAATATATATATATATATATATAGATAATCGTACCGTGTGTTAGGCTTGAAAACCATTGGAAAAACGTTTTTGACCAAATATTCTGCACGGCATTATCATGTTCGCTTCTTTTTGAAATTAAAGTATTTTGATGTACTCCTGCCTGCCTGCCTGCCTTTGATTTTAACTTTCAAAAGACTCTCTTTCACCCCATGTTTTGAAACCATAGGGAGATATTTGATATTTAGATAGGGAGAAGAGCAAAATCAAAAAGAAAAATAGATAAGCAAAGCAATATTTAAGTAGTAAATTAGAAGGAATACTGAACCAAAACCACTACTAGTTGTTTTGAAATGTAATCATCTTTGTTGCTTTACAGAGTTTAATAATTACTTATTGATGTAGAAGGCTCAATAAGTTAAGAGGTTGAATGATTGTTGTACTCTTGGAAGATATATTTTTATGGTAAAATATGTTAATGCATTGCTATTATATATGAGATTTATGTTATATTTTAAACCATAGCTTCAAACGAACTAAATTTTTAACAAATAATTCAGTTAAAGTTTGATCAAACTTACTAAAATCCATAAATAGAAGTGAATTGAACAGTGAATGTGTTATTTTTTAGCTTCCTAATTATATTTGTAGGATTCACTTGCTTTATAATACTCATCTTGAGAGCTGATAAATAAGATGAATTGGTACCATAATAACAAAGGAAGATTTAAGTCTCTATGCACATAAACATCATACTCACTTGCATGTTTTTTCGTTTTGGTCCCAATTTTTTTTATCAACATTTTTAACCTCTTATCTTTTAAAATTTATTCATCCAATGTGGTCTTTTCAACCAAATCAATATCAAAGTCCAGCTTTAATGCAAGTGACATGCAGAAAAAATGAAAGTCCAAATAAAAAAACTCATCATCTCACCTAATTTGGCCGGTTAAAAGCAATGATAGATAAGTCTTTTTTGAACTTTCATTTTTACTCCTCACCAAGGAAGGTCCTGCATGTCACAATATATTAATAAAGCCGTTCGGCAATAGCTCGGTCAGAATTATCGCATTGGATAAAGTGTGAAAGAAAAGGAACTAAAAAAGTCAATAAAAAAGAATTAGAACCAAATCGGGCAAAAGTGCAAATATGAAGGACCAAATTAGGAAATTATCATTATATATACTCGTGGAAAAAATTGTAGAATTCAACAGGCAAGACTTTTTCACGTCCAAGTTGTACCATCAACCAAACATGGAGCAACAATTGAAACCCCTAAACAAAACTTTTACGGAGAAGGGCTGAGTTAATCCACAGCACCAATCTCCAATACAATTAGTATTCTGGTCTTTTCTCCAGATACAGTGCATTATTCACCTACAGGAATGAAAATTCACTCAGAGCTCTGACTCCCAATTACATATTTTCCCGCTTACAAGTGCCCCACCTACAAAATACCCAACAAAAAAAGAATGGCATCAGTACTAGGAGATACATTTGGATGGATGATATTCTCCAACCAGCCAGCCGAAAACTCTGGCATATAACAATTATGACAGAAATGTGAAGTCTCCTGCATCATCATGTATCTCTTGCACAAAGACTACTAGTTCTGATCCTGGAGGTTCCATCATATCCTGAATGGTTGATTAGCAGAGCTAGAGTGGTCAAGCTTTTGTTTCTTCATTTTAGCTTTCTTCATTGAAATTTCTTGGAATGGATTAGGTCCACCAAATGTAAGCTTCTTGTCCCTGATCTTCTTCCTCTTTCCACGGTCATATTCCTCATCCCTGGAGAAATAGAAATCATGTAACAAGTTCATTATGGAAAGCAGAAGTTACTAACAGGAAAAGAAACTGCTTTGTTTTCATGATTTTTTTTTAAAAAAAAAAACACACACACATGAACGCTCTTATACTCCACAGAATAAAGAGCTTAAACAAGGAATGAATGGTTGTAAATGACACTAGAAAATAACCAACAAAATATTTATCATTGCCAAGCTCTGTCTTTAGTTCAAACCAGAATAAAAGATAACATACAGTGAGTGGAGAAGGGAAAAAAAAAAAAAAATGAGAACTCAGAAGTAGAGTTTAGAGGACATGTTCAAGAACTGAGATGCACGAAATATGGAAGTTGCAGCAGATCAAAGCTGTGTAAAACATAAACCAAAATCAGATCTGAAATTAAGAAAATTGAAATATAAGCAAGCTAAGGTTGTCCCCATGTATTAAAAACATAAGATTTCAGTTCTTGTGAATGCACTGGTAGTTTATGTAGTGTAACAACGTTGAAGCAACTACAGCTCCCTAAAGCAAGCCACTTGTTTGAAGAGGCGGAGGTGGGGGGGAGAACAATGAAGGAAATGACATTGCAAGCCAATGCTTGTTGAAGTATACTTTCTAAATACCTTTTAAATTGCAAAAACAGTGCACCAACATGCCATGTTACTAATAGAATAAATAGATTCATCAAGAACTCACCAATCATCCGCTACATATCCAATTCTGATAGACTCTGTACTTTGAGAATCTGCAAAGTCAGATGGAGGAAGTTCAAGGCCATCCCATCGTGTAACTGCAAACCAAAATGAAAATATATTAAAAATGGCCAGTGATCAAACAAGTTGCCAAGTGGACAAAACCATTGTGTACTATTATGTAGTTCTAATATCAGACAAATAAACTGGATGGTCTCTTGTAATAAAACAACACTCACCAGTTGTTTCATCTAAACCTCTAGTGAGCATGCTCATCAGATCATCCTGTACACAATTGTTCCTGTTGTAATTTGAACATCTAGATTCTCCAGAATTACAAAGCTTTGCAATGGATGTCTGATTATCACTTGAGGGAACACAGACATCTTGGCCAATCCTGTTTCTGAATTCTTGATTGATGGCAACTGTGTCGCTGTTTCCCGTAACATTCTTTGAACATTTATTTACCTCCTCTGAACAGGATTTAACCCTAGTCGGCAAGTGACCTGAACAATCATTTGATAGTGTCTTTAGATTCTTGCTAGTAGATGGCCCAAGATCTGATAGGACAGAATTGCCATCCTGCTTTCCAGAGGAATCCTGTCTACTCCTGCATTTCTTCTTCTTTTTTCGTCCCAAGGCAACACCAAAAATGATATTTGAGCTAAGGTGCATTCTAGTAACCTGAAACTTGAAAGGCCTTCTTTTCACAACACGGAGTTTACTATCTGAAGCCTTTTTGCAAACTAAGCTTGAATCTTCTGGTAGAGATTCTTTTCCCACACTAGCAGGTCCAGACAGGCCTCCATCCTGCATGGCGATAGACAATCATAAAGTATGGAGAGAGAAAGAGAGCTAACAGAAGGAAGGAACTAAGTCTGAAGAAGACCTAAAGTGAAAAGGGCAGGGCGGGGGTAACCAGATGATGTTGCTTTGTTTTAACAATTTTATACAAAGATTTTCATTTACTCTTATCTTCCAATAGGTCCTCATTCCATTCTAAAAGCATGAAGGGAAGACCATCTTTAAGAAATAGAAACCTTAGAAGACTTCAAACTTCACAGCCTGGCAGGGGTAGAGACTTTATTTATATAAGAAAAGGATTGGTACAATAAGAGCAGCAAGAAATCAACTATTTTCATCCTCAGATTAACAGAATCAATTACCTTCCCAGAGTTATTCTTGCACAGATCACATGTTTCTCCAGAATATATTTGAAGGACACCATTTTCTGAGGACTTATTAACTATAGTACATGGATCATTTCCAGAACTCTGATTCACACTACAAGTAGTTTGTGTAACCACAGAATCACTTTCAACTTTTGCAGTAGAATTCTGGAGGTCATTGCTTTCATGCCGTATAGCAATAGTGGCAGTTGGATTACTCTGAGAACTGCTATCTGTACCGAGAGAGTTCCCAAGACTAAGAGAGCCATTAGATTCCTTAGAAGATAATGCTGAATGTAGCAATCCATCTCCACCTGTTAGATTTGAGATGAGCAACCCATTTGGCAAGTCAACTTTTGGTGGCACCTTTAACGAAGTTTCTGTTGGATGGTCTTTCTTTAGTGATGAGCACTCAGAAGCAGCTACGCCGTTAACTTGTTTACTACAATCCATTGGCATTTGGGCTTTGTGCGAAGAATCAGCTTTTGCTGAATCTTTCTGAGCTACAGCAGGAGAAAAGGAGTGATTTAACTCTTTCACAAGCGATCCATTTTCAACAGTTTGTTTCTTAAATCCATGATTAAGATTGTTATATCCTTTGGATCCAAAGGCATTTATGACCATGCTTTCTTTCTGTACAATGTCAACAGTCTTCTTAGTGACAGTATTTCTTCTATCTCGAACATAAAACAACATGTATGCCTTCTGCTCCAACACCTTTCTTTCACTAACTTGGTAAACCTGTTATTTTTAATCAGAATGTGAATTAGTACATTACCAGAAAAATCAGTTCTCTAATCATAAAATGCTATGGAATGGCTGAACAGGGAAAATATTCATAGCAAGCACACCTGTATAGTAACGAATGTATTTCAAAACCTAATAACCATGCAATAATCAAGCAGATGTAGTTCCCAGGAAACCTCAAACACAGATTTTATAACCACACTAGCAAACACAAAAGCACATTGCAGTCAAAATTTAAGCCACATCCTGCTCTTATGTTAAAATCATAAAAGATTTTGGAATGAGAAACTTAGCAAGCAGAGGCACATAACTTAACAAAACTGTAATCTGAAGGCAAAGGAATTACAGGCAATCAGAGCGCATTCTCAAGTTAAAACAACATATAAGAAATGAATTGTCATAAGGGCAGTTGTACTAATGGTAATGAAAATAAAGAACTGACTCAAGCGACATCAAAGGTCCAATTCATATCACTCAAAAGTCTTTAATAAATTAAAAAAACTTGTTCATAAGCTACTGCATTAACATTTCCAAAATACCTGATTGTCATCGAGAGTGTACCACATGCCACTAGAAGTACGAACAAAGCAGTAATAGTGGCCAGAATGAGTGCTCCAACCAGCATGAACCAACACACCATAGAGAGTGTACTTCAAATCTCCATCCTATACAAACAACGTAAAGTAAAATAACAAGAATACAAAAAATCGGTTTCATTAAATTGAGAAAAATAATGAACATATGCTGGGATATGTAAATACGGTTGAATTAAAATTCATTCCTGCATGCAGAGCATGGTTTTCATTCAGTACAAATCTAGTTGAAAATGCGAAGAAAACCAAGATGGCTTTTACATCTATACACTTTCATCAGTCTGGTCCAAAAACATGCCGAAGGTTCAAAAGAGACCTATTACTTCTTTTGAACATTTCTCACTTGAGAGAGAGAGAGAGGGACACAATTGGTTCCACAGATTCTCTTAAAGTAACTAAGGCGATTGCCTAACATAGTAAAGCATATTCAACCCAAAAAAAAAAAAAGAGCAATGCATAGTTAAGTCTTTCTAAAAACTTCTTAAATCACACAACTGATGTGGTAATTTTTGGTGAATTTCACCATTGGAAAAAAAATCCCAAAAAATAAAGAAAAATATTTAGTCAACCCTGTTTGTTACAGCAATCACACACTAACAACTCCTATATTCTATAAAGATAATTGTTCAGGTCAGTACCATAGAAAGACAATCATGGATATTAAAAATAAATAAATAAGAAGAAGAAGTGATTTGTCTCAAAATATTTGTTCTCTTTCTAAGTTACTATTTATAATTTTTTCCCAAACTTTACCCATATTTATATATACTCATTAATGACTCTTCAAAGTTGTTATTTCCCAGAAAACTTTTACCTCCTCCAAAATTGACTTTTCAAAAGAAGGAGAGAGAGTGAAAGATAATTAGTGGAGATTACTTGTTTTAAGAAAATATATTATACTTACATATGGACCAGTTACGAACGGTTTCAAATCCAATGTAGGGCCAAACTCTACTCCTCTATTAATCTTTTGGCCTGTATGTGAACCAAATCGCTTTAAGTGAATGGTAAGGACTTGAGGTGCCTTGTGCACTGTCAGCTGTTTAAGAGCCTTGACTTTCTGCTTGCAATGCTGACACTGATACTGCCTCTCCCCACCATCTAATTGCTCTTTGGCAGTGAAATGAGCTAGTGCCTTGTACAATGAATCAGCTTTTACAATCTCCAAACTTAAATCTAAGAAAGGATCAAATTTATTGGAGCAAAATGAACATTGCAAGCATTTGACCTGGAAAAACAAGAAGGATTTACCAATACACAAATTAGACAAGATTAATGCAAAAAGTAGCAGCTAGACTTATTTTCGAACAAAGGAAAAATTATAAATGGTTTAAGGTTTTGCTCCACTCAGATAACCAGCTAAAACCAATTCTGATCACAACTGCAGACTCTCCAAAAGCATTGCAGACACATCTTAAACAAGTACAAAATTTCCCAATTAATTTCCAAACATGTGATATGATTCGCTGTTTTAACAAAGCTGCAACGCTATGCAGGAATTATACCTGACTCCGAAGACGGCCACCAAATATCTTATGGACCAAACTTTTCTCATAAGCATTAGGTGATTCACTTGGCACGCCTGATGGCAAGCAGCATTTATGCATTGATTCTAACAAATTCACCATATATTCATGGGCATCCTCCTGTCTGGAACTTCTAAAATTCCGGGATATGCCTAAGTAATTGTCAAGGATTCAAAACTGAAATATCAAAGGATAAAAAATATATTGTGATTCACTAAAAACACATAAAGATGAAAAGGGTCTCCAACCCTGATTAAATTATATGATAATATTTAACACTTGTATAGCTTCGTTGTTCCATGTATGTCGGGGAAAGAACAGAAAATAGACAAAGGAATTTACAAAAGACAGCATAAAACAAGGTTCTAAAGCATATTCAACAGAACTGAAAGAAGTTAATCATCAAAAGTACAGGATACACCGCAAATTTGATACAAGATCTTTTGGAGCCAATATTCTTCCAGTTGATTCTAGAGCTCGACTCACATGTTTTTGAATTGCACATAGTGCACAAAATCCAGCCATACGACCTTTCACAGAGCAAATTTCAGCAATCAGAGAAACTTATAAGATATCAGAATCAGAAATATGTGTGTCCATGGGTAATGGGTGCCCGTGTGCATGCATATAATTATCAAAGTAGGGTAAATTTCAAAATCAGTAGCTTTATGCACATAATTCATCTAGCCATGTAGTCAATTGTAATTTGAGCAATTGACACATGCCAAGAAGCGAGCAGACCCATCTCAATTGACCTTAATAATAAGGTCCTCTAAATCAACTCTAAATATTAGCCCATACGTACCATAAAGTGATAGAGAATTCACACCTATCAGTTTGTAATATCAACAATATCAAAGAACTATATAAGAAACATTTTTCCCCTTTTTCCTCGTTTAACTATCTGAATTACCACCCTGAATCAATATCCTTGTTTCTTTAGCTTTTTTTACACAAATTATGAAATCTGACAATAATTTCTTTTGCTACAAACAACAATCCTTATGTGAATAGTAAATCTAGAGAATTTTCATTTTCACTTCTCTTCATCCCTCCAAAACCACCCCACAATTCCCAGCTTCCAAACATATTGCACTTCCACTCATGTCAAAGTCTGCAACTCAGTCTAGAATGATCAAAATGTCAACAAGAACTTTCCGTTCTGGACTTCAGATGGTAAGTATTTTGAATGATTAAGGGACTTGACTTCATGACTTTAATATACTGATATTGATGGTCCTAAGCTCTCTTATGAAGCTTACATAGGAGTTAGGGCCTTCATACCCCTTTCTCAAAACATATTCAACCAATGGTTAATTCCTTTGCACTGATCTCTCTCTCACACTTTATGTTTTCTTAGAGATCAGGCACAAATATGTGTTTACATTCACCTTTAAGCATCCTCAAGTCATATATAGCCACTAAAGCAAAATAATGAACTGCATAGTTAGAATTTCGATAAATGACCTCATAAATTAGCTACTCTATCAACATCCAAAGCACAAAAATGACAGCATACAAATTTGTAGAAAAACTCACAAGAAGTTTTATGTCTCCCACTTTGTAAATAAGCTGCCAAAGGTTCCGTGTAAGTCAAACACTGCAATACAGAATTGAGAAAACAAGTATTTCCAAGATTTTGCAGTCCAGCACCCTGTAAAGAGAGCATAGAATTACACTCTTTTTGCTTCGAAGAAGATAAAAAATTAATAATGCTAATAGAGGACAATACACGTAGCATAAAATGCCAAACTGTCTGACAACATACTCATTTTAGGTCATCTTCTATGTTACAATACTCAATGACTAGGAGAGCCTAGAGTTGGGACCACCAGTTACAACCTGGGTTTCTCATATCAATTTCAGTTTAAGTTTGTTGTCGTATTAATAGCTATTGAATGATAAAAGGGGATCCCACCAAAAGATGATTTAGACTTTCACAAGATGACTGAAACTTTGGGACATTTCAAATTACCCAGAAAAAAAGGACTCCACCACTGGGGTGGGAGGAGATTAAGGACAAAAATTGATAAAAGATGCAGATAGCTGTAACTCGAACAGAATGGAGAACAATTCACTGTCAGCTCCTATACTTGAGAAAGGTAGGCATGATTTGAGAGTATGAAAATTTTAAAATACCCAAAAAAAATCTCCATTACAAAAAAGTCAGCGGTTTGAAAGCATGAAACAAAGAATTTTTTTTGTGTTTCTAGAACACAACAAGAGCTCAGGGGGAGAAACTGTGAAAGCAAACTAATTCAAGTGTACAAACTTTGGCTCTGTTATCTCATATTACTTGGTTCCTTTCCTAACATGTCCAAAATGCATCCCTTACAAGGGATGTACATTCGCAGCTTCTCAACAAAACCAAGTTGAAGGCAAATAGCCTTGTGACTAAAATTCTGAATTGAGTACAATTTATTTGGATTATATAGTTTTTACACTTACTCTAACTTCAGCCCTCAAATTGTATAGGCATCCTTTTTACAAAAAAAGGTGACAATACAGGATATCCATTTATTGTCAACATTGATACAATTTTAACAATAAAACTTAGCTCTTTAGCCCAAAAAACTGCAAAGAAGAGTAGACAGGATATCTATTTATAGCTAAAAATTGTGCAATTTTAACAATAAAAGTTAGCTTTTCGACCCATGAAACTGCAAAGAAAAAGAATCTTCGAAGCATTCCAATTCAAAACTAAAACTGCCACCAAGATTCAAATTATACATTTTTTTACCTGTACTGAAACAGGTATAGGAAAAAAGGCAAAGATATAATAATTACTGCATAAAATTGCTAGAACAAATTCTGAGAAAGAGCTCCTCCACTTACTATTCTCCTGAAAGTAATCTTGAGGCTAAGCTCCGGGTCCAACCCACTGCTATTCTCCTCCAAGGCCTTCGCCGACCCGGAAACAGAAACACTGGTTAGCTCCGATTTGGAGCCAGAAATTGAATTACTCGGGTTCAGTGTCTCAAGCTTAAACCCACTATTTCCTTCATCACTGAAGCCCGTAAAAGGTTTTCTGGCCATATGAAACTCGATTCTCTGATGAAACAACGTTGTACTCGGATCCAAATTAGCGTCCTTAACTAAATCATTCACAGAACCGACCGCCGCATGCACAGGATCCATAACAACTTCTCCCATTCTTCCAAAAACCCTTCTTTCTATAAATTTAATGTCAATATGGAAATCAATTTACACATACATATATTATAAGTAAAGAAATCTCTTCGAAAAATCTCCCAAGTGTTACAGAAAGGAAAGGTGAATTAGGTTTCGGCTGAGCAGAGAGGGAGAGCGAAGAGAGAAATAGCAGAAACAGCTTTAAACCCTACAATCTTGAATATATATGTGATGTGAGCGAGGGAGGAGTAGTAAACCGAGTAAGATAAGCGCGTTACACGTTTATAATTTTTATTGTTTAAGGAACCTTGCATATTTATTATCATTTCCTCCCAAATTAATATGTTACTATTACTAAAAAAATATAATTACTTTTTATTTAAAAAATATTTTTTATAAAAAATTAAAAAAATTTAACATTTATTATTTAAAAATAAATTTAACATATTTTTATATAAAAATAATCTCACTATAAATAGGAATAGTTTGATTAATTAACAAATACTATATATTTTTAATAAGGAAAGTGATATATAATTTAAAATAAAAATAATAATAAATCTATCAAATTGAAATTAATAGAGTATTTAATTTAATAAAAAAATACATAATGTTAAAAAGTCATAGCATAATAGCCGAAGTTACTTCCACTGCAAACCATATTTATGCACTAAAATTGTTTATGGATAAAGATTTTATTAATTATTTACTAAATCTGAAAGAAAACATTTAATTTTAATAAAAAAATATTAAACATTTTTTTTTGGTAAATAATCAATCAAAATGGATTGTGACTACATTGGGCGTAAAACAATATAACTCATACTCATCCATTTTAAAATATAATTTTTTTGATGATTTTCTTCTAATTACAAAATATAAGTTATTTTACGAAATTTTATAAATATTTCATTATTGAATTTCAATATTACTATTATTTCTTTACATCTCTCATCTCACAAATTATTTTTTTTAAGACAAAGTCTTTATATTTTATTATCTCAAAACAAACTTTTTTTTCCTTTCTTATTTTCAAAACATAATAAATGATGATATGTTATGAAGCAAAATGTTTGATTTAGTTTATGTAAAGAGTCTTCTAATAATTTATATTTTGAGACGAATGAAATAATTTATAATGAGGACATTATTAAAAAAAATCATAAATTTTGATAGAAATATGCAAATCGATTTACACGTTGATAAAGAAAAACTGTGAAATTGCTTTTATTTTGATTTGGATGAAGTAAAAATATTTATATATTGATAAGTAATGTGAGGTTTGTTTTCCAAACTGGTGTATGATTGTGTTTAATTAATTAAGAAAACACTGAATATATTTTGTTCGAATAGAATATATCTTGTTTATTATTAAAAATATTTTTTTGTTTGAATAGAATATTCACTTTAAATTAAATCTAAAAAATAAGAAGATTTTTTTAGTTAATAAAATTACCACATATTATTTTTTTCAAAAAATGAACTACATTATTATTATTATGATAACTGATAGAATATTGATGTTAATTGGGTGTAAATCTCTTACCTAATCTATTAATTACAAAATTGTAGAGTATTTGAATTTTTCATTGTTAATGTAAAAAAAAAATGTCACATTATTAAATTGGATATTATTTTTAAATTTTCCTCTTTGATTCACATGTCTTGTGACCATATTATGTTCATATGTCCATAACAATGTAAAAAATGACTTATCATATATTGACAACTTATTTAAAATGTTTATTCAACAAGTGAGGATAAACATGCTTTGCATTTGAACAAATTCATCAATTAATGAATGGTGCATAGACAATGTAATAAGTTGTTAACATTATACATTAGATATTATTTTTAAATTTATAATTTATTCATTTCGTGTTCATCTTATATAGACTTACATTCTAATTATTAATTATAATGTAGCAAATGTTAACATTATATAATTGTAGATGTTCTTAATAATGGAAAGTAGAAATAGAATCTTATGCTCATTTTTTTAACAAAAAAAAAATCTATTGACCTCATGTATTCTATTACATTTGTTTTATATTAAGTGTTATTTTAGACATTTACATACTTATTAATAATGTTGAAAACAATTCAAAATTTAATATTAACTTAGAAATATACTATTAATAAATATTCTAAAACAATTTCTCGTTGTCTCTCTCCAAATTAATGATTACTTTTATTATTTCTATTTAAATATGAATAAAATTAAAATATAATAATAAATTATGTTAGAAATACACTTAATATGAAATAAAATTAAACTCCTAGAACAACACACAATATTAAATGAATAGAGTATTACAAACTCATGTTGATTAATGGGGCAGCAATTTTATCTATAATAGGGACGTGCATAAAAATGTATTACTAAAAGCACATTCAATGGTAATTTAAAGGTCAAAGTTATACCACTTAAGTAAAATTAAATAATTTTTTTGCTTAAATACACAAAGTCTTTCAAGTATATTATGCTGATATGACAATAATTTTTATTGATAGTGTTATGAAAATTGTCAACAAATGATTGCATGTATTGCATGCTAACTCGACATAAGGAAAGCTACACACACCAAAATTTTGGCAAAAAAAAAAAAAAGTCTAAAAATTTGGAAGAAATAAATAGATGGGTTTATTTGAGCATATCATTACTTCTAGTTAATTGGCATTGAAGATTATATTTTTATTTAATTATCTACTAAATTGACAATTATATGATATGATTCATTGATTAAGTGTCATTTTAAATGATTTTAATAATAAATAACTATATTAAAGATGCTCTAAGTAATATAGATAACATTTCTTAAAAAGAAAAGTAATAGAGATAATGGTGGGATTGTAGGAGTAATTAAATTATCCAATTTATCAGGAAAGAGGGATTAGAAGATGAAAACATATTAGGAAATAACTATTCAAATTCGTGCCCAATATTCATATTTAATTCCGTGCCGTGGATTATAAACAATTAGTTCAGATTTTTGCCTTCTCGAAATTTGGCATGCATTTTATCTGGGTTGCGAGATGGATATAAGAAAACTATATAATATATAATATATTACATTTTAGGGTCCAAAATTGGCTAGCTTAGGGCCGGATCGGTAGTAACAACAAATTTAGAGTTAATTATAATATCTGAGAGATTTTTGAAGAGAGAAATTAAGAGATCATAAAATGTAAGAAAATACATCATTACTAATCTACTAATAATCGAGAGAATAATAGGTAACAATTAACAAAAATTTATAAAGAAGGATATAAAAATGTAAATTGAAAGCTATTTCATGGTCCTAAACCCGGAATGTGAAGCTACGGTTCAAAATATGGTTTATATGCCTTTTTTTTTTTTCAGTTGAGCTTTGGTCTGATTCATGTTAATAAAAGTAAATAAAATGGAAATAATTAAAAGTTTAATCCTTTCCTTTTAAAAAACTAAAATTTAACTATATTATTTTTACTAATTAAAGTCTTTGTAAATTTAAGTAAATGAAATGATTTTGACAAAAAGTTTCTATACCCATCAATAAAAATGATTCATAATTGAATGTCCATATTTTTATTTGTTTGAAAATGAATGTTCATTTTTTAAAAATAAATATAATTTTTATCTAAAGTTTTCAAATTTGTTCATTAATTTAAGAAATTTACAACACACTAACACATATATTCTAACTATTAATATGTATCTTGTGATAACTTTTTAAAAGTAAAACACTATTATTAAATTTTATAATTAGTCAAAAGTGAACATTAATTTTCGAATGAAAATAGTATTATTTAATTTATTTTTTAGTCAATATATAAATAAAATTTTCATTGAATAAATTTGAAAAATGATAACTATTTTAAAAAAAAATTAATTGTGCACTATTTTAAAATCTCTTTTCTCATCTCCCATAAAATTGTTTTTTCAGAACACCTTTTACATCTAAAATTCTTTTTTTCTTTTTTAATAATTTTTGTTCCAAAGTCTAATTGCTAGGCGAAACAGATCGAGTTCATTTACGGGCCCAAGCCTTAATAATTAAAGTCCATTTGATGATGGTTTAAATTTGGGACTCACTATTAATTGGAACATTCATAAGGTTTCCTTAGAAAGGCCAAGGCCAATCGGCCTTAACACCAAGCCAAGCATCCTCTCCCACGCCCAGCGCTCTTTTTTCAAAAGCATTATATATATATATAAGTTAAGATATTATTTTTTATTATTAATATAGTTAGTAGTTATTTTTTGATAAAGTTAGGTTCATGTATGTTAACTGAGTATTAATTTCTTAAAATAATGAGTTATTATATCACCTACTTAATAAGTTTCTTATTAGCCAAATGAAACATTCCATAGTGGTATCTCATAGTTGAGGCAGTGGACTGTGCTTTTTTAATAAAACCAACCTTGCATTTTTATTTATCAAAGAAATAACACAAGTAAGAGCATATCCAATGATAATTTCAAATGAAGTAAATAATGGAATATAACTCAAGCACAACCATTGAAGAAGAATAAAATTTTGCTGACATATAAAGTATAGTGCTTGGCAATGCAATTCTAGAAAGTAACTCTAGTGGGACTCACTGCAATTTTTATCCAAAAACGAGTTCTACATTTGTTGTCATCAATGCTTAAAAAAAACAAAAACATGGGTGATTTTTCGTCTAGCAGCCTCTTTAAGCATTGTGACAACAAATGTTTATATGTGTATATAATAATGAATTGTTCCTTTTTATTTTGAAATCCACTATTTAACAAAGGCTTATAATTTTTAAGTATATTTTAATAAAATTTAATATTTTTTTCATAAAATTAGTTTTAATTTTAAATTAATAATCCAATAACATAAAAATTAATTATCATGTTGAATTTTAGTATTGTGTTAAAAATATTAATGATATAAAGATGCGATATAATCTGTGAACTATTTGTTAGGGTTCGTAGAGTTATATGATTGGAATGAAAAATTGTAAAATGTAAAAAAAAATGATGCGGAGTAATAAGACCCACAAAAAATAAGAAAAATGAAACTCTTAAGAGTATATTGTTGAAGATGCTCTAAGTAGATCAAATAGAGGGTGTATGCACATTTTTTAAGGGTCTTTTTCCTCTTCTTATTCCATTTTAAAGTCTATAATCAATAAAAGTCTTTTAAATTACTTTGAAAGAATGAGAGGTAATTAGAGTTTTTACCAGTGTTGTTCAAAGATATAGTTAAAGAAATTAATTGGAATACTATAATTTGTTTGTTCCGTTTCTGCTTATCGTATCTCATCATCTGCATATGATTGATATGATTTGATATTTTTTTGCCAAAAATGTTTACTCTACTATATAATTTGTTTATATTTTGTGTGGAGAAAGAAAACAAAAAAATACAAGAGCAGTTACTTTATCGTATTGGTTAAAGTATGATAATTACACATGATATGTCAATATTAATAACATTTTCAAATCAAGATTTAAAATATTAAATATTACATTATAATATTTTCAATATTGATAGTTTCTTACGTTGGCTTTGGTGTGTCTTTGTCATCAAATAGAATGTGTATATGATAACTTCATATTCCTTTTTAAAATACAATATATAGCTTACAATTACATATTTACTTTTAAAGTAAAAATATGCATATTGAAATATTTTGGTAACACTCTCCAAATTGGGGTAATTTCAAAATATATTTATAAAAATTAGGTTGTTTGGGTTAAAACCTTTTTTTTTTCTTTTATGTTGACATTGGTTCACTTTTCTTTTCAGTTCAAGATTGCTTTTAGTGCTAAAAACCCTACTAAATTATCCTCTGGAGAAAGTAAAGTTGACTTGATATGGAATTGGTGGTTTATTTCTCATCTACAGTTCATTTTTGGCATTGATGCAATCTTTGTTAAAGAATGACAGGATTATGTGAGTATCATTAATTTTTCCTGTTTCTATATGAAAATCGTAAGTATGTATTCGAAAGAGGTGGTGATAAGTGCACAAATTACATCATTATTTGAAAAAGAAAATTCAAATATGAAGTAAGTTTAGGTGGATATTATGGTATTCATTTCACTGTAATAGTACATACTACTGAAAGACCACTTGAATCACTGCTTTTGCTGTTGTGGCTAAATAAATATCACAAAATTTACATGTACTTTGTTCATAAAAGATTTTTCTTTTGAAAAATATGCCAAGACTAGAAATTCTAAATGTATGAAATGGAAAATTCTATGTGTACCGTCAGTGGCGGATTTATGTGGTAAGGGATGAGATTCTTGAACCTCAACTTTTTAAAAATTTGGGAGATTTATTAAGGGATTTTTTTGAGTTTTTTAAAAATATAAATGGTGAACACCATTTTAAAATTTTTAGTTCTTTTATACAAATGGTGGACACTACTTTAAAATTTTATGAATTCATACTGTATCCATATATATATATATATAATAACGTATATTGTTGTTTACTTATTTTTTTTATTTCGTAGTTAAATGAAGACAATAAGGTTCAATTGAACTTAATTCATAACTTAATTTTTCATCCGAAAATAGTCTAAATGCATTTGGATTGAACTTGAATTTTCATTAAAATGCGCATATTTGAATATTGTTATATTACTATTAATTAATTGTTTCAAAATGCAATTTTAGTAAACAAAAATCAAAATATTGAATTTGAATTTGAAATGCGAGATTTAAAGAGAACAGAAATGTTCTTAATTAGAGTATGAAAAATCAAAGTTATTAGGGATAAAGTGGCGATAAACCTACTCTAAATATTCCCGAAATCTTTTGATAGATAACAATATTTGTAGAGTAAATAAAAATGGGACAAAAATTGTTACATCAATTTAAGACTTGTTAGAAAGTCTTCTACGCAAAATTTGACCATCTACACCAAATCGTGTGACAATGGTTACAAGTCCTTTTCCTTTTGGCGTGCTTACCACTGCCAAAAGTATGAAAATACTCTTCTTGATTTTTCAAGGTTTCTTGGGGTCTATTTGATGTTGTTTTCAAATTCCAAACAAAGTGATTTTGGTTCCTTACAAGAAAGGGACATACTCTTTAGTCCCATTCTATATATCTACCTGCATAATTGTACTAGCTAAGCACGTCCGTGGAACCACATGTTTAAGGCCTCATTTGCTCATATTTACTTTTACACAAATGAAGAGTATAGAATGTCATAATGATGTTAGCTTAGTATTACATATAATTAATAATGTTGAGTTTGCAAAGCAGGACAAAAGGATTTGAATTGATATCAATAAAACTAATGTTTAAGTACTAATCGAGTCGAGTTGATTTCAAGTTTGGATATTTTGGAAACTCGAATTAGAATAAAATTTAAAGGCTAAAGCTCAAGCGAGCTTTGAAGAAAAAGACTTGAGTTTGGCTTACTAAATTTGTAATAGATTAAGTTCGATTAAAGATTAGTTTTAAAAGTTCAAATTATTTTTAATATTTTAATTTAAAATCTGAAATATATATATATATATATATATATATATATATATATATATATACCAAATCTTTTGAGAATTGATTTAATGGGCCAATTTGACCCCTCTATTTATTTGCACCCTTTCTAATGATTCAATTTTACCAGTCTCAATAATTATTGACAAAATTTTATATATTTTATTCTAATGTCATTTTGGTCATATATCTTTATTAGCTTGCAAAATAAGTGAAGTGACCATACTCTTATAGCAAAATTATGCTAAATTTGGTATGACAAATGGACAACGAAGTGAAGGATGATGGAACGAAGCAAAATAACTTGACCTTGCGTGTGTTGTTATATCATGGCTTTGAGTTTACGCCAATATTCAATGATGAAGTCATGAAATTGAAGCAAATTTGATTTCCTTTTTTGTTCATACTCTTCTATCATACTTCATAACAAACCCTCTTGGTAGTTAGAGAGCCAAATATATGTTGTATTTTGCTACATTTCTCTACTAATTCATCATAAGACGCCCCCCTATGATAACGTAAAGAAAGCATGCATTGTATAAACAACAAATCAACTAATATTCACAAATGATATGATTTGACGAACTTAAAAGAATAAATCTTGAACAAAATTATGTTTCTGTTGAATTAGTTACTGGAAGAAATTAATGAAAATAGCAAGAGAATGCAGAACAGAAAGTTCTCCAACCAAAGCATAAGGGACAAATATTTGAGCTCGGCTCGATGCATTTTTGGAGATATTGTGTTTTTAATTGTGCTCATACATAGAATCGAATATTTAATAAATACAAGAATTAAGAGAACCTTAATGGTTATTATTTAACTCAATACATGAATTAATGAGATTATTAAAAATTTTATTACACTTCAATTAGTGGGAGCTGGATATAAATTCCTACAATTTAGTGAAACTATAGATGCCTTTTTTTTAAAAAAAAAAGAAAAGAAGAAACTCTAGATGAAATTTATATTTATTTTAATAGAAATCTCCCGCTACATGAAACTATTGATGTTTATTTTTTAAAAATATATTTTCAATTATTGACATTTTAAAAGAAAAATGTAAATAATTAATTTTAATTATGAATAGAATGAGTAACTTAATAACTAGTCTTGTACCAACCTGACATAATTTGTATTATATTTGAAGTTGTAATTAATAATGTTTACAATTTTCTCCTCAAGAAATGAAATTGTTACGATTTCTCTAGTAATATTAGTATACTTTGTCAGTTGATTATCTGACTTAATTTATTATAACTTTTTTTTACTCCTTTAAAGGTTTATATTTTTGTCAAAATTACAAATACCTTCTAATCATTGATCAATTAATCAACAATTCCTACTCTTTCACTCCTTAATGCTTTGTTTGCACTAAAAGATTAACTTATGCTTAGTTAATAAAAGTTTGCGTCTTTATTAATTTTAGAATATTGGGATGCTAGGCTTGAATTGGACCTAATGTAAAAGTTTGGAAAATAAGTTAGGGTTAATTTGGTAATTTGGGGTGCAGTAGTTAGTAAAAACATAAGATTTTAAAAATAGACGTTTGAGGGAACTATAGAACTTGGGGTTGCAAAAAAAAAAACCCCCTCTTCTTTAGAGAAATATTACGGTGATCATCGTTAATTGTTACATCAATCAAGTCGAATAGATGGATAGTATTTAAAAGTAAATGATTAAAAAGAAAAAAATTTATTAGCATTACAATTTTTTAAAATTAAAATTTCCTTTAATAAATAAAAAATAATGTAATACTCATTCTGTTCATTAATATAAATGGTTGGGTGACAATTTTTTTTTATCAAAATATAAGTCGTTTTATGAAATTATATAAACATTATATCATTAACTTCTAATATTATATTTATTTATTTTTATCTATACTTTCACATATTTCTTAATATTTTCAAGACAAAATCTTTATATTTTATTATTATCAAAATAAATTTTATTTTCTCTTTCTTATATTCAAAACATATTAAATTAAGAGCACTTTAGCAAAAAAGAGTTACAATACTTGTAAAAGTTGGTTTATCAATTTATATTTGTGGAATCGAGAAAATATTAAATATCTTGGATTTACTTTTTCTTTAAATGAGCAATAAATGATGTGCATGCTATCTTGTGATAAGATTGGGGCATTTACTTCCTACTTTATGAATGACGAGTGACTCTAGTTCTCAAAATATTATTCTTCAGATTTTTATATTCCTTTAATATGTATATTTTTATTGAAATATTTTAAAATAAATATTTTTTTATCTAAAAATTCATTAATAACCTAATTATATTAAAAGATTTATATTAGACTCACACATGAGATCTATTAATAATTTACCACTAATTCTATTTAACAAACTTTTATTGAGATGTTAAAAAATAAAAATATTTATATTATTAGAATAAATAAATATTTTATTTAAAATTCTATTAATAATCTATTTACGATGAGATGATAAAAAAAATATTTTTATATTAAGAAATTTATGAGAAATGACTTGCCAAAATTTACACAATATATTAAAGCAATTGATAAGCGAAGCACTAATATAAAAGTTTCCTGACTCCCTATGATACCAGGTTGAAAGAAAAATGAATCAAGCATTCTTCCCTATTTTTTAAGGGGGAAAAAAAAGGGTTTGTATTAAGTGAAGATATGGGTGCTATCAGGGGAAAAATTATTGTTACATTTACAAAGTTAAGTATACATAGTTTATTAGTTTGTATTAATTATGGCTATGTCTCAATTTTACAATAGAAGTAATACTTTTTCTTATATGATATATTTTTATTAAACTATTCATAATTAATAATTTAAATTTTTTAATATTTTATTATAACTTTTTTTTATATCTTCAACAATTTTCGAACAAATTTTTATATCCATCTTCCACTATATAAGGTTGTTTTCGGGGATAATATTTTCTTTTTAATATTTAAAGCAAATGTAAAAACAACTCTATAGTCCCTTTTACCTTCAAATTTTTTGTATTAAGTGCCTTAACTTCCCATTTGTTCCCATCTACTCCTTTTTTTTTATTACCAAAGTCACAAATCTATTCAAGGTCCATGATTTAAAATTTTTTTTTTGCATGAAACTTGGTGAATGGATATAAAAAGTTACTTGAAAATAACTCAAGATATAAAAATAACTCCTTGGTGAATGGAAATCATATGTATTAAATATGCTGCACATTTTAAAAAGTATAACTTCTTAATATATGCGACTACAAAGTTTCATAGCATGTAATAATTTTCTCAATTTTATTTTTTTAATATGATTTTATGTGAAGGATAATTTGATCCATTATAATATAGGAAATACAACTTTCATGACAAAGGAGTTTAAAGTAATTATAATAAATAGAGCTTAAAGTAAGTAAGTCAAGATGATCTGTCTGGACAAAGGATTTTTGCAACCACTACTAAGAAGTTACCACCTAACCAGCTTTGAGTCAATATAAAAATGAATTTCTCATCCAATTTGTGATCAATTTGTGAATGGTTCAATTCGTAATAAGTCACTTTGAAAATTTCAATTAAAAATTATATTAAGTGACAACCTCATAATAATGGATGTAAAATTCCTTTACAGGGATCATTCTAATCATTATGATATTACATTGGCATTCTTATAATGGAAAGTGTTTAAATTTGTAAGTCCTTGAAATAAAGAACTTATTACTTTCTGCATATTATTTTCACATTTAACTTAAAAGACAAATTTATCAAGAAACTGAGTTGCAGTCCACTTAGAGCAAGTCATTGAAAAATAAATTATAACCAATTAGTTAGATGCATCCTTTAAGCCTATTACGGGATGTATTTCAAAAGAAAAAAGCCTAGTAGGGGATGGGAGTGGGAGAAGTGGGGAGAAGTTTAGGGGAAAAAAGGGATTAATTTCTATCTTTGAAAGATTTTGAAAGAAAGAGGAGAGGGAATTTGGTTAATATTGGATCACTCCAAACCTCAAAATCCTCTCCAATTTTCGACATAATATGTGAAGAAGAGAAAAATCCTCTAGAATTGACATAAGGATAATTTTCTATAACTTTTATAAATTGAAGAGCAAAAATTGATGAAAAAAGAAGAAGTTGAAAGGCAAAGACTAAATTTTAAAAACGTTTAAGGGCATCTAGCACTTTCTTTCCCTTTGTAAAATCATTCATAAAAGGGTGGTCATTTTTGTAAAGTAATGTTTATCATAATTTTTTTTTAAAAATTAAATATACTACAATTGTGTAGAATATTACTCGAATTTATGATCTTTAAATCACATTGAGACCATTTACGAACCAAACTACACCTAATTGTAAAAAAAAAAATGTTCATCACAACATTTTTATCCTCTTCTCACCAAATTCTCAAATAGAAAAAAAACTAAATATTATTTTTTTCTTTTAAAAATTTCAGACAAATTTAGAAGTACTTCATGTCTCTCTCTCATTCTTTCCAAAACTTACACTTTATTTTATATTCTAGCCTTTTAAAGTACCATTTTCTTTATTAAAAATTGAATGCTTATGTTTCTAAAATAAAAAATATTTCTCATCTAAACTTATTTTCACTAACACATAGTTCTAGATATAAAAACACATATAGTTTTATCATTAACCGTCTTAATAGTAATAAATTATTCATGTTCAATCACTCTTTTTAAATTTTGTACTAAATTAAAAAATATACATTTAATTTTAAAAATAAAGAGAAACTCTTATCAAGGATTAATTCTAAGGAAAATTAGTAAATTTAGAGTCTATACTTTTTTACTTTTTAAACTTTGGTAACATATTTTCTATTTTGAATTTTACAGTACAAATATTTTTAAATTTTTTCATATTTGATCAATCCAACTATTTTTTTGGCCAACATTATGCAAAATCGGTGGCTCACATTTTTATGAGAGTATATATATATTATTTTTATGAGTATGAATATGCACAAAATTTCAATATGAAGAGAAAAAAAAGAGGAAGGAAGAAGGATAAAAGAGAAAAAAAATGGTGAAATTAACAAAAATGTGAGCTTTCGATTTTGTATAATATTGATAAAAAAAATGATTGAATTGATCAAATATGAAAAAAAAAGTATTTGTAATGTAAAAATAAAAATAAAAGACATATTACCAAAATTGAAAAAATAAAAAAATACTAATATTATAAAATTTAAAATAAAAGATATATGATAAAAGTTGAAAAAATAAAATAATATAGATCATTAATTGTCAAATTTGACAATTTTCCTAATTCTAAAATTTGTTCACATACTTGTTCCTGGTGTACCAAAAGAAAAAAGACCTGAGCTCGCTGACTTAGCAACACAGCCAATAAACAGAACTACACAAGAATAACTAACTACTTCTCTATTAAAAAAAAAACTTCGATCTTCTAAGACACAGAAGCACCATAACATATAAACCGGACGATGAAAATCTTGAAAGAAATCAACGGCTCATAAAATACGAACTCCAAATTGTAGTAAGGAAATGGACCCCACCTTCCGGCATGTAAAGACCAAGACGTGTGAAGGACTGAAGAAAACGAAAGCAAGAAAGAAAGAGAGAGAAGGACAATAAGAGAAAGAATAAATAAAAATAAAAGATCAAAGCCAAGTCAATTTTTTTTTTTGAATATCAACAGCTCCATTTCTCCAATTCCTCTTCACCAAAAACCAACAATATCGAAATCCCACCTCTCAAATCCTTCATTCTTCAAAACCCATGTCTTAGTTTTCTCAATTCTCTGATCATCTTTTCTTTGGATTGCGAATCGGAATTTCCCAGTTTTTTGTGTTGTTTCATGATTTTGGTGGCCTTGAAGCAAGAATCTATCAAGACTCTACCTTTTGCTTTTGATGTTCTTATCTTATACACTTTCCGGCTGCTTTAGAATCATTGTCCTTCTTTCACCTTTTTTCTTTCTATATTGATTAGTTTAGTGGTGTTATGGTCCACTTCGTTAAATTTTTCTCGTGTTGTGTTATTTGAATTTTCAAATTTTGCGGTTTCCTTTTAGACTCTTTCTTGAAAAGAATTCGCTATTCTCTCCTAATTTAGTGTAGTTTTGGGGAATTCCGAATTCGGGTTGAAAGACTCACTCTTGATTGAAGTTGTACTGTTCTCGTGAAGCGCGCCTCTGTTTGTGCGACTCCAGTTCTTGGGAGATTGAAAAAAATGGGAATTCAGAAAGATAGAGTGAGGTTTAATGTTGGTGGAAAAATATTTGAAACTACAGCCACAACCTTGGCGAACGCCGGCCGGAATTCTCTCTTTGGGGCGATGTTTGATGAGAATTGGAACCTTCAGTCTGATCATACAACCACGGAATACTTTATTGATCGAAACCCTGATTGCTTTGCTGTGCTGCTTGACCTGCTCAGAACAGGGGATCTTTTCATCCCCTCAAATGTTCCAGAAAAACTATTGTACGGAGAGGCCCTGTTTTATGGCCTCCTGGACCATGTCCGGTCAGCCAAGTGGGGTCCATTTGATGGAAATAGGCTCCGATTAGTCCGGTCAGTCACAGGCCGGGCTCCCGGCGATGGGACCGCAATTCGTGCTGGCCCTGATGGTGGTTGCTGTGTGGCTCATGGTAGTATGGTTCATGTGTATGATTGGATGCTTGAAGAGCATCCTCCTATTAATCTTGACTATCAGAGAGTGAATGATGCAGGATGGGTTGATTCTGATAACATTGTCATCAGTGCTTGTGAGAGATTAGGCCGTGGAGATGGAGGCATGGGGCTGTTCAGTGTATCCACAGGGGAGCTAAGGTACAAGTTTAATGTCAGCCATGAAAATCAAGTCAAAAGTTACACTGCTGGAGCACTGAGTTTTAGTTCAGATTATAAGTTGTTCTCTAGTTGTAAAGGGAGAAGCAATGAATATGGTATTGGTGTTTGGGATCAAATAACTGGAAAACAGATAGACTTTTTCTATGAGCCACCTGGATGGTCACTTGGTGATGCAGACAAATTACAATGGTTACATGGTACCAATTGCTTATTGGTGGCAACTTTGTTTCCAAGGAAGGACAATTGTTACATCAGTCTGCTTGATTTTAGGGATAAAAGTATGGTGTGGTCATGGTCAGATATCGGAGTTCCTATAACCGATGAAAGGCGGGTTAGGGATGCCATAGCAATGGAGGAAACTAGCTCTATATGTGTGGTCAATGAATATGAGGATTTGGGGTTCATGGACTTGAGAAGGACTGCTGGAACTGTAAGATGGAGCTCAAGAAGTAGGCTCATGAAGGGCATAATGCCTGATGAACCATGCTATCCCAAATTGGCATTGCACGAAGGACAGTTGTTTTCATCCATGAATGATAGTATCTCAGTGTTTTGTGGTCCAGATTGGGTACTGACATCAAGGCTTCGAAGAAGTTATGGTGGTTCAATCTGTGATTTCTCCATTGGTGGCGATCGGCTTTTTGCTCTTCACAGTGAGGAAAATGTTTTTGATATTTGGGAAACCCCACCTCCTATTGCCTGATTCTGATCTTGATTTGTTTTGGTGGATTGCCCACTTTGTTTTCCGTGCTCTTGTTTTCTTCCCTTAGATTATAGATAACAAGGCAAGGGTTTTTGATGGCAGAAAAGCCCTTAGTGTTTCCACATGGTGCTTATCAGAAAAGGAAAATACAATCTAAATCTAATGGTCGGATTGCACAGAGTTTTCTCGTGTTTTCAAATTTGGTGTGCTTACACCATGCACTCCCTTTTTTTTTTTGTCTAAACCCTTGGCAGTTGAAAATGACTGGCCAATTGAGCTCGATCAAATCCCTTATAATATATTTTTTTTCAACACTTATCTCTCTATCCATAGTTTAAACTCGAGAAGTCTTGTCTAAAGAGAGTCAACTTCCTCTGTAGTCGTTACAACGCGGGGTATTTGCACTCCTTTTGAATGAAAAGTTAAGAGCAAATTATATTCAGTTGGATAAGTTGCAGTCCCAGGACATAGGGACCACCAAAGTCTCTCTTTCATGAACCCAGCAATCATCTTTTGACCATTTCCTTAACAAAGATTATTCTTTTAGTTGTTATCAATTGCTACGCCACATTTTTGTCTCTGTAAGATTCCAGATTCTTTGCTGAGATAAAAAGAGATTAAAGTTCCCCCTCCCCCCCCCCCCAAAAAAAAGAGATTAAAGTTGCCATTTGCAAGTGACCAGTTCAACCACTAAGTTCTGCTGAGAAGATATGAAATACTTCGCCCGACAAATGGAAGATTTTGCAGTGATTTCCAGATCAGCCTCTTTTTAACCTTACCTTCTGGATTTGGTGCGTGAGCGGGTTTGGGTTTGGGTTTGGGATTGGGGGGGGGGGGGGGAAGAGAGAAGTGCCTAGTCTTACTTTGTCTTCTCCTTCTCAAAATCTGGAGCAGCCCTAGATTATTCTGCAATTTAATAATGCTATTTGCATGGCACTAACTCCATTTAAATAATATGCATTTTATTAATTTCTGTCCAAACCCCCAAGGAGAGGGGAGTAAATCCGCATTTCTCGGGGAACATGTTGGAAAAATAAAACATTATAATCTGTTGATCATTGCCAGCAAAGTTTCACTTTTCCCATGGCAAATAAAGCTGGTATATGATGTATTGTATTCTATCCATAAACGAAAGAATTATACAGAAGACTATTTGTATCTAGATTACATGCAAAGGAAATGAAAGATGACCACTACAACATGGTAAAAAGGACATATTTACTGTGCTCCTGGTTTTTAATTGCACGTTGGAAGAATAGAAGTGAGTTTTTTTCCCAGGAAACTAAAGCTTAAGATTAGGAAGCTTCTTTCAACAAGATTTCTTGAATTGGTTAAAAAAATGTTTGAACATGTGGAGTACATTTCAGACTAAGATATCCTGTAACATAATTGCCAGCAAGGGATAAATTGTAAAGAGTAAAACCTGGGGACCACTGAGTAAACCAATTAATCAAGCATAATCAGGCATTACTTTTTTGAGGAACGCAATTGGCTGGGATTCTTCAGGGTCAAGATCATCGAAGGCAATATAGTTCTTCTCCTGATTGTATACATGACATTTTGTCAATATGGTCTTCATCAATCGCCAGTTCCACGTGGCTTCATTCATATACTGTTGCAGCACGAAAAATAGATAATGCTATTATAAGAACAAGTGAAATCTAACACAAAAAGGAAACTATTTTCATATGTACATAGGTGATAGGAAACTAGATTTACACAAGTCAAAATGCAGTCCTAGGGGATGGGGAGGATCACTAAAAGTATATTAAACGACGAAGTCCTGACTTTTTCTCTGAGGCTTTCTAATTTGAAAATGGTTTTGGTATTCCCTAATAAGATGTGTTGACAGAGTGATTTCTGGACCTCCTTATATTTCCCCAAGGATAAAAATTAAGAACACAGTTTCACCAAAAACAAGGGTACAAAAATCATACCTTGCCCCAATTTTGTTGAAGTGACTTATGGGCAGCCCGTAAGTTGTAGCTTGGTATTCTAGGGGAAATGTGGTGGGGAATGTGAACATTGATATCGTGACATAGAATCTCTATCCTGCAGAGGAAACCAGAGATGACATAAAATGAATCAGGTATCATAGACCACAATCAGATATGAAACAAAAAAGATATGTAGTATCAGACTAGTGCATGCAAAATGGTGGCAGTGAGTAGCAAACAAGCAGATATACAGAAACATGTGAGAAAATTGTCCAGAATATAATATAAAAAAAAATACTTCCAAACTTATCATTCAATTCAAGTTACAAATTTTCTCGAAATCCAACATATGGGTACTGCACATTTACACTATGTATAATGCTTTTTAACTCAAATTACATCCCTAAACAAATTATTAAAAATATTTTATTTATACTCCTATCTGAGACCAATCAAAATCAAATTCAAAATTCCAAAACAATAATCCAAATATATTCAGATTTTATTTTCAAAATTAAAACAAATTTTCATTCTAAAAATCAACCCAAATACACACAACAGTTCTAACATAAGTGCAGGAGCTCTCCTGGATACTGTTTACAGTCTGCATAAATATTTAAATTGTAAATTCATGTGACCCTTGTGTTCAAAATTCAAATGATCAGAAAAGAGAGATTGTTACCAACGGGGATAATCACAATGAACTGTGCCATTAAGCTGTGCCTGAGCTGCATTCCAATCATCCGAGGATTTAAAAGGTATATGTGGAGCTGTGTGATGCACCATAGTGAAAGTACTCATCTACAAGTTCAAGGATCAAAATATTAAACGCACATGAGCAAGTGGAAGTCATTGAGATTTAGTTTCAAGGAAGTATTAGGTTTACATACATGAACGAAAGGTTTTCTGTAAAGAAACACTATAAGTAGGGAAAACAAAAACGGAAAATCATTGAAAGAAGCAAGAAGCACTTCCAAGATATGAGTGCTTCCAACAAATAAAATAAATGAAACATTGAGATTAGTTCTAGACCAAAAATAACTGTTTGATCCACCAATCAATGAAGTTTCATGGGTGATATACATATTGCTTCAGTTTACTTCCTTCTCTTATTGTCCAACCAATGAAAACTACAAAAACCATGGTCTTACTGAATTGATTATGACCTCAAATAGTTAATGCCATCACAGATGACTAATGTGAACTGACTTTCCCATTGAAAATTTGCTTCCTTGGCTATTGACTGACTTGAAATATTTGTTTTGTGTCATCTAGAATCCCAAATTCAGGAGGAACTCATGACTGAGCATGTTTGTCTGCCCTTCGTCATCATAAACCAAACAGGATCCTAACTTATAGAAAGAAATTCCTTGCATAGTCATTAAGAATATTGAGCAGCCTCACAGTTTGTACCATGTCATGAAGAATATTCATTACTTATTAAAATAAATAATAATCAGCCAATGAGACTTAGAATGCATTGATGCAAGTCCCAACAGATGGACATCATAATAACTCTTAACATGATGTTTCTTACCAAACAGTATCTTAAATTTACTTAGTCCAGTTTTTTTGTCCCCTGTAATCTATCAGATCTTGTTTACCAAAGCATGGGAAAATGGTGACAATAAAAGTAACACCAACACTGGCTAGGAAGTAATGTTACCCAAAAGTGATATCCCAACCATGGAATTAACCAAAACTTGATCCATCCCATGATTCCAGTCTTGAAGATTATTAGCGGCCACCCAATTGCCATAAATGCAATTACACAAGCCAAGCTTATCTTCACTCTGTTTACTTCATTTGATCTGAACTTCTTCAAATCAAAGT
Source organism: Apocynum venetum (assembly GCA_019593545.1). Taxonomy (NCBI): domain Eukaryota; kingdom Viridiplantae; phylum Streptophyta; class Magnoliopsida; order Gentianales; family Apocynaceae; genus Apocynum; species Apocynum venetum. Next base: position 4,720,762 of record SRSM01000326.1, on the reverse strand, counting down.
GCCAGATTAACCTAAACAAATTTGACGACAATTATGTGGATGATCAAACTGGCATATCACGAGAGAGATGTAAACAGCAGATCACTAAAAATACATTCATCAAACCATACCAATGAGCTATTGACATCCAAGGTCGGAATGGCCCATATCCATATATGATGGCTTTTCTTAAAATTGGAGATGAGTCAAACTCCTCTTGACAAACAGGGTTCCAAGCTGTATCTTCGTTTAACCTGGTATATATCATTAGATGATATAAGTTGAGGGAAAAAAAGGAAGAATAAAGAAAAAAGAAACAGAAGACGATTTGTATTATATGCTTTTCAAATCATTAGATGAGAACGAATCCTAAAAAGAAATTTTTTTTGAGAAAAAGAACCAAAAAGATGAATCAGATTCACTCAAGATATCAGCTCATCTGATGCAACCATCCTCCCAAGAATAGGAAGGAAGGACTGTGAACAAAACCCATATGCATGAATTATGTAGTTTGTGTTTGTTCTAGGCGTGTGTCATAAATGTAACAAAGTTCTTTATGTGGCAGGAAATACAACAAAAGGAATATGTTTAGTATCTGTGGTATCAGTTGATATTGAACCTTCTGTTGAGCTTATGATATAAGTACTTATCTCCATAAAACATGAGACATCTCAAACATGAAGTTCAAATGGAAAAGAAAACTCTTAAGGTGCATTTATTAGTATAAATCTATTAGCAGGTGCATTTTATTGTTCCCCATGGTAGGCTGACTATTGCATGCTAAGCACAATTTTTTTCTTAACCTGATGACTTAAACCAAAGAAAAGGTGCTACTGCACATACACATTTAGTGAAGAAGCTAATGCTATATAATAATCCAATTTATTCTACAAAAATCTTATCTTGTGAAAGTCCAAGAACAAGCTAACAATCTTGTGAGATCTTGAACTTTGCCCCTCCTATCAATAATCAATCTAAATTTCTAATAAGCAGCCTGTGGAGACTATAAATGCAATGGAAAAGTAGACTGAGGATGGTTTAGTAGTCAAGAAATCTTATGTCGTATAATGTAATAGCCCTTCAGCTTTACTCCAAGAGTACTCTTAAAAGTTCATACTGTGAATATGAGAACCAAATTGCAGTTTTGCAACATTTCATATGAGACAGTGCTAACTTTAGTCCATGAGAGATTATTTTACAAATATATAGGCCACTGGAAAAACTTATCACAGTCCAGTGTTCAAGGTTTTAGCATCCACACAAGCTGAGACCTTTAATTTGATTAGCAAGATATTTTTTAGCTCCATCCAAAAAACAAATTTAGGCATATAGATAAGGTAGCTAGAGAAAGAGGTAACAAAAGATACTTCACTTTAGTTAATTAACCTACATTCATGAGATGACACAACAAGAAGTATCTAGTCCCATGGAAGGAAAATAAACAATTTAAAGATCTCGTACAGACATGTTTGTTTTTGCGTGATGCCGATCATGCTTAAAACGCCATGGCTCATAGGGGTAAATGAGAGGCAAGAAGGCCAGAGTTCCAACAACGTCTTCCACTAATTTGTTCCTTGAGAATGATTTGTGAGCACAATCATGGCCTATAACGAAGAACTTCACAAGAGGTAGGAAAATAAAAAAAAATTAAAATGGTTGGCTTAGTGCACAAATGATAAACACAAGGAAGATTCTTATAAATATAATAAAAATGAGGAAGATGTCACTGGAATGAAGAAGCAACCAGGAGAAAAGAAAAAGACTCTAAAAGAAATTTCACTTTTGATAAGTTTTTATTGGGACAAAGTGGGAGGGAAACAAAATTGTACAAATTTTGGCTTTTCATCCTTTCTTTTTCCCTCAGTCTTTCCTATAACCAGAAAACATACTGAAGTATAACAACCAAAGGTCTTAGAAAAGATAATGAGAACAGAAGTTGCAGAACTAACCCCAGTAATTGCTGTTCCTGTCCAAGCCCAAGCCAGTGGAAGTAGATACCATGGGGCTTTAGCAATCATGAAAAGTCCCAATGCATAGGAAGTCACAGATACCAAAACTGACTTCCAAGCTTGTACATCATCAATCTCAAATACCTTAAAAACAAAATTTACTACGTTAGTTCACTTTGACTCGAAAATATTTGTATGCTAGAAAAAGCATGGCTTCCTGGGAAGATTCAGAAATGCAAGAAATTAACTCTAGCCTTAATGGAGTCAGCTAGTATATAAAGCTTTTATGGATTGTCAAGATTGAAGTAGTAAGCTTTGAACTTTAAGATACACAAGGGAAAAATGTAAAAAAAAGTAAAAATGAAAGACGTTCAGAGACAACTGAGCATGCATGAAATCAACTCTCCAATATAAACATATTGTGAAACTATAAGCAAGATAGCTGGATTTTTATTTTTATAATCCTGTTTCAGTAAAATTACTGCTAAAGAGGCAAAGGACTAAGAAGTAATAGCCCATAACTAACAGAGAAGTGCTTGACGAACTAGAATCATTTTCATCAGCAAAGAAGGGTCTTGGAGCTCAAGTTTTGAGTAATTGGTATGAACAGAAGAAAAAAAAAAAGGGTATTGTGTATTTGTTGTTTATGAATACAATACCAAAGAACCAAAAAGCAAGAAGCGTCAATACTGCATCCATAGCATAGCTCAATGGACACCAAATGAGATCCATTCAACATAACTTCTTATAAGTGTAAACTATAAATATCTGACAAGAAGGTTGATTTTAATTCTCCAACCATTGGAAACACTTGAGAAAAAAAAGAAAAAAATCTAATTATGATTTTTTTTCTATTTCCTTTTGAGAGTGGAAAGAAGGCAAAGAAAAGGCTGAGAAATTTTCAAAAATGAAAAAAAAGGCTGCAAAGTTGTCTCTACTCTAAGTTTTTTCCAATTGTCAACTTCTTTTGAAAATTCCTGAATGTTTTTCTACATGACAGAATGTAAGACAGAGACATTTTGATAGGTCAGTCATATCGTTGCCAGAAGAATACCCATTTTATCTTCCACATCTGCAATTTATCTTTACATGTCCTTTTTATTAAAATGCAAAAACAAGTATTAGCAAATATAGACAGCCTACCTTTTTCGGAAGAGTTTCAATAATATCTTTTAGATTGATATTATCTGGAAGAGGTTCTGCTATTTGCCTAAATCCATAGCTTTGACGTAATTGATCTCTATGCTCTTTACTCTCTGCTGGAGGTGGTGCCACTGGAACTGCCACAGCTTTTACTATCCTGGACTTCCTCAAAGAAATTGAGTACCTTCTCTGGTTTGTTCTTCTATGGGATAGATTTTCCAACTTTAAATAAAATGTGACTGTTCATCATAATCAGCACACTTAGTTTATTAAATGAAGTTAAATAAACCCAGTTTAACGAGTCAAAGCCCTTAATAAAGCACAGAAGAAAAAAGGCAGAGCAATGTCTGACAAATGTGATGCGAGAGAAATATAGACCATGTACTATAACTTAGAATTTTAAATTACTTTACTTTCTTGTTGCATATTTGTGTAACAATCAGTGACAAGATTTCTTGTTTTTAGGAAGCAATATTGCTACTCCCAAAGTTACTACATATAGCCACTTCCAAAAGATAATGTGAATGTCTTTAGAAAGGTAGTTCAATGATGTGTAGATATCATTCAGTCTCTTATTCTAAGCAAGGCGATGAGAATCCAGAAATTGAATTAGACAATACAGATGATACTCTTCACCCCCCATACCCCCCCCCCAAAAAAAGGAAAAAAGAAAAAAGAAAAGCTTTACAAATCCAATTGAATACCCTTAACAGCTGATAGTCCATTATCTGATGCAACAGTAACGATGCAGCATCTTTTGCCTCATGTCAGCTAGCATAGAAAATGAGATTTTGGCATTTTTTTTCACCATTATCTATATTCAAGACTGGCTATACATTCATTCCTTGAGCTCTAATTGGTTATTGCATAAGAAACTCCAGAAAGAATCACATTCAAATATGACTACTCAGTAAATCTCAATTCCAAACCACTAACCAAAATCGAGGATTGAATGGTGTGAAAACAAGATAACATGTAAAAAATGTTTACATGTAAATTTTTGTGTCTCTGAACAATGAGGACCGAAATTACCCTTTCTCAGAAGCTACATTTATCCTTCTCTGAATTCAAAATTTTTAGCTTAGGGAGAAAAACCGATACTGATAAAATAAAAAATCTGTTTATGAAAGAACACGAAATAAAGCCCAAAAGTTTCATATTGTCACAGCTTACCTGGAGAACTAAGAGGGGAAAATCTATGGCTCTTAATTGACCTCTGCGGGCACCCCTAAATATCAACAAAGCAAAAAAGAATTCAAACTCATCACCGAACAAAAAATTTATAAAAGAATAAACATTACAAACTTATAGCCAGAGAGAGATTTTAGAAAGAACAAACAAAAACTCAGGAAGAAGAAACATTGCCCAATAGAAAAAAGAAAAAAAAATGAACTTTTACCAAGAGAAGGAAGTTGGAGTCTGCAAGCTTGCATGCCATGAATACCAGTTGAAACTGCAGAGAGACAAACTCCAAGAAACCCACTTCCCTCTCTCCAATTCAGTTGAATCCCTTCGTCCCTTTTAGCCAAATGGGGTGTAGTGCGTGTGGATAAAGGGCGAATAGGGATGGGGAAGGCAATTGCAACCGCAACTGCAACTTGGAATGGCCAAAAAGGGGCCTCAAACGTTTGCCGTTATGGACTTAAATTCTCTGGATCACAATGAAGTTCGAGCTGTAATTTGTACTTTACCGCTCCATCCACTGAGCATCGACAATGGTTGGCGTGGACACAATTTGGTATCGGGATGTGACCAACCCAAACCAGCCACCCCACAACGGTCAATTCAACCTCTATATTTTCCACTATTCCATCGAGCTAATGGCTAATGCTAACATGAGAAAAGGGTCGCGTACCCAAAAAAGAAAGAAAAAGTGGACTTCTATGTGGGAAAAAACAAAAAAAACGTGTTATTTGGGAAAACATGATTTACATTAGGAATCAAAATCCTTTTTAAGCAAGTCAAAGAAAATAGGAAATTTAGCTCAAAATATATTTCAAGTATTTTTTTAATATATCTTTAAAATTTTTATTGTTTTCGTTTTTTGAATATTTAAATGATTTTTAAAGTAGAATAAAAAATCCTTTCAAGTTTAATTTCACTTTTTTTCTCTATTCTTATTATAATATATTTCTATCCCACGACTAGTATCTTAAATGATAAAGAAAAGTCATCATTTTGGATAGAGTTTGATGGTAGAAATAAATGATAAAAAATAACATAATCATAGAAATATAAATAAAATTTTAAGTATATTTTTATATTTAGAGCAATGAAAATAGTTGGAGATAATTTTGTGCCATTTTTTGAAGAAAATATTATTTCAAACAGATAAAGATAGTACAAATGTAGATACACAGAAAAATTATACATATCTTGATAATAAATGCCTTGGCCATCTAAAAGTGAAATTTATTATATAAAGTTTCAAATATTATCTTAATAAGTAATTTTTTCTCAATCCAAATTAATCATTCTCATCTTTTGTCTTCCACTTACGTTAAATTATTAAATGGGATAAGAGTGAATTGCAAAAAAAATCATTATATTATCACCCAATAACAATTTTAGTCATTAAATTTTAAAAATAACAATTGATGTCGCCATACTTGTAAAAGTGTAGCAAAAATGGTCCTTTTGTTAAATCGATCTATTAAGTCTAACGGGAGGCTTGGATTTTGATGTGGGCAGAGAAATTTCTTAGTTGGAGAATCAAGAAGAAGAAGTATCGGATAATGATGATGTATGTACTTGGCCTTTAAATGAAATTAAATCTATTCTCTTGGTTTCAATAGAAACAAAAAAAAAAAAAACAAAAAAAAAATCTCAAATTAGATGTATTTGGGCAGTGGTGGTGGATGAGGCACATACACCATTATCCATACCGCTACAACGTTTCTTTTTGCATCCATGGCTTCCACCTCTGAAACTTAATCCAAATAACTAACTCACATAAATTAAAATTCTCATTTTAAATATTTATTTACAACATAAGAATTTAAAATATAATTTATTTTTTAAAAACTATTTTTAAAAAACAACAAGTGTTAGAATTCAATATGCACCATCATAGATTTATATAAATACATATTTTATACTCTATATGACTACATATTGGGAAATTCTAGCTGGCGAACTAGGATTTCATACCAACAATTCTTATATTTTTAATTCTTGTGTTGTAGACAAATATTTAAAGTAGAAATCATACCAACAATTGAACATAATATATATTGTCAAATGAAAAATTATAATATGTACAAGAAAACGCATATTCTCAAAATGTATATTAGGAAAAATAATTTTCTCCTCATTTTATAATAGATGGTCTTTTCTAGTCGTTTAGACACAAATTAAATGTAATAAAAATAATAATAAAATGAAATGGAACACACCACACCGAGTCTTGCATGAAGTCAGGTACTTTCTATGTTATAAGTAGTCTTATCACCACTTGGTTTTACTAGTAATTAGAATGATCCTCTTCGAACTTGTGTAAATATAGGTGTGCTTTTTTTTAATTAAAAAAATGAATGCAAAGTCCAGGCAGGTCCGGCCTTCCCAACCACGGAGTTGTCTTGGTCGGATGGTGAGATCTGCTCCTGCGATTAACAAATCATATTTTTTGTGGAATTTTTTGTTTCCCAATGATAAAGGGATCTATGCTAAACATTCTATAATTTAACCCAAATAATTTCCATTTTAACATTTTGATTCAAAATAACCTATTTTGTTGGGAGTGTATCAAAATAACACAAAATATATTCGGTAAAAACGTATAAACAATTTTTAAATTACAACATGTTTGCCAAACACGTCCATTTGTAGACATTTTTGTCAAACACATCTACTTTAGAAAATCACGTCTTCTTACTTAAGTTTTTTTTTAAATGTTTTTTTTCAATAGTGAGTAAATTCTTTTTTTTGAACTAGGGAGGAAAAAAAAACTTAGACGTAATTATGAATCACGTATAAGTTTTTTTTGTTTTTTTATTGTTTTGTAATTAAATAACAATAAAAATTAAAATAATAATAATAAAAAATAATTTAGAAACTTTTCATTTTTTTTAATGAAATAGTGAGTAAATTTCTTTAAAAAAAATTTAGCCACCTAAAATGATCTTATATTTTTTTTTTAACTTTGTCTTTATTTAATGAAATAGTTAGTAAATTTGTTTTTTAAAAAAAGTTAGACACCTAAAAACATATTAATAATGTTTGTTTATTATATAAATTTTGAAATACAAATTTTAAAAAATATTTTTACACTATATTTTTACACTAATAGTAGTAAAAATGATTTTTTTTTAAATTTGTCTTTATTTAAGGAAATAGTTAGTCAATTTGTCTAAAAAAAGTTAGACACATAAAACTAATGTGGTAAAAATTTTATTTATTTTCAAGTGGCTAAATTTTTTTTAAAAGAAATTTACTCACTATTTCATTAAAAAAATGAAAAGTTTCTAAATTTTTTTTTATAGAAATTTACTAACTTTTTCATTAAAAAAAAGAAAAAACTTAGACGTGATAATTTTTTTTCCCTCCCTATTTAAAAAAAAAAGTCTTGAAAAAAGAATTTACTCAAAAATGCAATGTTTAAAAAAAAAAAAAAACTTAAATAAGAAGTTGTGATTGTGAATCACGTCTTCCAATAGAACTGATAAGCAATTACGTCTTTCTAAAGTAGACATGTTTAGCAAACACGTCTATTGATAAACGTATTTGACAAATACGTTATAATGTAAAAATTGTTTAGACGTTTTTACCAAATATATTTTGAGTTACTTTGGTACGCCTCTAGCAAAATAGGTTATTTTGGATAAAAATGTTAAAAATTAGATTATTTTGGTTAAATTCTCCGAACATTCTCTCATGTTGACAATTATGACGTACCATATATCTTATAAATTGTACATTTTGTTTTAAAACTCTTGCAGTTTGGTAAATGGGAGAAAAAGAAGAAGAAACAGAGATAATGAAGAAAGAAAAAGGAAGAAAAAAAAAGGAATTTTGATATTTTAAATGACAAATTTACTCAAAAAAAAAGTTATATGTATTAAAGAAGTGAATGACCAAAATGTCCTAAAAAAAGACTTTTCTGTTAGGTTTAAGAGATTAATTTAACAAAAATATTAATTTTGCTACATTTTACAAGTATAATGATCTCGATTGCTATTTTTAAAGTTTAATGACTAAAAATGTAATTTGATAATAGTGTGATGATTTTTTTCAATTCATTTATAGGATAATATGAAAATAAAATAAATTATTAATTTATTAAAAGTTGAAAAGACAAGTGTTTTAAAATAATTTAATATGACTAACAACTATCTACTCCAACTCAAGGTTCTATAAAAAAAAAACAGAAGTGAAAAGTCAAGGACAAAACCGTAATTCTAACTCAAAGAGAGGGAAACACTGTATAACTATTAGTAACAACTAGCACCTAACCGGCGGCGACTTAAATAAGTTGCTGCACGTTTGCTCGCTTTTGTCCTAGTTGTCGTCATGATACACACGTCGCCGTTTTACGTGCTGACGTGTCTCGCTTTCCAGTCGGTTGTTAACTTCTTGTTGTAATCATCTTCCTCAGCGCTCTCTCTCTATCTCTCTTGCTTGCCGTTTCCACACTTGGCCTCTGTTGCAAGAAAGATCCGAATATCAAATCAAATACTCCGAACAAAAACCCCGAATACACAGAACCGACGGGAACTTTCTATTGACGTTGTCAGCCGTCTTTTCCTTGCTTGCCGGAGAGAAAAGGAGAAAGAGAAAAAACTTTGAAAGTTGAAGTGCTTATACACGTAAAATGTGTGTGTATGTAAGGGACTTGGTGTAATCGAGAGAGGTTGTGGTATTTGTTGAAATAATTGAAATGGCACTGTTGCGGAAATTGTTCTATCGGAAGCCACCTGATGGACTACTTGAGATCTGCGAGCGAGTTTACGGTGCGAGTTCGCTATTTTTGTTTGTTTTCAGAAGCTGTCAATTTTGGCTCATTTATAATTTTGTATTGAATGGTTGGGAACTAACTTTTGAGTGTGTATGTGCGTTAAAATTGAGCTATGGAAATTGGTTCCAAAATAGCTAATTTTGGTTTCTAGCTGACAATTTGTGCTCATTTATAATTTTGTATGGAATGGATGGTAAGTAGCTTTTGACTGTAGTATGTAAGTTAGAATTGGTTCTAGAATAGCAAATTTTGGTTTCTGATTGTAAGAATGGTGGAGTCATCTAGAAACTGGGAATGGTCAAGAGTTGTAATTATGACTCTAATTAGACGTGAATTTTAGTATTGATTCTAAAGTAATTTAACCACAGTTTTCTTTCTGTGTAATTTAGGAAGGTGTCCATTTCTGTGGCTTCTGATGGTAGACGTTCAGAAGAGAGTTATTGATTGAAAAGAAAAGAAAAAAAAGAAAAATTCTTCTGGTTGTTAACGTTTTTTGAAGATTTTGGAAAGATGCTTTGGAGTTTGTTAGAAAATTGTATATGCAATTTTTCCGCCTTTTCCCTTGTTTGTTTGCATGGCCACCTGCATGTCTGAAATCAAAGAATGCTGCTAGGGCACATGCTTCCAGGATCTGTTGAATTCCATTTAGGTTACTTCCTGCTGTGGAAAGCATTTTATCTTCATCAAAGTAGAAGTAGGATATCAAAAACTTTTTATAGCACCTTTGGCACTTACGTCAATGAGTATAAAAAGGAAAACACCCGAAACACTTGTTTCTTTATAGCATAACAAGGTAATTTAGACAGACATGAGAAGCCAGATCCAAGAAAACATTTTTCCTAGGATATGATACAATTGCTTACCCTTTTACGATTCACATGTTGGCTTTTGGAAGGTCCTTAGCTTAGACCCTGTGCTTTACTGTGCATTATAAGCTGATTTCTTTCCCCTTGTCAAAGAGTTGAAACTTTTCTGTTATTTTCCAAGTATTCATCAAAGAATATAGTTTTGGAACCTTTAGTCTTTAACCAATCAAATAGTTTGTTCTCTTTACCTTGCGCAATATATAAAATCTAATTGGAATAAAGTTGTAATCATGGAGCCAACCAATTTTGTCTATGGCCCTCTTTTCTGATCCTTTAGGGAAAAGATTTGTCCTCTTCATTGGAAGTGGATTTGAATTGCCCTAGTACTGGTGTTTACCCTCTGATTTATTTCAAAATTGTTTCCTGGAATGCCATATAATCCCATGTCCAACTCAAATTGGAAATGATAGCTTCTTTTATGCCTTATTCAACTTAAGGGAGAAATGAAGGGAATAGTTGTTGGAATAATGTGTATTGTTCATTTATTCTTATTTAATTGCATAGGTATGCTAATAGTAAATATAGGTCTACTGATTGTCATCTAATTATTAGCTACTAAGACAACTATCTATCAGATACTAGGATGGCTAATGTAGGTTAGAGTCAGCTGATAAACTTGTATATACATCAGGCTTATTCCTTTATTATTTGATAAGAGATTTACTGCTAGGTATTGTAATAAGACCTACCAGTTTCCACATGGTATCAGAGCAGACCTCTGATCACCAGCAAAATTGAAAAAAAAAAATGTCAGATACTTTCAGCTTTGGTGATCAATCTGATTCTGGACCAGCAAAATCACCTTCCAAATCTACTCTTCTATCAAATACTCATGACAATTTTTCTTCTCAACCAATCACCTTTCATAAACTCAATGGAGAAAATTATCTCCAATGGTCCCAATAAGTTAAGTTGTTCATCCGGGGTCGTGGAAAAATTGGATTTTTGACAAGTGCTACACAAATACTAGAAAGTGGTCTTGAATCTATTGAGATTTGGGAATATGAAAATGCCTTGATCATGTCATGGCTAATTAACTCAATGACACCATCAATCAGCCAAACTTATATGTTTCTTGCCACTTCTCAAGAAATTTGGGAGGCTACAAATGAGACTTTTTCAGATTTAGAAAATTCTGCCCAGGTGTATGAAATTGCTACACAAATCCGCAACACAAAACAAGGCAATCTGAGTGTATTGCAATACTACAATACGCTCAAAGTTTTATGGCAGGAGTTTGACTTGTTTTATGACTTTGAATGGCATTGTTCACAAGACAGTGTCATATTCAAAAAGATGATTGAGAAGGAACGTGTTTTTGCATTCCTGGTTGGCTTGAACAATGAACTTGATGAAGTTCGTGGGAGAATTCTTGAACGTGAAGTTCTACCATCCACTCGTGAAGTATTTTCTGAAGTTCGTAGGGAGGAGAGCAGGAGGAATGTTATGCTAGGAAAGGAAACCCGAGGGGTTGCTATCACTGAATCAGAATTATCCGCTTTTGCAGTTAGGAATAATAGGTTCTCTGCTTTCTCTGATGGTGGAAATGACACTTGTAGTAAAAAGGGAAATAGACCTTGGTGCGATTATTGTAAAAAACCTGGTCATACTCGTGAAAATTGCTGGAAATTACACGAAAAACCCTCTCATTTGAAGAACGCACAATCAGACCAAGGGGCTAACAAAGCTTTTCAAATATCCTGTGAGAAATCAACACCAGAAAGTACTGCAGTTTCCCTCAATAAGGAGGGACTGGAAAACCTTTTGAAACTCCTGAATTCAACATCCCTTCCATCTACCTCTATTGCACAAAAAAGTAATTTTCCTCAGTCCTTTAGCGTGCTAACTGAGTACAAGACTCCATGGGTCATAGATTCTGGTGCCTCAAACCATATGACAGGTTGTTCCTCACTCTTTTCTTCTTATACTCCTTGTGCTGGAAACTTGAAAGTAAAGATTGCTGATGGTTCATTAGCCACTGTAGCAGAGAAAGGTTCCATAAGTTTGTCAAAAAATCTGGTTCTACAGTCTGTATTTCATGTTCCGTCTATCTCCTGCAACCTTTTATCCATTAGCAAACTCACTCATGACTAAAATTGTGTTGCTAAGTTTAGTTCTTCTTCATGCCAATTTCAGGAACTGGTTTCGGGGAAGATGATTGGCAGTGCTAAAGAGTGTGGAGGACTTTACTACCTTGATAAGGAAGACTCAAATAGACAAAATCTAGTTTGCAAATCCTTTTCCACCTTCTTATGTAACAATGATATCATGTTGTGGCACTATAGACTTGGTCATCCCAGTTTTCAATATCTGAAAAATTTGTTTCCATCTTTTTTTAAAATAAAGATCCCTCTTCTTTTCAGTGTGAAATTTGTCAATTCTCCAAGCATCACCGTGTATCTTTTCCACCTCAATCATATAAACATTCAGCACTTTTCTCAGTCATATATAGTGACATATGGGGTCCCTCAAGAATTAAAATTTTTTTAGGAGCTAGATGGAAAACCTTCATTGATGACCATACTAGACTTTGTTGGGTATATCTCTTGAAAGAAAATTCCGAAACTGAGCAAAAATTTAAAAATTTTCATTCCATGGTGAAAACTCAATTTCAAACCCAAATTCAAATCCTTAGAACTGATAATGACAGTGAGTACTTTAAAGTTATTCTTGAGAAATTTCTTCACAATGAGGGGATTGTTCATCAAAGTAGTTGTGTGAATACCCCTCAACAAAATGGGATAGCTGAAAGGAAAAATAGGCATCTACTTGAAGTTGCTAAGTCTTTGATGTTCACCACTAATGTGCCTAAAAATTTCTGGGGTGAAGCTATCATCACTGCATCATTCCTCATCAATAGAATGCCCACTAGAGTTTTAGGGTACAAGACTCTCCTAGAAGTGTTTCAAAATATCTATCTCACAAATCGTCTAGTTTCTAATATACCTCTTCGGATATTTGGGTGCATCTCCTTTGTCCATATTCATTTCCATAGCTGCAGTAAATTTGATCCAAGGGCTGTTAAATGTGTGTTCTTAGGCTACTCACCAACACAAAAAGGGTATAAATGCTTTGATCCAACAACTAGGAAACTGTTTGTTAGTATGGATGTGTCTTTCTTTGAAAATCAGCCATATTTTACCAAAACCTCACTTCAGGGGGGAGAGTGACATCAGTAGAAGCAGAAGAGAGTTTTTGGAATTTTTGGGATACACTTTCCTACTCCTTCATCAGCTCCTATTTCTTCTCCCATTCCTTCATTTGATCATCATATCTACTCAACTCCTCCTCAGGAATCACCAATTGCTGTGACATCCGAGTCTACTCCACTCACTAAAAGACCCTTCCAAAGTCCAAAATTACTTGTCTATGAGAGACGGAAAAGAAAGGGAAATGAAGAAATTCACACACTTGAGCAGAACCAGTCATTAGATCCACCAGTTCTTGATAATTCAAAACAGAAAAATCAGAATCTTCTTACAGATCATGCCTCCTCTGGAAGTCCAGGTATTTCTACATCAGTTCAAGACTTAGATATTCCTATTGCCCTAAGAAAAGGAAAAAGAACATGTACTTCTCATCCTATCTCAAATTATGTGTTATAACAATTTGTCTTCATCTTATCGAGCCTTTGCTACTAATCTATCCAAAGTACTGATTCCTAAATCATTCCAAGAGGCACTTAGTATTCCAGAATGGAGATCAGTAGTTATGGAGGAAATCAAAGCACTGGAGAAAAATAGAACTTGGGATTGTGTAACAATACCAAAGGGAAAGAAAGCAGTTGGATGCAAGTGGGTATTTACTGTGAAGTATAATTCCAATGGTTCTATCAAAAGGTTCAAGGCTCGCTTGGTTGCAAAAGGATTCACACAATCCTATGGAGTAGACTATCAAGAAACCTTTGCTCCGGTAGCAAAACTCAATACTATTCGAGTTCTTCTCTCTATTGCGGCAAATTTAGACTGGAAAATTTTACAGCTTGACATAAAAAATGCATTTCTAAATGGGGAATTGGCAGAAGAAGTATATATGGATGTTCCTCTGAGTTTTGAAGATGTTTATGGTGTACATAATGTGTGTAGATTGAAAAAATCACTCTATGGATTAAAATAGTCTCCTAGAGCCTGGTTTGATAATTTTTCAAAAACAGTGAAGAGATATGGCTATTCTCAAGCTCACACTGATCATACTTTGTTTTTCAGGAAATCTCAAGATGGGAAAATTTCAATCTTAATTGTGTATGTTGATGATATCTTACTTACCGGAGATGATACAATCGAAGGAGAAAGAATGAAACATGTTCTTGCCAAAGAGTTTGAAATCAAGGATTTTTTGACCTATGAAGTATTTCCTTGGTATGGAAGTTGCAAGATTAAATAAAGGTATTTATGTGTCACAAAGAAAATATATCATTGATTTGCTTATAGATACAGGCTTCTTGGGGAGTAAATCAGCGGATACACCTATTGAAGAGAATCACAAGTTGGGATCTAAGAAAGGAGAGGTTCTTGTTGATAAAGGAAGATACTAAAGGTTGGTTGGGCGTTTAATCTATTTGTCCCATACACGACCCGATATTGCATATGCAGCTAGTGTGGTCAGCCAATTTATGCACAAGCCATATGAAGAACATCTTGGAGCAGTTCATCGCATTTTGAGGTATCTTAAAGGAACTCCAGGAAAGGGATTGTTTTTCAAGAAGAATGATTCAAGGAAAATTGAGGCATTCACTGATGCAGATTGGGCTGGATCAGTCAGTGACAGAAGATCTACTACTGGTTATTGCACATTTATATGGGGCAATCTAGTGATTTGGAGGAGTAAAAAGCAACCAGTAGTTGCAAGAAGTAGTGCTGAGGCTGAACTTCGAGCTCTTGCACAAGGAATATGTGAACTTCTATGGTTGAAAAGAATTATAAATGAGTTATCACTTCAAAGTGAGAATCCTATGTTGTTGTATTGTGACAACAAATCAGCAATCAACATTGCTCATAATCCAACTGATCATGATCGTACTAAGTATGTGGAAGTGGATAGACATTTCATCAAAGAAAAGATTGAAGAAGGACTTGTGTGTATACCTTATGTTACTTCCAAAGAACAACTTGTTGATTTTCTGACCAAAGGTCTACCACGATTTAGGTTTGAAGAACATTTATCCAAGTTGGACATGATTGATATCTATGCTCCAACTTGAGGGTGAGTGTTGGAATAATGTGTATTGTTCATTTATTCTTATTTAATTGCATAGGTCTGCTAATAGTAAATATAGATCTACTGATTGTCATCTAATTATTAGCTCCTAAGACAGCTATCTATCAGCTACTAGGATGGCTAACGTAGGCTAGAGTCAGCTGTAAACTTGTATATATATGATGCTTATTCCCTCATTATTTGATAAGAGATTTACTGCTAGGTATTGTAATAAGACCTACCAGTTTCCACAATAGTTTTGCAATCTGTGGTTGTCTTAGAGGTTGGTAGATTGGCCACAGAATTCCTGAAGACACTTTAGTGAATTCTCAAAGCAACTGAGGAAGTGAAACTGTAGTTTTCAGTAGCAAGACGTAAATCAGCAATTGTCTCATGCTTTTTCCCAACTCTGTGTCCTGTCAAGAAAGTTTTCATGTCTAGCAGGATAGGCCCCATTTCAACTCATCTTCAGTTTGACGCTATTATTGAAACAAACTTTTTTAAGGAGATTGATTTATTTATTTTGGAATATGGAAGATAGTTTGTACCTTCGCGGTGTCAAAAGGTTTTCTTTTAATTATTGTATAATCAAACATCTTTTTGGAAGAAGTAGAAATATTCATCTAACAATAACAGCCTATTAGATTTTCAAGTACTAACTTTGGATGTGTTCTCTCTGTAGTATTTGATTACTGTTTTAGTACTGATGCTTGGGAAGAAGCAAACTACAAAGGGTATATTGGAGGTGTAATTAATCAACTCCGCGAGTACCATCCTGATGCCTCAATCTTGGTTTTCAATTTTAGAGAAGGGGAATCAACAAGCCAGATTGCAAATGCTTTGTCTGAACAGGATATGACTATTATGGATTACCCTCGCCATTACGAGGGTTGCCCGTTGCTCCCAATGGAGGTGATCCATCATTTTTTAAGATCTAGTGAAAGTTGGCTTTCGCTTGGGCCACAAAATGTGCTGCTAATGCACTGTGAGCGTGGTGGTTGGCCAGTTTTGGCTTTCATTTTAGCTGCTTTATTGATATATAGGGGACATTACAGTGGGGAGCAGAAGACTCTAGACATGGTTTACAAGCAAGCTCCACGTGAACTGTTACATTTTCTGTCACCATTGAATCCACTTCCTTCCCAATTAAGGTACTTGCAGCATATATCAAGAAGAAATCTGATGTCAGAGTGGCCTCCACTTGATAGGGCAGTTTCCTTGGATTGCATCATTATTAGAATGATACCCAAGTTTGATGGGGAGGGTGGTTGCCGACCAATCTTTCGTATTTATGGCCAGGATCCATCTCATCAGGCTGATCGTGCCCCAAAGATTCTTTTTTCAACTCCTAAGAAGAGTAAAGCTGTTCGCCATTACAAGCAGGTAAAATCTTAAGTAAATGACACGATTTATTTATTTATTTTCTTTTTGGCATGTGTACATGGATTTGTAATGAGGAAGTGGTATTTTTAACCTTATTTAGTTAGATTCTCTTCCTTTGTGGCATCATGTACACAGTAAATAATTGCTATTTACCAATTGATGTATTCATATTTTTGGATTGGCCGATAAGTTGGCAATATTGTTGTATCAGTCAAATTGCTGGAGCAGGCAATACAAGATATTTCTAGTTGTATTAGTAGTTGGCTGTTTCATGAGAAAACAACGCATTGGCTAGCAGTTTATCGATTAAATTACTCTTATTTCTGGTACTTTCAGGAGCAATTTCAGTAACTAAAAGAAGATACCTACATTTCTCTCTCCTGTATTTTTGGAGAAATATCAGTATTTGAAGCACTCAGTTTTCCTTCAGCATTGTTTTCTGTAACTTTTGCATCTGTGTCATCAATAAACTTGGATAGAGTTACTTTCTTCTTGTTCTTTCAGGAGTTACATGAGTATCTGTGTTGTTTTTATGGGGAAATCTTATTATTTAAAGTTTGGTCCTTTATAATCATTTTCTTTACCAATGACTACTTTCTTATTCTAAAGCATCCATGTCTATTAGATAAAAGATCTGAATTTATAACTTCTTAATTGGAATTTAATCTTCTTTTGATCTGGAGTTGTGTAAATGTCATGTGGACAGATGTTTAACTCTATGTCTGTTATTCTCTCACATTACATTATTTTCAGTCTTACTATATTAAAAAATGGTGGGCTTTGTCTCGGCTTTGGTTTTTGAGGGCATGAGTCAAAGCTGAATGTATAACTTTGAGGTGGTTGTGAAAATATGGAGATCTAGGATCTGTATGGAAAATACTCCATCCAAGGTTAAAGCTTTTTATCTTGTTCTAAGATTTGCTTTGTAATTTAAGTGTAGTGTCATTTGCAGAAACTATGATTTGTATATGTGAAGCTCATTGCATTTTTGCAGGTAGAATGTGAATTAGTTAAGATTGACATCAACTGCCACATTCAAGGAGATGTCGTCTTGGAGTGTATTAACTTGTATGATGACTTGGAACGTGAACAGATGATGTTCAGAGCCATGTTCAACACGGCGTTTATCAGGTCAAATATTTTAATGCTTAATCGTGATGAAATTGACATATTATGGGGGGCTAAGGATCAGTTTCCAAAGAACTTCAGGGCAGAGGTTTGCTTCTACACTTTTGACTAGATAATGTTTCTTACTGTTCTGTCCAGGAGGTGTTGTTCTAAATCTGTTCCTTGCCTTTATAATGAAGGTTCTATTCTCAGAGATGGATGCTGATACTTCCATAGTTCCGTCTGATTTATCTTGTTTTGAGGAGAAGGATGGCCTTCCAGTGGAAGCATTTGCTAAAGTTCATGAAATCTTTAGCAATGTGGATTGGCTAGTTCCAAATGTGGATGCACTTGATGTCATCCATGAAGTGGTTGCATCAGATGTTATCCATGAAAAGTTGACTGCCAATGCTCATCAAAGCTTGGAAACTAGCCCTAAGGTGAAGGAAGCATTAATTGAGATTCTTATGGAGAAAGAAAAATATGCTTCATTAGGAAGAGATGATAAGAGCTCTGTGTCCCCAACATTGAAGGGTAAGTCTGGGTCCTCTCCAAGGTCATACGTGGATGCAGATGTGCGTAAACAGACAGCAGAATCTCAACATGTGGAGCCTAAAAGCCTGTTAAATAGAAACCAGATTCCATCACCTTTTCCTGCTTCAGAACCTTCTTCTGTGTCTATTGAAAATTCTGATACTGGTCAACCTTCATCTCCTTTTCCATCTCATCCTCTTTTAAGGGAGGGACCTATGCATCCTTATGCAGAAAAGGAGTCTAGCACCCATTCAAAGATAAGTGGCAAGGCAATTGTAGTTCCATCTGATTCTACAAGTGTGATCTCACATCTCAAATCTACTCCCACTTCACCAATTGCTTCACTTGTGTCTCTAGATGACACACCTGCTGATTTTGAACAACCTGAATCTCCTTCTGTAATGCCAGCATCTCCGCTATCCAAAGTAACCAGTAGAAGCAGTCCTCCTCCATCGCCAATCCCTCCTAGGTTGCCCGCTCCTGAAATTGTGCATTCAAGTCATGGAATGTTGACTACTGGTGGACCTGTTTCAGTTCCATCTCCCCTCCTGATGCATCCAAGTCCTGCCACTCCTAAAAAGAAAGACCATGCTAAAAGAACTGACGATACTGATTACATAAAGGCACTGTCCTTGCCACCTGAACTGTGTCCTCCACCAATTGTGAACGATGCAACTTTTCCTCCAAAGGATGTATTAGATCATGAGAGTAAGCCTCCTCCTACAGCATTTCCTGTGAAGGAAAATACAGCACCTATACCTGCATCTCTTCGTACACTACCTTTAGAGGAGACTTCAAGTTCTGGAATAGTCCCACTTCCACCTTCTCTGCATCCTCCTCCTAAGGAGTTTTCAGGTTCTGGAAGTGGACTACCTCCACCTCCTCCACTTCCTCCTCCTAAGGAGATATCAGGTTCTAGAGGCAGACCACCTCCTCCTCCACCACCACCACCTCCTCCACTTGCTCCTCCTAAGGGAATTTCAGCCTCTGCAGGTGCCCCTCCTCCACCTCCACTTCCTCCTCCTAAGGAGAGTCCATCTTCTAAAGGTGGACCACTTCCACCACCACCACCTCCTCCACTTGCTCCTCCTAAGGGATTTTCAGCCTCTGGAGGTGCTCCTCCTCCACCTCCACTTCCTCCTCCTAAGGAGAGTCCAGCTTCTATAGGTGGACCACTTCCACCACCACCTCCTCCTCCTCCACCACCTTCCAGAGCTTCTGTGGTGTCTATAATAAATTCACCAGCAGTGCTGCCACCACCTTTACACCCTCTGCATTCTGGACCTGCTTCTATATTCAATTCATCAGTGGCACCTCCACCACTCCCACCTCCTATGGTGTCTGCTGCAGCCAAGCCTGTTGTTCCATCAGCACCCCCACCTCCACTGCCTTGTAAAGAGAATTCTAAGTTTGGTGTTGGGGCAATTCATTTATCAGGATCATCATCACCTCCACCACCTTCAGTTCCTCCACCTGGCTGGAAAGGAAAAAACTTGCCACGTACTGCAACTTCAAAGAGCAATCAGACAAAAAAACTGAAGCCGTTGCACTGGCTGAAATTGACGAGAGCTGTACAAGGAAGCTTGTGGGCGGAGACACAAAAATCTAGTGAAGCTTCCAAGTATGTATTTGTGCACTAGTTAAAGTCTCTTTTGCAAATCCAGCTTATTTTGAGGCATTTTTAAGCTCATTTTCTTATTTCTTGCTCTTAGGGCACCTGAGATAGATATATCGGAACTCGAATCTCTATTTTCAGCTGCAGTTCCAAGTTCAGATCAAGGGCAATCAGGCAGGAAAGGAAGTGCACATGCCTCATTGGGTCAAAAACCTGAGAAAGTGCAACTAGTAATATACATTCTTTCTTACCTGGTCATGGATAGGAACCTCACCTATGACAACCTGTTTTTTTTTTTTTTCCTTTTCTTAACATGTGTCATATTCATAAAACCATTTATTATCAGGTCTAGTAATGCAACATAATTTGATAAAATGTCTAGTTTTGGATGTCACTATAGCAGGTGTATTTCTCCCCTTGTATTACTTCGTTAAGATTAACGCTTGAGTTTTTGCAAATATTTTTGGAGGAAGAATTATCCACTTAACAAAAATCCATAATAGGTAATCTTTCCATGTTTCTGCATATTTAATTATTTATCTACTCAAACATATAGAAGTGCTTTTCCTCTAGGAAGTAGGCATCATAATCAGGAGTGAACAATTCTTCTTTGCATCCCTATGGCCCTCCGCCCTCACCAAGTACCATTTCCCCCTCCCCCCTCCAAAAAGCAAAAAACTTTGGTCTGTTATTTAATTAGTGGTTGTCTTGGTTGGCTTTAAATAGTGGTCTGACAAGACCAACTTCTCTTCTCTACTAAAGTAGTTGCAGGGCCATTGGTTCATTGAGTAATCAGAAACCTTAGTTTGATTTACATTCCAAAAGCAGACCCCTAAGTCAAGGAATTTTGTCCATATATCTCTCTCTAAATTCTCTGCTTGAAAGTTCCCCTCTTCTGGTCCGACATAGGGAATGAATAATGTGTCTGGGTCTAAATTGAGTAGTCAAGCTGATTCTCCCTCTTATTTTTCTGTCTTTCTCTGACTTCCTGCTTTTTAAAAAGCTTAAAATTTGAGAGACTGTTGCTTCTCAACTTCTCTTCTTAAGAAATTTCCTTTGTATCTAAAAGAGAAATTGGGATGCCTCATTTTTCTCCTACTCCTTCATTTCCTAATTTCATGTCAATTCATCATCTTATTCTTCTTCTTCTTCTTCTTCTTATTATTATTATTATTATTACCAATTGAATGGGTGGTGTAGTATCTAGTGAATTTCAGTAAAATCATCAGTGGGTTGATTGATTCCATTTGTTTGTCGGTGTTCTTTGTAAATTTTTCCTACCTTGATGAAAACTTCTGTAACATTTCTACTAATTTTCAATTTTTGCAATGTGAACTATTAACATAATTCCAACAAAAACTGACAGTTTTCTTCATGTGAACAGCATATTGAGCTTAAATGATTCATTAATTTGATAGCTGCATAAATCCTTTCTGGAAGTGATATATTCCATGATTTGGACAGCTTTATAGAATGAATTAATGCTCTTAAATGGATATTTATTTTTTGAAACTTAGTTTGCAGAAACTCTTGACCAATGTTCTAAATTTCAACCTGAAGTCCTAATGTGATATAATTTTGATATTATTTTCTTGTGCATACTCTTCTTGCAAGTGATCCCTTTACCCTCTTCCACAGGTCTAAGGAATTTTCTCATCTTCCACCTCTTCTCTCTCTTTTTCTCTCCGAAAGAAAAGAGGCAATTATAGAGTATTTTTCATTACTGTTGATCATATTGGTGTGCTTATTTGGCATTTAACTTTACAGGTTGAACACAGGCGTGCATATAATTGTGAAATTATGCTTTCAAAGGTGAAGATACCATTGCCTGACTTATTGGTAAGCTCAGAATGTATCGTCCATTTTCTTTATGCGTATTGCTTTCTGGAGAAGAGTAGAATTCCATTGTTATGGATCCAAAGGATCTAGTCATTGATTAAAATGTGTTTCTTTATTTTGTTTTGATAAGAAAAAAATGAAAATTTTGAGACCAATCCACAACATATTTTTCTTTTCTTTTATTGGAAATCAGTTTTTTTTTTCTTGCAGTGATGTTTTCTATTGCTTTCTACATAAAATACTCTGTTCCATTGATTGTGTTAAATCATTTCCATACATTTAATTAATTAAAGCCCATGCTCACATGACAATGTGTACTTCGCTTATTCCCGAGAATATTAAGGTTGTGACCTATTGCCATTTTAAGCTTTTCATTCCTGCTAATCATATGCTTCACTAGCTGTCCCTATCTCTTGGTGGAGCAATTTATTCATATAGCCTTTTCCAAAACATCTCTAGCAAGTTACCTCTAAGTTTCATCTCTTCAAGTTTGTTCATTATGCAACCTTTTTAGACAGTTAGGTCTTATAGGGTTGTCAACTTTTTCTTCCCCTACATTAGTTGCTTCGTCCTCCACTTAACAGTGTGTGTGTCTATCTGCACGTGAGTGCATTCACTCTCATAAACACTCATAGAGTATGGTTCATTCAGCTACATCTTTTCCATTTTCTACATATATCAGTTCTTTAAGATTGTTTCTATATATGTTTTTTTGAAGATCATGCAAGATTAATATGTTTCACCTTGACAGAGTTCAGTGCTTACATTGGAAGATTCAGCAATGGATGTTGATCAGGTTGAAAACCTCATAAAATTTTGTCCAACAAAAGAGGAGATGGAACTACTAAAGGTAGGAAATGCACTCATTCTCTTTGCATTGATGAAAACTAGGATTCTAAGTGATATGTTCTCTACTTTTCTTATTTACCTAAACCTTTAAGTTCTTCTTTACAGGGATACAAAGGAGAAAAAGATAAGCTGGGGAAGTGTGAACAGGTTTATTGGATTTGCTTTGCTATTTTGATAATGTAATTTTTGTCCCACCGGAGAGTAAGTTCACAATTTCAAAATGCAAACTTTAACTGACTATATTCTTTCTTTGTTTATGACTCTTTTAGTTCTTCTTTGAATTGATGCAAGTACCACGAATAGAATCCAAACTCAGAGTTTTCTCATTTAAGATTCAGTTTCACTCCCAGGTTAGGATATGATGCATTTGGCTCCACCTTGCTGTATTCTGGATTCTGATTTGTCATCTTAATTTGTCCTTTCGTTACCTTTTGTTTTACTACTCCCAGGTTTCTGAGCTAAGGAATAATCTGAATGTTATCAGTTCAGCAGCTGATCAGGCAAAATTTTTTGTCTGCTACATAATGTTTTCTTCTTTAACTATTCCAGTTGGAATTAATGTTTATTGCTGTGTCTTATCATGTGTTTATCAGATAAGGAACTCGGCCAAATTGAAGAGAATTATGCAAACAATCCTTTCATTGGGAAATGCCTTGAACCAGGGAACTGCAAGGGGTGAGTTAATAGTTGCCATACTCACAGTTGTCCATAGTTTGTTCCCTATACTCATGCTGGAATTTTGTAAGCAAAGCAGACATCCAACTGGTTACATGTTCTTTTTGGAGATCTTTTCTCTCTACAACCATTTTCTTTTGGGCCTCAGTTGTTCTCTCTCCTTCCACAGGCTTAGACTTGAAATTATCCTGTTGTTCTCTGTTTAATGTTACCGATTCCCTTTTTTTATTAATTTTTGTTTGCATCCCTTCGCTTCTATTGAAGCTTTTGGTGCTTCCTTCATGGCAGCTATTAGTGAGTTATTACTTTAGAAAATTCATGAACTAAGGAAAAACTTTTAATTATGATCTTAACATAAGGATTCTTATACACCCCCTGGCTGAGGTTGAGGTCAGGACAATCCCAATTAAGATGTCCCACAAAAAACATTTGGCCAGTTCCTATAGGATGTAAGTTTATAAACAGATTGTAAAAACTGTGGAAAATTCAGAAAGATAAGTTCTTGGTGTCAGACCAAAAGAACCCTAGGCATCACTCCTAGGCCTGCTAGAGTTGTAACATATGGTTTGATTGTGTCGCACGACCAGATTAATGAAATAATCAGCATGCATGTTGCATAGTAAAGTCCTTTCTGTATGGGTCCTAAAACAAAATCCCAAATCTTCTAGCTGCTAGCTGCTAGATTTTTTAAAACTGTAAACCAATAAAGAATCAGGAAAATAGAAGGATTTATAAA
The DNA here is from genome assembly GCA_019593545.1 of Apocynum venetum. NCBI lineage: Eukaryota > Viridiplantae > Streptophyta > Magnoliopsida > Gentianales > Apocynaceae > Apocynum > Apocynum venetum. The sequence goes on along the minus strand of SRSM01000326.1, from coordinate 4,696,938 downwards.
GCAGTTACTAAATCATAAACCTAGATAGAAACTCTCTGGAACTTATTAACATCCCTAAAACTGTAACAGTGCACCTATTAAATAAACAACAAAATACTCTTTAAGACGAGTTCCAGCAAGTCTATCCTAACTCCCATTTGTGCTGCCCACCTCTAAAGGATGCCAAATCAAGGTATGGGTTTTAGAGGAATCATTTCCCTTCCTTTTGTAGACCTTAATTGGTTGCTGCCATTTGCCCCAAAAAGTAGACATTGTCGCAAAGTAAAATAATGCACGTTCAAGTAAAAGATTGTCAGCAGAATTATTAAGAAATATGTATCTTCTAGTGAGAAATTGTTCATAAACAATGATGAAATTTGTAATGCTTGTGAAAGACTCTATAATCCTATAAATTATTTTCTTCATTCCCCTTAATTAGTTGTTGTCTAGAACAAACTTTTAATGTTAATAGATGAATTTGATCTTATTCTCCACTGAAGAAGCTTTGAAGCAATTTCTTCAGGGCCTAAGTATATCCCAACTGAACTTCACATTGGATTACTTCTTTGACTATCTCTCAATTGTTATGATTCATTCATTCAGCCATATATATTGGGTACAGATATGTATATATACTCCTGAAGTTAACTGGAATGTCAATTTAAGTTACACATAACTTTAAATTGTTTCTGAAGTGCTGAGTATGTTGGAAATGATTCATCAACCTGCACAAGATATAAGATTTTGTGAAGAAGCTTAATCACACTGGAAAGATTCCAGATTTGATTTGTATATATGAGTAACCTAGGAATATAAACACGAACTTCCAAGTCTATGTTTTACTTTAAGCTACTGGCCATGTCTACATCTGCTTTTGATGAATGGAGCACTAAAAATTGCTTTCTTCTTTGCTGGCAACCTGACATTGTTTCTAGTCTGAGACGAGCTTTGATGCTTTTGTGATAGGTTCTGCTGTAGGGTTCAGATTGGACAGTCTCCTGAAACTGACTGAAACCCGTGCCCGGAACACCAAGATGACTCTCATGCATTATCTTTGCAAGGTACAGATCAGAGAATTTGATTTGTTAAATTAAAGGAGTTTTCAAGTAAGTTTGGGAAAGGAAAAGAGAAGTAAAATGAAAGAAAAATAACTCTCCTTCATTTTAGTCGTTTAAAACAAATACTCCTTTCGTCCAAAAATATAAATCTTTGGGTCAACTTTTATATAGACCAAGGGAATTTTTTTGTTCCTAAAATGCCCTTAATTATTAGTGGTGTATTTTATTGGAATTCATGCTTCTTCTTTTACAAGGATGAGAGAGGTGAGAGAAATATAGGGGTAATATATCCCCAAAAAGTTGTAAAACGATTTATATTTTGAAACAAGTATCAATGGCTCCATCAACTTATATTTTTGGACCGACGGAGGGAGTATTTAATAAGGATACAAGTAACTATTGATGGTAGTGGTAATTATTTGACTTTTGAGAGCGTTGAGAAAAAATTCCTGCAATAGTTCTGCATATTTGCAGGAAAAAAAGGTTAGCGAATTGTTATGAGGAGAATACTGCATAGTATTTGATACTTAAGCTTTGTGCCTATCCCTCTTCATTTTCTTGGTGCTATGTTAGCAAAAGCATAATATACTAGTATCTCGTTTATTGTTAGCTTGAATTTACTTTGACCTCTTTGGCATTAGGGGCCAGCCATTTGTCAAGTCTGAAGAATCCAATGGGCATCGTAGTGGCAGGATTTCATATTTTGTCCAGTTGATGATTGCCTAATTTACCCTGGGCCTCGTTAGAGTTGAGGATCCCACTTGTAACTTGCATCTTTATCTTTGAAATCTATGCTTTGGTTCATGTGCCTTGATATGAAGGATTAAACAGATATGGCTCATACTTAGATAAACATTTTCTAGTTTGAAGAGGTCATAAGCTTGACCATGCATACTGAGATTGTGACTGCAATTTTCTTTAGGCTGTTTTTCCATGGTTCATCTAAGCCCTCCTTGAGATTCATTTGGGATACCTGTGTAGCTGAGGGTTTGAGCATGTTATGGATGGATATTCTTTAGTCAGTTTTTTCACCTGTCATTGTATTGTAGACTCCAGGTGGAATTTTCAGTTTGCATGTTAGGATATTGGTTCTTAGCAGTTCCAATTAGTTTTCTCCAATGGCTGGTTTGTCATACATTAGCCTCATATAGGCCACTTGGAAAACTAGTTCCTATCTGAGTTTCAAGTTTTAAACATCATATGTGTCCATATGGACTCTGATGAGATTCACAGGGATCATCTGCCACTGAAGGGTCGAGTGTGTTATGGATCTTTTGGGGTTTTATAGCATTGGAGGAGTACCCTGCTTGGTCCATATGCTACTGAATATTTTTATATACTTCTCATGTGTGATGTAACATTTTTCCATGCTCTGCTATCCCCATGTCCATGTGGGCTGGCGCTGCATTAGTGGACATTGAGATAGCTAGCCTTGGGTAAACACATATGTCAACTGCTGGTCCCTGGCTAACAATTCTATTCCTATGTCACCAACCCGATGCTTGTGCTTGTCCTTGGTAGCCAAGGGTGCAACTCCAACAGTGCCCAAGGTGGTCACGAGTATGCTATCATACAATCCACCCCACAAAATTGCAACAGCACTCTTGGTGAAAGGTTTTGGTACCCAGTTATTATGGACCTATTGGGGTTCCAACCCAAAACCAATTGGTATTATGGACTAGCCAGTTGGTCCATATTACTCAATATTTTTCATACTTTTCATTTGGGATCAAAAGCAGATTGAAGAAAAGCAGAGGGTATTAGTATCTTCTGAATTTGAACTGCTGTGATTGCTGGGGGAATGGAATGTTAATACATGTTTTCACCACACACCCTGCAAAGCTCCTGCTCCCCTAAGTTGTATTGTGTTTGTGCCACTCTTAGTTGACCTAATAAACATGCATTCATATTGCTTTATATCATTCCTTGATTTTATTTTATTTAAATAATATCGTTCCTTGATTATAACTGTACTTTTCTATTGAATCCATACCAGGTGCTTGAGGATAAATTACCAGAGGTTCTAGACTTCTCAAAGGACTTTTCTAGTTTAGAAAATGCTTCGAAGGTCTTGTTCTCTGAATTTTGAAGTAATTATATTTAGCCAATTTATTCGTGAGGCGTAATCAGATTACTGGAATTGCCATCTTTTCTCCAGATTCAACTAAAATTTTTGGCAGAGGAAATGCAAGCTATTAGTAAAGGACTTGAGAAAGTTGTGCAAGAATTGTCCGTGTCTGAGAATGATGGGCCTGTGTCTGAAAACTTCCGTAAGGTATCATGTGGATTGCTTTTTTATCCGAAATCCAGGTTTTATATGCTGAATCCACCTTTCTGTCATTGTCTCTACCTGTGTTCTACACAAAATAGCAGTTAGTTACCTCTACTGTACTTGAGAATCTTGTTAACACAAATTGAGCGTCATCTGTGTCAATGATCCTTGAATAATGGCCTCACTGTAGGATGTCCTAACTAGAATAATTGTCTTATGTGACTGTTTCCATTCTCCAAGTTTTTCCTCTACATAAGAGTTTAGAGGATTTCAGGCAGAGTGGGATTTGCAGGAAGTAGACACTTGGAGAGAGAAAGGATTACATAATGTTGTACTAGAAACAAAAATTTTACTTATAACTGTTGCACATTTTGAATGTTTCCAATATATCTTTCACACCTCGGTTTACTATGTTATTGGGGATACCCAAAGAGGAATAATATTTTATAGTTCTCCTACTGAAACCCAGCATCGAGAATGTTAGGGGTATCAAAATGGATGTTCAAATTCATTTGGATAAATTTATATAGGTGTCAATCCATTTAAATCCAAACCATTTATGATTTATTTATAAATGATTTAAATGGTTTGGTTCTAAATGATTTATGGATACCTATGGACACTCATTTATTCATATAACTTTGATTATGTTTTTTTAAGATGTGATTCTTTATAATTGTATTCAATTAAATTACTTAATATAATTTTTCTTATTTAACCTCATATTTAATTAACTTTTTAAATATTTAATTAACTAATCATCTATATGTATTTGTAAATTGTTTGAATTTAAATGGTTTATGGATTCTATAGACACTCATTTATTCATATAATTTTAATTTTTTTGAAAGTTCATTCTTTGTAATTGTAATTAATTAAATTTCTTAATGTAATTTTTATTATTTAAACTCGTGCTCAATTCATTGTTTTAATATTTAATTCCATATGTATTAGAAACGTGTAAAAATAATAACTACGCTATCAGTTGATTATTCTTTTAAAAAAAAAATTCCTGTCAAAATGAAATGAAAATTTGTCTCCTGTTAACAGAGTGCATAAAATGGGTGGGTAAAGTTATGAGCTTTAAAGCTAACTTAGTAAATTTATGTACAAAAATAAAAAGTTGTGACCTTTAAAAGTTGAATTAGTAAAGAAATAAAAAAAATAAAAAATAAAGCTGTAAAAATAATAATATTTATATAAAAAACTTAATTTGATATGAAATTTAAAATTTTCGTACAAATTGTTTGTTTTAGAATTTTATAAAAACTTAATTATTGAGTCCTAGTTTGAATAATAGTGTTATTTGTTTATTATTAAACTTTTTGAATAGATGTATTTTTTGCCAATATTGAATTGATTATTAAAATAAAATTAGACAATAAATTCGAATACATTCAGGAAAAATCATCACGATCAAGATTGAATATTCTATTATCTATATGAAATTTTTTCTTTTTCTTTTTTCATTTTTTAGAAAAAAATACACATGGAATTAATAATACATAATTAAACTTCAGCTCATAAACCACTTATGAATTATGATAGTTCTAGAGAGAGTTTTTTTTCTTCAAATATGAAATTTTTTTTATAAAGTGTAAAATATATATATTGGGTTAAAGTGTAATTAATTAAATTTGATTAATAGACATTGACCAAGTTAGACCTTTTAAAATGGATGTTTATTGGATTTCATGGATATTCATTAAAATCCATTAGGATAAATGGATTTAAATGGATGTCCATTTAAAATCATTTAAGTTATATGGGTGAACCAAATCCATTTAATATTAGATGATTTTGGATGTTTGTTGGATTTTCATTCATTTTGCCACTCCTTGAGAGTGTCGTACAGAAAATATTCGCTAGACTAAATTATTTCATAGGCAAAGTTCAGAAATCAAGAAAAAAACATTAAGACTTCCTAATGATTAAGCTAATAGGAAGGCACATTATTTTTTAAGATATTGTAGAGCGTTAAGTTTATTACCTGATATCTGGGAAGTCATTAGTTAATTTGAATATTCGAAGAGAATAAAAATGAGTTTGGAAGCTAATGAAGTGGTATAAATTGTTTGGAATAATAGCAAGGGCTGATTAACTAATTTTTTTAAGTTTCAAATGTTCTTGCCATCCCCACTGTCTGTTATTTGATGAAGTTGATTTTACTTGCCCCAAAAAAATTACCATATGCTCGTCTGCCTTGCTATATTCTCTACATGGAGTCATTTTGGTTTGTGCTCTTTCCCCTGCGAGGCATTTGTTGTATCTTGGAATGCTTTTTTCCCAAAAAGGCATTTGTATAACAAGGACAAAACTTTGTTGAGATTTTTGGTTATTTGTTGGAAAATGTAAGGGAAAGTTTTTGTTAAACAGATGCTATGGTCCTTTTGGAGCTTGGTTTGAAAGTCTGGGGACATTTATTGAATAATGTGAAGAATTTTATGTAAATACAAGATGAGGTGTATCTTCTTTTGGTGAATTTTATTAAATCTTTTATTAAGACTTCCCTAGTTTTATTAATTCAGAATTTTCTTTTAAAACTATTGCACATCCATGTCCAACTTCTATCAATGTTTTCCATGAAGTTTCTATATTCTCATACATTTTAACCTAGTTTCTGCAACATTATCATGTCTCGTACTGGATTCTGAATTTTCTTCTCTTCTTTTCATATTTTTTCATACGTTTTTAGCTGATTTTTCCTGCTCCCATACCCCATTTTTTTATTTTCCTTTTTCATTTGTCAATCTGGTAAAATTTACTACTGAATCTGTCGTTACCTGTCGCCAGTCTGAGTTTCCATTGCACTTCTCAGGCTTTGAAGGAGTTTCTATCTTTTGCTGAAGGTGAAGTGAGATCATTGGCTTCACTTTATTCTGGAGTGGTATGTCTCAAAATTTAGTTTTTTTTCTACCATACTTTCTATAAGGCTATATCAAGTTTTGCAATACATGGAACTGTTCTTTGTGCTGTCTGTTTTGCTGATTACAGGGCAGAAATGTGGATGCTTTGATTCTTTACTTTGGAGAAGATCCATCTCGGTGCCCATATGAACAAGGTGATCTGAATAACTTTCTTTATGTGTTGACTTAGAAGACTACTGTTTATTTTCTAATGTCAGAGAACGGAGAAGACGACAGGTTTTGAGACTTGGTTTATACATGATCTGCTGATATTCTTCTTGATAGTTATTTCAACTTGAGATGTTCTATTAGGCTGGTAGTTTTAGCTCCACCTGGATAATTATTGCTTTTCAGTGACATTCCACTCCCCACCTGCCTCTCTTGCCACTAGTTTTTCTCCTCTCCTTTCGCTTGCTCATGGGCTAATTTACTTTGGTTCCATTAAAATGCTTATTTGAGATTAAAATCAAAAAACTTTTAGTTTCTAAAAATTTCATTGCATGTCTGAATTTTGGTCTAGTCACTTCAACTCTTCTCAACTTTGTGAGAATGTTCAAGAAAGCCCATGAGGAAAACTGCAAGCAGCTTGAGTTTGAGAAAAGGAAAGCAGAGAAGGAAGCTGCAGCAGAGAAAATGAAGGTGAATGTTTCAAAAGAGAACATAGAGAGACCAAAAGTGCATGCTCTTACAGAGATGGCAGAGAAACAGAAGATGCGTGCTTTAGAAGAGAAGGCAGAGAAACCGAAGATTAATGCTTCAGATAGGATAATGAGCATTTGATGCACCAATGCAGTTCATTTCATAAGTGGAGCTGAAGTACATGCAAAGTTTCTCAAAAAGAAAATCCTTTTTGACTTGAAGCATCTGGTATCCCGACCCTTGGTCTGATATGTATCCTCATGTTGAGTGGCAACAACACAAATAGGTGTAACAATTGAGGGGACATAGGTTTACATGATACCACAACTTGTGTTTGGATCTTTGACCAGAAAGGTAAAGTCTTGAAAGTCTTTTTTCTTTCCTCATCTCATTCCTATGGCATTTTTTCTGATTCCAATGTAATAATTTTTCTGCAGAATCTGGATATTATCAAACCAATTAGTGCTGACTCGTACATATTTCCACCAGCAAAGGAAACAAAGTAAGGTAGATCTTGGTAAATACAATTGATTTTCTTCTCCTAGAGGTTCATTAATTTTTTGTCCTGTGCTTTTAGAACGTGTAAAATATATTTGTTTCGGATTTGTGCAATAAAAAATAGTTACATTCATTCTTTTATTGTGATCTGACCAAGTGCTTATGTACTACAAGTAGTGGAGGAATTTTGTGTAAATTCAATCGTTGTAAAATACACAAAATGAAGACTTGGTCTAAACTTGTATCTTTTAAATAGAAAATACAAATTACAATGTATATACTACAAGTCTCAATACATTATTTATTGAAGATTGAGGTGTATACCTAATTTTTTCTTTATCTAACTGCCAATCATGAATGTATTTGTTTCCTATACAAATAGTTAGAAGCTTAAGCCTTTACAAGGGTCAAGGAACTATAAGAAAACTGCCCACTTTGTATGTTAAAACTAAGCAAAGCAAATAGAATGATATCTATCCAATTGATAGTTAACTACTTCACTTCATCATTGGGAATCATCGAGTCGATTGGTAGTTTGAAAGTACTTGCAAAGTATTTATATTTCATGTGTCAGTATTTGGTATCACTGATCAATCACGTTCACTGCCTATTATTCATTGTTTAAAGCGTGTACTCTTATCCTTCTTGGCTCACAGTTGTCGTGAAATTATGATATTGGCTTTTATGAATTGAAGGTTAGATGGCAAATGTTGCTCATCAAAGCTTATTAAATTTATATACTACTGATAATGCATGTAAGTTAAGTCCATTTTAGTAGTAATATTACTATATTCTAAGGCCATTGACCTAGTTTATTTCTGTTGCTGTTCAGTATATCCAGTGTTGTCTACATGTTCTTGATTTCATGTTAATTAATTGCTTTTTGGTTCCACATTTCTGATTCCTATGTCTTCTAATGTCAAATAATACGGCATGTATGATCTCTGATATCTGCTAATGGCAGAGGGGAAGAGGCGGGCTTGGAATTTCGGCAACGTCCATGTTACCTTGCACTTTTTTCTTGTTCCTGGCCTGTTCTTGCTTTGGGAAATGGTGAGGATCTCATTCTTGCACAGTGTGGACAAAATTACTCTCATTGTTGACCTAATTTAAATTGGGAATCGACAATAATAATAAAAAGAAACATTTAAACCCATGAAGTGCCTGAAGAAAGAAGAAAAAAGAGAAAAATAATATTAGGATTATTTTTCTATTCTAATTTGATAGACTTGTTTTTCTTTTTAGTTTATCGCAAATTATAGATAACTTTCTTTATTATTAAAAGTATATGTATTTGTTAGTTGATCAAAATATTTATATTTAAAGTAAGATTATTTGTATATAAAAAGTGTATAAAATTAACTTTGAAATGATATATTGTAAGAATATTTTGGAAATATTTTATAAAAAATATATATTTTTAATAATATTAATTATATTTTCTTAATAGACGTCAAAAATTAAACAAATCTATCACACGGATGGAGTATTTGAAAAGTCATTAACATTAAAATATGAATTTATAACTTTTTTATTCTAATAATATAACTATTTAAAAGAATCAAATTAGTGATTTTGTATACATGCAAGAAACCTGATTTTTGGAAGGATTCATTTATTAGATAAAATATCCATATGGGCTTTGCCTGTTGGTGTGATAATTCATGATAATTCCATGGATCACAAGGTCATAATTCAAATTTATGCTCTATCAATTTTCAATACTTGGATGGGGATAATTAGGATCATAAAACTAGCTAAAATTAATATATGACCTCAAAATATAATTTAACTCTTATCAATTATTGAAGTGAAATGCATAATGAAAATCATTTATTATACGTATAAAAAACTTGATAAATTCATTTGTCTTACTTTGTTGGGATCTAAAAAGAAAATTTGGATGGAATGGCAATATCTAAACCTTTTTAACAATTAGAGTGCAAAAGTTGGAACCATTTTTAATTCATGTGCAAAATTAAATTTCTAAATAGTTCTAAGTGTTGCCCAAATATCCTTCTATGTATTAGAATCTTTTAAAAATAAGATTCTATCAATTAGATTATAGACTTGATAATCAATTACTTTCTTTCATTTAAAAAAAAAAATCAGAAAGAGTCATTTTCATTTGTGTTTTATAAGTTAATTTTTTTTTATAAAAAAACTATTGTTTCCAAAGGACTTGGAATCAAATAAAATAACCATTTCATTAGGATTTGAAGCTAAAAATGTTTCAAAATGAAATTTTTTAACTTTCTCATTGTTTCGACGAATCATTTCTGCAAAGAACAAAGTTATCTTTTAAAATAAAAATATGCTAATTCACTTAATTTAAAGTATAAGTAAATTTATATATATATATATATATATAACGTAATCTCAGGAAGCAAAGAAAAAATTAACTCCAACCAGGCTCCTCCTCTATGCTGACGGTTCTTAAGAGGCATATTTTGGTTTCTCTGCTATGGGTGTCATGATTTTAACTCATTTGATGACCCACTCTTCGGTGCATCAATTAATTCGTGTCAACGTCAACTTTACAAAATCTGCTTTGATTGCTATGGAGAATGGGTATGTTTTTAATTAAACTAAGACTTGTGAAATGGGGGCCTTTAGTAATTAGTACTATTAAGATTTGTCGAAATGCAGAATACACACTCACGATTGAAATGTGAGGCCTGAGATCAAAAAACAAAAAACGGGTTTGGATTTGTGGCCCATCACGTGCCTTGAACGTTATTCTTTGTCACTGAAATCTGAGAAAAATGATTCCCTCTTTCTTGTCTTACTGCCTGCAAAGTTCAAAGTTACAATCCCAATTTCGCATTGGGTCCTCCAAAATTCTCAGTTTTAGTACGACTTCCATGTTTCGTCCCAATCCCCCAACCTTGTCACACATACTAGTCTACTACTATTATTACTAGAGTACTTTTGATCGGAATACTATGGTAGCCTGAATAATTCAGGACTCTTGATTAATTTGGAGTTCGAGAAAAGTTTGTAGAATTTCCTAACCTCACTTTCCCTTTATTATTTATTTATTTTCCCAATAAATGGAGATTTAGCAATTGCATTCATCTCCAGTAGGGAGGGGTAAAAGTTATATAAGATATTCCTCCTCTATTACACCATATTTTAGGAGAAAGCAAAAGAACATGAATATTTCCTGGTGATTTTTAGCCCTTTATGCAGAAGCTTTCTAGCTTCATCAACAACATAATCAAAAGTCTTACCATTCGTCATAAACTTCACTTGCCCTTTATCGAATAAACTTCTATCTGATACTATTAAACTTGAAATTTAAATGTCCAATAATAATAGCTATCCCTTCCCTTCTTCAATCACTAACCATTTTGGTTAAACTTCCCTTCTTCAGTGTTCATGGAGTGAATTTGGTAACATAGATTTAGAACATGGAGGATGGACCTACCAATACCCTTTTTCTCTTTCTGTATTTTTTCTAACTACTAGTGTCGTATGAGACCAAATCAAAGAGCATAAAATAAAAGGCTGCAAATTAGATTGCGACAAAAGTTTGCCTAACTATACCCTTTACGTCTTCCATAGTCCCACCGACATGTAATATTTACAACTTTGCTCTACTCATCACTCATCAGTCTACATAATCAAACTTCATCATTCCCGATTCATGAATGCACGTATAAAAGTTGCTCTCTCCCACTTCCAATTAAATATCACCATTTCATTTAGTTTAAAAATTAAATATAATTTTTTATTTTATAAAATTTACTTAATTATATTTTTATTAATTAAATTAATAGTAGATATTATTAGTTAGTGTATAAATTTTTTAAATTAAAAAAGTTGTTCGTAAAATTTTAAATGAATAATATAAAGTTATTAATAAAATTTTAAATAAAAAATATGTTTATTTTATAAAAATGAATATTCAATATTGAATAATTTAAAATTTTATAAAAGAAAATAAAGTAAATTTTGTAAGGTCAAAGAATATTTAAAATTTTTAGATTAAATCAATGAACTCATGCCGAGAAATTTATACTAATATAAACTAAAAGAAAATTTTGGACAAATATTTTTAAAGACGGAATGAGTTATTTTAAATAGTGATGATTTCACCACACCACATGACCAGAAATTAATCTATAAATTACATGTGGGTAAAATTGTGTATGAAAATAAGAAAATAAAAATTTGATGAGCGGGCGGCCAGTCTGACCACGCGACGTACGATCTCGAAGTCCACTTGGAGAAGAATTTTACCAAACTATGCCATGCATGTGAGAGCAGTGACTTTAGGTTGCTGCCTCGGTTACAGCAATCACGGAGATCCTTCGACACAAAAGTAAGAGAATAAATGCCAAAGCCCAGTCCTCCTCATGACCTAATCATTCATCCCCACAATCTCCATTCACTTTCCAACCCACATTTTCAACAGTTTTACTGCCAAAAAACACCAAATATTAATACCAAACTCTGCAAAAAGAACAAAGAAAAAAAGGAAAGAGGACATTTTAGTACCTTTATTAAACAAAATAATTAAATCTTCCAATATCTTTAACCACTTAATATCCATTAACTTAGAGTTCGACTCCAGAGCTCGCCGTGTAATCTTTACTGAACTTGAGGTGAATAATTGACTCATATTTTTTAAAAATATTAATAATTCTAAGTAAGACTCAAAATCGTAATTTGGGTAAACATTATTAACTAACTCTTTTACTTTTACCGATATATATATATATATATATGGAGTAGGAGGACTCGAAATTAAAACTCACCCTATAATATACTCTACTATTGAAATACCTTACTTTTGCAGGCCAGTTAGGACGTAGCTTAGCACAAAGTAGCAGTATTAAGTTTCTAACTACTTTTCTTTTTCTCTTTTTTCTTTTCTTTCTCCCTCTCTCTCCTTCTTTGCCCTATTTCTTCATTTTTTTTATTCTTTCAGAGAAGGAATCCCAATGTTCATCCATTCATGACTTTCATCACACCACCTGCCAATTTTCTTGAAATCAAAGCTTCAATCCATTAGTGAACCAAAGGGTCCCCAGTGTACTAAGTGCTGTCTCTCCCAAGAGGGAAACTAACAAGAGTGGAAAAGAAGCAATAATATGGATGTGGGGAGAAGGAAAAGCACAGGACCCAGAATTGGGATAGTGGCAGGTTCTATTTGGGAAAGTAGAATGAAGCTTGATGAAGTTAAAGGTGGCATCAAGGTGTTCAATGGTGAGCAGGGCTGTAATAATTCAAAGGGAAATGATGATGAGGACGTTGCCACTACAAGCAATGATATGAGCGGTGCTATTGTCCCAGTAGTGCAAATGGATAGAAAAGTGAATTTGAGAGCAAAACAGAGTCCTGTCGCGACCAGTGGAAAGAGAAAGACTTGGAAATCGGAGAGTTTAGAGGGAAGCCCAATTCAGATTGCGAGGCAAAGATCTGAAATGAGCAAGAGTCTTGATGAGCAATGCAAGGAATTGAGTGTTCCTGCTGATGGAATTAAGAGAAGCCCACTTCTGAAGAAAACAAGATCTGAATCAATCAAGGAGTTGAGTGTTTGTGTTGATGGGATTGAGAAAAGCCCAAGAAAGACAATGAAATCGAGATCCGTGCCACAGAAAGTTTCTGGTGAAACGAATGATTCAATTGAGAAGAATTCAGTTCAGTTGAGGAAAGTGAAATCAGAGTCCACTAAGGCAACCAATGACAATGGCAATGAGAAGACTCCTGAATTGAGAAAAGCTAAATCTGAGTCAGTTAAGGATCTTGATGATTCTCGTGATGGGAATGCCAAGAATTCACTTCAACTGGTGAAAGCAAAATCCTTATCAAGTAAGGATGTTGAGGATAATGGTGAGAGTTCTAAAGGATTGACTAACGGAATTGGTCCTAATTCAGTTAAACTGCAGAAGGCACAATTTGAAAAACAGAAGGTTGGTGATGAGTCCAAGAAGAGTCCCAAAGAGTCAAATGAAGGAATTGAGAAAAGCATAGTGGGAATTAAGAAGACAAGATCAGATGAAAATTGTAAGGGGTTTGATGATTGTGAAGAAAAGGTCATCACAAGCAATGTGGTTCAGGTCAATTCTCCACCTAAAACTGAAGAAGCCACCGATGATTATCATGATGATGTTGATGGCGATGAAGATGATTGGGATGATGAATTTGAAGAAGCTGTTGATGAAAAGATTGAGGTTGAAATTGAAAAGAAGAGTCTAGTTGTGAAGGAGATTAGTATAGCAGAACAGAAGCCAAAGAAAATTGTAGTAGAAGAGAAGAAACTTATTCACAACTATGAAAGACCACCAACTCCATCAATTGTGAAGAAACATTCTCCACCTCTTATGAGCCATGCCAGAGTTCATCCAAGTCCAACAAAAACCAAACCAAGTAAGCACATTTATTATCAAATGATAATTATGATCATGATTTGAAATCTGGCATTCGGATTCGTGATGCAGTTGAGTGAGTGTTTCTTGAAAAACTTTTTCTGCTTTCTCCAGTTCCAGTTTCAGTTTCAGATGGATATCAGAGAATTCCTAGAACCCATAGCAAATTACAGAGCTTTGGTAAGTTTACCTCTCTGGGATTAGTTCAAGATTATGTTTATACCCAAATGCAAATATTGATTTGCATTTGTTCTTGATGAATTTTCAGTTGACTTGGTTATGTGGAGAGATGTATCAAAGTCAGCATTTATATTTGGCATTGGGACATTTTTCATAATATCATCTTCATACACCAAAGATCTCAATATCAGGTTATTTCTCATATTTCCAAACACTTTTCTATAAAAAGAAAAGAAGAAAAAAAAAAAGAGTTCTTGAATGACCTTTTCTTGAATTATTAAATTTTCAGCTTAATTTCTGTGCTTTCCTATCTGGGGCTGGTTTATCTGGCTGCAATCTTCCTCTTCAGATCTTTCATTTCAAGGTAAACTTACTTTGATTACCAACGATTGGTTATGAACAAAACCATGGCCTTTTTTACCTAAAAATGTTTACATATTGAAACAATACAAAATTTTTAGGGGATCCACTGATTTGGATGATTCAAGCATTGGCTATGTAGTAGGAGAAGAAGAAGCAATTTGGTTGATAAAATTGGTACTGCCTTATGTAAATGAGTTCCTCTGGAAACTAAAAGCCCTTTTCTCTGGAGATCCTGCAACAACAATGAAGGTAAAATTTCATAGAATTTTCTCTTTTTTGTTCTGCCCATCTTTTCTTGGTTTTCGAGCTTATTTCATCTTGTTGAAAGTAGTAGAAGTTGACAATTTCTGCTTACTGGCAGATGGCAGTGCTACTCTTTGTTTTGGCAAGGTGTGGAAACTCCATAACTATATGGAAAATGGCAAAATTGAGTAAGTTTCTTTAACTCATTTTAGTGTGGTCCAAATATTTTCACAGGTGTTCCTTTTGTGTTAAATTTATTCATGGAGATTGATTGCTTTCTGGTTTCCTTCAAGTAAAAAGGAAAATTTTCTTTTCTTTTAATCCAAATATAATGTTTTTCTTTTTTTTTGGGGGTGAAAATATAATGTTTTCCTTACTATCAAGAAAATAGAATTCTTTTGCAAAGTAGAATTATTAGCTAAAAAGAAAATGCAAGGACGAACACTATATGATAGTTAAAACTTCTTTATTTTTGACTGTTTTTTGGTTGTAGATCCATAGGAAGTTTCTTGATGTTGGATAAGATCTCTGTTTATTTCTTTATTTTATAACATGTTTGATAAGATCTTGATAGATGAAAGCATGGCATTCCATGGGAATAAAACAGATTTCACTTTTTACTTTATTTATAGGGAAAGAATAGCAGTTACTCTAACTAAAGGTTCCATCTAATTCTGTAAATATAATCTTAGATTGCTTTTTATCACCTTTGGAAATTCTACCCAGACCCGTTAAAAAAAATTAAAAGTATAAATCAGGGTACACTTTTCTTTAACGTTTATCATAAAACCACATGCATGCCTTTTTACTTTTACTTTTACTTTTACTTTTTTTCTCAATCTGAACATTTCCTACCTTTCACTGATTAACATTTTTTTTTACTGCAACTTTGTGACAGGCTTTTTTGGAGTTTTTACGGTGCCAAAACTCTGCTCTTCCTATTCTACCCAAATTACTGCATATGGTAAAAAATCACATCACCTCAACTAAATTTCCATGCATTCTTTTTGTCAGGTTAGATTGAAAAAGTGAGTCATCATTATTTGTACAGTTGGTAGTAATAAATGAAGCCCATAGATGTCCGCCAAACTAGAAGGCCCACAAGCCCGCATATCTAACGACTCTTTTTTTTTTCTTTTTTCTTTTTTTGTGAAAGTGACTCCTCATCTTCCATTTCTATTTCTATGGTTCAAAATAAATATTTATTTTAATTTAAAATAAAAAATTAAATACAAATATTCAAAATAAATTTTGTCTTTCAAAAAAATTAACATAATGTCTTTGTTATTAATATAGTTAGTGAAATATAAATATTTTAAATTTAAAAGTATTTTTTAATCAATGTTATAGAGTTTATTAATAAAAATTTTAAATAAAAAAAATGTTTATTTTAGAAATATAGATATTCGGTTTTAATGTAAATATTCAATTTTAAATAGAATATATTTATCTAAAAGTTTCTATTTTTAAAATACAAAATTCCTATGTATATGATATGTAATACTTTAACAAAGTATACATTTTATGTATATGATGAAGAGTTTTATATAAAAGTTTTCCCTTTTTTTTTCAAAGAAAGTACTAATTACTAGGTAAATATCTTCTTAAAGTACTTGGTAGATTTAGATTCTCAAAACAAGATTCTCATTTGTCTTACAAATCGTCTCTTCATATTTGATGCGTGTGGTTATGCATATGATTCATAAATCGACTTTATTGAATTTACTTAAGTGTTTGCTTTTGAGAGTTCTTTTAGATTTTAATCTTTGTAAATATTTTGCATTAAAATTATAGTTTTTTGTGTGTAAATATGCATTGTCTACTATTTATGCATTAATACATGAAAAATCAAGCTTACTTTTAATTATTTTTCCTTTTCATTTATGTTACATCACAAAGCATATATTTATAGTGAAAATTATGTTATGCACTCAACCCGATAGCTTAGGGTAAGTGCAACGTATTTTAATTTATTTTTTTAAAAATGTTGTGAACACGAGTTTTTTAAATTGTGAACATATTTAACAAATATTAAAGTCTCTATAAGGAAAAAAAAAGTATTTGGATGTCATTATCATCAAAGATTATCTTATGGTTTAGGTAATAAATATGGGTTAGTTGTTTGTCCCTCTACCCTAACTCATAAATATAAAAAATAAAAAGAAAAGGCGATACTTCTTAGTTTCATAATTCAGATATAAACAAAAATAAATCAAGCATTTTGTATAACAATTAATTCAATACTCAATTATTTACCTCATAAGTAAACTTTAGATTAAATCTTCTACCTATACTCAAAATTTTCAGAATTTCTTAATTTTAGTTACTTATATGAAAGGTAAATTTTGGATTCGACGCTTTCGTGATGCCTGGGAGAAATGTTCTCACAAAAAAAGCGGTTGCATTTGCCGTTTTCACACTTGTTTGGAATTTATCTTCTGTTGTTGCCAGAATTTGGGCAGGTAATGTCTACCATTTTTTTTTATTTATATTTTATTTTCATTTAAATCATAATATAAAATTACGAGTTCTAATTATGGTTTTTGTTTTTGTTTTTTTTTTTGGCAGTGTTTATGTTATTTGTGGCATTTAGATATTACCAGAACTCGTTGATAAGAGAAGGATGGGGGGAGGCGGAAAGAAGAGTTGAAGACACCTTTCAAGCCCAAAGTGAAGGTCCAATCCAGAGACCAAGGCGTAGGCCCATTGGGATGGAAACTGGAAAACAAAAGAAAGCATTTTAATCATGTTTGATTATAGATCCCATCACACATGCAAATGAATGTTATACAAGTACAAAAAAAAAAAAACACAAAATACATATATGAAAATAATATTTTCCTTGTCTCTTCACTTTTTGAATACTACAATATTTTAAACAGTGGTTATCAAGATTCAAATTCCATATATTTTAATCTTAGGAAAATACAATCTATATATTTAAAAGGTGCTTACATTCTAGGTGTAGTGAATCTTAAGTTTGAATCTGATTTGGTTGTCGTGAGTAATCCAAATTACAACAATAATCATAACAATAAAAACAAAAAGTGACATTTTTTTTAAGGAAGATAAAAAGTAATGCCAAAACTATGCAAAGCATGTTAACATTATTGGACCATGCCAACATTAGGCCTTTGGCATCAAAAGTGCCAATTTTGTTTGCTTAAACCGGAAGTTTGAACCACCTTAGGTTCTACAATTCTTGAACTAATTTTGGGGAGATGATGGAGCCAACATCATTGCACCCCAAGTATAACATCTACTGCGGAGAGCAAGGGATATATATTAGTAGCTATGTTGAGTTTTCATGTATCACATTGCAAATTATTATAAGGAAAATGCAAAATGCAAACCAAATGAGATTTTTTTTGGATAATTCACTCCAAAGTAAAAGCAATGAAATGATAGATACACTAGGGATAAAGAACCAGAGCAGGATATTTGGTCTTAGACAAAAGTTTAAAAGGCATTTTACTAATTTTTCTAACGTTTGTTTTCAATGAAATAAATTGAGTGCATTTGACAATCAACTTTTTTTTTATATAAGTTACCTACTCATGTAGGAATATATATATATATATATATATGACATTTTGTAAAACTTCTTTTAAAACATTTTTAAAAGTTTTCAAATTGTATAAAATACATTCCCTCCTCCGACCCTTGTAAAATCCTAGATGAAATTACACACATATAAATCAAATATTTTAATTTTTTAAAACACTCTCATATATTTTGTCTATTTTTTTCCTTGGAATTAATTTTTTACTATTTACGAAGTTATCTCTCTTCACATGATATTTATGACAAGTTTTGAGAATAAGAAAAATCCTACTATGAGAGATAAAAATAAGTAGGGCAATAATAATAGTAAACAGACAAAATATTCTTAAAAGGTAATCAAACATCTTCTAACATTTTATAATAAGATATTAATGTACTAAAAAGTATTATCATATTATTAAACATTTTCAAATCTAGTACTAATTGAAAAAAATAGCTTCTACCAAATATAAAAAATAATTTGGCAAATTGGCATATATAGTCCCTCTTCCATTTACGTTTGGTGAGCTAGGTCTCTAATATATATATATATATATATATATTAATTTTAAAGTCTCTTATCATGTTTTTTGTGTGAGATAAGTCATTCTTTTAATTTTTCATTAAGTTTGACTAGATCTAGGTTTGTTGAAAAGTATTTTTGGAAAATTACTATTTACTTTTCTTAGGCAACTTGACATATTTATTCTCTTTTCTTTTTACATTTGGTAAAATAGGTCCATAATCTTTATTTTTTTAAAGTCTTTGTCTTTTTCAATTAGTGAGCTAGGTCTTTTCCTCAAATGTTTTTTAGGGAAATTGGCAAATTTACTCCCTTATTTATCCCACTTTGGTAGCATTGGTACCTTTTTTATTTTTTTGCACTATTAGGTCCCATATTTATCCATGTATGACAATTTTGTTTATTTCGTCCAATTTGCCGTCAGTCAACATTTGTTGACTTTTAAAATCTTTTGAAGATGGGCAAATTTGTCCATTCACTGTGCACATTTTCCGTAATGGACCAATGTCAAAAAATAAAATATAAGGGACCAAATCCACCTAATGTATAATTTGCTAAAATTATTTTTAAATCCCCAATTTTTTTTTTACTTCATATCTTATCTTTCCTTTATTCTTCCTTATCATCTATGTACACCTTAAACTAAAATTGATAAATAATTATTTTTAGTATTTTAATAAGTCAATGAATAATACAATAACATATTTCTAATTATAAAAAATTATAAAAAAAATGTAAGTTCATATTATCGTAGACATATCATCAATGCCATGTGTTGTAATATGCAAAAACTATATAACTAATTAAACTTTTCTTATTTTAGTTATATATAGCATTTGATGAACTATAATTAGTATAGTTAAATAAAAATTTCAACTAATAAAGTTGTTCTTATACTATTTATAATTTATTGTGATATAATTTTTAAAGGAAGAATATAACAAATTTAATTTTGTTTATATAAAGTTAATGATATATTTTATCCCTTTAATTTCTTGAGAATGAACATTTTCTCATGTTTTATTTGATCAGAATAAGTACTTGATTGATGATGATAGTTTAATAAGACAGATATTTCTATCAATTTATTTATAAAAAAATACTTTTATCAATTATATTAGCTATTTTCTTAGAGATTATAAAGTTCATTGGTGCTATTCCTACAATAATATGAGTTTACAAATTTTTATAATTATTGATAACTAAAAGTAGGTTATTGTATTATTCATCGACTTTCTTATTAAAATACGAAACGTAATTATTTATCAAGTTTGGTAAAAGAAGGAAGAAGAAAAGAAAGATAAGAGAGGAAGAAATTTTTTTTGGGAATTAAAAATAATTTTGGCAAATTATACATTTGGTCCATTATCTTTTCTTTTTTTGTGACATTGGTCAATTACGAAAAATGAGCACAGTGGATGGACAAATTTGTCCCTCTTCAAAAGATTAAAAAAGTCAACGAATATTGACTTTTGTTGATTGACCCCAAATTGGACGGAATGACTAAATTTGCCAAACATGAATAAATATGAGATTTAATAGTGCAAAAAAATAAAAAATTGACCAATGTTACCAAACTATGATAAATAAAAGACTGAATGTGCCAATTTGCCAATTTTTTATTACAATTTTACCAAGTCAATGCTTACTAGTCTATTTTCTTCAAATGCTCAAATTGAAAAATCAATGTTTACATTTTTTATTAAATAAAATAAAAATAATAATTATTCTCTCAATAAACAAATTAAAAATAATAAATGTCATGATTACTCTTTTAGATTACTAAAAATCTCAACCAACTACCAATTATTATTATTATTGAAATGAAAAGCATTAAGGGTAATAAATGTTTTGTGTTCATGTCAACAAATTATGTCAATATAAATTAATAACTCGTAACAAGATAACTAATTCACACCATACAAGAAATAAAATAATTTAAGTATCTCAAAATATAATTTATATTTTCAATCAAAATTAAATTTGAACAAACTCATGTAATGGTGAAGCATAAATGAAGATCGAGCAATTATGTGCATGGCTAAATTTTATTTTTATTTATTGAATAGGTTGAAATTACTTGTTGACTTATTTTCAACTCTATATCACTATTTTTGCTTATAGATTTTAATCGTTTAGGAAAAATTATGAAATAGTATAATGGAGGTTGCTTAGTGCGTTTGCTTCCCAATGTTCAAAATCCCATTCAATTGGATCTATCCAATAATTTCTTGGTGTAATAAATTATTTTGATACATATATCCTTAAATAGAAAGAAAAGTGTAAACATTAATTTTTTAAAAATACCCTTGAACATTTGACAAAAAAAAGAAAGGGCTAGCAAGTATTGATCTGGTCAAATTTAATTAAAAAAAAATTAAGGAAAGACCTAGTTCACTAAACGGAAAAAGATAAGGGATTTAAAAATTTTAAAAGAAAAAGACTAGGGACCCATCTCATGGCACATAAAAGATAAGGGACTAAATGCGTCAAGTTGAATAAAAAAATTAAAAAATGTAAACAATAATTTTTCAAAATTACCCTTCAACAATGTTGACTTAGTTAAACTTAACAAAAAAAAAAAATACATATATCACCAAAAGATAAAAAGAAAAGGGACTTTAAAATTTGAAGAAAAACAATTACGAACTTAGTTCACCAAACATAAAAAGGATGAGAGACTAAATAGATCAATTTGCCACGTGTTTGAGTATTCAACATAAGTTTTGAAAATCCAACGCATATTTGCTGGATAAAAAAATATTGAGGCATGAAATTATTAAGAAACCTTACGAGAAGAATGAAGTAGGGTTGTCTAAAAAAACCTTTACAAATCTCATAAGAATAGATGCAATGTGAGTGGGTTATTTCTTCTTTTATCTTTTACATAAAAAACCATTAAAAGTATTGATTTAAAAAAAATCATTCAAAATCCTTCTTAATTTGAATACCACATGACTTTTTGACAAATTTAAAATGTCTTAATTGAATCCCTCATGATATAGATATAGAGACTTTTAAAATTTTAAAAAGTTTCAAATGAGTACCTCAGGACTTTTAGAATTTGTTTGGATGATATATTTTAAAATTCCTAAGATATTTGAAAGTGAATAAATTTAAAATGACACATTTCAAAAGTCCACAATTTTAAAATTACTTGTTTGAAATTTTTAAAAAGTATAAGTTGTAAATTTGTTAAAAAATGAAAATTTGATAATTATATATTTATGAAACTGTTCTAAATATGATAATACAAACAAATAAAAAAGGGGAAAAAATTAAGTCGTGTTTATCCAATTTCAACAGTGGAATTTTGAGGAAAAAAACACCTATTTAAGTAGTTTTTGAATGAGGATTTGATGCCCTTATTAAAAAGCCAAAAGTTTATATAATTAGATTATCCAAGTAAGAATTTTATTATTTAGATATTTTGAAAACTTGGATTAAAAATGAAAACCCTCCTTAAATGTGTGTTTGCATTAGTTTTTTAAGAGGGCTTTTCCTTTTAATTCACTATTTTGAAACCCACACTATAAAAATCTTATTTGAATAATTAGATAAGATAGTTTTCCAAAATTCCAAGCTTTTTTTATAATGATTTTTAAACAATTCAAAACCATGATTGAAAGATCACATAAATAGTGTTTTTTCCTTCTTAAAAAAATAAAATCACAACTGAAATTAGATAAACACTCTATATATCATTTTTCTTATTTTATTTTTATCTATTATCATATTCATAAATGCTTCATAATTTTATAATTATCAAAATTTCACATTTTCACAAATCCACAACTTTTACTTTTTTTAAAACTCCAAACAAGTAATTTTAAAATTAAGGACTTTGAGATGTGTCATTTTAAATTACTTCATTTTTAAGTTTCTTAAGAATTTAAAAGCATCTTATCTAAACACACTCTAAAAGTCTTAATGAAAACAATTAAAGAGTTTTAAAGTATAGTACGCATACATAAACTTTTAAAATCCTAAAAATGGTTTTAAATGGATGACTATTTAAATCATCTCCAAGGCACTAATGTCAATGTAAAAAAAAAAGGTATGTCACATAAATATTAATAATTGAAATGTCAATGTATTTAAGATGAATACCTAATTAATAGACATTTAACTTTAAAAATCATCTTCTGAATATCAATATGACAATACTTCATGACATTTGCATTGGAGAAAAAACATTGATAACACTTTTAACTTTGATGATGTGACATAATTTTTATTAAACATTGATATTGTGCATTGAAAATGATCTTAAAATCATTAATCTTAATGGATTTAAATAGACAGACATTAAAACTAATACATATCTATTTAAAAAAGTCAACTTGGTCTATATATTTTTTTTAAAAGGACGTTTTTAAATAAGTAAATAAAAATAAAAATTTTAAAAATTAAAATTAAAATTTTTAAAAATATTTTTTTATAAAGGTATCTCTTATGAAATTTGATTGGTCTTTTTTGTTTTTTTATCCTTAAAAAATAGAAAGACTAATAAATTTTATTTTGACTCCTAACAAATATATTTTTCTTTTTAAAATATAAATATTTTTAAATTGACCCATCAAATCATGGGTAAAATATGAAATTCAATAAATTCATATTATTAATGTATGATTGAATTTTCCTAAAAAAATAGATCAAATATTTTTTTTTGCAAAAAATATGGGTGAAAATTTTCACCCATATGGATCAAATATTTTTTTGTCATTTTTTAATGATGATTTGATAGGTCACTTTAAAAATATTTCTTTTTTTAATAAAAGAAACAAATATTTGTTAGGAATGAAGATAAAATTTATTAGTCTTTCCATTTTTTAATGAAAGAAAAAACAAAGAAGGCCAATCAAATTTTAGTGAATTAAATTTCAGAAGAGATTCATTTTTTAAAAAATTATGTTTTTTTTTATAAAAATTTTTAAAATAAGATTATGCTATTGAAAAAAAAGTATGACTAATTTCGTTAAAAAAATAAATTTCAAAAATCATATCAAATACATTAGGAATTAATTTAACAATAAAAAAATTAAGGGTCAAAATGACTAATTTGTTTATTTTAATATGACAAAACCATTATTGTTTAAATGAAATGACAAATTTTATAAAAAAAAAAATTTAAGAATCAATTTGATTGATAAAATATATTAAGGATTAATTTTTCAAAAATAATAAACTTTATGTACCAAAATCACTCATTTTCCCAAAAAAGATATATGTTTCTTCTTCTCGCGAACTCTTTCCCTACTAGTATTTTTTTTTAAGGAAAAACTCTCACCCTTCGCCTCCTCCACCACCCCTCGTCGACGCCCTCCATTTCCGCTGTCGGCGCCGCCCTCCACTGTCCACCGCCGGCGCCGCCTTTTACCGCCCATGGATGTGTCTTTGAAACTGATCTGATATCTTGTTTGAGCTTTGCAGGTAACCGATTTTTCTTGTGATGTTTTCAATATACTCATTTTTAAATGTTATGTACGCAATATTAAGAGTTTGGAGGTAAACAAAACTTCTTGTATTCCAAATATTTCATCTGTTTGAGTAGGTCGAACGATGAATGAAAACTGTCCTCCACAGTTGATGAAGCTCGTTGGTCTCTTCGTGAGCTTGATGGTGCATTTAAACAGGGGCTCTGGGATTTATTTATTGAGATATAAATAATATCATGCCCCTAAGGCTAAGAATGGGTTTTCTTTGGATGGTTCTGGCTTTTAGTTTAAGAAACTTGTTTTGAAGGACGTGTGTAGGGTTAGAGAGAAAAAGTGCAGTTTGAACAATGAACATGAGTGAAATTTAATGAACGAAAATTAAAAAATAATTGAACATGAGTGGAAATACTAACAATTACATTAATAAAATTAATTAATTGAATACAATTGAAAACAATGAAAATTTTATGGATAAATGGTTGTTTATGGATATCTATAATCCATTTAGATCCAAACTATTTAAAAATGGATAATAAATGGTTTCAGCCTAAATGGATTGATACCCATTTAATTTATTCAAATGGATTTGGTTATCCATTTTGCCACCCCTAAAATTTACCTCAGAGGATGGGCAGCACATGTGGGAGTTAGAATAGGGTTGCTTTCAATTTAATCTTAGAGTCTTTATTGTATTTTAATTAATTGATGCCTTGTTCAAGTGTTAGGGACGTTAGAAATTTATTAACATCCACAAGAATGTTTCTAGGTTGTTTCTGATTTAGAAATCTTAACTTTCCTGATTCTTATTGGTTTATTTAGAAGTTTAGTCCTAGAAGTCCTAGTAGATTTAGGATTTTTTTTTATAGCCTGTAGATAGTCTGATAGAGGGTTTCTCTATTCATTATGTATGCTGGTTTCTTCGTTAGATTTAGGATTCATTAAGTAGATAGAGGATTCCGTTTTCTGTTGTTTGGCTGCGTGACACAGGCAAACCCTAAAGTGCGACTCCTTACGGAGCTAGGTGTGGCAGCTAGTATTCTTCTTTTCTTAGAGTTTCTGATTTTTCTGTTTTCCTGTAATTGTCTGCATCATTAAATCTATTCCTGACCTTACAATCTACATAAACTTGATCAGTTATTTGTGGGACAGTTTAGTGTGTATATCCTGTGTCATTTTTGTTCTCTCTAATGTGTAATGTCCGCTTTTGAACATGTACTTCCATAAATTATCCACAAAGATGGACACAAGGAAGTTGTAGGAATATTTTGAAATAGAAATTATTTATGGATTGAGATACAAAATGTCGATAGCATATGGTGCATGGGCCTTCTTTTATTCCTTCAGGATTATCATCATGGTAGAATGTGCTCCATGTGCATCAACCAAACCAATCTAGCATTCCAGGCATCTGGATGAAGATAAATAATTCTTCATGCCTAGGTTCAGCAATGTAACTGATATATTCCCCACAAAACATTAAGTGCCTGTTTACTTTCTTTGAGTGTGAATGTTCTGCAATATTTCTGAAGAAACCTATGCTTAAGATGAAATAACACTCCTCATAACTATACTGTCCATAATTCACTCAGGAAATCTGGCTAGGCATCTTTATATATATATACTCATATATGTATTCTGCATATATATTCTAAATATATGTATTTTACATAAAACTATAAATATTTTTCCCCCCATTAATTCATGAATATTCAATTCAACACATGTATGTTGTAATGGATCTGGAGCTAATAAACTAGATGATACACTTCAAGCTACTCAAGCAAGCAAGTTAAATCATGTGGCAGATTGTTCAGTGGGAATTTTTCTCCATCAGCATATTAAAATAAATAAATTGTTGATTGTGATTTCATTTCTCTGTCCTATTTGTAGTCTTCTCTCTCTGTTCATGCGAACTACCACCTCAATTTTAACAGGAAAATTCAGCCAAGTTGGACATTTATTTTTACATTTTATGGTCTAATTGTGAATCTTGATGTAATTTGATTTATATACTGCTCTTTTGTTTTTTTTTTGTGTGCGCGCGCGTGCTAAAGCACCTTAGAGTTTCAAAATTTTTAGGAAATCCTGTTGTATATGCATTTATTTATTGTTTACAATTCTTTCATGGTGGCCCCTTAATTTCCAAATAATCATAGGTTTTTGTTTAATATTTTATTTTTGTTATTTTTTCTTATGTTAGTTTGTTTCTCTTTGATTTTATCTATTTAATAATTTGTCCAACTTTGAATTTATTTCTAGAGAGAGATTGCAAGCAACATAACTTCCTGGATTTAAGGCATTAGTGAGATCCATTTATTTGGCTTCCAAGAGAGCTATAACTTGGCTTTTGGTTGGGTAAGAAGAAATGTATTCTTTCTTCGAGTTTTATTAGATGTGAGATTTCAAGTATTGACCTGGTTATAAGATATTTATAATTTGAGTGTATTTTCTGTTTCTTCTAATTGGAGATCATTGTCTTTAACTTTGATTGTGTGGCCAGTTCAGTGAGACTGTCAACTAGACTGCAATCTTCTTTCTAATAAAAAATTCGAGTTTCAGTTATAAAGGTTGAGAAGGTTTGGGTTTCATTACGTTGTATGACTTCTTATTTTTTTTATTGACTATATTTTTCTTCTTCTATTTATTTTTATTTTTATAAAGGTTCAGAAGATTTGGGTTTCACTATATCACACGACTTTCTATGTTTTAATTTTTCTATTCTCATTTGCTTCCATTTTCATTTTTATTAATCCCAAATTTTAGATACTTGGAGGATGAGTTTTATGCTTTTAGTTATTCAGTGTGAGATATGGGATGTTCAGGTGTGATGTTGTTTTTCCTCATTTCTTTTCAAGGTTTTTACTTTTTGTCTCTTAAAGAAGATGAAAAAATTATACATTTCTTCCCCACCCCCCCCCCCCCGGATTCTTTTGGCTGCTTCCTTCCTGAAGCATCAGTATTATCAAGCACTAGGACATGATATGCCCATTTCATTTTGCCTTTTGTTGTTTCAGATTTGTATAGCATACAAAGCATAAATGGTGGAAAAAACTAATTTCCTCCCATCAGTTTAATTTTTTTTAGAACTGAATCAAGCAGCTATTATATGTTCTTTTTTTGTTGTCAAACGTTAGAATCCTGGCCTTATCATTTATGGTCTTGAATTAAGCAACCAAACTTGCACTCATGCATTCTTTTTTGTGTTTCTCAGAAATTGAGAAAGAAGAAGATTTGAGTTTTGATAATTATTAAAGAAATTAGCAAATTTTTGTTATTTTTACTTTTGAAATTTCACTATTTTTATTTTTTTTCTTTGAGTTTTTATATTGTATTTGTTTTTTTTCTTTTGTTTATCATTTGACCTTTTGTATAAAAGAATGAAATAGATTTATTATTTATACCAATGGATAAGTATTGATTCTTTTAATAAGGCTCATAACTTGAGTTTCTTCTTTTCCCAACACTTCACAGATGAGTCTAACAACAGATTCACCAGTTCATTCATCAAGTACAAGCAGTGATGACTTTGCATCATTTCTTGATGCGGAGTTAGATTCTGCATCAGATGCATCACCAGATCCAGAGGAAGTAGGGGAGGAAGAAGAAGATGGTGATAACAGTGTTGATATCGCAGATCTTGAGAGGTATCAGGCAAAGTACTTCAGCTGAAGTTGCATGTTGGTTTTTATTTTGCTTTTCATTGTTCTAAATTTACTTATCTTAGGGTTAAACGGCGCAAAGTTGAGGTTCTTGAAAGCAAAAGGGATCCACAAAGTCCAACGTCTCAGGGAGAAGAGGGAGAAGTTTCAGGTGACACACTAGATATGGTAGTTAATATTGTCTAATATTTCATGTTGGATGAATAATGCACTTAGTAGATTTGGTGGTCTTGATTTGAATTTTAATTGTTTAAGTCAATTCCTGTTGGCAGAAACTATATACCTGGTTGACTCTTTGGACCAGATTGTTTAGGATCCCATGGATTTGGCTCATGACTTGTCCTTAGTTTACTCTTAATATTATTCACACCCATTTGATCCACTCGAGGATTTAATAACTGGATATTTGGAGTTGGAAGCAAGATACTTCTAGCTCACAGCTCTTGTTTGTACACATTTTTAATTTTCTTAATATTTTAAATAAATTATTATAGTTATTATTATTGTTACTTCCTTCAGTTTTTTTTTTAACTTGTCACTGTTTGGAGATTCCTGTTTTTGCTTGTTGCATTATGAAATCAAGGTAACTTTTATTATCTTTTTTCCATTTCACCCTTCTTAATTACTCATCAAAACATTCTATTTATCATTTCCAACACAAAAATACAAGTATCTAGAATGTGCAAGTAACCTTTCAACTACCATTTTTTACTTTTTAGGAGAGAGAGGGAAAATTATTAAGATTGAGAAGAATTCTGAAGTATGTGCAAGTATGTTTTGTGACAATTTAAAAAACCTAAGGGAGTATTATTTTTTATTATTTCTCCCTTCGTCTGAAATTGAATATTTACTTTTAACTTAATATAAGAATTAGGAAAAGACTTTTACTTAGAAAAAGTTACCATGATATCCTTTTTATTAATGTGGCTAGTGGTGGAATCACATGAGTTAGTGAGATGTAAATCTCTTTAATTAAGGAGGTTATTAATGAAAGTTTAGATGAAAAATGTTTATTTTAGAAAAGTGAATATTCTATTTCGAACAATCCAAAATAGAAATGCGGATGTTCAATTTCAAACAGAGGAAGTATCATTGTTGTTATTATTATTATTATTATTGTACTCTTTTCTAGTACTTTTGTGCAATTATATGTTACTTTCTTTGTATATTTGAGTTTTAGTCCCACAAGGGAACCATTGCATAGTTCCATTAATTATGTTGTATTATATGAATTCAAGTACTAGTCTTTGCTGGAAGCCCCTTAATGTGTGGGGGTGGGGTGAGGGAAAAAATTATAATGTTGAGAACATGGTCCTAGTAGATAGACAATCAGGTGGGGTGAGAGGGAAAAATATAAAATGTTGAGAACAAGGTTGTAACAGACAATCATGTTGGTTAATGACATGAATAGGGAAGCATAACAGCTTTCTAGAATGAGCCTTTGAGAGAGATGTCGTCTAATATAAAGTGCAATGTACAAATAATAAATTTGGCTCTTATCTAATAACTCTATAACAAGTGTTTCATTTGTTTGGTAAGTGCTCTCTTTTACTAAATCTGTATCTTTAGTTTATTTCATTAGTGATGCAATGCAGATTTGGATGGGATGTTAAGGGGTGATAAAAGGTCTTATATTTTCCCAATAATAAATATGCTTCTCTCCTAGTCTTCACCATGCAATAGAATGTTGCCATTCCTGAACTTTGAATTGTGAATACATGTATTGAAATTGATTTGTGATTTCAAAAGATTTTTATTGCGTGTAAATTTATGGATGCATATCTCAGGCACTGTCAGAATGTCCACGTACATAATGGATGTAAAATGTTTAAAATCACAAGTGAGATCTGAATCACATAACTAAATCTGCTAAAAATCATGCATGGCACGTGTGGTCATAATCAAAGAATGCTTGCTTGTAATAAGTTTTTTGCATATCATATCTATATCTTTACCTCCCAGGTAAGTTTAATTGGCTCATCATAATATGATTACACTTAAGAAAGGAATTGTATCTTTAATTTGGTTGAACCCTGATAGAGTTGCAAATTATTCCACTGTTCTGCACAGGAACATCTCCAGTGAAAGATGAATGCACACATCCTGGTTTTATCGGTGGTTTATGCATACGGTGTGGGCAGAAAATGGATGATGAGTCTGGCGTTGCATTTGGCTACATACATAAGGTTGCAGTCTTGAAGACTTTTATTTCTTATGACCCATTTAGTAACCTAATGTTTCACCCTGGTAAAGTTCAGAATATTCTGTACTATCTATTTAGCTGAAAAGTGCTTTTGATTTCTCTTTTAGGCCTGGTTATTCTTTTTCCTGTAACTATTCTAACCATATGTACTTCCTTTTTAATTTTATTGTACAATTTGAACCTGATAAGTTAGAGTAATGTGAATTATATTTTATAATTTTATTTTTTGCTCTTGTTTGTCAAAGAACTTTGTTCTCTATTCTGTGGTAATCTCTCGGGATTCCTTTACTACTATTTATTTTTGCTTTATTTTATTTTTCTAAGGAACTCCCTGGATTGCATTATGAAAAACCTAAGAGGGAGAGGATGAATTAGGTTTTAACCGATTTTTTAAACTTTAAATCAAACAGTGCTTTCAAAGATAACAAATAACAAATAACAAACACTTGGTGCTCAAACAGTGCGCGAAATAATGTGTTTAAGAAATAGGCAAAGGACACATATTTATAGTGGTTCGGTTTATCCAACAAAACCTAATCCACTACCTTGAGCTATCTACTCAAGGATTTCACAAAATCTTTCACTAATTTAGTATAAGAGATTACAATAGAGGTTCACCCAATTCTCTTAAAGTTTTACAACACAAATTTCTTACTCAATTAAGATTCACTTAACACTATGAGTTTTACAATATAACCTTGATTACACACCTATCTCACAACAATTAATGAAATAGATACTCTTAATACAATCACAATTTTCTATGATTCAAGACTCACTCTAACCCTTAGAGTTTTAAGCTTAATGCAACCTTAAACAAAACAAACAAGATATGAAAATGAAGAGTTTGAAATGGATATCACTTTAATGTGAAGATATATCAATATAAAACATAAATACCTTTTTGAGTAATATTTTCCTCTAAGTTGCTCAAGAACCCCAATGGTTTAGTATCAATTCCACTTTGATGAATTTCACAATGTGAATGTTATGTTTTGGATTGAAATTGATTTCAAGTTCTATGAAGTGTAAGAATCAGATTTATCCTTAAAAGGTCGTGTGTATGAGTTTTTTAAACAATTAGGTATTTATATGTATGCACCAACGGTCATAAAAATGGCTGTTTGAATCCCACTCAGGAGAAGTGCGATCGACTGCATATCAGAAAGGTCGTCCGCATCATCATCCACAAGTGTTCCAGAGAACTCTGGATATATTGCGTACGATGAGCTGAGAAGTCCGGTCGACCGCACCATCATCCGCAAGTGTTCCAGAGAGCTCTGGACATTCAGCGGACGATACTCTAAGAGGTCTGGTTGACCGCATGATCTGTGGTCGACCACACTTCAGTTAGGTCAACCGCACATGCATTAAAACTATGAAAAACAAGATTTCAAACAACTCTAAGTGTTTGTGGAATACATTTTATGAATTTTAAAGTATGTGCATGTAATTTGAAAATCATTTCAAATACCCAATTCATATTTTTATTTAAATGAAATGCATTTTGAAAAATATTTCACTTTTATTGAGCAACCTATAGAACTTATTACTCATAGAGGTAGACCTAGAGATACCTAAAGATAAATAAAGAAATAACACTACATCTCTAGATCCTATCTAATCCAAAAACTGCTTATCTTCAACGTTTGACACCAAACGCTCTTTCCTGAATACTTGAAACTTCGATCTTGCATGGATTAGATACATGAATCCTAAAAAACCAACAGTTATACAATTAAGCCATTAGTCCTTATCAATGTTTGTCATTTAATCAAAATTAAAATATTAAAAGCTATAGAGCTTTCACATTACATCCTGTCATATTAGGCTAATGCTGACTTGAAAGTGTGCAGGCACATCTTATGTTCAAATAATCTGATGGATGTTTTTTAACTGCAGAATTTAAGGCTTGCTAATGAAGAGATTGCCAGATTACGTGAAAAAGACCTGAAGAATCTGTTTCGTCATAAAAAGCTTTGCTTGGTTCTTGATTTAGATCACACATTGCTTAATTCAAGTCGGCTTTTTGACATTACAGAGGAAGAAGGATACTTGATGGGGCCTCAAGAGAACCTTTCAGGTATGATCCTTTAGCTTAGTGATGATCCTGTGTGATTTTCTTGCTTTTGCGGATTTTGTGTTTGTTTCAAGATTACTTTGATATTTAATACTAAAAATGTGTACGTGTGACGTTTGTGTATGCTAATGTTCCTGTTTCTTGCTAAGTACTTTATTTTATGCCACTCTAAAGTAATATGAAGTTCAATGAACAAGTGCTGGGGTTGCTGCTTTTGTTTTCACTTGCGACCATTTCTGTGTATTGCCTGCCACCACAAGAAATTTAGAATTGATAGAAGCTAACAGAAAGATCATTTGACTAGTTCTTGATGAAGGGGCTAAGATGTTTGCTTGATTTGTAAAAGAGTTTTAAAAGGATGAACACTCTTTCTAATTGATCTTTCTTTTTTATTGCTTTTATTCTCATAAAGTTTTGAATCAGAAATATCTTGTTACAGGGGCAGGGTAGTATGGATTTTGTTCTTTTCAACCTGTTAGGCGAGTGATCTTGATATTCATTTGACCGTGTTAATTATCTGGTAGTTCAGGATTGCTCTTATTTTTCTATTTTAATGTAGACAATAGTAACAATAGCTGCCAGGACTGCATTTTGCTGACAGCACTGTTGCTGATGCTTCTTCTGAATCTACCTTTCATATTTATATTTTTTCTTATGTGACAACTTCTTTGAAATAAATTTTCTTCTCTCTCCCTCCCTCTTTGGAGGGGGGGGGGGGGAGGGAGATGTTTAATTGTTATGATTTTGATATGTTGGATTTATTTTTATTTGTCAGATGCATTGAAAAGCAGCCTATATAAACTAGACTTCATGCACATGATGACCAAGTTAAGGCCCTTCGTGCATACCTTCTTAAAAGAAGCAAGTAAATTGTTTGAGATGTACATATACACCATGGGTGAACGTGCATATGCTCTAGAGATGGCAAAGTTGCTTGATCCAGCAGGTGTTTATTTCCATTCCAGAGTGATTGCACAAGGGGATTGCACACAGAGGCATCAGAAAGGCCTTGATGTTGTTTTAGGCAAAGAAAGTGCTGTTCTGATCCTTGATGATACAGAAACGGTATTAAGATAACTAAGTACCTGCATTTTATTCTGATTGTTTTCTACTTGAATGCCTGCTTCTTTATATCTGATTATGTAGTGGAATATTAGATTTTTATCGGAGTTCAAGGTGTCAATGTAATTATTTTCTCTTGGAGTTGGGAAACATATGCTCTCTCTTGCGTACTATTCTCTAGGTCTGAAACTGAATGTCCACATTTGACTTATTTTAAAAATTAATAATAAGTTTGACCTTTAAGGAAGTTACTTTATTATTCTTTTTATTAATTAGGTTAGTGAGATGTAGATCCCTTAAATTAAAGAGATTGTTAGTGGAACTTTAGATGAGAAATATGTTTATTTTAGAAAAATGGACATTCAATTTCAGATATCCTAAAATAGAAATGTGGGCATTCAATTCCGGGCGAAGGAAGTACTATTTTTTGGTGTATCATTTTTACCATTTAGGGTTCCCTGAAAAAAATGTTACCATTTAGGGCTCTTTTGTCAATCTATTTTTGTTGCTCATCAGGGATTATTAAATTTGATAACTCATTGTTGGGACGTCTGTGGACATATTCTGTCACGTTTTAACATATATTCTTATAACAACCTAGTGAAAGCTTTCTCGCTTCTTGTGGTGTGTAATGGAGAGATGATGCAGGCTATGAATTATAAATTCTGAAACGTTGTGATTTGTGCCATGAGTTCATTAGTTTTATGCTCATGGTCCAAGGTTCATTCCCCCCCCCCCCTTTTTGTCGTCTGTTAGAGACTTCTTAGGATGAAGTTTGAGACTTGTCACTGACAAAGACTTCTTCTCCACTTTGTAGGCTGCTTGTTAATGAAATATCTCTGACAATCTGAATAGATGAACTACATTTGTTTGCTAACTAGAAAGTATAACAGAGATTCTATTAAATTATATTTTGTTTTCCTTGTTATTCTAAAAGGTAGTGAGGGATATCTGTACACTCATCTTTTCTTTTCCTTGAGATATATACTGCTGCTTGACATAGATGGAATGCTTTCATATAATTTCTCATTTTGTCGGAACTTATTATGGTGTTTATGGTTTTTGCATGTGACATCTGATGGTTTGTTTCTAAATGATCTAGGTATGGGGGAAACACAAGGATAACTTGATACTGATGGAAAGATATCATTTCTTCGCTTCAAGTTGTCGTCAATTTGGTTTCGATAGTAAATCACTTTCTCAGAGAAGACATGATGAAAGTGAGACTGATGGAGCCCTTGCTACCACTCTTAGGGTCTTGCAGCAGATTCACAGTATCTTTTTCAACCTGGTAGGTCTTGCATAAATGGTTTTTTGTGTTCCTATTGGATTTTGTCAGTCTTGATTCAGGACTTTCTGTACAGGGGCAAGATGAGAGTCTGGAGAACCAGGATGTCAGGCAGGTATATTTTCATAGAATTCATAATTTATGAACATATTTTATCCAATTTCATATTTTTTGTTTCTCTAATCCCTTCCAATCCCTTCTTTTTCTTTGATTGTTTTCTGTATTACTTTAGCTCAAAATGTCATGCCTATGAAATAATTTTAGCATAATAATAATTATCACTAGGTCTGACTTAATTATCTATGGATTTTCTTGGTTCAGTTGACTTTACTTATCTTATAAAGGAGTAGGGAATGATGGTAATTATGATTCACTTTTAATCTGTCTCTACTTCCTAAATATTGTTTATAAGCGTGGTTCCTCTTTTTCAGAATAATATGGTAATTAGAAGCTTTTAAACTATTTCTAATTTTCCTGGGGGCTACAAGTACTGAAGTCATTCTATGCTTAATCCTTTTATCTCTGTATTCTTGATTTTATGCCTTAATATCAGGTGTTGGCATGAAATGTAACTTCTGATTATCACAGCAGGTGCTGAAAACTGTTAAGAAGGAAGTGTTAAAGGGTTGCAAAGTTGTCTTTAGCCGTGTTTTTCCCACACAGTTTCAGGCGGACAATCATCACCTCTGGAAGATGGCTGAACAGCTAGGAGCTATGTGCACAATAGAACTTGATCCTTCAGTTACGCATGTAGTCTCTTTGGATGCTGGAACTGAAAAATCTCGTTGGGCTGTAAGGGAGAAGAGGTTTTTGGTTAATCCAGAGTGGATTGTAGCTACCAACTTTTCGTGGAAAAAGCAGCCTGAAGAAAAATTCCCCGTCAGTCCAGAAAAAAAGCTATAGTCCACTTTCCTCCCGAACTAACTCATTGACTAGTTATTTTGCATTAAAAACTGATGAAACTAAACTGAAATGATTTGAAGTTGAGGAAATCCTTCTTATTGAGTTAGAAGAGGAGAAAGTTTACTAGTTTGTGTAGAAGAAGACAATCAGTTACAACAAGATGATGGTACAGCAGGTGGTTGTCAATTCAAGATTCTATACTTTGTGGGTTGGAAGTGCAGTGCAATTACACCCTTAGAAGATGCAGGATGTGAGTACTAGCTAACTTGTATAGTTGAGAATATTTGTTAGAGCTTTTTTTTGGAGCCACTGACCAATAGGTAAAAGATGAGATCAGATGTTTTTTGAGTGTTGTCTTCAGCTCATTTCTTCTTGCTTTTTTTATATGTGGATGATAAATACTGGAATGCCTTGCCTTGTGGACTTTACTGGTTATGGAAAACGTGAAAGCAGGACATTTCAATCTTTTCGGAGCTAGATTGGGTTGTGTTCCTTCACATATCTCTTGGAAGGCATCAATCATCATGAAGGTTTTGGTTAATTTTATACCTCTTCCAGCTTGTTTGGGCTAAATCTTAAACTATATTTTGAATGCGATCGATCCTAAGCTTTAGATATATATTCTCTCCGTTTGTCTATGCTCAACTGTTGAGCATCAAATTTTGAATTGAGCTCGTCTCAAATTGTGAATCAAGGGGCTCAATTGTTTTTGTGGACCATTATTACGTTTGAACACAATTTTTAAATTTGAGTATCGTTAGGGATTGTTTATTAGATGAGGTGTTTTCCCTCAAAACAAGGAAAAAAAAAAGATTGGTGAACAACTATATTTACAAGACTTATTATTAAAGTAGAGGAATTAATTGCAAATATCTTAGGGTGTAATTTAGGCTGTTGGAGTTCGAGGTTGAGCTATTTTGAAAATATTTTAACTTATAATTTGAAAGAAAAAAAAGAAAATTTTTAAAATTGTATATATGATAGTATTAATGAGTCATAAATTAAATATTTTTTAACTCGATCTCCACTTATTAAACAGCCGTTGTTATATCTCAGTCTTTCCTACACTACTTGCCTCGTTGAAGTCATTGCCGCAAGTTAAAAGAATTGGGTTCCTACTTCCTATAATATGTTTGTGCTCGCTTTTATTCCTGTGATCCAATTGTACCTATCAGAGCCACTAAGCCAGGGACGTGATTAGGCAGACAAATTATGTAATTGAAATTTGTTGTAATATCATTGGTTAACATATAACGCGCAGGGCAATATTTAAATTAGAAAAAAATTATTGAAGCGACGGACTAGAAGTTTTTTCTTCAGCTAACAATCAATATCTACCATCCGAAGCCACTTAAGGCCAAAATTAACTGTGCCACAAAGGATATCCGCCATTTGCGGGGAACTCGAGCTTTGGGATCAATTTGTGTGAAAAAGAACTTATAGTTGAAGCAATTTTCATGGTTCGAATTATTATTTCTTACAGAAAGCTCTTAGAGAAGGTAAATTTTCTCAAAGACTTGCTTGCAAAATGACAACGAATGTCCTTTCAGACTGTTAACATGTGTGACTATAGATAGATGGCAATGCAATTGGACAAGTGACTCATCATCTCCTTGTAATATCTTCCAGTCGTTCCATTTTTTTTTTTTTCTTTTGGCAGTTAATAGATATAAGTCCAAGAATTATAGGGCCATGAGAATTGTCCATGTCCTGAAAAAAAAAAACTAGCATCTCATGTACAGGTGATGCGATATAAAGGGTTTTCATATAGATAGATTTTTTGCTGGCGGGGGGTGGGGGGAAGGGTTTGGACGTGCAAATATTCTATGTAGAAGATTCAAGGGGGAAAAAAATCCTGGCATATGGTTTCTGTCTGTTTTATTATTACTTTCTCTAGCTTCTTCCCTATTGCCAATTTTAATTATGCAAAGTTTTATATCTGAACAAGACCAATGTTCACTGATCAAGAAAAGTTTTCATAGCATCTGAATTTTATATATGAAAGAGATGTCTCAATAATATACACCATTAATAGAGAAGATCCTTTCTTAAACCAATTTCTCTACATATCTTTGATTAAAGCGATTCTCTTTTAAGTTGATCATGTGAGTTTTTATCATTGGGAGAAACGCTTAATGCCCTTCATTTTTATAAAATAAAATCTTTAGATTCTATCCAAAATTTGACCTCCCTAGTCCCTATCTAATAGAATTTGAATTTTTTTTTTTTTGAAAAGTGGAACCTTTGGTCATGGTGGTGCATGATACTAACAGAGATTTACTTACCAAAAACAAAAGACCTAACAGAAATTTTGCCAGAAACAGAGGACAGTTTATTAAGGATGCTGATGAGAAAGTGACCCTAAGAAAACATTAAAAGTATTTTTTATTTTGTTTTCAAATGAAATTTGATTTAGATAAGATTTTTTTTATTAAAAATTGAAAGTTGATTGATATGTTTTGGATATCATATGATTGATAATATTATAAAATGTATAAAATATAATTAATAAATTGTTTGATATTTTAATTATAATTAAAAAATAAGAAAAATATATTTTTTGTGTGATTAAGTGAGATTCATGTATAAAATTAGAAAAAAAATATTTTGAAATATGTTTTTATGAAAAATTGATGAGAAATCGATTTTAAAAATTAGTCCAAATATAATCCATATTTAAAAAAAAAAAGGTTTTGGGCTGAGAAAAAGAATGACAGGGCCACCTCCTGAAAGTGTGACTACAGAAGTTCACCGGCCAAAACTGCAGTTGCAATCTTTGGTTTGATAAAACAGAAACTACAAATTTTTTTCAGGGTAATGATGGGTTTTGCACAAACATACTATATCTTTATCTATTTTGTCTCCCTTTCGGCTGTATTTTTTATATTGAGCTATACATAATAGTCATCTCATTGATAAATTATCTTAAATATGTAATTTTTTTTTACAGGTTTTAAAAATAAAATTTTAACATGATATCATAATTAAAAATTCTATGTTCAAATTTAATTAGTATAACTTATTATAAAAAATCGAAATTGAATGTCATTTTTTAACTTAGTGTATAATTTAATAATAATGTCTGACTTTAATAAAATTCTTATAATATTCATAATTAGTGAGAGGTAGATTATTTAAATTAATAAGAATATTAATGTAACGTTATATATTTAAATTTATTTTTAAAAAATTGACATTCATTTTTAAATCAATTAAAATTAAAATATAAATATTTAATTTCGAACCAGTTATATATCTGTCGAATCTATTGTTAAAAAAGAATATAAAAAATTGTGTTTAATTCATAAATCTACTGATCCTCTGTGACTCATGATAATTCAACATATTGGATTGAGTAGTAGGGGATAGCTTATCTTGAATAAAATATATTTATATCTATCTCAATCGCTTTTGATATTTCGTTTTCCCAGATACACTTGGGAGTTGGGAGTCCTCCAAACTTAATTTTGTGTAACGATCAAATGCCAATCTCTGCTTTCACGTAACAATCAAACTTTGTAAACCAATACATTTATAGCCACATTGCAGCAACGTATATGTTTCTTTACATTAATTTAGCGGTCGAAAACAATTGAGCATTTCTAGCATGCACTGCATTTTTGGAGATTAAAATAAAGTACATTGGAAACTTGAAACCATTAGCTGATTAACTCTTTTTTACTATTGGAGAGTGGATTTAATATGCTCCTAATTAATAAATAAATTATTGTCAGGTTATTAATATTGTGACTAATTTAAGAATATAGAGTATCTTAGGTAAATTTAATGTATAACAAAATTTTGTACTCCTTCCGTCTCAAAAATATAAGAGGTTGGAAATAAATTTTTTTTTTGTCCTAAAATATAAAATGTTTGATTACTTTTTAGAATTATTTTGTATATTATTTCTGTTTATTTTATTTATCATAAATAAATGTATTTTAATTTCAAAAACAGTAAGCACAATAAAAAATGATATTTTAAGAATTAAAATAGAATTCTTTTTAACGTCGTTATATCTTGTGATGGAGATGGAGAGAGTAATTTATTTTGTGGAGTTTCTTAGGGATCCAAGCCCATAGTATTATATAGACAATTCTGAGGGCACAACACAACTGATGTTGTGAAATTTGTAGTGATGCCTATTAGTTGCTGCAAAACACGTAGAGGAATATCAAACTAACAAGAAAAAGAGGGGGAAAACATTGAATGATTGAAATATTGAGGGTAGGTTTTAATTTGTCTCTAATAACTTGCACGTTACTCCTAATTGAAAAAGTACCTGAAATATACATACAAAAAGTGATTGGCTCGTGGAATCTTACCCAAACATAACCAACTTTGCAAAATCATTTTTAGTATTTGAGTTAATTGAAATTTATTTATTTTACAAATAATTTTATAAATAGGAAGGTTTAAACTTGAACACTGCCAAAATACCATCACAATCTTCATGCATCCTTGCATGCATACTCTAATTAAGGAAGAAACGATATGTATGTATATATATATATATATATATATTGAAAAGCACGTATATAATATTTTTTAAGACAAACTATAGCAATTCGATGACTTTGCAACTGGACAAGTGACTCATCCCCTAATATTGACGATTTGAATAAATCCAGAACTCTTATGACTTATGATCAGAATCGTCTCCTGTCCTCCTCACGGTATAGCCTCTTAATAGGAAAAACTCTTGATAAACTTATAAATTGTATTATTTTTATAAGTTTGAACTTGTAGAAATTTAATAACGTATCAGAACAATAATAATAAGTTCAATGTTTAAATTTTATTTATATCCATTAAATAGTTATTACTCACGTATTGAGTGTGAAAATTTAAGTTTATTGGCTTATTCAATTAATTTCCATGAATTTTCAATATATTTTTCTCTTTTTAGGGAAAAATTTATTTGCTTATTCAATTAATGTGCTCATTTCACAACTTCAAATCAAGCAAGAACAACCATAAACTTGTGAGAATATTCTTGCTCAGATTTCTATTAGAATATTCAAGAACGCTATTAAACATTTGAGTTGATAATAACAGACTAGTTTGGAATTTTCCTTAGAATTAATTTCCATGAATTTTCAATATTAATTCTCTTCTCTCAAAATAGATATTGAGGACAAAAGAAGATAAATGCAGTATGAAAATGACTTGCACGGACTTTTTCTTCCACACGCCACCAAAACTTTTCGAATACGTACGCCTCTGCCTTTATTGTGCTCTCCAGCTTCTTCCAGTACTGCTTCCGTCTGGCCATTGCTAATTGATTTTATTATTCATAGGCATTTAATTTCTTTGAACCACATTTATAATTGAGATTCAGTGATAGAAATGCTTCCTGGAATTTGAAGAAAAAAAGCTTCATATTGTTTAAAATCCTATTTTTATAAATAACCCATGAAAACTCGTTAACAGATAAAATGATTTGGGTTGATTGATTCGTGAATCATATAATACCAAAATGGTGAAATTTATTGGATTTGTTTTTTTTTTAAAAAAAAAAATACACTTGCCATGCATGTATATTTGCTGACTAGAAAATGACCGAAAAAGTAATGTTGGATATCACATTTCTGCCTGGAAAGCTGATTTCAACTATGTATCATGATGCAAAATCTAACTCTTAGTCGGGTGAGTGCACAGTGATTTTTACTGGAGTGCTAGCTCAATTTTTATATATATGCTCACAGGTTAGATCGCTTAGTATAAACCCTAAATTCATGCTTCAGTTCCCAAAGTGTCATAATAGAATGATTTGTATATGTATCCATATGTTTTCCAGATCAGAGAGTTCATAAAATTTCAAAACAATATAGTAAATTGTGTGCTGCAAATCCAATCTGAAATCAGCTAAAGACAATTTTCCCTTTCATTAGGAAGAATATATAAAGTTTGTATGTAAGCTTTAGCTATTTGTTTAACAATATATTTTTAGGTGGTTTTGGTTGCCTGCTGGATAGCAGGTAGTACGTAATGGAGTAGGGTTTATATAAAGATAGCAAAGAAGTTAAAAGACCAAAAATATTTTAGCCTAAAATTAAGTATGCCTTCGAGATTGGATCACTGACTTGTTTAACATGGCATCCGCGATCCTGGACTAAAATTACAGCTCCCTACTAGATTATAAAATTTTACATGGATATTAGTTAACTACTCACTCCATTTAAAAAATAATTATCGTTTTAAAAGGTCTGTTTTTTGTTTTACAATAATTATATTTCTAGCATTAATATTTTTCAAGTTTATACATATTTGAGTGGAGAGAGAATAAAAATGATTAATTTAGAGAATTGATTTATACTTCCTCCGTCCCATTAAGATAGACTAGTTTTCATTTTTCACATGTTTCAAATTGTAGTTCAATTTTTTTTATTGGGAGTGTTATAAATTTAAATTTGATCAAATTTTAAATGTAAGGCGAAAGGGTAAAATAGAAAAAAATAATAAAATAATTTACAATTTCAACGACACTAAATATGTTTTTCTTAATATGTGTGAAAATTTTATATGTCTATGTTAATAAGACGGAAGGAGTAATATTTATTAAGAATATATTTATATGTCTAAAATTTATATTATTTTTAATATTTATGTAAATTTATAAAATACTCGGAGATTTGAAACGGATGGAGTACAAAGGACATAATAGTCCAAGATTTTAATTGCTACAAAGTAATAATACTAGAGGAGGTTGAGCTTATCCTCGGAGAATCTGCATTAATTGATCTCACTTTGACAAATGAAAGTAGAGGGATTTGAATGGTGGCTAATACCTCAGGGCTCATAGCTTATCTTGAAATAATAATATTAGTAGTCATTCATCTAACTTCATTCCCCACTTAGAATTATCCAAATCCACTTGTTTTCGTCTCGCAATTTCTTAGGTTACAGTCACACCAATAATCAAAACTTTAATTGCTCGGTTCTATTAACATCTATCTAGCTTCAAATTTTATTGCTTTTTGGACCACCATATATATATATATATCCTTTTTCCTCTTCCAGTATATTTTAA
The DNA here is from genome assembly GCA_019593545.1 of Apocynum venetum. Lineage (NCBI taxonomy): Eukaryota > Viridiplantae > Streptophyta > Magnoliopsida > Gentianales > Apocynaceae > Apocynum > Apocynum venetum. The sequence continues at coordinate 4,654,691 of SRSM01000326.1, read as the reverse complement.
TCAATCAAACGTGTTCCGAAAAATTGGCTCTGCATGAATCGCCAGAGTTGACCAATAGTGATGTGTTTATACCTCCCACCTGATGTTTCAGAAACCATTCTTCATCTTACCTTATACCCCTGTATTCTTAGCCTCAAATTAAACCACCATGTGAAGAACATGACAGTGCCACTATTGACTGACTAAAACACTAGAGGCCACCAGTTTCTGGTTGAATGTTCCCCCATGTTCGTGGAAGGCATCTTTTGTCTAGCTCGGTACATAGCTATGCATTTTTATAATAACATATATTATAAAAGGCATATTGCAATTTGAATCCTAAAGTATGCAATTGTCTTTGAAGCATAAGGTGTACAGAGATTTTAAAAGTTTAAGATGTAGTTTATTATTCTTAATATATTAATTTGTATCAAATAACACAATATTTGTCTTTTGATCAAAATTTAACATCAAATATATTAAAAACTAATATTCCCTCTGTCCAGAATTAAATGTTGACATAGCTTAAAAATTAGTAAGAGACTTTGACTTTAAAAAAGTTATATCTTTATCATCATTATTAATTAAGTTATTAATGAGAATCATTAGTTAGTGAATATAAATCTTTTAAATTAAATAGATTATTAGTAGAACTTTAAATGAAAAAAAATTTATTTTTTAAGTGGATATTCATTTTTTGACATTCTAAAATAAAAATTTGGATATTAAATTTCGAGTACGAAAGAGATAAATCTAGGGTTTGATTTCTAAAGTATGTAGGAAAAAAGACAGAAAAGGCTCCTGGGAAAGTTTCGGGTTACCTAACATCTTTATCAAATTTTGTTTTTGAAATACGAAAGATGCAACAACCACTTGTATTTGTATACCCACCACTCTGCCAGGCTTGCTTTATGTCATAACCCTACACACCAGAACTTTTAAGCAAAGTGCTTGAAAACCACTAAATTAGCAACTTTTCAAAGCATGTGCGCGCATTGCTGTTCTGTCTTAAAGGTGAATGGAACTCTGCATGCAAAATTGTGGTTATATTTGGATTGATTTTCAAAATTAGCTTTTCAATTTTTTATAAAAATATTTTTTAAAATATTTTTTTCTAATTCTACATATGGAGTCTCGTTTAATCCTATAAATAATATTTTTTATTACTTTTTAATTAAAATTATAATATCAAACAATTTATTAATTATATTTTATATATTTTATAATATTATCAATGATGCGAGACTCAAAACATATAATCTAACTCTTAATTTTTAATAAAAAATTTTTTATCCAAACATAACTTCATTTCAAAACAAAATAAAAATACTTTTTCAAAACTCAATTCAAATATAGTCGTGACCCTACAACAAAAGCTATTACTTTTTTTAATATTTTTTTTATCTAGCTAAGAGATTTAACTAGCTTTTTCATTCTTTATATGATTTTAAATAGAAAATATAACTGTCTGAATTTTATATTTTACTTTGTAAATTATCCCTTCATCTAGAATCTATATTTTTACATTTAAATGTCTAAATTGAATATTTAATTTTCTAAAATAAATATAATCTTATCTAAACTTTCATTAATAATTTTATTAATTTAACTAATTCACATAGTCCTGTTATTAATCACATTAATAACAACAATAAAACATGTAGTAACTTCATTAAGGTTCAAAACTCTTCTTAATTATATGTTATGCTCATATGAAGCTATTTAACTTATCTCAAAATATAAGTCGTTTAATCAAGAAATACACAAATAAAGAAAAAAATTTCTCCCTAAAATACCTCCTATTTATTATTTTTTATTTCTTGAAATTCTCTTTACTCTCTCTCTAACTATTAGTTCATCTCTCAATCTCAAAAGAAAAAAATATTTATGTTTACCAAGAGTTTTGGAATTACAAAATTTTGATAAAAAAAGATTAATAAAATATCTCTAAAAAATCATAAAATAATTTGTATGTAAAAACAACGCAAAAGTCACAAAAATTTGACATTCAATTATTGACCTTGACTCGGTGAGTATAATAAAGACATTAAATTCTAATGTTCTTTTTTCTGCCACAACGGTCCTGGGACTCGTAGAGGTGCAATTGGTTAACACGATGGATTTCTTTTCTGACTCTGATCCTTTCAGCCTCATCTGTGTGGCTGTTATTTTCGTACTTATATACATACAGATTAAGCCAACGTGGCAACATCGACTTGTCAACTGCTGGTGTCACAGGCAAAACTCCTTATTGATTCACTGGGCAACAGTTGTGTCGTTCAATCAATTTTCCTTGCTATAGTTTTCCAGGTATGCCAATAATACAAAACTGAAATTGAAATATCAATAAGTTTCCAGGTATACCATGTTCCTAATGTAATCATTTTTAAAAATGATATGATGAAAGAGGAAGGCAAATGATTTGGTTGTTGATTTGCTAATACAGCATTGGATGGAAACAAAGAGGAAGGAAATTTTGTTTTGCTAAATAGCTTCTTTTTCTTTCTTTCTGATATACGTCACAAGCGAATTTGTAAAAATATGATGTAATCGATAATAATATATTTAAATATATTATCAATTTGACATATTTATTTTTACAAAAGAGATCTAGATAAGTTAAGGAACTTCGTATCGATTACTAAATAGTTGACTCTAATGTGGTAAATCAATATTTACATATTATATTTGATTTCTCTTTTCCAAGTTCACATATAACTTGGAGTTTCACACATAAATAAATATATATTTGATCAATCACACGTGCTTGCGTGTGTGCATATATACAAAAACAGAAAATGTCTTTTTCTTTTAATTATATTTTACTGTAGTTTGTTGTAATCATAATTTACTTTTCTTCATTTCAAACATAAACTTATTTATATGAATTATGATTACAAGATGTGAGGTTTTCATTTCGAAACCTCCTTCTTGATCGTCCTGGATACTCTCCTCTCTTCCACAAGACAAAAAGAAGAAGGAAGAAGTGAGATGTGCCAACTATTTTGAGTTTGTTTTTTAAGGTTAGTTTGGTATTAAAAAAAATTTAATTTTATTAAAGTCCCTTAAATTTCTCGTAAAAAACACACTGTCCCCTAATCTTATGATGTCCAACCTCTTGTTAAATGTTTCAACAAAGTATAATTTTTATTACAATTTAGCTTTTGAGATGAATAAACTTAACATTATGAGTATAAAAGCAACCTCACATATGCTGCCCTTGATTTTATAAGAATTGAAGTATATCTTATTCTCAAGTATTGTCAAAAGACATCTAAGTTGGTGAATATGAAAGAAAAAAATGGAACATTAGATTATGGCTGGTCTTAAAGCCTGTCATATCTCAACTCTTTTTTTCTTTTTTTAGTACTAATTTGAAGATTAAATTCAATTTTTTTATACACAATTATTGTTATGTACTTTTGGTTGCTTCTGATACTTTTATGAAGATAATGTTTTACATTTCTCTGTCTCTCTTTTATATTTGACAAGGAATAAATTAATTCTTTACCCAAAAATCATGAGGTGATTAATTTAAAAAATGAGTTTGATTAAAAAAAAATTCTACTCAATTGGTACAATTGAAAAAATCAAAGAAATATATTGGCATAGTTGAAAGATTAAGGAAGAAATGTATGTAGAGAGAAAGAAGTTAAAAGGGAGTTTATCGAAATTAACGAACAAAATTCAAGTGAACTTCCATTTATGAACTCAATACGCTGGAGAACTTGTTGAAACTGTTTGCATATGCAATAGTAACGCCCCCAGTAAGCAGAAAAACATCCCATTTTTAATGATGGAATAATAACAATTATTCTGCTTGGTTTATTGGAGAGATGCCTGAACCTTAGATCTGGATGTGCCTACCATAAATATAATGCATTATTGCTTAAGACAAGTACATAAATTAAACAATGCAATGATTGAATATGTGATTTTGACTCACTGAGGGAGAATTCATTTGCACATGAATTTCCATCCCCAATTATTTTTAACCAATTTTCGTATTTTATATATATATTTTTTATTTTGGCAGTGTTTGGATAGGAAAAATGTTTTTAGAGTCCCCATTTTCATTTGGATTTTCAAATTTCTGCATCACAAAAGTAAATACTGTACTAATTATAACAGAATAACAGAGTGAAAATAATAGAATAGGAGGAAGGTAATTAAGTACACAACTTGCGCAACTATTTATCGGCAAATACAAAATAGTACTTTTTAAAAAATATTTTCTAAAGTAAAACAAGAAAAAAAATAAGCAAGCACTTCGAGTATTATTCAAGAGTATACGTCGAAAAACCTTATCTTATGCTACATAATAACTTTTAGGCCCTAGCCCTTCAAAATATCTTGGAAGAAGGTAAGTTATTTTACCACATTTATTTAAGTTCCCATTTATGTAATAAGCCTTGAGTTCATTTATTGTATTATGTATATATGCATACTCTAGTAGTTAGAATAGTTAGTAACTATATTGCTAGTGTTTAAAATAAAGTTGCGACATATTTTAAAAAAAGTCTATGTACATTTCCTTTTACAATAATATTGAATCTCCTAAATAATGAATAAAAACGTATCTTCAATCAATAGTCATACGTCCCGAATCCGGATGATTATATATCTAAATTATTTATGTAAAAAGTACAAGCTTTTTGGAAAAAAGTACTAACAAGTTTTATTAATTATCTCTATTATTAGTAAGTAGGGCCATAAATATTTAAAAATAGAAAATCATGAAGAGAGGAAATATGAAACATATAAACAACAATATCCTTGTAAATAAATTAATAGTACGTGTAAATGCATATATTAGTATTAAATTTAGGAAAAAATAAGGTACAACATATTAAACGCAATTATTGGTTTTTGGCAGGCAATAGACTAGTTGGCTTCCTATTATCTCTGCCACAAGACGACAATAAGAGAGATATACACCAAAACTTCAAATTTCTTAAATGAAAGCTTTTGTCATTTTCTTAAAATGTACTATTTATTTTTATTGCGACAAGGCAACGATTGAGTTAAGAGTTAAAAGACACGATAATTTATTTTTGTTTCCAATATATTAAGAGCATAAAAAGAAAAATAATTTAGATAAACATACGACTATAATCAGCCTTTTTCTCCTTTTATTTATATATTAATAAAAGCATGAGCATAAAAGAATTCAAAATCCTTTTCCTTAAATTTCAGGTATAGAGAAGCTTTCATTATTAATTACAGTACATCCATCTGATCTGCAGTGAAGTTGAGCACACCACATGCTGGTCCTGTGGTCAGAAAATAAAGTATATAAAAAAAATGGTAATACATATGTATTTTTGTCAGAGTAGAGATAAATAATTCATCATTTCGTTTGAAATACATTATTTTCTTTATTGGAAGAATCTTGATCCCCATGTGGTACGTATTAATTGTTGATTCTTCTTCAAATTATTTGTATTCCGGATTCTATTTTACGTTTTTTTTTTTTAAAAAAAAGGATTATATTTTACTATCCTTGCCTTATTATTATTATTATTAAGGACTACAAATTATTATTTTTTCATGTGAAAAAGAATACATTTACGAAAAATACGTTCATTTATAAAGAACACATTTAAAAAAATGTGTTATGCTTGTTATTGAGTTGAAGCTGTCTGCACATAACTAGTTATTATTATTATCAGTAGTATTATTGTTGTTGTTGTTTGAGGGTGGATTATATTTGACTGCTGATTTATTGGCTCAATGCATTTCAATGGTAAATCAAAATGGATTTTTAATTTATGTAATCCCTTTTAACTTCTTAATTAACCATAGACTCCATTGGAAATTTGCATTTTTCAAGGGTTTGTTTTGGAATCCTGGAGAAACAGATAAATATATTTCTCAGTAAAATTAAAAATTACAGAAAATAAACTGCAATAAAACATTCTATTTTAAATAAAATACTAATATTTAACTAATGATTTTGATTTGTTTTAATAAAACATAATTTTTTTTAAAAATCTGAAAATAAGCATATGATGACAAATGAGATGATCTTACTTAAAATTCCAAAGTTATGAATTTGAACCACGAATTATTCAAGTATGGTAATTCTTATCATGTCTAAACATATTAATCAAGTCAAATTCAACTTAGATATTATAATAAAAAATATATATAGACTATTTAAAAGTTTATTATATGGTCCTAAATTAGTGGAAATCATTATAAGACCATTATTTTTATTGTTATAATTAATTTAAGATTGCCAAAATTAACCTGAACATGACTCGTGACGAAATTTGCTACGTAAAATCCATGACATAGGAATGTCACTCTCGTGCGTTCTCTGCATCAGAAAATTGAAAATTAATTATTTTTGTTTTACCGAGTCTAAATGCATTTAATGCTCACTAACACAAGATTTCAAAGTAATTTTGTATTCTCTTTTTTTTCCAATGAAGGAAACATATGATACACATGTTAATTAAATTTTTGGTATCATTGATTTGTTAATTTCATTTAGGAGAGACGTGTTGAATTTAGAAAATAACATTCACAATTAAAGATTGGATTCCTATCACATATCCACATGCAACTTTTTTTAGTTCACCAAATTATCCTTCCTTATGAAAAAAAAAAATTCCTTTACATCATTGGGACATAGGATTCACCTAATTGTTAGTATATGCATTCAAAAGATAAACAAATGACAATGACTTTTCAGAAGCCTTTAGGAACCGCCATGCCCACCGTCTCAAGCAAATTCTGTGTGTAGGTTTAACTGGCGCAGGTTCCATATGGCGAGTGTTTTTTAACTTATTAAAAAACTCCTTATTATCTAAGGCGAGTGTTTCCAGCCAGCACTCGACGACACCGTTATAAATTATACCCCTCCCTTTTATTTTATTTTTATATTTATAATCACCTTCTTGGTATTATGTGCATATGTTAAAAATAAAACAAAAATGATTTATTCGAGACTTAAATTTAAATTATAATGCATAATTTTTTTTATGATAATCAAGTAAAGAGTTTTTTAAATTGACAACTCGAGTAACAATCCTTATTATGACATTAACAAACCTCTAATCAATTCTCCCGAATTACTCATTTTACAATTTTTGGAGGTTTGTCTTCATCCTTGATTTGAATCAATAATATTTGCCTTGCAAAAAAAAAAACTGGATCTGATATACAGCCCCGGAATTGGTATGGGACGAAACATAGCCTGCACCTGAAGAAACCTACTCGCCAATTGTACTAAATAGTACTATAATTAAGGAGGGAATAACTCCAGTTTAAGATACCAACATAATCGATGGAACAAATGATTATTAGGAAAGGGTTTCGTGCGACTAATGTCTAATGATTGATATAATGGAGAAATTAATAGTGCTCCGCTGGTGGCAAAGTTTGTTGTTTTTTGTTGTGGCCGCCACCAAATAAAGGTGGGCGGAGGCTTTCCTTTGACTGACATCATCGGCAGTCTCCACAACCACCCCTTTGGTAAGTCTTGCAGAGTTGCATTTAATAAAAAAAAGAAACAAAAAAGACTTTGCAGATTTTCTCTGAAGTTTCTGATTATCATCACATGCAATTAGGAAAAAAAATTCTATTGAGTCGTGTTGAGCTTTGTAATATTAAGAATATAAAAAAAAGTATTTATCAAGTTTTCGATACAAAAATGTTTTGCTATTACACACGTAAGAAAAATAAAAATAAAAACTGTTAAACGAAATAAATTATAACTTGGTTCGAGTTGTACTGATAGAATCTCAATCTAACTTGAAGAAGGATTGGACATAAATTCCTGTAGATAAAATTATTATTTTTGTATATAAAGAAAAATATATCATATTTAAAAGCTTAAAACTGATTAAGTTAAATCTGATAATGAAGTGATTAGCACATTTCATTAATCTTTTACGTAATAAAAAAAAAAACAGATAATGTTCGATGTCCACATCAATTTATGCACTAATCTGCTGCAGCTCTTCTAGATTTACTCGCTCATGAATAAAAGAATGGCTTGTTGATTGAATAAAAAATACTAAATGATAGCAATGAGCAGTGATCTCATGTGTTTGGTTGGGTAGAAAAAAATGATAGATAAATTATGGATTACCTCAACTTGGGCTTATCATTTGGGTGAATACTGTATCAACTTCACTTTTGTCGACCTTTTTGCAATAATAAGAAAAAGAGATAAGACTGGTGAAATAGCATTTTAGCATGTGGTGTTAATAAGAGTGTGAAGGTGAATAGGATAAACATAAAAAAGATGGCCCGCAGGTGTTTTTTCTCTTAGAGGAGATCACGCCACCTTTGATTAAAAAAATTACTGGTTGATTAACCTTTCGGAATTTATTGGATTTTATGTTCATCAACTAGATGAGATTCAAGATTTCACAAAAAAAAAAAAAAAAAAAAAACTAGATAAGATTCAATCCTCAATAGATAAGAGTTTTGACGAACTAGATAAGGGTTAAGAGGAAATCGTGCTACGTTTCTAAAAGTCTCCTTGTCTTTTGTTAAATAATAGAAGTCTCTTTATATAGATGGGATATTAATGTTTCGAAATTTATGTTTATCAAATTTCTACTGTAATTATAATGTTGATCATCCATTCATCCTCTTTAAGATAAATACTCTATCTAGCAAAAACATACCTGAATTGTTCAACTTTCTATGCATCTTAAAAAATCGTAGAATTTTATGACTAAAAGAAATAAAATATCATTTTTTTTCTTAATTGAAAACTGTTGAATTAATCTAGAACAAATAAAACTACATACATTTATCCAAAACAACTACTCTCTTCCTCGAAAAATCTAACTACATATACCAGTGAAATTTTTTGTTTCTAAAATATTTTTAATTATTATGTATTATAAATAAGAAAGAGAAAATAAATTTTATTTGGAGAAGAATAAAATATAATGGTTTTACCTTGAAAATAAGAAAGATGTGAGAGGAGATACAAAAATAAATAAAAGTAATATTGAAAGTAAGTAGTTAAATATCTGTAAAATAACTTATATATTAGAATAAGAATAAAATCATTCAACTATTTATATTTTTATATGGAATAATTATTTAATGTGAACTTGATATAAGAGCAAATTTGAAAAAATATATTTTAAATGCAACCTTTTTATTAAGGAATAAAACAAGTATTTTTGGCCCTAAGGAGTAATAAATTTAAAGCTATATAATTAGTAGTTATAATTTCTATAATTTGATTATACGTTAAACATCAAAAGTAAGTAATCTGAGTATGTGAGATTATTAATGTAAAAAAGGGTTGTATTATATGATTTTGGATCTTCATGAATTATATATTAAAAAATGTATACCATTATAAAAATTATGTATGTAATTCATTAAAAAAAATTAAACATTTTCGGACCGATTTAGGAAGAAGAAAAGAAGAAAAAAAAAGTAGACAAGAGAACTCCGAAGAAATGCATGTATTCAATGCCGGCTGCTGCACAGTTTGGACTTCAAAATTCGCAAATCCATACGTTTTGATTTTGGAAATGAAGAAAGAAGATTCGGCTTTTTCCACTCATGACCTCACTGGAATTTTCCTTTTTTCTTTTTCATTTTTATTTTTTACCCTCTATTTTATTTCATCTACTAATTTGACAGCCGACATTTTGTAGGACCACATCTCAGTTTCCACTTACAAGCTTGGCGTGGGGTCGTATTTTGTTTACTACTACTGGTGGCCAATTCGTCCCTAAATCATTTTAATTTACATTGGCATTTACTTCTTCTTCTTTTTTTTCATTATACTTCTAAGTTTCATTTTAAATTACATCAATAGTTGTAATATGATTGTTATTTTATTTATATGAATAAAATATAAGGAAATGCACCATTCATCTAATTTAAAAGAAATTTAAATTGTTAGCTCCGTAGGAGAAAGATATAAAGATCTATTCTCTTTAGACAGATAAAAAAGATAGTTTTATTTACTGTGATTTTATTTTTATTATATTTTTTTTATTCAATTATTATTCTATTTTTCTCGCATCAATGGAAATAATATTGAAATGAATTAAAAAAATACCTAAAAAATTGTAAGAATAACTCAAAACTCAAAAGTCCCCAACAATTAATAGAGATATTTTTTTTCCCTTTTTTGTGTGACTACAGTAATTGCTTTCCTAAAGTGTCAATAAGTTAAAAAATATCCATGAACAAGTAATAGTATAGTAGTATTAGAAAATGAGAAATAATTACTTATAGTACCAATGAATAATAATGTAAGTGTATAAATACGGTTTGGGTTACTCGCATATCAATAGAAATCAAACAAAGATTCCCTCAAAAAACAAAAAACAAAAACAAACAAAGATATTATCGGCACATTACTGTACCCATATTTGTCATTTCAATACCGCAATAATTCACCTTTCAACTACACCATTGCCATCAAAACTCCATAAATTTACGCAATTTCACCTGCCCCGGAGTCCCCGGTCCCCACACCACGGGTACAACCAAATGCGCCCACGCGCCCACCAGGTCAAAATTGTCATTCTACAAGGCCACAACACAACCCCAGGCCCCAGGTCCAAAAGCTTCTTCTCTCTATTCTCTCTCGAACGTGTCTATCTGACCCCAATGATTCACTAAGTCCAAAATGAGTCAGTTACTTCCGTCTGAGATCTCGCCACGTAATCCCCTCGAAACACCTATGCAGCCGTCAGATTAACTAGGACCAAATGACGAACTTACCCTCGCCCCGACTATAAAGTGAGAAGCCTAGGCAGCTTGAAGAGAAGATAGAAGAACCAAAATCTCGAAATAGCTCTTTGAGTACAAACCCTGGGGAGGAAAGAATCACTCTCTCTCAATTTCTCTTACAAGTCAAGATAGAGAGGCCCATTAGGGAATGCAGAGAGATGAGAGGAGCTCCGTTTACTAGCCCACTTTTGGGAGGCGGGAGGGTCCAGAAACCCATCGGCGGCAGGAACTGCCACCGGAAACACGTCGAGGACGGGTGAACCCCATCCGTCTCAACTCTTACTGAAATTTACCATCCCGTAATCCATAAGATTCAGCCAAATATTTGGAGTTTTTCTTACTGTTTCTTTTTGTTTAACCATCGGAAATCATTCTTGGAGTTACGTCAATGGCACCTGAAGAAAAATGTGGTGTCTTGCATGGAAAATATGAGCTGGGTCGACTTTTAGGCCATGGAACGTTTGCTAAAGTATACCTCTCGAGACATTTGCAAACGGGCAAGAGTGTGGCCATGAAAGTCGTGGGGAAAGAGAAGGTGATTAGAGTTGGGATGATGGACCAAATCAAGAGAGAAATCTCCGTCATGAAGATGGTGGAGCATCCCAATATTGTTGAATTGCACGAGGTGATGGCCAGTAAAAGCAAGATCTATTTTGCGATGGAGCTTGTTCGTGGAGGAGAATTGTTCGCCAAAATTGCCAAAGGCCGGCTACGGGAAGATGTTGCTAGGAATTATTTCCAGCAATTGATATCGGCTATTGATTTCTGCCACAGCCGCGGGGTTTACCACAGGGATCTGAAACCGGAAAATCTCTTGCTAGATGATGAGGGCAATTTGAAGGTGACTGATTTTGGGCTTAGTGCTTTTTCTGAGCACCTCAGGCAAGATGGGCTTTTGCACACAACTTGTGGGACGCCCGCCTATGTTGCTCCTGAGGTGATTGGGAAAAAGGGATACGATGGGGCTAAAGCTGATATATGGTCCTGTGGTGTGATTCTTTTTGTGCTTTTGGCTGGATATTTACCCTTTCAAGATGATAATATTGTTGCAATGTATAGAAAAATTTACAGGGGAGATTTCAAATGCCCTCCATGGTTATCTTCTGAAGCTCGGAGATTAATCACTAAGATGTTGGATCCAAATCCAAGTACTAGAATTACAGCTGGGAAAATCATGGAGACCTCGTGGTTCAAGAAATCAGTGCCAAAAAGCTTGAGTGCTAAGGAAGAGCAAGAATTTGCATTCGGAGCTGAAAGCTGGGTTGCAAAGGGCAAGGAAATAGAGTCATTGAACGCATTCCACATCATTTCTTTATCGGAAGGATTTGATTTGTCACCCCTTTTCGAGGAGAAAAAGAGGGAGGAGAAAGAAGAGCTGAGATTTGCAACTACAAAACCGGCTAGCAGCGTGATATCTACACTGGAAGAGGTAGCTAAGACGAAGAATTTCACTATCAAGAAGAGTGATTCCAGTGTTAGATTGCAGGGGCTAGAGAATGGAAGAAAAGGAAAGCTCGGGATTGCTGCAGATATCTTTGCAGTGACACCGTCATTTCTGGTCGTTGAGGTAAAAAAATCCAGTGGTGATACTCTGGAATACAACCAATTCTGCAGCAACGAGCTGAGACCTGCACTCAAGGACATCTTTTGGACCTCACCAAATGGGAATTCGATGCCTGCTTAAATTTCTGAAAGAATTTTGTATTCGAACCCCAGGCGTGTATTCCAGATTCAATGTATTCAGATGGTCAATGATTGTTTGCTATAATGTCAGTGTTCCCTTATTGAATTGTGAGACTATGAAGTCTCAAAGTTCCATTGGTTTGATAGTTTTTAATTGTTCATTTGTGATTCTTGTGGTTGAATCTGTGTGTGTGCTGTGAATGATCTTGTGAATCAGAATTTCCTTTGAATCATAACTTTTTTGTGAATTGGATTGTTGGCTTTTTGTGGAAAATGAACTAATATGTTACGTATACCACACTGTTTTATTGTTATATTGTCAAACTTTTTGTTTCTCATTGGTTAATTATTTGATTGTTGGTGGTATCTTATCTCTTTCCCAAATCCAGATGCAATGAGTATATGCTATAGAATACTGTCTAAGCTTTATTTGATGATTTTTTCTGCAAACAACATGATAATATTAAGGAGAAAATATAATTAAGAAGAACTATAATGCACGATCCTTTGGTCCAAACTCCCAAAGGATGTGGTAATCTCTAATTTGGTTCGATCTTCACTCGTGCCATGAGTTTTTGGGCCGGGTTTTGACTCTTTTAACAATGAGTTTCATTATTAATTTGGATTGAGGTAAAATAACCAATTTAGTCTTTTGTTGTTGTGATTTTAGTTACTTTGATCTTCCATGTATTATTTTACAGTTATTTTAGTCTTTTTTATTTATGAGTTTGATCTTATCTCATTTTGGTTAATTTATGAGTAAAAAATAAAATGATTGAAAAATAATACATAGGATCTATTGTTAGAAAAAGAAGATTAAAATGGCTAAAATAAAAAATAAAAAAAGAGATTAAAATGGAAAATTATGTAATTATAATCATTTGTGTAATTTATGGATAACAAGTAATATAGCTTCTTATGCACAATTTAATGTGTTTTTTTACTATTTATTTTTCTTTGCTCTTAATACATTGGGTTTATTGATAATATATAGGTAAGTATGAGTGAGTGATATATGAATAAAAGTTTACCTAAGTGAAAGTAGATCTAATATTTTAAATGAAGGTTTCGAGAATTTGAACATTCAGAGAGTGATACTTTTATAAAATTTTATAAAAGTATATATTGAAAACAAAATTACATATGGATATTTTAATTATTCATATAAAAATGTTGAAAATAAAAATATAATATCAAATTAATATATATCAAATTACAATTGTAAAAAAAAAAAATCAACAGTGATATGCACAATCATAACTATCAAATTCAGCACAATCACCAAGTTTAGATGGACTTTCAATGAGATAGATTTTGTATCGTATATTTTTATATTAATAATTAAAATATTTGTAGATGTAATTTTAAAAAAAAAATACAACAATTTTAATATTAACAAAAATATATTTCCAAACCTTTTAATCTAAAGACATTTTATATAATAAACAAAAATCACTAATTGTACAAAATATATATATTTGATGAGTTAATTAATTTATAAAAAGAAAAAGAAGAAGTAGCTAGGGTCTAGGGACCTCAATGTTAATGCCATTAAAGTCAGTGAGCAAAATAGTCAAGACATGACTCACTAATGTCCATGGTCTTGGGACTAACGCCTAAAACTAAAAGCTTCTTTGACGTTTTTAAGGAATTTTTGTTTTGAGGTTATTTCGATACCTAGTCTTAAGATTATTTGGGATCAAAAACTAAAAAAAAAAAATTATTTTGATTAAAGTCTCCATTGATAAGACTGATGAGTGCCTACACTCTGATGCCGGTGCATCAACCATGGGGACATAATGGTTCAAAATGTTTCGGAATGCACCAGGAGGGACCAAGTTGGACCGATATGGCTAGAGTTTTTGTTAAATGTCAAGAGCACCAAACTCTATAATTCTCTAGCCTCTAAAACATAACACAAAAGGACTCTACATAATTTTTTAGGGGAAGATCATAGAGACTAAAGTGTTATATTCTACTTTGAAAAATTCTCTAGAACTCTCAAGGGTATATTACTCACTCCCTCGAAAAATACAAATTGCTAAAGTTATTTGTATTTATCTCAAAATATGAATTATTTTATGATATTTTAAAGATATTTTATCCTTTATTTCTTATAATACCCTTATTTATTCATATTTCTTCTCTCATTTATCTCATCAAACATGAATTTCAATAAAATATACCTCTAATAATTAATGATATTTTAGAAAGAAAAAAAAGTTTCTTGATTTATATAAAAATGAATCAAGTAAAGTAACTTGTTTATAAGTAGGTCATGTCCTTCATATGTAGCCTAACCTAAAATACTATCAAGAATTTCAATTATTCTCCTATAAACCCATTCTTTCTTCTTTTTTTTCTCATTATTTTTTAAACATATTTTAGCTTTTTGTGGTTGGTTGTTGGGTTAACCTTATTTATCAAGAGTTTGGAATTGGTTAACATGGCAAGCAGAGAGTTAGGTTTTTAATAATTTAGTGTGTAATACAGTAAAAAAGAATCTGTAGTAATTAAGAAAGAAAATTTAACTTTGAGACCGGATGACGTTGACTATGACTACAAAGCCTACGCCCTACAACAATGGTGATTTTTATTTAAATTATTTTCACTTATAAATAAAATAATCAATAATATATTACAAATAATGTGAAAACAATTCATCATTGTTGATTTTTCTAAAGAGATCTATAATTTAGAACAAGAGAAATAAGACTAATATTTTAATTTGATTTCTGAATAAAAGATAGCAATTCTCTCTCCATTTTAAGATGTAAACCGTTTTAGACTTTTATAGACATAAATTAAAATTTTAAAATAATGCATTTTTAAGTTAAATTTTCTAAACAGTCATCAATCAAATCGTTAGGAAATTGAAGAGTAACGCAATTTATATCCAAAAATTCATTTATAGTCTTTATTTAAAATTAAATATGAATATTTAATTCTTTTTTTATTTTACTCCTCAACAAATAACCGAGGTCGGTTGACTTGTCACTAATTTATAATTTTGGTAAAAAAGATAGACGAAGATAATATAAAAAGTAAAAACAATAAAGATGTAAAATCAAAATAATCTTTAAATATTCAATATTAATTATTAGAAAAAGTATAGTAACTAAACCAACTAGTTTTTCTACATTAAAAAGATGCCAATATGAACTTGACCTGAGACAGACTTGATCTGTTTTTAAGAATGAAATATAATAAATATATTTTTATTTTGATAAATATTTTCCCAAAAAAAAATCACGCTATAAAAAAAATTTCTCAGCAAAGTTGCTCCTAAATCACTCTCTTTTACTTGAACATTTGTCTTCTTAATTTATATGTAAATGTGTAAAATATTACTTATTCCTTTTAAAATACATTGATTCAAAATATTACTTATTACTTAACCCTTGTTTTTTTTTTTTTTTTGCTTTTCAATGTGTCTATAATTGATATTTTATAAATATTTTATTCCCATTTAATAATTAATTAAGTTTAATTTATATTTGACTTCCTAAGAATATGTATTGAGAACATATTTAAAATATTATATGAAATTTTTTATTATTTTAGCATCTTTTTTAATATGTGAGCAAATACAGAAAAGAACGAAAGGAGTAAATTTTTTTCCTTTTTTTTTTTGGAAAAGGGATATGATATATATTGCCTTAATCTGCACGAAAATTCTGTACAAGAGGCTGTCCCCCCCCCCTCCCCCCCACCCCTAAAAAAAAAGTGTGGTTGTCCATTACAATATGACCTTTCTAACTTTGTATATCAGAGAAATTTTGCCAACTAGTCTCTGCAACAAACGGCCTCCTTCACCTTTCTTTTCATTTCTTGTCCCAGACAATAATTAAAGACATCCAAGAAACACGTCACACATATAAAAGTGGAAGAGCATATAGATAAATAAAAATAAAAATAAACACTAGCCACTGTAGGAGTTGAATTGCATGCCCTTTTCCATCATGATGGACCAGACGATCAATGAAGGATAATTTCAAAATAAATGGCACAACAACCATCTTGTTCCCTACTTTTAATTTGGCTTGATTGTTTTTCCTTCTTTTTTTCCCCCTTTGAAAGGGAGTTGAAACTTATTTTCAAACAAATATTTAGTATTATTCTCTCAAACTATTATATATATTTTTATTTTAGAGGTTCAGAATTGACTTCACCTCTAACTAAATTAATAATATTATTATTTTTATGATAATTAACTTTAAATTAAATTAATTTTTAGATTAAATACCAGATATATATAGTATAACTTATTTTGGAGTATAAAATGTGCCAAATTCTATCTCTCTCTCTCCTTAAAACTAGTAGCAAAAACTTTAATTAGCTCTAAAATACTAGTATAGTACTCCATTCATCTAAAAAGTGAGGATACTTTGCATCAAAATAAAAATGAGCAATGTTTTGTCTCAAAATATAATATATTTTGTTACTTTTGAGAGTTATTTTGTGTGTTAATTTCAATAATACTCATATTCTTAAATGAGGAGAGAAAAAAACAATGTTTTAGTTTCAAACTTTCAAGAAAAAGTATGGCGTAATCAATGGACACAATTTAGGAAACTAAAATACCTTTTTAATATGTGTTAAATGTCCAAAACATCTCATATTTTGAGACAGATTGATTAATTAAAAACTTAGAAAATTGTAACTAATTAACCCTCTTTAATTAGATTATAAAAATATTTCAAAACTAAAAGTGTTGAAAGAAACTCTTTACATAGAAATTAGTACTCCAAATGTGGTACTAAATTACATAAAAAGACTAGATTATTTTATAATTAAATATATGACTTATAGAATTTTATTAATCATACCTTTAATCCTTGTTTTTACTATATAATTTTTTCAAAATTAAAAATACTAAAATTTTATTTGAGATCAACTATGTAGATTTAATATAATAGGTATATTATATATTTAAAGTAATATGTTAAACTATCTTGAATATGAAATTTGATAAGTAATTTTGAAGCTGAAAAAAAATTGTTTAACATTTTTAAAATATTTTACTCATATAGGCCATTGTAAAATTTGGTATCATATTTCATATTCTCTTGACATGACGTATTTATATTTTGGGATGAATGAAATAATTTTGTATTGACAGTAATAAATAAAATGCTTCAATGATTAGATAAGGGTATAGTAAGAATTTTTTTTAATAAATATTACCTTAATTTCATGTTGCAATAATTACAAACAAAAAACTCAAAAAAGAAGAAGAAGAAGAATTACCTTAACTTTTAGCAAGGCTCCATTTTTGTTTACGAGTTGAAAATGGTCTCTACTTCTATATGTTTTTTTTTATTATTATTTATAGAAGTCTACTTCCATATGGGTATTTCACGTGGAGGGCATGTGGTTTGATGTGGCATTTTACTCGACAACATGGATTGTTTGATTAGTGGGTGACCCAATGTAGGACTATCAGCTTACTCAGGATTAGGGTTAGCCTTGAAAACATTTTGAGAAGAGAACTGCTCAAGCTTTTATAAGAAATAATAATTAATTTTGAAAATGAATATTTATATTTATATTTTAGTTTATTTAAAATTGAATGTTCACTTTTCTTAAATAAACATATTTTTTATCTAAAGTTCTATTAATAACATTTTTAATTTAAAATATTTATATATAACTAACTCATGAATCTCACAATCCATTATGCTAATACCAAAGATAATTTGATAAGTTAATTAAAGTCAATAAACTTTATTAATTTTTACCTAAATTCAAAGTGAACATTCAATTCCAAACAAAGTGAGTATTTTCTTAATCCAACAAATTTAATACGATAATCATAAAAAAAGCATCCTTTTGATCTCTATATATAGAACCACAAAGGCTAGAAATTAAGGAATTTATAGGAAATAAGAGTGATACGATGAGTTTTTTTTAGTCACTTATATTTTATCACATCAATTTGTAAGGTTAGAAAATGAATTTTTACTCAAAATATATTTTGAGAAAATTTGTTGTGTATTCACGATATAAATATAGTCTAGCATGTACCCCTTCGACTTTGGAAAAACAGAGTTATTCTAAAAAGACATTGATGACCGGAATGGCAAATCGATATAATCATCGATTTTGTTTTTACCTACAAGTCTTGCCAATGCCGGATTGATTTTTTTTTATATGTACCAATCTTATCAATGACATACTTTTATTTTTATTTTTATGGAGTGATCTTGGCATCGACATACCAATTATTGCTTTAATTTTTTTTGAATTAGAATCAAGAGCCGACCTTGTCAATGGCAAAATGTTTTTGGTCGTACAAATGAATATGCAAGGGGGGAATTCTATTATTATTGATTTCATCTTTTGCACCCAAATAGGGCTCAACATTTTTCATTTTTTTTTATAAGTGAACATATTATTAAAAACATAAATAAATTACACAAATGAGATAATAAACAAATGCTTATATCTTATGGTAATATAAAATAAAGTAATAAAAACTTTAAAGTAATAATCTTTTGCAAAAATGAATGGGTCTATAACAAACTTATTCCCACCCAATAGTATATGACATAACATTTTTTAAGAAAAGATTCATTTTGAATAAAAACTCTAGAAAAATTAAGATGTCACTTATAATCTTAAATTATCTCTACCTTTTATTTCTCTGATTGATTCATAATACATGTTAATAATCGTAACTTTTGTCGACGTAGAGTTGGTTCTTATGTGACTAGACAGGTCTAAGAAGTTTGAAGGTTGAATGTTTTGGGTTATACTAAGTCAAGTCAATTAAATTTTTGTTTATAATTTCAAATTCCAAAATACTGTTTTTAGACCGTTGCCTTTTGCAATCATTTGAGATATTAATTAAAAAATTATCGAAAAAATCATTGAATAATTTAGATTATGAGTATTTGATTAGTGTTTTTTATTTACGTGATATTTAATTATTTTTTTAATAATAAATTATTTTTAAAATATATATTTTGTTTTCTTTTTTATTTATTTTTAAATTTACTCTTCCATATATCGTGGTGCTTTGTAATTATTGTACTATTTGAGCATGGATTTGTCAGATGTTTTGTAGTGCTCAATCATTGTAGTATTTGAGCATCGTTTTGTCAAATGTTTTGTAGTGCACAATCATTGTACTATTTGAGCATATAATTGGCTAGGGTACCCCTAGGGCTAAAAATTACTCTACAATGCAGTCATTGACAGATTGCATTGGCAAGAAAAAAAGACAGATTGCATTAGCACATGAAGAGCTTATTAGTGTGTCGAGTTACAACTTAACAGGATGGACTTCATCTATGTACCTGCTGTGTATTCGACCACGACATGGATCAAACATTTGTCTAATGAACAAATAGGGAAACTAATGTGGTGCCTAGTCTTTTCATATTAACTTTGAAATGGAAAGCTATTGACATGTCCCCCAACTCTCTTGGAAACTTACTTAGAAACTCCAATTCGACCTAAACTTTATAACCTAAGAAATTTATTTAATTCTAAGGAGTTTACAAGAGCAAGATAAAATTTCACCAGCCCACTTTAAACCTAACTATGACGGATAAAACATAGTAACAACAAAATAAAAATAAAGATGTCTTTTTCTTGTCATTTTTGCTTATATCTACAATTAGGGTCGATCATGAGATTTCAAAAAAGAAATAAAATTACACTATTTTAATACAATAGAAACACAATTTAATGTATATCTAACAAGCCCAATAAAATAAAAAAAAAAGAGGAAGAAGAGCTTCTGGGCAAATCTGAAGAAAAAAAAAAGAGCTGCCCAAACAAAGAAAAAAAAGGAACAAAATTATATCATTTTCATATAATAGAAACGCAATTTAATTTACTTCTAAGATAGAAATATAATATAATGTACATTTAATAAAGCAAAAAAAAAAAGAGCTTTTGGAAAAAAATAGTGCCCAAACAAAGAATAAAGAAGGTAGAAAAGGTGGGATGATTGGAGAAAGGGTACACCTCCAAACAAAGAAAAAAAAAAGAGTAAAAGGGAAGAAAAGGTGGGATACTTGTCAAGAACGGTGCCTCATGGCCAACAATTCCAAGCTTCAACCATCTAGTCTAGAGAAAAAATTGAAAAAAGTGTGGCCTATTTAATTTATAAATTTAAGCGGCCTAATGCACAACTTAGAAGACTCAATCTTCATCTTGAGTTATAGTCAACAACTTGATATAAACTCTAAGCATATAAGTGACTTTTATAAACTGCTAATAAGGGAGATAAAAATAGGTAAAAAGCCCAAATTTAATTAGGGTAAGCAAAGTTTTCCAAGGAATATGAGAAAAATATTATAATCTACAGATATTAGTAAGCCATGTGTCTTAGATCTAGAAAAAAAATAGACAGGTACAAAAATTATAAGGTTTGTGGCAAAAAAACAAAAGAGAGTGAAAATACTAAAAAATAGCAAAGAAAAAGATCCAGGTAAGATTTAAAGTTTCAGTGAAGGACAAAGTCTTGAGTTGGCTGGAGAACAATTCAGCTCAAGATCGCCCATAATTGAAGAAGAGGAGAAGAAGAAATTGGGGTAGGTCCCATAATTTCACTTTGTTACTTTAAGTCAATAAATTGCTTAATATAAACTCAGTGAAAATAGTAAAAGTTAGAGTATAAGCCACTTAACTCTTACAATAGTTTAACTAATACTTGTCCCTAGTGGCATAATCGGTTGGTAATCATGCTTGATGTGGGAAAAATCTCTCAAATCGGTCGAATCTCGTGTGGTGCAAATTTTCACTGAAATATTGTGAATGTTTGTCTTGAGGTTTGTCGTGTTGGCTCACATGTGTCTGTTACTCGAGTACATCCATCGATTTACAACCCGCTTGATTAAGGGACCTATACATGTGGTGGAAGTCCTCTCTCCCTCGTCAAAAGTTTAACTAATACTTTCATATATAAAAGATCTCTTTGCATTGCTTGAAACTTTCATGTGGAATTAGTTTTCTCTTCAATTCCTTTAAGAGCTTGCTTCCATGTGAAATAGTAACATTTAGCTTGTTTGTGAAGAAGACTTGATGGCTTCCATGTGAAATGGAAACATTTAATGCAAATATCCATCAAATCATAATTGTACTATTTATTTAGAAATACTTTTTATTCAAAATTAAATGTTTATATTTTTATTTTAAAATGTTCATAATTTATTAATATAATAAATTTACATTAAATTAATTCATATAATCCTACCCCTAAGCTCATGCAGAATAATAAATATTTGTACATGACTATCTAAATTATCAATGCTCTAGTTATTTTATGGTAACAATTTGCTCTATAAGCATTAGATTTGAAGTGAAGTATTTAAAGCGATAACAAGTTTTTATAAATGTCATAGAATGTAATTCTTACAATGATTTTCAATTTGTCTCCATCTTTTTCTTGTAAAAAAAAACATACAATTTATCAAGTGAAAAAACAAAAAAAAATCAAATTAAATTGATAATTTCTCGATAAATAGCCAAGTAAATTCAGTTTGATTGATAAAATGACATTACATATGATTTTAAATGTAATGAATTTGAGTCATATTATTAGTGTATATATATATATATATATAAATAAATGATAATCTCTTCTAATCAACACCTAAATTATTACATTTATGAATTCCTGTATCTCCCACACGCAAAAGATAAAGGAATCTTACCTAAACTATGCTGTTCATTGTCACAATCATCATTAGACATTTTAATTGCAAGGACATGACATCATTTTTTCAAAATGACAAAATTGAAATTCAAAACTCATTGATTGACAATATCATTTCAACGCGTCGATGGTTTCATCAATTATTTTTTGCTCAAAGTCTGGGTTCTGTGGAAGGTTGTTGTGGGATGTTGACAGAAAATGAATTATAAGAAGACAGTGAAACAAAACCATAAAGATGTGCAAAACATTATTTCTAGTGTTTTGCAGAGTTTATTTGAATAGGTAAGAATTATTCTTTTTTCTTTGAGGAAACCTAAGAATTATTCTTATTGATCGATCTTTGACATTATTTCTCAAAAAACTTATGAAACTAAAACTGCCTTTCACGTGTCTTTATTGTAAAATGTTTCTTACCTTATCTGAGGCATGTCATTATAATTACTTAGGAAATCTAATTTATGGAGTTCAAGAACCGATGAAAAAGAAGAAAAAAAATTTCCTTGTTTTACTCTAAATAAAATGTTAGGCCAGTTTCTCACACTCGTGTAGTTATTCCAAGGGAACTTAACCACTGTGAAATGTCCATTCACTCAATTGTTACAAAATGTTTCATGCATTACTCTAATGTTTTATTAGCAATTTAGTAATTTGAGACGTCATATTGTAGTCTCATTAGTATATTGGAAGTTCATTTTTTAATTTCATGAAACAAGTCAATGTTAGATTATACTATGTCTATATATTTTTTATTTACTGAAGAGTGTCGAATCCCATAATCTAAGATTTTGGATGATGTATGTTTATCATTGATCTACAGCCTCTTAGACAAAATATGTCTATATTAGCAGCAAGTTTTATGTCCCCCAAGGTATGTAAAAAACATTTATGTTAATTAACAAATTTACCACAAGAATATTATATATATTATACATTGGTGAAAGTCTCTTGAGAAAATAGAATAAGTATTCCACCATGAAGTATTCTAGCCACTAGTTAGACAAATTTATCGGTTAATTTGAGATAAATGATGAGAAATTTGTTAATATCTATAAAATATTATTGAGTTTTATTTTTATTTCAATTTTAAAAAGTTTTAAATTAAATCTTCATTCTCGAATAAATCTGTCAATTTTTAGATTAGTGGGAGTAAGTGATTTTGAACATCGTAAAATTTTGATTTAAAAAAAATAAATAAATGTTGAGCAGCATATGATCATTGTCATTTATTTCCCCCTCTCCGGACAACTTTGATTTACCACCTGTCACCGGCCCATACATCTTTTCTAAGACAAGGACCCACCACTCTTCTTTATGTCTCCAATCACTGATTATAATATTTATTGGACTCTAACAGCTAGTAGTGTTTCAGTTGATCTTAGTAATTCTATAGCAAGTCGTGTCATGAAGTAATTACAAAAATGAATCACTTAATCTGCTAAAGCAGTTCAAAAATAAATAAATTTAATAAATACGATTAAAGTATAATTTAAACATCATAAAATATAATACACACAATTAAAATTAAATTCAAACAAGTGCGGACTGAGACAACTAAAGTTAATGTTAGAATTTAATAAAATAAAAAGTATTTTTTCCTCTTCTTTTTAAAGTAAAGCATATCGTTTTCAAGAGTTAGACAGACATGTTGAAATTGTATTGAATATTGCATATTTAACTCGCCTTTGATCTAAATCGACTTATTAGTAAATATGTCAACTATTTCAACCTTAACTTGCTATAACCCAATATTTATTATGTCCATAGGATATTTGCATATCATGTCACGTTGAATGCTACCACTCCTTCAAGGTGTATTTGCATTTGACTTACCAACTAGCGATCCTACCATATGATATAATTAGAGTATAATATATATATATATATATATATATATATAGTAGATTAGTTCTTTTGAGGATGTAATAAAATCTAAACAACTAATTATAAAAATGTAGAACAATAAATTTCAGTAACCAAACTTGTCCCCAGACATTAAGCCTATTAAAAAATACATAAGTTTTTATTCGATTAATAACATTTTGATTTTGTATAACTTGTGCGGTTTAAACATCGATGGGGGTTTAAAGCACAACAATTGGCAAATGTAGCAAATAATTCATAATGAAGTATTTTTCTTTTTCTTTTTTTAAAAAAGACAACCAATTAGATTAAAAAAAAAAAACAAAACCCCACATTGGAAATGAACACTTTCGGGAGTTTTTTTTTTTTTTTTTGGAGGATACTTTTTGGAGCACAAATGTTTCTCTCCGTCTTCCTTTTCTCTCAACTATGGCAAATTTTTCTTCTTCTCCTTATCTTAAGAATGATTTCTCCTTTCAGGGATCTACTGAGTCTTTAAAAGGCTTTAATTTTTTTAGGCTTTTTCCACATAGAAAGGGAGCCCAGTGGCCCAACATTAACATCAAATTAGACTTTTAAAATAAAATTTTAGAACTCAATCCAAATAAATTCTCTACCTTTTTTTTTGATAAATAAATAAATAAATTCTATACTTATTAATCTAAATCTAAATTTTCACTTTCATTGGGATCCCCTTGGTAGGACAAATCTAAGAAAGAAGTTTGACACGGAAAGGAAAGGTTCTGGGAAAAACACATGCGTGTACGGAAAAAAAATATTTTCTAGAGAAAATAAATCATTACGTATTAAAGCATTTTTATGTCTTTAGATATGGTTTTCTTTTTGTATGCAGAAATATAACTTTAGTTTGACTTTATCAAGAAAAAATAACAACTTTTACTTGAAACTTTTGGTGGTGTGGGGGATTGGAATAGAGCGCATCAAAGGGCATCTTTGTAAGGACAATATATACATTCAATTTAATTTTAAATTTCTTAAAAAACGAAATATAGATAGAATTATTATTGTGAAATATGTATTAGAAAATAAAATGATCATTAGTTATTATAAAGCATGAATAATAAAAGATATAATATATCTATGGTACCTTGATATAGAGTGAGCAATGATGTTATTGATATTTCATCTCCTTACTCTCTTATATGTTTATTTATAGTAGTGCGATAATATACAATTTGATAGAGTAGAGAGAGAGTCTTAGAATGGAGAAATGGACCAAATACTCTATTTATAGATAATAGAATGACATTTTTCATGATATGTTATTTAGTATGGTTTCTTGATTCTTATTCTTGTAACTCTTGTAGCATATGAAACTCATGTAACTCATCTCCCTGTTTTAAATTAATGGAGGTAGTGATCTTTAATAAAAAAATATTTACACTAAAGAATTACTAGTGATTCTTAATTTAGGAGTTACAATTTTGATTATAACATCATAATTACAAATTGTTATAATTGAAATATGAGCTACAATAATTGATGTTAGTGATAAAGATCATATTTTAACAATATGCTATATTAGATTTCTGGTGTGAGTTATAGTCCTTCCTACTCTAGTTTTCCTTTACAGCTTGACAATCGCAGTCTCCTTGAATGCATGGTAGCTGAACAAAACTAGTGTTGCTTGATCGGAACTTTCCTTGCCATGTGAGAATAGGTTTCAACTAGGGTTTCCAATTATTTATTTAGAGTAATAGACCTTAAATATTAATTACACCTTTTCTAAATATACATATATATATATATATATATTAACTACACATTGTTAATATTTTTTTTCAGTTTTTGTGTATAACAATAATTTAAATGTTACATTTCTTTTCTTTATTCAAATTTTTACTAATTTTCCTCTTTGGTTCTTATTAGTACATATAATTTTTATTCTTATTATTTAATTATTCTTAAGTGTAATAAATGTATGCAAGTTTATAAAAATTATAAACATGTTAATAAGAAAAAAAATAGATATAACTATTTTACATGTATAAATATTATGATTATTTTAAATATTTTACATTCTAAAATTATTCTAATTCTTATTTTTCATAATCATAATTATCAAAAACATAAATGATATAAATCTCTTTATCTCTAAGTGAAATAATAAATATAAATCATTTGAGAGGTTTTAACATGATTTTTAAATGTAACACAATTTTACTAAATATAACACTCTTATATTTTATTTTTTTTCTAAAAAAAACCCTAATACACTTCTAAAACTCTACCAACTTTCAATCTAATTTTAACAATTTTGTTTGAAATTTTGAACATCACTATGAAAAAATCATCATCAACAAAAATTAGTAACCAAAATAAATATCTCATTTATTTCATAATCTTGAAAAATAAAAAATTCTTCAAAAAAAGAAGAAGAAGAAAAGTAAAAGTAGTAGTTTAAGACAAGAAGTGTTTTTGTCCCACGTAGATTCCTTGACAATAGTAAAAAAAGAATGAAGGATTCCTTGACAATAGGAGTGTGCTTGTCCCAAATGGATTCTTCAAAAGAAAGTAAAGATAATGTTTAGCTATAAAATTAGAGAGGCTAGACTTGCTAATTAGATGAATCAATATGTAATAAAGGCCCATGAATTAGGTGTGTTGAGAAGGGGTGTGGCTCAATCAACCAAGTGCCTTTACTTGGGCTATTGTGTGTTTGCCAGACTTTGATTTGTATTTTAGGTGTGTTGGCCAAGACTTTGATTTGTATTTTAGGTCGCAATTGGCCCTATTGTGTGTTTGCGTGTCCTTCTTCAAGGCGTGGTCGGTCCATTTGCTTAATGGTAAATCTAGTTTTCTCACTTAATTAATAGTTTAACTTTATTAATTTTCCATTCTTATCATTTTCATATTTGGGTTAAATTTGAACAAAACACATTTAAATGGATAGTGTGTAAATCCAAACACATTTAATTGTATAATTATTTTAAATAATATATTAATGATTTTATTAGTATTAAATTATATTATTATTGTTTTCTTTGGATCAATTTTACAAATATATATACAAAAAATATGACATTCATTTTAGTTGAATTTGATAAATAATTATAGAATGTTTTAACTAAAAATGATTTAGAAAAATAAAAAAACAAAAATTTATAAAAAAAATATTAATTGAGATTCGACCTCGTCTATACCTAAAATGTTTAAGCGAATAAATAATTAGTCACGAGATAAGAATATTGTTCGAATAGAAATTGCAAATTTGGGGAAAACCATGCAATATCAAGGAAATCCAAAATTGGACTTTCGATTCTTCAATTGGAGTGTCTATTAGTTTATCTAAATAGTTGGTTTGATATTGGACCTTGTTCAAGTGTAATTTTATATAAGAGAATAAAATTGATCACGAGAGGAAAAATATTGTTTGAATCAAAATTGCGAAATTAGGGAAAATTATTCCTACATTAAGAACATTTGAGATTGCACTTTCCACTCTTCAATTGGAGGTTTTGTTAGTTGCTGTCAATGGTAGATTTGATATTCGACCTTGTTCATGCGTAATTGTATATAAGATAATTGAATTGATCACGAGAGAAAAATATTGTTCAAGTAGGAATTACATGTGTAACCAATTGTTCATAATACTACACAAGGAAATTTTTTCATCTCTTTGTCTTAGAACTTTGTTTACATGGTATTAGAGCTTTTTATGCATTTTTCGTGAGTTTGAGAAACCAGAAACTTATGGTTAAGTTGTGTTCCAAGTTTCTTGAGAGACTTGCTTGCCAAAGTCTTCTTCTTCATCTTCGGAATATATTGTCAAACTACACTGTCCACACAGTACCTATTGTCCAAACAGTGACCGAAAAACCTAAGAGGGGGGGTGAATTAGGTTTTTATCCGATTTTTCAACCTAATTCAATAAAACACCTCTTTGACAACAAATATCAAACACTTGGTGTGCTAGTTGTGTGAGAAACAATGTGTTCAAGTAAAATGCAGAAATTATAGCAATGAACACAAAGATTTATAGTGGTTCGGTTTATTCAACAAAACCTAATCCACTACCTTGAGTTACCTACTCAAGGATTTATTTAATCCCTTCACTAATCAAATAAATGAGATTACAAAAGAGGCTCACCCAATTCACCTTAGGGTTTTACAAATAACCTCTCAAACCAATCAAGGCTCACTCAACCCTTGAGTTTTATAACACAATCTTGATTATACAATAATCCCACCACTCTCCTTAGTGAATCCTAACAATACAATTCAATTCAAGGTTCACCCAAAGGTTTACAAACAAACCTTGAATACAAAACAACCTATACAAGGCTCACCCAAACACTTAGGGTTTTATGCTACTTACAACCTTGATACAATTACAATCAATAATATAAGATAGAGAGTTTGATAGATATCACCTTAATGTGAAGATATATCAATTTGAATCACAATCACCTCTTTGAGTAATGGCTTGTCAAGATTGCTCAAAATTCACATTTGAATGTAAAAACCCTTCTTTAATGATTTTAACAAGATTGATGTTTATAAAGGGTTTTAGAATGTTTCTAAGATGTTATAGGATCAAGATATTCAATGTTTTTGCTCAAAAAATCTTCTTTTAAAGAATTTCAAAGGTTTTGGTATTTAAAGGTTTGTTCCCAACCGTAAAAAATGAAGCTGTTGGAAACCCACTCAGGAAGTGTGGTCGACCGCATATCAGATTGGTTGTCCTAACCATCATCCTCAAGCTCACTGGACAACCACTGAATGATGATTTTTCATCTTCTGGTCGACAGGACTTCACCTGCGGTCGACCTCATGGTTGTCCACAGGTTGGCAGATGAACAAATTTGACAGCACATGCATCCACAAGATAAACTAACTTGTGGATGATACCTGGACCACTTTAGGTCGACTGAAACATGTTCATTTGTGTATCAACAATACTCTAACACACAAATGGTGATTTCAATCAACCATATAAGTTATTGTATCAATCCAACAAGAGTTTATGAACCATTTAAGTTTTAAAATCAAGATGCATGGTTTTCGAAATACCAAAACATATTTTAACATATTAAAAACATTTTGAAATAACGTTTTAAGTTCATAGAGCAATATTTAGAAACCATTACTCAATTAGAGGTAGAACTAGAGATCAAAATATATAACTCTAAAACTATACATCTAGTTCATATCTAATCCAATAAAAGTTTGTCTTCAAATCTTGATAGTCTTGACTTGTATACTTCCTTGAAGACTTGAAATCTTGTTGTTGCATGGATTAGATCATGAATCCAAAAACTCTATCACTTGTACACATAAGGTATTAGTCATCATCAATGTTTGTCATTAATAAAAATTAAGACATTAAAAGCTTTAGGGCTTTCAGTGACTAAACACCATAATAGTAACTTTCACTAAAATAGTACTTCCTGCCCAAATGTTTTTCAAATTTGTTGTAGTTTGCTTGTCTCGACCTTTGTAATATGTTTTGTACTTGTTTGAGAGTCAACATAGATCTCATTAGTTACATGGGTAGCTTTTGATTTTTTTTTGTTTTGGGGTGTTGATAAGATAGAGTAGAGAAAAAATATATTGTAATATTTGCAAAGGAGTATGCCATATTAATTAAGCTTCAAGAACATCAATTTAATCTTGTTACTATCATTGCCGAGTCAGGTAAACCTAACACTTGTCTTGTTTCCTCATATTCAAAATGAGACATTTATTTTATTACTACATATCACATGACAAGAGATTTTAGTTCATTGTCTAACTTTTAGTCATAAAAATATATGACTCATGTTACTTTAGCCGATCGTTCAACTTCACTTAATACCGCTTAAGGCAAAACGGTTGAGTTTGAAATACAAACAAACTCTATATATAAATGAATTGCTATAATAATGCAATATGCTTATTAATTTATAGCTTTAGTGGAAAGTTATGATATGTTTGAAACAATTATTCAATATCACTTATTGGTTTAACATCAAATTGTATATTAAACCAATTGTCATTTTGAACATTGATAATTTCATTGATGATTTACTATAATTGGACAAATAATTCTTATAATAACAACCTAAATAGGAGAGTTGTTAGATAGATTGAAAGCTTTTGTTCCGTAATTTGATAACGAAATATCTTTAATCAACTGAAATTTTGACAGAAACATGCAAAATAGAAATTCGGATGAAGTTGGTTTAGAGCTAAAATTGTGAGAGGGATTGTTGTTTTATTTGAAGTTTGATATACACTTTTTATGTTTTATTATATAATGTTTTCATATTTGATGTACTTTTTATGTTTTTAATATGAAATGTGTAATATTTTATAATTTAATTTGTATTTTTTAATATTTTAATTTAAAGAATGCTTATTTTACCTTTTCAAAAATAAAATATAAGTAATGATATGTGTATTTACATACACTTATACATAATTAATGATAAGTAATTAACAATAACTAAATAAAAATATATGTAAGTACAAAAATGGTATGACACGAGTGCATATACAAGTGATTACTCATTGAAGACAATAACATTTTCATTTTTGTTAATACTAGTAATTTTAACTTCATTCCCAATCTTTTATCCAATAAATTCGGATAATTCTCTTCTCCACTTAGCCAGGTCGAATAGGTACTCATATTTAGTAGGTAATGGCCCATCCTTCCGCCCTTAGCCCTAGCAGCCAGAAAAGTCTTACCCTTTGGAATTTCTGTAAAGTTCCGATTACACCCTTCTCGATACCAAAAGGCAGTAGTGCATAAGGGTTTGTTGAATTATACTCTTTGTTTCTGGTTTCCAAGCAATTAATGCACAAGGGAAAGAACATAATTTGAACATCCTTTGGAGAAATAAGCTAAAAATTAGAGGAGGCGTTCGGCCCACTGACTGGAGAGTTGAACTCTTGATACCAAGAAACATACAAGTTAATTATCAAAAAAGAAGAAAAAGAATACAAGTCCAAGCCAACCAATTTGGGCTACAACGAAACCCACTAAAATTCACTTAAGAAGCCCACTATCAAGTAAATAAATCATGGCCCAAAACTAATTAACAAATACTCTCTCTCTATTAAAATGAAAAACCCCAAGTGCAATGGCATTAGTGTAAATTAACCCACTTTTAAATTGAAGCGAGCCCTACCTTACCGGCTTACCCCTCCCCGTAATTTTGGACCGTACAGGCTACAGCTTTGTTCTCGAAGAAAAGAAAGTATAGAAGGTAACACACCCGTCTCTCATTCACCAAACTATCGATGGCGTTGGAAGCTTATGCACAAAACCCGGGTACCAAAATCCAAACTGATGTTCTCTCACAAGCCAGACAAGATTGCTACAAGGTAGTAATTGTTACTCTAATTAAATTTCATCGAGATTTTATTTTTTCTGTTTATGATTCATCTTTAGTAGTTGATGAGATATAGGAAAATTATTTGCGCCATACTAGTTTTTCTGCGTATTTGTTTCAATTAGGATCAGAATGTTTAATTCATATTGAATATCTGGTGCCCAATAGGCGCGTGATGCATTCTACACTTGTTTGGTGAAAGAATCAAACAAGAAACCCACTGAAATAGCATCGGCTGGGCTGCTATACCCTGTGGAATGCAAGAAAACCAGGGAGCAATTTGTCAAACAATGCAGACCCACTTGGGTTAGTTTTATGTTTAAGTTATTGATGGGTTTTTTTGGTTGATTTTCCTGTTGTATAATTCTGAGCATTTATAACTGCTATCTAATTAACTTTTTCAATGACCTGTGTTTAGGTGAAGCATTTTGATAATCAGTATTGCCGTAACAAGACTGTTCAGAGGCTTTTGGATGATAAGGAGTCAAGGAGAGGTCCGTTGTCCCTTCCACAGCCATATACTTTCAAACTCAGTTGATGACTCTAATTGCATATATGCCTACAGCTATACGGGAAATTTAGCTATCTGGTTTTAGTGTTTCAGAATTTTGTTTTGTTGGGTCACCATGTAAATCCACAGATTGTTTAGCAATTAGCAGTGCAAAGTATGACTTAGAACTAATGGACAAGAGTACATATGCTGAAGTTTCTATTGCAGAAATCTTTTCGTCATGATGCCTACTGAATGTTGCTCTTATATTATCCCGTTTTTATCTTTGGTTCATATGTTAACTTCCATGTGAATGTTTCAGAAGTTTCTCTTAGAGATTTTAGTTGCTTGGTTTTAGGAAATTTATGTAAACGGTTTCCATGTGGGAACTCTTCTAAGTAATTATGGCCTCATTGGCTTGAGTTGAACTGTTTTGACAGGGGTGTAAAGCTTAACCTCTGGGGAAGAGTCAAGTGAATGCTTTTATTGGGTGTCTTGGTAGTATTTTGGTAATCTGCTTTTGCATTGCCAAAATCTCAAGTGAGAGCACTCTGCTTTAGCATTGCCAAAATCTCAAGCGAGAGCACTCTGCTTTAGCATTGCCAAAATCTCAAGTGAGAGCCAGGAAATATAGATCCACTTTTTCATTAGGTATTTGCTCGATGAACAAAGTTTGCTCGTGTGGGCAATAGCAGCTACATTTAGTTTGATTTTACTTGGATGTGGTTAAATGTACTTCTGGTGTGAAGAATTGAACTTTTAAATCTGTGGATTGCATTTTTCAACAACATAGATCTTTGCTTGACGACATTGTAATACATTGAAATGAATATCTCCATGTTGATTCACCCAGTGATCTGTGTTTTTGATCCTGACAATTTTAGCTCATAATAATTTGTTTGCACAATGCGGGGAAAGTTCTATTGCTAGGTATTTGCTTGTAAGGTGAAACTTACTGATGAATCTTTTGAAAGGAAGGATAAATCATTTTGATTCCACTTCCTTTTACATCTGTAAGGCAACCAAATGAATGAGACCTCCATAACTTTAGGGTTAGTTATAATTTAGTTTATGGTTTTAGATCTTTTGTGGTAATTGCATACAATTTTTATCAAATTTCCTATTTTATTTAAGGTGTTGCTATACTTGGTGTAATAGTTATTATGCTTCTAGATTTACATAATTTCTTCTAAATTTACATTTGTTATGCAAACATTCAACACATAATTAAGGTCAAGGTTTTGTGAAAAACAACAGAAACACACTTTAAAGAAGAAAAGTTGTGCAAGATCTATCTGTATGTGTTAAAACCTCCTTTTTTTTGTTTCCATCACTTTTTTTCTTTGATCTTTTCTCTTCCAGATAGTCTTTGAAGGGTAAAGTTTCATTAAATGTAGTGTTTTGCTGCATTTAAATTTTGAACAAACTTGAAAGTGGTTTTGTTTATCTTGGGGGTGAATGGCATCCAACTTAGCGCAATATGGGGCATCTCACTGTGATGATTGAGTCCAGTAAAATGATCAAGTGTTTAAGTTGTGCGTGGTGAGAAATTGTGTTAGAGCTTAGTACTTAGACCATTTTGCTAACCTTTACTTTTTAACTGATGATCATGTGTGGGATTTTTATAAACCTAAGAACGATGAATTCAATTTGGAATATTGGTAATCATTGTGATATTTTGGCATAATATTTTCAGTATTCTGTTTTGCAGTACATGAGAGTTTGACTTCACAAGGAAAGAAAAAATCATTTGGAAAAATTGGACCTTACATGGTTAAAACAGATTGTTATTCTCAGGATGTCGAAAACACTATATGTTTATCATCAAGTGCTGAACTGAATCTCATAAATCCTTGACAGACTCTACAACTTGAAATAGCTCTACTTTCTTTCCTCAAAAAAAAAAGAAGAAATAGTTCTACTTTCTCCAATGGACTTTTCCTTTCCTTTTGACCCAATATGTATCAGAGTAGGATGGAAGGTAATATCTGACATTAACGCTGATTACTTATGTTTGCAAGGTCATTGGAACTTCACAATAAATTAGTTGATTAATTACCGGTAATAGGTAAAAGTTGGATCCCATCAGTCCTAGACTGCAGCAGCTTAAAGACAATGTGACATTTGGAGGGGTTTAAGAAAGAAGCATGTTTTGATAGACTTATCCTATGTGCTTCGTCTTAGTTTTTGACTTGGTGAATAGATAAATAAATACAATGGCCAGGTATAGCGGAAATAAAGTGAATTTGCAATTGTCCTTTTGTGTTCATAGTTTGAGATTGAGACGTTGTTTACTGAGAGTTAAGAACGTTTTTTTTTTTGCTTAGAGCATCCAATATCTTCCCACATAAGATTAATCCGGATTTGGTTCGGATCGTATCCGCAGAATTTGACTTTTATTCAGAGGAAGCATAGTTCAAAACATTTTAAATATGGTCCTCTTGAAGAGGATCGAACTTACGATCTCTCATCAGCTTAGCAGACTTAACTACTTTTTGGTTTCTCCTATTAGAGGATATAGATGTGCTGCTATGAAGGACAGCTATGATATTGAGTTTTTATGTGATCTGGAATTAAGTTGAATAATTGGCATCAGTGGGTTAGAAAAAGCTACAGGTTTATGTGAACCCTCAATTGTTGTTTAATTTTGTCTCTCATTATTTTTTATCACTTTTCAATGTTTTATTTTTCTGGAAAATTACAAATTTTTTCCCCTTGGAAATAAGGAAGGGAAAAAGGTTGGAGCAGAAAGAAAAATGATCTTTCTCGACCTGAGAGAACATCTTCCTTCTTACTTGGAAAGCCTAGTTATGCTATGCGACATGTGGTTTGGCACTGACATAGAACTAATTATTATGTACTTAGAGGAATGATGCAGTCGTATTATAGAACAGCTAGTAGATGAACTTTTAGGTTTTTATTGGTCAGTGGTTGAATAGAAGAAAAAAAAAAAAAACTAAAAGTTGGATTCTATGCAAAACAGATTCGTAATTGGCACAATTCATCATACCTGCAAATATTAAAAAGAATTGCTTGAGATATTGATTTCGAAATTTTGAATGTGCAAATTGGTGAGCACCAGCACAATTTGGATTCTTGTTAATAAATGACCCAGTCATGGTTTTCTACAGTATTGGATATGTTTTTACACAAAGAATTAGATATGTTTTATAACTTACTAGTATGAAACTGCAACAATGTTGTCAACATAGTTTATCAAAATCAAGATACCACCTTTTTGAAGAAAGCTTTTCTGTTGATTTATTGATGACTTGAAAGCTTGCCCCTGATAAAGGCGTTAAACATTTGATCACATTTTTACCTTTGTCCCTTCTCAAAGAGCAAACAAAATTTGATGTGTGAGATTATTAATGTGGCTGGAAGCTCAAGCCAGGCTTAAGAGTATGCAGTTTAATCATATCTATGTCTCTGTTTGGGGAAGGGACATGGGTGTATTTAAGATGATAATGTGACGCCATGAGAAACATACAACGTGAGTTTTATTTCTCAATCTTAGGGAAGAGCGACAAGGGCACATCTCCTCTAAGGAGGCAGTGTTGCAGTCTTTATATGCCTGCTTCTTTGAACTTGTTTTCTTGATTGTAATAATACATCAACTTTTGTTTGTTTAACTATCTATTTGAATTCAGTTAAGAATTTTAACTCGATCAAATATGAGTTTGCGAATATTTTATAAGCATTTGCAAACAATATAATTAGATAATGTTTCTTTATATATACAAGAAAATATATAATATCAAGTTTTTTAATATATAATACACTATTTTTTAATAATATTTTATGTTTATTTTATTATATATTATTTCATTCGTACGAAATTAAATATTTACATTTGACTTAATATATAAAAATTAAGAAGAATCTTTAAATTTAAAAAAAGTTATTATATTATTCTTGTTATTATTGTAAATATGAGTGAGATCATATGAATTATTAAAATTAAGTCTCTTGATATTCTTTCTTAAAAAATAATTCAAGAGATTATTACTAAAATTTTAAATGATAAATATGTTTATTATAAGAAATTTACCATTTAATCTCGAATATTATAAAATAATAAAAATGTAAATAGTTAATTTTGAAGGAAAATTAATGTTAATCAAACTATTCAACTTTAACTAGATAAATACAATAATTGAATGAATTTGAACAAAAATAAGAGGTTTCCTCCTCCCTTAACCTTTAAGAGAACACTTCTTGGGCTGCGGGTGGAAAAAAAGCGGACGTGGGGATTTCATTATCAAGACTGTATCTGAATGCTCCTCACCAACTCAGGTTGGGCGTACATAGCATTCCAATAAATGGCCCAAACCCATTGTCGAATCCTAAATAGTCCATAGTAATAAATAAAATGAATTTGAATACAAATGTTTTTTTGAATTTTTTTAATACAATTCGAATAATAAAGAATTAAGCTCGAAATCTTTAGACTCCATTACAATGATAACATCAAATTCATATATTCAAAAATTCCGCATTTTAGATCCAATGCTTACGGTGCACCTAGATAAATTTCGAACGTTTATCAAAAAAGAAAATAAACAATCTAAATAGAGCAATAATTTTAGTCTATCTCGTATATAAAATTAATAATTCATAATTATTTTGAATATATTATAAAAAAGTAGTATCGACAATACATTATGCTGTATTTTTTATTATTTAATAATTTTTTTAACTGTCCAATATATGATATCCAATTGTCATCATAATGTCTATGTTTGATTTATACAAAAATTAAATAACACTTTTAACTTGATGAAGTTACAATCATATTCTCATTATTTTTGTTATTATTAGTAGTATTAAGTTACACGAATCTTCAACACAAGTTTTATGTATTTGTACAAATGTCATGTAAGAGTTTTATGAATATGTATACAAATGTTATAAAAGAGTTTTATTTGTTATTATACGGAACTCTTCCATAAGTTTTATGGATTGTTACATGAAATTCTTATTTTAATTTTTTAAAATAAATTTATTATTTTTTCATATATTTTAAAATAATAGTTTGTTTATTTATTTTTATTTTTTTAATATCTTAATTATATTCTTGTTTTAGGTTTTCCTTTCCTCCAACATTGTACTTTTTTTTACAAAATTGAACGTGTATTTTATATATTAATAATGATGGTTTGAAACTGTAATAAGTATGTCACTAAAAATTGTACCTTTTTTCAATAAAATTTTGAATGTTAATTTGAATGGCGTGTTGTAAATACATCATTAAATGTAAACATTGATTGATTGAGAAAATTGTCAATTGATTGTCTCTAGTTTGCTTTTTTTCTTTCTCGTAAAAAATGCAATTTTTTTCCTTTTTTGGGGAGAATACTTCATCTAATCTAATTTTAATTTCATGATTTCTGTGATTTTGTTCTTTTATATCTTACCATTATCAATTAAAAGTTGAACACATAGAATGAATTTCCACTTTGTCTTCCTTGAGCGTTAGAAGTTTTAAATGCAATTAAGTAATAATAATTTGACACTTTTTTTTAAGTTATCAGTTTGATTTAAATGGTTTTAGAGAATGAAAGAAAAAAGATTGGCTAATGTTATCTTTTTCTTTTGAATTATCTTCATTTAAGAGCATTTTAGTCTAAAAAACATGTGTGATTTAGTAAATTGGTGTGAGATTATGTTATGTAATTATGAGAAATTATTAATTAAGTTTGATTTTCTTTTTTATATTTCTTAAGAAAGTGAAAATGTATTTATTTTAATATACTTATTTAGTTAGAACATCTTTAAAAAAAAAAAAAATGAAGATGCGAATATTTAATTCAATTCTTGAACAAGAGAAAGTACAAAAAAATAAAATAAAATTCGATGACAGTAAATTATCACGTTGTGTTAAAACTTGAGTACTCGATTTATCTTAATAAAATTGTCAACGAAATCTTCCCAAACTCGCTCAGTCTCTTCACTGGAAGTTGGGCTCAGCAAAAGGAACCTGAGTATGGCGTTTCTCTTTCAGAAATTTCAAGAGGTACATTCGCTCTCTTTGTAGGCACAATTCACACATACAATGAACTGAAATGGGTATATACTTCTATGTTTGTTTTCCCTTGCACTTCTGGATTCAAGTACACACTCATAAATCATGTCCGCAAGTTATTTGATTGTATGCCCACATGACTTAATATATTAAAATGTGGTTTGTAGTGCTATCCGTTACTATAACCTTTTATCTTTCTAAAACATAGTTA
The DNA here is from genome assembly GCA_019593545.1 of Apocynum venetum. Taxonomy (NCBI): domain Eukaryota; kingdom Viridiplantae; phylum Streptophyta; class Magnoliopsida; order Gentianales; family Apocynaceae; genus Apocynum; species Apocynum venetum. The sequence goes on along the minus strand of SRSM01000326.1, from coordinate 4,616,702 downwards.
ATGATTCCCAGTCTTATGTTTAATGTGTTATGGCCACTAGCTTTTTATGAATTCAAGAATCTATAGTTTGCGACTCCGCAGAGAAAGAAATGATTGAGGCATACGAATAAAGTTTCAGATTTCTCCAGTTTTATGTGTTCTATAAAACAAATTTCTTTGTCTCTGAGGCAACAAACTATCTTAGATTTTTATTTATTTATTTTTACTTTTATTTTCTTCTCCTAATGAATTTATTCTACTTTAGGCTGTGAAAATTCTTGCGAAGAGTCCCACATTTGCTCGAGAACCAAGAACCATTCAGTTTGAAGCAGATATAAACCGACTCTTCCTTTACACCAGGTGAGAAGCCTTCCCACTTGATTGAATTCATTTGTCATTTGTAAACTATACATGATTTGAGGGTCAGATTCTTTTATATCGTTTACGGAACATTTCTTACTCTAGTCAGTTTACCTTGGTGTCTTAATCATTGTAAAGAACTCTATGGTGTTCGTTTTGTTCTTAGTTCTTTTCCTGCCATTTATTGCATCTCTTCTTCTATCAGTTTCCTTCTATACTGGATGAATTGCAAGTTCAACTGTTATGTAATTGACGTGATTATTAATTAACTGATTTATGCTATTTAATGAAGAAATTTTGATTAAAATTCAGTTAATTATACTATTTGATGGATATTTTTACATTTTTCCACTTATTCCCTTGTTTGTAGAATTTATAGTATATTTTCATCCATTTTGGAAATATAAAGAAAAAGAGTAAATGTTGGAAAAGAGAAGTAAAAATAAAAAATAAAAAATCCACATCATCAAGTCAACTAGTCAGACATGGCCACATCAACCGGTGCGTCTTAGTAAAACGAATATATTCTATTTACATAGGAATAGATAGATCCAATCTTCTTCATTTCTTTTGTACTTTCTTTTTCTAAATATCATTAATTCAGCAATTCTAGCATTCCCCTTCTAGGCACTATGGAGTGGAATGATTCATTTCCCTTTCAAGTAAAATTCTTTTGTGCACAACACAGATAAAAACGAACATATATTCTATCTGCCTTAGTTCCTGGTCAATATTCATTGTGAAGCATTTCATAAACTGAAAAATTTAAAGATGGGAAGCTCTGAGCACATCATCATAACTAAGACAAACATCTGAATTGCTTCTGGGAGGCCTGTAACATGTTGTGCTGCGTGTTGATTAAATACAGCTTCTTGGAGGATAAATGATTTATACTGTAAGCTTAATGGGGCCTCAAAGTTAGTTTTATAGGATTGTGTTATCTGTTCATTGTTATACTTTCTGTAAGGCAAACAATGTTCATATGTTATGTACTCTTCTCAAATCTACCAGCACGTACTGTGAATTTATGAGCCATTTATTTAGCGTGCTGTTACAGCATTTGAGTTTTAACTGATAAATACTTCAACTTTCAGCTACCATCGCCTGGGAAAAGATGCTGATGAATCAGATGTAGATGAGATCATTGAAATGGCTAATAATGCATCCCTTGCTGATCAACAAAAGCAAGTCCAGGAAAACATCCACTCTCAAATAGAATCTTTCTGCAAGCATATGCATGGTATTCTCCTTCCTACTTTGCGAACTTCTGATAAGAGCATGGAATCATCTGCTGAGAAGAGCACTCGTCATAGTGGTCTTTGTCTTGCTGTTGGTCAGAGTACTCCGTTGAGTAATCATCCTGGTAAGGGAAGAAGAGGCTATTGCATTTCCATTTGATGTTCACATTCTTTGTGATGCATGTGGTTGATATTTTACACAATTCATTTAGGAATGAAGGTTCTCATAACGTCTAGAAGACAATTTTAGTGTGTGTTTTACTTGTTAATATACTTTCCACCACTCCACTTCTCTTGTAAATATCTCGCAGGACACCTTATTTCTTCCTTCTTCACCCTCTTACTCAAGCGTCGGGCTTTATGCAAGTTTAGCCCTTATGGAACATGCTCAGGCTTGGTTTGATAAGGGCTCAGCTCAAATTCAATATTTTCAAGCTCGAGTCAAATTGGAGTCTTAATTTCAAATTTTAAACGAGCTGAAATGAAATACTCACATGTTCATCTCAAAAGCACACTAACACCTCCAATAAATATTCATATATATATATATATATATATATATATATAGTTATCTAAATAAACAAATATATGTTTCTAAATTTTTTTGACAGATATTCATAACCAAGCACAATTTACTAATTGAACTTGAACTTCAAATTGACCTCGAGGTTTGAGGATATTATATAGAATTGAACTTGAGCTGCATCTCAAGCATTATAAAAATGATCCAATTCAAGTTTGAATATTATAGCACCTTGACTCTGCTCTTGTATACCCCTACTCAAGCCCACTGCTTTGCTGTCACAATTGCCTGTTGCTCTTTCTTAGAAAAATAAATTACACCTCTCCTATAACTTAATCTTTAAGCGGAGTTGCTAATTAAGATGTGGTCTGTAGTGAAAATGGTTATGTGAATTTTAAAACTGCCTGGACCTTCAAGTATCATGTGCAAATCTTTGGGCCAGTATTTTAACCTGGGGAGAGAGTAGGGAGAAGGATGACATTGATGGGTCTTATTACTGTTGTTTAGCTGAATGGTTCTAAAAACTGTATCTCTCTCTTTTCTTTTTTTTTTGTGAGAAGTAAGAAATTAACCATTCAAATCATCATCAACCAATGTGCAACATATGGGGCCAGTTCCCCCATGATCACACCATGATTTTTGGGGGAAGGTGGGTGAGTGTCAGGAATGGGCATGCGGATATTGCCAAAATTACAAAACTATATCTTTGTTAGTTAATCACAAACCACTTATTTCTCCCCATTCATTCATATCTTTATAGTGGAAACATATGGGGTTTGTTATTTCCTGTTATAAAGGGCAACGTTCTAGATCTCCAGTGAAATTGGCTAGTTTCAGGAAACAAGGATCATAAGTCTGACAAAAGGATGAATCAGACAACATTTGATAATATAGGTAGATATTTCGCTTCAAAAGGATTGTTGTGTTGATCTGTAATATTTGAGTTGCTAAATAGTTAGTCCTTTTTAGGATTAACTCCATAAAGAGAATTGTTCTTGCAGAAGCTCTGCAACCCCCCCCACAATACTTTTTCCAAAATCAAAATGGCAGGAATGTGTTTTTTTTTCTGACAATACAAACAGTGAATCTAAATAGTTACCTTACATGTATAAAACAAGCTTCTCTACCAGATCCTCTCCTCTGTAATATCTTTTAAAGTCTGAAACTTTACTTCATGAGAAGTTGCATGTATTTTATATGCTAATTATCGACAGTATGACAGTCAGATGGAGTACTTAGGGGGTGGATGATCCTAGTAAATGATCATTTAAATTTTAAGCTATATAAAAGAGACATTAATCAAATGTAAGTTTATTTTTTTTTCTCATGTTGTCATTTGTATTTCGATTTGTTTTCTTTTTTGCTTTGTTACCTACTTATATGGGATTAAAATGGAAATGTATTTAACTATATTCTTTCAATTTATCATTATCAAGTCCAATATTATCGTTCTAGCTTAGTTAGCTTAAAATTAATCTAATGTAAAATACAAAGGAAAAAGGATTTTTTTTTGGTGACTGCACTAAAATTTAAAGCCTTTTGATGGCAAAGAAGTTTGCTTCCACTAGTATAAAATTCTAGATCCCCCCTGATTGTAAAGCTAATCCTTGATTTTAAAGTAATCTGCAATGCATCAAAAATGTAGATGATTAAGTAATACTTTTCCATTATCAAACTGTTGTGACTGGCGATGACTCTGGACTATTGTTGCACATAATCATTTTGCAAAAGGTATTCCTGATACAAAGCAATTAACAAGGGCTGAGGTGTCAAGGAGCTTGAAGAATCTCATGGGGTACACTCTTGATATCAAGCCATCTCAAATTCCACATAAAGATGCTGGCAGAGGCTTATTCTTAGATGGTGAAGCTGATGTTGGGACTGTCATAGCTTTCTACCCTGGTGTTGTATACTCACCTGCATATTACAGGTATATTCCTGGATACCCGAGAGTTGATGCACAAAATTCTTACTTGATCACAAGGTATGACGGGACTGTAATTAATGCTCAGCCATGGGGTCTTGGGAGTGAATCTCTTGAAAGATGGAATGGTTCTGGTGTTTCAGAATCCAAACCAAATTCAGAAAGTGCTGAAAGAGGATCAGACAAAATTTGGAAGATGCTTAGCAAACCTTTGGATGGTGCTGCAGTGGGGATTAAGGGTGAAATACTGGAGAGGAGAAATCCTCTAGCTTTTGCTCATTTTTCTAATCATCCTGCTAAAGATATGACACCTAATGTCATGGTATGCCCCTATGACTTTCCACTAACTGAGAAGAGCATGAGGACATACATACCAAATATCTCATTTGGAAATGGAGGCGAGATGAGTATGAAAAGGTTTGGCAGTTTCTGGTTTAAATCTTTGAAATCAGTCAATGGAGGGTCTGATGTTCCTGTTTTGAAGACTCTTGTGCTTGTGACCACTAGGGCAATCTGTGATGAAGAGATACTCTTGAACTATAGGCTGAGTAACTCAAAAAGAAGGCCATCATGGTACACTCCAGTAGATGAGGAAGAAGACCGAAGAAGGTGGAGCTAGAATAGAACAAGTGAAATATGGCGATTCTTGATTCCTCTATATGTCTTCAATGGAGGAATCTGTTGCTGTTGCAGAATATTTAAATAATTAGCAAAAGTACGAGTTTCTAGCCAAGATGAAAGGAAAAAGGTAAAGGCAGTATAAGCAAAAAGTTTTTGGAAAAGGGAACAACGAAACAAGAGTTTGTAATTCATTGAGAAGAAATAAATCCAATGACCTAGTGGACTACAGGATTAAAGAAATTTTTGAGACTTCTGATTTGTTCATTCATAGCTTAAATAGGTTGGAATATTTTGACGCGGCCTATCGTAACCAAGTTCTCTCATAGATCTCTGGTGAACATCAGGTTATCATAGATCTATGAGAATTACTTTGTTTCTGAAGGTTGAGTTATGCTATGAAGCTGGAATAATAGGCTTATGTGTGTGAGCTATAATATCAAATAGTTGATCTTATTGATCTGTCTTATACCTTCTCAATCTCAACTAGTTCTTGAAAAACTTTTTCTTGTCAAGTTCAGTTTAATTAACCTGTGGCCTGATAGCTCCCACTTTTAAATTGGCTTATGAGATGCAATGCAACTCTGCTTGTTCCTTGCACCGAAATTTGCCCTTAAATCCTTCAGGGAATCTATTCTTAGGATCTTTCAATACCTAAATCATCCTAAATCCTAATAGTCTATAATTGGTATCCCGTCTGAGGAGTCCTTCTGAGTGCCATATTAGGGAGTAATATCCCTTCTTACCTAGCTGATTTGTTTAGTTATATTGTGATTTCAGGGCACCTTCAGTAGTACTCATCTACTTAATGATACAAATAAAACTGCAATATGTAGTCCCAAAGAATGCACAAGTGCACATATAAAAATGCTCTAAATGTTGAATTTCCTTTAATGGTTAGTTTAATAATATTTGTTTATTATACCTACAACATCGGCATTAAAAAATACACTATTCTATTCTTTTCCCAAAATAGAAGCTATTACATGTTTATGAATATGAAACTAGTGTCCTTGACGTTCATATAGGAAAAATAATCTATCTATTAAGGAACCACAGGTAAAGGCTAACGCAGCTATACTGTGTGATAATTCATATGCTTGCATATAATTATCAAATTGAGTAGTTTTAATACCCAATTTTCTTATGAATGATTTTTTGTTCATTTATGCTTTAAATTTATTAGCGATTAGAAAATCTGTATAGTTGTGTATGAACCAAATCTGCTCAAGTTTTATTCAACTCTGCTAATGTATTTATACACGTTTTTGTGCATATCATTCATGATGACCTTACAAACCTTCTTTATATTGTGTAAAAATCTTACATAGATATGGTCTTCAAGTATTGCATTTAAGAGATTGTATATTATAAAAGTTAATTATACGTTCAGAAATATAAGTTGTTCGACTTACTTTTATACATATCAAAAAACTATTTTTATTCTTAAAATGTTTTTAATTATTATGTGTTAAAAATAAAAAAAATTTGTTTTGAGAAGAAGAAAATATAAATACTTTGTTTTGAAAATAAGAAAAATATAAGATGAAATATAAAAATAAATAAGAGTAATATTGAAAATCAATGGTAAAATAATTATAAAATTTCATAAAATAACTTATATTTTAAACGAATGAAATATTATAAGATGTAATTAAGTACAATACTACTATTTCAAGTAGATTTCTATAACAAGAAGTTCACCCAAAAATTTCCTTTTAAATATTAGTCACTCTATTGTCAATGCACTCTTTGCCTTTCTCTGTTTTCACTCAGGGAATGAGAAGTGTAGGAATGATAATTTGCTTTATTTTGTTTTTTAAATACTTCCTATCATTTTCTTATGTAGGGAATTCGTAGGGATGCATACGTAGTAAGTTATTATGTGTAGTAAAATCTCCTCTTAATAATTCTTTCATGAGGAGATAAAAATACATGTCTTAATGTGCCCTTAATTGGTAGAGATACATCACATTAGTGTTTTTTGCAACTATAGATGTATATTTAAATCTAATACTTGAGACTATGAGCAAAAAGGAAAAGAAGTACAGATTTGTATATATTCTTTAAACAACTCACAAGATATATTTTGAATAAAAGATTTGACAGCAAAAAGTGCTTGAAAGTAAAATTTGATAATTAAAAAAAGAATCACATTCTACCGAAATGGGTTTAAGCCCAGAACATGGCATACTTGTTTCTGTCGGTCCATAAAATTGTCCTGCCCAAACTTGAGAGTTGAGAGTCCCACATCGTCTTCTTGAGCAAAACAATGTCTGTATATTAGCCTTCGTCAAAGATGAGCATAGTGTCCCTTCGGGGACATCCGATAAAATTGGAACGATACAGAGAAGATTAGCATGGCCCCTGCGCAAGGATGACACGCACAAATCGAGAAATGGTCCAAATTTTTTTTCCAATTTTTTCCCAGTTCTGATTCTTGATTCTCGCTTTCTTTCATCAAAGATCTTCCGATTTTTGTTGCGTTTATGGTGTTTGCGTTTTTATTTGGCCTTCTTTTTTTGTTTGCAAGTTCAGTTCTTAATCTGCTTGGTTTTATAACGATCCTTGGATATATTCCCGGAATCATTTACTCCCTCTACGCAATCCCTTTTGTTGATCGGGAAGAGTCCCGCGGGGATGCAGAGTTTGAATTTGATTGCATTCTTTTTCCTTCATGGGTTTCTCCATTGGTTAATCCGTTGAAGTAGGCAAATTAAGAAAGCCCTCCTATTTCCCTTTCGTCCTCTGAAACTTCTGAAGCGCAAACATATATTCAAGAACAGCAATGCAAAACATCGAATTTTCTTCCTAAGGCCTGAATATGAAGCCCAATTAGCGTTAGCGTACTTGCAATTATATCAGTTTTTTTATTCATTGTAGTCGAAAACCACCTATCTTTACAAGGTATCTTCATCTCCTTCCCTTCGTAATTATTTTTTTCATTAACCTTTTTTTCTTTTCCAACAGTTTTTGGTATTGTTTGAATTTTTCGGTTTTGTAGTGTATCTTAATTCAAGATTGGTTTGGTCTTTTAGTATTAAAATGTGTTCCAAGGTTTTCTTTTGGTGCTGATTTTCATCTTAGTACTTAAGATGCAATGTTATGTTTTATGGGTTATTTCTGGGTTTGAAACAAAAGATTGGTTGGAGGAAGGGGACAATATATGCTCAATTGAAGTTTTGTACTAGAGAATTTCTGGAACAAGCCAGACTAGGAAGTTAGTTTGCCAATAAGAGGTGCAAGGAGAGCATTGAAAAGAATATCTTTTTAGTTATCTTGTTTTTTGTTTCTCATTGTTTACTAATTGCGACTCACGAGGATTGGCTGGAATTTCTTCCACGGGATTATGAGAAAAATGCTATGTAAGACACTACTTTGCTTTAATGATGGTACAGCAAATCTAAAAAAGAAGAACAGAATTGCATCTCTTCTGATCCAATGCAATCTGTTTTCAGATGTTGCTCATGCCTATGGATACATTATCATTTCATAGTTTTTTGATACATTATTATTTGTTTAAAGCTTTTTATGTACAGAAATCAATTCGTCGGTGTTGTTGTTGATAAGTATAACATGAAAAGACAGAGTTTACACATATAGTTTCTGTGAACACTACAGGGCATTTAGCTACCTCTATCTGTTGGCGCCTTTATGGCCTCTGGTGTTGGAGTATATTGCTAAATTTAACAAAAAAAGCTATCTATCTCTATGTTGAAAATTAAGGTTATGATTTATTTAATTTAGAAGATCTTTAAGTTCTCTTCTTTCTTACCTGTGGGTATTGAAATAATTCAGGTCAATACGCCAGGGATTTGATGAAAAATTGTGTACTAGAAAAGGAGAACTAGCTAAGGCTAGCCTGTAGGTATTGATGAACTGAATTTGGAGGTTTTTCTTGGTAGACTTTGAGGATACAGCGAAGAATGAAGAATTTGGGAAGATCTGAAAGCATACGGACGTCTGAGCAGAATACATGAGATTGCGCATAAAGTCAGGATTGATGACTTTAAGCAGCTGACCATCAGTGCTAAAGGAGCATTTGGTGTACTTCAGTCAATTGAACTAATTGAAATTGAGGTTATTCATTGAAAACAAATTTCTTTCTTTCTTTACATTTTTTTTTTATCTTCTTACTTTTCTTTTGTTGAAGAAGAGAAATCATTCTACTGATTAAAAACTAGTAAGATTAAGGAGATGAATAACAAGAAGTGCAAAGAGCAGCCTAAGGATACTGTCAATTACTTTTCCCCCTTTTGATCCTTAATTTCCATAGTTATTTTACTTAATTAATCATTATCAATCATCCATCTGCCTCATAGCAATTGTCATCATACTTCATCATTACATAAAATTCTTGTATCCTATCGGAAAAAAAGTGATAATAAATTGTATTGGAAGCACATTTTGAATATAGAGGATTACATTTCATCACCTAATCCTTTCAGTTCTTACTTATGGACTATCCTAAAAGTTAACCTTAATGTATTTCTTCAATTATTGAAAGTAGGCATTCAACTGATTGATGAGTTGAGGGTGTATTTTTTTTCTTCCACTAATTATAATGTAATTTTTTTTATTACATTAGAGAAGGGGTGTCGAATTCTCATAATATAATATAGAAGAGAGGTATACTAGCCGTAACCTCTTTGACTAGTGATAGTGTAACTTATTTCTAGTACAGGTGCAATAACTTTAGGAAGTTCTTCGATGTAACCTTACAACCTTGAAAAAAAATATTTTTGTCATTTCAAAATATAATGTTTTATCATACCTGTTTTTAATTTTTCTCTTAACAAATATATAAAATTTTAATATTTTTGAATGAAAATTGGACAATAAATATATTAGTAAAATCCTAATGGAATTGGTCTCACATACAAAATATAATTTTTAAAAATTAAGTAATTTTAAAATATTTTTCATTTAAACTTAAATGTTTACTTTAGACTTTGTACAAAAATTTACTAGAATTTTGAACAATAAATGAAAATTCAGGTTATTAGAATTTGAATATTTTAGACTAAATTAGTTGTAATGTAAGATTTTATATAAAAAATATATTCATTTTTTAAAAAGGATAAAAATAAATATAAAAATATAGATGTTCCAATTAATAAAACTATGTGGATTGAAACAATATTAAACTTTTAGATTTCCTTAACCTTCTTTTTTTCTTTCCCCATTGTTAATGCTAGGTTGGCCCTAGAACTTGGTTTTCTTTTTTATGGGCCTATGATCCAATACAACTCCAGCATTATATGGATCAGACTGGACGGCTCATTCTATTCTATTTAAGAAAATTTTAAATTTTAAGTTATTGGAATATTTTTTATGTAGATACAAGTTCTTTAAATTAATAAATTTATTAATGAAATTTTGGATGAAAAATAGGTTTATTTTTAAAAATTACATAATTAATTTTGGACTTCTAAAAATAAAACTATGGACATTTCATTCATTGTTTAATAAATATTCACTACATCCATTATTAAAAGTCATTGGAATAATATTTAGACAGGCCAACCTTTTTTTTCTGATTTACCTTTATTTAATTTGTTTTGGAAATAAGAAAGAGGAGAGATGATATATCATGATAATAAAAAAGGGAGTGGAGAGATAAGAAAGACAAAAGATAAATTCTATGTTAGGAATAAGAAAGAGATGAGAGAAAATATAATGTTAAATAATGATAATAGTAAGAACAAAAGGTAAAAAAAATTTAAAAAATTTATAAATCAACTTTTATTTTGGAACAAATATAAAAGCTCCGATAACTTATAATAGAGGATGAGCGAGTATTGAATTGTTCACTATACATAGAGACAAAAGATAGAAAAATTTATATTTGAATTAGTTTTCAAAATCAGTTTCTCCATTATACATAAAAATATCTCTCTAATCATATATATGGATCTCATCTAATCATATAAATATTATTTTTTAATTAAAATTATAATATCGAACAATTTATTAATTATATTTTATAATATTATCAATAATGCAGGATTCAAAACATATAAATCAATTTTCAATTCTCAATAAAAAAATTATTATTAAAAAACAATTTCATTTCAAAACAAAACAAAATCTCAAAATCTAATTCAAATATAGCCTATATGTCTTTGGGAAGATTGAGTGAAAGCTGAAGGTGATTCCATACTTTCCTGTCAAGAATTTAAAAATACGAAAGAATTACAAGAAGATAAGTAAGGAGCCAAAAGATTATTGCCTAATAGTAATACGTCTCTTTGCTGGAAAGTTGAAACAAATTGACAATATTCTAAGCCAATTATTTTTTCTCAACTTCTTCAAGAAACACATAGTTGTCAAGATTAGGATGGGTTTTGAAGTGCTAGATAGAGAAAGCATTGCTTTCTTTCTAGTTGGTAACTCCTTTTTAATTTTATACCTAAAACAAATACTAGAAAACAATGGTCAAAACCGTGTGTTTCCCATTAGTCTTTTCATTGTCAAACCTAGCCAGCTATTTATATACATCCTATCTGACTCATTATTATTAATATTGTAAAATAACTATATATATATATATATATATATGTGAACTTTGTCTACACGCATATTCTATATAAGATAAATCAATGTATGAATACATGGTAATACCATTGAGTATAATTTTTTAATGTTTAAACAGTGATTGTTGGAGAGGTCACTGAATATTGGATCTCTTGATATCACATCAATCACCAAAAAGACAAGAATTTCTTTGGAATGTCGCCTTTTAACCAATGCTAGTCCTCGCAATTTGAAAATAAAAACAATTTGTATATTGATGAAATGCAATAATGTCTTTTGAATTTAAGTTGAAGGTGGAAATTTTATTCATGAACCAACTTGACAAACTCCTTGATCACGCTAGTTATATAGTTTGAAATTAAATGAAAATTATTTTCGATATGTGACCAATATTCACAAATTAAAATTAATAATAATAATAGAATATTCACTTGGGGAAGGACATATTTATATAGAATAATAATAATCATAGAGTATGGGTATTCACAAATTAAAATTCCAAACGACACACCGATATGTGACCAAACAAGAAACTAATTTTTTATTTTCTTTTGATTCCACGAAATCTTGCCTCGAAGATAGAAATGCCTGCAGTTGATTAGAAGAAAAACGTGCAGCCCTCCAAGGGTTTGAGTGGAATCAAAATCAGATGCTAATTAGATGTGTCTCTGTGTGTATATATATATTCTCCAGTTGGCAGCAATTACTAGTTTTTCCATTATGAATATTGTTCTTTCGGTATGATAGAATTTCTCTCTCTCATCTTGCAGAGTTCTTGCCGCCGCTGTTGTTTACTAATTCTCAATAAATAAATAAACCAGAAAAAAAGTTCGTTTCATTAGGGTTGGTATGAAAATTATATATTCTTTGAGAAACCTTGCAGTTTATAGTTTATCTTGCTGTTATAATTTTATACTGCAGTCAACTGCCCATTAAATTTGAAGGGAGTGAGCGTATCTATTTCGTTTTATTTTTCACATACTATTTGCTTTGTTAAGCTTAGTTATATGGCCTTTCTAATGAGTTACTATAGTAATTAGGTCATTCACTTTAGTTTTTGTTTTAGTCTGCATCTTAAAAATATTTGTATTTTTTAAATGTATTCTCAAATTTCATTTCGTAAATGTACTCTATTCGGTCATATTTAGAAAGAGATAATTATTGATACAACGCATTGAAAAAATACAATCTCTCATAAATAACTTATTTTTAAAATATATTTTCATATAGACCATTGTAACTAATATATTGTAGTTTCTTCTAGTATAAGTTGACGATATAGTTATAGAATAAATTTTGCACTTACTACTAGTAAAATAATTTTAATACTAATATTCTGATAATGTCAAATAATTATGTAAAAATATAGGTGACAATCAAACTTTACAAAGAAAAAAAAGAAATTAGATTTTTGCCTTATCGTGTTTAATCCTTTGGCTTTTTTTTCCCCCTCAAACTATTAAAATAACTTTAGTTTTGACCCTTTCATCTAAGTTATCAAAAAAAATTCACACGTGACAAACATGAATATTTTTGCCTTGGATGCATTTTAATGAAATCTCCTTTTTTTTTTTTTTTTGTCTTTTTTCCCTTTCTCATACTCATCTTTTCTTAGATCTCAACGCCTGATCAAGATAGTGGTACACATGGCTGCCAATGATGTCTCCCTACCATGGCCGACGGTGGCTGCATTCAACCAGACTTCATTCATCATTTCATTATGGTTGTTCAAAATTCTATTTTCTTTTCTGAAATCAAACAAAATACTGCGTACACAAGAGTGTGACATAAGAAGCCAAAAATATGCTTATTAATTTCTAACCAAAATATGCAAAGTAATTTTTTTTTTCAAAAATATTTATACATATCCAAATATCTTATGAGACAAGTAAATACAAATTAATTAATAAAAAGATCTTATCTATTATCACAAAAGTTATGAATTGGAACCATACTCTCATATATTTAAAAGAAGAAGAAAAAAAAAGCACCTAATGATTGACCAAGTGGAATAACCATGCATGCATGTCTAAGTGCTTACAAGTTTTTGGTCAGACATTCACTTATTAATCATATGATGCTCCTCATTGACTAAAACTAAAATTTGACGACTCCACTATAACTGATCAGCTGATCTCATAGTCATAGCCAAGATCATAAGCATTGAGACTTAGCTATCAAATGAAGTGCAGAAATTGCTTTTTTGTGAAGTTCATATTTGGACTCAAGTCTTTTGTTCATATTAGAGATATTCAAGCATGCAATTGGATAGAAACAACTACAAAATGAAATACCAAGTCAATGGGCCAACTTTTTTGTTGTTTATATATATATATATATTGTCTAACTTTACTTCCTGAAAACATGTTTCATGTTTTTTTATTGCTTATTAAGTTAATACACTAGAAGTCATTGATTTCCAAAACTGCTGAAATGTAGTATCAGGTCAATGTCTAGTTTACTTCTTTGTGTTCTTGCTTCTTCTTTTTCTCTAAGACAACGACAACCATCTATATTTTTTTTTAGATAGATCTTGATTCTTGATTTTTATTTTGCTATGGGACTGATTTTTTTTATATATAATATAAATTTACACCTTACATGTTTTAAATTTTAACTGTGGCTCAAGTTTAAGTCATGTAAAAGATTGTCTGACACTTCCAAATTCTATTGGTTAAAAGACAATAAATTGCATGTTCTAAAATTTCAACAAACCTTTTTACTAAGACTCAGTCTCAATTGAAAAAAAAAAATTCTTCAATATCAAGTGAAACTTTTTAAAAAGTGTAAAAGATTCATGATTCCATAAAAGTGAAAAAAAAGGGAATTCATTGGTGTATAGGATCTATGCAATGAATTTCGATAATCTCTTTAGCACTTTTCTTATGTCAGATTTTGTAAGTACAGATATTCATCTCATTAAAAGCCTTCTTTTCTTTTTAACATTTCTCGAGGGCAATGATGCTGAATTAATTGACGGATTTTGAACTCTCTTGATCTTTGTCTACTAAAGAATGTATATTATATTCTGACCATGTCTTCTGTATATCATTTTGCCACGTTTAAAATATATTTGGGAGCTTTTTAATTTGGAAGTAATAAGAAAAGAGATCAATTGTTTCAAATGTCTTATATTCATTTGCGTTAAAGGAATTATAATTATCTTGTTAAGAGCATATAGCTAGTTTGCAAAGTAAACAATTTAATATATTAAACTAGTTCAATCACTCATCCCCTCCCTTTTCATGAACAATTTGAAAGTTGATACAATTAAAAACTTCAAAATCCCTCATCTTTACATAATAAAGAAGGGAGATTGACGAATTTAGGGTATAAACTATTTAGATCTGATGAATAAAATACATAAATTTTAATTTTTAAGACACCAAAACTATTTTACTTTGATGATGAAGGTACTTCATCGTTACAATTATTAAATGGCCGTCTATTTTAAAATTTATAAGGGGAATTTTTGTTCATACCTTTATTTGCTGGTAGAAAAGTAGGTGGTGAGGCCTCCATTTCGACGACGTCGGTGACTGTGGTGGTTGCTAATGAAATGAGCTGCCCACAACCAGAATAGCCCTCCCCAAGCTTTCCTGTGATAAATTTGAAGTTTGAGGAAGTGAAAAAGGGATGGATGAAAATGCCTCCGATAAATTTTAAGATAGACGGACATTTAACGATTTTAATGACGAAAGTACATTAATCATCAAAGTAAAATAATTTTGGTGTTAAAAATTTAAATTAAAGATTATGTGTTTTATTTATCAAACTTAAATAGTTTATGTGTTAAATTTGCCAATTTATCTAATAAAGAATAAATCTCCACTAAAAAAAAATTCCAAAGGTCGATACATTTAACTTTTACATTCAATTAAACCCACGAGCAATTTTATTAAAGAAAACGATTCTTCTTTTTTGACCTCATGGACATAGATGAATTGACAAATATTGAAGAGATAGGTGTGATAGCCTTTAATTGCCACAAATTGGAACCCTCACAAGCGCAAGGACATGTGTATTAAGTCTTAAAATAAGATTAGCGTCTCATCCTTTTAAGTCCTTGACTAACTGAGCATTAACTCAAAACTTTGGCTTTTGTTTTCCCCTATTGCTTGTAAAGCTTGCACCCAAATTCTCTACATGCTTGATAAAATCTTTATTTCACCTTAGAAAAAGAAAAAGTACAAAGATGCTCCAAAAGGCTTCTATATTTCTGTCTCTTATCTTTTTTTTCCTTCTTTCCCTTGTTTTGACAAAGGAAAGCAAAGATCAAGAAATGTATAGGTGGCTGACTTGAATTGCTGTAGTAGCTCCTTTTCTGAAAAAGTCAAAAGGACCAGTTACAAATAATGTATACTAATGTCTATATAAGAGAACAATGCCAAACACAATTTGTCAAAAGCAAAAGAAACCCTTTCTTCTAATTATACACCAGTTAGAAAAAAGACATGAACAAAAAGAAGGGCATAAAGCAGCCAAAGTCGAAGCTGTCAACAGATTTATTTTCCCCTTTGGATCAGACCCCATGTTGATCCTTAATTTCCGTAGTTACCTTGCTTAATTAATCATCATCAATCATCCACCTCATAATAATTATCATCACACTTCATCATTACGCACAAAAATTTAATCCCTATCTAAACAATTCGCTGGATACACGTTTTGAATTTACTGAACTATAATTTCCATCACCCAATCAATCCTTGGTGTATTATTAACACACTGACTACTTGCCTCAAAAAGAATAAAAAACACACATACACACACTGACTACTTAAAAAAAAATTTCTCCTTTCCTCAGCTCCTGCTGCAAACTTGGTAAAAGCAGATCTCCATTGGTTCCCTTCTACTTAGTTTATTTTTTTCTTTTTCTTTTCCCTTTTGTTGGAAAGAAAATGTATTAGATCTTTTTAAAACTAATACTCAGAAATGTAAACTTTTCAAATTAAAAAAAAAAATATATATATATATATATATATATATATGAAATGATAAATATATTTATTTTTAATATCTTCTGAGTGAAATTATAGACATTCGATATCAGTAATAGGAAGTAATCAACTAAATAGCAATATAAATGAAAAAAAATAAAAGGGAAATGAAAATGACTTTCATTAAAGAAATAGTAATAGTACTAACGATGAAACATGGATCCCTTGAGCTCTAGTTAGCTTAAGTCAATAAGCTTTCATTAAAAGCCAAGTCTACCAAAATACGGCGCCGTCTCCTGTATATATAATATATATATATATATATAAAAGAGCCTTATTTTGGTAAACTTGACGGCAGTTAACAGAGTTTCAAGTCAACAGTGTCCATGAGCATCAGAGCATGTTTTTCTTCCACTAAAAGCAAGAAAGTCAGTGAACTCCGTTATATAAAACTCTTCGAGTCTCAAGGCTTGGAAACGGAAGTAGAATCTTTGACGGGAAGATCCGCTCCGGCGTTGCCGATTGTGGCCGACTGAACGGTCAAACCAGACATACTGGGCGAAGAAGGCCCACCAGGTTCACCAACTCCGGCGTTAGCGTTGGATGATCCCAGAAGTGGGTTGTTATTGTTGCCGTTAAGATTATGATGGTTGAGATTCATCGTGTTCCTTGAGTGACACGTGGCAGTGGATATGGCCGTAGCCAAGGAAATCGGCATTAGACATAAACCTTTCCCTTGTAGATACTGCATGGCCGAGCCCATGTCTTCTTCCATCAGCTTTGCCACCTGGTGCTCCGTCACCGTCATGCTGTCGTTATTGTTGTTTGATGATGAAGCTGTTTGTGTTCCTCCGTTACTGCTCCGTCCATTTCCTTGTACACAATCACCACCACCCTAATCCAAAAATAAAAGAGAGAAACTTCTAAATAAACACTAATAAAGATAGAATATTATGGAAAATAACTAAATAAAGGAGGTCACCAACATGACTAGTGGACATAAATATATTTAAAACGAATAATCAATGAGTTTATACTACTATACAAATAGATACGTAAGAGAGAAAGATTTCATAAATTTAAAGAAGTTTAATTTAAAAGGAAAAAAAAAAGGGCAAAGAAAAAGAGAATTTTCTCTGGGTAGTGGAATCTGGAAAGTAGGCACGCGTGAAACTTTATGAGAATGTCGTTTTGTGGTGAGAGGAATTTGAGAGGGACAGACAAGAAGGGATGTGGGGTTAGGGGTTGGGGGAGGTTTGATTTGCTGAAGAATTTGCGGGGTTTCTCATTACTAAAATGAGAGCGCTATGCTTATGTTCCTTCTATTGCTGTTCTTGATATGGAAAAATTAATAGGTAGCTGCTGGTGGTACTGTACTTGAATGTTTTAAAGGTTGGCAAAGCTTAATGTCTGTCTACACACCAAGCAATATGCCATTTTCGGGTAGATTCAATCCCCCTTTCAAACTCAAACATCTTAAAAAATTATAACTCATAATTAACCTTTTCAATTACATATAAAAAAATTATGATTTTATTCTCAATTGACTTGTATTTAAAAATTTAAAACAGGTTTATTATTATTAGACCATGTTTTGCAAAACAAGAATTCCAGGGAACCTAGTGACTCTAAATATAATGAGCAAAAAGTAAAAACTTAGAAGTGAATTTTAAATCGTGAGTATGTGTAAGTAGAGTAGTACCTCAGAGGACATATCAGCAACGAGTGGAGCAACAGCAGCAGCACCGCCCAAACGACTCATGCTGAGGACCTGTTTAGAAAAAGGTAACAGAATGGCAATAAAGGAGCTCGAATTTTTTTAAGAAATATATATATTCTTTATAATTAAATACAATTTCTTTGTGACAATTTGTCAAACCAAAAGAATTATTTCGATTTTCTAAATCTAATAAACTAAACCGAGAGAGAGAGAGAGAGAGAGAGAGAGAGAGAGAGAGAGAGAGTACTTTGACTTGGAGCTGGAGGAATTTGACATAGTCGATGATCTCATCGAGCATTGAAGCCTTGTCTGTCTGTCATTCCAAGACCCCACAAACCACCACCATGTTAATAAAACCTCACTTAAAAACATTACTAAATCGTACTAAATGAATACTAGTTTAACCTATCCTACTTATCTCTAAACATTACTAATATAAAGAGATAATAAAGTTTAAAGTTCAAACCATACCTTGTACTGTACTTCTTGTTTAAAGTTATTTTATATATATTATTACTAAATTATAATATAAATAAACTAAATTATTCTCTTTTTTTTTTTTACTAAAACATTACTGTTCATCTACTATTATTTTTCTAATTATAATTAATATATGTTGAGAAAATATATAAAGCTAGTATTGAATAGTAAGATAAAAACATTAGCAGATATTTTAAAAGTTCTAAAAATTGACTGTAATTATTGATTAAATTAATCGAGAATAAATATAAACTTTAAAGAAAAAATAAAAACTACTTTCTTGGATTCGTAAAATAATACAAAACTCAGCCGATAAAAACAATAATGAAGAGTAATCTATATTGCATACCTTCTATAAAAAAAATTGAAAAAACTTAGTTAAAATTAATAACAAATCATTATAAATTTTTTTCAAGAAATTTAATAAGCATTTGTTATTTTTTCTTCTTTTATTATTACAGTTGTGTTAGTCTTTTTTACCTCAATTACTCGAGTAAACCTTTTTGAAAAGAGAGAGTAAAGAAGATGATCCACATTATCTGCTTTTCACGTAAGCACAGAAAGATGCACAAACCAAACAAGCCTAATTCTCATACCGTCACACGCTAATTCTATCCATAAAAAAATAACGTCCATCTAAATATAGCACGTGCAAAGTTTGACAAAGTCAAATTTTACAAAAACAAATTTTGATAAATAATTTATCACAATTAAAAACACCACAAAATTACACTTCAATGACAAATACAACCTCAGCAGTGAACTGTTGATTTTATTCTCAGATGATCTAAGATTTAAATCTCTTTTTTATTTGGAGAAATTAACTCAACTACCAATTATTCTTAATTAAAGTAAGATATGTACAATATATCATAAATCGAGTAATACATAAAATCTTTTTTTATAATTACTAAGTTCACATGGTTGGATTAAGAAGTCATCAACTACTATTAAACATATATTGACCTTTTTATTATTATTTACTTTTTATTTAATACAAGAATTTTTAAAAAATATCTGACCGTAAAAAAGTTTTAACATTCTCAATTACATTGTGAAAGTGAACATTTCAATTATCGGCAGAAAAAGTAATATATTTTTATTTATAAACTCAAGCTTACAAGTTGCATCGACATAGTTAAAATGTGGTAGAATTAATTAGTTAAAAATTAAAAGAAAAAAGGAATTACCTTATTAGCGTTGGGTACAAGTTCCTGCAGAGCCTTCATTCTCTCTGCAATTCTCTCTCTGCGTAACTGTCAGCATTTCCATTGCCACAAGAAAGCAAAACAAAATCAAAGAGAGAATCAGAAACGAACTAAAAACTAGAAAACAAAACCACTGAGAGCAAAACAGAATTTCACATACGAACAAAAACGAGATAATTGTGAGTGCACTTACTCTTTCAGCAATACTATGGGGATCCGTGGCTTGTCCTCTGCGAGCTCTCACCCTCTGCTGCCGTGGCTGCGCAGGAGCTGCTCCCCCTCCAGTCCCAGTTGAGCCACTCCCCGCCGCTTGGTTCATCGCCGGCTGCGCTGCTGGTGCTCCAAAATTCTGGGCTTGCATCGTTCCTCCCTGTCAAAGTGAGGGGAAGAACCAGTCCTCAGTTTGCAGTTACTTTGTGGAAAAGACCAAAAAAAAAAAAAACACGTATGAAGATTGAACGGACCTGAGTGTGGTGAAAATGCTGAGATTGGTTCGAGGGTTGACCAAGAGATCCAGTGAATCCATTGTATAGAGCTTGAACTGATGCATCATTTGCCTGCAAATAAATTTTTAATTGAAAACCCCTCAATTTTTAATACCTAAACTGAATAATCATAATTGAAGGCATTAATTACCTTTTTCATATAAAATTACTCACCGGATTAACAGATTTGAATGGAGAAGCGTCAACGACATCGTTATGATCTCCGTTGCCGTTCAAACTCAGAGGCATGTGCAGAAGTCCACCGTTGCCGGAGGCTCCCGTGGGAGACCTGAGTCCATTTCCGGCCGCTGCTGCGGCTAGACCTCTGGAGAGCATTAGTTGTTGCTGGAGCATCAAAGCCTTGGCGCCGCCGATCTGATGCTGTCGGAGCTTGGAAGCCAAGAAAGCTGACTGATCCTCCAGAGACGCAAGAGGGTTTTGGCCCAGAGGTTCCCAAGGGGACTGTGGTTTAGAGGCGGTGCTCGGAGTAGTGGTGGCAGATAGGTCAGGAGGCCACGAAGAAGGAATTGAAGAGAGCATTTGTTCAAGAAAATCATCATGGGACGACGCCGGATCGAAATTGTGTTGCCCATTCTGGAGGTCATGTAGAGACGACATCTGTGTTTGGTTTAAGATTGAGTTCATGGCTTGCATTTCTCTACTACACGGTTGCATTTTGATTACCAAACTCAAAAAAAATCAGAAAACAAAGGAGAAATTAATTCAAGCTGCACAGAGGACTCATAAACCAGCTATTTTTCACAGGGTTTTTATGAAGCTTGTAAAGAAGTCTATAACTCTACTGCTTGTGGGGTGACTTTGGTTCAATTATAGTGATTGATGGAGAAAGGCACCGACTTAGAAGATTTGACGGGTCTTGGGGAAGAAGAGAGTTGTTTGTTGTGGCAAACAATTAGAGAAATGGAGGTCTTTTGAGGTTTGTGTTTATGGAATGTTTTTTATAAGCATTTGGGTTTGGGGGACTTGGAAGCAGTTTTTTTTCCGAATAAAATATATAGCGGTTGGACTGCTGGCAAAACCACTTTACTGTTTTACACACTGGTTTTGGGAGTTGAGAAGGTCAAGATTGAGAAAATACAGGAGAATCAGTTAGGTTTTATGAATTTTTTATTTTGATAATAAATTATATTTCATTCGTCATATTTTAATTATTTATATTTTATATTTTATTTTTCATTATTTGATTTTAAATTTTAATAAATACTTTTATAATTTTATATTTATTTACAATTTTTAAATGAATTTTTTTTAAAGAATACATCTCCTAATAACATACTAGTAAATACATTTTTTTAAGTTTAATTTCATTTTATTAATTTCAATAATTTTATTAATTCAAGTATAAATATAAGGCGAAATCGAAGTGACTACTTAATATTGAAAATCTAGTGTTCTGGAATTGTACAAGTTATTGAAATTATTTTTAAAAAAAGAAAAAGTGTTAGAGACGGAGGAGAGAAAGTCAAGAATGGAAAAGGGTGGGAATGCTTTTAGTTTTCATGATATTATATAATTGAATATTAGAACCAATACAAGAATAATGTAAATGATGAATGAGATAAAGGGTTAGTAGAAACATATACTAATGTTAGCTTGATTTCATAAAGGTGGAAAATAATCATAAGTATTTGAAAAGAGAAGGAATAAATATTTTAAAGAACATTTTGAAACATTTGAAAAAAAAAAATGAAATTATTACAATCAAGAAGTACATGCTGATTTGTTAAGATCAATTGGGACGACTCCTGTCTCCATTATGTTGCTGCGATTGGAGCTTTAGTTCCTGATGCCTCTGGAACTTTGCTTTGCATTCTACAATTCCCTTTTGCCACAATGTGGATTATGTTGAATTCTATAGTTTACCTCTTCTTGTTCGTTTTGCTGGCATTAATTAGTTCAAGTATGTTATTTTTTTAAGGTGACTCTTTAACCGTGGTTAAGAAGTTCAACTCATCTTCTCCAAGTTTCTCTAGTATTGGTCACTTGCTTGATGCCATTAGCTAGATTTCTCTTCTTTTTTATTTTTATTTTTATTCTTGTCAAGTTACCTTTATTAAATGCTTGGGTAATAAATCTGCTCATTGTTTAGTTAAGAGTGACTCGTCAACTTCTGTTATCTTAGAATGATATTCAAAATAGGCCTCTGATGTAATATTAACTGTTATGACTAATTCATTATACTGATTTTTTTTTCCACTTAAAAAAAAGTGCATGATAAATGAATACTTGGAAGAGCCTCCTAGTTGAAACATGTGTGATCCGGAAGTTTTGTTTCTTAGGAGGTTTGAACTCTATATAAAAGAAGAAAGTTTAAACTCAATTCCTTTTTAAAAAAACAAACTTAATAAATTTTTTAATGAAAAATACTTGATCCGTCCTTTTTTATAAGATGTATTAAGTAAACTTTTTTGTTTCTAATTATAAAATGTTTTATTACTTTTATGGTTATTGTGTATGATATTTTCAAATTTATCCTTACTTTATTGGGAAAAAGAAATAAATAATAAATACTTAATTTTCTAAAAATAAAATAAAATAAATAAAGGTATAGTGAAAAGTAAAATAATTTTTTAATCTGTATAAAATTACTTAAAACATTTCATTAGGAGGGAATATAATATAATTTTTTTAAAAAAAATTATTTTAAGAAGTTGGTAAAGAAGTCTCTTGCTCTACTGCTTGTGGGACGACTTTAGTTCAATTATAGTGATAGATAGAGAGAGACCGACCTGGAAGAATGAGGTTGACAGAGGAAATGGGAAACAAGATGATTGCTGTTGTTTTGACAAAGAATTAGAAATGATAAGTAAATATAACTTAATTAATACTTGCGGTTAGGAAGTTGAATTATGAATGTGACTTGAATTTGAAGAAGTGTGAATCCATTTCTTCTGCCTAATACTAGCAGGATCGGTGGTAAAATGAGCTCAAAATTGAGAAATAATAGGAAAATCAATTAAAGAAAAATTGATCGTCTTTATATATGGATTAAAATATTTGGAAACTTTCTCCTTTTACTATTAATAAAATTACAAACTAGGCAGGTGCAATCAAATATATTGGTTTATTGAATCAGCAACTAGTATGAGGAGTTTTTTACCAAAAAAAAAAAAAAACTAGTATGAGGAGTGTAGGGTTTACCTTTAAGGATTTTCTATTCCTTGTTACAATTTAGATTTGATTTTTACAAATATTTACTACCTTAATGAAATCAAACAAAAGTTTATTATAGTTTTCTTCTTCTTCTTTTATCTGAAAGGGGTTTTTTAAATAAATAATAATAATGTACAAAAGTTCAAACAGGCCCAAACATGGAGCTTTTAACCAAAATAACCCATTTTTTTTATATTTGATCCAAAATAACGTTCATTGTGGGAGGCATACCAAAATAACCCAAAACGTAAATCACATTCACGTCGTCATTATTTTAATTTTTTTTTTCATTTCTTACCAAGGGCATTCACGTCCTTAGGTAAAAAAGAAAAAAAAAAGGCAAGGACGTGAATGCTATTCACGTCCTTGGAATTAAAAAAAAAAAAAAGGTCATGCATGTCTCTCTTAGGAACGTCCTCTTCTTCTTCCTCTTTTTCTTTTATTTTTTTCCATTTCATCATTATTTTTTTCTACTTCTTGCTTTCTCCTTTTTTTAAAAAAAGAGATAATTAGCTCAACAAATAAAAAAAATCAATTAGTAATTTTTTAATATAAACTAATTAGCTAAAAAAAACTACACAATTATTAATTTCAATTTATTATTTTTATAAACTAATTAACTCAAAAAAAAAGAGAAAGCAAGAAGAAAAAAATAATGATGAAATGGAAAAATATAGAAGAAAAAGAGGAAGAAGAAGAGGACTCATCACAGAAACGTGCATGATTTTTTTTTTTTTTTAATTCTAAGGACGTGAATGGCATTCACGTCCTTGCCTTTTTTTTTATTTTTATCCAACAACGTGAATTCCATTCACGTTCTTAGTAAGAAATGAAAAAAAAAATTAAAATAATGACGACGTGAATGCGATTTACGTTTTGGGTTATTTTGGTATGCCTCTCACAATTAAGGTTATTTTGGATCAAATATAAAAAAGAGGGGTTATTTTGGTTAAAACCCCCCAAACATGTGAGCATATAATTAATATTATCTTGATTTCATAAATTGATAAGCATTCATAAGTAAAAAAATTCGCATGTATTCAAAAACTGGAAGGAATACTTAATTTTTGAAACATTTTCAAAAGAGAGATTATTATAATCAAGAAAGTACACACTGATTCCCTCAAAAATAAAAATAAAAACACAGCAATTTAATTAACAAATAAATAATTGATACGTGTTTTAATTAGGAGACTTCATCTGATTGAATGTTTATTTTTAAGAAAATGTTTAAAAAGATTAGCATTGGACTATTTTGTTTTGTAAACATAATTGTCGGTTTCAAAATATATATATATATATATATATAAGTGTTATATAAATTAAAGAATTTAAAAATACATGTTTTAGTTAATTTATCTAAAAGGATATTTTGTAAAAAAGAAAGATTTATACGTTGAAACTCGTAGAACCACATGAAAGGTGGTCAGCGGGTTGAAACTAATTTATCCATATCATAGATAAATCTCATAAAGACAAATGTTTTTCCTATTATACTACAAGTTTGGATTCAGTTTAGAATATGAGGCGAGGCCCACTCCTTTTCATTGGAAAAGGGCAAAAAAAAAAAAAAAAAGAGGAGAAGTTTGTCTTGAAAATGAAAAACAAAAATTGAATAAGATTAACATAAGTTGATAAAGAAAAGTTCATCTGAAACATACAATAAATAAATATTAAATGAGATAAAGACATAATGAGAAAACTAATCTTAATTTTCATAAGGTGTAAGTATTTGCTGGGAAAAAAAAATTAAATTGTGTCACTGAAAAAAGGAAGACTCCCGTTTATAATTTATCTTGAACATATGGCAGGAGTCTTTTGCTTAACCATTGAATTCTTATTTGTACATATGGTACTTCGAACTTGGATCGAGCATAAATAAATTAACTATATGTTTGTGTTGTTCTTTTAGATCGATCACTCAAGACCTCCTGTCTTTACTTGAACTCCATCAAAAAAATAAGATGACTTCTTATGTACTAGTTGAAAATGTTTCAGATCTTTTAGTTCATGGGATTTTATAAAACTATCTAAGGAAAGATTATGACTAGAAGATATGGGTTGATGGTATATAAAGAGAAAATGGGATGATGAAAATCGGTTGGTAGTGGAAAGACTAGCTAAATATTTTCAAAAAATTGTGACAAAAATTCTATTAGCTTGAGTAAAATATTGTGGTTGGTTTTTAAGTAAGATTTGTGGGCTAATTTTGTTATTGGAAGCCTATAAATAGGTTTGGTCTTCCATTTGAGAAGTCATCCCAAATCAACAAAGCTTATCTTCATAGACTTGAGAGCAAAGCAAATAAGATCCCAAATATTCAAGCACTTTAGTTATAATAAACAATTAGTTTCTTAAGTCTTTCTCTAACTGTTCTTTGAGAGATTAGAAAAATTGCTTGAGTGATTGATTTTGTCTATATTCTACAATTTGTGAGAAAAATCAAATAAGGATGTATTTAAGATTTTTATAGGAAGTGATGTTGAGAGTCAATAGAATCTTTGTTTTGTATACACTTGCTATTTGAATTGAATAAAAGTGAGATATCTATTTATTGACGTAAACAAATAATCGAGCTATGCAAATATTTTTGTGTTATTTATCATTTTCATATCTAGTTATTTATTTTATTTTGTTGATGCACAACATATCAGATAATTCAGAAAATAATGACAAAATCAATATACAGACTAACTGTATTTGAGAGAAATATAGAAAAAGTTGGTGAAGTGGAGGTCTCTTTCAAGCACTTGTTTGTAGAATGACTACTGCTAGAGAGAGGCGCCGACTTTGAAGACTTATGGGGTTGGGTAGAACTGTAAAAGTGTTCACATGGTTCGATTCAATTTTTAAATTTAAGAACTAAACAATGGAACACAATTTACAAACTTTTTAATTTGCTTCGATTTGAAATTTCAATTTAAATAAAATAGTGCACATTCCTAATTTTGAGAAATTCAAGTGTAATGTATATTGTTGTGACAAAAGGAGAAGAGGATGAGAGATTTTTAGGTTTTTGTGTTTTGGAATGTTTTAATTTTTATCATCATATTTGGTTTTAATTTTTTTTAATCTAAATAATATATTTATTAGTTGTTCAAGTTGAACTCTCTTCTTACTGAAATTTTCCTTTTTCCTCAAAAAAATTATCTAAACTAAAAAATATTTGCAAGTCACTTTGAATATTAACTGATTCCAAATTTTTTTCAAAAACAGATTCCAAAGCAAATATCTAATAAATCAATATGTAATAATGTTAATATAATGTTACCTATTTGATTTTTTTTTATTATAACGTTATGTTGAAAAAGTGATGAGCTTATTTCGATTTGAATTAGTTTCACCAAAGAGATGAGATATAATTTACTTCAAGAGTAGAATTACAATTTTATACATTTAGAAATCGTAAATAGTTTGAAGAAATTGTAAAAAAATAAAAAATCATCTGAATTGAATGAAGTTTTTTTTTTGTGCAGTTATTAAATTACCAAAAACCTCTTCAATTTGCCTCTTTTTTTTAAAAAAAATTATTTAAAAAAAATGAAGAAGAAGAAGAAAAGACCCCATTTCATAACAGTGAGATCAGAATTACCATTAGTCCTTAATCAGCAATACTACCTGGGTAGTGTGATTTGCGGTGACAGATAAGGGCTGGCAGTGGCAGCATTATCTAGATGAGTTCAACAAAACCAGAATAATTATAACATGATTTGGATCTTTCAAAATTTTCTTCGATTCATTGATCAATCATCTAGTGGTCCTAATTCTGATTTCTTCTCATACTTTAATCTTTGGTCTCATATGGTTTATTCTTTGGTCGTCTCTCTCAATTATTAGCCATTAATAATATATTGTAAAATGAAGCTTCCTCTAATTCTTCCCTTCAGATTTATTCATATAAATTATCATGGAATCACAAGAATCTCCATTTTATTTTTTTTCGCCTCTTTATAGTTTATACTTCCCAATTTTAAAATTTGTCTTCCCAAAGACATCTTGCAACGTGATGACCTTGTTATTTTTACCACTTATAATTATATATGGATCCTTCCTTTCCCATCATGATGCCAAGAAATTCTGAACCTAGACAAGTTATATCAAGGCCTGCATGACCAAGAAAGTAAATGCTATGGTATTTTGCATGCATTTGTGATATTCTATTCTGTGAGAATTTCAACTTAATTCCTTTCAGATCCCTATTTGTTTGGCCAAGAATCGCTTAGTTTTGATCAAATGTCTGTTCTTGTTTTGTATCAATCGCCATGAAATCTATGTAGTATTACATCAATCTTTTATACAACTAATTATTCAAGTTCAATATATGTGCCAAGGTTTGGCATCATAGGACTATGTTCATTGCATCACATGATCAGATCTAGAGAAGACAAAGGATCATATAAAAGAAAATCTGTGGTGTGGAATCCTACTGACTTTAATATAATCAATGGAAGGTTTGCCGAGTAAAAACCATTTTGGTTGGGGAATTTAATATTGCTCACTTGCCTCGCAAGAGATCATCTGATCAAACTCAAGACCTCTGGGTTCATTGCCAATTAGTACGGTCGACACTACTAAGAGAATACATTTTTCAAAATGTATTTTTATTAAAAGAATACATTTTATAAATGCCTTAAACACATATGTAAGGTGTTAAGTGACCACGAAAAGTGGACGATGGAAACGTAATACATTAATTTTAGCCAATTAGTATGTTGCAAGTTAATTTTTTTAGATAAAAAGTGTCACATGACTTCTAATTTTTTACAGAATTTAATTTTAACACTAGAATTTTTTTTTACGAATAATACACTCAAACATTTTAAAGCTATTAAAAAGTGCACGTGATCTTTTTTATTACCAATGCATACATTCAAACTTTACAAAATTATAAATAAAAAAAAAATTCATCTAATGAATGAACATCTTTGTCATTCTCAAAAGCAATTTAAACTCATTGTTTCTAATGGAGTTGTTTCTAATAGCTATTCATTTTGTCAATACATTCAAATTATATATATTATTTCCTAGCTCAATTTGACACATTTTCATTTATATTCTTGCATTATTTAATATTTTAGTTTTAGTTTATGTGTTTTTTGTGTATGTTTTCTTTCCAAGTTAGTTTATTGTATTATATTCTTTTATCTTGTAATAACTATTTTCTTTCTAATAAAATCTCTTTATTTAAAAAAATATATATTGAGAATTGATGGGTTTGCAGGGAATCTATAAATGAAGGAAATGAAAATGATAAAAGTGCCCATTAATTAATTAGTTGCTCATAAGTGCAATGTTTAATAATTTTGTAAAGTTTAAGTGCATATATTGGTAATAAAAAAATTTGATTATATCTTTTTATAATTTTGAAAAGTTTAAGTGTATATATTAATAAAAATAAATCTGTGTTAAAATTAAAATTTAAAAAAGTTTAAGTGCACCTACACTTTTTCCTTTTTTTTTTCAATTAAAAGAAGGGTCCATATTCAGTTGCTTTATTCAGAAAATTGCATATACATGACTATTTTATTACTAGTTCAATATAACTCATTACATTATGAATGCCTTCATTCTTTTATATTTATTCAACAATCTCAATACTTTGTCTCCCCCACTTCTTTTTTCTTAGTCACAACTAATTTTAATTATTCAATACATACATTACATATATGGTCTTTCTTTTCAATCAATTCTTCTACGGGTAGGTAAATATATAAAATTCAATTTTTTTGAACTTACAAAGAAGAAAGTACATGATTTACACACGAAAGGGAAGCAATACTCTAGCAGAACTACAATTTTGTTTCACATGAGAACACGTTTGTTTGAAAGAATGCTACAAAGTGCATTTATTCTAAATTAGAAACGCCATTTCTAAAATATATATTACTCCTATTTTGTTATTCTACCAAGACATGTTCGCTCGCTCCTAAAGCCTTCCGCTCCTGATCAAGTACATGAACATCTTTCCAGTAATTCAATATTGCTTTCTCGTATTGGAACAAGAAAGTGGAAGAAAACCTATAGTTCTGTCACGCCTAAACCATATTAGATCTTTTTCTCTGACACAATTCCAAAGCCTTTCACAGAGATTCGTGAGTATAACTTTTATTGGCCATGCTGATACCTGTACCTCGGGCAATTTAATTAAGATTAACTATGATCCCAATCTGTGAGATCATGAAAGTCATGCCTGCAGAAAGCTTTGAGATTGCATGATGATGATGATTCAGGCAAATATACAAGATACTGATATAGTAGCATATATGGATGTATTGGTATTAAAAAACAAGATTTTATAGGTTAGTTTTCTTATCACAATGTTCTCACAATCTTCTGTCTGTTATTAGGAGATTATACATAGAGAACAATACTAGTCATCAGCTTCATCTTTGAGATATATTCTAATATATAATACTCATTCTATCCAAAAATATAAATACTTAGAATGCACTTTTACACAAATAAAAATATTTTTTTCCTAAAATGTCCTTAATTATTATATCTTGAAAATAAGAAATAGAATATAAAGTTTTTTTGAGAAGAGAAAAATATAAAATGCTTTGTATTAGAAATAAAAAATAAGGTGAGAGGAGAGATGAAAATAAATAAGGATAATATTAAAATTCAATAATGAAATGTCCATAAAATAATTTATATTTTGAGACAAAGAGTAATAATTTATTTAGTGACTTATATTTCTAAACGGGAAAGAGTAATTACAATCGCTATTAAGTATTGTTCAATAATTACAATCGCTGACAAAGAGGGAGAGACATTTTTACTTTGTTTGGTAAGAAGAAAAGAGGTGAATGGAAGAGGTAGAGAGAATCATTGATTTATTTTACATTTTTATCCCTTGTTCTCTAATTTATTAAATACTTTGAATGCTAAAAACGAGATCCATATTGCTATTAAGGGCTCCTATTTATTTTCGATTTCTCAATCATTCAATTTGGAAGGGATAACTGGGGGAAGGGTGAGGAAGGGGGGGGGGGGAGACGGGAGTGGTGATACTCTATCGTAAATTCCCTCCACATATATGTCTAACCAAATTACATAAATAGTACCCATTACGTCTACAATTACTTTCTCAAAATATTCAACAAACACAGGTTAAACTTGAACATACAGTGACAATAATTAGGACAGCAAAAGTGATCAAGAAAGAATCTAAAGGGTATAAAATAGATATAAAGCAATCGATATAAAAATGATGCTAATAAATCATAAACAATACTAGAAAGGGGTTGTTGAAGTTTCTAGGTTAAGATAGAATAAAGTTGCATTTGGTAAAAATGTATGGCCTGACATGATTTGAGTATTCATAAATGGAATTGCACTGAAAATGGGTAACAAAAATATTGTTCAAATTCCTTGTTTCTAGAGAAAGATCAGTATGAAACTTGCAAAGAGTTGGACTGGCTTTAGGTAAAGGTGCTACTTGCCAAGACCCCAAGAACTCTGTGTAGGTATACGTCCTTGTCTTGTACCTATCAATTCTCTCTTTTTCCAGGTGAGTGTCCTTCTTTAGTCTTTACAGCTCACCCCACCCACTGCAATATACATAAGCCAATTGGCCAAACCCTTCTAATCCTATACTAATATATATATATATATATATATATACATATATATATATATATACATATATATATATATATATACATATATATATATATATATATGCCTCCGACATCTCAGAGACAGAGTAGATGACTTCAGGAAGATCAAGATTCAATCCTAAGGAAGAAAAGACAGAAAAATAAAAAGGGTTTATTGTATATTTAAATGAAAATTAATTAAGGAAGTTTGTCAATATGGTAAATCATTTCTAACTTTGAATTTTGAGGAATTATATATGCTGCAGGATATCCATTTTGGGCAACTTGAACTCATTTTGTCTTTAAAATGATTTAGGAGATTCATTACATGCTCTCCCCCCCCCCCAAACAAAAAAAGAAAAAGAAAAAGAGTTGTTAATTGATGATCCATGGAGAAAATAATCTCTAATTATATTTATGCAGCTTGATTCTTTTATAATATTTAATAAACTCAGCAAATTAATAATCATGAAGAGATGATTATATACAATTTATAATTAATGCTCCACAATTCTAAAATAAGGTGTTTAAAATGGTAGTGGCTTTTCCAATTATTATTAACTAACATCCTCCAAAACAAAACTGGTAGTGATATTTCCACACAAAAAAAAGAAGCTTTGTTTCTGTTTTTTTTTTAAAAAAAAAAATACTACACTTGCTAGTATTCTTTAAAATATGGAGATAAATTGACAGGTCCCCAGAAATGATGAGGTGGTAGCCATTAGAACCGTAAAATTCACAAGGTTATTACTAGAAGCACCACTATGATGATGACTAAATTTGCTAAATCGGAACACTAAGGAACACGTATTATTATTATTAAAATATATTATATTATAAGTCAACTATAAAGGGTTTTTTATATTTTTATCCAAAAGAAAAAGAAAGAAAGTTTCTTTAGTATAAATAATCAGCTGTTAGGTTGAGATATGTCATTCAGAGCGAGAAAAGATGCGATGAGTTTTCTATATTGTGTCCGAAAGCATATCCGGTGGCGCCTATCCTAATTCCTAAGGGCAAACTCTCTTTATAGTATTATTTTTTTCCTATTTCTTTTTTAATTAAAAGAAAAGCACAGAAATTAAATGATCAACTCTATTGACATAGGTGAGTTTTTAAGACATGTGATAATAATATGAAAAGAAATTATCTATAACACAAATTCAAATATTCATACGTGAAGTGAATTTTCGCTAAGATTTGTTTTAAAGTTGAATCCTATTGAGACTATTCCATATGTGAATGTCACTCAGTCAAATTCCAAAAATATCAACCCCATTGAATCTGATACAGTGCCAACGTCCATTGGCACTTGAGAAAGATAATTAGACTAAACATGCAAAGCTGGTAGAGATTACCTATCCATTAGTATTTGCATATTAATTAGTATAAATTTTATAAGAGGAGAAAGGAATTCTTTCCTTCTTATAATTAATTAATCATATTTCATTAGCCAATGGTAATGGGGTTAAATGCAGTCATGTCAGTAGGATCACACTGGGGCACTGTGACCTGACAACAATTATTATTGGGTATTTTTTTGGGAAAAAAACTTTATTAATAAGTTTTTAATTTTGCTTAAGTATAAATAATTAGTTGTGGGTTTGTGTCAGAAATACTTAATTCTAAAACAATTAAGTGCTTGTTTACTTCTTTTTTTTAAAACAATGTTTGTTTTCAGATTGGTGCATACCCTATTGTACTTAACTAGAGGATAGTAGAATTTCAACGAGATTAATCAAACAAGTTATTCAAATTCACATATGTTTTAGCTTTTAGGGTTGAAAATTCTCACTTTCCATAATTGAAGTTTGAGAAATGCACTTAGTCATGATC
Organism: Apocynum venetum; assembly: GCA_019593545.1. Lineage (NCBI taxonomy): Eukaryota > Viridiplantae > Streptophyta > Magnoliopsida > Gentianales > Apocynaceae > Apocynum > Apocynum venetum. Next base: position 4,584,079 of record SRSM01000326.1, on the reverse strand, counting down.
TTTCCTAATTGGGAGCCTCAAAGATGAAAGCAAGTCGCGGCCTTTCCCCAAAGGGCACACCAACCATAGCAAGTCTTTCTTTCTTTAAATTAGTCTGCAAACGGAGCTCGAGTTTGGATGATCTCAATTATATTATGTTGATTTCGAGCTTGTCAATTTTTTAATAACTTTAAGTTCGACTTAAGTTTAAATAAAACATAATTTTTGAATCAAGTCCAAGCTCAAGTTCAAAATATTTTAAATTTAAATTTTTAAGAAAAAATTTAAAAAATATATATATGGTTCATGAATAAATTACTCGTTTGCAGCCATACTTTAAATGTATTACTAATTGGATCTTTCTTCTTTTCTTTTGTTTTACTTTTTCACTCTATCAAATGTATCCTAGCTTTCATAATTGTATGCACTTATTTATACTCCCTTCTTTCATTTTTATTTGTTACATTAACTATTTTTCACTTTTTAAGAAAATTAGTTAGATTTTCATATTCATATACCTTTGTTTGTAATTTTTAAACTATTCAGAGTGTTTTTTGTTTTGTTTTGTTTTAATCTCTAACTACTTTATCTCCATGTGCAGCTCTGAGGATTCTGCAATAAGGCTTCCAATATTCTTTAGGGAAAATATCTAAACTCATTAATGATGATGCAACACCTGTCTCACACAAAACAATTATGAGAATAACCAAACTTTGATAATCCAAGATTATCAATAGGATATATAACATTTCTTTCATCAACATGAAATCTGCATCAATAATTTCCATAAAGTCTTCTTCTGATTCTCCTAATTGTTCATTATCAGAATGTTGTTCATCATTTGAGTATGTAATGACCATCAGAGAATCTAGAAATGGTTCATCATCAAGATGTTGAATGGCAGGGTAAACCTTTGACAAATGAAGGGGAGAAAACTACTGTTAAGATGTCCATGTCCAGATTTGGAAGCTTCAATCCTATTTTAGGAAAGGTCAGTTCCTCTACTACAGAATGGACATTTATGTAAATAATATATTTTTTTGGCAAAATCCCTATACCCATCACTCTCTTCTTCTAATTCGTCCAATCATAAATCCTTGATGCCAACTCTTGTACTAACTCAACTAAACTAATTTTTTTTTTAGGGAAAACTCAACTATTGTTAATGAATAAATCTATATTTAGTGCAAAAAAGAAAAAGAGAAAAATGATGGGCAAAGCGGACTAGGCCACGGGCGTAGCAGGCTAAAGTTAGTGAAGGAGATAGGACTGTGAGGTTATATTTTGGGCCCTATTTGGCGTTGGATTGGAAAATTAAATGAGAAGGCCCACCAAAAACTTAATCCAAACCAAATAAAGCCCTTTCTCCTATTCTGGGCGTTCCTCCATGAACAATGCCCTTCCTTAGCTATTGTTGGCATCCATGAATACATAAACACGAGTGTTACTATTATTCATTTCTAATAGAAGGGATGGGATTCACACGCCTAATTACAGACGGCTCATCCTGCCAAAAGAAAAATTATAAGCAGCTCAGTAACAAATTTGAGAAAGATAATCCAAAAAAAGAAAAGATTCATTTTATGAGCTGAATATTTGGAGACATTAGAGACAAGGGGAAGAAAATTAATGCAATTTTTTAATATGATTGATTCTCAATAGATTTTATATAAAATTTTACTTTAGTAGGTGGAAAATAAATACATGCAAACATAAGTTGCTCTCATACAAATAAACTCTGTGTCAAAGACTCAAAATAGTTATATTCCACATCAAAGAGCAGTGACACTAAAAAGCATACAACATAGGGAAAAAAGGAAACAATATTATTCTTTCATCTTATTTATTCCCTTTGCTTCCTCCTCACTATCAAAGGTACATTCTGGAGTTGCTAAAGCTAATCTCTGATATGATACTCGACAACTAAATTACTCATGGATGATTATTAATTTGATCTTGCAAATCATTACCCAATGGTGTATGAAGGGCTTGGCAAATTAATCACAGTGCTCTTAACCTTGACCATCATGTTGATGCTATTAGTTATGCCTTGTGAACCAATTCCACTGTCCTTGATGCCCTGCAGAAGAATGTGAATTTCTCCTTTTAGACATTCATATAGATGAAAAAAAGTTGAAATATTGTAGCATAAAGAATCGAAAAGGTAGCCGTGTCTGGATTGAAGTTCACCTGGAAAGGAAAGTGATCTGGACCACGGGCAGGAGCAGAGTTAATCTGGACTGTTCCGGTTTCCATTGCATCACTAATCAAGATAGCTTTGTTGATATCTTTGGTGAAAACACATCCCTGCAGTTTAGCACATCTTATTACATATTTAATTCGACACCAATTTTTCTCAAGTGAACAGATTCTGCTGAACTTTTGCAAGAAGAACAAAGAAATGGAGAAAAGTATGATAATAATACCTGAAGGCCAAAATTGCTTGCATTGCAGTGGTGAATTCCTTCTTCGATGGAGTTGATCCTTATAACTGGCAATACTGGACCAAATGGCTCCTCCCAGGCTATTCTCATGTCTGGCCTAACATGATCTAGCAACAATGGCCAAATGAGGTTGCCTTCTCTCTTGTACTCTTGGCAAAATGTTGCACCTTTCTCTTTAGCATCCATAACTAGCCCTTCAATAAAGTTTGCTGATGACTCTGAAACAACTGGAGTAATATCGCAATCATCTTCTGGAGGACCAACTGTCAGTTTTGCCACTTTGGCCTTTACTTTTTCGACAAGAACATCTGCAACAGATTCCATCACCAAGACAACCTTAACAGCAGTGCATCTTTGGCCACTGTTAAATGTATCAACCAGGAAGTTAGCAATTCTTTCATGCAACAACCAAAAATATGTTTAATCTAACTTCCAATGTCTCAAGGCAGCTAATGCAAAATTTATGTCAAAGGTCAATTGAGACAATCCACTATGTTTACTGTATAGATGATGTTAGATAGAAAATTTACACCCTAGTACTGGAGTAACTTATGGAGGTATAACTTACAAGGGAAAAAAGGAGTTTGTACGCTCCTAAAGTCAGGTACATTTATAGTCATAAGATCAAAAGAAGGATGCTTCTAACCTGTAGGAAAATCCACCTTTTATGATGTTTGCAGCTACCAAATCTAAGTCAGCATCCTCAAGAACAATACAAGCATCTTTTCCTCCCAACTCCATTTGTAAAGGAATCATGGCTGCTTTTTTTGAAATTGCAATGCCAGTGTCACCGCCAGTGAAGCTAAACAAAATATACAGTTTCAACTGTGAGCACCCACTGACGTGCAAGGGAAAAAACTTCCAAAACAATCATTAGATCTTGTTTACCTTATGCAATTTACACCAGGATGCATTGTTAGAAAATCACCAATCTCAGAACCTTTCCCAGTTACACAGCTGATAAGGCCTTTGGGAAAACCAGCCAAGTGGAAACAGTGCACCATATGAAGAGCAGCAACAGCTCCCTGAATCAAATAAAATGATATTTCACAAATAAACAACATTAGAATGAGTTTTAGGACATAAACTTCAGTTAAGAGGCCCTTGACAGAGTTGCAGGAAGCACCTGAGTTGGAGGTTTGAGCACAATAGAGTTCCCTGCAATCAAAGCAGGCGCAATTTTGGAGACAGCAAGATTGACAGGATAATTGAAGGGTGGGATTGCTAGTATGACACCAAGTGGAATCTGTAATCATACACTTGTTAGTTCCAAATTTTCTGAAGAAACAGTTACCCCAATCCTTGAGTATATAATGGGAAATGATATATTTAACAGTATCGAATGGAAACTTATTACATAAAGCCAATTACAATCAATAGGACATAGATCCGGGAATCTGCAACTTGATACACAATCTCAATTACAATCACCACAAAGAAAGATTCTCAGGTGAACTTAATTGTCTACACAGAGAATGAATTGTTGAACCATGTTTTGGAAACATCAAGAGTATATTATTAATAAAAATCAAATAAATGAATCTCCCCTTCTGAAGAAATTCTAAGAAAATGGCATTAGAATTTCTTCAGAAGGGGAGATTCATTGAATGTGAAGGAAATGATTCATTGAATTTGATATCTTTATAGTTAAATGGCATTACTATCAATGAAGGAAATCTCCAGGCCTAACCAGAACATACAGAGCCAATTGTTGGGAAAGATTTAGCTCCCGTAGCATATAAATCTATATTCTAGTTACAATAATAAAAAGGGTGATCTCTTCTATTCTACTTCTATTGAAAATTGAAGAAGTTTAGCTGATATACAGAAAGGAACTTTAATTTGGTAAAGCTGGAGACCTATGATTACTTTAGACATAAAAGATTATGCATAAACTTACATTGCTTTCTAATGCAGAGTTCAATTTACAGTTTGGACAGACAAGATTTATGCTATGCAGTTTGCAGTTTCACAGAAAATAAAAAGAAAAGAAATTGTACCTTTGAAGTAAGACAATACTTGGTCCTCTCATTTCCAGGAAAACTATCAGAGACCAAGAACTTGCCCTCTCCCAGGATTCTTACTCCTTCTTCAGCAGTGTAAGAAACCAGATCTCCTGACCTCACAACCTTCATTAAATCCAAATATCAAGATTATCTTTCTAACATAACATAAGCTACAGGTAGTGTATACAGCCTATGATCTCGATAAAAAACAGTAACTTTATAGAATATTAGGTACCTCAGTGACAGCATCTTTGGCTGGTTTTGCAATTTCTTTTACTAAGCATTCCGCAATTGGAGCTTTCTGCTCTTTAAGAATAGCTGCTGCCTTATGAAGAAGCTCTGCACGCTTCCATAGAGGCGTCTTTGCCCACAACTTTTGTGCAGCTTTAGCTATTTCCATGACCTTGTTAACCTCTTGTTGTGAGCAAGCTGGTTGGAAAATATAAGATATTGTGAATTAGATGCCATATACGAATTAAAGATGAACATAGAAGTTGTAAACTGCAATACTTTCTCGTAAAAAATCCTCATATTCCCTCACTGCCTCGCATTCCTCTGTCATCAACTAAAAGCATAAAATGATTAAGAATATGAAAACTAGTCATTTCGTTCCCTGATGAAATTAGGACCAAGGAGAAAAATAGATACGCTTGTTTACTGTTTTCGCTAGTTTCTTGATATTTTGTGGCATCAATGATTAAACAATAAAATTTAGTAGAAACACAAATTAATCAAATAATCAGACCGACAGATATACCTTGAACCTTATACTGAGTTTTTCTGGTAGTAGGATTTATAATAGCAACAGTCTTCCCTGAAGAAGACTTCTTCCATTCTCCTTCAGAATAGTACTTAAACATATCCCCGTCAATAATTTCAGCAAAAACCCCTGTTCCAGCCATGATCAACGAAACAAAACCTCTCTCAAAACTCAAATTTCCTCTCTGCAAAGTTCTTGGAACAGAAAACCAAGAAAGAACAATTGTGAGTGAGTGGGTAAGTGAGTAAGTGAGTGAATATGGTTTGATTGATTCTTGATGATGGGTAGGTTTGTATCGTATGTGTCTAAATATAGAAGACAAGGACCAGAGAAGGAAGGCTAGCCACACCCCTGCTTAGGCCATCCTGAGGCGGAAACTTTTATCCTTGTGCCCATTTTTGACATTGGCCTTCTGAAGAATTTACAATGGCAGACCATGCTTTAGATCTTGTTAGTCGTAGTTGCTGTTTAATTCGGAGCCGTTGGAAAATTAAAAGTTAGTTGGCCACGTTTTTGTTGGCGGTACACGTGGAAATGGCTACTACTTGTTCCATTTCTTTTGGCTATAAAAAAATAAAATAAAATAAAAAATTTCAGTCAAGGAATCTTTACTTGATGCTTCCAATGCTCATTCAAATTCCTAAAATATGTTTATTGGTTTTTTTATAGATATATGTATTTAAAAAATGATAATATACAAACTGTAAATATAGGTTTTTAGAAGATTAGAAGTTTAAAGAAAATGAGGATAATTTTTTATAAAGGTCTTTTAAGTTTGTTATTAGGAGATTGTCATCTAATTTATACATACATGTCTTTCATTTATTTGTGATTGATTTACAATTTGAGAAAACCTTTGAGTGAGTAATACACACTTATAACTTATAACACATTAGAAGTTATAACTTAAATAATAAACATCAAAGTGTAAATGAGATATAAAAAAATTTGACAACGCAATTCGACATACCTACTTACTTTCATATGCAAGACATTCATCCAAATTAATTCACTAATAAAATACAAATGAATATTTACTATTTCTTCTGTTTCAAAATGAGTGTCTTTTTAGTATTAATAGTTAATATTTTTCAATTTTATCTATAGTTAAATTAAGAGAGAATGAGAGTAATTAATTTAGAGTGATAGACAATAAGATGAGATATTGATTTAGAATATTTATTAAATATAAATTTGAAACTTAATACTAAAATTTGTATTGTTTTCAATATTATTAATATTTGTGAAAATATTAAAAATGATACTTATTTTTAAATCGATAGAGTATATGCTTCTAGTATTCATTCAAAATTCCTAAAATATGTTTATTGGGTATTCAACATTCCTATTAAGATATGATGAGTACATTACATAAGATTGGCATATTCTAACTTCCCTTCTTGTGCAGTTTACAAATTATGAGATAAATCAGATTTAACTTACTATTTTTCTTTTTTTTTAAAAAAAAAATATACAATTTAAGATTTCATACAAGATTGCCATGCACTTACACATAGAACCTATTTTATGAAATTTGACTTACCACATGGTTTTCCATAATCATTTCGAGTATGAAGTCTCAAGCAACCACTATTGCAGGCTATACGTTTGATCAAGTTGCCATTCATTATGATATCATGATATGTATATTTTAATCTTCATTTAATTATACAGTTGCTTCTCACAATTTGGCGTTGACAGCTAATTAATTAAACTACTCTACTGATTTGTTCTTTGTAGGAAGGCAAGTCTAGTGAGGTTTTTCTTTCATAATAAAAATAACTTGTTTGCAAGCAGCTAGCAACAAATAGCAATCAGTCAAATGTATCGATTAAAATAATTATTTTCACTTGTAATGCTGGTTTACTTTTCCCCATTAAATAAAAATAACTTAAACTTTTACTACTTTAAAAAGAATAATAATTTAGTATTATGCAGATATTTCTAGAGGGAAACACACTTAAAGTTGCATGAAAAAATCACACAACAATGATACTTACCAAACTCAAGTAATACAACAAACTCTTGTTCTTGGTGGTAGTAAAATGGTTCAATAGCTACTTGGAAGTTTAATCGAGAGAAAACTAGGAAAGCATGCTCATTTATCATCATTGTTGATGTCATTTAGCTTTGTTGAAAAAGAACGGTTTCATGTCTGTTGTATGCCTATCTTTTAATATTCCATCTTGTTCAATTGTGACAAGAGATTGTTATAAGTTGTATTTAGAAGAAAAAACAAGATTGAAGAGTTTCTTGAAAAAATCATGCAAACATATTAATATCACAATTGATTCATGGACTTCTGGGCAAAAGATTTAATTACATGTGTTTAACTGCTCATTTAATTCATGATGATTGAGTTTTGCATAAGAAAGTCTTAATTTTTTTTTTCCTGATTGATTGTCATAAAGGCTAGGCCAATGAGAAAGGGGTTGAAAATATTTGCTTGAGTGTGAGGGATTAATAAAGTATGTGCAATCACTGTAGATAATGCAAACTCAAAAGATGTTGCAATTGGCTATTTGAGGAAAATGTTATCTAATTGGGATACTAATTTGGTTGGAGGTAACCATGTTCATATGCATTGTGTAGCTCACATTATAAATCTTGCTGTCTCAGATGACTTGAAAGAAATTGTGTTTTCCATTAATCGTATAAGGGCAACGATTAAATGCATAAGACAATTTCCAAGTAAATTAAAAAAATTAAAGAATGCGAAGAAGATGGAAAGTAAGAGATTGTTGTGTTTAGATGCTCTACTAGATAGAATTCTACCTATTTGATGTTAGACACAACTTTATCCCTTAAAAAAGCTTTTGATAGATTTGAAGAATTAGATTCACATTATAAATTTTAAATGAAATTTGAGAATGATGGGCTGCCTACTTATGGTGATTGAAGTAGTATTTCATATTTTACCAAATTCTTGGAAATGTTTTTCTGCCTTACATTTCAGACTCGCTATATGTGATTTCTAGTCTTGTACTTCATAAGCTTAGTGATGTGGTCGAATTGTTTACTGAATGGGATAAGGTGATGATGTTGAGTTGAAGAAAATGTCAAAAAGAAGAGAGAAAAAATATATATAACAAGTATTGGGGAAATACAAATAAACTGAATCTTGTAATGTTTTATGCAATGATACTTGATCCCAAGTTAAAATTGACTTATATTGAGTGGGTCATTAATATAATGTATTCTAATAGTGATAATTTCATAGACAAAGTGACAATGAGATTCATGCATTTTTTGAAGAGTATTTGAAATTTGGAGTACAAAATCATTATCATCATCTTCAAGTTCATCTATGAGTGCAATGTCAAATCAAAATTTAGAAGATTTAAATGCTACAATGTCATCAAAAAAGGGATGATTGGATGTAGGCATTAGGAGTAAGAAAAAGTTTAATTTGTTCTTAATAAGTTGGAGGAGTAGATGACAAAAATGAATTTGAAAAGTACATTAAAGAGGAAAGGGAAAAGAATGATTATTAATTTCATATCTTGAAGTGGTAGAAGATGAACGGCCCAAGGCTTCTTGTACTTGCACAAATGGCACGAGATATATTAGTTGTCCTTGTATTTAATGTTGCTCCATAATCATCTTTTAGTATTAGAGGTCATATTCTCGACATATTTATGAGTTCATTAACTCTAAAATGGTGCAAGGTCTCATATGTACCAAAGATTGTTTGTGTAATGAAACTTATCCAGTTACCATTGAGGAATACATTCATTCTTTAAAAAAGATGGAGCAAGGTGATGTATTTTTATGTGTTTTATCAATTCTTTTGAAATTTTTTGTTATTCCTCAACTTAATTCCTAACTTGTCTTTGATGCTTTTTTCAGAATTTGGAAATGAAGCTAATGAAGCAAGCTTTTTAGATCTTTGAATGACTAAGTTTCAAGATGAAGCTTTATTGATTTCACTCTTATTTTGGTTCTTATTTGGGTTTCTTATTGCATAAATGCTACTTTTCCGGTTCTAATCATTAACAAAAATTTTTGACACAACACAAGAGCTTTATAATATGACAAGGATATGCATTTGACAATATGATTTTAATTAACATTATGTAACTTTTTATTTTAGATCTTTTTGAGAATTGAGAGTTTGTGCATTTGTTTTGGAAGACTATAAGAATATTTTTCTTCATTTTAGATGTTATTTGAGGCTTGAAACTTTGAAAGTCTTGAATAATATTGTATGATTGTTAGATTATGTTGTTAAAACTTGGACACCCCCGACTAGTTTTTATTAAAGGAATTTTTGGTTTTTTTAAGCAAAATTTCAATTATAGACAAAATCGAAATAATTCAGTTTCAGTTTTTCGATTTTATAGGAAATTTGATGTGATTCGATTCTTATCTGAAAAAAATCAAGAAATTGAAATTTCATAACCGAAAAGTGAACCAAAAATCATATATGATATAACCCACCTCTAGATAACCCTTTGCGCTTTGATTCATTCATACGCATAACTTCCCCCTTTTGTTCTTCAATCCACTTGAAAAAATGGACACCACGTAAAAAGAAAAAAGAAAAAAGAAAAAATGATGAAATTTGATATGTCAGCATCAGAATAAGTTAGAACCGAAATAACAACTATAAAAGCCAAGAAATGGAAAATCATATCCCTTTCTTGATTTCTTATCCTTCCCCGGCTGCTTGGCATGTTGTAATCATAACCATACTCGTTTTTTCTTTTCTTTTTTTTCCTTTCTTGTCCGTTTCTTAATTTTCTTTTCCTTTTCCAATTTTTGAGTAACTTGCAGCATACCTTCATGAATAGGGCAATGTCAATGATATCAAGCAACATGCGCATGCACCGCGTGGATTTCTTTTCTTCTTCTTCCTTTTTTTTTTTTTTTTAACACGTCCTCATTTTTGTTGCATTGTTTATAATAATATATATATATATATATAGCATTTTTTTTCTCTAAAAAACAAATGTGCTTAGAGAGGGTTTAAAGATTAAAGTTCCAAAAGCTTCAAATATTGTTGTCCTCAGAGATAACGTTGAAACATTGACATTTTTTTCAACATGAAAATGTCTAATTTACATATAAGCCTACTATATGGTTTAAAATTCCTAGTACTCATCTCCTGTGGCTGTTGTTGAACACGACATGATAAAAAAAATTAACAATTAGTAATTCAAGTTTCAAACGTTATGTTATGACTCAACCTAGAAATATTTCAAAGCTTGATCATGCCATAGGATACGAATTATGGGTCCATATTAGTACTTATGCTAAATATTCCCAAGCATGGGCACGAATAATGTCCATGTGCAATTTTTACCAATCTTTTTTTTGTTAATGGAATATCTATATATCTAAATGAGAGAGAGAAACGGAAGGAAGATCTACTTTGTATTTGTGGAAAGTATTGTCTTAGATGCTTAAGATGAAATTTTCCACTCTCAATTTGGTATACATTTTGTCCTACAATATGAGCATTTTGTATAGATTAGTGTAATATTACTCTCTATTGCAGCTAGCCAAGTTTCGTGTATAAGAGTATGATGCCTCCAATTTTCTCAAAATCCAAAAATATATATGAATATGATATTATCGATAATAAATGAGTCTAAATACTTATTGTAAATATAATATATTTATATATTTTGACATGATAAGAATACTAGTCAAATAATTTATCTTCGAGTATTGAGATATCCATAATTATGTTTTGGACTTTTGAATTTAAAATATATTTTTTAAAAAAGTAATTGAATTTTTTTATCATTACAAATTATGAAAGAAACGCTGAGTATACAAACAGTCAGTTATAACTCGTTGGAAGTTATAACTAGGACTTAACCTGAAAAACAAATCAACAAAACGTAAATCACACAAAAACGTTTGTTAACGCAGTTCGACAATCCTCTTGTCTACATCTGCGGGGCCCTCACCCAGATTAGTTTGCTCTTCAAAAGTACAAAGGGATTCAATACAATTTCCCTATGACTACTCCTTGCAAACTAATCACTCGATCACTATAGCTCCTCACTATAGTATTGCTGATAAAACAGCCTCGATTTCACACCATTCAACAAACTACTTAATCCAACAACTTGATTAAGTAGTCAACTCGAAAATGCCCTTCAACAACTAAGGGACTTGTTCAATACAAAGAATAATCTTCTACTTGTTCGAGTATCACCAATAAGCACTCATAGACATAGAATAAACTCGAACTATTTCTCAGCATTTGTGCAACTGATTATTGCTTCACAACCTTTGAACCGATTCTCTCAATATTCACCTTCTTCTATTATTGCATTCGGTTCTACATAAATCTGCACGAACACCTTCTTTATATAGAGTTAGAAATCTCTTCCAAACAATCCTTCTCCTAATAGGAATCAATCAAGGATATACTTCAATATCTTCCAATATCTTCCAATATTCTTGTCCTTCTCCTAATAGGAATCAATCAAGGATATACTTCAATATCTTCCAATATCTTCCAATATTCTTGTCCATGTAGACTTCCTAATCTTTAACCAATAAAGATTTATCTCCAAAGATAGCTCATAAAAAGATATAGCATATCTTTTTATCTTCAAAATAAATTGCCATCAATCTTCCAATTTAGATTTAGGAATAATCCTAATTTTTCCGTAACAATCTCCCCCTTGGCATTTTATTTTGAACAAAAACACCATTGAGATCAAGCACAGCATCTCACCAGTTAAAACTCCCCCTGAGTTGTATCTTTGGAAAAACAACATTTCAGCATCAATCAATCACAAGATCAGTTAACATCAGATAGAACTGATAAGCAGAATTATATACAGAATAAGCAATATACTCAATATGCAGTTACAGTCATCCAGACTAAAAAATATTGTCTCAACTAACTACTCCCCCTTTTTGGTCACAATCAAATGCCAAGACTTCAAGATTTCTTCGACAAAAGGTCAAACAATTTGTCCATCTTCTGACTCATATCCTGTTTAAAAGAAATAAAATCAGCAGCAAGATGGTTCACTTGAGTTGCCAGAGAAGAATCACTCGTGGATGACCTGCCTTGAACATCAACTGCAGCAATATCCTCATTGTCAGAATCATCATCAACAGTTAGAGGAGGAGGAGCAGTACCCAGAATACCAGCCTTAGATCCTTGCAAACTTCTCTTGGTTATCCGATGCACATTTTTAATATTTGAAAGCTCCACATCAGCTTGACCAAGAACAACTTCATTCTGCAAGACAATCTCTGTTATCAAACAGGGACAACACATAGAAGAAGTACCTGATTTCAGATTGGCATAAGTTAGTATGCTATCAAAGATAAGCTGACCAAGATTAATCTTTACACCATTTCCCAAGGCATAAACTAACTTAGCTCGATCAGGTTTAACCCAAGTAATATTCCCTGATGGCATCAAATTGAAGAGAGAAAACTTATTAAACACAGAATACTGCCCAACAAGTAAAGCTGACTGCACCAGTCCCATTTCAGGCCAAGTTTGAACTTGCCCACCAGTGATTTCTTTGATCACCATATCCAAATCCTCCACCAATTGCAAACCACTGCCTTGAATAGATGGATAAAATGGCAAATTCAACCTGTCAGCAATTATTCTTGGCGAAAACTCAATCAACTTTCCACGAACAAATACCTTGTGATAGGACTCACTGTCTTCATCACAAATTGCATTATCTAAATTTGCATAAAATTCTGTAACAACAGAAGTAATATATCTTGTAGCAAATTCTCCAGCAGTCATTAATCGAGCATTCTGAAAGAATTCTATCATATCATATTTCTCAAAAGATGACATATCAATAAGTTTCTCCAACAGCAACATACGAGTTTTGAACTTTGACCATCTTTCAGATTTTGTAGTATCTTGAAACCTTTCAATTACTTTCTTTCCAGACACTTTAGACTTCTTCTCAGGCACAACTGGAATCGTTTCAGTGATTTTTCTTTTGCCCTTATCTTTTGACTTTCTCTTACTATCAGATTTTTCAGCAATGTCTTCATCTGATGCATACAGATTAAAATCACCCCTATTTGCTCTAGCCTTTGTTCTTCTTTTAGAAATTCCACTCTCAGAAATAATTTTCTTTCCAGTTACAACTGACTCTTGAATACCAATAGTAGACTCAACAACCGGTTCAGAAGGCAGTGTTTCAGAAATACCTGGAACATTAGATGCAGGAGATTTTGGTTCAGACTCACCAATGCCACCATCTTTTGCAGGGGATTCCGCATCAGAATGATGAAGTTCAGCCTCAGCTTCAGTTGTATCTTCCAAGGACTCCGCAATCGTAGGTAGAGGGCTCTTCTTCTTCTTGGTTTTCTTTGTCTTTGTGGTGGACGAAGAGGAACCTAAGGGATTCGGAGTAGTGGTCAGAGAAGATGACTTCTTGACATGACTAACCTTCTCCTTCTTCTTCGAAACTTTGTGAGTCCCAGTATCTTCAACTTGTGATGGTTGAGTAATTGATACCAGAACTTCTTCATCTTGAGGAGGGACAACTTCTTCCAGTTGTTTCTTAGATGTCCTTGTTTTCTTTGCAGGGGATTTCTTCTTTGCTTGAACTTCGGAAGATTGAGATTGTGAAGATCCTCTGGTTTTCGCCATTGATGTAGAAGAAAGAAACAGCAACTAGGGTTTTTTCAGAGAGAAAGAAAACCGAAATAATATGCTTGCTATAAGAGAGAAAGAGAGTCTGAACTTTGACTGCAAGATGCAATTGATAGAACAATTGTGAATGCTCAATCAATTTAAACACACCGAACAGACTCCTTAATTTTCGCACCTCTTAATTGAAAGATTTCCTCCCAATAAAATCCAACCGTTATAACCCCTCTTTCTTTCCTTTTTTTTTTTAAATTCAAAAACAAATAAATCAAACTCATTCAACCAACTAATACAACTATTTACACGGTTTACAAAATTCTTAATCTACATCTGACACACGCCCAAAGAATTTCGCAATTCTTCAAAACGGTTTGGTTCAAGTGGCTTTGTAAATATATCTGCTAACTGTTTCCCAGTTTCAACATACTTCACAGTTACAACTCCCTGTTCCACCAAGTCTCTAATAAAGTGATGACGAATGTCAATGTGCTTCGTTCTAGAATGCTGAACCGGATTCTTACTGATGTTGATAGCACTTTGATTATCACAATACATGATCAATTCTTTCTGCTTAATACCATAATCCTCCAACATTTGTTTCATCCAAAGAAGTTGAGTACAACAACTTCCTGCAGCTATATACTCTGCTTCAGCAGTGGACAGAGAGATACAACTCTGTTTTTTGCTAAACCATGAGACCAAATTGTTGCCCAGAAAGAAACTTCCACCAGAAGTACTTTTTCTATCATCACCATTTCCTGCCCAATCTGCATCACTGTATCCTACCAAAACAGAACTTGTATCTTTAGTAAAATAAATTCCATAATTGAGAGTGGAATTTACATACCTCAAGATTCTCTTTACTGCTTTCACATGAGACTCCTTTGGGTTTGACTGATATCTTGCACAAATTCCCACACTGAATTGAATATCCGGTCTGCTTGCTGTCAGATATAATAAACCTCCAATCATGCTTCTGTATTGATGTTGATCTACTGACTTCCCCTTTTCATCTTTAGTTAACTTTTCATTTCTGGACATGGGAGATCTAACTGCTTTACTCAGTTGTAACCCAAATTTCTTTACCAAATTTGTAGCATACTTTGCTTGAGACACAAATATTCCATCCTTCAACTGTTTAATCTGAAGACTGAGGAAGAAGTTCAGTTCACCAACCATACTCATTTCAAACTCCTTTTGCATCAAATCAACAAATTCAGCAACAAGCTCGTTTGATGTTGATCCAAAAACAATATCATCTACATAGATTTGTGCAATCATAATTTCTCTTCCAGACCTTTTAATAAACAAGGTTTTGTCAACTCCACCTCTTTTGTATCCTTTCAACAAGAGATACTTAGTCAATCTTTCATACCATGCGCGTGGTGCTTGTTTTAAGCCATAAAGAGCATTCTTGAGCTTATAAACATGATCTGGGAATTCAGGATTAATGAACCCTTTTGGTTGTTCCACATAAGCTTCCTCATTCAAATATCCATTCAGAAAAGCACTCTTCACATCCATCTGCTGCAACTTAAAACTCATTACAGTTGCAACTGCAATTAGCAATCTGATAGATTCCAATCTTGCTACAGGAGCAAATGTCTCATCAAAATCAATTCCTTCCACCTGAGTGTAACCTTGAGCAACCAGTCTTGCTTTGTTTCGAGTTATATTTCCCATCTCATCTGTTTTGTTTCTGAAAATCCACTTGGTACCAATGACATTTAAATCATTTGATCGTGGAACCAATGTCCATACTTCATTCCTTTCAAATTGTTCAAGCTCATCTTGCATTGCAGCAATCCAAAATTCATCATTCAAAGCTTCATCTATTTTATTTGGCTCAAGTGTTGATGTGTAACAAGCAAACTGAACCATCTCTCTATAATTCAATCTAGGCTTGTTTCGAGTTTGAATACGATCCTCCAAGTTACCAATAATTGCATCTTGAGAATGATTTTTCTTCACTTTAGATGAGGGTTGTCTATCAGTGATTTCTGGCACCAGTTCTGATTCTGTTGTTTCAGTTTGATCTACCTCAGTTTCAACTGTTGTTTTTTCCTTTGTGTGCTGGACATCATCTCTATCATCATCTTCTTCAATCATCTTTTCAGCTTCATAGTCTTGTACAATCACATTTGCAGATTCTTGAACTACTCTGGTTCTTTTGTTAAAAACTCTATAAGCACGACTATTTGAAGAATATCCCAAAAATATTCTTTCATCACTTTTTGCATCAAATTTGCCAAGATATTCACGATCATTCAATATATAACAAGCACTGCCAAAGATATGAAAATAATAAAGATTAGGCTTCTTACCTTTCCAAAGTTCATATGCAGTCTTGTTTGTATTTGGCCTTAGATAAATACGATTGATGATGTGTGTAGCGGTATTTACTGCCTCTGCCCAGAATTGTTGTGCAACCCTCTTTCCATGCAACATAGTTCTGGCCATTTCCTGAATTGTTCTGTTCTTCCTATCCACTACACCATTTTGTTGTGGTGTCTTTGGAGCTGAGAATTCATGCTTAATTCCAAATTCTTCACAAAATTCAGTAAAAAATCTGTTTTCAAACTCCCGTCCATGATCACTTCGAACTCGATCAATGGTCAAACTCTTCTCAATTTGCAGCCGAACACAAAGTCGTTTGAATGAACCAAAAACATCTGACTTTTCTCTTAGAAAATCAACCCATGTGTACCTTGAGAAATCATCTACAATTACATATACATACTTCTTTCCACTGCAACTTTCCACTTGCATTGGACCAAAAAGATCCATATGCATCAGTTCTAACAGGCGGCTAGTTGAAACTGCAGTTCCCTTCTGGTGCGAGGTTCTCAACTGCTTCCCCAACTAACATGGACCACAAACAGTTTTGACAGCATTTCTGACTTGTGGAATTCCTCGTACAGCATTAAGATGTCTCAGATTTCTCAAGTGTTTGAAGTTAACATGCCCTAATCGTTGATGCCATAAATCAAACTCATCTGAAGTGCTTAACAAACATCTCCGAGTACCATCTGCCTTATAACAGTTGTTGATTGTTCTACTTCCAGTTAATATGCAATCATCACTCTCATTATTAACAATACATTTGTTTTTGTTAAAACTCACCAAATAATTTTCATCACAAAGCTGACTTATGCTAATCAGATTTGCTTTCATGTCATCAATATGCAACACCCCTTCCAACGGAGGCAACCCATCAACATTGAGAGTTCCTTTACCAACAACTTTCTTTTTAGCACCATTACCAAAAGTAACATGACCAGATGAGCAAGCTTTATAATTTGTAAGCAGATGTCTACTACCAGTCATATGACGAGAACATCCACTGTCTAGATACCATACATCATCAGTACAAACTGAAAAAGCAACATGTGCAGCAAAGACTAGATAATCTTGTTTTTTAACCCACATCTTTTTCATCAAGGGTTTTAAAGATTTCTGATTCTGTTTAGGATATATCAAGCTTACTCCACTCAACAAATCAGAATATCTAACTTTGCAAGTATATTGGATATGACCAGTTCTTGAACAATAAAAACATATAGGTTTATTGAATACCTTATGTTTTGCGCCATCCGTAGTTTGAACTGCAACTCGAGTATGAACAGCTCTTTGATTTCTTTTCTGAACAGCTACAGTACCTTGTCCTTGATCTGATTGATACCCCAATCCAGCTTTATTATGTGGTGACCTCCCAAATGACATAACTTCATCCAATTTTGCCTTTCCAGTATTCAAACGGTTGATACAAGTTTCTGCTTCTCTGAGTTTTGATTCTGTGACTTTGTACTCCTCATTCTGCTGAAATAGCTCATTTTCCAGTGCATTCTTCTCCAATTTCAACTTCATATACCCTTCTCTGAGCAAGGTGTATTTCTTACTCAGTTCAACATATTCCTTACCAAGCTTCTCATAGGCACATTCCAATTCATCAATATTAGCGTCACTAACTTCATCATCAGTGTCAGCTTCAGCTTCATCAGTGACACACAGGTTGTCAGTTTCAATGCTTGTTCTACCAGTTTCAACTGTACCCTCAGTTACAACTGCAGCAGTGAACGCAACAAAATTGCTCACATCATCATCTTGCTGCTCATCATTATTACTTTCATTCCCACTATCATCACTCCAAGAAGTATTCAAAGACTTTTCTTTTTGTTGGTTCATAAATTTATTTCCACAAAAAGCTTGAACATGCCCATAACCATGACATTCATGGCACTGAATTTTTGACAAATTCTTCTTCTTCTCTCCAGACTTATCCTCATTTGGGTAGTTGCGTTTATCTTCTCTGGGTTTTGATGATCTCTCTTCCTTCCAATTTGACTTTCCTTTATCTCCCTTCTTTGTTGGATTCCTTCTTTTCAGAAATTTTGAGATATTCTTGGTAATCAATGCAATCTTCTCATCATCATCCAAATCTGATTCATTAAGTCCTTTCATAGCTTCAGCAACTAATGCAATTCCCTTTGATTCTTTACGACTGTAAAATTGAGTCTCAAACTGTTGTAAAGAGCCAACCAAATTATCCCACTTGATGTCATCGGTCTTCTTGATCTCTTGCAAAGCAGCAATTTTTGGAATAAACCTCTTGGGTAAGGATCTAAGCAATTTCTTGACAAGCTTAGATTCATCCCAACTTTGTCCCAATCCACACGTTTGATTTGACATATCTCTGAGTTTGAGTGTGAACTCATCGATATTTTCATCTTCTTTCATCTTCAGATCTTCAAAGGCAGCATTTAATTGTTGAAGTTTTGCATCACGAACCAACTCAGTACCTTCATGTATGATCTCTAGTTTTTCCCATGCATCCTTTGCAAGTTTACATCCTTGAATATGTCTGAATTGGTCTTGATCAACAGCTCCAAATATGGCATTCAATGCTTTGAAAATTCCATGACACATGCCGTGCTCAAGTTCAGTCCACTTATCTGGAGTTTTTGCCATAGTAACAATGACACCTGAAGCAGTAGTTTCAGTCTCCACTGGTTCTGTCCATCCACTAACAACTGCTCTCCAAGCATAGTTATCCTGTGCACTGATGTAAGCATACATACGAGATTTCCAGAAAGGATAATTTGTACTTGTCAAAATAGGAGGCTTGGATGAAGGCGGTCCTTGTGTATTCATGTTGATAACTCAACGTCTGTTTCTCCCACGATCTCACCAATTGGCAGCAACTGCAACGTCGGTGACTCCGCTCTGATACCACTTGAAAGAAACGCTGAGTATACAAACAGTCAGTTATAACTCGTTGGAAGTTATAACTAGGACTTAACCTGAAAAACAAATCAACAAAACGTAAATCACACAAAAACGTTTGTTAACGCAGTTCGACAATCCTCTTGTCTACATCTGCGGGGCCCTCACCCAGATTAGTTTGCTCTTCAAAAGTACAAAGGGATTCAATACAATTTCCCTATGACTACTCCTTGCAAACTAATCACTCGATCACTATAGCTCCTCACTATAGTATTGCTGATAAAACAGCCTCGATTTCACACCATTCAACAAACTACTTAATCCAACAACTTGATTAAGTAGTCAACTCGAAAATGCCCTTCAACAACTAAGGGACTTGTTCAATACAAAGAATAATCTTCTACTTGTTCGAGTATCACCAATAAGCACTCATAGACATAGAATAAACTCGAACTATTTCTCAGCATTTGTGCAACTGATTATTGCTTCACAACCTTTGAACCGATTCTCTCAATATTCACCTTCTTCTATTATTGCATTCGGTTCTACATAAATCTGCACGAACACCTTCTTTATATAGAGTTAGAAATCTCTTCCAAACAATCCTTCTCCTAATAGGAATCAATCAAGGATATACTTCAATATCTTCCAATATCTTCCAATATTCTTGTCCTTCTCCTAATAGGAATCAATCAAGGATATACTTCAATATCTTCCAATATCTTCCAATATTCTTGTCAATGTAGACTTCCTAATCTTTAACCAATAAAGATTTATCTCCAAAGATAGCTCATAAAAAGATATAGCATATCTTTTTATCTTCAAAATAAATTGCCATCAATCTTCCAATTTAGATTTAGGAATAATCCTAATTTTTCCGTAACAAATTATTATTACATAAAATTAAGAAAGTATTTATTATAGTTTTATAGACTATTAGTTGAATCACCATTCAAGAATTAAAAACAATAAAATACAAAAAAAAAAGAAGTAAGAAAAGTAAACCATCACAAGGTTACATATTAATTTATATTTTATCTTTATTTCTCAATCACCATACCAAACTATCGTATTAATTTATTTTAATTTTCTAAAGCACGTCAATTTTTTCCTCAAAATCTTTCTAATGTCTCTCTTAATTTATGTTAGGGTCAAAAGGTGACGTATAAAATAGAGGGAATAATATAACTTTATTATGGTAGCTGAATTTATGAAAGGAAATATGAGGTTAAGCCAAGTGTACTGAACTCTGACAATAGCATAAGAAACCAAAACACATCAAATCAGCATAGACAATATCGAATTGTACGAAGTACGCACGGTGGTAAAAAATCACACTATTTTTCCACATTAGCAGTAATACATCTGATGATGATTGTGAATTTAGTGGTGAACATTATTTAGTCGATCAAGATCAATTTTATTAATTGGATTGAATTGGATTTTAAAATTAGATTCTATTTTTTGGGTTTACAATTCAATCTCCGTCTTGAAAAAATAATTCAATTTAGCCTTCTATCTTTAACTTTAAAATTTGATTTGGACAAAAAATTTGAATTTATAATATTAAATAAATAAAATAAGTAATTTCATATATTCTATTTTCTAATACTCTTCTCTAAAACAAAAACCTAAATTGAAACACATCACATGATTCAAATTTGAATTTAGTTTCATGATTTTATTGCTTATTCAAATTTGAATTTAGTTTCATGATTTTATTCATAAGCAATGAGCACATTTAAATATTTTCAATTGGATTTTTTGGAATAGTTAGAATAAGGAGGAATTTCGATCTGGACTAAATCGAATCATTCTGTATTAGTTCAATTTTTTTTATTTCATACATAATATGATTTGATTCGATCTTTATCAGTAAAAGATCGAATTGGAAACAAAATGCACACCCCAAATTATGATATTGAGTTTGTCAATTTCTTATCTACATTTTACCATCTTTTCTCTCCAACACACACTAATTGACTTTAGATTGAATATTTGGATTAAATACTTGATTGATTTAATGTTCGGGTTAAGTTTGTATTCTTAAACACTATTTTCGATTTCTCAATTAATTTAAAGTTGAGTTAAGTTAAACGCTTAATTTTTCTATTCAAACATTTCAAACTCAAAATCTTATTTTAGGTGACTTTGAAACCAAAGTTATGAACTACATATAAGGGAGTAAATACATTAAATTTCGGACTAATTACTTTGAATAAAGCTTAGCACAAATGAGTGAAGATTCAGTTTTCAATGAACTCAGTTTAACAACTAGTAGAGTTTAACGAGGTTTACAGAAATATTTCACATCACTATATATAAACTATAATTTTGTTGAAACGATTCATTTTAGTATCCATCCGTTCGGAATTAAATCTTCATTTTTTTATTTTGAATAAAAATTAAAGAAAATTATTAACTTTAATTAATTTATAAAATTATCTTTAGTATGAGTATAATAGATTGTGAGACTCATGAGTTAATGAAATGTAATTCTTTTAAATTAAAGTGTTAAATGATGGAGACTATGAATTAATGTGATATAAATATCTCAAATTAATGATTTTATTAATGAAAATTTAGATAAAAAATATGTTTATTTAAAGAAAATTAACTTTTAATTTCGGATAAATAAAAATAAAAATGTGAATATTTAATTTCGAACGAAGAAAGTATTAGAAAAGTTGTTGCTTGAAACTAAAATATATAAATAAAAAATGAAATACTATGTTTCATCTATTTCCCTACCTCTCCCCACTCATTTTTTCCTCCCATTGATCCCCTGCTAAAAGAAAAGGGGGAAAAAAGAGTTATAAATTATAAACAACAATCTCATGAAAAGAAAATATTTTATTTACATGTCAGCAAAACTAAAACTCAAATTTATTAGTAATGCTGAGGTAAATATCTGCCCAAATAAAGTTTCAATAATCTCAATTTGATAAATTTATGGTTACATCTGCTTGACTTATTGTATGTTGTAATTTGCATGAGAGAATCTTATATTTTGAATAAAGTTTGTAAGTGTTGTACCAAAAGAGGAAGAAAAAAGAAGGAATTGACGAAGTTTAGATAAAATCGATTGACTAGTTGTGTATTAGTTAGTTGAATATAAATAAAGTCTACTAATTAATTACCTAAACAGATCACTTAATATATAAATGCTACTTGAGCTTGTGATTGTGAAGATAAAGATGGAATGCTTTTGAGCACCCCGAAAAGCCTCTAAGCTAGTGGATTCCAATTAATGCCCTTGAGACAATAACTCGAAGAGTTAAAAAATGACACTTCAAAAAAATAATAAGAATAACCTAGAAATATAAATGAAAGTGAAATTGATTTGGAAAATTGAAAAACAAAGATATAAAGGCTAGAAGTTGTAAATAAAGTTATAAAATAATGTCTTATATGCAAAGTTATAAATATGATCCAAACAAGTTTCAAAGAGAAAAAATTAAATAATGTCTTATCTAATTTGATTATTGTGTGTTCTCCTCTCTCTAAATATATTCCTCCTCCATGATAATCATGGTGTTATTGTTTGGAATATGGCTTTAGCGATATCAAGATACTATGAGAGTTCTAATCAATTTGGAAAATGTCAATACTATTAACAATGTTTATGTTAATAAAAATAACAATTCAAACCTTTTAGGCTTCAACTTTTTTGCTAAATATTAACAATTATATCTCAATATTAATCTATTCGTCCAACCTATTAACCTTTCAAACCAATTAATTTTGGGTGTCTAACATGAAGATAAGCATATATCATGTCTTACAAAATATTCATAGTACTCTCTCGGTACGATGAAATTAAATTTACATTTTCTTTAAAATAAATATATTTTTTTTATATAATGTTCAGATAACAATCTCATTATATTTCATTAATTAATGATCTTCATAGTTAAGTATAATTAATAATAAGAATAATAAGGTAACTTATTTAAAGTTAAAACTCATTCATTTTTAAAATAATTTAAATGTGAATATTTAATTAAGGAAGAAAAAAAATATTATTTATTACCCAAGGAAAATGAGTTTGAAAATGAAACTTAACCCAAAAAAAAAAAACAAAATTATATCCATAATAAAGAAACGGGAACTTACCAATCAACCAAGAAATGGGTATGAGTGTTTAATTGCTGATATGGGTAGGTGAAGAATTTGTGGCCAAGGGTTGTAGTTGGGGCCTTGAGGCCATTTCTGCTGGTGATTTGGTGTGGTCTAAATCAGAGCATATTTTAGAGCCACAAATATAGGTAGGATGGTAGATGACCACTGACGATTAATGATTTTCTGAAGCCCAACCTGTTTGCCCACCAAACCAAAAGCTTACAGACGGACGGGCCACATTAGGGCCTACAGGATTGGTCCAATCCACATCAACTCTGCTTCGAATTTAGAAATTACTGCATTTTTTGACCAACAATTATGTGCACATTTTTAGCAAGTTGGTTTTCACAACTACAAATGCAACCCGTACTTAGAATGAACAGTCCAAAGTTGTAAAGGGAGAATCTTCTTGTTTTCTTCTTTTTCATAAGAGGAAAGCGTTTTTGTAAGGAAAAGGGTAAAGTTTCCATCAAATGGGTTTGGTTAGAAAGGAAATGAGTGATGGGAGTTTTGAGAAATTAAATAACCAATAATGATATATTTAAAGTTGGATATCTAGTTACTTTAATTTGAATATTCCAGATAATACATTAAATATATAGAAAAGATGAAACTATTAAATAATCTCTTAACTAGATCGTCAAGATTCATTATTGTTAAATATTACCTTACCTCAAAAAAAGTTTGATTAAATGAACCAAAAACTTAATATTGCTATCAAAAGAACTCCAAAACCTCTTCACATTTGACAACCTTAATATTCTTGAAAATTTTATAGCCAAACATTTAAAGCACAGAGTGTCATTTCGAAAAGGAATAATAGTAAATGCATGAATGTGGCAGACCATAAAAATCTGTTCTTTCTAATTAAATAGGGAATTATGGCAGCAAAATCAATTGTAAATAGAATAAAAATGTATTTTACATATTGATAGAAATAAACTAGGTCAAGATTTCTTCATTTTTCTTTTCTAACAAATAACAAATTGTAATTTTATATCCATTTCACCATTCTATTAGAGTGTTTTATATTGCTAAGAAGAATAGCTTCAAAGCTCCAGGTCCATATGAGACCAACATTCACATTAATAATTTAATACAAGAAATAAGTTTTCTCTTTCTATTCTCTAAATGATATATATATATATATATATATATATATATATGTTTTCTTTGGACAGTTCTCTAATAATATTTTTTACCCCCATTTTTATGCACACAATAAGAACAAAATTAAATAGGATCCTCATAAACATCCATAATAAAATGAGTAGTATTTGAAAGATAACTGTAAGTGTACTTAAAAGAAGGGGAAAAAAATCAGTAAATTACAAATCTCCCATTTGGAAATTATTTTTGTTCCAAAATATTCACTATCCTATTAAGAAATCAAGAGTTTATTACTCCTTCCGTTCGTTTTGGTTAACGAAAATCACATGCTAATTTTTCTACCCTCTAACTCACAAAAATTATAAGAAGTTATCTCACATTAGTTTTATTAAACTAACATAATTCAAGTAATATAAGTGATATTTTAATAAATACACATATTTTTATATTTAAATTTATCTTTATGATATAAAATTGATACATGTGTAAATTTTGAAAACGCAATATGTTTAGTGTGAAAATATGAGTAAATAAATTTTAGAGATAAGAATCGAATTTGCTAAATCAAAAGGATCAAGAAAAAAAAAATCCCATTCTATCCAAATGGGTTTAAGCCCAGAACATGTCATACTTGTCTCCGTCGGCCCATAAACCTGTCCTGCCCAAACTAGAGAGTTGAGAGTCCCACATCGTCTTCTTGAGTAAAACAACGTCTGTATTTTACTCTTCGTCTCAGAGGGACATGGTGTCCCTTCGGGGACATCCGATAAAATTGGAACGATACAGAGAAGATTAGCATGGCCCCTGCGCAAGGATGACACGCACAAATCGAGAAATGGTCCAAATTTTTTTTCCAATTTTTCCGTGATAATTCGGAGAAATCGGTCAGGCGCCGGGCCGGAAAAACGAAAGGCGGAGCATCGGAGGATTTTCGACGAATCCCAGATTTGAACTTGTTTCCCAAAATCTCAAATTCCAAATCTTTATTTAATCTCCAAACCTCTAAATCCCTACACGATCTCTAATTTTGGAGAACTCAAACCCTAATTTCACCCTAGAAGACCTCAAGTCCGCTATTGCTCCCACATCTCACTTTTACCTACAATGAAAAATCTATTTCCTTGGTTGTTATATGGGCTTAACCGATTCATCCAAGATCTTTAATTTGGATGAATTCTGTGTTGCTTCTTATCATATGTACTGGCGCTGTTTCTTGTGTGACCTGTTTTATTTACCTTTTTTTGCTGGATTTTGTGTATATGTTGTAATTTGTTGCTGTTTAAGTATGTTCCCATGGTAATGGGTGCATGTATCTTACTCTTAGTTTGTGATACGATCTATTTTGGATTGTATGGATATGTTTTTGTTTGATTGTTGTTAGTTTTTTAGGTTTTAGGGTGGTTGTTGGTATTTACTATTATATTCTCTCTTCCTCTATCCTTTGAGTCCTTTTTTTTATGTTGCTACTTGCTGAAAGAATCTTGGAGCATCAGACTCTTTCGCCTTCAAAGCAGCGTCCTGTTTCTTTTAGAATATCCTGTCTCTGTTATGATTATTATTTTGTAAAGTGAATTACTTTGAGGTTGGTAGTTTAAGTACGACTAGGAATCCTTTTCGTTCTTCTCTTTCCTTGGTTGTCACGTTGTGCATTAGAAAGTCTTTCCAGTTTCGAGTTTTCCTTGATTGTTCTCATGTTGTGCTGCACCATTATGACCAGTATATGTGTGTGCTTGTTTAATTTACATGTTACCAATTCTGTTCTTCAGCAAGGCATTGGGCGACATCTTCCATTAAGCTGTGCTGAGAGTGAATTTTTCGTGTCATTCTGTAGTTTGACATACTTTGGTGAGATGTTCTTCCGAGTTTCTGCATTCTTATTCATAACAAGCAGCAGTGAGATTTTATATGTTTTTTCCTATCATTTTGCAATTGCTATGCTGTAATGAGAATGAATAGGGCTGGTATTGGCTTTGAGGTTTTTGTTAAGAGACAATGAGTCTGTATTATTGGCTTTCCTTTCTTTACAAATAGAGCTGGGGCTTATATAGATGTGCTCTTTGTTTTTATGCGGTGTTCATTTGCTGTTCCATATTGCTTAGCTTTTTACCCTTTAATTTGTTTATGTTACAAGTTAGCATTTTAAAGCTGCAATCTGCCAAGCGACTTTTATCTCTCTACCATATTTTTTTTGGGATGAGAATGTACATTGCCATCACTGTGAAGAGATATCAACCCCTGAAGAAAGTTGGAAAGGTTAAAATGAGTGTTAGGACCATTGCTTACAACCGATTGATGCAAGTTTGTCAGGTAAGCTGCTCTATGTTCACTTTTGAATTAATATATGCAAGTTGCTTGCTTTATTTTTCAGCAGGCAAGAGTGGTCATCTTTTTACTGGATTGTTGTGGAACAATTTACACCTTTGGGTTTCTATTGAAACATTTCTTTTGTCTGGGTTTTGAAAAAAAATAGTATTCCATTCTTATTTCGAATTGTTCTAGCTGCATAGTCCCTGTTCATATTTTCCCATTCTTATTTGAAAAATTTATGCTGCATATGCTAGGGTTGTAAAATTATGATATTAGGCATTCTTCTCTCCTTTTCTTGTCCTTTTTTTTTTGGGTTATTGATTTTGATCGTATTATTTTTAAACAGTATGCGAATTACCCAATATTGTGCAAATTTTTTTCCAAATTTGGTTTTTAAAGTTTGTCGTCATATAGAAGAAAATAGGTAGTAGAACCCAATTGTATTAAATCGCTCTACACCATTGATATGCTAAATTTTGAATTATGGGCTCACTGCACTTGGCTGTAAATATCATGATCATCAAGCTTTCTGAGAAGCCTAGTGTGTTCTTAGCTCCTATTATAAGAGCAATTCAGCCTTGGGCAAAAAAAGAAAACAAATATATTTCACTATTTTGCTTTATCCAGGCAGAACAGGGCAAGGACAATACCTGGTTAATTTAGGGGGAGGGTTAATTTTAATTTGATAGTGCAGACATGAGGTTGTATAATTGAGCCATTGAGAAATCAATAGCTTTTGAACACTGAATTTTTGTTTCAATCAGGCTTTTAAGGAAGCGATCGGGTGCCATTGTTAGAAGTACTTAGGAGCAGTTCTGAAAATTAATTTTGCAGAACTAATCTGATTCCTCATGTTTTCAAAATTGAACAGTTGAGCAAATTGAAGCAGCAAATCCATCTGTTCTTGAAGATATAACACAAGGATCCTCAATCACTCGACCTAAAACTATAGCTTGGTGGATTAGACCGGTTTGCTATGTTTGTCCTCATATGAGTCTGCTGCTATGCTTCTGGGAAGATTGTATTACGGCAGATGCATCTTCAGCAGAATGAAGCAGTTGCAATTTTTATGTATTAAAGTATCTACTGAAAAATTCATAATATTAGCAATTTACCTGCCTAGTTGTTGTGTTTTGATCATACAAAATGCAATTTTAGATACTCTTTTTCCATTTCCCAAAGATGCAGCAAAATGCAATATGAAAAGGGGATGATACTTGCCTGCATATCCTGTATAGTTATCTTGACAGTTAAGAATCCACTAGCCAATTCCTTAGTTAAGAATTGGAAATAGAATGTAGTAGAAAATCTGAAAATCTGAACAATATTAGCAATTTGACCAAGCAACCAAAATGTTTGGCCGTGTATAAAGCAAAAATTTTGGATTTGTTTTACATCAATTAAACAAGAACCTATATTTCCAGTGATTGAGAAGGACAACGAATCAACCTTACCATGCTACAATCTGTTTTGAAGTAAAACTAAATTAAGCCCCTATCATGGTTGGAAAATATGATGGTTACATAAGACGACCCACATAATGAGCTCGAGGATATTTCTGTTTCAATTGTGGCCATTGTACAAATAACTGGTCAGCCATTCGTAGCTTGTACAGAATGAAAGCACTCAATGATAGCCTCCTCACTCTTGCAATGCTTTCAATGTAGAAAATATATGACCATCTAATCCCAAAAACCTGGAAGTAAACCAGAAAATAAAACGCAGGGGTACATTAGCATCCCCAACTTAAAAAGGAGTAAGTACTTAGATAATATAAGATAAGCTGGGAGCTTTTCTTTTGCAGAAGTTATTGTCCTTAAATTCAACACAACAAGAAAATAAAATGCCGGGGTACTTTAGCATCCCAAGTTAAAAAGGAGGAAGTGCATTGAAAATATAAGATAAGCTTGAATTCAACACTTAAGATTGAATAAACACAAAGTATGGAAATAAGTGGTTAAACACATATGACAGTAAAAAACATCTAATTTGTAATTGACAAAAATCAAAGAAAACAACTTGCTAGTTTAGGATATCAAACCTTGAAAAGAAATGCAATCGCACAAAGAGGTATACAAGTTCCAGGGCCATTGCATAAAATCTACAGAAAGAATTGGAAAGATAAATAAACACTACTACATAAAGAAGTAGGGGGTAAGACCAGTTCTAGCATTGATTTGTTAAAAAACCATAGAAGGCTGCATGAGATACCACTTGAGGCCTGATCTTCAACATTAGCCACAGTGCATGAGCCATGGCAAGTAAAGTTGTTCCTACAGAGGTTATATAAGACTGACCAACCTCTCGACTTCGATATATCTGCATGAACTGAGCATTTCCAACATCTTCAACACCCTCCTACAACAAGAGAAAACCAGTAGAAGGAAGGCTCAAAAATAAATTTTCTCAGTCAAAAATGCAATACTTATTCGTCATCAATTTCTATTGGTATTTAAGGTATTCAGAGTTGTTCAAAGTATTTATTTAGCAAGCTTCAGCTGAAAAGGGAAAAGATTTCCAAAATCTACCCAATCTTCAAATAGAAAAATTTTCAATTGAATTCCAAATAAGTAATACTGTAATAGACAAAAAGGATGTTTGCCCATTTCAGTCAGGGATAACCTGACAGGTACCTCGGCAAGAGTGGCAGTTGCAGAAGTCTTTAATTTTCTGAATTCAAAAATTTCCAAATGGTTCCTAATATTTGTAGGACTTCATTTCTGCTAATGTAGTACAAGTAGTACTATTGTATACCAAGAATACGAAAACTAAACTTAAAAAGCCAAACTACCACATTCCATTCAAAAACTACTCAACTTATTATTCATAATAAGGATGCAGTGTAATCCACGTAACACAACCAAACTTGCAATTCTTAAGCATTCTGTGACACTACCAGAAACTTCTTTAATCAAGAAGGAGCAGGACTACAAGGTATATCCAGACAGACGCACATCAAAGACTAAAAACACAAGTAGAAGAACCTAAACTTAGACAAAAGAAAGTGTTAGTCAATTCCCCCCCCCCCCCCAAAAAAAAAAAAAGGGCATAAACTCATAAAATCCTTTCAAACCTCACAATCTCAAAAGCTTTTACGTAATCAGACCATGTTTCAGGGTTTCTTATGTGAAGCTAAAGGAACAGATTCTCAGACATTAACATATTAAGCTTGCAACCAACCACCACATACATGCAGGGAAATAAGAAAGACTAAAAAATCAGTGTATAAATGTCAAAGAAGCATCACTTTTGACACAAATAAATCCTTCTAGCTGCTGTAGCTTTACACAGCATATAAATCTGAGAAAGAGAGTCAAAATGTAATACTGGAAAAAAATAATCATATGCAGAATTTTATTTTACAAGGCTTCTGTCATATAGTCCAACTCTTGCATAAAACACAAATTTACAAGGTTGACCTCTTAAGTAACCATCCAACATCTAATTGGAGAAACTAAAATTTACAGAACACAGGATTCAATATTGTACTCAAGAACACTCAAGAAAACAAAACTCAGATTCAAAGGTAAAAACTGAGTCCCATGAGCCCCAGAGGCCAGAAAACAAACAGCCATATTGATATTTGATATTACACAAGGAAATTTGATTTGTCAAATCCTTAATACATAAATAGAGCTTCAAAATGCTTAATATATTAACAAAGATTTCTACAACTAAAAGTTCAAAAACATGTACAGAAGAGAAACTTACTATGTGTGTGTGCATTAAGAAAAGAAATACAAATCAAAAGAAAAAATATATATATACCTTATCAAGTAAAGAGTTTTCAAATGCTAGTGCCTTTTGGAGACTCATATTATCAGTCGCAGCAGCAATATAATATCTTGGCTTAAACCTATTTTTCTGGAGCACAGACAATAAATTAAGCATCTCTGCCGTATGACCACCTGCATTTCAAAATTGTATTCAAAGGAAGAATGAAAATAAAGACCATTAATTCTGACCAAAGAAGCAATAAAATCCAGCTTTTACTACTCAAAATAAAAAATAAAAAATGATACGCTCACCAGAACCCATAACAATGAGGGTACTGAGGGGTTGTAGAGGGGATGTTTCCCGTCGTTGGCTGCTTCGGTATAAAACATAAAGAACCCGAATCACAATTAAACTGATAATGCCAAAAATGAGAGAGATCGCCACATTTAAAGCCGTGATGGACAAGCAGAAGGTATCATCATACTCGTTGCTTTCCATTGTTGCTCTAGCACTCTTCTTCTGCATCACATGGAATTCAATTAGAAAGAAAGGAAAACAAAAATAAGAGAAAGGTGCAGAAACACGCATATAAATTGAAAGATTTGATGCATGGTTCAGATTGAAATTCAACGAATTACCCCAATTTACAGGCATAATCCTTATCGTTGCACGTATTGAATTTAAGGTTCCTATGCTAAAACCCTCAAAAGAAACGAAATGTTTTTTTCAAGGCATTCTTCCCAATAGTCTGGAAAATATGCAAAATTGCAAATTGTTTTTTACTCCTTCATGCGTATCACCGGCGGCAGTAAACTAAGAGGGCTTTTCCCTCTTTACTTTATACAGCTCCCTTTTTTTACCTTTGAGAGTCATCTGGGAGGTGACGTTACTTCACATGTCTATCCTCTTCAGGAGGTGCAGGGCAAAAGAGTTACTATATGTGGATTGAATTTAAAAATTATTTTTCCAATTTCTTATAAATTTTTTTTTCTAACTTTAAATATATGACTTTTGTCTAATCCCATAAATAATATATTATTAATATTTTTTAATTTCTAATTATAATTATAATTATAAATAATTTATTAATTATATTTAAATTATTATTATTATTAATAATGTAGAATATCAATCTGTAATTTTTAATTTTATCCAAACATATTTTTATTTTAAAAATAAATAAAAAATAATTTTAAAACTCAATCAAAATATAGTTGGTACTTTTATTTCTATATAATTTGTGAGATACTCTTGAATCTTATCCTTCCTAATTTGATTAATGATGATAATATTAATCAATGAGATGTACATTTATTAAATTAAATAAGTCATTAATAAAATTTTAAATTAAAATATATTTATTTTTAAAAATTAAACATTTAATTTTAAACCTTTCAAAATGAAAATATTAATATTCAATTCCTAATTTATGAAATATTATGCAAATCACGCAGCCTAATAAAGTATCATGACTAATATGTCAAATTCTACCCTTCTTTGACAAAGAATAGTAACTACCAACAGGTAGTAGTCAATATTCTTTAAAAAAATATTATTTTTATTTAAATAATCTAAAATTCTGGGAGGTAAATAGGATTATTAATGCATGTCGTGAAACAGTCGTATGTGTTATGGTTAAAGATAATGAAGATAGTATTCCTCAAAGCCTACATGGAGTATTGTTGCTCCTCATTTGAGTTTAGGTTACATTTGAGTTTGTTCGGCTGAGAGATATTTATTCATGTACAAATTGTTTTAATCAAATTCAATTCATTTATATATATATATATATATATATATATATATATATATATATAAAAGTCTATTTTTAATTTAATTTAAGTCTTTTTTATTGCATTTGCTCATTTGATTTTGAAACCTTTCTATAATAGTTTCAAGAATTCATTATTCTAAAAAGGTTCGTAGATTAAGTAGTCTTGATCGACTGAACGAGACTCTAAATTATTTTGTGATCATTAAAACTTCTCACCAATCAATTTAAATCTTATCAATTGTTATTTAGTTTAATTTGCTAAATAATCCTAATGGACAAGTTACATTTCAAGTGACAATAATGGTAAATGATATTTCTTATTATTATTTGCATTTGCATTTATTTATGAATGAAATGTTGTTTAGTCTTTGACTCTTTTCCTAATTTTTAGTAATCGATAAATATATTTTGGGCTTTCATCCTCTGAATTATTTTTATATTTGTTTTTGTTCTACAACTCAAAAAAATTATAATAAATTGTATTTCTGATTAGGTTAATGAAAATGATGCTAATTTTTTCATCTTGGTTTTTCCCTTTTAAATCATAAAAATTATAAATTAATTTCATTATTTTTACCAATTATAAAACTAACATAATTCTGAAAATGAGTAATATAAGTGATAGTTTAATAAATGCACCACATTTTTAGTAATTTTATCTAAATTTTTCTATGTGATTAAATTCGAGACATTTGGTAAGCTTTTGGTGTAAAATTTGAAAATTCAATATGTTTAGTATAAAAAGAAATGAGACAATAAGTAAAATTTAGAAATAAAAGTTGAATTTGCTAAATCAAAAGGATCTTTTCCTTTAAATAACCATTCTACCAAATTCAAAAGAAAAAAGAAAAATGAAAAACCATTCTACCGAAATGGGTTTAAGCCCAGATGTCATACTTGTTTCTGTCGGCCCATAAAGCTGTTGTACCCAAACTTGAGAGTTGAGATTCCCACATCGTCTTCTTGAGCAAACAAACGTCTAGATATTAGTCTTCGTCTCAGCTAAGGTTTACGTCCCTTCGGGGACATCCGATAAAATTGGAACGATACAGAGAAGATTAGCATGGCCCCTGCGCAAGGATGACACGCACAAATCGAGAAATGGTCCAAATTTTTTTTCCATTTTTTTTCGAATTTCTGATTCTTTGATTGCGATTTTTGTTGTGTTTATGATGTTTGTGTGTTTCTTTGTCATTTTGTTTTCAATTCTTGATTCTTTGATTGCGATTTTTTGTTGGGTTTATGATGCTTCTGTTTTACTTGTCTTCTTTTTTTTCGCAAGTTGAGTTCGTGATCTGATTTTTTTAACGATCCTTGGATATATTCCCGGAATCATTTACGCCCTTTACGGAATCCTTTTGTTGATCTAGAAAAGTCCGGCGGCGAATATTATCACCTTCTTGCATAGGTATTCTGCCTTTGGCCACCTTTTGTGTAGTGCATATATTTAATCTGATATTTGATCTGGATAAATGGGTTTTTGACCCAATAATATTGCTACCTAATTGTTGCTATGTTCGGTCAATCAAAATACATGCTGATCAATTTTGTTGATTTGATTTCTTTTCGAGTTATGAAATTTGCAGCAAGTCTGTGTGGTACAGAAAGTATTTCTTATTGCCAACAATCTTGTAAGAAGTTTTGTACCTTTTTTGAACAACATATGTGGATATAAAATATAAGGACTTTAGATTTTATCCTAAGCTCCACTTAGGGGCACAGATGATTGAACATCTTTGGAGTTTTAAGTATCTAAACTCTGCAAGGATTGAGGACTAACAAGGAGACAGATGTCTACCTCTGCTTGGTTGAGTTGAGTATGGAATCAAGATTTGAATCCTAAGAAACTGTAACCTACTGGTCACCAATTGGTTGAATTGTTTTATTTGATGTGTGTTATCACGTTTTAATGGCCTAATTGAAGCAGCACCTGTACTCCATATCTTTATTATGTCCTCTGTTTTGTTTTCTTGGAGAATGATGTTCTGTCAATTGTAGTTTATATAATATATGCTTGGCTAACTGATTATGAAACTAAAAATCATAGAACAAGCTACAATTTTGAAAGGTAAATAGGATTCTTAATGCATGTTGTGAAACAGTTGTATATGTTATGGTTGAAGATGATGGAGATAATATTCCGAAAGGCCTACATGAAGTATTTTTTTTCCCCCTCTTTATGTGATTTATTCGAGAGGCTTTTGTTTATACTGAGGAGTACACACATCTTGAACATAATTTGGTAATGCTTTGCGGTGGAGGCTCTTCTCAACTAAATATGATATGAAAGTTTGAGATGATTTTGACTTCAATAAGTAAATTTGATTGAAAGCAGCATTTGGAAGGTTCAGAGGCAAAGTTTCTTCTGTAATTAATTTCGTTGGAGGCTCTTCTCAACTAAATATGATGAAAGTTTGAGATGATTTTGACTTCAATAAGTAAATTCGATTGAGAGTAGCATTTGGAAGGTTAAGAGACAGTTTCTTCTGTAATTAATTTTGTAAGATCATGTTATGCCTGCAATTGGCTTTGCCCTAGTTGGTGTCATGAGCACACACTTGATTCATTAATATCCTTTGCTAGTTCACCTCTTTTTTTTATGTTTTAAGGGGAATGAACATAGTCACTAGTCTCAGTACAGCTTGTTCTCTAAAACTATAGGCTACGAGATGGTTAAATAGAGCTCTTGCAAATGTTCTTGTTCTATCAGGACACCTGATGCTAGTATGCTTCACTAAATTGGAATCCATAATATCTAGTATTACCGTGATGGTGTACACTTGAAGATGTACAGTTAGTGCACTTGTTGGCTGATATTAAATTAGTCTAAACTGCAGATTTATGGATAATAGTCCATCTGCAATTGATATATATGCGCATATTATGTTATGTTGGTCAAGTTTTCTGGTCAGTGGAGTTTATTTTGGGAACCAGATGCATTAGAAGAGTTGAATATTGGTGGAGGAAGTAGTAACAAATTCTACATTGGCTAGAAGTAGTGAGTTCCATTTTTTGCGTGTCTCTGTGCTTCTCTTAAGGTTTTTCCTGCTCTGATGATTTTATTTTTGAATAAATGAGTATGTAAAGGAAATGAAATTAGACAGTCGCACAAGAGAAGTTTGCCTAGATTCCGAGGAGGAAGAGTAAAAGGTTATTTATTGTTAACTGAAGGTTAGGAACTCATAGTTTTTAGTTTTTACCACTTTTGTTTAATATACTTTGTGAGTATATTGAACAAAAGTGATCTGCAAATCATATTTTTACTTTTTATTTGAAAGAAAATATGGACTTTAATAAGATTCGAAACTCAAGAAAAATGGCAGCATACCTGCGCTATAATTTTGATGAGCTTGGTAAATTTAGTAAAGAAAGGTCCAATCGTTGATTTATGACATTCAGAGTTGGATGAAGGCAGTCCCTTTTACCCTCACTGGATGAACATAATGCAAATTGGTTATTCTTTTGGTTTGTAAATGGAATATGATGTTGGATGATTGGGATCATATGGCTGCGTTGTTTTTCCCCCATTTGGGTGTAAGTTTTAGGAAAGTTAATGACAATATTGAATTGATTTGTCTTTATAATGTTTCTTTTCGCTTGTGTAATTTTGACGGTTTTATAATAGTTTTTTGTTTGTTTATTTGTTTGTTTTCTTTTTATATTGGGCAAGTTTTCCTCTAAATTCCTTCGCTTTGGCATAATCTTTTATGGTAGTTTGTGTACTGATAGTCATTTTGAATTTGGAGTGCACTGGGGATGTAAGAGTAATCTAGTAGTGAATTGTTGGATCCTTCCCAACATCTTGGAATTGTGCCCAATGAATATTTAAATGCCTGCCCTCAAGATGACGATTCCGATGCTGCTGAAATTGGAAAATTTATGCCTGACAATGGGCATCTTGAACTTTGATTCACCAAATTAACAGCCAAAGGTCTGGCTTTAATATCTGAAGGATGCCTGAACCTTGAGTGCCTGGATTTATCTGGATGTGCAAATGTAACTAGCCAGGATATAGCAAACGCCTGATCAAATCTGAAGAACATGAAAACTATCAAGAAGCCCAATTTTTACATCTCCAGATCAGTCAGTTTTCCATACTGAGAGGTATGGCTATGGCCATTTGGCAGCTGTACGATGAACGATTTCAAACAGATGCTTTCCGCATTTGATCAGACAATTGGTAAAGCTGGAGATAGATCATTATTCTCTATTAGGAAGCTTGTTTTGATGATCAACTTTCTATGCTTTACTACTCTGGCGAGCATATGAAACTTTATATGCTCTATATTTTCATTTAAGCCATTTAAATATTATTTTTACATTAAATAAAATAGTTTCAAGCTAAATATTAAGTATATGTTTTTATGGTACAATTTATATTAATAACTTTTAAACGCATATATCCTGGCTAAACAAAATATTAGTAAATTTTAAACGCATTAAATATCATCAAATAAATAGATAAAATTACAAAAGTATATGCTAAATATTAATTAAAATAAAATATAAAAGTCAGTTTTTGAAATTTATTTTTATGGTTCAGATTCTTGATACTTAGAAAGCCTCTTACTTTTACTTTTCTCTTCCCTCTTAAAGATGAGTTTTACAAGCAAAAAAAAATCTTTCGTTTTCTTTGATTTTTTACATACTTTTACATAAACAAACGATAAAAATAAAAATTTTAAAAAACTATGCTACAATTCTAACCCGCCATGCGCCTTGTCCCTGTCTTAATATATCTGGCTTCATCCGCAATGAGTTTATTTTTTGAAAATCCTGAGTCCAAATCCCCTCATCATTTTGCTGCTTCATATATTACTTATATGTGAAAAATACCAAACCTGCCATTAAATTCATCTTTGAGTTATTACAGGAAAAGCAACGAATATTGCAGTAATACTCTTATCTATGCTAAATAATATTTACTGTTTTTTTTAGAAGATTTACTTCCATTACTTATATTTACGTTTATTTATAAATAAAATGTTGTCCAGTCTTTTCTTATTTTTTTAGTAATCGGAAATAGATTTTGGTTTTTGTCCTCCAACTGTTTTTGCACCTATTTATGCCCTTCACCTCATAAAAATTATAAAAGTTGTATTTCTATTAGTTTTGTCTGTCAAAAGCTTAATAAAAATTCCATGCCAATTTTCTTTCATTTGATTTTTGCTTTCTTTTCCTTCTTTTTTAGGGAATTTTCGCTTTCTAACTCACAAATACTACCAAAAGAAGGCTTTCATTTACTTTTTATAATAAAAAAAAAAAAGCTAGAAGTACTAAGGCATGATAAACAATGACTAAAGTAAAAATACTAATGTAAAAACGTCATTTTTAAAGAGTTATTTTATCTAAATTTATCTTTTTTTTTTATATAAAATTGAGACATTTGGTAAGATTTTGGTGTAAAGTTCGAGAACTCAATATGTTTAGTATAAAAAAATAAAAATGAGAGAGACAATAAGTAAATCTTAGAGATATCAAGGGGTTACTTCGAGTTTCATTGATGAAAGTAGGGGCCATTTATGAAAAAAACTCAGCTTCTCAAAACAAATTCCTCCAATATAAAGGCTTTTGTCTCAAAGTATAATAGTGATTCCTTGTGGGGACCTCTGATAAAATTGGAACAGTATAGAGAAGATTAACAACATGCGCGCAAGACAAGCATGCACAAATTGAGAAATGGTCTAATTTGTTTTTTTTTCTTCTTCATTTTATGCTCTAATATATTTGATAAAATTGGAACGATATAGAAAACATTACTAAGGATGACATACACAAATCGAGAAATTATCCATTTTTTTAATATTTTTTGCTCTAATATATTTGATAATTTTGAGAAACTAGTCCTTTTTTTGTCAATATTTGCTTTAACATTCTCGATAATGTCTTCGATTCAAGCATAAGAGTTGTGCCTTCAGGGACATTTGATGAAATTAGAATGATATTGAGAAGATTAGCATGGCCCTGCGCAAAGATGAGGTGCACAAATTGAGAAATTATTTCTATTTTCTTTCCTTTAATATTCTCGATAATTCTAAGAAATTGGTCAATTTTTGTTTTAACATTCTTGATAACTAGTACAAATTGAGAAATGATCTAATTTTTCCATATTTTTTTATTTAACACTTGATAATTCAAAGAAAATGGTCTTTTTTGCTGATTTTTGCTTCAGCATTCTTGATAACTCCAAGAAAATAGTCCAATTTGTTTTTCCAAATGTATTGTTGATAATTCGGAGAAATTGGTCTTTTTTTTTTGTCGATTTTTGCTTCAACATTCTTGGTAACTCGAAGAAAATGGTCCAATTTTTTTTTTTTTGCCAATTGCTTCAACATTGGGGGATATGGATAAAATTGAAAAGATATAGAAAAGATTAAAATGACCCTTGTATAAAATGACACCTACAAATTGAGAAATGGCCCAGATTTACTGTCCAATTTTTTTTAACACATTTGATATTTCGGATAAATTAGTCCTTTTTTCCCCCAATTTTTGCTTCAACATTCTTGATAACTAAGAGAAAATGGTCCAATTTTTTCCCCAATTACGTCCAAAGTATTAGCATCGCCCCTGCTAGGGGTGGCAAAATAAGTCCGGCCCGTCGGGTCAGCCTGAAAAGCCCCTAATATAAAATGGGTTGGGTTTCATTTTTCTTGGCTCGAAAAATCGGGTCTAAATGGCCCAGCCCGTTGGCCCGCGGGCCAAATGTGTTCGGGCCATTTTAGCCCGCGGGCTAATGGGCCGGCCCGGTTAAAAAAAAATAATTTCCAACCACTTTCACAGTTTGTGTAGTAAATGATTTTTTAATACACAAATGATGTTTGTCTAGTAAATGATGTTTAAATGATTTTTTTTGTTTATGTAATAAATAAATGAACATTATATTTGTGTTTGATTGTTTAAATGTTTTTTTTGTTTGCTATGGTTGGTTTGTTTTAGAAGTTTTTGGTCTAAAATTGTAAATGTATTGCAAGCTATAGATATAAACATTACATGACATTCTATTTTATCTTTTATGATTTAAATTTGTTAAAGTTGAGATGACATAGTGAGCTATTTTAGTATTTTTTGGGCCATAATAAGACTATAAATGTGTTGTTTATTTGTAAATAGTTTAATAAATTTGTTTTTTTAACTAATATAAAATTATAAATTTTTAAAAAAAATTATAAATTTTCGTATCATTTTGGCCCATTGGCCCGTGGCCCATGTAGAGGCTAGGCTGGGCCTCAATATTCCAGGCCCGTACGATTTCAGCCTGGCCCAATCCGACCCGATTATATTGCTTGGCCCGTTGGGTCGGGTCGGGTTGGGCTGGGCCGGGCCGCCCGTTTTACCACCTCCCTGCACAAGGATTACACGTACAAATATAGAAATGGTCCAATTTTTTTTTTTACATTTTTTCCATCTTTTTCTTTAACAATCTTGATAATTCAAAGAAATTGTCTTCTTCTTTTTTTTGTCAATTTTTGCTTTAACATTCTTGATAACTTAGAGAATTTGGTCCAAAAATTGGTGCCATTCGATAAAATTGAAACATTACAAAGAATATTAACATGACCCTACCCAATAATGACACACACAAATCGAAAAATGATTAACTTTTTCTTCCATTTTTTTTTTGCTTTAGCATTCTTTTTTTTTTTTTTTTTTTGAGGAATGCTTTAGCATTCTTGATAACTCGTATAAATTGGTCCCTTTTTTTTTTTTTTGCCAATTGATTTAACATTCATGATGCACTTTTAAAATAGTTAATTTTAAACTGTTATTTCCACCCAAAATATCAATTTTTTAGCAAATAGCTCGTCCTTTTGGGGGCATACAATAAAATTGAAACGATAAAGAGAATATAAGCATGGTCCGTACAAATGAATCACATGCACAAAGGGAGAAATAATCCAATTTTTTTTATTTTAATTTATCTTGTGGGCATTTGTCCCACACAGCATGAACTTTTGGTTTTTCACCATTTCTTTCTTTGGAATCACATGAGTATATTCTTGAATAACTAAAGTGAAAGAACCTGCGTGTGTCGGGTGCTGAGGTTTAACAACAACAGCTCATGTAGTATATTCATGAAGAATGTTTTGTCCTGGCTATTGCAACAATTTCCTCTAGGTTCTTTTGATATATTAACAAAATAGGATTGCAAAGAGTTAACTCTAATAACTTGATTCAAAGCATACAATTGCACATAAGCATTGAAATGTGTGAGCCATTTTTCTCTCTTACTGGATATGCAAACTTGATTTTGAAGTAACCTTCAAGATAGTTTCTTGACCTTTCTAAAACTCAAAAATAATTGCCGCCATTTAATGTACTAGATTTTAACAGCAAATGCAAGAAGGGATAGTAAATCTCGAACTCTTTTTCTGTATAGAGGGCCATCCAAATAAAGAATAATACCATTTCTAAGAAAAATATTATTAACTGGGAACTCAATCGAAATATCCAAAGCGAATATTAGTTTATTCCTGCACAATTAGAGTTATCCATCCCAATTTATAAAAAACCTATAAATACATCCTAATTTATAAACCTTTAAATACAATATATCCCAATTTATGTAAAGACTTGTAGATTTCTAATGGAAAATTATCACTTTAAGTCCCCCAAACTATTTTTATTTTTCAATTTCGGTCTCTTATCTATTTTTTCTAAATTTAGATCCCTAACTTTTTCAATTTTCAATATTGGTCCTTAGACAATCAGGCGTCTTTTTCCAACAAAAAATAAAGGGCAATGGCATGAAATCAAATGCTTGAGGGGAAACTTCGGGAATTTATATCTAAACCCCTCATGTGATATTATTCTACATAAATACATATGATACATCAATTGTAAAATTGATAGAGGGTAAAAAATTGTAATATAATGTATAACATATGTAAATTTACAATAAATGTATTATGTGTATTTTTGTCTATCAATATCATGT
Organism: Apocynum venetum; assembly: GCA_019593545.1. Lineage (NCBI taxonomy): Eukaryota > Viridiplantae > Streptophyta > Magnoliopsida > Gentianales > Apocynaceae > Apocynum > Apocynum venetum. Next base: position 4,543,094 of record SRSM01000326.1, on the reverse strand, counting down.
GACGTGGTGTATATATAAATTTTTCAAATTGCCCCTTAAAAATTGAATACCACATTGCATGTCCTTTATTTTTGCTAGAAAGAGACGGTCTATTGGTCAGAGCTACAAAAGTTGAAAATTAACATTTCAGAGATCTATACTCAGGGAAAAATAGATCAGGGACCAAATCTGAAATAAATAGTTCAGGGACTAAAAGTGATTATTTTCCTTCTGTTGGCCTACTTTTATCGAATAAAAAAGAAAACATAAAACGAAAAGGAAAAGGGCCAAAAAACAAAAAGACAAAAAAAAAAAAAGAAGAAAAGAAAGAGAAGAAGGAATGCGTATAAATATATCGTTCTAAGGGAAAAACAAAACAATAACTTTCAGAAAACTCGTTCCCTACTGAGTGTGTAGCGGATTGGTCAGACGCCGGAAAAACGAAAGGAGCATCGGATGTTCTTCTACGAATCCCAGATTTGAATATGTTTCCCAAAATCTCAAAATTCCAAATCTTTATTCAATCTCCAGAGCTCCAAGTCCCTACACAATCTCTAATTTTGGAGAATTCAAACCCTAATTTCACCCTCGGGGACCTCAAGTCCGCTATTGCTCCCAGATCTCACCGCTCCTTTTATTTCACGTACAATGGAAAACCTCTTCCAGACTCTACCAAGTTGCAGAATTCCCGGATCTCTCCTTATTCCACTTTGATTCTGCGTCACCGCCTCTTCGGTGGCGGGGGTGATGGCGGCGCCACCGGGGCTGAGTCTCGGGACTGTTATCTCAACATGTATGCTATCAAGAAGCCCGATAAGGTTGATCCGAATGAGTTGAGGCTGTCCAAATGGTTGAATTGTGCACTTTCCAATGAGCCTTTGAAGAGGCCAGTGGTGATTGATAAGCTGGGGAATTTGTTCAATAAGGAGGCTTTGGTTGAAGCATTGTTGGTGAAGAAATTGCCGAAGGAGTTTGGGTATATAAAGGGTTTGAAGGATATGATCTCCGTTGAGTTATCTATGAGTCCGGGCCTGGAACGGGAACACCAGGAAGGGAGTGGGGCAAAATTTCAGTGTCCAATTTCAGGGGTTGAGTTCAACGGTAAGTACAAGTTTTTTGCTTTGAGGTCATGCGGGCATGTCTTGAGTGCAAAAGCCTTAAAGGAAGTGAAGTCCTCTGGTTGCTTGGTTTGTCATAAGGAGTTCTCGGATACTGACAAGATTGCAATTAATGGGAGCGATGAAGAGGTTGCTGCTTTGAGGGAGAAAATGGAGGAGGCTAGGGCAAAAGTAAAAGAGAAGAAGGGGAAGAAGGTGAAGAATGGAGACGTCAATGTGATTGGGGAGCAGGAAGATGTGGGATTGCCGCGGCTGAGTGGGACAAAGCATGGGATTGACATTAAGGTGGTGCATAAAGCCTTACCCAAAGTGGATGGAAATGAGAAGGTCAATGCCAATGGAAAGGTTGAACACAATGGGAAAGCAAAGAGGTTTAAAGCTGTTGATATTGCACCGCCTAATGCCACAAAAGAAGTATATGCATCTATTTTTACTTCGTCAAGGAAATCCGACTTTAAGGAGACATACTCATGCAGGTCATTGCCCCTTGGTAGAAATTAATGAAGCAGCATATAAGGTGTGCTTTCTGTAGCTTTCCCAGATTCCCCTGTAACTTAAAACTTGTGGCTGATTGATTAGTGAGAGACATATATGTGCTCTTTTATTGGTGTTAAAATGATTTGCCAAAGAAGATTCGTTGTTGATGTAAAATATTCATCATGATTTATCACGGCAATCTATTCACTTGCTTCGTGTGAATTGTATCTGGATATCTATTAATCTTTTGCATTCTAAATTCTTTTTCGGTTAATATTTTCTTGATAAGCAATACTTTCAATTGTTGCTGGATTTAATTTTGAAGCTACTTAATTTTTTCTGTTGCATTGGTTGCTTTAGTAGATAAGCACATTAGATAATTTTTTATTTATCTCTCTTGTATGTGGTGATTCTGCATTATAACCACTTGTATGGATAGTCCTAGGCATTCCTTCTTATTATGCAATCAATTGAAGAAGATGAATTCACTGGACCTTGTAATGTTCTTGAGTACATTTGAAGTATGAGGAGACTAGCATGTTAGGTGCTCGTGCTTTTTCTCTGTTTCTTGATGATCATCTTAATCATCTTTGTGCAAAAAATTGTTAGCATCATCATGTCTTTGATAATGATGAGTGGAGCATAGTGGATTTCCTTTTTGGTGAAAATTCTATGTTGATTCATTAGAGTTGGAAATGCAACCTTTAGGGTTTGTTTGGTTGGGGGATTTGGAGGAGAGGGGCAGATTTTTTTTTTAAATTCGTTGCTTGGTTCACTTTTTTTGAGGGGAGGAGAAGGAAATTTTGGGATTAAAATCCCTCGCCCTCCCCTCCTTTTCTTCACCTTCAAAAATGGGGGATTTGGAGGGAAGGGAAATTAAACCTTATGCGATAGACTTATTTGCCCTCATGAATAATTACACTTTTATTTTCTTCTCATTTTCTCATTCACTTCATTCTCATTTTTTTTCACTCCCTATTTTACCTTCTCACCTTAAAAAAAAGTAATAAAGAGTAAATGCTAAAAGTGTATAATAGTCAATTTCCCTTTTCCTTGTAAATTAAACAAGGAGATTTTATTTTTCTTCCCCTCCCCTCCCCTCCCCTCTCCTATTTTGAACCAAACATATGTTAGATTACAAGGTATAAGATAAATGAGTACTCCAAATGGTAATTTAAGATGATTCAGTCTTTTGTTTCTTTTTTCATTTTACAGATTGCAAATATCACATTTGATTTTCAGCAATATGGTTGAATGAGTGAACACAATTTTGTTACTGTGATGTGAAATTTGCTGCTTGGGTTTGCTTTCTAAACTAGTTTGTATTATAAACAAAAAATTATGGGTATTGTAATTTGTTTTGCAATGGCATTACTTATGGCCCGCAGCATTCCTTTTATATGCTCTTAAGTGCACACAGCCTTTTCTATTATGAATGATGAAATAATGCTAGTATTTTCCTTTGAATTATTATATTGTTGACACTGACAGTAAGTTTGATGCAATTAGTACGATGCTGATACTTATATCCCACCCAATTGTGATAAAGATTTGGCAAGTAGGATATCTACATTTTGGCTATTTCTTGATCAGTATTGTTCATCATAAAATTTTATACCAGTTGCAGGCAATTGAAAAACTTTGAGAGTAGTTATTTTGGTAGGTGCAACATGGGAAAATGCTATACCAGCCATCAGCATCTTTTCACTTGCTTATTCTCTTTTTTCATGCCTTACAAGATACACCGACTTTCACTTTCCTAAACTGCATTTTAGACATTGGCTTTAGAAGTCAACTGTTTATCCTAATATTGGACTGTAGCAATTATAACTAAATGATTCCATAATAATCAAAGTTGAGGTTTACCTGTTGCTCCATTTGAGTAAATGAATTAATGTGTTATTACACTCTACAAGATCAAGAGCTTTGAGTAAGGGCAAGTTTTTAAACAGAACAAGAGCTTCAGGTCTTCGATGTCTTTTTCAATTGAGTTTCGTTTACAACAGATTACAAGTTTATTAGACCTTATACCAAGTTGTTTTAGCACTCCTTTAGTCACCTCTTCAATAAAGTCAATAATGGGTAGAACCTGGAAGCAATAATTTCAGAAAGCTTGCATTTTTGTGCTAATATTGTATTATGTTTGGGAATGTCTGGAAATGAGAAATTGTGCTTAATGTGTGCTCAGGTTTAGATTGGAATAGCTCAAGGCTTAAATTACTTGAGAAAAAAAGTCAATCCTGCAAATTATTCATGGTGACATAAGCCCACTGTAAAATATTCACCATGTAATATATATGAAATTTCTTCATTTCTTGTCCCTCTGCTGTATCTATGTGCTTCTAGATTTTCATTTCCTTTCATTTGGCTCTGAATAACAATAATATGCTACAGATGAAGTGGCTCTTCCGTGCTTTTTGGGTGTTTACTGTGTAGGCTTTATTAGGTGAAGTTTTGATTTATGTTTCTCTTTCCATGAATAATTCATAGGAGTATGATATCCAGTTACACTTTTTCAACATCAACCCTAATTTACTTCCAGGATATTGATTTATATTGCACATTCTGTTTAATCAGTTGTTTTTAGTTTCTTGTTTCAATGGGCAAGAGAATAAGAAGTATTTTAGTTGTCCTGTTACTACAAATGGAAGTTGTAAATTGACTTCCAAGACTGAGAAATAGCAAATTTTGAGAGTAAATTAATTAAATTGAAAATAATGGACTGAAATATGAAGACTTGAACCAATCCTAGACAATGTTTTTTATGTATGTTTTAGGAATACGATCTTTCTCAAGTTTGTGGATTGACTTATATAGGTCTTTCTTTTAAAAGAGAACCAGAGAAATCAGACAAATATAATACCAGACAACAGACAGGAACATCTTTGAGTATTGTTTTGGATTCTAGGATCTACAATTCCAGAGCCACAAAACTTGGTCTGCTTGATCCTTTCTATCCCTAGGTTTGTCAATAATCTATTGCATTGAAGAAAATTTACTATCTAAAAATCTCCATAGTCCATGCTTTTATAGGGTTCATTTCTTTGATCGCTTATGTGCTAATGAGCCTCTCTGATACAGCAGAATGGTTAAATTTGTAGTCCACTCCCCAGAATTTCTGGTTAACGATATCTAAAGTCTTATTTCTCTTCTAATTTCTACTGGACGACTGTTTGGAATTCTGTAGTTTAGAAAGGTGAGGGTCCCTCCTCCTATGGCTCAAAAATCTTCATTATATTTTTTCAGAGTTTTGAATTTTTTTTCCAGAGTTTCTTTATTTTTATATTGGTTATTAAGTTTGCACTTAAAGTAAGTTTGATCAAGGTTGAATCTGAATTGTCTGGCGAGTGCGAAATCAAATTGTGGTCACCTGTTTAAAAATGAATTTTCAATTTTTGATTTCAATTTAATTTTTTCATTTTAATAATGTTGAATCAGCAATTTAAACTTTTAAAAAAAATTAAATATGATTTTATTTGGCACGTCATATTTAATTTTTTAATGTATTAGTCTTATCACCAATTTATTATAATTATATAAAATAAAATAAAAAAAATTTTATTTTTTAAAATTTTAAACTTTTGAAATATTTTACAAAAATGTTATTGTGATTTTTAAAAAATAATGTTAAGAGAATTTTTTTTTGTATTCGGAGTATAGTTATATCTAGATTATACAAATTTAATTTGATGATCAATTTTCTATTGTTAGTTGTAAATAAACAAATCATTTGATGACAATTTATTTGACAATGAGAGATTTCTACTATCATTGAAATTGTCTATGAATAATGAATTGAGGTAAGAGGAATGCAATAACTTTAATTCATATACTATCGAATGATAGTTTAATTTTTTAAAATAAAAAATTAATATATTTTAATAACAAATTTATATTTTTTTAATTAAAAATAATTATCTTGAAATATTAATTTTTTTTGAAATTAAAATCAAAATTATATTAAAATTAAAATTATAATTTTATTAAAATCGATTAAAATTGTGAATCATCAATTCATGAACTGTAATAAATAATTACTTATTTTTATTTATGAAGCGTGATGAGATGTAACTTAATAGGCATGCAATATTCAATTGATTGTTTGGTGTAAAATTTAAGCTTTTGTGAAATATTGAATTAACACTTCTTTTGACGTGATTCTTCATAATAATGTTAAATCTATATTTTATTCAATTAAAATACTTTGAAGAAAATGAAAATGAAAATATCTATCCTAAATTTCTCAATGTTTTTTATCTTTGTTGCCAATCATTCTTTTTAATTTGTTGCAGTGTCAGCAATTTTCTGGGTCATGTCATATTTATTTCTTCGCTTTTTAAAAGGTCTTATCTTATTGGAAAAAAATCTATTGATTCTGATCCTCCATTTTTCCCCCCTGCCCTCCCCCCTCGCCCTTCTCTTTTTATCCTCTTAAGTTCTTTTCCTTGTTTCTTAGAACCACATCATTATTCATTGCTACTTATTTATATTGGCTATTGATGATATTCAGTGAGAGAGAGATGATCAACTGAAATAGAAAATCAATTCAAATACTGAAATAGAAGTAAATGTCAAAACATAAGTCACTAGCATAATTAGCCTCGCAGGTGGCAATAGGCCAAAATCAAATTAGTGCTCTCGTTGAGAGTCGAACTCAAGACCTCCCGCTTACTAAACGGGTGCTCTAACCAACTGAGCTACGAGAGCCGAGCGATAGGTTTCAACTATTGTCAGATTTTAGTTTATAATATTCTACCATGATCATAAACATCAAGTAATTCTTGCTCTATCTGGATTTGAATATAAACTTTTTACTTTCTTTAAAAATTAATGAAAAATTTTAACTTTAAGTAACTCATTTAATTATTCTTGACATTTAATATAATGAATTGTATGACTTTAGTGATATGTAAATACTTTAAATTAAAGTGTTGAGTACCAAAAAATATAAGTTAGTGAGATATAAATAATTTAAATTAATGAGCTATTAATAGAATTTTAGATTTAAAATATTTTTATTTTAAAAAAGTAAACATTCAGTTCTAAATAAATTAAAATAGGAATGTTGACGGATGGAGATAGTGGATAGAGTATCTTCTAGTGAATTATGTCAAAAAACCTATTTTTCAACAAAATTCCAAGAATTGATAATTTTATCTACTAACCCCTTACAATAAGTATAATTATTTTGATTAAAAGTAACCTTTTTTAAATAAGTCAATTTATTAAAATATAAATAAATTATACAAATGAGATAATAAATAAATGTTAATATTTCATGATAACATAAAATAAATCACACCCTTATACTAATAAGTAAAATAAATTACAATTAAAACAAAACAAACATATCACCCTTATACTAAACCCTAAATGACCCAAATTTGCTTCGAGTAGCAAATAATCTTCTACAAGAATGCAAGATAGTGTTTCTAAGAAGATCTTTAGATAGATATGTGCCAAAGAGTCCTAAATCGAGCCAAAATTCACCAATAGAAAAGTTATCATGATTTGTAACTAAAAAAAGTGTGAAAAGACAAATAATAAGGAAAGAGAACTCCGACCAAGAGAAATATTCAGCCGGAGCCAGATTTGCATTTTGACTAGAATCAATGGAAAAGTAGCAAAGTGGGGTTGCAACTTCGAGAGAAATATGAGGTTTGATTAAAAGTTACCTTAAAAATGATAATATATATTTTTTGAAATATACACTATGATAAGTTATTTATTCACATTTTTTTCTTCATATATAAAATAAATAATAAAAAAATTTGTACTTTTCAGTAAATAAATAATTAAATATACCAAGCCTATGCCATATAGCAATAGAACATGGCATATGATTTCTTTTTAATTAAATCCACAAATAAGAGAAGAGATATAAATGACAGTTGCAAGCTTTCTTTTTTACATAGGGATGTAACTTCTATTTACCAAAAACAAAGGGTTGTAACTTCTATGTTTTAATTAAATAAAGTTTTGGAAAAATTAGTCTGGTATTTAAAGTTTAATTTTTTGATTAAATTGATACTTAATGTATTTTATCAATCAAAATGATCATTAAAGTTTAATTTATTAGTCAAATGAAATGCTTAAAGTTTAATTTATTAGTCAAATTGATCATTTCATTTAAATAAGAACGAAAATCGTGATATTGAAATACGTGTTTGACATGTGACCATTTAGCCAAGACAAGAGTATAATGGAAATTCAATAAATTTGAATTTTTAACATTTTTGTCGCATGTTAATTGATTACCCCCAAATCATATTTCTCCAATTTGTTTTTTGTATTGAAACAAAGCTTGCAAGAACCCTAAATTGCAAATGCGAACCTTATCCGCGAGACGCTTCAAATGTTTATTTGTCACTCAAAGAAGCTGCATGTCATGGCAGGAAGGGAACTTTGAAACTTTGAATGTATCTCCGTTGCAACTTTAAACCTTTGTATGTGGATTACATGGTTTCAATCCAGACTGCTGGTACTTGCCTACCATGGCCAACATTGGATAAGGGAAAAGAGGTAGGTAGATTCTATAAATAGTTTTTGATTCATCATCTCTTATGTTGCTAGGTTTTCGTGAATACATTTTTACTTTTGCAGCAACTAGTTTTTGTATTCAAAATTTCCTCTGCTATTCCATGAGATTTCCTCTCTTTTATATATATGTCTGTGTATGTAGCATTTACTTATCTATAATAAAAAAAGTTATGTTGCTTTTACTTTTAGTATTCATATGTATTATGTATGGTCCCATATGTTTGGTTGAATATGACATTTGTGTTGTCTATTTGGCTACTTTCCCCAATTTTCCTTATTCATATGGTCCCAAAAGAATATGATAGTATAATTTACAAAGTTTGTTTTGACCATTTTATAATTCACATGAATGCCTATTTGCTTATCAAAAAGTCACTTTAAATTATATACATCAAAATTAGTCATTATATGCTTTTTTTTTATAAACATCATCAAAGGTTTTTAAAATATAATGTATATTCATGTGAATTTTTTATTTATAATAATATATTCATGTGAATAATAGGTCTCATAAAGATTTGAAGCACACAGTTATTAAATTATAGACACATGTGAAGAAGACAATACAAAACAAGTGGAATGTTGGGTTCAAGCATGTTTGAACCATTTTTTGTGTAAGTTCCTTTAACCCATATTTAAAAAGTGTTGTATTTTGACAAGTTGATACGATATGTGTTATGTACTTGTGAAACATTTAAACATGCAGAAATGTGAATTAAAGTATTCTCAATGTAGTTTAATTAATTCTAGTTAATTAAGACATAATTAATTATGGTTAATCAGCAATTTCATTGTTAATGTTTTACCGATTTTGTTGGGAGGTGGAGAACTCCCTTGGTTCTCCCTGGTGATTTTATTAATGGTTATATTTCTCATTTTTTTTTGTTATAATGAGATGTAAACTATTTTGTTTATTTAAGTACTGCTTGTAATATTTTTTACTCATCAAACTTTTTGTAAGAGATTCTTAAACATTTTATTTCATTCATTAATATGTACTTCATTTTTATATCACTTATTTATTTTGATTTTTTTTTGTTGAAGGTTGACTAAACCTATCTTGTTTGTAGGACAAATATTTGGAAGAGACTATCGGAGGATTAGACAAAATTATTCTCATCCGTGGTTCCTCTTTGGTTTCTCATGTATAGAGGTAAAGGAAAAGAGAAAGTACTTAAATGGATATAGAGAAGGGGACTTCTCTAAAAAAAATATGTGTTGGTTCCAATTGTTCTCTTTGTATACTTTATTGAAAATTTTTCCACTATAGACACATTTACAAATTTAAGTTTTTTTTTTCATATTGTGACTGCTATAATTTCTTAAGTTTCATTGGACTCTTCTTATATTGTGTGGTTTTGGTGATGATTTAGAGTTCAATAGTCCATGCATAGTATTATTTGACTAATTGCAATCAATGGAGCAGAATTATGAAGTTGAATTAAGGAAGTAATAGTTTGAAATAATGCACATTATTTATATATGTGACCATTTTTTTCCTCAATTGACTCATATTATCCTTATTTTATTTTTAGGTTTGTGTTGGATGTAGATCAATAAAAATTGGTTTACAATTGGGGAATTTGAGAATTTCAAAAAAGAGTTATTGGAGGATCAAGAAGAAACAAAAATCATCCCAAATGAAAGTTTACAAAACATTATCAATCTAGAAATTTCTAATGTATTGAGCTTAGACATGCCTGTTTGCAGTGCACTACAAAGAAATGTAGAATTGCAAGAGAGATCTTATCATAGAGGCGAGGATAGTGTGAACGATGTGACAAAAAATGATTCAATGGTAGATGACAAGATTTCATTTCAAGCTGATATATGCCTGATGGATTTATTTGACATGCTTGAAGTTGAAAATCCTCATGAAGCAGACAAAACTTGTGTTCAACCAACTAAAAATAAATGAACTAGTAAGCCTAAAAGACAAGCACAAAGGCTACATTTGTTTAGTGATTTGGAAGAAACCGATCAGGATGAGTTCTATGCTAATTCAAAATATTATTTAAGTGATGGAAATAATGATTTCTATCAATAGATTGTGGATGAGAAAACATGCAAGTTTTGATGAAACTGTGACAATAGAGGTAAGGAAGCAAAAAAGAACTGGTAAGAAAGGAAAATTAACTAAGACTGCAAGAAAAAAGATGAATGAGGAATCTTAAAAAATGCATGATATGAAGACAAAATATGCAGAAAATGAGGAATCTTCAAAATTACATGATGTTGTAATACATTATGCAAAAAATGAAACAAACAGTGTTGAAATTATTGGTCCATACAAGACATACCTTTACAAGCCTGATGAAAAGTACTATGAAGATAGAAAGGGACATGTTGAAGATGATTATACAAATTTTAGCAACAATTTGAGTCAGTCTGATTTATTTAATTCACATATAAGTACTGATGATGATGAAAATAAAATATACAAGGAGAACTATCCTAGATTTAAAATGGATAAAGACTCTGAAAATTCAGTGTTTGAAGTTGGGCAATATTTCAGCACAAATGATGAATTAAAGTATGCTATCACAAATTACGGTGTTAACCATGGAAGTCCTCTGAAGTTTAAGAAAAATAACAATGATAAAGTACAATCTAAGTGTACAACAAAAATTTATGCCTGGATGTTATATGTTGCAGTTGTTGAAGGTACTCAAACTTTTCAAATAAATACACTTGTAGATATACATATTTGTTCAAGAAGACTTCATCATTGATTGGTCACATCACAATATCAAACAAAGAGATACTTGGATGATTTTAGATATGACCTTGGTATTAATGTGCACAAAATCCAAGAAAATGTACATTGAAAATTAAATGTAAACATATCGACTATGAAAGTTTACAAGACCAAGGCTATAGCAACAAGTTTGATTGAGGGTAGTTATAAAGAGAAATATAAGAATATATGGGATTATTGTGAAGAAATTATGAGTAATCCATGAAACACAATATATGTAAATGCTTCAGAAGATGTTGTCATGGGCAATAGAATTTTGCAGGAAAATGTATCTTTGCTTGGATGCATTGCGGATTGGATTTAAATCTAGTTGTAGAAAAGTAATAGGACTAGATGACATATTCTTAAAAGGACCGCATCCGGGGATTCTATTGACAGTTGTTGGCATTGATGCCAACAATGGGATTTTTCTCATTGTATATGCAGTGGTTGAAGCGGAAAATAAATTCTTTTAGAGTTGGTTTATTCAAGGATTAATTCAAGATCTTGGTATAAACAACAGAGGTATAGGCTGGTGTTTTATATCAGATAGACAAAAGGTACAATATAAATTTATTATGTCATTAGTACATCATAAATATGTTGTTCATATATTCATATTGTTTATTTACATAAATCTCATAATAAAGATGTGATATTATTGTAGGGATTGATACTTGCAGTTTATGAGATGTTGTCTTTCATAAAGCATAGACATTGTGTCTGACATCTTCATAATAATTTCAAGAGTTTGCATTCAGGAGAGGGTTTGAAACAATTAGTGTGGAGGTGTGCAAGAGCCACATATGTGAATCAATTCGATTATGAAATGCAAAAGATCTGTGAATTTGATAAAAATGCTCATGCATGGCTTATGAATAACTGTGAAGCTAATCATTGGTCCAGAGCACATTTCAAGATATCAACGAAATATGATATATTGTTAAACAATTATTCGGAGACATTCAATAGGAGTATCCTAGGAGCAAGTGCAAAGCCAATTTTGACAATACTTGAGATATTATGATAATATCTCATGTTGAGAAACCAAGCCAAAAGATCATGGATCCACAAACAAAAAGGAAAAATTTGCCCGAGAATTGTTAAGAAATTGGATACACTGAAAGAAGAGTCAGCAAGTTGTTACCTAATTTAAGCAGGGGGACAAAAATTTCAGATAAAATATTCTAACATGGAACAATTTGAAGTGGACATAGAGAAGATGATTTACAGTTGCAGGAAATGGGACTTTTCTGGCATCCCATGTAGACATGTCATTGCTGTGTTAGGACTGCAAGGTAAGGACCCCATGAATTATGTAGCTGATTATTATTCAAAGAAGTATTTATGAGGGCATATGAGCCAATCATTGGCTCTACGAATGGACCAAATAATTGGCCAAAGTCAATGATGATAGAAGTGTTCATTCCTAAGAAAATTCCGGGAAGGCTAAAGAAAAAAAGAAAGCCAGGGATTGGTGAAAAGAAAGGTTTCGTGATAGATAAAGATGGGAAAAAGAAATTGTCTAAAGATGATAAAGGGACATCCAAATATGAATTGTGTGGACAAGTAGAGCACAACAAGAGGATATGCAAGAATAAAGACAAGAATAATGAAAACAGTGGTAAAAACAGTGATGATAATAAGACATCAAACTCTATCTCAACACTTTTCATGCAAGACATACATTCTCAACCTTTGACACATGAATCAAGTGTCATTTGTGAAGCTATCTATGTCCAAGATATCTCAGAGGAAAAGTTTGAAATACCAATTGAGTAGGTAATAGAATAAACATTTCACATATGAGCAAATTAATAGATCTACTATTTTCCATTAACATTAGTTGATTTTTCACTTTTAGGTAAAAAAGAAGTCAAAAGAGGCAACCAAGTGCAGCTTTTGCTTACAGTATGGGCATAATAAAGCTACATGTAGAAAGGAAATATCGAAGTGTGCATCACGTGATTGATGAATATGAGGGATATTAGTCATCGATAGTTTTGTTTTTTGTGTATGGCATATTGTATCTTTTGGGCATATATTGAAGTGCAAATGATTTTGAATATTAGGGAGATGGAGTTGTTTTGGTGTATGATAGATTTATTGTTTTTGGATATGTATTTAAGCACTTGACACTTTTGTTGTAGCTATTTGCTATTTTGTTTCTTGTTTGTTACATTAAGAGGACTATGATTTGGTAATTAAAGTGCATAAATGTATCATTTATTTATTTTTCATTTTTATTAAGGCAATTTGTATGTTCTATGACAGTTTATTCAGCTAATTGAATGCAAAGTTCATGTTCTAGTGTATAAATAAAATTACCATTTTGCAATTTAGTTATGCATTCATATGATAGTTATAAATGCTTTTTGTTTGGCAAATTGCAGGTCAATTTGAACTTGACATTGTTATGTACATATACGTGTTATTTACACTACATTTAAAACTTGTATTTTCGGATAGGCTGAGTGGGTATCAAAATGCATTAGTTGTGAAGAAAAAAAAGTCAAACTATGTGAATTACATAAACACTTATAAATCAGCTCAAAATGTATTGATAGTGATAGATGCTTTCAAATATTCGAGTACAATTGTTAGCAAACATCTAGTAATGGGAATGAGAATCTACAAAAAAATACACAAAACAACTACTTCCAACCTCAAATAATATACTAATCAAAGTACAACTACAATCACAAAATTCTCTATTCTAACAAATTTAAACTTATCATAGATATCAAGTCCAGGTATACTTCAAACTACCAATACAACAAGCACTAAGATGGCAAGAGCTAGCAACAAACTAATCAACATTGTTTTCTCTCTCTTCTTCTAATTTTGTTTTTGTTGTTCCGTATTTATTTTTCTCAATAATCTAGGTATGACATCAATGGATCTTTGGCACATAGGAAGGTCAATCTAGTAGAAAAACCCACAACCACCATTAACCTAACATAAAGAAACACAAGAGAAATACCTAAGCTTTATACAAGCATGAAACAACATGAAAAGAAAAAAAAAAAGAAAATAGAAAAACAAGAACATACACTATATTCTTGGCAACCCATAAATCTTTTTCCTGAGTTTAGATCGGTCCAAAAGGTCCTCAGTAAAACCATTTTCCCGCAATAGCAACTCATAGAACTATTGGAAGACATTGTTTTTCTTCTTCTTGGTTGACTGAATCTACCTATGATAGTTCCCTTATCTGTTTTTGAGCTTTCAAAGTAAGCACAAGTCTTACAAAAATCTTACAAGAAAGAAGGGAACTTTGATGTTGCTTTTAAGAACTTAACTTTGTTCTTCAAGAGGTTTTCCTTCGCAGAGGAAGATGGGTTCTTAAAAAACATGAGCTAAAATAATCTTATATGCATGTTGAGGGACTTCGAATCATGATTAATGGCTAATTGGCATTCTTAAAAAGGAATGGTAGAAAATTTGATTTTGGAGTAATTAATTAACAAACGGGAAAAAAATTAGGTTAAGAATTCATATTTATTGATTTTACTATTATACCCCTAGCTAAATGGTCACATGTGTGTCTCCCAATATGACAATTTCTATTCTTATTTAAACGGAATGATCAATTTGGCCAATAAATTAATCTGTAAGGATTATTTTGGTCGATAAATTATATTATGGATCAATTTGACAAAAAAAGAAATAAACTTTAGGTATCAAACAGACTAATTTCCCTAAAGTTTTGAATAAGAATTTTATTCTTGAATAGAGTTTTTTGTTCTGCCTATTTGGTTTCATATGTTTATGTTATAAGATGGTGAATCTGGCAATTCAGTATTTACATATTAAGGAAGAATCACTCTCAAATTAACCCTTAATAGCATTGTCAAAATTTACATTTAACTTAATTTTAAATAGAATTTTTTATTATGATTATTACTATAAAGAAAGTGTATGTACTTTTCAAAGCAATGCAAAATATTTTATTCTTCCTCTTTCTTTTGTTAAATTATTATATCATTCTCGACTTAAATTAGGTATCATATACTTAATCCATCAGTACATTCCTTTCTATAACATGCATCAACTAAATTATATTGTCTTGATTATATAATATTTTTATTATTTTTGGGATTATTACGTATGTTATTTTCAAATTAACTCTTATTTTATTGAGAAAGAGAAAACAAATACTTATTTTTTTCAAGAAAATATTAAAATAAATAAATGTATAATAAGAAGGAAATTCATTTTTTTCATATGTGTGAAATTGCTTAAAACATTACAAGTTAAATCAATAAATAAATAGTATTCTCTTCATTCAAAATTGAATATTCACGGTTTTTATTTTGAGATGTCCAGAAATAAATATTCACTTTCTTAAAATAAATATATTTTTTATTTCAAAATTCACTTAAAACCTTTTTAATTTAAGAGATTTATATCTGATTAACTAATTGTCACATAACTAACAATAATAATATGGTTACTTCCTTAAGGTAAAAAACTTTCATTAATTTTTAGATTAAGTCAAATGTGTACATGTAATTTCGAATGGAGGTGATATTATTTACTATTTATTTAAAAATGCTTAATAGGATAGTAATGAGTATTTCTATTCTTTTACTTCTTGATGTATACCACGTTCTTTTGAAAAACTTGTATTACAATGTTCAAAAATGTTATTTGGAGAATAGAATCACAATGAAAGCTGGGTACAAAGATGTTTAATTGATCTCATGGGATGTCTTTCTAGATATGAGATATATGTATATATCAATGAAAGCATAGAATACATAATGTGAAGAGCTTCCCTTTTTGTACCCCTTTAAAAGAGGCAGAAAATTAGACCATTAAAAGCTATTTGAAACACAATGTCCATAATAGCGTCCAAAATTCCTTTCTTAATGTCTAAAACATTACTAGAAGGATTTTGGACGCAAATTTGATAGTTTAGGATGCACAAAGAGTTCTTTAAAATGTTTGAAACTCTAAAAATAATTGTTTAGAGTTTTTGTGACATACACGATTTCAAACATAATAGAAAGTCTTTTTAGCATATACCCAAGTTTAGATCCTCTAAATCGTTTGATCTAAAACTTCATAGGATTAAATCTTGTTTAAAATTAGATTTTGAAAATGATTTATCTTTTGAAGCTTGGAAGGTAAAATCATTTGGAGGGACATGTCACAACAAATAGAAGGACAAAATTTGCTTTAAAGTGTATTTCCAAATTCAAATTCTTCAACAATGTTAAACAAAATTAACCTACACGTGAAGAAATCTTAAATAGTTAACTATAGTAAATATGTTACTTGTATAATAAAATGTTAGTAATTAAAAGTTTTAAAGCTTTCATATTTTAATAAAAACTAATATTTAATTTAGCAAAAAATTTTTAAAAAATTAAGTTAACATGGTCGTATGCCCACTGACCACTATCACAAACGGAGGCATTTTTTTTCCATTTCATTTTATGATGTTTTTAGATGGTGATACATAAATCCTGGCAATAGAAGTAGTGTTAAATTGAGTAATTAAATAAATCAGAATGTCAACAATCTGACACGAATTATATAAATAAAAAAATTTCACATGAAGTATAATTAATTTCTAAAACTATTAATCAACCCTAATTCAATAACGTTATTTTAAAGGCCTAATTTAATAATTTTAATATTGATAATTTTAAAGCTATAGATTAATATATAGAGAGAAAATTTGATACGAATTTAATATGTTGACTAGAATTTATATCCAAATTGTTTAAAAAATATTTAATTAAAATATTTCTTTTTTAATGTTATAATTCTATTGATTTTAGATCGTGATAGAGTTGCCTTAATTAGATTTTAACCAATCCTTTAGTAGAAACCCCTAACTCAACTACTAAAATTAATATTCTTATATGATTTGATTAATTAAAATTGCATTTATAATTAATGGAATTCCTAATTTCACTAAACCATAATCATTTACTCTTCAAATTGCTTGATAAATAAATGATAATTAGTCAATTTGGTACTTTAAGTTTAACTTTATAGACATTTTAATACCTCACTTTTTTTAAAGCAATTTTAGTTCTTCATATTCAACTATATAACCATTTTAGTCCCTTAAATTTTGTTTGAGCCATTTAAATACCCTATGTATGGTTTTTTAGTTATATCGATCCTTTTTATTATTGCTTTTTTAGTCATTTTTATAATTTTCTACTCATGGTAAAATGAACAAAAATGACTGGAAAACAATAAATATGTAATCAAAATGAGTGAAAAATAATACATATGAGATCTAAATGATTAAAACAAAATATAAGATACCAAAATGACTATAATACTGGAAGATTAAGTACTAAATTGACATGAATAAAAAGAAGAGATACTAATAATAGAGTAACACAAATAATTAATATTGATTCAACATGGTGCACAAAATTTATTATTGAAATAAATAATTTAGGAATTAAATCTTATTTAATTCTATCAAATAACAAATATATAATTTTATGTCAAAATTAAGTGAAAATAGTAAAAATAATAGGGAGAATATGACTTTGTTAACAATCCTTTTTTTTACACAAGGTTTATTTTCATGGTGAAAATTAAATAAAAATTGAAGTGAAACTCAAAATTTTTCATAACATAGGTTTGTTTGATAAAATTCTGCCTATATCATAATTGTTTTTCTCTTTTCCCTAGTTATGCAAACCTTAGCGATATTTTGACTAAGTTTTAAAATCATTTTCTTAATTTTTCATAAAAACATCTCTTAAAACATTTTTTTAAATTTCATATACGAGTCTTATTCAATCACATAAATAATATTTTTTTATTACTTTTTAATTAAAATTATAATAGAAAATAATTTATTGATTATATTTTATATTATTATGATGTGTAATTCAAAATATATAATCAACTTTCAATTTTCAATAAAAAATTATTATCTAAATATAAAATTATTTTTAAAAATGGAAAAATATTTCTGAAGCTAAATCTAAATATTTCGGTTCTTCTTTAAGTGTAAATTTTCCGTTTTCATGGGCGGTGAAAAGTAATTAAACTCTCTTATGATTTTGTCAAAGTTGATACATCAATTCCCAATTTAAAATTTAACGAGGACTAGTTGAAAAATAAGCACAAATTATAGGTAGCAAAAAGGCAGCATTCGTTTAAAAGATTTCCAAATAAAGATTATTAAAGAACAAAATTCCATTTTTGTTTTGTTCTTGACGTTCATCTTCTGCCCCAATTTATATGCTCACTCCTCTGAAACTTACTCTGTCAATGCTGTTACAGAGTGAGAGATGAAGGGGACTTGAAGGCCCCATTTCTGAGTAAACTCTCACTTTTTCTTCTGCAACTAAAACTTTAAAATTCAATTCACTGAAAAATCCTTTAAAGTTCACCAATATCAATCTCAACTCACTGCCCAAAATCTAAAGAAATTGAACTTTAGAACTGCGAAGTTGGCAACTTTAAGGTCAGATCTCACTCTTCCTCTGCTGATCTTGAGTTCCCACTTTTAGTCTTGTAGAAATTCTTTGCCTTTCTTGAGTTTTTGTTTGACGGGGTTTTCTTTAGAATCTTTGCTAACAAGGGGCTTGCGTGGATTCTTCTTTTTGATTTTTTGCAGATCTAAGGTTTTGGATTTCCAGAACTGGGTTTTGTGGGTGTTTTTTTTTTTTATTTGCTGCCAATTTGATGTTAAGATGACTGCTTTGCCAACGAGCGATTCAATTCACATAAGGGAAGTTTGGAATGATAATCTTGAAGAAGAGTTTGCTCTGATTCGAGAAATAGTAGATGACTACCCTTATATAGCCATGGACACTGAGTTTCCTGGTGTTGTTCTTCGGCCTTTAGGAAACTTTAAGAACTCGACCGAGTATCACTTCCACACCTTGAAGGCTAATGTGGACCTTCTGAAATTGATTCAGTTGGGACTTACATTTTCTGATGAAGAGGGAAATCTTCCCACCTGTGGAACTGGAAAGTACTGTGTTTGGCAATTCAATTTCCGTGAATTTAATGTCAATGAAGATGTCTATGCACACGACTCCATAGAGCTTTTAAGCCAGAGTGGAATTGATTTCAAGATGAACAATGAAAAAGGAATTGATTCTTATAGGTTCAGTGAGCTTCTCATGTCATCTGGGATTGTGTTGAATGATAACGTGCACTGGGTTACCTTCCATAGTGGCTATGATTTTGGGTACTTGCTCAAGCTATTGACTTGTCAGAACCTGCCTGAATCTCAATCAAGTTTCTTCAATCTTCTCAAGATGTATTTCCCAAATCTTTATGACATCAAGCATTTGATGAGGTTCTCAAATAGCCTCCATGGTGGGTTGAACAAGCTTGCTGAACTTCTGGACGTGGAAAGGGTTGGTATCTGTCATCAAGCGGGTTCGGATAGTTTGCTTACTTGTTGTACATTCATGAAGTTGAAAGAGAATTTCTTTAATGGTTCAACTGAAAAATACGCTGGTGTCTTGTATGGCTTTGGTGCAGAGAATGGTCATGTTAGTCCTTGAAAGTGGAAAAGAAAAATATATTATCCAAAAATAAATAAATAAAACCTCTTTTGGTAGCCTATTTTGCTCAGTTCCTTTGGTATAATCTTCTTTCTGTTTCTCCTTTTTATTCCTAAGTTTCTTACTTCTAATAATCTGCTTCTTCAATATTTGCTTTTGATAATGGTTTTTTCTTAACAAAGTGACTGATGTTAATTATACTCGAATGTATAAATATGTTCCACAGTCTAGCCCTCTTGAGCACTGCACTTAAACTTTTATGGTTGTCCAAGAGTTTTAGAGAATGAATGTAATTTATAAATGTACTAGAATTGGATTCTCCTTATCTGCACATATCCCATTATCTAGTGTTCTAATTATATGGAATTCCATTAACTTCTTAATTTACATAAGATCTGATTCCCATTAGCTTGGAATTTAAAACATTCTCCATCCAAAATACTCCTCTCTCCCCTTTGAAGGACTGACTACCTGTGAATCCTCTCATTTTAAACCATAATAAGTTTGAGGTCCCGCTATTTCTTAGAATTTTAGTAGTGGTAAAGGAGAACAAATGTAGAGGTTAAGCTAGGGACACAAAATTACTCCAGCATTCTCTTAGATGAAAAAAAAAGAAGGATTTATTATATTTGAGAGTCTAATGCCTGATAGATGGAGATATGGACTTATTGAGTTCAAGTCGGAAAACATAGAGAATGGTTGCATTGGATTCAATTGATAGCCATTTTTCAGCCTTTCAAACATATGATTATCAAATCATGGTGGCCTTACCATAAAATTACTGATTTACAAGCCTATTTATTGGTTCCCTGTAGGAGGATTAACAAAAAGATTGAGAAGATATATTGAGGTGCATCTGGTCTTTAGATGGAATGGAGTTTTGTCTTTCAGAAATGAAACAAAAGTCAATCCCCAGAGAGAGAGAGAGAGAGAGAGAGAGAGCATTGGAAGATAAAGCACATGGGGAAAGCTGAAAATCCTTCAATTTGAGCTGCATTTCTGGGGACAGTACTAAAGATAAGTGATTGTCACTGGAAGGATAGGATGGATCCACTAATCTGGTAAGTGACATACATTGAACTAGCAAGTAGAAGAGGAAATCAGTTTACTTGAGAATGTCCTCTCTGTGGTTGGTAAGCCAGCACTTAATCAAATTTTGTGTTGCCGTGCTTTGATGAGCCTTCACTCCTAACCCCCAAATCTCAAGATCCCACAAATCCTGCAGTGGGTGAAGGTCCTCCTTGGACTAACACTTAGTGATAAAGGAGTCATTATATCCTTTGCCTTTTAAAAGGGGTTTTTTTTTTTGGTGCAGGCTTGCTTGTTGTGTATAGATCATTTACTTTCTGTGTAGGCTGATTTGAATTAATCAAGACCTCTCTCGGTAGCACCAGGTTCTGGGAGGTCTGTTGATGTTCATGCATAGTTAGTGTAGGTAGGATTATGTGTAGTAGGTGACATTTATATTATATAATGCTTTCAGGTTATTATGGGTTGTTCTGGTAGCAGGTCTTAGGACTTGCATTTGGTACTGATAGACGTGTTGCTACTTGTAGTTATGCTGCTGGTTAATGTCCTGTTTGTGAGATGCACGACCTGCTTCTGTCCTGCGGTGCAAATGTGTGATAAAAATATCATTGTACTACCATCCAGCATATATTTTTCCTGAGTGTGTTTATAAGTAGCTGAGGTTTTGCATCATGTGGTTTTTCTTAATTTATTTTGGAAATGTGGCAATTATATATTTATCTTCCTTAAATCAAAAGGAAGATGAGGTACAAGCAATTTACAAAATTATATTTGAAGGGGAAATGTGGATTCTTACTTAAGCCTTTATCAGCTACAATGGAAATCTCTACTGGTTGTGCTTTTAGAATTTTTCATGGTTCCAGTGCCTGAATCCTTTCCTTTATCTTCTCACTGTTTTGCTCTCCAACAATTTGTAAAGGCAATTCTTTCTCTATAATTGATGTAGACAGTATCTTGATTGACACTAATGGAGTATGGAGAAGAATTGCAAGAGGACTCTTGACTTTGAAGTGTAGTCCTGGACTTTAGGATTAATTAATTTGTTTCATCTTTAGTTTATCTGGATCTCAGCTTTGTGCTAATGGATAAGAGGCTGTTGAAGTGTAGTGCAGGATTTTTAAAGTTTTGGGTCTTGAGAAAGATATTGGAAGATTAAATCTATCTGCTATGCTTGGGCCACTTTGACTAAGAAGCATTGTTTCACGTTTCTTATGAATTAGTAAAAGAAATGAGAGGTGGTAGTTTCTGCTTTTGTTACCTTGAGCAGATTTAAGATTTTTATTTGTTTTAAAAAATCCTCCTACTGCATATGTTCTCTTCCACTACCATTAAACAAATTTCCCTTTCTTCATGTAAAAAAAAAAAAAATGTTACATGAACTCAAGAATTCTTGGTTTTATGGTCAGAGGTCTTTCTTAGTTACCATTTTCCTGATCAGTGAATCAGGTCTGGCCTTTGAATCTTAATTTCTACAGATTTTACTGTTGATCTAACTCAAAATTGGCTTTCTAATCAGGTCTCTCTTGTTATCTATTTTCTACAGCTTTCCTGAGTCTGGAGTTTCCCAACACAGCAAATGGTTCTTGCAGTGATGCCTTCTGTTTTGTTGTGTCTGGGTAATGGTAGAGTTGAGGAATCACCTGAAATGTACATGTGGTCTGTAATTTGTTTCTTGCATGTGAGTTTATTTGTGTTTGGGGAATGTGCTGGATTTTATCTTTTGAATTGAATCCTTGATATGTGGGTCAGTCCCTCCTTCATAGGGACTAGGGAAAAAGAAGAGAATCAGTAGGTAGTATTTATAGTCAACATTTCTTGATAATACTTACAGAGCATCTGTCATAACTGAAATGAATTTGCTTTTACTGCTGAAGAAAGATCCTGATAATGTAATGCTTTGGACCTAGCCAATCTCACAGTTATAGCCATTAATACAACAGCTAGCATCTGAAAGCAGTGGAAGCAGGACAGAGGAAGTGGGTCTGTGATGGCTCAATGCAACCATATGCAAGGATGACTAGTTCACACTACAAATCTGTCTCAAAAACTCTAGTTGGCATTAATATGAAGTGAAAGTGAACAAGGTAACCCATCCACATCACTATTATCAACTCCTTTGGTGTTGCACATGCTGGAGGGACTTTTGATGATAGAGTATAGTTACACAAGAGTTTCTTTTTTCTGTAATGAGGTAGACCTTTTTGTAGATGATCACATCTCCACTTTTCAAGGAAAGGTGTTACCTACATACATTCTTCCTCGTGACAAACAATTTCCTTCCTTTTAGTTAGGTGTTCTGCACTTGCTGCTCTCCTGTGTCCTTTCACAAAATCCTTTAATAGAAGATAAAGGTTGATAGAATGATATTTTGTGGAGATATTTTAGTTAGTAGGAAAAAGGAAAAGGTAGCGGTATCAATACAAGTAGTTTGTTAATCCTAAGAAAGGAAAGTAAAAAAAGGAAAAGAAAATATGAATAACTTTGCTGAATCATGTGCTCCATAAACATTCTAGTATCCAGGAATATTAACACTATACTCTATCTGGCTTGGATGCTCAAAAAAGGAATATATTGTAGAACAGTAACTTGAAATGGATATCCCTGTTAACTTGTACTAGAATCGTTGCATGATTAAGAACAAAAATATATCTCTGATCATTCCTGTGGATATTTCAATTCATGTTTGCATTGCTTGATCCATTCCTGGATCCTGTAACTCCCAGATTTTGTAATGTGGCTTGGGATATTGGTCAAATTAATTGAAGACTCTATATCTTGTATTAGTTGATGAAGTTCTAAAGTGTGGTAACATGAAATTTTAACACTAGCACCTTTATCAATGCCTTCCATGTGAACTTCTTCTTATCCAAAATGTAAGTAGTGAACTGCTTTAGCATAGCTTTCCATTCTTTCTGGAAGTTCTAGGTTAGGTATGGTGTATCTTCCACATGGACTGTAATCATTCATCTCCTCCAGTGCTATTACAGCAGCCTCATGGACTTCCTTTCAACCATTTTTGCTTAGTTCCTTTCATTTCTGATCCTCTGAATGGATTTCCTACATGTTAGGCACTGATTTCACACAAGTTTATATTTGTGGTCATTAATTCATATTGGTTGGTAGTTCATCTTACTCTGCTCTCATTCTCCCCTTTCAAAGTTTATAAAGGCCATATAGCATGTTTCTGTATATTGTTCAGGGGCTTATTTTTATTTTATTGGATCATCAAATAAGGACAACTTTCCTTTTCTTTGTTATCTTTATCGGGGATAATTTATCAATATCTGAGATTAAGTATTAGCTAGTGTCTGCTGCATATGAAGTAATGGGACAGGGATTTCAATTTCTTCCACATACCAAAGCCCTAAATATTATTTCACTTGCCGTATATGCTATTTAGTCTTCTTGGTGTTGAAGTCTAATGCTTTCATTTTGGATTATGCTATAGATGGTGAAATCACATACCCAGATTCAAATTTGTGCAAATTTCAGGAGTTTTAGACATTTATTGCCCTTCCCTTCAATTTCAATTACTTTTGAGTGGATACCATCCAGGATTGTGGATATACTCTTGCCATTCAGAACAGAAGAGGAAGCTTTAGTCATTACTCTACTAGCTGGACATCCTTCACTCCTTTCTTTGTGAATGGTTTTTCATTTAGCTCCCCCCATCCTTTTGATCCCTATGTTTGTACATCTCCTCAACATGCCTATCAAAACCTGCAAGAAATTGAGGAAATCAATTCAACCACATGAAGACTCCTTGAACAGAGATGTGTATCATTTAACACTACAAAATTTCTCCTTTTTCTGTTTGACTCCAAAACAAGTAAAGGAGAAGCTCTTGCAGTTATCATTTTTCCATGCAGCTTGTGATTGGTCACTGACTTCTTTCTCTGTCACTATAAGAGTTAGGCTAAGATCATCCATAATCTAGTCTCCATTATTTCCACATTCTTCTGAATTGCTTGTGTCCTCATTCCACTCTAGCAGCTTCAATTGTCCTCCCCATTTTCCAATTTCTACAGCAACTTCTTTTTTGAGTTCAGCCTGTTCAGTTCCTTTTCTAATTTTAGAATGTTTCCCAAAGCCTCCTTTTTCTCCATCAGTAGTTCTTAAAGATTGTTGGGTTTTTCCTCCTTTCTTGTGTGTTTGTGAAGGATATGCAAGTGCCAAGAAGCAAGATCAAATCCACCCGTGGGTCGGAAGTTCTTATTAAATTACAATTGTGAAATTATCTAAATTTCATTACTTGAGAAACAATTACCTTTTGTTTTTCAATATGGCTGTATTCCTTCATGTGCAGTTAAGGCTTCTTGTTCTGTCAGTTACTTGAACCACCTGATTAGTCATCATCCCTTGCACTCCAATTCATATTGCAACTTTGCCTTTCTTGTATGATTCTTTAAGCATGGTCTTGTTGAACCTGATTCATCTTCTCCATTTTCTGTTGACCAGTTCAAGATTTTACATACCACCACGAGAGAATAGTAGATTTATTTCAAGTTAAATGATGCAATTCTTTTTTCCTTTCCTTTTATAACTTTTAGGATCTCTAAACATCGCTAATTAACACTTCTTTTTGCGCCTTATGCATTCTTTTGTTCTATTCTTTGGAAGATTAAGAATAAAATAATTCATTTGCTAAGCTTTTCTCATTATTGTCCTAGCATAAGCTATAATATATGGAGGTTAGTTTCTGTTGAGTATTATGTTAGTAGGCTTTATGCTGCTATGCTAATTGTTTCTTCCACATTTGTGTGCTTGTGTAAGCTTATATATAGGCATTTCTTGTAATCTAAATATGTAGTGGATAGTATACCTTTTTTCACGGTATCAGAGTCTCTTCCTGATGTCTGAACCTCTCATTTGAAAGTAAAAAAAAAAAAAATTCATTTTTTCAAGTATCTGTTTCAACTATTTATTGAAATTCTTCATCAAAATTGATACCATCAACTCAAAGGGTTGCTGCAGGTGCAGAGCAGATAGAACCTGAAGCGCGGCTGCAGGAAAACCACGCGCGTGAGGCCCACGCACCGAGCAGCTTGAAGCGCGTGGGACCCACGCGTCGGCTTATGGTGATTAGAATTCTGTGCTAATGGTTTCTTCAGCTTCACCTGTGTCTGCTTAGTCCTTCTAAGGTGTCATTTCTGTTTTTAATCCTTGATTTTTAAAGTGGGTTAGGATTTTTCCTTCTATTGCTACATTTCTTCTGATGCACACCTATTCTAAACTTAAGTTTTATTCTACTACTGCGTTTCTTCTGCTAAATCATCTCTTTTGAGTTATACTCATCTAGCATAATCTACTCTATGTTATATTGGAGTGTATCTGGACTACGATTTCTCTTATGTTATATCTAGGTTCAGGTTTTTTGCCTCTGTTTTGATATATTTGAAACATTTTTCAACCATGGCTGAAATTTTGAATCCTACTACCTAATCTCCTGTCTCATCTCAACCTAAGGTGTATGTTCCTAATTTATCTGGTACTGCGGTTATAACAAATGAAAGTTACTTGGGTCTCAAAATTATCAAGAATGGTCTTCTAATGTAAAATTATGGTTTATGAGACAAGGAGTAGTTGATCATTTGACTACCAATTCTGAAAACATTCAATATGGACGAGATGTTTGGAAAAGAGTTGACGCGCAATTATGTAATCATTTATGGCAGTCACTTTCCTCCAAATTATCTCCAATGTTCCTTCCATTCATGACTTGTGAATCTGTGTGGGAACACGCACAATCATTATACACAAATGATATTTCTCGTTTCTATTATGTTATTAGTGATATGCTAGATATCAAGAAATCGGAAATGCCAATGGAAAAGTTCTTAAGAAAGATTCAATGACTTATGACTGAATTCAATAAACTCATGCCTATTGGAGGCTCACCGGCAGAACAAATTGCTCAGCGTGATAAGTTTTTTGTTGTTTTTGCTCTTGCAAAGCTTGAGCCAGATTATGAGCAAGTTCGTCATGGCATTCTTGGAGATGGATTCCATCATAAGTACTAAAGATATGTTTAAAAGACTTATTCAAGTCTCTTCTGCTTCTAAGGGCATCACAACATCTTCTACAGTAGAACACTCTGCTCTTACTATTGCAACATACAATTCTCGAGACAATTACAGAGGAAGAGGTCGATGTGGTCGTGGTGACAGTGGCACAATTCAATTTTGTGACTATTGTAACAAACCTAGACACATAAGAGAGGAATGTTGGACACTTCATGGTAAATAAGTAGTGGCAAGTATAACACAATTAAGTTCAAATGTCTCTAGTACACATACTATCTCAAACACTGAGTATCAAGAGTTTCTTCAACTCAAGGCTGCTCGAATATCTATTCCTCCTACTACATATACTGCTCTTGCCTCACAGTTTAATTTTATGTGGGTTTTTTATTTCGATACCACTGATCATCTTTCTTGTAATCTTGATCTTTTCTCCCAAATTACATACTCGAATTCACTTCCCTCAATTACCTTTGGTGATGGCTCAGTAGGGGTTGGATAAGGATTAGAACCGTTACTCTTCTTCCTTCTTTGTCATTATTTAATGTTTTGTATATTTTCGATTGCTCTTTCAATTTGATTTATGTTTACCAACTTACTCATTCTTTTAATTGTTTTATAACTTTTTCTTCTAACTTGGTGAATGTGCAGGATCGAAAAACGAAATAGATGATTGGTACAGGATATGAATCTTGAGGACTTTACTTTTTCTTCATGTTCTACCAAAACTGCATGCACTGCTTCTGTATCTCCTCTTCTAGCTCACTACCGTTTGGGGCATTCGAGTCTTAATAAACTACGTCAACTTATTCCTCACTTATCAAATTTAAAATCTTTAGAATGTGAGTCATGTCAACTTGGGAAACATTCACGAGCTTCCTATTCTAGTAGACTTAATAGGCATGCTACTATCCCTTTTTCTTTAGTTTATTTTGATATGTGGGGGGAATGTCGTGTACCGTCTATTCTTGGCTATCGGTATTTTATTACTTTTATAAATGATTTTTCTCGTTGCACTTGGGTCATTTTGATGAAAATCGTTCTGAGCTCTTTAATGTATTCCAGAAATTTTATAATGAAATAAAAAATCAATTTGGGGTGTGTATCAAAACTTTGCACAGTGATAATGCCAAAGAGTATTTTTATGAATCTTTCACTACTTTATTTTCCTCACATGGCATACTTCATGAATCTTCCTGTGCTCGAACTCCACAACAAAATGGCATTGTTGAAAGGAAGAATCGACACCTTGTTGAAACTAGCTCGAACCTTGCTTATCCATCAGAGAGTTCATAAAAGATTTTGAGGAGATGCTATACTTCACTCTTGCTATCTCATAAACCGAATGCCTTCATCTGTTTTACAAGGTAAAATTCCTCTTAATATTCTACTTCCACAAGAACCTCTTCATAAGTTTCGTTGCGGGTTTTTGGGAGTACCTGTTTTGTTCATGATTCTACTCCCGGACGAGATAAACTAGATCTAAAGGCAATTAAATGTGTTTTCATTGGATATTCTCGACTTCAAAAAGTCTTCAGGTGCTATTGTCCCTAAGACTCATCGTTTTTACACCTCTTTTGATGTTATCTTTTTCGAGTCTTCACCCTTCTTTTCTACTACAACCATTGATGAGTCTAATTTCACTGAGGAATCTACTGAGACTGCAGAAATACTTCCTATTCCTACTTTTTCTGGGTCATCACCTCAAATGGTGCCTGAAGAAGCAATCTCTTCACCTCATACTGAGTTTTTGCCCCCAATCCAAAAGGAAAGACTTGTGTCACCTTCCCCACACATATATCAGCGTCGCATTCGCCAATTACGTAGTTCACAAGAAGATCATGAAAGTCCAGTTGATTTATGTCCTATGCCGTCGAATCTTTCTGACTCGGTCGAAGATTCACCTATTGCCAACCGCATAGGGGTCTACTCGAAATTCTTATCTCCATCTATAACTTTATCTCACAAAAGCGTCTTTTTCCATCATATTGTGCTTTTATTTCTCATTTGTCTTCTGTTTCTGTTCCTAAGAATATTCATGATGCCTTGTCTCAGCCAAACTGGAGGCAGGCTATGGCTGATGAAATGGAAGCTCTTGATTCTTCAGGAACTTGAGAGTTAGTACCTCTACCTCTGGGCAAAACAGTAGTTGGTTGTAGATGGGTGTACAATATAAAAGTTGTCCCAAATGGACAAGTGGATAGACTTAAAGCTCAACTTGTTTGCTAAAAGTTATACACAGGTATTTGGTGTTGACTACACTAATACTTTTTCACCCATAGCCAAAATTGCTTATGTGCGTATTTTCCTGTCAATGGCAGCCACTTGTCATTGGTCATTACATCAATTGGATATCAAGAATGTCTTCCTACATGGTGACCTGAACGAAGAAGTGTACATGGAACAACCACCAGGCTTCGTAGCTAAAACATGAAGGAAATTAGTTTGCCGCCTTAAGTGCTCTTTCTATGGTTTGAAACAATCACCCCGTGCTTGGTTTGACAAGTTTAGTGGAGTTGTTCAACAGTTCGGCATGGCTTGGAGTAAGGTTGATCATTCTGTATTTTACAAACATTTATCAGGGAAAAACATCTATTTGGTGGTTTATGTTGATGACATTATTATTATTGGAGATGACACAGAGGGCATATGTCAACTTAAGAAACATTTGTTTCAAAACTTTGAGACTAAAGACTTTGAAAACTTAAAGTATTTTCTTGATATAGAGATTGTTCAATCACAACAATGAATTTATGTTTTTCAAAAAAAGTATGCCTTGGATATACTAGAAGAAACAGGTATGACAAGTTGCAAACCTGTTGACACACACCCATGGATCCCAATGTCAAACTTCTTCCAAAACAAAGGGAGCCTTTATCTGATCCTGGAGATACCGAAATTTAGTTGGCAAGTTATTTTATCTGACAGTCACTCGTCTTGATATTTCATTTGCAGTTAGTGTGATTAGTCAATTTTTGCAAGCACCATGTGAAAGTCATTGGGAATCTACAATCATAATTTTAAAGTATGTCAAAAGGTCTCCAGGTACGGGTTTGCTTTATAAGAATCATGAAAATACATAAATTGTTGGCTATACAGATGCAGACTGGGCTGGTTGTCCTTGAGATAGAATATCAACATCAGGTTATTGTATCTTATTTGGTGGAAATCTAGTATGAAATAAACAATTATGTTTCAAACTAACCCTATGAACTATTTGTTGACGATCAATCTGTAAACTCAAACCTACTGAAATTAGTTTGTGATAATTCAAGGCTGATTTTGCACATTGCATCTAACCATGTCTTTCATGAGAAAACTAAATATATTGAAGTGATTGTCACTTCATACGGGACAAGGTTGCTTTCGGAAACATTGTTTATCTGCCGTTGTTAGACCAAATGACCAACTTGCTAATGTCTTTACTAAATTTTTTAGAGGATCTAAGATTGAATACATTTGTAGCAAGTTTGGAACATTTGATCTATATGCTCCAACTTGATGGGGAGTGTTGAGTATTATGTTAGGCAGCCTAAAAAGGCTGCTATGTTTATTATTTCTTTCACATTTGTGTGCTTGTATAAGCCTCTATATAGGCACTTCTTGTAATATGAATATGCAGTGGATAGTATACCTTTCTTCAGTTTCTATGCTTAACCCATCTAGCTTACTCTGTCATACACAGTTGTGATTGCATTCTCAAACCTTCATTTTGAGCCTAATGAATCTTATTAGTTTTTTCGAACATTATCTCATGAATACTCACTTCTCTTTGCAAATCATCTATATTTTTATCTGAGATGTCTATTTTGCTTGCTAGATCCTTGACCATGACTGACTCGCTCTCTTGCTACCATAATGTTCAAGATTGTTTCGAGTGCTGCTCCTTGATGGAGATAACTCCAATTGAACCTTCTGAATAAGAGTTTTCATCTTGTGCTGCCAGTTATAGAGAGTTATAGCCTTGTCTTCTCCTTTTGAACTTGATGCAGTCCAAATCCTATTAGGATTTCTAGTCTCTAAAAGAGTGTTAGAGCTCTAATACCACTTAATGTAGCAGAAAGGTGTTAGGGTAATAGAACTCAACAATTAGGTCTAGATTAATGTTGATTGAAGTTGGAACAAAGAATAAAATTCAGGGAAAATTTCCACTGATATAATCTAAAATTAATAATAAAAATACAATCAATAATATTAATTTTCTTGCCTATTTATAATGCTGAAAATATAAAGCTAATTTTAAACTAATAAGGATTACTTCCTTGTCTTTCAAGACTAAACTTACTAAAAACAAATTAGAGCTAATATATGGATTTTAGTGGGTTTATATTTTAATAGCCATTTGCCTCCAATCATTTGTCCTGTTGGTATTTTCCTTGTGTTAGCAACTACTGCCTACATTGGCCAAGACACACAGTTCATCTTTATTTGGAAGTTTATTTTGATGCCTTTTGTTTGGTGCTTCTTTTGGACGAGCATACACCAACTCAAGATGAGTACTGAAGCAGCTCTCTAAAGGTGCCACTTGAGTTATTTAGTTCGTATATTCCAGATATAAGTTGTTACTTGTTAATAATGATGCTTCTCTTTGTATTCTCTAATCTCAGAGTCACTTAAATATGATTCTGCTGAATAGCTCCCTCAATTGAGTTCCCAAAAGAAAAAGAAAAACTGAGGAAAGAATGAACGAGTGAAGACAGGAGGCAAGGAATTGTTATACTCTGTCAAAATGCAGTGAGAAATATCTAAAATGGTATTGCAGTCTAGATAGGATAAGGGCATTGTTTAGCACAGATACTGTGGGAACAGATGTTGAAAACAGAACTAGCCTCTTGAACAATGTTTATTGCAGATGAATCTTCTTATTTAATCTAAATTGATTCTTTGTGAGAAATGCAATTATGAGGGCTCTAATCTGTAGCTTCATTATTAAGGTGTTAAAGAATGATATAAATTGTAAGATTATATTCAGTAGGTAGACTACTACCATGATGCCAAAACGATTTAGGCTAGTCCAAGTCCAAATCGTTTTGTAGGTCACTTAAAATGTGAAAGGAATGCGGGAATTGTTTTAGGTCCTCTTGGAGTAAACTATGGAAGTATTCTCAGAAGAGCTAAGCAAATCTTGGGGAGAAGCCCACCTGTAGGTAGCTAAGCAACTCTCTGGCAAGATATGATTATTTTGATAGCTGCTTTTCTGGAGATACAGGTTAGTATCAATCAAAGTAAGCATTTACATGTGTTTCACATAAGTAATGAGAACATAAAGAATGAGGTAAAAGGTTTAAATTTAGCCTCTGGTTCAAATGCCCCAATAGCATAGAAAACATTCAAACACACAAATGGGGATTAAAAATCATAAAATCGGGAAACAGAGACATTGCAAGCATTGGAGATGATATTGAAGAACTTGCAAAGTCTCTGAACTTCAAGGTGATCTGAAGTGTGATCATTAATTTTTCCTTCCTTTCCTAGGCTGAATATTGAATATATGAAAACTGTTGTTATTTTAGTTCATCAAAAATCAAATCAATGTATGTACTGTGCAACTTGATGTGAAAACATTGGAGAATCCCAACCAACCATAATTTTGCTACAAGAGCGCCAATTCTCTTAAGATCTATGCTCCAAAAGTACCTTCTGAGGAGATGAACCTACTAACAGAGTATACAGAGGTCGTTGTCACATCACAATATCACAGAAGAAACAGTCAAAATTCTTTTATTTACCTTATAAATGTATGGTTAAGAATTGGGAGGCTCAAGAAAGAGTGCTTTGAAAAGGTAATACTTTGATGTAACCATCATGGCCTCAATTACAGTAATTCATTGCATTGGTTTTTCAGTGATCAATTGCACGTGTACTATTGAACACTAGTTTTGCTAACTTGATCATTTTTTAAAAATTAACACAGACCATAAGGGTAGGCATCTAACTTCATTGGAAAGGCAACTTTTATAATTTTGATCTACTATGATTAAGAATAAATCAAAGAAAGATAAATCATCTAAGGCAGCCCCCCAGGGAGAATAAAACTGAAAAATCAGAAGAGAAAACCAAGGCTCACTAACACATCTACTAAATGCTCTTAAAAAGAACCTTGTATTGAATCTCAATCTTATAAACTCCCTGTATATCAGAGAAGTTTCTCAAAGCTCATGAACTCCACAAGTTTCCATCAAATTTATTTTATCATATAACCACATTTTACATCAAACCGAGTGAAAGGGTACTTGCTAATCAGTAGAGTTAGCATGCACTGAATGACGGCAAATATTGGATGATCCAAATAGTCACACCCACTGATGCAGCTCCGCAAATCACAAAATTAATATTTCCAGTACTCCCAACCAACAAATGCCTTCATCCTCTTGCAATAATGATTCAAAGCACAACTGGTGTATGTAAATAGAACTCAGCCTAATCTTGCTTCTCTGCGCAGCACCTGAAACAACATATCATGAAAATACGTGAGATTAAATACTGGGCCTAATCTAAATAGCTGATGCATGATATTGACATTAGTAGGTATTCTATTGAATTAACAATAAAAGAAAGAGGGTACACCTACACAGTAGTAATTCAGGTATGCTACTGAATTTTAATGGCATTTAGACTGTTTTGCTGTCATATCAGCTTGTCACAATGATGAAAAAGTTGTTGCTCGAAACTTAAGTCTTGGGTTCAACACAGGCTTACGACTCTTCTCTGACCCTAACCCTCCCCTTTCTGTCTTCCCCCTTCTCCCCTTCTTAAATTTAAATAATAATAATAAATAAATAAAGACTTTCAAAGTGTTTTGACCTTTTTGAGAAGATTATTTATAAGATATAACTAATACAATTCTTTTTATATGATAAGCATTTCCAAATAGTTCTTACACAGGGAATCACCCTTTCTTAGTAAATTTCTAGATGAGATCATTCAGAAGTGGAGAACCCAAAGTTTCAGCATGAAACAGTTTTTTGTATTTCAAGTTGGGAGATATTTTTATTTTTATTACCATCATCTTCCTTAATCGCCCAGGTTATTCATCTTTTCTCTTCAATTGTTGGTAAATGCATGGACAAGCAAAGGCAAAAGCATAATGAAATATTTTGCATGCATCTCACACCTAAAAAAAACTATGTAAAATCATCAACAAAAGATTAGTGGACCCTACTGGCTAGGCTTGATTTACCTCAAGTTGGCATCTGAAGTCTACTCGATCATTGACAACCATTGGCAATGATTAATGCAATATATTATTATAGCCAGACAGACACATTTCCTTATTCTTCTTACCCAGAGCTCTTAAACTCAAGGCCACAATTTAGCATAAATAAAACAAGACTTAGCTGGGGCAGGTTTTAAAGGATGATAATGGTATTCACTGAAAGAAAAGGATAATCATGTCTAGATATATAACAACTACCTCTTCAGCAAATTTTATCAAAATGGTTGTTCGAGGTCGCTGCTGCCCGTCAACAGGAACAAAATGAGCTGTTACTACAGCAGGGAAACCTGCATTATCCAAGACACCCTTCAAAAGAAAAGAAATCAATGAAGGGTTTAACTAAAGAATTATCATTTAGTCAAAACAAAGTTCAGCAGAGGACATACCCTTACAACTCCAGCAACAAAAGCTCCACAATTGAAAGTGCCCATATCTTTAGGAATTGAAATAAATCTGAAATTAAAGCACCATGCATTAGTGGGTCAACTAGAGAAGGTTTTAATTCAGGTCATTTTCACTTGCAATGTGGAACAAGGATAATAGGAGAACACTACCTATTGACCAGAAGTTCCTTTTCACTGATCATGTATTCATCTTCATGTTCAGTGCCTTTCTCAAGAGAATCGGCCACCTGAAATTTATCCAGGAAAAACAGAAATAGATCAGATCATGAACTTTAACATTCCCAGAACTGTTTCAACTTTCAACAGAACAAGCCAACTCAGATTTATAGAAACCATCATATGTTTTAGAACATTCTATCATATAATAAACTATAGAAAATGCCATGCAATTTTACTAACATTCAGAGGTGTTTCTTTTATCAAAAACTCAGCAACAAAAATCAGATTGAAAGGCATTGTCACAGCTCCACAAACTGAGCTAACGATTGTATGCAATTATATCACAATATAAGGGCACAGTTAAATATGCTAAATACAAGGCATTTGAAGAGCCTATTTGGAACTCCCAATAGTTAAAGTGATCGTGCAGATAAGAATGAAGCATTACTTTGCAAAGTGAATACATACAAATAGCACACTTAGGAAAAAATCTCGGATTTTTGCGAAGAAAATGCACAAAAAACCACTCATACAAGAGGAAGAAATAATAGGGAACCTAAATTTATTTGTTGGAGAGAGAAGGGACCACCAACCTTTCCAAACAACACCTTCCACACTGTGCTATGTACAAAAGACAAAATACCCAGCAATCTTGTTTCCCTTCTGTTTCCCTGCAGCGTCAACACAATAATACAGTATTTATACTGACCACAGTATCTTCTATCAGTCTCTTTTTCCACGTATATGATCACTTCATATCTCATATATTAATTGCAAGTAATCCAATTTTTTTAGTTGTTTGTCAATCAACCAACAGAAACATTCATATAAAGTTATTTATGTAGAAATTACTTCAAGTTAAAGTCGAAATAAAATAAGTTAAAACAGAATCATAAACTATTAAACACGTAAGAAAAATTCTTCTGTAAAATAATGCATCTATTGGCAGGTTCAACATCAAATCTTTTAACTAACAACTAATGGTTCATGACAGAACTCAATTTTTCTTTTTCATCATAGAACAAAGAGAGACAGACATGATACGTTGGTGTAAAGGCTACACCACTTCAACGCATAGATTAAATGAGCATATATAGTTCTCTATTTTTTATGATAAGATTATGAATTTTGAACACCAGTGTACAATTAAAAAATTTTAATGATAAGGCCCAGTTATTCCTAGTATTAGTTAGTTGAGTGATGGATGGCATCAAAATCCAGTGTACAATTCTAGCACATACTTGAGTAACTGGTCAAAGGACCTTAGAAGAGCACTGCTTACAAAGAATTGAAATTCAAACTAGCAGCATTTTAGGTTATCGCATTAGAGTGTGTATTCCACGTCTAAATCTAAGCACAGCGGTATTTATACTCTGCACAAAATAAGAGCATATGCTAAAAATAGTTTGCTTCCTTTACACATTGGACGCAATTTCTGTTCACTCACAAACATATTGGATATTTTTGAGTGCCAAAATTTCTAGTCTTGAAAACAATTGACTGAGAATAAAATCCTAGTGATTGAAAACATTTACAAAAACCAACCTATTTTCCTCAGTAAGAAATTCAAAATCATGGCTAATCTTCAAACTACACAACAAGCTGATGAGAAGATTCTGTACATGCACAACACATATAACTCTATTCTTAAAGAACTTTTAGTTAGGAAAATTTTGTGAGAAATACTTTTTGAACATAAGTATATATGGAATATCTATTGTTTAAAATACTTTTTAGACAATTGAACACAGACAATGCTAAGAAGATAGTATTTCAAACTAAATTTCTAATTTAATGGAAAAATTCATCATATAAAACATAAGCATACCAGAATATGTTAATAACACAGGAAGCATGTCAAAAATGTAAATTTTAAAATAAGTTGAGAGTCAAAAGCAAAAAAGAACCTGATCTGGAACAAATTCCAGCCTTTAATCTTTCAAGGAATATCTATAGGATAAATTAGTACGGATATGGAAGATAATCTGTTTATCCATAAGATTAAAGCAGATACATAAAATCCTCCGTAAGCAACTTTGACAGAATAATTTCCAAATAATCAAATCGCTTGCAGAGCACCAGCAAGTATGTACCTTTTCCCTGTGGCAAAGAAGCTCCAGAATCCGTGCCCCAACAGCATAACCGGCATCTTCCAACCTGCACCAGATCCAAAAATTTTATGCATCCATGTAGAAGCAGCATGTATTCCCCACCCTCAATTTTCATTCTGTTTTTACGATTAATAATTTATTTAAAATTTAGCCATTAAATAAAAAAAATTAATCCACCCATAGATGCAATCTATACCCCATGTCGAACATATTGAATACAAGAATCACCTCCTTTCCAATTCGGCAATATTGTCAACTTGAGTCTGATTATACTGAACCATCTCCGAGAATAAGAACGCAAATGCACTCAAACTGACCTGAGCAAGCTCATTGATGAAGGAAAAATGAACAAAGAATCTCAATTACCAGATAAAATAGAAAAATTTACTAGAATTTGACTTAAATGAGTCTCAAAACCCGAAACCCATCTACATTCGCCACCATAACAATGAAAATTTGAAATGAAATGAAAAGGGTCTGATTTTACCAATTACAGCTACATAAAACCTTATTTTCTCAAACTTTTACAGTAATTAGATCTGAATAATGTACAACTCTTAGGATTTGTACATGAACATGGATGAGAAAGAGAGAGAACCTCTTGTTTCCCTTTGCTTAGAGGTCTCTCTAAGACATTACTGTACTGCTTGATCTTCCCAACTCCTATCATCTTCCGATCGTGGGACACTCACTGAGATTTTGCTCTAGCCACCCGAACTCCTGTGCGTTTGTGGGATAATCGAAGGAAGATCTAGCAAGTGCGACTTCGATTTGGGGGATTTTATTTTTCCTTTATCCTTTAAAGAAATAAATGAAAGAAAACGAAAGTAATTAGAATTATTGGACGATTTGACTCCAGAGTCAATAGCCTAATTAGTCCTTCATATTCTAATGGAAAACTAGCAAATTAAATATTTCTACTATTTTACTTTTTCAAAATTGATAATATATTTTTTATTTTAAATTTTATAATATTCATACTTTTATACATTCTCAAATTTAGTAACATATCTTTTATTTTTAATTTTACCATACTAATATTTTTTTTTATTTTATATAGTTTGATCATTTTTATTTATCAACATCACTGTCAAATTCTCATGAAACAAATTTGATAATTTATTAACTTCACTCATTTCTTTTTTCCTTATCTTCTCTTTCCTTCATTTTTTTCTTGTTCGGATTGAAATTTATTATAGACCCATAATCATTTATTTCATTCATTTTTTTTTTTTCCTCCTTTTTCCTTTCACTTTTTCTTTTTTAGATTGAAGTTTATTAGAGACTCATGATCCTTTGTTAATTTCATTCATTTTTTTTTTATTTTCTCCTCATTCCTTCCAATTTTTTTTTTTTTAGAGATTGAAGTTTGTTGCAAATCTGCTCATAAAAATGATATATATATATATATATATACTCTTATAAAAATGTAAGTTACCAATTTAGCATAATGTTGGCAAATAAAAATAATTAGACTTATCAAACATTAAAAAATAAAAAGTATTTGTATTGTAAAATTAAAAATAAAAATATGTTATCAAAATTGAAAATTTATAAAAGTACTAATACTATAAAATTAAAAATAAAATATATACTATCAAATTTGAAAAGTAAAATAATACAAATGCTGAATTTTCTAATTTTCCTATTCTAATTGAAACTATTTGATCATCAATGTTTCTAATCTTTGGCGGATTAGATCTTTTCTAATCAAATTAAGTTTAATTTTGTTCAAGTCAAGCGCCTTCTTGAATTTGGTCAACTCATGAGGGATAACTTTGGAAGTACATTATTTGTCCCTTAATTTTAAAATAAAAAATAAAAAAGAAGAAAAAGAAGACCAAAGACTAAAAGAAGAAATTCTTCTTCATTTCCCCTATTTTTTTCTGTCATGCAATTCCGCTGGAACAACAACCCCACCTCAGATGTGGCTCATCTTCAATCAATAGCCATAATCACCTTCT
Source organism: Apocynum venetum (assembly GCA_019593545.1). Classification (NCBI taxonomy): domain Eukaryota; kingdom Viridiplantae; phylum Streptophyta; class Magnoliopsida; order Gentianales; family Apocynaceae; genus Apocynum; species Apocynum venetum. Next base: position 4,504,833 of record SRSM01000326.1, on the reverse strand, counting down.
CTCCAATCAACACCAATTGTTGCACCAACTACAACCAACGATCTTGATAACTAAAATATTCAAAAAGTATATTGAATGGTTTACTGTCTTCTAAAACATTAATTCTGATTGTCACAATTTCAAAATGGCTGCACTCATAGTAAAAAACATTTGCAATGCTAACAAAAACAACAAATTTTCTAATTCTATTGTTCTAAGCCTTTGCAACTGGATACTCGAACACATCATATTTGACTGAAAGCTTTTTGTAGACTGTAGCAAAAGTCTCAAGCTTATACTCTGTATTGTTTTTTTCCTTGGGGTCGCAAGCTTACTGTTTATCTTTGATCCAGTCAAGACAGTATTTAACACGTTTTCCAGCAATTTCAGCAAGAACAACATCTTCGAACATTGCATTGTGTACAAACAGTGAGTGTCCTGCTGCGGGGCCATTGGACAAATGTGCCTTTCTTTGGAGGCTCAATATCCTTTGGGTAGTAAGGAGAATGACATCCTTCCCACCTCATCTTCTTCTTCACTCTGCCTATAGGAATGGGCTCAAGCCAAGCTGGAAAACCAACTATGATTTTTAAGGACCTCTATACTAATCTCTTACTTACCGTCACTACAAACCTAATGATTCTATCTCCTCCATTGATCCCATGCTCTCCTAATCCATAAATTCACATGGGTATAGTTCTTGAACAAATGCTTGGCTCAAATATGGTTAATTATGCCTTGACCACTACGTTTTGCACATTTTTTTTAGAACGAAGTTGTTTCATGGTGAAGACGTAGGCATAATGGCAATGGGATTTTGGGATGGGAAAAATCTGGGTGGAAAAATGGGTAATTTTCATTTTGGGATGAGAAAAATCAAGTGGAAAATCTGGATGGGAAAAACTACTTTCCTCATGGGTTTCGGCTGCGTCGCCACTTTATTCGCCAGTTTTAGCCGCACCATTGGTAATTTTTTGAAGGCTCTCGAGCTTTAGGTACCCGCATCACTCTGGGAAGTTTTGGAAGATTCTTGAACTTCTACTTTCACTGCCATTTCATCGACCCCTCGTCTTCCAGATAAGCAACAGATTCAAGGGGGTGGGGGAAATAAGAGGAAAGAATATAAGGTGTTTCATAGAGATGAAATGTTATTATTTTGGGTCCTTATTGCCCTTTTTAGAAATAAAATAAAAATTTTGACGTGTGAACAATATTTTTCCTTTTGCCCTCATTAGATTGACTACAAAACACAATTGGGTTGAATTATCGAAATTAAACTTAATTTGACCAGAATTATCTAATCGCCCAAAGATTAAACATTGATGACCTAATTGTTCCAATTGAAACATTAAGGACCAATTAGACCATCGAACAAAAATGTTGGGAATAATTCAAAGTAATTACATAAGAATAATCATAATCATAGTTTTTGTCTTTATCTTCAACCAAGCACGACAAATTTGGCGTCAGTTTTTTGCCATAACTTTTATGTTTAGTGATTAACTTATACATTATTAGTTTTAATTTATTAGATCCCTCATTTTTTATTTGTTTGAGAGAATTAGGCATTCCGTTCATATTCTCATCAAGTCAATGACAATCAACATTTGACAACAAAAATCCCCTTAATTATGAAGGGCATTTTTGTCCTTCTATTGTTACTCATCTCTTAACTTTTTTATTATTATAAAAGACATTTTTGTCATTTTTCAAAAATTCATTTTAAAATTTTTTTCCTTCTTTCTTTTTATTTTCTTCTTTCACAGTTGCCTTTTTTCTCTTTTTTCTTCATTCTTTTTTTCCACTTAAATTGTACACCATTAATTACAAAAAAAAGAAAGAAAGAAATTAGGCTAGTTACAAGCTGGTGAACATCTTATCTGAGATCTACAAGTAAAATAATGAAAATAAATAATAAAAAATATATCTTTCCTTGAATTTGAGCATTTTGCATATTCAAAGGTATATATATATATATATATATATATATATTGGTATCTTAGATTTTGAACATGTGTTTCGATATGAAATTTGAGGCGAGGCAAAAATTCACGTGCAAGTCTCTAAACTACTAATCCCTAACAGCACAGGGGGTTAATGACGTGATGTTGAGCGGCAATGAAAATAGCTGGAGAAGAAAATAAGATTAAAAAACGGAAGAAAAAAGAGAAGAGAAAAATGGTGGCAACAAAAGGAAAGGAGAAGATAAGAGAAAAAGAAAGAATATATGATAGAGAAAAATGGATTTTTGAAAAATGACAAAAATTCCCTTTAGAATAATAATAATAATAATTAATAGATGGGTAATAGTATAAAGACGAAGGTGATTATATCGGAGGGAATTCTAGTCAAACGTTGGTCAATATTAACATAACGGAATAATGTATAGAAGTATTTAATTTGTCAAAAAAAAAAGAATAATGTGTCAAAAGTTAATGAATTAAAATTAATATCGAGGTAATAATGTCACCAACGTAAAAAGTTAGGGGGCCAAAATGCAAATTTGTCTCCAAGCATCATATGATCACAAACATATTGCAAATATATGCTACATGTGTTTCAAAAATGACCATAGTAAAGTAAAATACAATTATAACCTTTTTCTCCCTTAGCTAAATTGATCTATTTTTTTCTTTCAAATTTTTCTATCTTGCTAAGCAAATCAAAGATGTCCACTATTGAACACTTACGCATTGGGGGGTCAACCTAAGAGAAAAAAATCAAAGCTCTCAACACCTTGATAAGAAAAAAAAAGTAAAAGAAAATCATGGTACTATTCAATAACAATAGTAGACCATATGCATGCTCAATTTCAATTTAACGTAGCTACTCGACATTATAGAAATCTCCTAGCCGAATTGTTATTAGTCCATCTAAGAGCTTGAGAAGGAAAGCTTCTTTCTTTCTCTTTATTTCTTGCCCAACTAGAGAAAGGAATTTCAACTCCCTTAAGGTGGTTTCACCACTAAGATGTTTTGTAGTTTCTTAAAATTTCCAAACTTCTAGATTTTGGCTTATTGACATGCAATGATTGGATTAATGTTTAACCTAATTTTGTTCTAACAGCACAACATTCAAGCCCATCAACTGTCTATATGAGATGTGGGTTAAGAAAAAAAGTTTCATTATGCTTCAGTTTGTTTTGGCATTAGTCAACACCAGTGTTAGCTATCCAATTTTTTGGTCGAAATTCGAACAAAAAGGACCGAAGCTACCAAAATATTAAATGTTAGATACAAAAATTGTTAAAATTAAAATTTATAGATCAAAGCTAACAAAGAATGGAATGTCAAGGACTAAATACACAAATTTCTCAATTTTACTTGATTTGACTTAATGAGTCTCAAAATCTATATCCCCAATCCACACAAATTGCCAACTGCATGATGATATTAAATATCTTATTTCCCATTTGAATTTTTTTAAGCAATTCCTTATTTGTATACTAACTACTCAACTTCTTCTTTTCTTTTAGGTAAAATAGCCTCCAAAGGCATTCTCACACGTACTTTTAAATGTTAAAAATCTATTGGCGCATTTAGTATTTCATGTTTATGCCCTTGGAATCCAAAGTCTTTATTTTTTTTTATAAAAAATTTGTTAAATCCTAACATTTCTAACATTAGTGCATTGGGTCCTTTTTGTCGGACTGAGACAAAATTCCGCCAAGTCAACATAACCTTTTAAATTTGGTTAACACTTGAATGCATTTTTAGGAAAAACTGTCCATATGTGAGGGAGGAAAAAGAGGAAAACCTGATTAATCAAAATATCCTTAACATCAATCAAAATAGCAAAGGTCTTAGAATCAGATCGATAATTCATTCTATCAGGGATGGACCTATGTGGAGGAGTAGGGGCCTCTTAGGAGTGACCATAGTTCAATTGGAATCGGTGAATCAAATTGAAACTGAAACGTGGTTATCAGTGCAAAACCTGTTGATTCAGTTTATGATTCATGAACTGCAATTTTCAATTTTGGTTTTGGTTTTGGTTCATTAGTTTTGATTAACTGTAACCAGCGGTTCAAATAGTATTTTATTGTTTTAAAAGATAAAAATAAATTTCATTCACTAATTAACAATATAACTTGTATAAAGAAAATATATTTAACAAGATAAAATAAGATAATCATATTTTTTTCATTTTAAATATCATTAATTTTGATTTTGATTTTTCAATATAATTTTGATAAAAAAAACAAAATTTGACAAAATATTAAGATAAGATGAGAAAACATTATTTATTTCAATGATTTTTTTTATATTTCTTTTAAGTCTTATTGATTTAAGTTGACAACACAATTTTAATAATAATAATTAAAAAAAGATACGATAAGAGAAACTAGAAGCCTAATAACTTATTGAGGTAAGAAAGAGTTTATAAATATGTGAACTACAAGGCTAGAACTAGTATTGGGAAATAGGTCGGCCTGATCAGGCTACGGGCCAAAAAACCTGGAAGTTATATGGACCTTTATTATGATAGCTCAGTCCGGTCCACTATACGCCACGAGCCTAAACGGGTCACGAGGTTAAACGGGACATAAGTCTAAACAGGCTTAAATGAGAGAAAAAATTAAAAATTAATTAAATATATCAAGATAATGATTAAATTATTTAAAAATACAATAAAACTAACAATTTCTCATACCAAATAGTAACAAGTCTATAATCTTCATTTTCTTCTTCACTATCAAATTATCAATAACAATATTTGAATCTATATTAGAAAAATGTACATATTTAATTAAATAGTTATCATCTAAAATGAAAATTAAAATAAGTTAATAAGGATATAAAACAAATATAAAGATAAACGAGCAAATAAATTCAATTCAACTCGTATAATGATTCTAAAGATAAAATATAAAAGTGATTTTAAAAAATAGTTTAGGAACAAAATTAACTAATTTTTCTTGAAGAAATTATGGAAGAATAGCAATGTTATTATTAAAACTTATTAAAAATTATTACAATAATAACAAAATAAAATGTAAGATTTATCAAGAAAATATTTAAAATTTTGGATGTCTTTTTTGTTTTTTTTATAAAAAGGCCAAAAAGCCCATTGACCTAAACGAGTCGGGCCAAAAAACTTGATTCTATGTAGGCTTAGATTTTAATAGCCCAACTCATATTTTTTACGAGTCAAAACGGGTCGGCATGTCAGGTCATTCCTATATTCCCACTACTAACTAGAGCTTTGATTCATTTATACTTTCAGAGAATATGTAGGTAATTTCATTTTTTTAAAAAAATAAATAAGTGCAAGCCAAATTTTATGACACTATTAATTTATTTTGTGAAAATTTTTATTTAAAAGTTTTTGAAAAATGAATTGGCTAGAATTCAAATTGAATCTATTAAAACTTTAACCATAATCGTATCAAAATTGATCGAAACCAAACTGTGCTGAAATCGTGAACCGTCGATTCATGAACATCCATGAACTGTTGCTTTAAGATTTCAATTTCGATTTATCATTTTCATAAACCGTGAACCGTGATCAAACCTACCCCTCCCATTTTTTTTAAAAAGAAATGCTATAGCTACAATAGCTATTCTTTCAGCGTATTGGTCATATTGGGGTTCGAGCAATTTTTTCCCTCAATTTGTGCCTTAGTTGGACCAATTCCAACGAAGTTGCATATATGCCAATGAAGTTGCAACTTTGCCCCTTGAAATAGTGAGTTGCTCAAACATATGGGTGAAGTCATTACTTCTATAAGCAACTCAAAACTTTCATTTGCATTTGGTGGTCCTAATATTATATTTCAATTTTATAATCGTTGGGTGGTCATAATAATTGGGCTTGAATTGAAAGAAAAAAAATGGCCCTCACATGCTTGCATTCACACTTTCAAGTTTTAACGGTTTTTTAGTTAAATTTGGAGTCAAAATTAGATTTTTTTTAAATATATATATATATATATTTATCTATTTTGTGTATAATTTTTTAAATATTTTTTATCACATAAAGTTTCATATTTTAACAATATTTGAATAAGTTTTTAATGAAATTAATTATTATTTAAAATTAATAACTTAATAACATAAAAATTAAATAACATGTTAATTTTAGTGTTGTATTAAAAATATTAATATAATATAAGTGTGATGTAACGTGTGAGCCTATTTATTATGATTTGTAAAGTTTTATTATTGTAATAAAGAGTTGTAAAAAATGAAAAAAATGGTGTTGACGAATAAGACTCACAAAAAGTGGAGAAATGCAACTCTTAAGAGTTGCATAGGTTAAGATGATCTTATATCATGGAATATACAAAATTTGGGCCAAAATTATGGGAAAATTCTACAGTTCAATCAAGTTTTTTCCCCTTATTATACTAACACAACATTTGTTTTTAATTTAATATTATAATCACCAATAGATATAAATGCAATCAATTGTATTAAAGATAAAAATAAATCATTTTAAATTTATATAAATAAAAAAATTAAGAAAATTTTTTAGAAGAAGAAAAAAATGTAATAAAAAGGTCATATCCAAATAAACTATTTTTTTTATTGATTTCTCATATTTCAAAAAAGACTATATTCAAAGGGTACATTTGCTTATTACATGGAATGTTATGACTAGTTAAACAACAAAAGCTTAAGAAATGTGAAATAATATTATATATTAATATTTCTCTTGATCCCACCTTTAATATTCAATGAAATGGAAAATTCATCATCCTTAAAATTAAAAGCATAAATATCCAACATTAAACATCTATAAATTATTACAATTAACCAAACACTAGTTTAAGTTAATTAATAGTTACTACTATTGGTTACCAAAAATCGATTATGCATAACCCTAGTTAATTAACTATGTAAAACAATTAAGATGATCAATAATAATTGAAATCATACAATTGATAGAATTAAAATAAGAATTATTCGAATACTCAAATAAATAGGAAAAATCTCTGGAAAGATTGGATTTTTAATTGAAAAAACATAATCTCATGATCCCCAAATAAAATAACCTAATACATGTCATTACCAACTATAAAAGTCTACTCACAATTTATAAAAGAAAACAACATAAAAATATTTAAGAATAGATAAACTCATTAATCGAGAAACCAAAAAATGGAAATCTCTAACTTTTTATATTTAAGAATGCTAAAACAAGTGCTTCTAGGTTGATCCATATAATTAAAACTAAGTTAATAAACCCTATATATAGTTACAAAAGGTCTTAGAGATAACTATATAAGAGTTCTAATTAGAAACTATTTAAAAACATCTCAAAAACTTCAATCCTGATAGTGGACGCCAGTGTCTGGAAAGTGGATGCCTTGAGAGTCAAAAATGTCCACTTGGACAAGTCAATGTACCAAAGTTTTGAAGGTGGATGCGTGTGTTAAGGTAAGGTGTGTCCACTTCTATTCATACGCGTCCACTTCTGTTCTCAAACGTCTATTCCTACTTTCCTACAAAACATCATTCTTCAAGGTTTCGACTTCTTCCAATTTCATCGAAACATTTTCTAAAACCTTTCAAAGACCTGAAAACAAATATATAAGTGTAAAGAACTATTTTAAGCACATAAATACATATTTTGCTAGATTTTAACTCAATAAATAACACAATAAGCTCCTAAAAAAACAAGCTAACTATGATTTAATCAAAGAAAAACACGAAAACAATATGTTTTTGAAAAAAAAGACTATTCACCTCAACTGCAAGATATTCAAGAATAACTTATAAATAGACTAGAGAATAAGTTTTTGAAGAGTATATTTCTTGATAACAACCTTTATTGATGAGTACCTTGGAGCATTACAACTTGTGTACATAAAACCAACTAGCAAACACATGTAATGTTTTGTGCGAGAGATGATCTTGAAATCATTCTTGCATGCCCAAAACAAGTAAGGAAAGAAAAGAAAAAAACAAAATAAGAGCCAAAACACAATATCTTTTGAACTCGAATATGGAATACTTTTTAACGTCGATCCTTTTTTTCCCAATTAGTTGTAAATGAACTGAACGAATCTTGTCTTTTCCAACAATGTTGTTGTAAATAAGAGAACACCACTTCAAACACAAAATAACTCTAGTGTGCTTGAATCCCTTGAAGAACCTTCCCATATTACATATGTGGTAACTATTCACTACTTTATGAGATGATGAGTAATTATGGGTATGGTGATGCTTACCTTACCGACGTGCAACTCTACCAATAGGAAACTGGAGGTCGGTTTTTGAAAATCTAGATTCATATTTTGTGGCTTTTGGTTAACATATGTTGTTATTGTCGTTCTTGACCTCACATGAGCAAAAAACAAATGAAGAGATTCAAATTTTGGAAGAAGAAACTTTTTTCGTTCTTGATTTCATTTGGGGGTTTGAGTTTGATTTTTCTAGATTTAGATTTTGATTTAATTGGCTTTTCTTATTTTCCCCTTCATATATGGAATAGTATTTTATCGAAAATGCCTTCAAGTGTTGACCAAATTTAAGGATTATGTTGACTTGAACGAAATTTTGTCTGATTTTAGCAAAAAGGACCCAACTCACTAATTTGAAAATGTTAGGGATCCAATAAATTATATTTTAAAAAATATAAATTTTGATACCAAAAGTATAAACGCTAAGTGCTAAATGTGTCAATAACTCAAAATGTTTAATAAGGCATTATCACCAAAAACCATGTAAGTAAGTAGTCACCAATGAATATAAAAAAAAGAAGATAATTCTCCAATTTAGTCAATGAATTATTTTTAATTTTCAATTTTGATCTCTAATTGTTCTTTTAATCCTTTTAGATCCTTAAACTATTTTCGTTTTTCAACTTTTGTCATTGATCATTTTATTTAATCTTTATTGATCTTTGAACTATTTTCATTTTTCTAACTTTGGTCCCTAATTGTTTTTTTTCATCTTTTTTTTTTATGCTTGAACTATTTTAAATTTTTTTTGAATCTTAGAGGGACTAAACTTGAAAAATTGAAAATAGTTTAGGAACTAAAAAGATAAAAAGAAAAATTGGGGAGTAAAGTTATAAAATGAAAATAGTTCAAAAATCTAAAAAAATTAAAAGAATAATTACGGATTGAACTTGAAAAATAAAAATAGTTCGTTGGCGAAATTTCAATAATTTTTCATATAAAAAGATCAATAAAAAATAGATTTAAATAGGAAAAATCATGGATTTGGTCCCTATACTTATTTGGATTATTAGTTTTGGTCATCAATATTTGTTTTGAGAATTTTTGATAAAATGTTTTGGTCCTTTTAACCACTATTTTCCAAGATTCCAACATTTTTTTGAGCAAAATCAAGAAAACAAAATAATTTAGAGACAAAAATATATTTCAAAATGCCGAAATCTACCATAAAAGTGTCACCAAGGGCAAAAAAAAAAAAATTTGAAAATAGATTGAGCATCAAAAGTGCTCAAAATAAAGATTGAAGATCAAAACTAAGAATCCAAAAAAGTTTAGGGCCCAAATTCGATAATTGTCCACTTATATTCATTCGGCCTGTTATATCATCATTTCGAAATTCATCTCTCCATGACGTGTCTGACGTACACAGAGTTGTAAAACCAAAAACCTCCCAACCCTAATCAAAGCCAATTGGACGAAGGATCCCTCTTCTTCTTCCTCTCTCTCTCTCTCTCTCTCTCTCTCTCTCTCTCGCGTACACAGAATCCCTCATGGTGAATTCCGCCACTTTTGGATCATAGAAACGATCTCAAGCAGTGTAACAGGTAATACAATTCTTTATAGTTCTAAATCGCCGTGGTAATACTTTAATCGCAAGCATCAAAACCCTTTATTCTCTGGGTGTTTTGCAGAATCGCAATTCGGACGCACTTTGTACTTCGTTTCTCGCTAGATGGAGGAGGACGATGAATTCGGAGATCTTTATACGGATGTTCTACGGCCTCTAGCGACATCGTTTCAATCTCAATTGCAGAAGCCATCTGGACCACCTCCTCCTACACAGCAAAAGGAAATTTCCAAGGCTGCTTCTTCTTCAGTAGCGTCGTTTCAGAAGCGTCCGATCGATCTTAATCTTAACAGCGACGATGATGAGGATGATAGTTTCTTTGTAGCTTCGAATTCCAATTCTGCCCCTCAGAGTCAAACCTTAGCATCAGCTAAACCTGGATTCAGTTTCCAGCCTGGCCCGATAGGATTTGACTTGAATAAAGATTACGGGTCAGGGTGTCGGGAATTTTCAGGGTTTAACTGGGGTAGAATCGGATGCACAATCTAGGGTTTTGGAGAAACTTGAGGATGGGAAATTTCCGGAGAGGCCTTTTGGGGGTTCTAATTTCATGGATGAGCCTGATATTGACTTGGTGGTTGAAGATAGGGACGATAAGGATGATGATTTTGTGGTTAAAGATGATGTCGGAGAAAATGGAAAGGTTGAAAATTTTATTGCTGAAACTCGAAATGCTGAGAGTTCTGTTACGGCTAGGAGTAGAAAGTAAGGCTGGGGAAATCGGTTCAGACCCTATCATACCTGGGGTGTCCATTCCTGGAGTTTCAGGTGGAGTGGACAACCCTTCCAATACTAATGCTGAGGATGATTGGGACAGTGATAGTGAGGACGATTTGCAAATTGTGTTAAATGACAATGACCACGGCCCAATGGAGATGGACAGAACGGGAGGTGGAGGTGTGGGTGGCGAAGAAGATGATGAAGATGGGGAGCCATTGGTCATTGTTGTTGACCCTGCTCGTCAGTCCATGATGATGGAGGAGCAAGAATGGGGAGGCGATGAAGTTGGTCCAAGTGGTGATGGAGATAGGAAAGACTTGGGTGATGCAGCAAGAGTGAATGGAGGAGGAGTGGCCATGGCACCAAAGATTGGATTCAATCATGGGTACCATCATCCATTTCATTCGCAGTTCAAGGTCAGTGACGTTGCTGCACATCTGGGGTTTGGTGCTTTCATCCTCTTGTTTGATCAGAACTTGAAAAGTAAATTGCCTTGTAAATTTTCTAGAGTGTCATGGAAATTGGTTACATTAGAACTGATCAATGCTGCTGTTTCTGTATGTGCTGGTGAGATAGGCTATTGTACTGGTTGCCAATTTCTATTAATAAATTTTACTATGATTTTTAATGGAATTATTTTATTTCTTATCGTTTGCATAAGTGCTTTTACTTTTGATGCTTTTCTTTCTTTGAAATGCTGTCCGGTATGGTTGGATCCACAATTTAATAGTTCAATTCAATCTTAATTGGGTGTTTTGACGTGATAGAATGTGCATTGCACCATATGTGCTGCATGAAATTCCATTCTGTGTCAAGTGGCTTAGAATGGAGCGTCATTTCATCAAAATCTACCAATTCTGGTCCAAAGAAGTGATGATTCCGTAAATCCTAACTTAGCAATGTGTTGAAGCGGTCAAGCTATTGTTAGTAAAGTCATAAGACAAGTGCAGACTAATTTATGGAGCAACATTGAATTAAGCTTATTGGTGGCTGCTGCTTCCCGTTGCTTTTTGCCAAAATTTCTTGAAGAGATGGCCAATGACTCTGTCACTTGGATATCTTTCACACATATGCATTTCAGCATGAGATGGATATTTCAAAAAATGAGCTCTAGTTGACTCCAAAGGCTTTCTATCTATTCAGATTCAACTTCATGGAATATTCTGCAAGTTCCAATATTGTCCTTTGGTGATAAAATTGCTGATACAAGAATCGGAGTGGAGCATTCACCATTTCACCTTCTTGTGATGCACAATTTTTTTTTTCATGAGTATAATTTGCATAATACTTTTCATGAGGGTTTGTGCACAATTTGCGTGAAGAGTTAGTAGCTTGTGTTGTGGATTGTCTTTTGGCATTTTGTGCACTTACGTGTTTGTGCTGTATTATCACACATCTCTACTGAAAGAGATCGTGACTTTGACTCTTCAATGCTTTGTTGTTTCAATTTTCAAACATTCAAGTTATGCTGCTTTGAATTCAATCTTGCATCTTATTTGCCTTTTCTCTGCATTGAAAGAGTAACTAATACAGATGTTTGCATGTATCAAGTTTTCTTACTGGAAAGATCAGTGACATTCTATGTTTATGAAATATGGCAGTAAATTTTAGAACTTTGTTCAGTTTCTCTATGTGGCATTGGTCTTGTACTGTTATGCTTTTTAATGTATTGATTGTTAGTGGTTTTCTTTATTTGTTGCCTGACAATACTTTCCACTTTTTCTATGGAAAAACCATGTAGTATGTCAGACCTGGTGCAGCACCAATGCCTGGAGCGGCTCCTGCAGGGTCCGGGGGCACTCCAGGTCTTGTTCGACCACCTGGTAGCATGGTTCCTGGTGTTGGACGTGGCAGAGGTGATTGGCGACCAGCTGGAATAAAAGGTTCTCCAGCGATGCAGAAAGGTTTTCATCCCGGCTATGGTATGCCTGTTTGGGGGAGTGGTGCATCAGGACGTGGTTATGGGAGTGGTCTGGAATTCACCCTTCCATCACACAAGTAAGTATATTTTTGCCTAAAAGGAGGTTTTGATTCAAAACTCCAATTGTATGAAAAATATAAATTAAAGGAGAAAAAGGGCTGTTTCTGTTTTTGTTTGTGCGCTATGTTACTCTCTGTTGTAATTATGTCTCTACATTTCTACTCTTACGTATTGATACTCATTTTCATTACTCCTCTGAATTATAATGTGTCTTCATAATTTCCGGCTTCTTCCTTACCAAATCTCACTTCAGGTTTTGCAAGCATCTTGTTTCTTTCCAGCTCTATTTGCTAGCCCTAAGCTTTGGTCAAATGCCAACATTGTCAACTTTGTTTATCCATAAATTCTTTGATTCTCATAAAGCTTTTCCACTGAATTTGCATAAATCATTCAGGTAGCTAATAATTCTTTAGTGGAAAGTTGCTGGATCATTATTTTGTCATGTTAGATATTATTCTGTATAAAATTGTTTGGGTTTCAGCTATTCTGGGGGAAGCATGGTTTAGTAGTTAATCAGGACATGGGAGTTCCATGCAATTATGAGTTCTGTAGGCTTAGAGTATCCTCTATCCTGAGAAATGTAGATAATTCTTATATCCCTATTCACAATAATGTAAACACGACTTTTTCCCTCAGCAACTGCAGGTAATGAAATGCCACTCCTCTCATCTGAATAAGGACAGTTGTTTTTCTCCTTCTGGAGAACGGGCTTTTCTGACATTCATTTCAGTATTGCTGTTATAAATGATCCAGGCAGAAACGGTTTAGACATATAAACTTATTAACATGTTTTTTGGTTGGAAACCTGAAGGTTCTGTTAAATTCTTTAAGTTGATGAACATATTTATATATCTTGTTGCATCTTTAGTTGAATTCGACAACGAAAGTAGCAATTGGTGCTGAAGCCTGAATCATGAACCAATTCCTTTTGGACCTTGTGACTTTCTTTTTTGCCAAAGCGCTTTGTGCATCACAAAATTGGGGTTGACCAGGAATTGCGAGATTTTTGAATGTGTAAAACCTCCAGCATAGGGAGCAAACTTTACAAGTAGTTATTGCTCTTAGTAGAAGTTTTTGACATGTTGAGTTTAAGATGTATCTTTGGGAAGTATTATTTGGTCAGTGTGTAAACTTGTCAGTCCGTTGTGCCTTCTGGAAAGCTGTAACCAGTACTAGTTTTCTGGAGATAATTTATTTGAACCCTTATCTGGTGTCTACTAGCTTATGAGCTTCTCATTAAAACATTAAACTTGGGGGGCTTAGCTGTAATACCTTCCTTCTTGGTATCACATACTGATATTTTGTTGGTCATAATTGATGGAGCATGATGGTTTACTTCATTATTTATTTGTTGTCTTCTGAAAGACAAATGATGATAATTTCTGAATCTAAAGATTCTTATTGGACCTTCAGAGGCTGCTTTTCTCTTATGGGACTAAAACAGAAAGATGGACCTTTTGTCTCATCCATGCTACTTCTCTGTATATAATTTTTCATGAGTTTTATGCTAAGTTGGATCTCCAAGTTAAAATGTAAATAAATATACTAAAGTTTTACAGTGATGTGATATATGGCTTAGGTTCATGAATCCCTAAGATATGCTAGTGGATCTTTTGTTAATTCACATTTTTTGCCTGCAAATAACATATTTTGAGGGTTTGGTTTAGTATCTCACAATAGTCCTTTGACCTTTTGTTATCATCAGGACCATATTTGAAGTTGACATTGATAGTTTCGAGGAGAAACCTTGGAAACTACCTGGAGTTGATATAACAGATTTTTTCAACTTCGGTCTTAGTGAAGAAAGCTGGAAAGATTATTGCAAACAGCTTGTAGGTTTTGCCATCATAATTGTAATTGTGTTTCATTCTAATTTTGTTTGAGTGTATGCGTCTAGGTATGTTTTGAGTCTAAGTGCTTATATGTGCATTTGGCTAATATTTGTGATCCTAATGTATATCCAGGAGCAACTTCGTCTGGAAACAACTATGCAAAGCAAAATTCGCGTCTATGAAAGTGGTAGGGCAGAACAGGTATGGGGTGATTTTGCATCTGGTTGCACTTGGACTATGCTTCTTGCTGAATGATATAGCTATATTTTCTTTTGTTAAATTTTGTTTAGGATTATGATCCCGACCTTCCACCTGAGCTCGCAGCAGCAGCAGGTATTCAAGAGATTCCATCTGAAATTGCAAAACTTGGGAAAACAGATGCCAGTCAAAATGACTTTGCAAAAGGACCAGCACGTGTACGACCCCCTCTGGTATGTAACTGCTTACTATTTTGGTTTGTTTAGTACAGGAGGAAAATTTTATTTTATTAACATCAGGTCTCTGCTACAAGTTGTTGCTTGTTTTGTAGAATTTGGATCAGTGATTCCACTCTTCCGTTTTCACATATCTTGTCAGGAATATTTGCTACTGAAATGAAACAGTCTTAAGAGCTTATGAAAGTTTATAGACTCTTTTTCTGTGCCAATTTTTCCTCCACTCATTTATTTTAACTTTCTATTAGCCAACTGGGAGACCAATACAAGTTGAAACTGGCCATGGTGAGCGCCCCCCATCAATTGATACCCGAAAGCCACGGATTAGCGATTTGGATGTTATCATTGAGGTGAGTTTTTGATATTTCCTTGCTCATGTTTTTGCATTATTTACTGCATACTTATGTTGATTTTGGTCCCCAAATAGATTGTATGCCAGGACTCTGCAGATGATGAGTCCTCCCCAGGAAATGACATGGCAGAACAACAGGACAATGGTCTCCCAAGCCAGGATCTTAGAGATGGTGACGAGTTTGAAGGAGTACCCCAGGAAAATATTGAACATAACCATTTTCCGAATTCTCACAATAATCGGAATAAGGAACCCATGGGGAGAAGATTGCCTTCTCCCAACACTGTTTCTGATAACATGACTGAAAGAGGTGGAACTCTGCCTCTCCCTTCAGAAGCATCTCTAGAATACTCTCCAGACCCCAGAGAACAGGCTGCTTATCCTGGCCGAAATTTTTCTGGCTCTCGTGAGGAGAGGTATGAAATGAATGTTGAGTAGAGTTCGCTGCCTTTTTTCCAATTATGAACTGTTTCAGCACCTGAGCTGTTAAACTTGAGTTTTCTTTTCCTTTTTTTTGGGTCTGGGAGTAATTATCCTTGTAGTTTTCTGTGTGTGACATTTCTAATTGTTAGTTCATTGAGATAGCAGTTGTAGTCTACCTTTTATTCCCCCTTGTTAGCTAGGAGAAAATGCTTAAAAAGATACTAATAATTTCTGTGTGGCTTTTCAAACCTTTTAACACCAGGAAGATATATCATTGGAGCAATTTATACATTTGAAAACCTATAATCAGCATTTTCTTTCTCTCATTTATCCTCTGTTCTGAAGTTCTAGTTTCTAACTATTTTCTTTCAGTTTCAAATTTAGAACTAGCATGAATTTTAGCTAAATATTCCCTAATGTTCATTACTGCTGTATAAGGATATTCATTTGCAAATAAATTAGCATTTTTTTTGGGGGTGGGGGTTTGTGTGCGGGGAGTCTCATGTTTCTTCTTTGTTGATGCATTATGTATAAACTTATATGTTGGATGTAGTGGCAGTAATCAGTTCTAATTGTATATTTCTGCCAATCCAGGCAGTCAAAAGTTAGAGCACAGGGAAGAGCACATGAAAGATCCCCTACTGTAAGCAAGGAAAGTATAAGAGATAAAGGATTTGATGATAACAAAAAAGAAGAATCAATAGAGAGTATAGGTGGTAAACAAAGTCCTGCCCAGTTATCACCGCTTGCTGTGGGGGATGCTGCTGAACAAGATGTTGAGCCTCAAGATGCTATGAGCGATGATGAGATTGCCCATTCTGAGAGAAACTTTGATGTGGATAAAGAAGAAATGAGATTGAGTTCTGCAACCAATGACAGCGGACATAACGATGACAGTTTAAAGCACGCTTCAAAGAAACAGAAACTGATTTCACAAGTTGCTCAAGCTTTGTCTCAGGAAATTGATGATGGAGAAGACTCGAGAACAGCAAGAAGCAGTGAGAACAGCAAAGCAAGGTCTGGAAGTAGTAAAGATTACCGGAAGCTACATGATGATGTTGAAGAGGAAGAAGTTCATGATGGGCGCTCCCGCATTTCGAATGTTAAGAGACCAGTTGGTGGGAATGAAGATATCATCAGACAAAAAGTTCGTGAGGAGAGGCAACAAAATGAGAGGCAACGCACTTCAGTAAAAAGCAGGGAAGATCTGTATCCACATAAAAACTGGGATGCTTATTCAGGCAGTCATTCTCAAGCAAAATATGAAAGTATGGAACGGCGGAAGGAGAGTGAAAATGCTGAAGGGTTCCGTCAACGGAGAGATGAGGATCTGCATAGCAGGAGGTCTAGAGTTGACGACACAAGAAAGAGGGAGCACCATGACGAGACTCGACACCGTACCAAGATTCGAGACAATGAGAGAAGTGAAAAGGATGAACATCATCAGTTGAGAAAACAATTGGATAATGGGAGTTGGAGAGTTGGTTATGATAAAGATATGGCATCAAGACATAGAGACAGAGATGATATTCCAAAGAGTCGAAATGATAGCATCGATGATCTTCACAGCAAAAGAAGAAAAGAAGAGGCGCATTTAAGGAGGGAACTTGCTGAGAAGGATGAAATTTTGCAAGCCCATCGAGAAAATAGCAGTCGTCGAAGGAGAGAAAGGGATGATGTTTATGATCAACGGAGGAGAGATGATGATCAGCAGAGTGTTCGACTCAGAGAAGAGGGATTGTTCCCAAGGGAGAGGAATGAGAGGCAGAGAGAGCGTGAGGAATGGCATAGGGTTAAACAATCCAATGAAGAAATTTCAGCAAAGAAGGATAAAGAAGAATCACGGGTTGGTACAAGGAGTAGCCGAGCTATTGAAGACAAAGCATGGGGTAGTCAATCAAGAGGGAAAGATGAGCACAGAGGTTCTGATAAAGAGTATCATTCAAAGGATCCAGGACGGCAGAATGAACTACTCAAAAGGAGGGATCGAGTTGACACTGAGAGTTTTTCTCAGCATAGGGGCCGTGAGGATGTTTATACTCGTGGAAACCAAATTAATAGTGATGAGAGAAAACCTAGGCATGAAAGGGCAAGCACCCGTGATGACCGTGCTGCCAATGCTTCTGATAACTATAAGGTTCAGGAGAAAAGGCACAAAGAATACCCTAGGAAAATTAAGGAATCAGAGGAGGTGGACCACTATTCCATTGCCATTTCTAAGAAGAATCAAGAAGAAAGCAGTGGACAGACAAGTGATATGGTATGTCGCCTTTCTGGATCTGAGTAGTGTAACACACTTCAGAGGAGGAAATAATAGTCCATTTTCCTTTCTGAGTGTTTTAAATGATATGCAAGGGTGGAGATTATGCCACTGTTGCAAGGATGAGATTATGTCTGATGTTGCAAAGTTGGCTTATTTGTTAACAAGCTGTCTCCACTGCATTTGAATAATCCTTTATTATACTTTTGACCACATCTCATGCTAAACAATAACTCTTAAAAGGACTGCCATAATAATGTTTTATTGGTCTTTGAATTGACCTAAAGTCAGCTTCCCCATGGCATCAAAATGAATGTTTGCCAGCATACTTGTACAGCGGTAAGGGAAGGGTTTTTTCTACCTCATGTCTTCAAGTATAGCTTTGTAGTTTGAGTGATAAAATTTAAAATGGCATTTTTGAAGAAATTCTATTGATATCTATGAATTAAGAATTGCTAGTGAGTGATGAAATGTCATTTTGGGAACGTGGCATTTTGGAAATGATCAAAGAATTGGAGTGGGGATGAGAATTTTCTTATTTTAGCCTAGTAATTAATATTTTCCTAGATCCATTTCCTATTGATACATTCTCCTCTTTGTTGAAAATTGCACGCTGTAGAACATACGACAGAGTCAAGTCATATTCCTTCACAGGTCTCTGTTTTGTGATCCATTCATGGCTTGACTTTCTTGCGTCTTCTTTTTCAAGAGAAAAAAAGAGATTTTGTCAATAAAAATGAATGCAGGAAGAATAGCATGAATTTATGCATTGCCAATATGCACACTTATCTATCTTATAGAATTGTAGTTGCTGGCTGGATCTAATTATATTCATTTAGTTTTAGTAATAATAGTCATCTTAGCCCTAGAAACTTGTGAATTTAGACAACCGCGCCATCCATTGATATGATCATTTTTGCTCACGCATTCTGCTAGTTTGTCTGTTTGAACTTTAAACCTAATTAACTGGGAATGCTAGATTTCTATCTTAACTTGAAAAATAAATGTGAATACTTTAGTAACATGTAACACTGCAAGTTCGTGTCGATTTCACTTTGAAAGAATGCTGCATGTGGTGATTTTGATGACAATGTTCACCTGCCATTTACATCATTTAAGTTGCCAATAGTGAGAAATGTCGGTAAATCTCTCCTAAATTCAGATTTTTACCTATGAAGGGCAAGCTTGGCATGGCCATAATGCTCCTCTTGTTTAAACACATTGCCATGACTGGGGTACATGAGAATAATGCAAACATGATAGGTTAGATGCTGAAACTGTGATATCGAGCACATCTAGAATCTTGGATTCCCACCAGACCTGGAGATAGGTTAATATGATACCTTGCCTTCAGCCTCTCTATATTCTCATCTTTGAAATCTGACATCAATGAATGATTAAATAGGCTATCACAAGAAATTAGAAATATTTAATGGACCAGTAGAGTTGTGAAATATGTCCTTGAGAAAGCTTTATAATTAGTAAGCTCAAAAATATGATTCATTTAAGGCATGAGGATGTGGTGTTTTATACATGCTTCATCCTCACGGCATGATACACGATCTATTTAAGTCTATGGTACTACAATCTACTACTTATTTCAAAGGAAAAAACTTCATATTTGTAAAAAAATATGAAAACACTAAGTTGTTTGTAAAACTTATGTCTATCTTGGATTAGGAATCTAGGTGGACTGCCATATGATACCCGATAATATGCAGTGTGCCTTGGATACTCAATTTATGTAATTATCTTGTGGCCCAATTCTTTTACTGGAGACTAGTTGATGGACATGGCCAATGCAACTATTTTGTTCTGGACCAGCTGATTGACTTAGAAAACCTTATTTAGAAGGTTATGATGTTATACTACTTACCATCTTCTCATTCTGGATTTGATCATTATGTGCCTACATATTCCTTATCTAGTCACTGCAAGACAGTCTGATGCATTTCCCATTTAACAAGATAGAACATATAACGGAGAACAAAGGCTCAGGTTGGTAATTGTATTGTGGGGTGACTTTTTTTTCTTCTTTTTAGGGAATTAAGCTGGGACAGTGTCGTGCTTCTTATCTTTCAGCAATTTACCTCATTTGCAATAGCTTCCTATCTGTCACTAATTTAATTACTTGTCATGAACGACTTCTTAGATTCTGAGTCTTGGTTGCTTCTTGCTTCAAGCTAGTTATGTTTCCTTCTTCTGAACTTGTTTGAGCTGACAATAGCCATGGCTCAAATCAGATATATTCCACTGCAACTGAAAGCTATTATGGCACCCAGGTGGAGTTGTTGGTAACCATTCCTTAGCTTTTTTCTACCACAATAAAAAAAAGAAAAGGAAAGTGAATAATGTGTACTACTTTGCTATTCTGTGATTACTAGACTGAGTATTGATTTTCACATGTGGCTTATAATTGGTTTAGCCCTAGCATCTATCAAAAAAAAGAAAAGAAAAAGTTTAGTGCTAACAAATTTGCCTGATTGTCAGTTAGTGATTTATGAAGCCAAAATTCCTAATATCTTGGGATTTTAAAGTACAGATAAGTCAATCCTTAGATCAACTTTTTCATTCTATGATTAGTGTGTTAAATCCTGAATAATTATGTTTTCATTCCGATCTGAAATTTAATGTTATCCTTTTGAGTCTTTGACATGTTAAATTCTTATTCAAATATTTTTGTGTGATATTATTCGCATGGTTTTTGGTAGTTTGCTAAATTACTCCATACCTAATTACGTGCTCTTTAATATCTATCAGTAAACAGTCATTTTGTAATTATCCTGGCAACCATTTTTCACTTGAGTGGTGATTTCCTGCCCTACAAACTAATACATTTCCTGTCTCTGTTGGGATGAACTGAAGGTTGAAGTATGTGGTGAATTTCCAGCGATCCTGGATTATCCACAAAATTATTCATGAGTTGCATGATATGTTAATAGCACAGTCACTGGCAGCTGAGCTGTTCGACATGCATTCTGTTTGGCGGTGTTTTACTTTGATTGGCATTATCTTTCTTATTGTCCACGACTGAAAAACCTTTGCTGAATGTTTGAATTGTTAATTTTTCACTTACCAGGGGAGCTTGAGAGCCAGACTTGATAAGAGAAGAAGTGAAAATGAGATCCTTGTGAAGAATCCTCCTTCCAGAAAGCATAATAAAGAAGAGGGTTCATCTGATGACGAGCAGCCTGAATCAAAGAGAGGACGCTCCAAATTAGAACGTTGGACCAGCCATAAGGAGAGGGATTTCAGCATTGGTACCAAGCCATCATCATCATCTATGAAGATTAAACAAATTGACACACATAGCAGTACTGGGACTACTGTCACCAGCAAGGTTCCTGATAAGCCTTCAAATACAGTTGAAGATAAGCAGGATCCTTCAGGTAATGAGAAAGATGCCAGTGGTTTAGAGATCAACAGCAGTGATAAAAAATCCATAGAGGATAAACACTTGGATACAGTCGAGAAATTGAAGAAACGCAGTGAGCGATTCAAACTTCCAATGCCAGGTGAGAAAGAACCATCAACAATAAAAAAGATGGAGAACGAACCACTTCCTCCTGCACAAAGTGAAAATCGGGCTGATTCTGAGATCAAAGCAGAGCGTCCAGCCCGGAAAAGGAGGTGGACCAGCAACTAAACCTGAAAAACACCGAGCTCTGTACGTTAGTGACCTTTTTCAGCAAAAATCTTGCTAGCTATTGTTAATCATAGGTATTTCCAGGAGATGCCTGTAAATTGTGATGCAGTCTTATATGTTGGATTGTACCTCCTCCACTGATTACTAGCTTGTAACATGCTACAGATAGCCAGCCACCTATTTAAAGTGGTTTTTGTTTCTATTTTGTGAGACATGATGTATATACTGGTATATCTTACACTGTACCGGCCATTGTCAAGGGCCAGTAGACCACATTTCTAGCAGTTTTAGTTAGTGTACAATTAGCTGATATGGTATCCCGTATACCCCAATCACACGACATTCCAGGTTACAACTGCACATCAGGGATCTGGTATGCATGAAGCTTGGTGTTTTTTTTGGTAGAAGCCATAGTTTGTTTTTGCTATCTTCTTCAAGTCATGATAGCAGAGATGAGGATACTGCGCCTGGCAAAGTAGGGAGATAAATGGGGAATGTATGTCCTGTAATATTGTAATGTATTCTGTAGTGAAAAGATAGATTAGAGTTAGTTGTTTCTGAAACGAAATTTAGATTGAACTCAAAAAATTCAAGAGAAGTGAATTTACCATTCGTTTTTGCATGATCTTAGTGGAGACGTACAAGCATGACGAATTTACCTACTCACCTTAGTAGGTATTATAGAAATGGCAAGATATTTCTTACTTCATAAAATTGTGAAGATGGGATTTCAAATATATGAAGGAGGAAGATCATGCTAGGATCAAATCTATTTACATATGGATCAGTAATGAAAGATAAGACAATAAAATAAATTTATCTTTGTATTCTTTAGTTAAAAACCTCGAACCGTAAGCCAAATACACATCCTAAACAAGTATATACCCAATTGTCAAAATAGAAATAGAAGTACATGATTGTCTTATAAAGAGTACAGGGACTTACTAGAAGTAAACCCAAAGCAATAGATCAGCCCAAGTCATTGCATGGAACCCAAAGAAAAGGGTAATAGTCCATTAACACACTGGGAGCAGAGCCCAAAGCCCATCCCTCTAATCTTCTCCCCTTCATTCCCTTTCTCCAATATCTGACATGAGCTGTCGTCGGAACTTGGCCTTTCTACTTCCCGCCTACTACCTCTCTCTCTCTCTCTCTCTCCTTGAAGGTCTAGTGTTGTTGAAGTTACAATAAGGTGAGTTAAGAATGCAATTCATATAGCTTTTTTATTCTAAAAGAATTCTCCAAAAACAATTTTCAAGAAATAGCTTTTAACGGATGAATTCTTGATTTTCTAATTAGTGTAGCCAGCCATTATGTTGCAGCTGCAAAAAGAAAATAAAATAGTATTTAATTCCTATTGGTGAGTTTCATAGTTTAAAATTTTCAGTGTAGAATGTATGCATAATGCGTGTGTGTGTTCTTTTTTCTTTTTCCTTTTTATAAAGTATATGGGCATTTAAAGTTTCTAACTTGAATTAGTTATGCTTCTGCAAAATTTTACTTAATTGGGATTCTGTACAAGCAAAGTTGAATTTTTTTTTTTGTATTTGAAATATCGAGGAGTTACACTGAATTTTAGATATCGTATAGGCAAAATCTCTCTGCTTTATGAATTTTCTTTCCATGGTCCTGTAATTTTTTCCAGGCGTGTGAGGACAAACTCTGTTTAGCACAGGCTTCCAGAATTCATGCTCTTTTTTATCACGTTGCTTGTCATTTAGATTCATATTTTGTAAGTTGAAAAGGTTAAATCTGATCAACATTTTTTTTTCCTATAGAGACTCCTAGGCAAAAGCAATTTTATTATAAAAATAAATAGAGGAGTGATGACTTGGGTTTTCTATTGATGAGTGAATTTATAGTATTGGAGCTAGAACTCTGTTACTTTAGTTCTTTGCTCTTCATATGCCCTTCTTATGTTACCTTGGGCACTTTTAGATCATGAAGCAAGTAATGTGAATACAGAACAACCATCTGATCATTTACATTCTTACTGAGTTTTCCAATGATCATGGATGTTTCTTGAATCTTTGAAACATACCACCATCAATGAAGACAATTTATTTTTTTCAACTACAAATTTCACATTTGCCTGTCTGGGAAAGTTTGAAGATGGATTTTGGGAACCTATTGCTGCATTTTATAGTTTAGCTACAGATGTTTCAAAGGAATCCATAATGCCATAATAGGTTTTTTCTGATAAGTTTTATGACTTTTAATGGATCAATTAAAATGGATTTCTACTAACTGATAATTAACTGGAAGTTTTACTTCATTTCTTCAAAATTCTCTTCAGCCTTACAGTGTTCAATTTATTTGACTAGTTCAAGTTAATTATGTTATATTATTTACCTTATATCTTTCAGTTTTGTGGATAAGAAATTTGAATTTGGTAAATGATGACAACAATGCAACAACTAACTCAAATAAGATGCTTGACAATCCAGAAAATGTTGATACATTTTGGTTCGAGTTAATTTTTTTCATAAGTTGCTAAATATTCTTTCTAGGACCAAGAATATGAACAGAATGTGAGCTTAATAAACTGAGGAAGAAGAGAATAAGCAATCTAAAACAATAGTATTTAATTTAGCCTCTAATCCCTGCTTGGAAGAGTAGGTTACTTGGCTCTGGACATATTCAGCATTGGCAGCTTCTAGCTTCTGATGTCTTTGGGTCATATTTTTCTTAGATATCTACAAATACTGGCACATGCATGATTATAATATTTAACTCGTAATTAAAATGAATTAAGTACAGCAATAGGCAGGTTGCCAAGGACTAACTTGAGTGCACGGAAATCTGTTATATAATGCATGAGATGTCTTTACCTCAAATTTCCCATTGATATATAAGGTGACTATCATATGCTTAGGTTTTTACTTTGGTCAAGGATGGTACTACATAATCTGTGAGTTTAAGTACTATCTGATTCGATTTCTTATTTGCGTAGACGTGCAACCTGGAGATGAGTGTCCAGCTGTTTCCCCTCATCTGTGTGTATGTATTTGGCTCTTTTGTTTATCTACTGTTTTCCTTCATACAGAGTAAATAGTTGGGTTATTGTCTGAATGACCTTGTTCAACTAATATATCCTTTGGTTGATTTTGGTGATTGTTTTTTCACTTTGGTTGTTTTTACATGAGGTATTGTATCCGCTCATCATTATTCTTCAAGTTACTATAAGTATTGTCTTTTTCCAGTGGCTTTTTGATATTAACTCTTTTTGCTGCACTCATGACTCATGAGCATGATTTATCTTTTTCGTTTCTTCTTTTGTTTAATGCCTTCCTCTTAAAAGCGTGATACAATGAGCTTTCTTCTGCATAAATGGCTATTCTGAAAACTTAATTTTGAAATAGTTGAAAGTAACTATCCCCCCCCCCCCCCCAAAAAAAAAAAATCTATTCCAATTCCTTTAGTCGCCCAATTTGGTGCTCATACTTTATTATGCTTTCTTCATCTAACTATGCTCTGATTAATTTATTATGAAGTTGTTTTTCATTTGCAGGAATTTAGTATTATTTTTATATTTCATAATTGACAGGAAAGCTCTTCATAATAAATTTGACTGAGCTTCTGCCGACCTTCATTCTGGAGTTCAGGCACTAATTAGGCATTAGCTACTTTATTCCAGAAATTTATGTCTTTGCGTAAACCTCCACTGCCTCGCCTTCTCCTTAACAACGTCTCTTGCATGAGAAATGCACAACAAATCCTGCGCCATGTAAATGTCTCTATCCATGATGGTGGGGCACTTGTGCTCACAGGCACTAATGGCTCAGGTAAAACCACCTTCTTGCGTATGTTGGCAGGGTTTTCCAAACCATCTGCTGGTGAGATACTCTGGAATGGTCATGACATAACTGATTCTGGAATTTTTCATCAGTACAAGCTTCAACTCAATTGGCTCTCTCTTAAAGATGCTATCAAAGACAAGTTCACAGTTCTTGACAATGTTCAGTGGTTTGAAGTTCTTGAAGGCAAGCAAGGGAGGTCTCTATCTGCTTTGCAACTTATGGGGCTGGGAAGATTAGCAAAAGAGAAAGCAAGAATGCTATCTATGGGTCAGCGCAAAAGGCTACAGCTAGCCAGGCTGTTAGCAATTGACAGACCAATTTGGTTGCTTGATGAGCCTTCAGTAGCTTTGGACGATGATGGTGTGAAATTGCTAGAGTATATTATCACCGAGCATAGAAAGAAGGGAGGCATCGTCATTGTGGCCACTCATCTGCCAATTGCAATTGAAGATGCCATGATTTTAAGACTGCCACCAAGGTTCCCAAGAAGGATGACCTTGGTTGACATGCTTGATCGAGGTGGATTAGATTGAAGTCATAGTATCCTGGTGAAGAGAAGATTAGAAACTACAACAAAATCTTGGGAGCCTACTAGTCCTCTATATGAATACCACAGCTGCTGCTCAAAGCTCGTGGAACAGTGCTCATGTTTTTTAATCTAAAGACTCTGACAACCATGCACCTTTTCGGTATCTGATATTCTTTTTGGTTTCATGTAGCTCTTGAATTAAATCTTTTTGATACATTGGCCACTCACGTTCATCGCTCTCCGTTGGTGATGAAGAATGGAGTACTTCAGATGTCTGTTGTTTGCCATTAGCAAGCAATTTGCTTGCTCTTGCTAGACGAGCTGTTGGTCTTGTATGTCCTTGGCATTATGAACAGTTCTGTTGTAATTATCAAATGGATTGACTACATTACACTAGATCTGTAAAAAGATGAGGTAAACTAGTCACAGTATTTATCAATTAGAGTTTTGAGAATCTTCTTAGTAACAACTGTGATCTGGACTAGTCTGTTCATGTGAATTTTGGACATGCATTTCTTGGTCAATGTTTACTTGGTAGAATTCTCAATATGATGAGATATGCACTCTAGAACCCCATTAATTGTTATTAGTAGATAGCTTAACCTTTTTGGTCTTCTTTGCTTTCCCTAATGAGACAATGTGATGAAAATAACGCATTTATAAGAAGCCATTTGTGAATGTCAGTTGAAAAACTGCTAGTTACAAAGCCTTGTATGATGTATTTTAAGAAGATTGTCACCAATGAGTTTTGTTCAACTCATCCGTATAACTCTCTCTGCTTAAACAATTGCATAAATAAGGAATTTGTTCATCATTGAACAATATTTGTATCATGTGAGCATCTAAGCAAAGAGCATCATTGAATAGTTACTGACTGGACTATTCTCCAATGAGGAAGTGGCATCTAAGCAAAGATGATAACAGAGGAACTCATTGTCAGGGTTAAGGATGGAGACGTATGAACCATCTATCAAAATTATGCTTCTTGTTGGTTTCTTCAAGTAGAACATAAAGACAAGAGTACTTTGGCCCTGGTGCTCACCAAAGTCATCATCCCAATCATACACTGTAAATAACACTGGAAAGCACTATTAGTATTACCGGAAAGCTAAAGGAATTCTGTTGTTCACAAAAGAGCACTTCTTGGCAATTTAATAGAGGCGTTCACCGCATCTAATCAAATCATAGACAGAACGATTCAACCCCAGAGACATTTTCTTCTAATAAGAACATGAGAAATGAGAAGATGCATAAAAAAACATACAAAATTTGCTCCGGAACAGTGAATGCAGCAGAAGAAGATTAACCATCATCTACCATCTAATTATCTGAGCTTTTCCTTCCCAGAACTCTTCTTGGCTGCCTCCTGAACCTTCTCAATATATCCTTCAATGGGAGGCGTTAAAGTTGCCATAAATCGGTTGACAGGAAAAGGAGTCAGATCAGGAACCAAAGCAGCCATTTTCAAATTCTCAGGCAATGCTTCAATGGCCTCTTTCTTCAACGTCAAAAGTGTAGATTCAGCAGCTTGCCTTGCCCTGTGCTTCCTCATCAAAACCCTACTATACTCCTTGGCAAGCCTTCGACCATCTTCAACCGTCAAATCGTACTTGGGAATCTTATCTTCGTCGACAAGGCCTAAACTGATCAAATCAAAACCAGGACTCCCCATCAGAAACGGGGAATCAAATTCCTTTTTCATTTTCTTGAATCTCTTCTCTTGCTCTTCCATAGCCTTGCTTTTGAGACCCATCTTCTGCCGCTCCGTTTCCCTAGCCTTTTCCTTTGGCTTCAAGAATCTAATAGGAGAGGAGGAAGCTAAGCATTCATCAACCAGCTCATCGAATTCACTTTTCCTTCTGGGTCCTTCTTTGGCTCCAGAATCTGTGCCCTTCTTCGTGGTTACCTTAGATCTTTTCAATGGTTGAGTTCCTTTGATTTTGGATTTTCCCTTAGCAGTTCCGCTCACAGAACATCTTTGCAGGAATTGATAGTTCAGGGATTCCAAAGATGAAGACAATGACTTCAATTTGTTGATCTCAGCGATCCGCATCATCTTTGAATGGATAAGAGCGAGGGGTGGAATTTCTGTTCCTATAGTCGCACAGACGATTCCCAAGGAACCCTAACTTCTGAAATTCCAAACCCCTGCCAAAACCCCCCGCTCGGCCGTCGGGATGGTCCAATATGACGAAGTAGTAGTAGAATGATTTTTTTTTAAAAGGAAAGGCACAGTGAATGAATTTTTTATTTATTTATAATTGAATATTTACAACTGATTTAATATTTTTTCGTCCGAATTTTTAATTTACAATTAATGCTTCCTTTCTATCTGATTTTTTTACAGAATTTTCGTTCAGAATTTGAATGTATTTTAATAAAAAATGAATAAAATATTTACATTCAATTTTAAATAAAATGAATAATAATATTTTAATTTAATAAAATTACTTTAATTTAAAAAAATTATACTATTATTAAGAAGGAAGTAAAGGAACCCTACTTCTGAATCCCAAATCCTGGACAAAAATCCCACTCGGCCATAGGGTCGGTCAAATATGTGAAGTGGTGGATGACTTTTTCAGTTGATAATTGAATATTTATAATTAATTTAATATAAAAATTAATATTTTTTTCCAAAATTAAATATTATTTAGTCTAAAAAATTAGAAAGAATTTTAACTTTAATGAGATTATAAATATTTAGATTGAATAAAATAATAATAATTTCTTATTTTAATGACTGGCTCTAATAAAAAAATTTAATTATAATTTTTTGTTATTAATATGATTATAATGAGACCCATGATTATTTGGAAGGGAAATGGGTTGCCCAAAACTTACCGCCCAAATTGCCAAATATAATCCCACCAAAAACTGAACAAATCTAGAGGAAGACTAATACTCCTTTCGATCGAGATCGAAATTTGTATTCATTGACTGATTGTTTATTAATTCATTATATTAATATTAAAAATAATTTGATAATTTAATTAAAATTAATGAATTTTATTAAATTTTAAGCGAGACAGAAATGACAGCTTTTTTTTCTTTTCTTTTTTTTGTTGAGGAAAATGAAATGGCATTAGAATAAAGCCAATCAAATGCCATGTGCAATCTCTGACAAATTATGTCCACGTAAGACTTCAAAATCGCATTGTTCATGTTATCAATCTGTGAATTTTTCTAAGGTAGAAGTTGAGTGCGTATCGGATCTTAAGTCAGCTCATTCGATCAGGATTCAGGCAAAAAAGAGTTTCTGGGACTGTGAAAGTTGTGGGGTTTTGGGACTGTTTCATGTTTTCAGTGAAGGAACATTCATGGGTTTGTACTTTAGTCACTCAGATTTTTCTCTGCTCTGTTCTATTCATCGCAATCAACATTGGCCAACCTCAGAAGCATGTTTTTGATAGAAAAGCTCAAAGTAGGCCGCTTGATGCTTTGTTCATGAGTGTCGTGGGAGGTTATAGGCCACTAGAAGAACAGATCCTCCTCCTCAAACTGGTCAGTTCATCTTATTTTGAAGTTTTCACTGTATCTAGTCAAGAATATCCTCATTTGTCATCGAGTCTATGTTGTGAATTTTGGTTTGTAAGCTTTCAAATTTTTTCTTTTCCTTTCTTATTTTTTTTAAGGGCCAAAATATTCTCTTTTGCTTGGTGAATTTGATGTTCTTTTGTTTGACTGAGGTTTCTTTGCGCTTATTTGTTTCTGGCATGGCTGTTTGCAGGAATTCTGTTTTAAAAAAAGTACGAATCTTTTATTGAAATAGTCTCCATTTTGATAAACATTTATTTATTTCCCTCTTTCTCGATCATTTTAATCTCAATGTCCTTTTTTTTACAAATAAATAAAAACGTGAAGAAGAATTCTGCTCTGCCATTTTCTGACAACAGGTTTTGCTTTCTTGTTTTCGTTATTTCTTTTATCTTGCCTCGTTTGATTGGAATCTTGTGATGGTGACGAAGATGGCAGAGGTAGCGAAGGTTTACAGAGCACAATTTGTGGTTAATATCAGTGAACTTGGAGAAGAAGATCCTCTTACCCAGAATGTAAGATAAGATTTTGTTGTTCCTTTATTTACTTATTGTTGCATTTTTTGTGGACCTGATTCCTCTGAGTCCACTTGATGAATTTATGTTGATCTTGTTGGGAAGAGTACTGGTGAAAAGGTTGTTTGGGAGATTTAGAACCCAATGGATGGTCAGTACTGTCTGAGGAAGAGAGAAAAATTCAGTACAACAAACAATTTATTCAAACAAAGAGAATCTAAAGTGTAACGAACAATTAGCAGCGTGCTCCTACAGTCATTTATGCACCTGAAGGTCTGAAATAGACTGGTTGAAGTATACATCTTTTGCATGAAACATACACATGGCAACATGAATCTTACTCAGTCTCAACCCTTTGAATTTGAACAAGAGAGGTGGTGGTTCATATAGTATCATTTGAGGAGTTTTTTAATTTGCTCTTATTATTTTTTCCCTATATGCATTTCTTCCTTCATTTTCTTGAAATACCTTGTTAATTTTTCAGCTTCCTATCTAGCAAGCATAAAATATATTCTTTTCTCCTCAAAACAAGTGCTTCATTAACCCTCCTCTCTCTTCTTTTATTCAACTTTTATATAAGCTACACCTTTGTTTGCATGGGGTATATGGTTCTGTTACTACTCGAAGTTAATGAATTCAGTTATAGCAACTAACATGGAAATCTTTGCTCACAGGCTACAGGGCATTTTCAGTCACTGAATGTTCCATGGTACTTCTTCCTTTAGGAACATGTATATTTATGTTATTTGACAGATTTACATCAAGTTTCAACATGTTTAAAGACTCTTCCCTTTCTAATCTCTGCTCAGCTGTCTTAACATGTAGGTACACTACCAAATCTTCAAAAGGAAAGGGAGTTGATCACTACCTTAAACAAGTCAGCATTCCACTCAGAAAAACTTTGGACCTTATTGCTGTTAATTCTGAGTTGTTTCAGGTTTGAATCATGCTGATACTACAAGTTTTATTATTTCTTTTCTGTGGAATTGAATATTCTTCTTTTCTTTCTGTGTTTATTTCCAATGTTTTACATTCACGAGGCATATTCTCTTTATGTTCATCTGAGAAGGGATCATGCTTTCCTTGACTTTCTTTATGCCTTTCTTTTGCTTTAAGGATACTGTATCAGTGATCAGAAGGTACTAATGTTTGAATTGAAACCCTGAATTTTATTCGCTTATCCACACTCTTGCGTAATTGACCCCACATCCCCTCCAGAATACTATAGGGATTGAACTGACTGAGAAGTGGGGTGTACTGTGGCACCCTAATTATCCGGTATATGTCCACATTTCAATTCTTCCTCATTCATCCAACCGAATACTGTGTAGATTAACTGTGCTACTTCAGAATTTTTCCACCATCCAAGTTTCTGAGTGAAAACCATTTTAGATGTAGAACAAGTAATTAGAAAATGTTTAAGAATCCTTTAAATGCAACATTCAGATGATCACATGCATTTGCACTAAGATTATTTCTTTGCTCAAGATTGATCAATAATAAATGATGTTGTGATCTCTAGGGTCCTCCAACTGTTGCTAGGGAACATCAATTGCTATGGCTGACAAAGACACTGGAAGAAAGCATTAGTGAGTGGTATGCTGTGATTCAAATTCGTTTTTAGATACCTTAAAGTTTAAAATTTTTTGGTTCTTTTAATTTATACTGCCCGTTACTACTGCTACTACTTTGTGAGTACTTTGGCAAGTTCTTACTAAGTATTTGAAGAAAAAAAATGATTGCAATATATGGTAACTTGATTGCACTAAAATATGGAAGGAGTATCTAAAAATTTAGGACATGGTCTTTAATGTGAAAAAATTATTTTAGGGCTGAAAACTACTGCTTTGAGAATGGGGACATCTGTTCTGCCTTTGTGGCCACTTCACTGCCTCCTTTCTTTTCAGTTCCTACCTATTGTAATTGTTTCTTAATTTGTTTCCAAATTTATTTTTGAATGTAAAGGCGCATTATTGTTGGATTTTATCCACTGTCAGCATGTGATGGAAGTATGAAAAGCAAGGAAAATTATGAAGATCTACAACATATGTCTCTCAGATACGGAGTGGTAAGTGACCAATTTCATGATCATATCTTTCCAATTTTTCTAGAGATGGTCAAAAACATTGAAATATTAGAACCACTAATCATGCAAAGTTTTTAAATTGAACCTCCTTTCCAACTCCTTAAATGACCAGGAATTGAAACACAAGGGTAAAAAATGGCATACAAAAGAACTAACTATGTACTTTCTTGGATATCCAATGCTTCCACCTGACATCAGTAAGGACTAAATCATGTGGCTGCTTGTTTCTCTTAGTAGAACCTGTATATGAGCGGAATTGCTTGTGCCGATTATGTTCCCAAAGGAGGCACAGCACTGCTCAGCAATGCTACTCAAATGGAGAAAGGACCTTATCTTACTTCAGTAGGAGTAGATACGATGGCTCTTCACCATGAGTAAGTGCTTCATTCTTGGCTCCTGCATAATGTCAGTAACAAAGATTTGCAGCACTTTAAACTCTTCTGTCTCTGTTTTTCTTTTTTGTCCTGCCAACAACAGGGAACGGTTAAATGGTTTCCTTCTTCATAGAGTTAGCTCTTTGGAATTTGTGAGTATTAATCTATTCCACAGCTGAATTTGGTTTTTGACATAAGCTACATTTTTAAGCATTGTCTAACTTTATAAGTATTAGACGGGTTGACCTAAATCTCATGTGTACTGGAAAAATTATTTACTAACAACATGTGATTTCTTGTTGTAGGTGACGTATTATGTTACCTTGAAAGGGGAAATTGTGCAAAGAACTGAGCTTCAACAAAGGGGTAAAGAAGTTATGTGAGATGTTCAAGATCGCAATATTTCCGTTCTTTAGGTGGTTCGTTCAATCCAATTCTTTGGTGCATCAGCATAATTGTCTCTGCAAGTTCTATTCTTCTGAGTGAAGGTGCATTGTGTTCTACACAAGCCTTTGGTTTCATAGATTACGCGGTGCTAAGCAAGAGTTGATTCTTCTGCTAAATTTTTCCCTTTATCAGTTGCATTTTCTTTCTTGATTTTCAGTTAACTGTATACAGTCATTACTTTAGATACTTCCCGAGATTGATTGGTCTCTTAAGGGCTGCAAACTGTCTTGATCTAAACCTTTGTCGATTGATATTGGATGTCAATACATAAATAACCTATTTGTATTGTAAGTTCAGGGTAATTAAGTACCACAATTGATAAATAGATTAATAAATATTTTATTTTTATGATTTCTAAATGTAACATTTTGGCTATTAAATGTAGCACTTACATTTATCTTTAATTTTTCCCAAATACCCCTACCTCCTAATTCAATTTCCCAAGATATCACATCCACTAATTCCCCGGCCAATTTCTCCTTCTCTGTAGGTCGGTCGGTGCTCCCTGTTTCTCTTCCCCGCTTGGCTTCAAGCGAAGAAATCAAAACCAAAATCCAGAAACCATAGGTGTCCGATGCCGCAGAAACCAGAAATCATGAATGTCCAGCAACCCAAACTCTGTGCCAAAAAAACACCAGGCATCTAGACCTTCCACACAACCAATCCATAATACTCAAATTAGCACTAAATAGCAAGAGACGGCGAAAAACTTCCAGCAACAAAAAAGGAGTAAGAACACTTGGAAATGAATTTTTTTTCCAAATAACACAGATGATCCAGTTGAAAAAGAATCAATTAGAAAGATGAAGCGACGAGAAATGATCAAAAGCACTTTTGACTAGGATGAACTAAAATGCTCAACACTTGTAAAATTCAATTAGGATAAATCAGTAGACGTGATTCTCGGTTTGACTGACTTCTCGACGCGAGAGGTTTGCCAGTTCACGCGGTTGAGTTGTGCGCGGGTCTTGGTATATTAAGTGTCAGCTCCATGCGCAAGTCTTGGTGTAATCAGTAGCTGCTCCATGCGCGCTGCTCTGCGCTACTAGCTTTCAAGTCATCAGTACACTCTTCAAGAAACCGTAACCATCCTTACCTCGTGGATTTTTATCTTTATTTTTTTAGAAAAAGAGTATTTTTGTCCAAATAATGTTACGTTTAGCAAATAGGGTGCTACATTTAATATGCTTCTTCTATTTTCTTTGGAATAGGCATGATACTCAAACTTGGTATCTACCCAAATTGACCCTTTAAATCTATGGTTTTTTCCTTTTCCTTTTCCTTTTTGAGTTAAACAGCTTTAGCTATAGACTTTGAGGATTTCCTTTGTAATCTTTGGTTAACCAAAATACGAATATACATGCACGCACACGTGTATACACATTAAAAATGGTTTTCTTTCTTCTTCTTTTTTTGCCTACTTTTGGACGAAAACAAAGTTGAACATTTTAAATTAAACACAATCCCTCTATTCTCCTTCATTTCCTTTCTTCTCCCTCTAAAAGAATCGATCTAAATACCCATCCATTCTCCTTTCCTTCCAATTCTTTTAATCCAAACACGGCATAAGTTCATCACCTAATGTTTGGATTGAGGAAATATCTAATTTTATACATTAAGCTATAGAATGTGATATCATTTAATAGCAATTGATATCTAATCCTTCCTTGTGTAGTTTATGAATTTTCTATGAATCTCCACTCCTACCTGCAGATTATTTTGAGTGCTGCCCCTTGATGGACCTTCTGAATAATAGTTTTCATCTTGTGCCAGAGAGTTATATAGCCTTGTCTTCTCCTTAGTGGGTTCATATTTTGAGAACCATTAGCCTCCAGTCATTTTACTCCTGTTGGTATTTTCCTTGTGTTAGCAACTATTGCCTTCCAACGCCAAGAGACACAGTTCATCCTTATTTGGAAGTTTATTTTGACTCTCCTTTTCAGTAGCTAGTTTTATTGAATACTTGCCAGATAATTTTCTCTCTCTCTAGAGTTTTGATAAAACAAGACTGCAAGAGGGTTATCCTTTTGTTTGATGCTTCATTTAGATTAGCATACACCAACTCTAGATGAGTGCTAGAGGAGGCCTTTTTTATGTTACTCTTGTTCCTCTTTTCACAGTAGAAAAAGGACCATTTAGAGGTGCCACTTAAGTTATTTTAGTTCGTATATTTGCATATATAAGTTGTCTACAAATTATAATGCTTCTCTTTTATTCTCTATTATCTGAGTTACTTACATATGATTCTAATGAATAGCCATGAAACCCTCGATTTTCTTACAGATTGCTTCTAAGAAATTCTCAAGTTTCTCAAGGCTTTGATTATATGTTTGAATCCTGAAACTGAGCGTGGCTTAATTCATTATTTTTAATTTAAAAAATAATATCAAACAATTTATTAATTATATTCACACCATTCCTTTTTATAAAATGCAACAATCAAACCTATTCGTCCATAATGAAAAATGTCCTAAAAAGTCCCTTCAATTTCTCTTTGTTGCCACTTTAGTCCCTTATGTTTTATAAAACTTTTTTTGTCCTTTATGTTTACTATTTCAATCACACTTGTCCCTTATATATTTTTTAAAAAGACATTTGTCCTTTATGTTTAATATTTCTACAATTTGGTCAAATTTTGCTAGAAAATCATCAAAAAGTTACCGAAGAGTCGTCAGACTTCTAATTTGACTTTTATATGAAAATTTTTTAATCATATATTTGATACTTTACTATTAAAAAAATATAATTGATCTAAACACTAAAAAACACCTCTTTTAAAGCAATTGGTAGCAAAAATAACCCCAATAGCATGTTAAATTTGGTAGAAAAAAATAATTTCAATAGCTTTAAAATATTATTTTTAGTATTTAAACTAATTAGATTTCTTTTGAACAGTAAAGTATCAAATGTACTTAAAACATTTACCTCTAAAATCCAAATAACAATTCCTACGACTTTCTAGTAACTTTCTGGCGATTTTCTAGCGAAATTTGATCCAAAATGGCAAAAATATTAAACGCAAAGGACAAAAAAAGTTTTTTTAAAAATATAAGGAATCAATATGGTTGAAAGAAATATAAAGGACAAAAAAAGTTTTAAAAAAACCACAAGGGACTAAAGTGGCAACAGAGACAAACATAGGGGACTGTTTAGGTCATTATCTGTATCTCCTAATATAAGATGTTTTGCTTTTTATAATTATTTTATTTTTTATTGACTAATTTACTCCTACTTATTTTCTTTTTGTTCTAAGTACAATAAATATTCATTGAGAAAGATAAAATAAATACTATTTGTTCTAAATACAATAAATAATGGTATATAATAAAGTTAAATAATTCATTTGTCTGCATTAAATTACTTAAAATATCTTATAAAATTGATGAATGGAATATTTATATATTTTTATGTTATTATCAATAATGTGGGACAAAAAATATCTTATCAAACTTTCAATTATCTAATTCCAAAAAAAAACTCATTTCAATTCTCACTAACAATTTCTTATTCAAACAAAAAAACTATTCTCATTTCAAATACAAAAGAAAAAACATTTTTCAAATTACAATCCAAATACACACTCATTGTTGATGAAAAATCAGCTCAAAACTTGTATCTTTCCTTGTTTGATCATGCGAGTCCCATTCCATTTATTTTATTTTCTATAATTTTATTATGTAATTTATTTAGTAATATATTTATTTTCATTTGTTATTTATTCAGTAATTTATTTATTTATTCTCTTTAATAATTTTATTATGTACTTTTCTTTTAAATTATTTTAATTTCATATATTGTCAATTGAATATATTTTCTCCAAAGATAAATTAATGTTTATGGATATTCATAATTCATTTAAAGTTAAACAACTTCTAAATGGATAATAAATGATTTAAGACTCATTTAAATTTATCCAAATAGATTTAGTTATCCATTAGAGAAATCATTTGTTTAGAAGATCTACATGAATTGGTGACCATCCCAAGTGATGAATTTGAAAAGGAAAATGGAAGAGGAAAAGAAAACAAAAAAAAAAGATAATGATTTTTTTAAAAAGAATGGGACCATACAAGTATCAAGAGATTTCTGAATTTCTTTAAAAAATTTAAAAATGAAATAGTAAATGTTTCATGGTAGAATTTTTTAATTAGATGCCTAAGTTAGATTCCTGAGAGAAATTAGATTAGTCTTTTTAGTTGGTGATGGCAATGTCGACCCAACTCCACTTCTACATTTTTGTCCCTACCCCCGTCTTACCTCCACTTTAAAAATCATAAAGGATTCTCGGCCTTACCCCATTTAAGATTGCTTTATCCATATCATACCTCCCCTCCAATTTGTCCTCGCTTTGATCATATTTGACCTCGCTTTCAAAAATATATTTCATTATATCACCAAATTTAAAAATAATGTTTTTAAGTTAAAATACATCAAATACAAAATAATAAAAATAACTATTTTTTCTAAATACAATAAATAATTATATAATATAAAGTAAAATAATTCATTTGTCTATGTTAAATTACTTTAAATATTTTATAAAATTGACGAATGGAATATTTTATATATTTTATGTTATTATCAATAATGTGGGGCAAAATATCTTATCAAACTTTCAATTATCTAATTCCAAAAAAAATCATTTCAATTCTCAATAAAATTTTCTTATTCAAATAAAAAAAAACTTTTCAAATTACAATCCAAATACACATTGATTGTTGATGAAAAATCAACTCGAAACTTGTATCTTTCTTGTTTGATCATGTCAGTCCCATTCCATTTATTTTCTTTTCCATAATTTTATTTGTAATTTATTTAGTAATATATTTATTTTCATTTGTTATTTATTTATTATTTTCAATAATTTTATTATGTAATTTCCTTTTAAATTATTTTGATTTCATATATTGTCAATTGAGTATAATTTCTTCAAAAATAAATTAGTGTCTATGAATATCGTAATTCATTTAAATTTAAAAAATTTATAAATGGATGATAAATGATTTAATAATTATTTAAATTTATCCAAATATATTTAGTTATCCATTAGAAGAATCATTTGTTTACAAGATCTACATGAATTGGTGACCATCCCAAGTGATGAATTTGAAAAGGAAAATGGAAGGGGGAAAGATAACAAAAAAAGATAATGAATTTTTTAAAAGGAATGGGACCCATACAAGTATCAAGAGATTTCTGAATTTCTTTTAAAAATGAAATAGTGAATGTTTCATGGTTGAATTTTTAAATTAGATGCCTAAGTTAGATTCCTGAGAGAAATTGGATATTTCTTTTTAATTGTTGATGGCAATGGTCTTTAGCTCTACCTCGCCCCAACTTCACTTCTACATTCTTGTCTCTACTCTCCCACTTTCGCTTTAAAAATCATAAAGGATCCTCCTATCCTACTCTTGCCCTCGCTTAAGATCGCTCTATTCCCGTCCTACCTCCATCTCTAATATGTCCTCGTTTTGACTCTATTCGACCCATTTAAATGTTTTAATTTTTTTCTTCAAAAAATATGATTCATTATATCACCAAAATGAACCTATTGTTTCACCAAATTCAAAAGAATGTTTTTAAGTTAAAAATACATCAAATATAAAATAATAAAATTTTGCTTACGTCAAATATAAAATTTAAAATATTCATTATTCAATAATCAAATACAGCATTAATATAGATATAAATTAATCTATTGATTGGAGTTAGAGTTATTATGTAATACTTTAGACTTAAATTTAATTTTATTTCCTTTTTTAAGTAATGAAAAGATAGGGTGATTTTTTTTATTTACTAGAGATATAATGATATTTATAATAGGGATAGACGGTGGAATGGGGTTGGGATTTGCATGGCTACACTTTAGAAAAATTAATCCCCGGCTCCGCCGTCACAAATCTTAACTTTTCAATCCCCATTCCCATTAAACTTGAGGAATTCCCAACCCGTCAAGGTAAGGCAGAGTAGGGCCCACCTAAATTGAAGTTTTTGCCATCCCTTGATGAAGTGAAAGGATTTTGATTTTTGTGTTTGAAGAGGAATTTGATTACTAGTTAGCTATATGGTAAAGAGTTTTTTCAAGACTTCGTATAAGTTAATTAATTGTCAATCAGCCTATTATATATTGTCACAATTTGAAGTTGCATACCTTTGTAAATGCACAAAAAATATATTTTTTCCATTTAGAATTGAATGTTCAATTTTGACTTTGGTTAAAAATTAATTATGATCTTTGACTTTAATTAAATTATCAAATTATTTTTTATATTAATATAATGGATAGTAAGACTTGTGAGATAATAAAAAGTAAATATCTTAAATTAAAATTATGAATAATTATTATTAATAAAATTTTAAATAAAAAATATATTTATTTTTTAAAAAATGAAGATTTAATTCCGGAGCGATGGATTATCTTGCAAAAACTAGATATTCCGAAGACTAGAGTAGTAAGAATTTAAGAGTTAACATTAAGGACATAATTGGGCCTCTACAAAAAATAAAATGCCTTAATTGGGCTTTAGGAGTTAGGTTTGGCTGAGACCCTACTATAACGAATAAAGAAGGATTCTAAAAAGGAGACATGTAGTATAAGCAATTTGAAGTATTGTGAATGTGTTGAATTTTCATCACACAAGAAGAGAAGCTGATGGGCCTGGGGCTGATGGGCCTTGTAGTCTCTAAAACAGCTCTTGGACATGGTTCTAATTGGGCTAATAAAACCCTTCTTGTAGGCCCACCCAGACGTCGAAATGCGTATTACTTTGCACACCTTATACTTAATGTGCGGTAGCTAGCTTTATGATTTGGTCTGTTCTCAGTTGCTTGGGGTTTCGAGAGTCTGGAAGATGAGACTTCGGAGATTGAGAGAGGATTGGGTGTTTCCGGGGGTGGTTTGCCCCTCTCTACTTCTTCAAAGCCCGTGATTTTCCCAGTTTCTATTCCCAAGCAACAAAACAACCCTTTAATGGCGATGAAATTGTCGAAGCTGTATGAGAACCCAATTCTTTTTATCGGTGTTTCAAAAGCTTTGCAGCTTCAGATGATGAACAACCTTAAACCTTAAACCCTAAACCATGTTTGGCGAGAAGCTGTGACGATTTCTCAATGAAAAGTCAGATCTTGAGCAAGCCCGTATCTTGGCGGGGCAAAGATCTCTGGATTTTTGCAGCCATGGCGGGGCTTGCCTCTTTTTATTCTCTGATGAATGGCAGATTCTGAGCCTCGCTTTCTGGTTCTTGCCTTTTTGGCAGTTCAATTCTGGGACGGAAGGAGTATTATATATATATATATATATATATTAAACAATCAATTAACATTCTGGCTCTGAAAATCCCAGATCTGGGAGCTCAGAAAGAAGAATGAGGCGGCAGAGAGTTGAGGATTTCTTTGAGGGTTGTTCCTCCTCTCTGTCTGTCAATGATTTCTCCAATTAGAGAAACAATCAACAGCCCTTTTGCTTGTTTGATCATGGAATAGACTGATGGTCAACTCTCTTTGATGTTAACCGGCAAACTTTCCAGAGCTAGCAGATCAATATTTTCCTCAACAACAATTTTAGGCTGTATTTGGATTGGATTCTTAAGGCGATGAAAACGAGGCAGTGATGATATTTCTTTGTATCATTCTTTCTGAGCCAATGTATTGGGCAATTGAGATAACAATCCGACCCCTAACTTGGCTGGGCAAACCCCGGATGGTATGTGATAAATGGTAGGCTTCCATTTTCGCGTGCAACAATGGTTTGCAGCCTTGGCAGTGCGGGCGTCTCCTCTTTGTCCGCCTGAACTGATCTGAGCCTCAACTTGTGCCATTAAAATTCTCCTAACAAAGGTATGTGCCTGCTTATTCTGTCTTTAATCGTCAATGGGATCACCATTTTAAAAAAATTACAGTTGATTTTTTATATATTTATAGTAAACTTTGTTTAAATAGAAATTATATATACATGCAGGCAAACTTAATGGTTAAATCTGGAGTTCTTGAGCAATTACCCAAATATAGGGCCAATCCAGTAAACTTTTTCCTGAAATAGTGTGAAGAAGGTAAGACGGGTTGGAAACTCACAGAATGAGGCTATAGAGATGGAAGGTTCCTGAGGGTGGTTGCCCCTATCTATGTGCCAATGATTCTAATCTAAAGATCAACAGCCCTTATTCATCAAGAGAAGAAAAAAAGAAAAAAATCAACTGTGTGTATGTATTTGTCTTCTGGCTTTAAACAATATTATTATTATTATTATCAGCATCATCATTGCAGGAATTTTTTTTATGTTATAGGCTGTGATGATTAACATTCTTGAGTTGATTCAAGCATAGAGGTTGACGAGGCCCGTAACTTGGCGGGGCAAAACCCAGATTGTTCTGTGTTAAGTAAGAGATTGAGGAATTGATTTCTCTTTCTCCCTCACGTTCAATCTGATGTTTTTTGCAGCCATGGCGGTGTTCTGCTTTCTCTGTGCCGGGTAACAGATCTGAGCCTTATTATCAAAAAAAAAAATTCTCTCTTTTTCTATCCTCTTGATTCAAGATTACAAGTGAGCATACAGAATGAATAATATGTTTTGTTGCTAAATTTCGGGGGTGAATTGTCAGGGTTTGACCAGATCGATCCATAAACAGAGCAAGGTGATTGGTAAATTAGAGAGTCAAAGTGAAACTTCTTCGGCTTCTGTTTAATAGGGAAGTGTTTTTACACCCAGAGTTTATAAGAATGTGAATCAAATTCCCATGTCTTTTATGAAATAGTAAAAATGATTTTACTGATTAGATTGCTAATAATTAATATACCTTACTATTACATAATAGCAAATTGCAGTCTGATTCGTTATAGAAATGATGCAAGACTATGATGGGCGATTCCATGTTAAAAATTTCGCGATGTCATTGAATTATCTTAAATTTATTTACCTTGGTCAATGGTTTAAGACATTACTTTCTAGTTTGAATTTTTTCGTCTTTAAAGTTGTACGAAATTCAGTTATTTCTTTCAGTCTGTATAAGAATAGAATTGAAGAAACATAAATAGTTTGATGTTACTTTTCACTATTTTTTCTTTAAAAAGCTGTATTTGTTGGACATTGAATTCTATTTGAAAACTCCACACACACATGATCGATCTTAGGTAATCGTTAGTCAACATTTTTTTGGAAGGAAAGCTATTTTCCATTTTGGCTTTTGGCACGCTAAACAAAATCCTTAGAAGATAAGATGATGTTATCTGCCCTTCTTAATGGTAGTTAATTTGGCAAGAAGAAATTAATGAAGATGTTGAAATTCCATATTGTAAGTCTACCACGCTGCCTTAAGAATTAAGATCTCGAGAATTCCATTTTGACTTAGGGTCAGTTTTGGTTGCTGGAGAGGGGATGAGAGGAATTTTTTTTATTTTATTTTAAATGAACTTTTTCTTTGGTTGAATTTTTTAGTGGGGAGGTGAAAGAAAATTTATGACCAAAATCCTTTCCTCCATTTCACATCCAAAAGTGGAGGAATTTAGTGGGAAGGAGAAAATAATATGAGTATTTTAATTATCTAATTGTTTTTATTATATTTTGTTTTTATATTTATTTTTTTCTTCACTTACATATTTCTTTGTCCCTCTATATATATTATGACTTCCCACCCAATTGGACAATGCTACATTCAGGTGCAAAAGAGTGAAAAGTAAAAGTAAATAAATAAAAAGTAATTATCAGAAATTCTGTTTTGATGACATGTGTTGTTTTGAAGAGATATTTATCATATCCGATTGTGTAAAGCATGCCTAACAACGGAGGGAGGGTATACAACATGAAAAAAAGTGCTCTTAATCATTGTATTTATAATGAGAAGAGATTTTCTCAGTATCATATTTGTACATAGTGAAGTATTATTCTGGATTTTCATATAATGTGAGTTGCATGTGTGCTATTTCTACTGAAAATAGTTGATGGTATAAAAAATGAAAAACAAAAATTGTAATTAAATTATATTTAATGGACATCTTCGTCGAAATTCTTATATAGAAAAAATAGTGTAGATGAAGAGTTCTTCTGCCCTTAAATTGTTTACGAATGATTCAAAAATAAATAAGATAATTTCACTCCAAATAAATTTCAGTTGTACTAAACGTCATTTTCCATAAAATAAAATTAGATCACATTAATGATCCTTTTCTTTTCTGAAGGCCCAAAATAACATTAGAGGCATATATCGTCTGACTACCTTTTTTCTTTTTTTCTTTTTTTATTATATAACTTAAAGAATTTATCTATTCTTTTTTCTGCTAGACTCCCCAAACATTAACCATTAATTGGTCAAACGGCATAATGAGCAGACAAAAAACTCCACAAATGGCCCAATAAATCACCTGCCGCTAACCTTTCTCGAGTTCTCCACTGAAAAATGCTAAGCTCAGAGGAAAAAAAAAAGAAATGAGGCCTTGCAGAGAGCTGGGATTTTCTTGAGGGTGGTTGCCCCTCTCTGCTCAAGCCAATGATTTTTTCAACTCGAAAGAGGGGGGAAAAAAAGAAGTAAAGAAACAACCCTTCTGTTCTTTTGCAACAACAGATTCGCTGTGCTTCCATCAATTTGATGGCCGTGTGTTTGTGTGTGTGTGTAAAAGACGACATATATGGCATCGCTTGCTTTCAGTCATTGTCTTTCTGCTTCTGATTATTGATCTTTTCTTCTGGGATCGAACCTGCGACCTTTTGTTCTTCGAGGGGAAACTGAAATTTGAGGCTGTGATGATGATTTTCTCTGAGCAAAATTGGTTTTGGACACTGAGGCAAAGTGAGCCGTATCTTGGCTGGGCAACCCGGATGGCACCGAGATTTCAATTTGAGCTTTTCCTAGCTTTGCAACCGGAGTTGCAGCCATGGCGGTCTCACTCCCTCGTGTCCTAATATTCTGGACAGATCTGAGCCTCATTTCTTCTCCTAATTTGTTCAATCTTCCATGTTCCTTTGTCCTTGTGTATCTGAAAATTGTGATGCATCCAGACGAATTACGGACTCTTTTTGTCCTACAACAATAATTATTATAAGTTCCTCATTCATTCATGCAACTGTTGAAACTCCAAAATAATACTCTAAAATTGGTTTTGTCAATTAAAGTTAGCTCTTTCCTCGTTCTTCTACGTTGGAGGAGAGAAAGATTTTGTTATATAACTTAAACAT
Source organism: Apocynum venetum (assembly GCA_019593545.1). Classification (NCBI taxonomy): domain Eukaryota; kingdom Viridiplantae; phylum Streptophyta; class Magnoliopsida; order Gentianales; family Apocynaceae; genus Apocynum; species Apocynum venetum. The sequence continues at coordinate 4,460,999 of SRSM01000326.1, read as the reverse complement.
GTAAACTGCAAGATACATCTCAGTTGATAAGAGTCTTATTTGGTATGTACACTGATTTACACTAAGAAACTCATCTATGTTTCCGGAAGGATTTGAATTCTCAATCTGCCCCGTAATATCTTTGTCATTATATTCTTATTTAATAGAAGAGATAATGAGATTGATTAAATACTTATTAAGGGTAATTTGTTAGATTTGAAACTTAATATAATTACTTGTATTGCTTTTAATATTTTTTTATGGATGTAAATATATAGAATGATAATTATTTTGAAAAAGACAAAATATTTATCAGTTTGCAATTTACAATTGAAAGTCAAATTACTTCTGAAGGTATAATTATTTAATGATTTTAATAAAAATAAGCTTAAGTCATTATAGCAACTAACAATAATATTTTTTAAAAATAATAAATAAATATAATAAAGATTAAATATTCAGAAATTTGCCAAACATATTTTCAAGATAGATTCTTCAAAAATATTCAATTTTAGCCTAGTAGCTCCAAATGAGTGGTAAAAGAATTTATAATATCTATATAACTTTACGAGTCTGAATTTTATTCTTACTTAATAGGTTAAGTTAAAAAAGTTTTGGATCAAATTTTCACTTGTGAATGAGAGTAAGATTTTTCAGCCTCTTTCAAAACTAAAATTTGAATTAATTGGACTCAAATGATTATAGCTAAATGATAATTTCAATAAAAAATATATTGAATTTTAAAATGTGGTTAATTTTTTTATCTTTGAATTGTTATTCTTTTTCGTTATTGGTCTCTATTTTTTATTTCTAAATTATTTTTTATTTTTAAAATTTGGTCCTTTTAAAATAAAAATTGAAATAATTCAGGAATAAAATAAAACAATTATGGACCAATTGAAGAAAAAAAATAGTTTATGGATCATGAAATATATTTTAAAAAATAAAGACCACAATTTAAAGATAATACAGAAGAAAAGAAAATAATCGAGAACTAAAATTTTAAAAAATAAACTTTAGGGACTAAATTGCATAATTTTCCTTCAACAGGACGAAAAATGGAACGGGCGGACCAACAATTTGACAAAATGAGCTGCATCCCAAGGCCTCATGCGTCATGGCAACGCAACTCCCAAAAAGAAAAGGAACGGTCCTCGAACTTTGAAATGACGGGCCGGTGATACACTGATAGTAAAGGTCAAAAGGCTGGCCAAAACCCACGTTTTAGTGTTTCAAACTGAACCAGCCATTCATCGTTTCATTGGTAGTAGGGCCTGCCAGAGCAATTGATGCACACATCGATAAAGCACCATATAATCACCAATCTTTTACTGAAGAAAGAGAAGAGAAGAAGAGGAGCCTTTGAAATTTGAATGAGGCCTTGTTGTGATCGTGAATCGGAGAGGTTTCTGGGAGTTTCCCTTGGGTGGTTTTGCCCCTCTCTGCCTCCACAAGGCCTGTGATTTTCTAATTTCAAGCTGCTACTAAAACCACCTTTGCTACAGAAGTACAAATACAGTACTGATTATATCAAGAACTGATCATATATATATATATATATATATATATCCAGAACCTGAAAGTACTACTACTATTTCTGCATCTGCTGTTGCTAATTATTTTCTTTGATGTTTCCGTTTCATTACCTCAGCGAACTGCAAAGAAAAGAAACTGGATCTCAAAATGAGGCTATGATGATTTCCTATAATTTCAATAGTCAGAATAGAGCTAGCCTCGTATCTTGGCTGGGCAAAAATTCCTGTGTGGGTTTTATGCAGCCATGGCGGGCTTTGCCTTTCTCTGATGAATGGCAGATTCTGAGCCTTCTGTATTTCAACCTTCTCAAATTTTCCCTTCTTACGTTGCAATTCTTATTCTCCTTCCCTGCTGTAGCACTTTTGGTTAGAGATCAAGCAATGCCCCATAATTTTTGTTGTGTTTGTATGTGGTTTTCCTCCAATTTTTCTGTTGATTCTTTGTGGGATGGATGTTAAAATGTGAATGATGAAATACGCAGTGGAACCCTTTTGATTCATTGATTCTTGCAAATTCAGTACAGAACATGTTTCCAGCTACGGAAAAGTGGCTACAGAGAATTACGGGGAGAAGAATATAAAAAAAAACCGTGCTGGTTGTTAGCGTTTTCACTCAAGTTTAAATAGTTTGATAAAAGTTCGATTTATGTAAAGCCTTACTGCCAATGAAAATGAACTCGTGAAGCATATACCCTTTCCTTCGAAATTTCTAACTTATATATCTGAAAGAATTTACATAATAACAATCTCAAAATTATATTGCAGACTGCAGAAGTTAAAATTAATTATTAGGAATCAAGGCTGGATATTTCTCCCTATTCTTTCTGAGCTAAATATTGGGCCTTTGTAGCCATTTGACTCCAATCTTGGTGGAGCAAACCCATATGTAGTGCGAAATTGGGGCTTTTTTTACTTCTCACAATTTGATGTGCTAACTGCTTGGTTTTGCAGCCATGGATTTGTTCATTTCCGTTTGCCCCGCTAATCAGATCTGAGCCTCAACACGTTTCTTTTTTGAAACAATACTTGAGGATAAAAGTGAATCAAAAATAATACTCCTACATCACAAAACATGTCGGATGGTTTACTTATTTTTAAAACACAAGTCTTTTTATATAATTTTATGTATATTGTATTATTAACTTTATTTTTTTATTTCTCATTTTATATATATATTTTTATTTATTTATTTTTAATTTTAAGACAAAGGCTTTTAATGTTATTTTTTTATTTTATTATCATATATAAAAAATCTACAAATGATTTATATTTTGTAACCAATAGAATAATTAGCAATATAATGACTTTTAGGGAACATAAATGTAAAAAGAAAATGAAATTGAGAACGTAATTTTTTTTTTTTTAATAATGTTTTGAGACCAAATCAAACAGCTTTTCAGTAAATTTTGTAAATTACATTTGCTCTAACCTCGTTAATTTGGATAACAGGAAATTTCAATAAGGAAAAAAGAAAACACTACCCTTTCCTGCGGTGAAAAAAACAAATAAAATGGGACCAACACAATAAATAAAAAGGTTGAACTCAGTCCAGGGTCTTCTTTCATTCCATAGCTCAGAAAGAAGAGAAATGAGGCAGAAGAGAGCATGGGATTTCTCCGAGGGTTGTTGCCCCTCTCTTTCCGCCAATGATTTATCCAAACAAACCAACAGCCCTTCTAGCAAGAAATGCCAAAAAGGTATATTATATTTGTTTATGCATTTCCTAAGATCAGTCCTTTTCTGGCTACTTCTGAAATATAATAATAATAATAATAATGTTTTCTCCTCGGAAATCCATAGATTAAGAGGGGGTTTTCGTTGCAAAGAAGGTCATCTTCATACTCCCTCTGTTTCCTATTAGATGATGGCCTTTTTTGTAAATTGAAGCAAGAACTGGGAATTGATCCCTGTAAATCTTTCCTGGGTAAATAGCGCTGTTTCCCCTTGAACACTTCTTTCAATTTGAGGCTAGGATGATACTTCTTCCCATTCTTTCTGAGCTCGGGCAATGGAGATCAGTTCGACCCGTATCTTGGCTGGGAAAACCCGGATGGTATGTGATACATGTGGGTTTTCAATTCTCACAGTATCACATGCAACTGATGGATTGCAGCCATGGCGTCGTCGTCGTCTTCTCTTTGTCCTCCTGAATACACAGATCTGAGCCTCAACCTGCCTTTTTCATTTTTTCCTTCGGGTAATTAAAGAAGAAGATGATGATGTAGCATTTTTCTTTTTCTATTTACTTTTACTTTTAGATTTTAGGAAATAAAGTCAAGTTTTTTTTTATTTTTTATTTTAAAATGATAATATTCTGACCGAGACTTGTTATTTTTATTTTGTTCCAAATAGGTTACATTAAATAACACGTATCAACATAATATTTTTTAGTTAAAATAATTTTTAATAAAATCTATGAAAAGTAATTCACATTATCTTAAATTTAGAGGAATTATTGAAATATTTTTCAAAAATAAGTAATGCAGTATAATTTTACTTCTTATTTGATTTTTTCATATAAATTCAATTTTTATTTAATAATAATTTTTTTAAAAATAATTTTATTATTTAATTTTTAAATCAACATATCAAAAACTTTAACATATGAGTCTTGTTGATAATGTCAAATTCACAATGTCAGGCACATTAACATTATTAAAATTTTATGCATTAAAAATAAAAAAATGAAAAATATTGTCATTTTTACTGATATAAGACATTGATATTGTACGTTGGAGATACACTTATAAATTTGACTTTAACTCTAAATTGAATTTTTTAATAAAAAACTAATTTTATTTAATTTACAAGTCTGTTTTCATAGATAAATTTTCTGATACAGTCAAGTATATCCAAAACAATTTTTTTAAAAAAATGTAAAAATCATTTCATTTATTTAATTAATTTATAATTAAGCATATAAAAATAATTCATTTTTAGACAATTATATTTTTCATATCAGCATAACATTTTTTGAGTTAAAATAATTCTTTAAAATTTATAGAAATTAATTCACAATATCTTTATATTCTTAAATTTGTCTACAAATCTAAATTCAATTTTTTAAAAAAACATTGATTTTATTCAATTAATAGGTTGGTTATAGAGATGAATAGTCAAATATATCTTAAAAATATATTTATTTTAAATTGGAATTAAAGAAGGAAAAAAAACAAATGTGACAGTATCTCGTTTTGAGTTCCGTATGACATGACTTTTCAATATTTTCTAGTTATAATAAAAAAAAAATTATACATATAAAGTGATAATGTAGTTAATTAGAATTACCTATCAATAAAAAGATAAATTGTAAGTTTGATCGTCATTTAGATCATATCAAATAATAGAGTATCGTGTTTGTAATTTAAAATATCAAAATTTAACCTTTAACAGTTTTAAAAGAGGAGGAAGAAACCTTAAATTCATCATATAATCTATATAGACACACATACTAGAAGTTATCTAACGGGTAATTAATTGATAGTGCATTTTCTATAGTTGTGCTTTCTCTTAGTTTTTGGGTGCTACATGAAGGTTAAATAATTAAAAAATGTGAGAACTGTGTACTACAAGACTGAGAAATTTTGAAGGCAGAATTAAAAAATCAAGCACTTTGAGCTAACGCAAAAATGGAAGTGACAAAAAGAAATTCCTCATTATTTTCCCATTTTATTCTTTTGAGTAAGACACAGTTTCAGTACATTAATTATAAGCTTTATCAAAACAATTGTTTTTTAATGTAATTAAATTTTCTTATGATTAAAATTAATTCCTAAGAATAACAGGTGAAACTCCCATAAAAAAATTGTTTTGCAAATCATAGCGAGAGAGGGGGGAATCGTTAATTAAATGAAAGAGTATGAAGAAGAGAGAAATGTGAATATTCGTTTAAAGATTTGAATAGATTCATATTATTATATCTAAGATAAATAAATTTTAAAAAATACTTAATAGAACAAGAATATCTAAAAAAAAATTCATTATCTAGATTAGACTTAATTTGCTGAATACATATTATTTTATCCATGTTAATGTGTGCATGTGCTAAAGCACACGTGAGAAAAGCCCTTAAAAATTAAGGGACATGAGTCTAAATAATATAAATTACATGAAGAAATTAAAATAAATACAATTACAAAGAATCTTACTCTAAAAAAAATTAAGTTATATAAATAAATAAGTGTTGACATAAGTGGTTTGAATTTAAATAAATTGAACCTCATCCAAATAGGTTTAATCATCCACCTTAAAAAACAAACATTGGACGCTCTGATTCACCAATAACCCAACCTTCTGTCTCCCCACATACGAACTAATAGGAGCAGATTAGTATTCTTTACGATTCCATATTTTCCTGAATTTAGGAGTTCAGTGCAATTACTAGAAGATGAAAACAAATCAGGGAAATACAGATAATTTCTAATACATTAATTACAATCTCCTCTTCGATTCTAACAGATATGGAGCCAAATAAGATCATAAAATTTTTAATTAAAAAAAATGCCACACGAGATTTAGGCATCTTCAAGCCTTACAACCACAACCCCAAAATACAGAACAGTTAACTTCGAGCTCATATCAATCCATCCTACCCTTCAAGATCCTCTCCGTAACTTCAGTTGGGGTTCTGTAGTAGAAATCATAAGCGTTAGGTATGAGAAAGATAGAAAAAGCCATGCAAATTAAAATTCTTCATCATGCTAGAAAGAAGCTCGGGAGAAAGAAAGGGTGAAATCGTAGTCTTACACAACGTATACATGTCCTCCCCAACCACTCAAACAATCTCGGTCTACTGATGACAAGAGTGCCTGAGAGATGGTCTCAAATAATTCTTCAGGTTCCTGAACAGTTGTAGAAAAATATGTCAAAGCATGCAAAGAATATTTGAGATACCTATATAAATGCTGAACAGGATAATAAAACTATCATGCATGCATTAATGGTGAACATATTTGCCAGACCAAGCTGACCATTATTTAGCATAATCTATACCATTTTGCAAAAGTGTATATGAAATGGGGCTTAAACAAAAGGAAGGGATCAAAAGCTTTTGAAAAATGTTGACATGATTGCCTCAAATTCAATTAAGTCCTCAAATATAACTATAATTTGCAAAGAAAAAAGGAACGCGAAAGAAACTGTACAATCTCCTGAAAGCTTAGCTCATAGAATATCTGAATATCACAAATACAGCATGAATATAAGGCTAATATAGTTTACTTTAGTATCCCTAGATCGCATTTTCCGGTCATGGGAAGATAAATATGGACTTAGATTGGCCGACATACACTATAAGCATGAAATGATGGAATATGAGTCACAGACATGTTGCAGAAGTAATACTTGATACGGTACAAACATGAATCTTTTAATAAATATACAATATAAATTGTGACAATGCTTATGCTAAAAAATGCACAAACAGTTTGTTGCACCAAACGTCAATCTACAAGATTCACTAATATAAGTTGGGCCCTTCATGGATCTGTTTGTAATCAAACTATTGTAGCATTTGTAGATTAATGTTTGTTAAATGTCTGGAACTAGAGATAAAAAGACTTGAAGCACTAGTTTCCTCCTTTCACAATAACAATATAATCCATGATGACAATGGTTCAAAATATAGAAGGGTTCCCACCATTAGATCATGAAATAGAAAATTATTGAGGAACCCGGTATATAAGATATCACAATTAATAGTCCATACGAGGATTATACAATCCTCCTTCCAATAGGTACCTTTAGGTACGGAGTTAGGTCCAACCCAAATTTCCACATATACCTCAAACTGTTTCTTGTGTACACAAACCACGGTAGGAACAACCAACAAGATGCATTTATGCATACTAGTATATTTGTGACTCATGTATGCAAAGTGAATCCGTCATTAGCTATCAAAATATCATGTTTCATAAGCTCATAATCAGCAAATCAAGAAACAAAAGAGTATGCTTTCTGGAATTATTATAAGTTCTCAAAAACTATGTTATCATTAACATACCATTTCAGGCTTGAACATTGCTTCACAGGCTCCATACAGGGATTCTGAAGCAGTTCCAGCTACAACAAAATCTTTGGCAAGCTCCCTAAGTTGCAGAAAGGAAACACAAAAAACATGACTTGAGCTTCCCTTTGAAATTGCAAACGTTTAGCGAGAATTTGAGAACTAGAAATAGGTATTGAGACTAAAACTTGTGTATCAAGTCTAACCAATTTAACATTGTTTGCAAGGTGTTGCCTCGGAAATCAGGCCACAGTTAATAATAAAAGTTTCAGACATGTCAGTCAAGGTATGTATATAAAAAACTTATAAAGCATATCTCCTATAAAGTGCTATAAAAATCTTGACTACTTATAGCTAGCAATTATTCAACATATAACTTTCTCACCACCAGGTCAAGAGAGTAAGCACATGAGAACAGAGTCTGCTTCTGTTGGTTAAAAATCTATAGTACATTAATTTATTAAAATAGCAATCTAAATGCCTTCAAATAAAAATGATGATTGATTTATTTTGATTTTCTCTGTTGTCCTATTATTGATGCTTCTTATTTCATGTTGAATCTCTTACCTTTCATCACCTATTAAAGTACATCCTCCCTTCTGCATTAGAACTTTGGAACCCGTAATTCAATAAATAGTAAAGTGATGGAGAATATGCATAGGACCACCTAAAGATTGATGTAGCTCAAGCATTTTATGAGAATGCTTAAGATCATATACAGGCAATTTATGGTCTTCAAAATCTTCTCAGATTTTCATAAATAATTATGTTATTAGGTTTGGTTATTTATATAATTGCAGAATTTACAGGGAATTAGTCTTAGAATCTTTGTTTAATTACTTATTAGTATTCGAGTCCTATTTGGAATTCTATTGTTCAATAGTAGTAAAGAGTCTCTATCCCGAGTACCTATCCTTGAATTGTGTTAGTATTAATATTTAGGAACGTTTCTCACATCATAATTATTTATGTAATACTTTCCAGGCAGTCATTTTGTTGATTAAGAAAATCGAATCAATTACTCTTTTGTATATATCAAATGGGCATGTGCCTAAATTTGATGCACCCTCACATTAGATGGTGGCCTGTCCTGCATCACAAAGCCTCATTTCAAATATAAAAATTAGCACCAATCTTCAGTAAATCATTTGCCACATTACCTTCAGTTAAGTATCTCAAGCATGGTCCGTGTGAAAAGTTTTCATGAGCATACTTGAATTGGAGGCCGATTTTCACTTCATATAAGAAATTTTAGAAAATTCTAAATATGCCTGTGTAAAGTTGTGTAGGATTGTTGAATTTATGGCAAACTGACACTGTATATTATTAGCTCCAATCTTAAAAACTTATATACTTGAAAATGCCACTAAAGTTTATAAAATAATAGTGTAATATTTGTTTTGAAAGGAATGTAACAGATATTTAGTGAAGTGCACAAAGATTGCATAGTATCAGTTTGACATTATAGGCATAGACAGAAGAAAACAAGCCAAATTGTTTCAATCAAAATCAGAAACGTGTATACAACAGAATAGAAATAGACAGTTCTCCTAACTAGAAGGATAAAACTTTACAAAGATTAACATGCATACACACACACACACCTACACATAATACAGGCACGCACGCATATAATCAATCAGGAAGCACAGGCAGCTCTAAGCCAGGTAACTGTTCATGTTAATCTTTTGCTGGACTAAAACAATTCTCACTTTAAAGAACCTGCACAAGTAACTAGAATGCATTAATGTAGTTCCATTGCTGCATTTCATGTTAAGTTGTTAGGCATCATTAAGAATTTCACATGTCAAAATCTTATTTACAGTTATTTTGTACTTATTTGAAGCTGAAGACACCTGTTATGCACTTCCATACAGTGACATAGCAACATATTTACAAGAAAAATAAACAAAAGAGAAAACTGCAGTCCTCAAAATGGGTTAGGTAGAGTAGTTAATTTTATTTCTTTTTCTGAGTGTGTCTCAGCCACAAGCCCCCCCTCCAGGGGGGCACACTTAATAGTAAAAGCATTTCTGCATATTCCTTTTATTGCAAAGCCTATGAAGTTAGAGAGAGAGAAAAAAGAAGAATAACCATGCACATATCCTTGTATATAACTGGAACATCTCCCCTAAATGTAGCAAAGGAGTAATAGATGCAACTTCATTCCTCCTTAAAAACCTACTCCAAAAGTTTACAATTCCTTAAATAAGGATTAGCAAAGAACAGCATCTCACTCTTTCAGGTTATCCGTATTTGCACTGTTTCAACTTTTTTAACACAGGACTCAGAGCTTTCATAGAAGACACGAAAATTTTGGGGTAATGGTGATGAAACTTAACAAACACAATATCATGGAGTGCTATATGAACAACTAAATTGTCACCAAACAACAGCTGAAGAATATAGAAAACACATTTGACACAAGAGAATAACTAATGCAACAATTCAGCAGTAAAAGGAAATAGAACTCATGCAACAGAAGATAAAAGAGCTGCAAGAATGTAAAAGAAAAAGAAATATATATACTTTGCTCCAATCGAGTCCATTGTGCAAATGAAAGGTTTGTCTTCATCCCCTAAACCAGCAATGACAGGTTGGCAGAAGTATGGACCAAATCTAAACAAACACAACATAAGTTAATAATATAGTCTTCTTGGCAGGTTCATGAACTTGGCATAATAAAAAACAGTTGCATACAACTATTACAGGACAATTATGAAACAATCAGCAGGCGATGAACAGAGAAGACAATCTTGATAAGAAGAATATGCAAATAAAATTGAAATTCCTTGAGCACAAAACAAAATCAACCGCCAAGAGATAATGCATTGTCACAAAACCAATCAGAATTAAAAATGAAGTATATCAAATCACAAAGATGAAGAGAGCTTAAAAGCATTTGTAGTTCCTATCTTTTTTTTTTTGCTGACAGAGAAAAAATTATCCAAGTGCACTTATAATGAGAAACCCTCTTCCACTCTCATCTTTTTCCTCCTTCGAGTATTAGATGTACATAGAGAGAGAGAGAGAGAGAGAGAGAGAGAGAGAGAGGGAGAGAGAATGAGGAGAAAAAATTGTAATTTCCACTCATATACTTAATCCTCCATCCTCATTACTCCTTCCGTCCCTTTTTATAATATATTTTACACAATTTCACATAGACATAGAAATTAATTTACTTCCCATTTGTTATCTATTTCTCTATCTCAATAAAATAGTGAATTTAGAAATATAATACACAATAAAAACACACTGAAAAAGTAACAAAATATTTTATAATTATGGACAACAAAAGTTTGATTAATTCATATTATTAAAAGTGACAGAGGAATATTAGTTTACGCTGGAGTTTGTGAGAAGCAACCTCATAATAGTATAATAAAGAACTTCATATAACACTTCTAAAGAATATTACATTCATCAAATATTGATATTTGATAGCCAAGAAAAGAGCAACATTAATTCTGGTTGATGTACTCAGCAAATACTAGCACTAATCTTTCCAAGTAATCCTTCTGACTGAATACTAAACCTCCAAAAAAATTTACAACAAACAAGTGTTCATAGCAAAAATAAAAACAAATCAAACCTTTTCTCATAAAGGATGGCAGAAACGAGGCTGGCAAAAGTCTCAGGTTTCATATCCCTCTCTTCTCTTAGCTCATACAACTTGTGCCGAAAAACAAGGCGTTGGTACCTTCCAAACACAAAAGAGTAAACTCCCATATCTCAATCTTCGACGAATTCTTGGAACTAAATATTACCACTCGAATACACAATTTTTTCAATAAATTTGGAATTACTACTTACAAGGTCTGGGCATCAGTAGCAAGCCCAGAAAGACCAATGAAGAGCTTGTCATGTATTTTGTAAATCCTTTGAAAATCGGTAGCAATGGTCTGAAGCTGCACACCAAACCGCCGATCACTGGCGATTGCAAAGCAATTCTTTCCCACCATTGCCACTAACGCACTTCCATTGTACTCGAATATCTGCCCGATTACAAACACCAAATTATTAAATTCATTACAAAAACAACTCGGATTTCAATCAAATTTCCTGCATGACATTAGAGATGCACAAGATGGAAAGAGGATCTTACCGACATTTGGAATACGAGCAAATTAATTTGGTTTGAAGAATTTCAATTCTGAAGACGAACTGGAGAAGATGGCGATTTTAGGGTTTATATTATATTGCCAAAATTTTCCCTCTTAGTTTACATGGTTTTTGACGGTTTTGATGCAAAATAGCTTTTTAATTTACTAAATTACCCTTCATCAAAAAAATCAGTTCCCGTCTTTCCAGACTGCCCCCTCATATATAAACTCGCAAAACTAGCTCTAGGGGAAACGGAGACACCTTTGCGTTGTCAAGGGTTTCGACCCGACCAAAGGCTGTGTCTGTCCTGGCTCAGGAAGAAGAAGAATGAGGCAGTAGAGGGTTCGGGATTTCCTTGAGGGTGGTTGCCCCTCTCAGTCTGCCGATGATTTCGCTCCAAAATTAGCCAAAAGAGCTATAAAGAAAACCAACAGCCCTCTAATGATAGAACAGAGAAGACTGTTTCTGTGTATGCCTGTGTGTTTCTATATATGCAGATTGATAATCTTGGCATCTATGATTCTTCTTTTCCAATTGGAGGAGGATTATTATGGTCTTGCCTTGGTTAATTTCATGAAATTAATTACTCCTTCCGTTCATGAATACTTGTTCCATGAAGAGGCTAGGATGATATTTCTCTCCATTCTTTCTGAGCTAAATATTGGGCGACTGAGATAAGTTGACCTGTATCTTGGCGGGGCAAAACCCGGATGGTATGTGGAATTGATGGTTTCTTTCTTTCTTTCTCTCTCTCAATTTCACATGCAACTGCTTGGTTTTGCAGCCATGGCTGGTCCAATTTCCTCTTCGCCGGCTAAACAGATCTGAGCCTCAACTCTTTTTTTTTTCTTTTTCTTTTTTACTATGTTTGATTTTCCGGTCAGTTCGTGATGAACTTGAAAATCAATTTTGATGTAACTTAATGCCATTTGAATTGGAGGGTTAGATTGAAGTGTCAAAGCCTATTTGCTGCTCAATGCAGATTTTAATCTAAAAATTAAGTGAATATTTGGATTGGATTTTTAAAATGTTTTTTATTTTGTCTTTGAAATGAAGTAAAGTTTGGAATATAAGTGTTGCATAATTTTCTAATTGCAAAATGCTTTTCCTTTACATATTTTTTGGAAGGAAAATCCTAGATATGAGTTGCATATAATGTTTTATACAAAGCATATAATTACATTAAATGCTACTTTTAAAATACTTTTTCATTAAAAATATATTTTTAAACAATCAAATATATATATATATATATTAGCTCTAAATAATATCATATTAAATACTATTTAAATACAAAATTTCAAAATTTGATTTTTATGTATCGTATTTTTATTCTCAAAATAAAACAATTTTTACTTTAAATTCAATCTAAATAAGTATAGGCATCTAAAGACTAAAGTTACCCTATCCTTGAAAGAGGAACTCTAGCCTATTAATGAAGCTCCAAGAAGCTTCAACTCTCAAATGTTAAGGAAATACTAACGTGAGTAGTACAAGATATCTGACTTTTTAATCCAAATAACTTAATTTTTGTAAATATGTTTCGAGACTAGGGAAGTCAATGGGGCTAGGGATGTGGGGCTAGGGTTTTGCTTTCACTTTAAAAATTTAAAAATGGATTTTGTTTTTTCCGGTTCACCTTTACAACATCCGCCTTCATTCCATTCCCGCATCTCATTTGACTCATTCGACTTCGCTTTGATTATGATTGACTTCATTTTGAACTTATTTGATTTTGCTTTGACCCATTTAAGTCATGATACCAATAATATAAATTCATTGTAATCTACAAAAATTAATAATATAAATTCATAATTAGTTAAGTATATAGTTAATAATATAAAATTATTTAAATCAATATATTTAATAATATAAATTATAGTTATATTTTAAAAAAATATATTCACATATATTTACATAAATAATAATATATTAATATAGTTAATAATATGACTAATGATTACTTAGTCAATAATATAAAGTTATTTTATTTAATTTTTTAAGTAATCAAATGGATAAGATGATTTTATTTAAAAAATATTAGATATAAAATATTATTTTTATTAAAGATAGAACTAAAGTTAGAAGTCAGAAATTTGCCGGGCAAATCCCCGCGAGGCTTCAATTTGAAGAGATTTACTCAGTAATGGGAATAATTATGTAAAAGATAAAATAGCGTATTTATAATTTTAAAAGAAATATTTATTTGTCAATTACATATTCTGCTTAAATACTTGAATATCACATGTACATTATATTTGACGCGACAATGTTAAAAACTATAAAAATTATCAATATTGAAAATATTATTATTTAATATTTTCAATATTGATTTGAAAAAGTTATAAATATTTTAATATTGCAAATAAATATTTTAAATATTAATGAAAAAATAATGAAAATCGAAAATTGCATAGTAGCTCCCAAAATTTTATGCTTCATATATTCTTTATTTTTAAGCTTCAAATGTGATATGGAATTTTTTTTTATGTTTATAAGTTCTAATTTAATTGTAATTCATCAATAATTATAATTATTTTTATAATAAAATATATGTTTATCTAACAACTTTAAAAAATATATATAAATCTTTATTTATATAACTTAATTAATTTTAATATTTATCCCAATCTTATAGTCTAATTAATTTTAAATTACTTCTCATATTGAGAATTTTGTAATGTTTATTTATTTTAAAATATGTTTATTATTTACTATATTTATACTTTCAAACCAAAATTCAAAATATCTATTATCGAAACTTATTAGGATTTTGATTTACTTTTCATAATTAAAAGTATTAAAAAAGTTTTACAAAAATAAAATTATATACTCCATTGAAATAATTAACCATTTAAAAGAGTATTATTTTTTAAATACATTTATTGAATATAAAAATCTAAGTAACATTCTTACATATAAAAAATCAATAAAAATAAATTTTAGTTAATTATTATTATTATTTAACCATAAATATAAAAGGCCTCATTTTAGAATATCGCCTGACGCCTTGAAAACGCCTGAGATGGCCTGATTAAGGACCATTTTGATATTGTTTTCAAGTTCTGGGTAGAACAGGGAAGTTTCAATGAGAGGCTATGAATGATGATTCTTTGCAGTTTATCTAAGCTATTGATACATTTGAGATCAATCTGATCCGTATCTTTGCGGGGCAATCCCGGATGGTAAGTGATATATGTTGTTGGTCTTCAATTCTCACACTTTCGCATGCAGCTGAAGGATTGCAGCCATGGCGTCATCTCCTTCTCTTTGTCCTCTGAACACAGATCCGAGCCTCGACTCACTTCACAAATTTTTATTTTTATTGTTTTGGGTTTATGGAGTCTTTTTTTGGGAATGAACGATTTGAGGTCTGCTGAAAGTTTTGGAAATTGATTAGTACCCAAATTGTCATTCCTGAAAATAAAAATTAATATCAATTATGGTATATTTCAGAATTTGTTCTTTAAAATCTGTAGCTCTGAATTTGTCCTACTATAATGATTTTTAAACCATTTTAAAATTTTATACACATTAAATAATTCATTTTATAGATTGCTTTTTAAAGGATGCGTAGGGGCCAAAAATATTATACTATCGATGTCCCTGGACTTCGAGCCATTTTGGAATTAACCCCCGTCCCCTAAACCGCATTTTAACTTTCTGGGTTGGGCCGGTCACTCAACTTCGTAGCTGGTTATGAATCACCAAGGCCCCCCATCAACTAGAAGGGCCCAAATCAAACAACCAACAAAAATATATAACCGTTTGACGAGCAAAAACTCCAAACAAAAATCTCGTTAGTTTAAGTCTGAGGCAGCTTTAGGGCAGAGAGGTTGGGAGTTTCTAAGGGCGGTTGCCCCTTTCTGCGTTTATCGCCGCCGATGATCTCTTCTTCTTCTTCTTCATCGATCATCAACCGCCCTCGGTAAATTGGTGAATTTAGTCCCTAACGTTTTATTGTTCGTATGCTATGCTAAGCTCTTCTCTTTATCCAAATGGAATTGAATGTGAGGCTGTGATGATATTTTTATTATTTCTGCGAAAACGATTCAGACTAAAAGCTGAACCATAGCTTGGCGAGGTGGCTCAGACGGTCAGCGAAATGGGGTTTGTACCTCATTCTCGCACGGCAACTGTTGCTTGCAGCCATGGTGGTTTTGGCGTTTCTTTTATTGTCTGATAAAAGGCGAATCTGAGCCTCCCTTGTGTTCCTGTTTCTTTGAAAATCGAATATGTTTCGTTCCAAAGTTCTGGGATTGAATGCAGAAATCTTCTCTCAAAATTGAAGTAAGCACGAAATGACAAAAGCTGAATCAGCAGTTTTAATCTTTGCAAGAGTACATTGAAAAAAGTAAGGAGCAAAATTGAATTCTCTTTTTGAAATTGGTCTAATATATTTTATTGAAAAAGTATAAAAATGATTTTTTTTTTAGGGAGTAATTTATCATAATTTAAGTTATTCTCATGACTCGTAAGTCCATCATAAGTTATAAGAAAAAAAAAAGGACTAAAATGGCTAGAAAAATACGCAGATTAAAATGTCTAAAACAAATAAGGGACTAAATTGGCTAAGTTGCCAAATGATTCTGAATTTCTGAATCTGAAAAAATGGGATTGTGGACTTGCGGAGTTATTACTCAGTCTTGGCTTGAATTTGAATTTGTAGTCGTGCCGTCTCTGAGTATCTGAACTGCAAATTTCTAAGTGCATTCAATAATATTTTCAATTTTTTTATATGAATATTAAAGTTCGATTTATAAAATTAAACTTTTTGTAGATGGATATTATTAACCGAATCAAACGAATACACCGAGGGAAAAGGAGAAAAGCACTGTGAAATATTAAGTTAAATTTTTCATTTTCGAACCGTGAATTTACAACAGTCTAAATTGACATGAATTTTATTTCAAAAAATAATTAATTAGAGCTTCATATCAGCATTTTATGTATCTTAGTATAGAATTTGTTGTCTTAATTCTTTAATTGTAACTTTAACGGCTCATACATTATTTACAAAAACTTTTAGATTAAATTTAAAAATATTAGAATTTTATTTTAAAATATATAATTTTATTAAAATTTTATTTTATTTAATTGTATAAATCATATTTTGATATTTAAAATTATTTTAGATTATTTTCACTTATTATTTATGATTTATTTAAGTGGATGATTTTCGTAATATATACGTGTTTGAACATGATACTATTACTATGGCATCTAGATAGATCGCGATAGTATCTTTAGATATTCTAATATATATAAGTATAAAGTTCTAATAATAACATATTCGAATCGATCGATCAATATAGTTTCACCCACCCACAATTATAATGGTAACTTCTATGACGGAAAAGAAAAGAGTCAAAAGTAATTTTCAATTTCATACTTTATTTGCACACATAACGAGTGAATAAAAAATATATATAAAGTTCTAAGTATGCCTTAAATATTTATAAGGATTTGTGTATAAATTAAATCTAATTACTTTACCTCTCTTTAAAATATGAAAAGTTTGACAAAAAATTATACAAATTAAGAAAAAAAAAACTCTCCCTAAAATGTCCTTATTTGTTTTTTTAAAATTCTACTCTCTATTTCCAACTATTATTCCACCTCTCAAGAAAGAAAGGGTTCAGTTTACCAAGAATTTTGAAATTACAATATAAAGAGAGGATAATATTGAAATTACTTAATAAAATAGTCTTAGAAAATTGTAAAATGACTTATATTTTGAGATGAAAATAGTATTTAATAAGTCTAGAATAATATATTAATTATTAATTATTTAAAATCATAAAACGCAAAATGAGATGAATACAATAAATTTATAAAAATGATAAATATTTATTTAAAAATTCAAACTGCAACAAAAATTTTACTACCTATAAACTCACTTCACATTTTCCAAAAAAATAATATTTATTCCGTTTGAAATTAAATGGTCATATTTTTATTTGTTTGAAATTAAATGTACACATTCATTTAATAAATATATTTTTATTTAAAATTTCATTAATAACCTCATCAATTTAAAATATTTATATCTCATTAACTCATGATTCCTATTACTCACAACCTTAACTCGAAGGAAATATATATACTAATTCGAAAAAAGGGAAAGCATTTACTATCACTTTCACAAGGCACCACCATTGACCATCGCACTTTCTCTTGTTTCTTTTATGCTTTTTTTTATACTATTACTCTCATCATTTTTTTATAAGATTTTTAAAGTAATTTGACACAAATTAAGATTTTATTTTATTTTTCATTCTACTTTTATTTATTTTAATTTTTTTTAAAAAATAATATTTCTTATTTATTTTTTCTATTGATAAAGTAAAGTTAAATTGAAAATACTCATTCATTTCCATTCCATTAAGATAGACAATCCTCATTTATTTAAAATTTAATTAATAACATTATTAATTTTAAAAAATTTATATGTAATTAACTAATGATCATTAATACTTATCATCTTAATTAATAAATTCTATTAGCGTTAACTTATGAGTCTCATTATTAATTATGTTAATGTTAATAATATTTTTATAAATTAAATTAAAATTAATATCATTACTTAATTTTTAATAAAAGTTCAAAAATTAAGACTTAATTCCCGTAAATAGAATTACTAGAAAAAAAAGAAGAAAGCATTTACTATCACTATCAAATTCACAATGCACGCAATTGACTAACCCACTTTCTCTTGTTTCTTTTTTCTTGACGATCACCTCGTCAATTGTTATAATAAATTTTAATTTATTTATTTCTTATTATAATTATATTTATTTTATTTTATTATTAATTTTAAAAAATTTATATGTAATTAACTAATGATCATTAATACTTATCATCTTAATTAATAAAATTCTATTAGGTTAACTTATGAGTCTCATTATTAATTATGTTAATGTTAATAATATTTTTATAAATTAATTAAAATTAATATCATTACTTAATTTTTAATAAAAGTCAAAAATTAAGACTTAATTCCAGTAAATAGAATTACTTAGAAAAAAAAGAAGAAAGCATTTACTATCACTATCACAATTCACAATGCACCGCAATTGACTAACCCACTTTCTCTTGTTTCTTTTTTCTTACTACTCACCTCGTCAATTTTTATAATAAATTTTAATTTATTTATTTCTTATTATATTATATTTATTTTATTTAAAAAAAATATTTATTATTCCTTTCTATTTCTCAATAAATTGAATTTGAAAATACTCTTTCATACTATTAAGATAAGAATTTTTTATTTTTTATACAAATTAAGAAGATATTTTTTACTTTTTTTATACTTTGTACTTATATTGAAATTGATCTAACAATTAATTTTTATTAAAATATTAATTACAATTATTAAAAAAAAATTAACCCATCATAAACACATGAAATTTTTGTATATATAAAATGTTTAATTATATTGGGACTAAAAATAATTAATTATGATGTAATTATATTTAAAGTTTCAAAATTATTCTTGAAAATTAATGTTTTAGTGAATGTATTAAATATGAGAGTAATAAACTTTATGTTGTTTCTACTGAGTCAATATCATCGGTAATAGAGCCTCACGCTTACAGAGGAGGAGGAAATGCACTATATATACCAAAGAGACAGGTCAAGAAAGGAGCAACGAAAACAGGAGCCTTTGAAATTTGAATGAGGCATTCTGGATGAAGAGAGGTTTTGGGAGTTTCCATGGGTGGTTTGCCCCTCTCTGCATCCGCAATGCCCGTGATTTTCTAATTTCTCTGCGACAACAAAACCGCCCGTTTACTTCTGTGGAAGAGATACTGCAAAGAAATAACACACAGAAGGGAACATTCTTGAAAATAGCAATTAATCAGTACTGTTTCTTTGGATTATCATCATTTTCATGCTTCTAATCAGAACCCTGAAGAAACCAAACGCAAACAACCAGAAATGATCGAGGCTGGGATGATTTCCTTTATTTCAATAGTCAGATCTTGAGCTAGCCTTGTATCTTGGCTGGGCAGAAATCCTTGGGTTTTCTTGCAGCCATGGCAGGCTTTTGCCTTTTTCTGACGAATGGCAGATTCTGAGCCTCCTCTGTTTCACCTTCCTTGTAAGATTTTCAGGCTTTTCCTCTCATTTTCTATTTTCTTCAGAAGATGGAATTTTGATTTTTTTTTTATAAAAAAAACCATTATTTCTCAGTGTATAATTTTTCTCCATTTTCAGTTTTGATGTTAATTTAAAGCAATTAAATTCAGGTTGGACAAAATCTGCGACTTTCCACTGAAACTTGACGAATTCTAATTTTACTAGGTTCGATTACAATTCTACACTAACTTAGAACTTTTTTTCGCATCTTTTATTAAAATATTTTTAATTTAAATATGAAGACATAAAACTCTAGATCTTAAGGAAAACATTAAATTTAACTAACCCATAATTGTGTAGATTCAGTTAATATTTCAACTTTATTTTATTTGTTGTTCGTTTTTTTTAATAAATAAATATTATAAAGAATATAAACATATTCGTCCAAATTTTATTTGGGAAGATTCGGTACTTAAACTCACAACACGCTTGGATCTTATGAATGAAGAATTGTGAGCACAACGCCAGAGCTAAATGTCCTTATTGGTTTGCAAGGTGGAAATAGAATTAAATTTATTATTAAACCCTCGGGAATTTATTAAAGTCATGATCTTTTTAATTAAATATAAATAATTTCGTAATTTTGTGCTTCACATTTTGTTCTTCTCCCTAAATTTACCAATTTTAGAGGTGAATTATTAAAAGGGAAGGATGGAAAGAGGGCAAATATCTTCCCTATCCTTATATTTCCCTCAAAATTTCTTCAACCAAAAAGGTATTTTTAAAAAAATATCTGTCGTCTCCTCCAACCAGATCGACCCAAGTGATATTTAATTAATTTAGGGATTTTGAGACCAAAATATATGGTAATTCAAAATGTAATAAGGTAATTTTTGTATAAGACAATAATGGGGTTTTTTTTTATAGTAAAATCTCACATTATAAATATTTTTATGGAGTATTGTTTTAATACTACATTTATTAGTTTTCTTACTTCAGTTTTGTAGTGATTTCGTTAAGGACTTCTAGGCTATTTGATTAAGAGTTATTAGCATATTTAGTCCTCAACGTAAGTCCTTATCATTTTAATTTTTTAATTCTCGATCTTTTTCAGAGTGGACCAAATAATCTTTATTGTGGGAATGAACTCAACATGTATTTATAACACACATATAAGTCATTTGAACCATTTTTAGATAAATTTTTTTTTGAAATATTTTTAATTATTATGTGTTAGAAATAATAAAGAGAAAAAAAAATTAGTTGTGAGGAAAAATAAAATATAAAGGTTTTTGTCTTAAAAAAAGAAATAAGTGAGAGTGAGATGAGAGTTGAAAATAATTGAGAATAATATTGAAAGTTAATGGTAAAATATATATAAATTTATGTGAAACGATTTATATTTTGATACAATAAAAATTATTTATTAACTTATATTTGTAAATGTAAAATGTATATTTTACTAAAAAAAGAAAAAGGTCAAATACACCTTAAACCCCCAAATAATCCAAACCATCAAATTTATTCTTCACAAAAAAAAAAAACACACTTTGTGAAATATAATATAATACTTTTCTTTCTAGAATTGAATATTCACACTATTTTAAGATGTTTAAAATTTAAATTTCTTAAATAAAGATCTTCTTAATTTAAAATTTTAATAATAATTTCTTTAATTTTAAAAATTTATTTTGAAAACTCTCTTAATTAATTTATGTAACAAGTCAATTGTAAATATTAAATTTAAATATATAGAATATAATTTGTAGAATAACTTTTTTCTTATTTAAAAAATAATCTTATTAATATTTATTATTGACTTCAAATATTACTTTTATTTATTATCTTGTATAATTTTTATTTTGAAGATAAAGTCTTTATATATTATTTTATTTTAAAATAATTTATTAATTTATATTATTTTTAAAATATAATAATTAATAGTATTTTTAAAAAAATTATTAAAAATGTAAAACACGGTCCGATAACATATATTTATGGAATGAATAAATTTATATTTTGAAAGAAACAAATATTTTTGCACGCGCTTACCAACTTCCCATTGTTTTAAGGGCACAATCACCGAGTTGCCAACAACATAGTGCAGTGATGATAAGCACTGTATACTCATCAAAAGAAAAGAGAAGCACTATATATAAGAACTCTTTCAGAGAGAGGTTCAAGAAAGAAGAAATTAGGAGCGTTTGAAATTTGGATGAGGTATTGTGAATCAGAGAGGTTTCTGGGAGTTCCATGGGTGGTTTGCCCCTCTCTGCATCTACAAAGCCTGTGATTTCTGATTTCTTTTGAACAACAAAACCACCCTTTTACTGCTGTGAAAAATGATCAATGAAACTGCAGACAACAATCAAAGGGAAAATATTCTTGAAATTAACCCTGTACCTCTGATTTTGTTTTCAAGATTCTCAGATATCAGAACTCAACCTGAGAATTTGAAGTTTCCAACCAAAAAATACGATCGAGGCTGTGATGATTTCCTTTATTTCAATAGTCAGATCTTGAGCTAGTCTTGTATCTTGGCTGGGCAAAAATCCTTGGGTTTCTTGCAGCCATGGCAAGCGTTGTCTTGTTCTGATGAATGGCAAATTCTGAACCTCCTTTGTTTCACCTTATTGAGCTTTTATCTTTCTATCTTTTGCAGATTTCCCTTTATTATTATTTCTTTCTTTTTTTTTTCTGAAGGGAGAATTGGATTTATTCTTTCGAATGGTAACCATGAAATATGTGAAAGCTTTAAATAAGTTTAGATATCATTTTTTTTCTTCTATATAAAGTCACTGTACTTCAAAAAATGAGCAATTGAAAATTTGAAATTGTATACCAAAATAAAATACAGTATTCTTCGAATTAAATATTTAAATTTAATTTAATTTAAATATTAAAAATAATTTTATTTTTGAATATATATATATATATATATTAAGAAAGAGTCATTTGACTTTGAAAATATTATAATATTATTTTAAATTTTTAATTCGAAAAATTCTTTAAAAAAATTAAATTGTATGTAAGTAAATTATAAGAAAGGTAAATTTTTTAATAGTATGTAAGTCAATTATAAGAAAGGTAAATTTTTTAATTTAAAAAAATTCTTAATAAAATTTAGATACTTTTATTTGGAAAAAAAATGCAATATTTAACTTTGAAAATCTTAAATAAAATAAAAATATTTAATTTTAATCAAAATTTACTGTAGCATTACTACAGTATCTTGCAAATAGTATTTAAGTAGATTATGACATAAACGGACTTTGAATTAATTTTTTTTTTTTAAAAAAGGAAACAAATATTGTAGCAATTACAATATTTTGAATTAATGCTACAGTATTTTGAACAACGAGGACAAAAGAAATATTGTATCAATAATGTAACATTGATGCAGTATCCTTGCGCAAATAGTATATAGTAGATTAAAAAAAAAAAGAATAAGAGGCTTTGAATTAAATTTGTTTTTTAAGAAAGGAAATAATTAATTATAAGAGACAAAATGATTTGCTTGAGGGGCGGAGTATGAGAAAAAGGGTGAATAAATAAGAATTGAGGGGAATTTCGATATGATATGAGAATTCTTTAACTATAAATAATCTAAATAGTGGATTTGTCAAAATCAAAAACAAAACAGTAGAAAGAGACGTGCATTTTAATGGTGTTAAGTCACCATCCCACTTTCCATTGTTTCAATTGGACCAACATCATGGATAAGAGAGCCCTGCCAAATGACGAAAATGCACACATCAATTCAGCGCACCACACTCACTGCTCCTCCATATATACTGTTGACTCTGTGAGACAGCCTGGTTGAAGAAAACCACAGGAAGCCCTTTGGAATTTGGATGAGGCTTTGTGATTGCAGAGAGGATTTGGGAGTTTCCGATGGGTGGTTTGCCCCTTTCTGCATTTACAATGCCTGTGATTTGCTAATTTCTTCTGCAACGAAAAAACCACCGCCCTTTTGACGTTCTGGAAATGGAAATACTATAGATCCTGGAAATGAAAGTACTTTTCAATTTGTTACCAAAATCAATGGAAACAGGCATATGTCACTGGAAACCTAAAGATTGGAGGCTGTGATGATTTCCTCGATTTCAATAGTCAGGGTTAGAGCTAGCTTTGTATCTTGGCTGGGCATGAACCATTTTTTTATACTGGTTTTTTTGCAGCCATGGCAGGCTTTGCCTTTCTCTGATGAACGGCAGATTCTGAGCCTCATTTCCATGACCCTCTCATTTAAATTTTCTCTTCTTAGTGTCAGGTTTTTATGACAAGGATGAAACGTTTTAATAATACAAAATCTGGTTCTTTTCTTTTCAATAATTAAAAAGGTTGAATTGTTTTTTATTTTATTTTTTATGAACAGGTTGAAATGTAAAGCGACATTATTTTTAGTAAAAGCAACGCCTGTAAATGTCCTAACCAAAACAATAGATCTGATTTTTTCGATAACCATAGCCCAATCTAATTGTTAAGATCGACAGGTCGGTCCAAAATTTCCATCTCTACCAAAACAGACTCAATCGTTTGACACGGTTCCATTCACCCCATAAATTTGTTTATTGCGATTTTGACTAATTAGATCATCGCCACCAACCAACACACCAGCATTTCGGGGGACTGTCCTTTTTATCTGTGGGGCGTGTTACACAATCTCAACTAATTTCATACAAAGGATGCGTCATGACACTGAGATCGATTTGCTGCATAATGGTGATTGATAAATTGATCTTGAGAAAGAGCTGAACATTATTTGATTCACTTAGACATGTCTTCAAGATGATCAACTTGAGATTAATTTCACTTGTAAGGTCTGCACAAGATCGACTTGTAGCATAATGAACCCTCTTTAATGACATGCTCAGGTGATCGACCTGAGCAGTGGATGCGAGTTGGGAATGGACCTTTGAGACAAGTTCATTTTCAAGTAGCATTTCATCTCGACAAAGTTGTATCGTTATTCGTTACTGGCAGGCATAACATCCACTTGGTAAACATGCAGACAATCTGGGAAAGAGAACCGATTAAGAGTAATAATACTCCATGTTGAAGCATTGGGGCGTCTGCCCGATTGACCTTGAGTTTAATTTAAATTATAAAAAAGAAATTTTCCTTACCCAGATTGAGCTTAATTTAAATTTGGAAAGAAAATAAAGAGGAAATCTCCTTTTCGAGCTTGGTTCAATTTTTCTTTTATTTTATTTTTGTAAAGAAAATTTCAAGCATAGTCGACCTTAATTTCAATTAGATCCCATTTTTGCTTGAATATGAATTTCAGATCAAGTTTTATTCTACCTAAATAATTTTTAAAAAATTTAATTATACTTTGAAAATATAATAATAAATTTTATAACAAAAGATGTTTAGTAATAATTTTGAATTTAATATTATTTAAATTTATATTCAAAAGTTTAAGTCAAAGTTTCTTTCAAAGAAAAAAAAAATCTAAGTTTGCTTTACTTCAATTCTTAAGCTCTGCTAGAAAATACAATTACTACTATGGTTGAACAGATATAGCCAATTGACGGTCCTGTCAAGCCGAGCCAAAAGGAACAGCATCCTTGAAAAAGTACCAACAATTTGGAACCGGTACATGTCTACCTCGAATTGATTAACTCCATTAAATCTTTAATGTTTTCTGTTTTGTGTAAGTGTCTATCGAGAAATATAGAAAACGTTACTTTGACCTTTTATCGGGTAAAAAGGTAAATCAGGAGTATTACTATTTTAAAAAATGAAGTATCAGCTTTACCATACAAAAGTATTAGTAATTTTACATTAAAATATCACACTTTGAAGAAATGAAGTATCTAAGAAATGTCAATTAATTATTCGAAGACAAAATGTGTTATGAATATACTTCAATTTTTATTTATTTTTAGTTAATTCGCAAAATATTGTAAAAAAAAGTGATAGTTTTTTAAAGTTCTAAAGTTTTTAATATCTTAATTTTGATTAATAATAAATATCGATGAAGTCTAATGTCTTGATTATACAAATGATAAATTTTTTTGTATTCATGATTTAATCCATGTAAGAACAAGATTTTAAATCTTTAAAGAAGTATACAAATCAAAACTATCAACTTGAGAACAAACATTTGTTGAGTTAGATAGTAATTAGATGTATAGTTTTAGAGTTTAATATCTTTTAATATATCTAGTTTTACCTTTAATTGAGTAATGGTTTCTAAAGGTTGCTCTATAAACTTAAAATGTTATTTCAAAATGTTTTTAATATGTTAAAATATGTTTTGTTATTTCTAA
This sequence comes from Apocynum venetum, assembly GCA_019593545.1. Lineage (NCBI taxonomy): Eukaryota > Viridiplantae > Streptophyta > Magnoliopsida > Gentianales > Apocynaceae > Apocynum > Apocynum venetum. Next base: position 4,435,017 of record SRSM01000326.1, on the reverse strand, counting down.
AACCATACATTATGATTTCAAAACTTAAATATTTCATAAACTTTTATTGGATTGATACAATAACTTATATAGTTGATTGAAATAATCATTTGTGTTAGAGTATTGTGTATGCACAAATGAACATGTTTTGGTTGACATAAAGTGGTCCAGATATCGTTTACAAATTGATTTATCTTGTGGATGCATGTGTTGTCAAATTTGTTCATTTGTCAACTTGTGAACTACCGTGTGGTCGACTGCAAGTCAACTTTTAAGTCGATCGCATGATGAAAATCATCATGCGAAAGATGATCACTGAGTTTGTGGATGATATTGCGAACAATGCACCGACCAACCGCAAATTATTAATAAGTTTCCAACAATTTTATTTTTTAACGGTGAGAACAAATTTATAAATATCAAAACCTTCAAAATTCTTTTGTAGAACAAATTTTGAGCAAAAACATTGTATATCTTTATCTTATAACATCTTAAAAACATTTCAAAATCCTTTCTAAACATCAATCTTGTTAAAATCATTCAAGAAGGGGTTTTTACATTCAAATGTTGAATTTTGAGCAATATTGGGACAATGCATTGCTCAAAGAGGTGATCGTGTTTCAAATTGATATATTTTAACATTAATGTGATATCTATCAAACTCTATATCTCTTATCATTTATTATAATTGTATTCAATGTTGCAAGTTGTATAAAACCGTAAGTATTAGAGGTGAGCTTTGTGTAGGTTGTTTTGTATTGAAAGTTTATTTGTAAAACATTTAGGTGAACGTTGCATTGAATTATATTGTGAGGATTTCAGTAACGAGATTGGTGAGATTATTATATAATCAATGTTGTATTTTAAAACTCAAGGGTTTAGTGAGCGTTGATTGATTGAGATGTTATTTGTAAAATTATAAGGTGAATTATGTGAGTCTTTTTTGTAATCTCATTTATTTGATTAGTGAAGGAATTTGGTAAATCTTTAAGTAGGTAACTCAAAGGTAATGCATTAGGTTTTGTTGGATAAATTGAAGGATTATAAATCATTGTATTAATTGCTTTACTTTTTGCATTTTATTTGAATACATTGTTACTCACACAACTAACACACAAAATATTTGATATTTATTGTCAAAGATATGCTTTATTAAATTATGTTGAAAAATCGGATAAAAACTAAATTCACCCACCTTTTAGATTTTTCGATTTTGCATTAAAAATTTGATGATTCATAATTAAAACAATGATACTTTTGCATTAAAATACTGATACCTCGTTATTAAAATGATGATATTTTTTATTTTTATAGCTATAAACTATTTAGTTTTATATTTTTCTATATAATTTATATATGTATATATAACAATCTTTCTATAATTAATATATATTCATATTTATGTAATTAATTAATAGAATTGATTCAATTTTCTAAAAACTTATTTTTATTAATATTAAATACGCACAAATTTCCACTATTGTTGGGTTATATATATGTAAGTCATGCTATGATATCTGAAATACTAGTGTTGGCTTGACAAATAAGGACATATATTATGGGTGATGAATTACATTTAAGCACAACATTTCAATAAAGGGGAACATTGGAAATTTAAGAAGCATTAAATCATGGAACAAATTTTTTTTTTTTTGGGAGAGAGGATGGATGCTAGAAATGTTGGGGGAAAAAGTATAGGAATGGTATTATACATTATATTTATTGATTCTATTTGGGTAGATTCTATATGTAAAGTACTGTCCATTTTTTTAGAAAAATATCTATTATTGAAGAGTATATTTTAGTGTATTGTCTCGAAAAACAAATATATGTATTTGGAAAATGAGTTACTCTTCCCAAATGCACAATATCATAATGCTTGCTCACTCATATCCCAAATGGATAATATGCTCAGGTGGGCAAAAAATGCATTTGGCAAATCAATAACTCATTTCTCAAATGCACAACACATTGATTTAGACAAAAAAAAAACTATTTCTCAATCAAACCAAATACAAAATTTTTAGTTATATTTATTCTAATCACTAAAAGTATTGTTAACATATTTTTAAACATTATTTTAAAATTTCCTACTATTAACGAAATTTAAAAAGGAAAAAAATTATAAGAAAAATAACAAAATTAATTCGATTATATTTTATTATATTATTGTTAATGAGAATTTTAATATGTGTTTCACAAACAAATCAAGTTGGGTAGTCAAATTTGAATATTTTATCTCATTAACATATACTAAATTATAATCCAATTAATTTTGTTATTTTTTGCTCATAATTGTTTTCCATTTTAAATTTGGTTAATAGTAGCAAATTTTTAAATAATGTTTTAAAATAAGTAAAATATGTTACCGAGTAATTTTAGTAATTAGAATAAATATTACTAAATTTTTTGTATTTGGTTTGATTGAGATACAATTTGAGAAATTTTTTTTTGTCCAAATCAATGCGTTGTGCATTGATAAATAGGAACCTAATAATGCAAAAAAGGAGAAAAAAATGAAACAATGTTACAAAATTGTGATAAATAAGGGATTGAATTTACCAATCATCCCCCTAATTTTACATTTTGGTTGGATCTCAATAAGGCATGGACCCAAACACAAGGATTAACTTTTATTTTTATTTTTTAAAGGGGGGACACACGGATTAACTTACATTAAGAAAAATGCCAAAAAATGAAAACAAAAAGTGGAGACAATTATACATAAAAGGCCTTGAAAACCCAGATGGAAGGGAAACGAGGCTTTACAGCTCAGAAAGAAAGAAGAATGAGGCAGCAGAGAGTCTGGGATTTCTCTGAGGGTTGTTGCCCCTCTCTGTTCGCCAATGATTTCACTCTATAGATGTTCCCCAAGAACAAAAACCAACAGCCCTTCCAGGATTCTGAGAAAGCAGTATGTCTTTGAGAGAGCTGTGATGCGTTACTTCTTTCTCTTTTCCTTTGATTTCTGGATTTGTACGTTGATCATGAAGAAGAAGAAGATGGTGGTGGTGGTGACTAATGATTAGTTCATATCTTTTTTCCAGTAGCCATACTATAAATTTTGGTTAATTTTCTTGAACAGCCCTTGAACTTTGATGAAAATAGAAGCATATTATTTTACTCCTTCAGATCTTTCCATTGAATCAGTCAATCAATCTTCCCAATTCGCATTGATCTTGCAATACGAGGCTAGGATGATATTTCGGTGTGCCCAATTCTTTCTGAGCTGATTATTGGGCATTTGAGACGATTTGACCCGTATCTTGGCGGGGTAAAGCCCAGATGGTATGTGAAATTGGGGGAATTCTTTCTCACAGTTTCTCATGCAACTGTGGCTTTGCAGCCATGGCGTGGTGTGCTTCTCTTTTGTCCTCTGCTTGACAGATCTGAGCCTCCTACTTATTTTTCCTCCAACATTTCATAAGCAAATTTTTCATTTACCAATTCATAGTCAATAATTGCTCTTCGAATTAAACCCAAGAAGATACCAAATAAAATTCTGATTTTTTTCTGTTCGATTTCGTCAAAATTTGGTTTGATTTGATTTTAAAAATTTATTAACTTTCTTCGGTTTTTTTCCTCAAAAACAAAATTTATTTAATTGACGACTATTGAATTATATGTAAAAATATTTTGCTACTCATTTCCACCTCTAAACTCCGCTCCTTTTGAAGAATTTTTTTTTTTATCAGTATGGAAAAATGTTAAATGCTGTCATGCTATGAGGTTGAGACACACGAGTTTACTATACGAGTTATAGTTCAAAAAAAAGAAAAAGGATAAGAAAACTCATCGGAGAAAGGGGGAATGAGGGGGTGTGGTTTTTTTTTGGGGGAGGGGAGAAATAATTCAATGACTTCCAAGGATAAAAAAAAAACTCATTAAAAAAGCCGAAGGAGAGAATGAGGGAGAAACTTTATTGAATTTGAAAGTATTTTTTGTTTTGTTTCAAAATGAATAATAAATTCTTTTATTAAAAATTAAAAGTTTATTGATATATTTTGTATCATATAATATTATAAAATATATAAAATATAATTAATAAAATGTTTGATATAATTAATAAATTATTTGATAATGTAATTTTAATTAAATAATAAAAAATATTGTTTATTTGATTAAGTAAGATTGATTTTAAAAATTAGTCTAAATAAGTCTCAATTTTTTAATTTTGAGAGAATGACATAAAAGGGGTTTTTCTTTTGTCGTTTAAGTTTTTTCTAAAAAGAAATATGAATTTCCACTAAATTTTTTGTATATAATTGACTAATCTAAAATTTATTACTTTCGGTCAAAAGGACCATAATGACCATCATGTAAATATCAAGGATAAAAATTGTCCAAAAAAAAAAAGAAGAAAGATTAAAGAACTGCATTTGTTACATGCAAAAACATTAAACGAAATGCACCATTTACTCTTCAAAACTTGCAATTTTAATTTGATAGTTGCTTTAACATTTCTCTTTGTAGTTGGTTAAAAATTAGTTTTATAAGTTAAATTCATTTCGTAATTTATTTTAAACTATCTTCACCATGTGACATAATATTAATGATTTAGTTAAATAAATAGAACTAGCAACAAACTATAACAAAAAATTAAAAATATTTTATTAACCCGAGATTGACACGACAATTGGATCAAGAAACATAACTCTAGAACCTAGAATTGGGCGTTCTCTAATAACAAAAGGATTTGTAGAATTAGATTTCGTAAAGTAGCAAAATGCCCTTATTTAACCTTCCAAAACACACAAATAATTTTAACTTTTCTCGCATCTTTTATCTTAAGGAATGAGTCAATTAAAAATTTGATAAAAGCAAAACAAGATTTCAATATTAGATGACCTTTTTGGGGTATTTTGTGTGTTGTAAATATAGTTGACTTTTTATATTTTTTCAATGCATCAAGAATTAATTTTTCTTATTTTACTCCTACTTTATAATTCAAGTTTAAGAAATTTAATAATGTCCTGCTGTAAGAAAAAGTATTTAGGATATATACTGCATCTGTAATTACACAATGATCCTTTTGGCTTCGTGTCAGTGACGACGCATCACCTCATCGTTTTCCATCTGGTAAAAATGTAAAAAACTAGTCCCAGAAGGGTGTAAAAGAGAAGCCGCTGCAAATATAAATATAACCCTGTAGAGGGTTTTCAATTCATAGCTCAGAAAGAGGAATGAGGCAGGAGAGAGAGTGCGGGATTTCTGTGAGGGTGGTTGCCCCTCTCTCCATGCTAATGATTTCTCCGATTACCCAAACAATCAACAGCCCTCTAGCGTGCAGACAGAACTGCCAGTGATCTCAAATCCATGGCATTATCTTTTTCTTTTTTTATTCTTTTTTTTGATAATTTCTCAGCATCTTTGTCTGCTGACGATGATGATCATCATTCTTGAGATTACTGTGCCTATGATCTTTCCTGGGAAACGTTGTATTCTACTACCTCGTTGGGGTTTTGATGTATAACCCAGAAAAATGGGAAATTGCTATATTTGGTTCTATGATTTCGGGGTCGCAATAGAAGCAAATAAGGGACCAAATTCGCCAATTTTCCTTTTTCCGCCTACAAAAGAAGAGGCTATGATGATATTTCCTTGAATTCTTTCTGAGCTATTTGGACATTTGAGAAGGTCCGACCCGTATCTTGGCGGGGCGATTGTTGGATGGCACGTGTTACGTGTGTGTTTATCATTCTCACTCACAATTACACAAGCAGCCGATGTATCGCAGCCATGGCGTCGTCGTCTTCTATGTCCTCCTAAATATACAGATCTGAGCCTCATTTTATTTTCCCTTAAAAGATTTTATTTTGTTAATATGTATTGGTGAAAATTCCAAAAAGGAAGAAACTCTCAAAGTATTTATTATTATTTAATTATATATATTTTTATTTTTTATATCATCAATTATTTTCAATTAATTACCATTATTAAATTATTTTCGATTATTTAATTAGATATTATTTGTTCAATTATTTTTTATTAATTCTTAGTTAATATTTATATAAGAGGATATAAAACGTTAAAATTCAATTCAGTATTTTTGCTGAATTTTGGCCCAAAAGACCTATAAGAAAAATTAAAGAACCAAAAAATAACTTTTAAGTACTATTTTGACTAAAAACTAAATAATATAGGGACTAAAATTGTTATTTATCTTATATAAATTGACAACTTAACCCTTTATATGTTTGCGACATGTTTTGCAGTGACATTTTTTTGCTGATTTTGGTCTAAACGCCTAATTAGTCGATTAAGAAAAGTTAAAGAATCAAAATAACTAAAAGTAAAACTTTGAAACACCATTTGTCGAAAAAATAATAATAAAGGATTAAAATGCCTATTTATTCTAAAAAAATTAAACACAATAGTAGTCGGAATGTATTTCATGGGAAATTACATCATCACCCTTTTGGCCTTACACCGAACTAATCCTTTTCCAACCGGTCAAAAGTAGGGATGTCAATGGGGCGAATCGGGGTAATAGGTTGGAGACTCCGGCCCCGTTTCAACTTTAAATACTAATCTCTGTCCCCGCCCCGCCTTCACTTCAAAAATTTGGAAAGTGACCTCGTCCCCGCCCCGCCCCCGCTTTACATCATCCGCCTTCGCCCCATCCCCGCCCTCATTTGACTCCGCTTTGACTTCGCTTTGACCTCGCTTTGACCCCATTTGACTCATGATATCAATAAATACTTAGTCAATAATATAATCTCATTATAATCTACAAAATTTAATAATATAAATTCATAATTAGTTAAGTATATAGTTAATAATATAAAATTATTTAAATCAATATATTTAATAATATAAATTATAGTTACATTTAAAAAAAAATGTTCACATATAATTACATAAATAATATTATATTAATATAGTTAATCATATGAATAATAATTATTTAGTCAATAATATAAAATCATTTTATTTAATTTTTTAAGTAAACAAATGGATAAGATGGTTTTCTTTAAAAAAAATTAGAGATAAAATAATATTTTTATTAAAAATAAAACTGAAGCCGAAGTCGGAGATTTGCAGGGCGAATCCCCGCGGGGCTTCAATGGGGAAAAATCAATCCCCGCTCCCGTCCCCGTCTCCGCTTTTTAAAACTCGACCCCGGCCCTGGCCCCATTAAATTCGAGGATCCCCGACTTCAATGGACCGAATTGAAGTGAATCCCCGTTAAACCACGTTTCATTGCCATCCCTAGTCAAAAGCCAATCCCAGAAGGGTGAAAACGAGATTCCACTGCCACAGTGTGTATAAAATGCTTGAACCCAATCAAGGGTTCTAATCACATAGCTCAGAAAGAGGAATGAGGCAGGAGAGAGTACGGGATTTCTGTGAGGGTGGTTGCCCCTTTCTTCCTGCCGACGATTTCTTCGATTACCCACACAACCAACAGCCCTCCGAACATGCAGGCAGATATATAACTGTTTCTGTGACGGAAATATAGTATTCTTTTCTTTCTTTCTTTTTGGATTTCACTATGTATCTATCTATTGCTGCTGTCGTTGTTGTTGTTTCTGATGATGAACATGAAGGCGATGATCATGATCTTGGAGAGATAACTTGCCTCTGATTTGTTCTAGGCAAGGTTGTACTATGCTTTTACTTTGCACTGGGGTTTTGAAGTACTGAAACAACCGGGAAAATTCGTACATTCTTTCTGGTGGCACTTTCTGGGGAAATTTTGCTGGGTTGTCCCTAATTTGGGTAATTTCTCTGGTTTTCATAACGGCGTCTGTTTCTTCCGTTTCAGTGTGTGAAAACCAGCATTTTTCCCCATCAAGAAAGAGGCTAGGATGATATTTCTTTGAATTCTTTCTGAGCTATTGGGGCATTTGAGAAAATCCGACCCGTATCTTGGCGGGGCGATCCTCGGATGGTATGTGCTATTTTTTCACAAGCAACCGATGGATTGCAGCCATGGCGTCGTCGTCTTCTCTATGTCCTCCTAAACACAGATCTGAGCCTCATTTAATTTACCCTTTAAATTTAAAACTTTTCTGGATGTTCTCTTTTTCCCTTTTTGGCTTTTGAATGAATTATGCATACCCTATATTTTCAATTTGAAATTTGCAAATACCCAAAATTAGTAGATTAAAAATCTGCCGGAGTTGGCTAGCATGATAAAGATAGGGTGTGCAAATGCTTGCCGCCTCTGCCTGAATTGATCCTGTCCTCAGGTTTGGGTCCGGCTAACTGTGTGGGTTTTATTTCTTGGGATTATCTCTTGTGGCAAACAAATTCATAATTTTGACTGGAAATGGAATCCGGGTAGAGGGTAGTATGCTGTAGTCGGGTTTTTTGAGTTGTACTTAGTTTTGCTGCTGACTCTGCCGTAAACTCTGTTTTGCTTGTAAATATTCAGATCTTGCATCTAATTTATATACTATACATAAAAATAATGTTACTTGAAATATTATACAGTACTTGGTCTGTTTGATATTATCATTTTTATTTTTATTTTTATTTTTAGGAAAAGTGTGTTAGATCTTGGTGTGAAATTAGTAAAAGATGCCCTTACAATTGTTTCATTCCTTTACAATTATCTTTAAATTTTTTTTAAAATTAAAGATAATTTATAAAGAAGTGAAAATAGATGGAAGATATTTTTATTTTTGTTATTAAACGATGGCGATATATATATATTTTTAGGGGAATGACGATAATCTTAAATTTTGATTTTAATTATCAAATGAGAACCTTGTGCTTGCTCGGTTGCTGCATGTTCCTTTTCTTCCAAATGTCGATGGAGGGGCTTGACTGTTTGTTAATCGTTAGTCAAAATGCCCAACTCATTCTTGACCCAAAGATAAAGTTCTGGGGATTAAAACAATTATCACTTTTTATTTAAAATTACTTTTAAGTCAGAATATTTCCTTGTAGAAAATAAAAAAATCAAAATATTTCTAAATTAATTTTAGTCCCTCTTTAAGGCTAAATTTGTTTGAACGATTTTAAGAGCGCACCTTAAATTTATGCAAATAAATGTCCTAAGCGCATCATAAAATCGACCAAAAACCAACGTAATTTCTGTGGTCATATATATGTATATGTGTGTGTGTAAATGTAAAGGCAACATTCATATCTTCAATAAAAAGAAGAAAAAAAAGAAAAGAAAAGCACAAAATGGAGATCAATTTTCTGATAAAATCGAAAGCATACATTTCGTTGAAACATGCCCAAAAGCCATCAAATATGCATGAAATGGATACACTTTAATCATTTATAATACCTTTACAAGCTTGAATTGATGCTGGTTATCTAAAAAATAAACTCGTTTAATTGGAGAGGTTTCTAAAGAATAAGTGAATTCGGCACTGGCAGAACCTAAATGGATGCTCCAAAACATTTTCTCCCCATTTCGGCAATAAGAATCCCAAATCACATCAGTTTCTTTTTTGTTCCTTTTCCGTTAATCATGTACGCAAGCTTTTGGGCCACCCTTTTGTTGCATTTAACTTCTTTTTTTTAATAAAAAATCTCTTTGTTTTAAAGTACGTTTTCTAATTTTCTCTTGCAATCTTTGTAAATAATTTATTGTATAATCATTGTAATTGCCCTTACAAGTTCAAGAAACTTCAGTTATTGCAAATTGATAATGGGTTTTGATTCAGTATGGCAAGTAAAAAGAAAAAAGAAAAAATCATAGAAAGTCTTAAGAACCAATACATTTTGAGGGCCAAGTCCTCCACAAAAGAGGCTGAAGGGCAGCGTGGGCTGGACTTTCATTTAACTTTAGTACAAAAAGGGCCCAAATCAATAACTATAAATAATCGTTTCAAAAGCAAAAAGCCAAACAGAATCTCATTAGTTTAAGACTGAGGCGGTGGTAGACGGCGGAGAGGTTGGGTGTTGTGAGGACGGTTGCCCCTCTCTGCCTCTATCGCCGCCGATGATCTCAACCAGAATGGTTCTTCTCTGATGAATCAACCGCCCTTGGAATATTCGCCTTTTTAGTCCCTTATCTTTGGATTTAATTCATCCATCTTTTGCTCTCGCATCTTTCCACGTGCTCTCTCTCTCTCTCTCTTACGTATATGCACGCAGTGCCATCCTGAGAATCTTGTGGCTGTGATGATTATTTATGATTTTCAATCAAGGAAATTGCAAACATTGTGCTGAACTATAACTTGGCGGGGCAGCTCAGAGGGTCTGTGAAAATGGGGATTTGTGGTTCTCATTATCTCATGGCAAACTGTTGCTTGCAGCCATGGTGGTTTGGCATTTTTGTTCTTTTTCTTGTTTGGAATCTGAGCCTCTGTTTATTTATCGTCTTAGATCTGAAAATTTGGAATCAGGTTGTAATGGTTAGAACAAGAGGGAAAGGCCGCCCTGAAGAATTGTTCAATGCAGAAAGTAAATTTAAAAGACAAATGATGCTAAAATATCTCACTTCATAGCTATTACTACATTCTTGGAGTACGGGAATTAAGTAATTTAAAAGAACAAATAATGAAGAAGACACTAAGGCTTATGATTATCATTTAAAAGATTTATCGAGGGCCTGAGGTTCTGCCTTTCTTTGAGGAAAAAATATTAATAGTGAAAAGGACCACACTCCCCTCACAATGATACATTCAGTACTCTTCTTCAATTAGTTTTTGAGTTTGAAGAGAAAGGTAAACCAATGAGATGCTGTGATAAATCTTTCCCACCACACGTTAATGAAATTTTGGCACTGAACCTATAGCATTTTGTTTATTTTTAAAAAGAAAACAAGCCTGTGTGGCTCTATCTGCTGATCCTTGCTTAAATGGCATCAAGCTGGAAATAGGACCAGACCTGATGAATTGATCCCATCCCATCGAATACGTATGTCCAGCACTGGGCAACTCTTTAATCTGTCACCACACTTATTCAAAAAATCTTGTACCTATCTTTTTAAACCATGATTCAGCAGCATTAGTGATGCAAAGTTGGTGTTATGAATGAATTTCGATGTTCTTGCAAGTCAAACAAGAAGAGTTGCTACTTGTTTTCTGCGGCAGTGCAACTTAGCAAGAGGTTGTTAAACAAAGAGTAAATACTTCCTGAATGTGAATCTAGGTATATTGAGCTATAGATCTATTTGTAAATACACTACGTGCACATATAACTACATGTATAGAAAGAGTCAGAGAAATTTATATCACATAATCTAGTCTGCTTAGACAAAAATTGAAGTTACATTTCCATGTCAAATAGACAGAGACATGCTTCAATGAACACAGAGAATACTAAGTGCTCCTACCATGGCTGCAATGGTGAGACCTACACTGCCAACTAATTTTATACTTTTTGAAGATTTTGGTGCAGGTGCGGACTCGTTAGCAGGAGTGGATGTGTTGTTTGCTGCAGAATCAGTGATTTTGGCTACAGGGGGCAATGGAGGATCAACAACATCTTTAGTTTCAATTGGAGGAACAACAGGTGCTGCTTCAGGAGGTTTCGCAGCAACTCCATTTGTAAACATGTCCCCTGGCATGATTGGTAGTATTGTATATGGAAGGTTGGCTTTTGGATTAGCACATGGGGTATCTGCAGCAGTAAAGATTAACAAGTTACTTCCTAATAATCAGTAAGACAAGTCAGTTCTTTATAGAATCTAATACGAAATAGAAAATCTTGACAGTTTCATCCATGAATTCTCAAATTATTCATTTTTATGCAGTTCCATGAATATTGAGTTTGTCCCTTGCTGTCCTTCAGATATGCTCTTCACTATTTTTTTTTTCTTTTCTGTTTGTACTTTCTACAAGCCCGTTAGTTTAGTGCTGAAATAATCCCTAGATAGTCATAAACTTTTACTTACTTTTGAGCAAAGATCAATGCATGTTAGCCAATGTTTTTAAGTCAACAAATATTCTGCACTAGAATTTTTAAAGAAACAATGTCTAGTTTCTTCTTGCATCAGTACAGGTAACGATGAAATCTTCTTAAGCAGTTCTACCATTTTTGTATTTCATTTGATTTTAATGGTGACCAAATTTTTTTTTTGGTCCTCATGGTTGCCTTAATAGAAAAGGATATTCAAGGCATAATTTCTAAGTCAAGAGGTGTGTGTGGGGTGGGAGGGAAATAAAGGGTTACCTTAGGTTATGCTGACAGCTTTCTAGATGAATTAAGAGATTGGTACAGTTTTTTGGTAAGCTTTTGAGAATAAGATACTTACTCATGTATGCAAGTGCAGTAGCAGGAAAATCAGTTATTACACCATCTACTCCTCTCTGAGTAAAAGTGGCAAGTTCCACATAGGGATCTGCATAATAATCAAAAAGGAAGTTTTGGAACTCATTTCTGAGTACTCCAACATATACTGAGACGTTAGCAGCATGCATAACTTCAACAAGATTGCTGTAATTCAGGGACATGTAGACAGGAGCTGGATAATCTAGCACAATGGTATTTCTGAACACACTAATGGCATCAGCATAATTCTTAACTTCATCTGCGACTGGCTTGGTTGCACCATTGAATTCCTTAATTATGTTCAACACTCTTTGATAGTTCTTGAAATCCTTGAACTTCAAAAGGACCGAACTGTCATCTGACTGTATCAAAACTTTCTGAGTGGATTGCTTATCAAATGTTGCATTGTTCAAAGTGGTGACGACAGCATCAACTATGTCCAAACCCTGATTTGAAGCTAGGTAGGGTGCATTCTGGCAGAAGAGTGAGTAGGTATTAATACTCTCACAGCACAACAAAACGCTATAGGTAAAAAGTTTCAATGAATAATATGAAACAACTGACTCATTGTTATTCAAGATAGGAAGATTGTTAATGGATAAGGATAACGGATCTTACCTCTATGCTAATTAAAACTCCAGAAACTGCCCTTTGCTTGGCAAGCTCCAAGAATTCAGACAGAGTTACAAGCTTCCCCTTGTTCTTGTTTGCAGGATTTCGGTTGAGAGGGGCATCGTAAGGACTTAATAATTGGGCTGCAATTAGAGAAAAGAGCATTCAGAAGATTGTAATATATGATTAGAACATGAATTCTCTCTTTATCTAAAGCTTACGCGTTAGTGTTTGAATTTCGCTCCATGTCAGATCAAAGGAATAAATTCCTTCTTTGTCTTTGATTTCCGGGACGTTTGAGGATCGACTCAGAAAAAGGGTTGTTGCAGTGGTTGTTCCGGTAAGATCAGCATTAGGCGAGCAGAAGGGAACTCCGTCTTTCGACATCTGAACGCTACAATCAATTATATCAACACCATCATCTATGGCTTTCTGGTAGGCAAGATCGCTTGACCCAGGGTATTCTCCACTTGCCCCATCATGAGATATAACCAAAGCTTTTATCAAAGCAAAAGGGTTAACAATTAGTAGGACTGATTCATAAAATAATCATCATAAAGATGTTGAATAAAATGAATTTCTTACTTTTGGATATCCTTGTAGGTTTTTGGTTCTGGGCTAAGCATTCTGCGATCAGAAAGAGGAGTGTGAGATCATAACTGGGCTAAGCATGCAGAAAAGGAATTATGATTGATTTGTGGATTTTAGCTAGTTAATGAATTTTAGAGTTACACAAGATTCTTAATTTGATATATTGAGAAGTGCATCATAGGAAATGGAGAAGAGAGACAGTTATGATATACCAATGGCCTCTGATGCAGTGGCAGGGAAATCTGTGATCACCCCATCAACCGAAAATTGAGAATTGTCTATATGCTGCAGGTACTCCTTGATTGGATCATAGCTATAGTTGTAGCTTATGTAGTTATCATTTGCAAAACCAGAAGCAAATACTTCCAAACCGGCTTTATGGGCATCAGATACTAGACTGGTAGCTGGCTGCAAAATCCTAGCATCATCCACAGGCCATATGAATTCTTTTGGGACAATAATTCCTGAAACAAATGTCTTGATCATGGGTAGTTTCTGTAACAGTGAACCATATTTCTCTTTTGTCGTTGGCTCAACATCATCTTTCCCCATAAACTTGAAAACTAGCTTTGTTGTGGCCTTATTAACCTTTCCCCCTAAGCTCTTCAAGAAACCAATCTCAGGGGATGATATGTATGCTGGTTTTAAGTCTTGCATGGTATCCTCGAGGTAACGTAGAGGACTGATTTTCCTTTGATCATACAACGTAGGATGCTGCAGCAGATAATTAGGACAACAGCAAGAAACACTTATATTATTGACAGAGAAAGAAAATCCTTCTTTTATAGTTGACAAGAATTCTTCTAGTTACTGGTTGCTGTGGCCATGATTTTTGCATTTCATTACTAGGAAAAATTGTAAGATAAGAAGAAAGGAGACCTGAACATTTATCCACAGTCTTGGGGCACTTTGCATGTCCTTAATATCAAAAGGTGTCCCTATAGGATATTGATAATCGAAAAGATTTGTACGAGAAAATATACTCTGCACCACTGCAAGAGAAGGAAAGATCAAATGCATGTACAATAAAGATTTGCCCTCTGAATAAGAAGGGTGGAATTGTTCCATTACTTACAGAAAACATTTTCAAATAGATCTTTTGCGTTATAATCAAATCCAAACCAGCCCTTTGCATCCTTTCCATCTATTTGGTAGCTTTTTTGTTGATCTGGAAACACAGTATTGATAGTTGTTGAGTTTGCAAGGTTTATATCATACAGACAAAAGCCTTCTCCATCCTTTGTGAACTGTATATCACAGAGCATAATAGTCGAACTTAAGCTAGACTGCTGTGCCAAAGCTAAAGCACCCTGGCTGGATTCTGGAGCGATACCGGAGAACCCACCTCGGGCTACAACCATAGGTTCAACACCTGCAAAAGAAAATTGAAAAGGTATGTATAAACTGACCATAAACTTATTTCATCTTAACATATAATGAAAATTCTTTCATTGCTGTATTAAAATAGAATTGGGATCTTAAGATATTGTCTGATTAGGAAGTAAAAAACAGGAAGAAAATTAATGTTTATGGTACCACTCAGTGTTAGCCATTTCTTGACAGGAGGTCCATGATTCTTCCCACTGCCCTTCCCAGCTGCTAGAGTGACATGGATCAACAAGATTGACAAAAGCAGTTGCTTGAACATTTTCTTCCAATCCTGTCTTTGGAAAACATAGGAAAACATCAGACACATACATTTTTACCAGAAAACAATAATACATCCAATGGTTCTTGAAAAATGAAGGTGATTTCTAGGTTTTGATATACCTTTCTTGTCATGAAGTTTCAGTTTCTTTGCATGTTTTTTTCCTCCAAATTCTTATCTTCACTAGGGAGTTTCAGACATGGTTGGTATCCTATTTTCATCTTCAAATGTAAAATATTAGGGGAATAAGGCTTTTTCTTTCTTTTTTTTTCTTTTTTTGAACGGGGAATCAAGGCTTATCTTGGAAATTTCTTTTTGGTTTAATAACAGTTATCTTTCAGATTTTCACAGTTCTAGATGAGAAGAAACTCCTCCATTTAAGTTATGCCTTATCAAACATTAAACACTTTTATAACGTAACAATTGGGAATGAAAGATAAAATTATAAGAGAAAGATTTCAAGGAAGAATCTGATGTGTTGTAAACATGATCATACATAGTCAATATCTTCTACATTTATGCTTGCAATATAATTCATTTTCAAGTCATAAAAAATTCATACAAACACAAAATGTATGATACATTTCCAATACAAAAAAATCACAAAATGATCAAAACAAACACAAAATACAATGAAGAAAGGTACAAGAATGACTACCTTGGACCACCTCAGATGGGAGAAACAAAAATTTCCCTTTGAGGTTCAGAATTAGAAACTCTACGAGGGAAGAAAAGGGGAAGAGTCTCTAGAGAAATATGAGACAATGAGACAACTTATAATGTGTCCCACACATTTCTCGTAATAATAGCTGGTTTATACTGCATTGAAATATTGTGATGGAAATTTACACTTTATTCAAAAATTAAATGCTCACATTTTTAACGTAAAGAATGAATATTTTATTTTTTATCTAGGTAGAAGGTGTGTAGATATATTTAAAATAAACAAGGAAAAAAAAAGGAAAAAAGAAGATGTATAGATATATATTTTCAATTTGATTTCACATAATACTATACAGCTAATCAGCCATATATTTTTGACAATTTTAGATGGTTTGAAATAACGAGTTATATAATAGGATAATTAGTATTTGAGTCCTTGATCCTTTTTCAAGTATTATTTTGGATCTTAAAATTAAGTACTTGATATATTCTCATTCAAAATTTTTCCAAAATATTATTTTATCCGTAAATTTTTATTTGATCTATTTCTGCCATTTAAACTTTAAAATGAATAAGAAAAATATAAGTCTTCTTATGCTAACAACGCCATAACAAAATATTTTATATTTTAAATTTTGATTTATCACATTACAATTATTATATATGAATATAAACGAATTGAGCCATTCCATTAATGATGGACTCCAGTTGACCTCAAATTAATTCGATAAAAAATTGACTTGAAGTCAAGCTTAGATATAATTGACGTGTTCGCTTGTCAAGCAAGTGAGCCAAACTATATTGTTTTATCTTTTATTTTTTATTTTTACTTTATCATTTTTAAATTGATTTTTTTATAAGTTTGAGGTTAAAGAATGACTGACTATTGTATTGTGTTGAGTTGACGTAAGGTAATTACACGTGGCACGTTAACTTAAACACGATACGATTAATAAATGTGTCAACTCGAAACAATCCAACACAAAAATAAAATAAGTAACGGTTTAACACGTCATTTCGATACATGTCTAAGTTTAACTCGCTAAAATACCTATTTAACTACTACAATTACATGTTTAACTTGCCAATATAAAAGAATAAATAAGTTGGCAAGTCAATCCGCCAACTTGAACGGGTCAACCCGTAAATCCACATCATTAAACCGCTATAATCATGTCGTGTCCAATGTTGTCGTCTCTCAACTTAAACTTGAAAATTAACTTTTACTTGAGCTCGAAACTTTAAGTTAAGCTTGAGCCTTTCGAGCTCGGACTCTAAAGTTAAGCTCACGCTCACCCTCTAATTGAATACAACAATTATGCATTAGATTAACAGCTCTTATTTATAAATAAATAAAAACATTTTATAGTATCTGTTTTATATCCCAAATTTGCATAATTGATTTCTCATAAATTTTGTAACATTATTCTAAATTGGAAAATACAACACAAGTATTACTTAACCTAATTATTACATACCAACAATACCTCTCTAATTTCTATAGATACTTCTTTAAAAAAAAAAAAAACTTTTTGAGCTTGTTTAGTTGGTAAGAAAGTAAAAGTTATTAAGGAACATAATTCCTTGGAATATGATTATGGGGAAAATGAATTTAGACACTTTACTTATCCTGCATTTGGAAAGATTAGGAATGTTGTCATGAACATTTTTAAGAGTTTTATTCATATATTTATTTTACATAAATGAATAAAAAAGATATTCAATTTATTACTAAAATATCTAAGTACTCTTATAAATATTAGGTTTGTAATAATTATGTTTTAATTTGCTTAAATGTATACAAAATAAAATATTATATAAAAATATATTATTGGAAAAAAACCACACTTCTTAATTCTTAAATATTATGAATATTAACAAAAATATAAGCATTCTCAAGTAGTTCAAATAAATAACGATGAAATAGATGAATTCAAATTATTACCAGTTGGGAATAAAAATTCATAAAAGATGTACTACTTTTCCTATTTTAATGATTCTTTTTACTTTATCGAATGCATTAAAATTGAATTAAATATAAAAGTTTAAAATTAAGGAAAAACAACTTTCTTATGCCAGGTTCTCTGTCAATCAATTTCTTTCTCATTTCTATCACTTCTTGCCACTTGGTTTGATAATGACATAAATGACATCAAGCAAAGGTCTTGATCTAAATCAAAAGGAAAATTGCTCCAATTTGTTCCTATCTTTTAAACGGTTACCCATAGTTTTGATTACTTTTTATCATCTTTTTTAGTCCTTATTATTTGACATATTTTCTCAATGTGACCCTTTTGTCAAAAATGTGACGGAATCATTGTTTAAGGGCAAATATGGAAATGGATCACATTAGGCAATGTTTGAAAGATTATGAACTGAAACAAAAAATAAAAAATAAGAACAAAAATGGATAAAAGTTCAAAGAATAGAGAGTAAAACGGAAAATTATTCTCAACTTTATTTTCTTATTCATTTTATTATTTTGAGATGTTGATTTGTTAAATTATTGTTACAAAAATTCATATATAATTTGACAATAAGTAAAATAAATGAAAAATATTGTGAATGGATAAATGAACAATTAGTACAAGTAATTTGAGCGATTTCAGTTAATTGAATTTAAATATAATATTCATGAAAAAAACAAAAAATTTGTTCCAATGTAAATTATGATTGACTTTATTTTATGATAGATTATTAGTTTTATTATAATAATTGAGATAGTTTTTTCATGTATTATTGACTAATTGATAAAAAAAGGTAATAATTAAACTTACTTTTCGTGTTTACTTAAAATTCTTTAAAATAACATATTTTTTAAAAGTATAAAAATAATATTCTCAATTTAAGAAATTTATTTTTCCTTATCATAGTAAATCTCATTACTAACAATATTAGTAAATAGGGATAATTGGTAATTTATATTTGTATTAAATAAAAAAAATTACAAAGGATGATTTAATTTAAGATAATTTCTCGTTTTAGTCATTATTTTTTGATCTTTTATCCATTTTCTTTCATATTTTTATCAATTTTTTTAGTCCTTAATCTTTCCAATATGATCCATTTCCATATTTTTTTTCTAAAAAAAATGGTTCCATCACATTCTAAACAGAAGGATTACATTGGACAAATGTGTTAAATAATAGGGATTACAAAAGAAGACAAAAAGAATAGATACAACATTACATAATCGTTCAAATGATAGAGACAAATTGAGCCAATTTTCAAAATCAAAATTGTATTACTTCCTCCATCAATTATTCACATTTCTATTTTTGGAATATCCAAATTGTTTTTACTATTTTTAAGAACATATGAGCTTCCTCCAAGGCTCCATCCAAAATTTTTGCTATTTTATTCTAGCTTAGTTTTAAATAATGCTTATGTTCTTTGAAAGTTATGATATTATTTTATTAGTTTTTATTAAGTTAATAAGCAAACAATATTTATATTTCACTTAGGTTCTTTTCACATTTGTTAATAAACATTATTTTATTTTGTGAGCATTATATTCGAGCATTTTAACTTGCTTTGAGTTCATTTATTATCAATTTTACATAAGTTGTTAGTAATATAATTATTTTTATTTTTTGTATAATTTGGACTAAACTTAGATTTGATCAAGATTAGCTCTCACATACATAAAACAAATATTATCAAAAAAAGGTTGAATTTAGAAGTAGTGAAGAAAAAGAAGAAGAAAATATTGAAGAAGTCAAATCGATGTGAGTTTTTTAACGGAAAAAATATCTACAAAGATTTATGATGAATGCTATTTTAACTGAAAAAGAAGTTTTATTAATCAGAAGATTCATAATTAAAAATTAAAAATAGTACTAAACTCTAAAAAGTTGAAATAAGATATAAGGATTCATAACTAAAAATTTAAAATAATATAAAAATTTTAAAAATTGCAATAAAAAATAAAAGTCCATAACAAAAACTAAAAAATATTTCAGGCAAAAAATCGATAATATTCTTTATAACATACTGGCTTGAGGTAAACAAACTTAGGCACAATTACCTCGAAGGTAAACAAACTTGCATCAAAAGAAATCTTCGTCCTTTTCACTGAAGATAATTCTAGAAAGACCCATGAAAATCATGGAAATTACCGCGATAGCTCCCTCTACACGCTTTTGAGTTTTGAGGCCCTAATTCATCCACGTCCTCCATATCTCTTTTCTATATATATAACTGCCTCTTAGCTTTATTTCCCTGCTAGATTATCACTATACAAAAAACCCAACCAATAAATATCCATAATTTTCTCAATCTGATACATTAATGGCGGCCAACAAAGAGATGGAAGTTGTAAAGGGTCTGGACGTGGAGAGGTACATGGGAAGATGGTACGAAATTGCTTCATTTCCCTCAAGATTTCAACCCAAAAGTGGTACCAACACCAGGGCCACGTACACTCTGAACCCAGATGGGACGGTGCATGTTCTGAATGAGACTTGGACTGATGGAAAAAGGGGTTTCATTGAAGGTACTGCTTATAAGGCTGATCCTAACAGCGATGAAGCCAAGCTTAAAGTCAAGTTTTATGTCCCTCCTTTCTTGCCTATCATTCCCATTACTGGGGACTATTGGGTTTTATATATTGATAATGATTATCAATATGCATTGATTGGACAGCCCTCAAGGACGTATCTATGGGTATGTCTTGGATCCCTTCTGTATGCCTTTTCTACCAATTTTTTTCTTCTTTGCTATGAATATTTTGTTTCTTTTCTGTAACCTCAATTATGAAGTTTTGATAATGTGTTGCAGCTGTTTTCCCCTGTATTACATGTTTGAGAGGTATATGTAACTACTATATGCAGTTTTGGGAGCATTTGGTATAGAAAAATTGAATTAAGTTTCTGTTTGATTTCTTGATATTAGAATTTAATTTTGAAAGGACCAATTTGTATAGGGGTTTGATTTTTCTTGAATTTTATTATGAAACCCAATTATGTGGATAGAGAACTATCTTTAGAGATTAAAAGGGGGGGGGGAACAAAACCGGAAATTGGAACTATTCTTCTGAGAATGTCAAAAGTGAACCAACATTAATTTGAGCTCCTTTATATAAAGCAAATAAGTTTTTTCGATGTGGGCAAACCGGTTTTTAATTTAGATATTTAGGTAATTAGACTTAAAAAAAAGCATTGGTTTTTAATTTTTAATTTGCATGCAAAAGTTTAAAAAGAGTTTGAAATGAAGATAGCAAAGTTTTGAACTTTACCCTTGTGTACTGTTGCAATTTCTAATAAAAATTTACTCATTAGATTTAGAATTGAAAAGATTTTGTTTCTCAGTCAGTCCATTGGATGGGAGTGATTATATTACACATGTTACCAATTTTTCATGAGCAATGATTCAATATGGATATCTCTACCAATTTTTTATGAGCAATGATTCAATATGGATATCTCACGGCCAATTTTAAAAGGTTATTACCATGAACAAAATTGCAACAGATTTGATAATTTTTTCCCCCCTGTTATACATGGTGATTTGATATGCACGACTGATGATATAAAACAAGTGGTGTTTCGTTTCTGGACAAAAATGTTTTTTCTTTGTACTCACTTCCTTGAATGTACGGAAGATACTAAATGCAGGGTAGATTAGTGACATAAAGTGATATAAGAACATTCCTTGTATTGTGATTATCTTGTTTCTGATGCTCTCTTTCTGAACTGATATGTGGTTGGTACTCAGATACTAAGCAGGTCACCTCACCTGGATGAAGA
This sequence comes from Apocynum venetum, assembly GCA_019593545.1. NCBI lineage: Eukaryota > Viridiplantae > Streptophyta > Magnoliopsida > Gentianales > Apocynaceae > Apocynum > Apocynum venetum. The sequence continues at coordinate 4,413,594 of SRSM01000326.1, read as the reverse complement.
AATCTACAACCAGCTCGTTGAAAAGGCTAAAGAAGAAGGTTATGATGTTAGCAAGCTCCACAAGACACCACAAACAGATGCTCCGCCTTCAGAAGATTCTCCAAAGGATAAAGGAATTTGGTGGATCAAATCTCTACTGGGAATGTAGGAGAGTACTGAAATATGATGCACCAGTGTGATTCTATCAAGAACAGAAACTAATGGTTGAGATCCTGTGAAATGTGTTATGTACTAATGGTTTGAGGCTCTTCTGTTCTTTCCTAGATCTTGTATAGTATGAAAATGGTTTGAGTTAATACATTTGTTGAACCTTTTTTGCTTTTGAATTATTGTCTTCTCTTTGCAGTGAAGTTTCTTGAGTCTATCCAATAATATGGCCACTCTTTGTCAATGTCTATTACTTAATCAGTAAGGTTGAAACTGAAAAAGAAATTCTCTTTGGTCCAGTTTTGGTTGGTGCCCACTGATTTTGTTAGAGCCCATTGAAATTAGACATTTGCAGTTTGTTGAGTAACAGCCATGTCTTCCTTGTGCCCCTTTCATGTCATGGGTCCGGCAGGAACCAAGCGTCTTAATTATAGTTCTCCAGATCAATGTGCGATCGCTATCTGCATGGTGTATCGTCTACGATTAAGATAATGTTTTGGACGATCTTCATCACATATTTCTTTTCTGTGAGGAAAATTGAACAATTCCCTTTTGGCAATACCATTACTATTTAATTGGAATTTGGAAGGTAATACTATCTCCTTTTTCTAAATTGAATATTAACATTTCATTTTAGATCATTTGGAATTGAATTGTCAATTTTATTAAAATAAAATATTTTATTCGTATCATTTCAATTAATTATTTACTTGTAGTGATATAAAGATTAAGTTTGAAAATGATAATTAAACAATTAAATCTATTAAGTTATCTTAATTTAATAACTAATGTATAAATATTAATTCTTCTAATATTCATTTAATATCTAATGAATAGTCAAAAACTCATCTAAATTATTCATTAATAACAATCTTATAATTGTAAAAGTATGTACTATAATTAAAAATTGAATATTTGGATTGTGACACTTTAAAAAAGAAATATAATGGAGATAAAATTTTACATAATATTTTATTATCAATTTTCTTAATTTAAGAGATTATATTTCACCAATAATAATAAGAATAATAATGTAATTTTATTAAAGTTAAAATTTATTATTAATTTTTAGAGTAAGATAAATGTGAATATTCAATTTTGGACAAAGAAAGTAATTAAATGAAATGATTAACCCTTTTGGAATAGATTTTAGTAAGATTGAAATTTGAACACAAATGGTGACATCATAGGATTATAATAGATCAGAAGTGATACAATCCAGCCAAGGGAGATTGAGCTTTACCAAGATTTTAACTTATTTAATTTATGAAATTTTTTTTATCTTTAACTTGTTAAAATTAAAATAAAATTTTCTATTAACATTATAAAAAAATTTACTTCTTAATCCCTTTATTTACATCAATATTTAAATTAAATTTAAAAATATTAAAATTTTATTAAGATTTAATTTTATTTAGTTATAAAAATGATAGTTTGAGTATTTAAATTATTTTCACTATTTTATTTAAATTGACAATTTATCCATAATATAAACAGTTTTAAATTAAATTTTAAAACTATTTAAAACTTTAATTTTATTTTAATTGTAACAAAATATACCTAGAGTGTTTAAATTATTTTTACTATTTTAATTGTATTTTTTTTTAAAAAAATTGATGATTTTTCCAACGGATAACACGGGAGTCAACACAATAAATTGTGACCAGCCAGCAAACCCGATCAGGTACTTTCTTAGACGGTTTGATTATTATAGGTAGCTTCTTGTTTGCTGCAGAAGCCGCAGAGGAAAACTCACTTCAGTCCCACTCTTCGCTCATTTTTCGGCACATGACAAAATTTTCAAGCCAAAACTAGAACGACGTCCGTCTTTTGGTCTACTCATCTGTGCAAATGTAAAACTAAACAATGTAGGCAGGAGCAGATGAAGAGGCTTTCTGGTCCTCTTAGATTTGCAGACAAAGAACTCCAAGAGAACGCAATCATGCGACCCAAGTTCAAACTTCGTCTTACAGAAATTGCAAACTTCAAAATTAGACAATAGGAGGATAATTCAAGTATCACATCCAAAGACAGTTACGAATAACAAATAATAATAAAAAAGAGTATTAAATATGTGTAGTATACTGCAAATAAGACAAACATAACCTATAAGCAAACATGACTCCCAATTCCTTTCTTCCTCAGTTCTAATTAATCCACGATACAAAGGGGTAGTACCAGAAAGGATTCAATTTCACAAATGCTATAAACAATGCTTTCGTGACATATTATGTCTTAACACTGAAACAAATTCCATTGCCAGGTGCCTTCACTCTCAGTTTAGAAGATTTACAGTATCGTACAGCATTGATTGGTTTTCTTCGCCTGCTTATAAAACATCTGTACAACAAGACACATGATAATCTCTGGAGGTGAGCAAATTTTAAAATGTAACTAATATTGCAAAATCTGTTGACATTCATCAAGCAAAATAGACCAATCCACACACCAATCTAATCCATAGAAAATTCTGAAATCCTATGAATTTCATCAATTCAAAGCTGATAGAAAAACCAATCTCTAAGTATTTCAACAATAACAGAAGCATTATCCAATCACAGTTTAGAACAACATAACAAAGAAATCAGTGTAGTAGGATAAGCCATACGGACTCACCAAGTTCATGAGTTGGGTGATTGGGGGAACCTATCACAGGTGACAACCAGACAACATTCAACCTTTCATTTTCTATAGACCTATAAAATGGTCATAGACTCATGCAACTCCAGCAAGAACACCCTGCATGCAAGAATATTCCCTTCTAGCATAATTTCTATCAACTAGCTGCCAGAGGATGGAGTTCTCACTCAGGACGTTTTATCTGTTAAGATTGTTGAACTTGCATGTATTCAACAAAATAGGCGTTTGGCCACCATATCCCCCTCAAAACCTCATTTTGAATTTCAATTTATGAGAGAGAGAGAAGAGGGCTATTACAAGTATGGTAATTTCAACTTATATTTGAATTTTGTATATTTGTTGCTCTAAGTGCTTCATCCATGAGTAATCAACAAATGCATGTATTCAACCATGGTATAGGCATTGTGTCCATCAGAACATGCTCATAACCTTGTTAAATTTTTTTATCATTGAAGTACAATAGAAATAAAGTGAGGACTACACCCTAATGTGAGCACTCATATATTTGTCAAATTTGATCCTTCATCCATTCGTAGCAACAAACTTTCAAAAAATAGCTATACTATAGATGTAGCGAGAATTATTAAATACCCAGAAGCATCAGCTAGTTTCTCCTTTTCATTCCCTTTTTTATTTTGAAAAGAAAAAATAAATTAAATCCATCAACAGTAAGAGGAAATTGGATCAACAAGAAAAATGAAAGTGAGAAAATAGTAGGTTTGAAAGTATTCATTTTCCTTAAATGAAACTTTTCTAGCCCTTGATGATCATGATTACTTATTAAATGAAAGTTTTATAAGTCTTTCCTACATTCTTTAGAGAATACATTAGAACTAATTCTGTAAACACCCACCTGTGAAGCTGCACTTAGATCTGAACTCTTTTCAACCAAACTGTCTAGCTTCTCTCCTCGTGCCAGGACACTATCAATTGTTTTATGCTGCATCAGACACACAACAGAATCAGCCCTAAAGCAAAAACAAGGAAAATATAGATGAAACTGACACATCAACACAGAAACTAGCACACCTAGTACCAACATTTTTTTTTCTTTTAAATTTTTTATAAATATCTACTCAGGCAAAATACACTCCTCATCCATTTACCATTACCACACTAATGTTGACCTGTATATCATGTTATATGTGAGGCAGAAGGTATATATCAACATTAGATAACTTAAATTGACTCAAGCAAAACAAATATTCTCTGCAACAGATCACTTTAGGAAAATAGTATTGCTATAAACAACATGATTTATCCAAAGGCATCGTAGATTTGTTGGGTGATTAACTCTAGCAGTTGATGCTATCCCTAACATCCATTGCTTAAAATCCAGTACTTCTGTTGAAATAGACAATCACGTTGACTTAAACATATGCCCATGCACATGGAACCTCCAACCCTTTTTCTCTAGCAACCTAAGAAGAGACCACCTACTACTTTATCTCGTAACTCACTGAGAGAAAGCCATTCTGAAATATAAGAAGTACTTCAAAATCATGTTTCCTGATCACAAAAGAACCAACTATATACAGGTAAGCCAGCAGAATATATGTCATGTGATGCGATGTCAGAGAAATGTCAATTATCAGATATGAATTCAGCTTGCAACAATTCTGTTATATCCCAGTTGTAGTAGCAAGAAGGGAATAATATATCTCATTTGCTTCTGACACAACATAAAACCAATCGGCCACCACATTCAAACCATTCAAAACAAACATCCCCTCTTTTTGGGCAGAACCATCAGGGTGAAAATCATGGTGGGAGATTCTAGTCATGTCCCAGAGGCTAAAAGAGAGGATAACAAGGTAAGAGAAGGGGGTGGGGGGAGTAGCGAAGCAATTATTTTGGAATGTTTGATTCCTGATATGCAAAATGTTATAAGTGCAACTCATGCATCTTAGTTATGCCTTACATGACACTTATATTTAGAACAACCACCTAGAACTATGTAACCAAAAGAGTAGGAAAAAAGCACTTCAGGCATTTTATACTTAAAATTCATGATGACGGGAAAATATTACATTAGAAGCCAAAATAATTCTACGATTCATTCTCTAATTCAATTTCTTTTTTCTCTGTCAAAATCTCATTCGATTCATATTCCCTCTAAATCCTAACATATGGGTCCCACATAGTTACACTAAATACACATTGTGTTACTTTTTAACTGCAATTACATCTTTAAACAATCAATTAGCAATATTCAATATGCGACACTCACTTTAAAATTTTAATGGAATCGTCATTTTTTGCTATGTGGATGCACTGAAAGAATTATTCTCGTTTTTCATTGCAGAGACAATTTTGATAATTGAATGCCACTGAATCTCTCAGCCAAAATACTACAATAGCTAAAACTAAGCATAAGCAAATTGCTTACAAGGATGATTTTTGTTTCGTCCAATTCCCTCTGAATCTTCAACAGTTTGTCAGCCTCAGCAGGGTCCTGAAGATTAGATGCGCAGAATATCAGAAAAGGAAGGAAGAAGAAGAGAACCTCGGATCATCTCGTAAAACTTCATATTACACTTTTTGAGATGATAGAAGTATGAATTCTACAACTGTAAATTCTAATAATAAATCAGAACAATTCAGGAGTATCAACCTGAAACTTTGACAAAGCTTCACTCAAATAGGGCCATGGTTGCGAAGAGTCAGCATGCACAGTTTTCCACGATTCACCAAAGGTCTTTTGGTATTCATCCAGGACCTGACAAATACAACCACCAGCTTGTCATTGCAAGACATGTACACTTGCTACAAAGTAATATTTTCACAACAGAAACTCTGATACCTGGTTCAGTAGTGAAAATGCACTTCGAACAGGGTAATGATCATCCATAAAACCCAATGCGCATAAGCCATTCCGATTATAAGAATGCACCGTATACTCTATTGCACAGAATCATAGAGAACGTTAAATCATTAATTTGTTCTCAGATGGATGACATGATACTCCTCCCCATTCATCTTTATCAAAACCAACATAATCCCGCATGCATCTTTCAACATTCACACTTCATTAACAAAATGTATCAGGAAACTCCTCTTGGACAAACAATTTATTAGACTCTATAACATATATCAAAATTATGAACAACATTACACAACCAAGAGTTCTAACAGAGTAAATTTAAGCAAATGCTGTGACTCTATTGTTTAAAATCATAAGAGGCCCAAATATTCAGATCCAGAGCCTCTATTCTAAAATTTCAAGGTAAAAGATCCTCATCCAAAATGAAAATTAACAACTAATCCGTTCCTTTTTATCTATGATTCCTCCTTTGCAAACAAACCGGGAAAATTGACTTTGAGTATGAGACATAAACCATACAGATATAAGCAAATACTGATGATTTTGTCAAATCCCAAGAGAGAGGGGCCGGGGGGGGGGAAAGGAAAGAATTACTCTATAACAAATAATAACATGCTCTTAAACGAAAATAAAATGGAAAACTAAACATACAAGCAATTGTTCACCAATTCCAAACCCTAATTCGAATTATTAATTGCATAACGAGTCAATTGCAATCAGAACCAAAATATGATTCACACATCAATTTCAAAATAAATAAATAAAACATCCTAATTCAAGAATACCTTCGTGTTGTACAGATTGGCGCTGGCCTGGTGGAGTCCGCTTTGCAACAGTACGACCCACGAAAACAATGAATTCTTTGACGCTGGATCTCTGAAAATACCCAAAATGGCTAACATCCGATGCATTCACTAATATTACCGGATCTCCTGACCCATCAGGACTGACCTTCAACACCAACAACGCCGTGATCTTCATCCTCTCCCGTCTTCTCTCTCCCTCTCTATCAAACTAACTACCAGAAGAAAAAAAAAATCTCTCTGCAAAAATATTGTAGTTTCCCAAAATGATCCAAAAAAAGAAGGGAAATTCGATTGATTTCTCTCGGTGTTTGAACTTTGAAGAAATCAATTCTCCAACAGTTTGCTTCCAGTATTTACGTACGAAGTTTATATTCCTTTCCTTTTCTCGTATTTAATCTTAATTAAATTTGGGAAAATAGATATATCACCTGTAAACCGGATCTTGCTGTGTCTTACAACTGGACGATAGCTTACGGCACGCTGAGTATCTGGTGTTGTGTGGAGGGCTATGATTGACGTGTCCGATGGAGATTGGTGATTGATGAATGAAGATCATGAATGAGAGAGTAGGAATAGAATAATATATCAAAGTGTACCGACAAACACAAACAAAAAAGTTTATTCGCATTCTCCACTATGAATGGAGGTAGTAACTTCTATGGTATTAGTATCCTTTACATTTGTTATTTGCACGACGAGACCATTAAGAGTGTCTTGTTCGATTATGAAAATTTAGCAGCTAAAATGGTGAATCTTCATAAATCTTCTCTTACTAAACTTACTTTAGTAAATGAGTTAGATTATCTTTTGAGAGATTCTTTGAAAAATCAACTTGGAGTATCTTTTGGAAATGAAAATGGGAAATATTTAGGATTATCATATCTGATTGGGAGGTGAAAAAAAAAAAGTAATTTTTGAATATATTAAAGACTGCATTCGGGAAGAAGCTTAAAGGTTTGGAAGATGAAATTCCTTAGTAAAGTTGGCAAAGAGGTTTTAATCAAATCTGTTGTGGAGGCCTTTCATTCATATGCAATGAAGTGCTTTGAATTTTCTAAAGGCCTTTGCAATTGAATTTTATCTATGATACGAAATTTCTGGTGGAGTAATTATGATAATAGAAGAAATGTATATTAGAGGAAATGGTCTGATATTTGCTTGTCAAAAAATCAAGGTGGATTGGGATTTTGAGATATTACTTATTTTAATGCAGTTTTGCTTGCTAAATAAGGATGGAGAATTCTCTCTAATTCAGAAGGTTATCTGTCCAAAGTTCTACAAGCAAAGTATTTCTCTTCCACTAGTTTTGTGCTAGTAAAACTTGTGAGAAATCCTAGCTTTCTTTGGAGCAGTTTGCTCAAATGTAGACATCGTCTTTCTCAAGGTATTTGTCGGTGCATTAGAGATGGAAAATCTGTTAATATATGACACAATCCTTGGATATCTGAAAATGGCAATTTCAAACATATTCTAAATCATAGTCTTAGTGTTCCCTTTCAGATAGTTCACTCTCTCATTGATCCCTTTTTTGATTATTGGAATAATAATTTGATTCAAACTCTATTTCTTCCATGTGAAATTGAAGCTATTCAGATCATTCATCTTTGCTCGATTGCAATACCAGATAAATTGATATGGCACTATTCCAAAGATGGAATTTATACTGTTAAAAGTGGATATTGGGCCCTCATAAAAGAGAAGTGTTTAAACTCTGATGCATCATCCTTTTCATCACCTTCACAGTTGAATTTTTTTTGGAAATTTGTTTGGGAATTGAACATTTCACCGAAGATACATCATTTCATATGGCGCATCTGTCAGGGCATTCTCCCTACTAATGCTACAAGAGCTAGACGATTTGAAGTCTCTCCACAATGCAGTATTTGTAAAACAGACACTGAATATGGTATGCATTGTTTATTTAGATGTCCTAATGTTCAGAAAATTTGGTAACAAATTCATTTTGGTTACATAATTCTCCAATGCAGGTTTGCAAAATTCTAGGATTTACTGCAATGGGTCGAGTGCAATTTTCATGCTGAAGAAGTTCAACTATTAGGTTCAGTTTTGTGGTCCATTTACAAGGAAAAAAACCATCTTGTTTTTTATCATTGTCCTTTTCATATTACTTCTATTTTGCAGACAAGTGTAGCACTAATTGAAGGGTTTAAATCACATTTTTCTTCATCAACACACCCAATTATATCATGCCAACTATCGTCAATGTGGAGGGTTCCACCAAATGGTTTTGTGAAAGCAAATTTTGATGGTTCAGTACTATCTCCTTTTGTTGCAATTGGTGTGGTGTTTCGAAATTCTTCATGACATTTTTTGTGCATTTTTGCAACAAGAATTCCTTTTTGTACTTTGCCTGAATATACATAAACTTTTGGACTATTATATGCAATTCGCATGACTACCATAAATAACTTCAATCATATCATTTTTTAAGGTGATTGCCTTGCTCTTATTCAGAAAGTCAACGACTGAAGCTTGTCTATCAAACATTGGCCATTTTATTGCTACTATTAAGGATTTATTGTTTGTGTTTGAATCATTTAAAGTTTCTTTTATCAAGAGTGAGGGCAACAAACTTGCTTATCTTTTAGCTCGTATTGAACTTGATTCATTATTACCTTTATAATGATATAATGATTTTCCTGACTTCCTAATTCAATAAATTTTCATTTATTTCTAAAAAAATTATCATTTACTATTTATTTTTGGGATTATTATCAGTTTTCGATTCTGAGCTATTTTTTATTTTTAGTTATGAGTCATTATATTTTATTTCAATTTTTTAGAGCTCAATACTATTTTTAATTTTTAATTATGTACCTTTCGATTAGTAAAACTTCTTTTTCAGTTAAGATAACGTACACCCTCAATCATTTTAGGAGTATTTTCATTAAAATGTTTTTTATAAAATCCATATCCAAAGCTTCTACGACATTTTCTTCTTTTTCACTAACTATTTCCCCTTCTTACTTCTTAAAGAACTATTGAGACGAGTTTTTATATTTTATTTCCAAAAATACCCCTAAAAAGCTTGAGGGTGAATGTCATTTTAGTCGGAAAAGAATTTTTACTCATTGAAAAGGCTCATAATTAAAAATAAAAAAGTACTGGGATTTAAAAAGTTAAAATAAAATACAATAGTTCATAACTAAAAATAAAAAATAGTATATAGCTCTTAAAAGTTGAAATGAAAGATAATATTTTATAACTAAAAATAGAAAATAGTATAGGGCCAAAATCAATAATATTCCTTATTTTTGTGAAATAGTGATTTCTAATAACATTTATGTTTATTTTGAAAGATTTAAAATTGAATATTTATATTTAATAAGTAAATATATTTTTTATTTAAATTTTAGGGTAAAAAGCTCTTGTTGCTCTTGAACTTTTGAAAATATTAGTTTTTGCCCTTGAACTTTGAGATGTAAAATGTTTACCCTACAACTTTCAAAAATACTAAAATTGTCTTTTCGTTTTTTTTAGGCATTTAAGTGATGACGATACCTAACCATATGACTCTCACATGTCAATTTTAATGAGTTTTTTAGACCATTTACTTTGCAATGTTAAAACCAAAACAATCTGTATCAAAATGTCACTTTATCTATCTTATTGATCACTCTTTCCCCATTTTCTTCTTCAAATCTAAAAATTCAAGCTATTTACCCCTACAGTCTCAAGACTTTATCCCCAAGCATTCTAGATTTTCCTTCTCTTGTCTTGAGTCCCCAAGCTATTGCTGAAAATAAGTTCTATTTACATCATTTTCCAAGGATGACAACACCAAGAAACTCAAAGTGTGTTTAGGCTTCAATTTCTTTGGGCATGAAGTCGGTGATAATAAGAAAAAGAATATGGTCAAGAGGAAGAAGAAAAATTATAGAGGAGAAGGACAGAGGCCATGAGGAAAGTAGGCAATATAGATAAGAGGTATGAGAAAAGCAGCTCAAGTTTGGCTTGGAACTTTTGATGCCGCGAAAGATGCCACTTGAGCTTACGATAGGGTTGCCATTGAGTTAAGGGGGTCCAAGAGCAAAGCTAAATTTTGATTTATTTGATTATACATTAAACGTTGGCCAACAACATAGCATGTCTTCATCACATGTTCAACATATAGAGTAGCAGCAAGAAATTGTACCTAAAGTTGAGATCCTAAGTCAAAATGAAGTCGAAACAAGCAAAGAAATGAAGTTATGGGTAGTGATTGGAGATAATGAGAATAAAAAATGGATGATGATGATGGACTTTTGTGGTGATTCAAGAAGACAAAGATAGGAAGAGAAAAAAGAAGGAGATAAAAATAACCTTTGACACACGAGATTCATGTGACCGAAGTCCGTTAGGACTTAACATTTAAAATGGACGGAAGGGCAGTACTTTTGAAAGTTGGAGGGTAAACATTTTGCATTTAAAATTTTGAGGGCAAAAATTGACATTTTTTTTAAAGTGCAAGGGCAACTAGGGCTTTTTACCATAAATTTTATTAATAATCTCTTTAATAGAAATATCATACTAACTTATGTAATCTCACTATTAATTATATTAATAATAAAAATATTGTGATAAATTTTTATGTTAGAATTTTTTTTATTAATTTTTGTATTAAGTCAAAAATAAATATATAATGTAATTGGGAATAACCTTAATTTTCCTTAGGATACAACTAATTTTCCTCATTGGAATTAACTAATTTAGAATTCAATAGGTTTAATTCCCTCGGGTTGCACAATTTTTTTCTTTTTCTTAGTTTAATATTTTCTCTATCACTTTTTATAAAACGTTTTAAGAAATTTTGCATAGATTAATAAAATATTTTACTTCTCATTATACCCTTATTTATTTTAGTCTTATTTTGGAAAAATGAGTATTTATTCTCTCTTTCTCTATCTCAATAAAGTAAGAGTGAATTTAGAAATAACATACACAATAACTCTAAAAAGTAATAAAACATATTATAATTAAAAATAAAAGAATTTGTTTGATATATTTTAAAAAATGAACGAATAGAATATTTGATGTATGATAATAGGAGTTGAACTTTCTCGGTTTTTTAAAATTAAAGTATTATATAGCTTGAATTGTGGATTAAAGAAGATTTACATTTGGTTTTTTAATGTCTCTTCTATAATTCTAGAATTTATATTAATATATTGCACCTTAATTTTAGATTAGTAGTGGTCTCAACTCTGCAAAATTTAAAAGTGGTGAAGTAATATAAGTTTATCTTTCAAATTACTCTCTCCATTCAAAATTGAATTTTCATATTATTTAAATTAGTTTAAAATTTTAAAATTAATCTTTTATCTAAAAAAAATTATTTTATTATCCTTATTATTAGTTAGGTTAATTGTATGGACTATTAATTACTAGTATACAATTCCTTAAAGTTTCATGAAGTTTTAAATTATTTTGAAAAAGTAAACATTTATTCCAAAAATCTCAAAAATAGAAATATGTATATTTATGTGGACGTAGGTAATATTAAAGATTAGTATTTTTTATAAAAAATTAAACTGAATTTCAATTTATGCGAGCAGTGCTTGCTTTTGAACTTAATGAACTTCTGATGTCAATCTAAAATCTTTTATTTTTTATTTTTTATTTTTTATGTGGATAAGTGCCATTCTCTTTATAAATCTATGAACTAGATTGATCGATAGAATATGGAAAGACTTGTGTAAATTGGGAAATTTTTGAGGGTTTGGTAACTAATTTCCTTAGGTTTCTAATAGAGTATAAAAAATATGTGTGCTATTATTAGTACCTGCGATTAAAAAGCATCTACTATATGGAAGGACTTTGAGGAACTACAAAAATAAAATTTATGGCCTCCATTCGAATAAAGTTTTCTTGCTTTTCTTATTCAAATGTGTATGTTTCTTTGACCTGAAATGTTTGTTTAACTAAAATTTAAGCAAATATTTAACCTTCTTCCTTACACTTGAAATTTACTATGTGAATGATTATATGTATAAAAATATGAATGAAATTTTGTTTTTATGGAACATTGCATGTTCTCTTTTATGAGATTAGTATAGGTGACCTTTGCAACAATAGGATATTTATTAGTATTTATGATCAGCTTTCTGAAAACAATTTTTAAAAATAGACGGGGAATTCTTATCATAATTAATTAAGGCTTTAATTTTCCATTTTGAATAAAAAAAACTATAAATTGTTACATAATATTATATTTAATCTGAAAATAACTCAACTTAGAGAAGTAGAACATATTAAACTTAGGAACAAACATTTAAAAACATAGGGTCTTTTACATGCTGCCTATTCTATTGTAAAATTATATTTATTTGCATTTCAAGCGCATTACTTTTTTATGCTTTTGAAATTGCTTGTTACTATTATTAACTATGCATATGGATGGCAATTTTACTATACGGTGATAAATTTTTTACTTTCAACCCCGTTCACGAGTAAAAAATATATTATTCATTCCTACCTCCATCCTCGATTGAAAATAACCAAATGTATATATAAAAATTAACCAACGCACTAAATAAATAAAAAATATTCATAAAGTACATTATAAAATTTCAAATATATTACATCAACAAACTTCATGAAATACATTCATATTACATATTTTTTTAAAAAAATTATCAAGTTTTTGTATAAACTTACGTACATGATCATTTAAAGTAAAACTCTCTATACTATAATGTCATTTTTCATCTTTAAATTTATTCCATAATTTCAAAAGTTTCTGTTGTATACTTTCACAATTATTTGTCTCAATTGTTAATCAAATGTCATCTAATAATTCTTTATTCAATCCCTTTTTATTAAAGTGATTTTATTTTTCCAATTTATAGATAAATATCCAAGGGACGACATTTTGTATTGCAGTTCTATATAACACATTTATAACATAATTCTAATAGCTTACATCTTCTTACATCTATAACATACTTGTTTGAACTGATGTTTAATAAATTAGAAACTTTTGTTTCTATCGTTAATCCTGAATTACCTCAGGATTAATTGGTCTATTGCAAGTACATCATGTCAAAGCAACAAGTGAAAAAAAGAAACAAATAAACTTGATTTGGATCTACGATTGTAGATATGTGCAATTTACTGGATCAATCTATTTTGATCATCTTCATCAGATTCTCTTTCAAATGAAATATGTATTTTTTTAATATATTGTGTATTTTATTTTATGAATTTTACAAATCTATTGTGTATTAATGAAGATTATTTAATATAATACTTTTATTTTAATGTGTTTATCCTTAAAAATATTTATTTGGTGTGTTAAAATTAATAATATTGATTATTTATAACAATAATAATATATGGAGTATATATATATATATATATATATTTATAAATGTTAACAAATATATGCGGGTACAAAACAGGTGTGAAGTGGGTGCAGATATGGGTGGATACCCATTGGATACAACACATTTTTCATTTCCATCTCCGCAAAAACCTATAATTGAAAACTTCATCTCAATCCCCTTATTTTGCTTATATCGGGTAATTTATGTACCCATCAGATTGGGTACAACTCAGGATCCAACTAAATCCACATTTGTGTCATCTAGATATCTCTCCAAAATAAAGAAGCAAGTTTCGTATAATCTAAAACTTGTTGATGAGGTACTTATTTTATGTCTAATCTCTCATGAATATTAGATTATATAAGAAAACATTATGAGAGTGAAATACTGTGATTTTGTTCCAAAAATAATTTTGGGTGCTAAGTTTTGTCTTATTTTTATGAGCCTTCTTTGTTGTAGTATTTTTTACCCCTTTTGTAGCAAAATGTCTTTCTTTGCCTTTCTTCCTTATTTTTGGCTTGCTACCTTATCTCCCTCCTTTTATTTAATCTTGATTTTTTTTATAAAAAAGGCTATGACATGTATGTTTTGCATTGTGATTACATGACGGGGGAGAGGGAATGGGTTTGAACCCACAACCAAAATGTTGTGGGGGAAATTGCTAATCAATCGAATTATCCTTCGTTACCCGTCAACAGAACTATCTAGGATTGAGATTTTGATAGCCACATTTTGTTTAGTGAGATAAATGGTACAACATTGGATTAATCATTGTTTGAATATAAGCAAACTTACTTTTTCATACATTCAAATATCAAATTCAGTCAAGATATACACATATATATCAAAAGATTCACAAATATCCTAATAATACAACTACAAGAAGTATGAGAGGACCCAAAATCTGTTGATCATGCAATCTGCCAAATCTTTGTCCCACATAGGAGTGGTGTGGACCATGTTGAAATAAGTCTCAAGCAGTACCCTCCCCAATGGGAAGGGAAATATTCAATTTTATTGGGGATGAAGTTGAAATTACGAGTTTTAGCAGACATTATGATGGAGATAGAAATGTTGTATCCAATGGGTATCCATTTGTATCAGCATGGTCTTCATACACATATACTTTTATTTAGTTTTTATTAAGTATATAGTTTTTATTAATTACTTATATTTAATGAGATATAAGTTTGTGTGTGTATATATATTACAATTTTTTTATTTTGGTTGAGTTAATTAAGCATTTGAAGAATAAAATATAAAATTGTACACATTAAAACAAAAATAAATATTACATTAAATAATCTCAACCATTATACAATACATCCATAAAATTCATAAAAAAACTATTAATACTGAAAAATCTAAGAGGGGGGGTGAATTAGGTTTTAACCGATTTTCCTTCTTTAAAACAAACAATGCTTTCTAAGATAACAAATAACAAACATTTGGTGCTCAAACAGTGTGTGAAATAATGTGATCAAGAAATAGGCAAAAGACACAGAGATTTATAGTGGTTCGGTTTATCCAACAAAACCTAATCCAGTACCTTGAGCTATCTACTCAAGAATTTCACAAAAACCTTTAACTAATTTAGTATAAGAGATTACAATAGAGGCTCACCCAATTCCCTTAGGGTTTTACAACACAAACCTCTTACCCAGTCAAGGTTCACTCAACACTATGAGTTTTACAATATAACATTGATTACACACCTATCTCTAATACAACAATTAATTAAATAGATACTCTTAATACACTCACTATAATCTATGATTCAAGGCTCACTCTAACCCTTAGAGTTTTAAGCTTAATGCAACCTTGAACAAAACAAACAAGATAAGTAGATGAAGAGATTGATATAGATATCACCTTAATGTGAAGATATATCAATATAAAACATAAATACCTCTTTGAGTAATATTATCCTCTAAGTTGCTCAAGAACCCCAATGATTTAGTATCAATCCCAACTCGATGAATTCCTCAATGTGAATGTTATATTTTCGTTTGAAAATGATCTCAAGTTGTTCTATCAAGTGTAAGAATCGGATTTTTGCTCAAAAAGTTGTGATGATAAGTTTTTTAAACAATGGGTATTTATATGTATGCACCAACGGTCATAAAAATAGTTGTTTGAAACCCACTCAGGAGAAGTGCAGTCGACTGCATATTGGAAAGGTCGTCCGCACCATCATCCGCAGGTGTTCCAGAGATCTCTGGACATTCAGCGGACGATACACTGAGGGGTCCGGTCGACCGCACCATCATCCGCAAGTGTTCCAGAGAACTCTAGACATTCAGCGGACAATACTCTGAGAGGTCTGGTCGACCGCATGATCTGGGGTCGACCACACTTCAGTTAGGTCGACCGCACAGGCATTGAAACTGTGCAAAATAAGATTCCAAACAACTCCAAGAGTTTGTGGAATACATTTTATGAAATTTAAAGTATATGCATGTAATTTGAAAATCATTTCAAATACCCAACTCATGTTTTATCTAAATGAAATGCATTTTGAAAAACATTTCACTATAATTGAGCAACCTATATAATTTATTACTCATAGAGGTAGATCTAGAGATATCTAAGGATGTATAAAATAATACTACACATCTAGATCCTATCTAATCCAAAAACCGCTTATCTTCAACACTAGATAACATCTGATCTTTCTTGAAGACTTGAAACTTTGATCTTGCAAGGATTAGACATAAGAATCTTAAAAGACCAACACTTATAAAATTAAGACATTAGTCCTCATCAATGTTTGTCAATAATCAAAATTAAGATATTAAAAGCTTTAAGGCTTTCAAATACATAAAGTTAAAAATACTTATGAAAACTTCAAACGAGACATCAATGTCATTCATAACTTTAGGTTTAAATTAACTTCATTTGAGTTTTTGGTTTGCATGTTCTTATTCACATTCTAGTTGATTAGAGGTATTTTGAGATTAAATTGCGGGACATAAACTTCCAACATATCTACTAGCTCATCTGTTGAGGTTACTATAATAAAAATTCTTCGTCGAATAGAGATAATGATCTATGCTCAACGGCTAAATTAAGAAATAATAGTAAGCCATAAAAAATTATCCGCATTCAAAATGTCAATTGGTTTAGTGTGCAATTTGATGGTAGACCAAGAAGTGATATTGAATAATTGTTCCAACATGTCATAACCTCTTGATAAAACTATGAATGCATCAGAATGTTGCATCATTATAGCAATTGTTCATATATAGAGTTTGCTTGTATTTCAAAGCCAATTGTTTTGCCATAAGCAGTACTAAGTGCAGTTGTAATTAGACATATTGTGAGAATATTCATATTATGAGCTACTAGAGGAACTACTTCAATTATTCTAGAGTTACCTCATCTATAAACGAGACCAATATTACTAGCGACTAATATTCTTCCTAATTCTAGTACAACAGACACATATGAAATTTTATTCCCAACTGTCACACCTCTAAAATGATCGATTGTTTTTACTCTTTGTACTTAATTTCATTTGATTTTTTTGTTCTTTGAGAAGTTGAAAGGCCACAGGTTTGCATACATTTGGATTATGTTTCTTTCATCAATATAGACTAAATGTAAGAAAATAAATGATAAAGAAGAAGAAGAAATATAGAGAAAAAGAAAAAGTCATTTTTGATAATGCATAAAACTCTATACATATATAAAGAAACATATATACATACACAAACCCACAAATATATATATATATATATATATATCCCATCACTTTTTTTTTCTATTCGTCTTCTATTTATTTTTTCAAATACGTTGTATTATTATATCTCATTACTTCTTTTTTCCTATTTGTCTTCTACTCATTTTTTCAAATTCATTATATTAATATATCCCATTTTGTTCTTCTTTAAATAGCCTATTTTTTTTCATTTATTCATCATCTTCTTCATCAAATTACTTAGAAACGTATATTCTTCTTCTTCATCATCCATAGCTAGTTTTTCTCTCTTCATCTTTTTACTTTCTTTTCAAAATGGATGATTTTGTTAATAAATTACGAAAGTATTACCCTATAATAGAACTCTATTAATGCATTAAGAAAAATTGAGTGAATGAGAATATAAAAATTGAGGTTCTAATACTCAAGTGAATTCCTAAATATATAAGATTCTTAATTGAAGATAAGGTCTGACGAAATGGTGAACATATGTATACTTTTCCCAATCATCTACATGTATTGGGTAAAATAGTTTTGCAAAGAAAATAAGAGGTAAACAGTTAGATATTTTTTACAAATGTGCGAGATGAAGCTGTAATATGCAATGTCGTTCACACGAATTTGTACATAGAAATCAAGAAAATTAAATTAAATTCATAAAAGATGGAGTTAGAAAGGAGTCATTGTATGATATCTGATTAACTCTTGAGACACATCATTGTGGACGTGTGCAACAATTAGGTCTCAGTTTATGGAATAAATTCAAAAATGAAGAATAATGTTATAATCTCGTGAATTTTACTTTAAATGATCCTATATGCCAATTTATACAAAACTTGATAAGAAGATAATCAAATATATAATGTGAATATATTTTATGAAATATTTTTTTGAATGTCTTTTATGGACATTTTATATTTTACATTTTATAGTTATTTTTTATATGTATATGTTGAAGTGGATTGTGGATAGAGGATATTGCTTACCCACTGGGATGGTGGCGAGTGTATTAGTTATGATTTAATCAAGGATTAATACAATGTTTCACTCGTGAGCGGAGTTAGAGATAGGGTATCTGGCCCCTATTGCTCATGGGACCATTCCTAACTCCCACATCTCATATACTTTTGATATAGATTTCATAGCTAGGACTAGGAAGAAACGATTTGAAAATGAAGATTGGTAGATTTAGCCCCTATAATTTTAGTTTTGATAGATAATGTCCTTATTATTTTTTAAAACTTTTAAAACTCTTACCTTTTTGTGTTTTGGTGAATTAGATTATTTTGATGAATTTCATCATAAGTCAATGTCAGTCAATGTCATATTTTCATTTGAATAAAATATTGAGAGGCAATTTTGTCATTTGACCTATGGAAGATTGACAGATTTAGTCATCCAACAAACGCATAGTTCACACGTCATTTTTTGCATTGACTTGGGCAATCCCCTACTGAGATGGTCATTGGGGATGAGGATTTTGTTAGAGTTTTTTTTATAAAAAAAAATTTGCTACAATATTGACTTATTTGCCCCTCATTATTTGAGTAAAAATAGAATACCGGTGTTTACTTGCACTGAATATGGTAAGAATGACTTAATTCACCAAAGAATAAAAAAGTAAGAACAATAAAAGTGAAAAAACAAAGGTAGGGATCTTGTCTACAAAAAAAGAGAAGGGTTAGGGTTTTAATTTTTTTTTTAAAAAGGACATCATTTACCAAAATATGAAAAAATGTAAAGGTTTGAAATATTAAAAAAATGGTAAGGATCTTATCTACAAAAACTAAAAAAATAGAGACTAAATCCACTAATTTTCCATAATTCAAACGACAAAATTAACCCTCAATATTTTATTCAAATGAAAATCTGGCATTGATTAACATTGACTTGTGATGAAATTTGTCAAAAGCACCTAATTCATCAAAACATAAAAATGTAAGGGTTTTAAAAGTTAAAAAATGGTAAGATTTCGTATATCACCTAATGAGCTGATAAAAGCTTTAGGAATTTAAATTCATTATTGATTTCTTTGAATTTAATTGGCAACTATATTGCTTCTTTTGTAGATTATGAGCAACTTCTACTGGACACGTTGTTAAACTATTATAATTAGCTTACTGTATATGAAGTTGAAGATTTGTAGATCTTGAGACTTGATTCTTGATTGTATAAATTCAAATAGGAAAAGGAATGCCTTGTATAAGAATGAAAAACATAATAATAAAAAAAATCTTCTATGGTGGGATTAAAAATAACCTTCATATAATAAAAGTAGATGCATAGTTGTTGAAATTATATTTTTATTTTGTTACCCTAACCAGGTAGTAATTGGATGCTTTATATATTTAATATTTTTAAATTTTAAAATAAAATTTCTTGTGTTTAACTTTATGAAATATTATAGAAAAATTGTGAATGTGTATTTGTTGTATAAATGAAACGAAGCAGAATAATCGAATCCTTTTAGTTACCAATCGAACATGGAATTGACAAAGAAAAATATTATTTCTAAGGAAGTTGCTAAATGCCACACATTACTTGACTTGTTTGTCCTTCCATAGTTTGCCCTAATTATCTATTTGAAATTATTCTCTCTAGAGTTTTTTTTTATTATCTTATGCAATTCATTTACTTACTCTTTTATTAGGAATGCAATTATTATGTATGTTTTTTTTATCTCATGATATAAACAAGGGAAAAAAGTTTCTAGTCACCATTCACCCGTTAGAAATTCCATTCTTTAATTGGAATATGTCTTCTTTGTTTTATTTAGTTTATGAATAATTGAAATGAATTTTATCTAGGGAAAAATTGCAGTATGCTCCTAAACTTTCACAAATTTTGATGTTAGCACTTGAACTTTTTTTTTACTAATGTATACACTCAAACTTCCTAAAATTATTAAAAAGTGCACTTAAACATTTTTTTTATCAATACATGCACTCAAACTTTATAAAACTATCAAAAAGTGCACTTTTGTCCATCTAATTAAGGGGTATTTTTATGATTCTCAACTATAATCTAAACTCATTGTTTATAGTGAGGTTGTTTTCAATAGTTAGCCAATTTGTAGTTGTCATTTTGCCAATACACTTAAATTTTAATCTTTACTTTCTAGCTCAATTTGACTCCTTTTCATTTCTATTCTTGCATTATCTCATATTTATCTTCTAGTTTTGGTTTGGGTGTATTTTGTGTATGATTTCTTTCCAAGTTATTTTATTGTATCATATTTTTTTACCTTGTACTAAATATTTTCTTTTTAATAAAATCTCTTTGCTTTTAAAAGAAATAAAAATTTGGAAAGGGATGAGTTTGCATAGAATCTAAATAGAGGAAATGATTTTATGTGGATTAGAGAACAATGAGTTTAGATTTTTGTTGAAAATGACAAAAATGCCCTTTAATTAGATGGATATGAGTGTAATTTTTAATAATCTTATAAAATTTGAGTACATATATTGAGAATAAAAAAGTTCAAATGTGCTTTTTGATAGTTTTGAAAAATTTGTGTGTATGCAATAATAAAAAAAAGTTCAAGTGCTAAAACCAAAATTTATAAAAGTTTAGGGGCATCATACACTTTTTTTCCTTTTACCGCCTAAAATGTAAGTTGAGAAGGAAAGAGAAAAAAAAAGGGGGAAGAAAAGAATGAAGGAAGAATAAGAATTAAGCTGTGAGGTGGCGCCAAAACAATTCCAAAATAAGAATAAAAAAGCCCTCCGAGTCTGCAGTCTCCCGCGCGAAAGCCGAAAATACCTAAATAAGAAAAAGGTAAAACAAAAAATATCCACGCTGGCAATCCACGTGAACCCCCATCTGGTCCAATCAAAAAACATTCTAACCCCTATATAAGTAGAAGAGGAAAGAAGAAGATCAGAGTATACACGGCTCGAATTAGGTTTCTGGGAAAAAATCCCCAAATATATTCGTCATTTTCATATCAATTCAAAGAAAAATGAGTTCGAAAGAAGGCGGCTCTTCAAAGGGTGGCAGAGGGAAGCCGAAGGCGACAAAATCTGTTTCTCGATCGTCAAAGGCTGGTCTTCAATTTCCAGTGGGTAGAATCGCTCGATTTCTCAAGGCGGGAAAGTATGCTGAGCGTATCGGATCCGGAGCTCCTGTTTATCTCTCCGCCGTGCTCGAATACCTTGCTGCTGAGGTATGAGAAATTTGTATTTTTCAATTTTTCTCATTTTTTATCTATAGGTTTTTGTGGAATTGTTGTTGCAAATTGGAATTTGAGTGTTTGATTGATTCTTTTTGTTAGGTGTTAGAGTTGGCCGGAAATGCTGCTAGGGATAACAAGAAGAATAGGATTGTGCCCAGGCATATTCAGTTGGCTGTCAGGAATGATGAGGAGTTGAGCAAGCTTTTGGGGTCTGTTACCATTGCTAATGGCGGTGTTCTGCCTAATATTCATCAGAATCTCTTGCCTAAGAAGGTTGGCAAAGGTGGAAAAGGGGAGATTGGTTCTCTTTCTCAGGAGTTTTAGGGTCATGCTGTTTTGGAGTTAGGGTTAGGGTTTGGGTTTTCGAAAAAAAAAAATGCTATGTAATATACAATTCTGCCTTGCCAGTGGTTTCATATGACCATATGAAGTTTTGCTCTATATATCATTTATTTTTATTTTACTTCTTGATTGTGCTATTAATATGCTTTGCAGTGTTCTTGTCTTGAATATCATTGATACAATTTAAGTACCAAGGTTGGAAAAATAAATTAAAAAAAAAACTGACTTCTACGGATTGAAGGTATTCTCTACTGCATCAATGCAAAAGCCAATCGATTTTCCCAAGGCCATGGCTTCTGCTAGCCTCGCAGTAGCTTCTTGCTGGTCTCTTAATAGTAAAACTGTGTTTATTATAGCCCATTTTACCTGGAAATCAGCATCATCTTCTGTAAAGCCAGACCATTTAAGTACTCTGTCCAACTACCCCATAATTGATTAAGAAGCATTCAGTAAATTATCTGAATGAATTTTGAATGGATTATCATTTTTCATGGGAATGTGTAAAAGGTTTTACCTTCTCAACATCAGAATGAAGTAGTTCTGAGTAGCCGAATACAAAATGCTCTATTACCAGCCCTCCAAGTATTATGCATAAAAATCTGTTCAAAGTCTGCAAGACTTTACCGTCAGATGTTAATTTCTTATAAGCAACTTAGTCAAGATATTCACAAATTGCTGCTTAAGATATACTCAAAAAGTCACAAATTAGAGAAGTAGAGGAAACAAGGAAAGTAGAAACCTACTGAGAATAGGAAGTGGCTAACCTTAGATGAGATTGACCTTTTGCTCGCCTGGACACAATTAAAAATGTTAGCAAGTCCATAGCTAGTGACTCAGAAGAAATGCATACCTATTTACAATGGCAACAGTGTAACTCCTTTTACATCGTGGCACAAAGATCATTGAAGTGACTAGATGAGTTAAATCATGTGTTCCAACTACTGTAAAAGATCATCTGCTTTAGATGTCAACCCCAACAAGTAGGTAAGATGCGCTATTTTCATCGCTAAAACATAATTGGCGTTATTGCAAGTTTACTGAATAATGTACGATACGAAAATAGAACAAAAATGATGCAGCCTAACTGAGAGTGCACATGGTTCTGAATTATATTGAGATTTTCGCTCAAAAGTAAGCAACATAGTCATCAGCTCAGGTTAAGTCTGAACTTCAAACAATCTATTCCACTTTAAGAATTCTAACCAAGATGATAACAAATACTAAGCTGGATCATCTTTCTTAAAAAAATGACATTTTACACTTCTAAAACGAAATGATTTCTACAAAAGTGAACATCTGAAACAACAACTATATGTTGTTGGCCAATCATTAGAACTTTGGAGCTAATATATCTGAATTAATAGGACAAGCTCACCTTGTTGTTTTGCTTCACTTCGACAGAGCTTATGTCTGGTAATGATGAAGTACTAACCTGAATAATTTCAGATTGTTCAATTATCAAGAATTAATTTAGCAGAATAACACCTGTCATGGTCTGTTCTAAATATGCATCAATAAGCAAGGGACTCTTATTTTTTGATGTGTTTAAGAAAGACCGTGTTTACGATGTGTTTAATTTTTGAACTAGTAAAATGAAATATACATTGTATGTCCATTATCTGATAAAATAAATAGTTCCAATAGCAACAATGAAGTTAACACTGGACAAAGCAACAAGGAACATCAGGTAGGAGAAGAATATGAAACTCTAGGGAGTTCAAGGCTCACAGGTTTATAGCTACTCTCAAATCTCAATTTTTCAGGGTATCTAAAAATTAATCAAGGTGCATTTCTTTGATCTCCTTCTAATTACTTTCACATCTTCTCTTTTATCAAGAATGTCTGGGTGTTGAAAAGCAAACTTACTTCTTTTAGAAACTCAAACCCAAGAAACTCGATTTTTCCTCCAGCATAGTTGTCTCTCATCAAGTCTTCCATAGTAGGTATTTTGTATCTTTTTGGTAAAACCCCAAGCAAGTAACCAACAAGAAAATGCCCAGCTTCATGCTGCAAGATATTTTCTATTAAATTTGAAGAGCACAAAATATTTTCTTATTCAATGCTATAATAACAGAAACAAGTTAAGCACTAAGCACTCTATGAACAGTTTTTACTGCAAAGGTTCTGAAGAAACAGATCTGCTATACCTCATAAATAAATATTCACCAAAATAGTAGATATTTTTTTAACATATGAGACAGTAAGAGGGAAGAAAAGAAAGTGCAATACTTTTAGGAGAGTTCCAACAACATCTAATGATAGATTTGAACCTTATGTATTGATTGCAAAACTGCTACGGCATAAATCACTTCCTGGAGTGAATTTAGTCCTCCCACAAGATGGTCAAAAACAGTTGTCAAGAGCAATGGCAACCATGCACATTCTCTACCCAAACTAATTTCTACCTCAGTGCATGGTCCATTTACCATTATGCTGAATGCATCTATACATAAGAACAAAGAAGAAAAAGGTACAGAAGAATCAATTAATTAAATGGTACCATTTAAATGGTCCGTGTGCTGCAAGGCAGAGATTAAAACTAACATTAGGTGCAGGCTTACTGATAAAATGAAACAAGAGAATATGAATCAAGGGGGGCTATAGCATGCAAGATATTGCCTAGCTAGTGACTGGTCTTATTCGTAGAATGGAGAGACCAATATGGCATTCCTTTTCTCTGATGCATGTGAGAGCATGCTTTCCTTAGCATTCTATGGTTTCCCAGCAGAGAATCATGTGTTAGTGAGTCAATAAAAAACTTAGACTTCTATCTAGAGACAAACTATCAGAATGGCAAAGTCACAGGCTGCTATACTTAAAAGGACCATTTTGTATAGGACAAGAACAAACGTGGGGTGTTTTAAATAAATCACAGTTAATTTGTGTAGTTGAGTTAATGACTGTTTAAAGTTGGAATATCTGCTTGAGACTAAAGGGACTTTCTATATTTTCTTATTTTTTTCATACTAAAAATGTCTGGTCATCCTATTTTCTCTACAAATACTAAATCAAGAGCATCAATTAGAGCCTTCCTTGATACCTTTTCAATTTAAAATCATTTAAAAATGTCATGAACCTATCACTGAAAAAAAAACTAAATCACTTACTTTCTAGCTTTATTGTTACTTAGCAGCTGCTTAGAATTCTATCCACAAATTGTCACAAGGACTATATGTTTTCAACAAAGTGTAATTCACTCTACCCCTTATCTGCATTAAAGGGATCCTTAGGTTAGATGCTGACATCATGATACTACTTCTTGGAAAATACATCCTTATTCCCTCTATTCCAAAATATAAGATGTTGAACAAACTCTCTTGTCCCAAAATATAAGATGTTTTGCTACTTTTTAAGGTTATTTTTTGTATTTTTTCTAATGTTTTCCTTACTTAGTTTATCTCTCATATTAAATGATTTTAGTTTTAAGAAAGAGTACAAACAGTAAATGAGGGTATTTTAGGAATACCTTCTTAATATGTGTGCAATTCCTTCCACCATCTTATATTTTGGACTGGAGGTAGTATTTCTTAGCACCTTTAAGCAACTCTTAAGGTTTCTCAATATGTCCCTCATTGGCACAAACTTCATTTTACCAATTAACTTTCAATGAGAGGTACAGACAGTAAGACAATGACTTACCTTCAGACACATCACTCGATCATTAGAAATAGAACTGCAAGATTCACTCGATGCTAAGCTTTCCTGTGCTAACACTGGTCCTGGAAAAAAGTACTTTGAAGCCTTCTGATAATAGATTAATAAAATGAATAAGCTGAAGAACTAATGGAATCTATAACATGCCTGCATCACTGTCAGCTGAAGAACCTATACTTCTCTGTGCATCCTGAAATTTAACAAGGTTGCTATTTTCTAAAACATCAAAACATTTGGATTTGTTAAGTAATATTGAAATATAGGTAGGCAAACATATCCTTTTTTTGTAAAAGTAATCTAGGTCCATAAGTACTCATTTATTTATAACCTGCCAGAAAACATAAGCTCCCTTGATTAAAAAAATCTTCCAGTTGATACTACTGATTGCAAATTGAATGAACAATTAAGTGATGTGTTTAATTTTTGAACTAGTAAAATGAAATATACATTGTATGTCCATTATCTGATAAAATAAATAGTTCCAATAGCAACAATGAAGTTAACACTGGACAAAGGAACAAGGAACATCAGGTGGGAGAAGAATATGAAACTCTAGGGAGTTCAAGACTCACAGGTTTATAGCTACTCTCAAATCTCAATTTTTCAGGGTTTCTAAAAATTAATCAAGGTGCATTTCTTTGATCTCCTTCTAATTACTTTCACATCTTCTCTTTTATCAAGAATGTCTGGGTGTTGAAAAGCAAACTTACTTCTTTTAGAAACTCAAACCCAAGAAACTCAATTTTTCCTCCAGCATAGTTGTCTCTCATCAAGTCTTCCATAGTAGGTATTTTGTATCTTTTTGGTAAAACCCCAAGCAAGTAACCAACAAGAAAATGCCCAGCTTCATGCTGCAAGATATTTTCTATTAAATTTGAAGAACACAACATTTTCTTACTCAATGCTATAATAACAGAAACAAGTTAAGCACTTAGCACTCTATGAACAGTTTTTACTGCAAAGGTTCTGAAGAACCAGATCTGCTATACCTCATAAATAAATATTCACCAAAATAGTAGATATTTTTTTAACATATGAGACAGTAAGAGGGAAGAAAAGAAAGTGCAATACTTTTAGGAGAGTTCCAACAACATCAAATGATAGATTTGAACCTTATGTATTGATTGCAAAACTGCTAAGGCATAAATCACTTCCTGGAGTGAATTTAGTCCTCCCACAAGATGGTCAAAAACAGTTGTCAAGAGCAATGGCAACCATGCACATTCTCTACCCAAACTAATTTCTACCTCAGTGCATGGTCCATTTACCATTATGTTGAATGCATCTATACATAAGAACAAAGAAGAAAAAGGTACAGAAGAATCAATTAATTAAATGGTACCATTTAAATGGTCTGTGTGCTGCAAGGCAGAGATTAAAACTAACATTAGGTGCAGGCTTACTGATAAAATGAAACAAGAGAATATGAATCAAGGGGAGCTATAGCATACAAGATATTGCCTAGCTAGTGACTGGTCTTATTTGTAGAATGGAGAGACCAATATGGCATTCCTTTTCTCTGATGCATGTGAGAGTATGCTTTCCTTAGCATTCTATGGTTTCCCAGCAGAGAATCATGTCTTAGTGAGTCAATAAAAAACTTAGACTTCTATCTAGAGACAAACTATCAGAATGGCAAAATCACAGGCTGCTATACTTAAAAGGACCATTTTGTATAGGACAAGAACAAACGTGGGGTGTTTTAAATAAATCACAGTTAATTTGTTTAGTTGAGTTAATGACTGTTTAAAGTTGGAATATCTGCTTGAGACTAAAGAGACTTTCTATATTTTCTTATTTTTTTCATACTAAAAATGTCTGGTCATCCTATTTTCTCTACAAATACTAAATCATGAGTACCAATTAGAGCCTTCCTTGATACCCTTTCAATTTTAAAATCATTTAAAAATGTCATGAATCTATCACTGAAAGAAAAACTAAATCACTTACATCCTAGCTTTATTGTTACTTAGCAGCTGCTTAGAATTCTATCCACAAATTGTCACAAGGACTATAAGTTTTCAACAAAGTGTAATTCACTCTACCCCTTATCTGCATTAAAGGGATCCTTAGGTTAGATGCTGACATCATGATACTACTTCTTGGAAAATACATCCTTATTCTCTCTATTCCAAAATATAAGATGTTGAACAAACTCTCTTGTCCCAAAATATAAGATGATTTGATACTTTTTAAGGTTATTTTTTGTATTTTTTCCAATGTTTTCCCTACTTAGTTTATCTCTCATATTAAATGATTTTAGTTTTAAGAAAGAGTACAAACAGTAAATGAGGGAATTTTAGGAATACCTCCTTAATATGTGTGCAATTCTTTCCACCATCTTATATTTTGGACCGGAGGGTAGTATTTCTTAGCACCTTTAAGCAACTCTTAAAGTTTCTCATTATGTCCCTCATTGGCACAAACTTCATTTTACCAATAAACTTTCAATGAGAGGTACAGACAGTAAGACAATGACTTACCTTCAGACACATCACTCGATCATTAGAAATAGAACTGCAAGATTCACTCGATGCCAAGCTTTCCTGTGCTAACACTGGTCCTGGAAAAAGAAGTACTTTGAAGGCTTCTGATAATAGATTAATAAAATGAATAAGTTGAAGAACTAATGGAATCTATAACATGCCTGCATCACTGTCAGCTGAAGAACCTATACTTCTCTGTGCATCCTGAAATTTAACAAGGTTGCTATTTTCTAAAACATCAAAACATTTGGATTTGTCAAGTAATATTGAAAAATAGGTAGGCAAACATATCCTTTTGTTGTAAAAGTAATCTAGGTCCATAAGTACTCATTTATTTATAACCTGCCAGAAAAGATAAGCTCCCTCGATTAAAAAAGTCTTCCAGTTGATACTACTGACTGCAAATTGAATGAACAATTAAGTGATAGCAACATCAAAGCTAAAATCCTCTCTGTCATTTCTGGTTTTCTCAAAGATCATTTCATTATTCAATTTTTCATGAACGCAGAAAAGTAAAGAGAGATAGAAACACATCAGCTACATTACACCCAACACCAAACTACTATTGAGTTTCCTGAGATATTTTCCATAAAACTTCTATTAGTGAGTTTTAAGACAGCCTGAGATTGCGTGTAATCACTTCTGCAGTTCTCAAGTGATCTTGTCTACCTGAATATACCACAGCAATTAATGGCTTCACACAAAGGTACAAGATAGATTTCCTACCACATGTCTACAGACTAAAACAACTAGAATGCTTTGAAGCAAAGATTGCAAGATCCAAACAACTACTATTTATTGTCCTATGGTGTTACTAACCATTTATGGAATCAATATTTATTTATTCAATACAAACCAACCAAGTAAAACAATTGATATTACTGATTAATTTAATTCTATAGTAAATTCTTTTACCTCTTCCTCCTCCAGGGCAAACTGCTGGGAGCATTTGATAGACCTGTGAATGGAATCAACTAATAGTTGTACAGAAGCTCCATCGGCTCCATTCAATTCTAGGATATCCACTTTTGACATTCTCTTTGGAATCTACAAAGAAAATCCCAAATATTAAAAGGATAAAAAACCACTTTAAATAGTTCAATTGCTAAAATAATGTAACAAAATCAGTAACTTACATCACAAAATCCATATCCCGCCAAAAGTATAACTAACTTAACTACATTTTACAACAAGCAAAATTGAACTGGTGATAATAAATTTCTTCAGATTCTCTTTGCACTTCCTAAATTCTTTGAAATTTAATTTTTTTTCAGAAAAAGATTATAATCATTGTCATGTTTACCAGTTTGGCAGAACCAAATCCAAGAAGTCCACCAGGCTTGCCCTGCAACTTCTTTACTAATGATAATGCAGCCTTGAAATTCCCCTTCTCCAGCTCTTTGTCGACCCTTCTCAGCACTCTGCCACGTCTAATCGGCTCATCTTCCTTCGCCACTCTCACTCCAATTAGGGTTCGACCCCTCACAGAAATCTCCTTGAATGAAATATTCATTCCTCAATTTTGAGGAAGAAGAAAACCAGAGAAATATCACTGCTAGGATGAGAGGCAGTATGCGGCGCCGTTTTTGGTGATCAGCTTACTATATTTCTATTCTTTGATATGTGTGGCTGAAAAAAAGAGTACAATTCTTTATCCATTTAGTTGGTAAATCAGAAAATAAAAGGTTCTATTTCTATACTTGGATAATGAGAATTAAATTTGCATTTTTCTTTAAATTCATTTGAAAGAAACTAGGATTATGAATTGAAATTGTTGGGATTATCTTATGTTTTGTTGTAGGAATTTGGAGGGTTCTTGAATTACTTTGATGGGAAGTTTGGGTTTTGGCTGCAAGGGTCTGTTGTCCTATTCCCGGGTGGGATGTCGGAATAATAGAATAGTGTGCTTATCAGAAGCTGGAGGTGGAATAAGATGGCAAGTACTGGAGCAAATGGATAAGGAGTTGAGCAAGGGGAACGAGAAGGCTGCATTGGCCCTTGTCAAGGATTTGCAGGGTAAACCCGAAGGTCTTAGGTGTTTTGGTGCTGCTCGGCAGGTTCATGGCTCAACTCCGTTCTTCTCCTTTTTCTTCATTTAGTGTAAATATTTCAATCCCGATTGCATAAATATTTCTATATTGTTTTTTGTCCATGGGTAAGTAATAGATGATTGTTTCCAATTAGTGCTTGCCCTTTAAATTCTGTACATTAATGCAGAACTTAACAATGCTGAGTGTTTAAAATAGAGATAGCATCTAATCCATAGTGCATAATCAAATAAGCTCTTATGTTATTACTGTTATCTTTCTTATTTTTGATCTTGTGTTCTTGATATGCTCTTAAATACATAATCATTTCGAGCTATTTACATCTACTTAAATCCTTGAATAGATTATTGCAGATACCTCAGAGACTCTATTCCTTGGATGAACTAAGGCTGAATGGAATTACCGCTGCATCTCTTCTTTCACCACTGGATACAACACTAGGTTCTATAGAGAGAAATTTGCAGATTGCTGCTATTTGTGGAGGACTAGCAGCATGGAATGTGTTTGAGTTAAGCCCACAACAAGTCCTACTTATCTCTGTGGGACTGTTGTTTTTGTGGACTGTGGATGCAGTAAGCTACTAAATAATTATTTTCTATATTATTCTCTATCTATTCCATTAAGGTTAATATCACTTCTTATGATGTATAAACATAAGGATGCTTAGTTTATTTGCGTTTTCTTCGAAAAGTAAGGTTGTGTTGCTCCTTATTAGTCCCTTGTGTCAGGACATACTGCAAATAAACTTATCTTTCTTTTCCTTTTACTTTTACTTAGAGGCAATTCTCATAGAAGAATTTGAGGTTGCCGCATACGCAAATGACTTCATAGTGGCATGATGCCAGCGTATAGAGTGACAGAGAATTTAAGACAGACCAATCATCGAATTATATCTGAGACATGGGTTTTGTTAAGGAATTAATCGATGATATCCCATGGTCTGATTATTGCTCCTCAACCCAGTTCTTTGCTACCTCTGAAATTTGATTTAATATTACTAATCTTATATTAATCTAGGTTTCTTGTGTAAAAGTAGTACCTTCTTTTAGTGTGTCTGACAAGCAGTAATACATATGGATATTCACACGGTTTCATCATGTAAATTCCTAGATATATAGCTGTTATTACTACAATGGAAGTGTCTCAGACTAGTTGTCCCTTATTTAAGTAGTTATTCTCAGGTCTCATTTGGTGGAGGATTCAGTGGCTTGGTTCTTGATACCATTGGGCATGCCTTCAGCCAAAAGTACCACAGTAGGGTTATTCAGGTGAGATTGTCTCTCTCCCTGTTCCTTGGCTCTCAAGTTTGATCTCACATCTAGATATTTTACTCTTACGTCAGAGAGGAGAAATATATTTTGGAAGGAAATAGGGAAAATGAACATGGAAGACTTCTTTTATTGCCTGAGAATCAGTGCTAATTATTTTTTTAACCAATATATTCATCTCCTAGGAATTTGTGTATTTATCTTCTTTTTGGATTTTTTACTTCTCCATCAACAATGCTTTACAATAACAAGATGTTCATTACCCAAATTTCACACAGCATGAAGCTGGGCACTTCCTGATTGCCTACTTGCTGGGAATTCTTCCCAAGGGATATACATTAACCAGTTTGGAAGCTTGGAAGAAGGAAGGATCCCTTAATGTTCAAGCAGGAACTGCATTTGTAGACTTCGAATTTATGGAGGAAGTAGGTTGTCTTCTATCAATTACAGAATTTCCTTTTATATAGTGTTCTTATTAGTAGGTACTGATTCTCTGGGGGCTGAAATACATATGTGCAAATTTAGTACCAACACATTACACTTGTTGCAAAGAATTTTTCCTTCGGAGAGTTGTTGTATTCTATCTCCATGTATGAACAACTAAACTCTATTGGTAAACCTTCAATATAACCAGTTTTTGGCTTTTACTTCTCTTCTCCCAGCAATTTGACATGAGGCTCCTTCCTTCCTCTGCAGGTAAATAGAGGAAAAGTGTCTGCCAGTGTATGTTCTCTTCTTCTTATTTTACTTTGGTTTTAAGTTAGATTTCTGGACTTGACCTTTAATTTAAAGCTTTCAATTCTTCACTACTATCTTCATACCAACTTCCTTGATTTTTATTTATATTTCTATGAAAACTCTGTGACTTATTGACATGGTTTTGCAACTTAATAATTGATTCTTATGTTCAGATGCTGAACAGGTTTTCATGTATTGCACTTGCTGGTGTGGCAACTGAGTATCTGCTCTTTGGTTGTGCTGAGGGAGGTCTTGGAGACATTAACCAGGTTAGCACTCTATGGTTTGCCAGGTCCTCTGTTAAAAACACATGGCAACATAGTTAGCTTTTGGGGCAAACATTATTGAGCTAACATTTTCCCCTAAAATAAGAAAATCCTAAGGCATCCAAAGCAGTGTCCTTTTTCCTATACTCAGAATATCAATGAAAAAGAATGGTTACATACTCAATTTTGCCTTTATGCTCTTGACATGCGCAATAGTTTTGAAATCACATTTTTGTTTTTATATTACAAAGTTGCAATAAGAAAATAAAAGCAAAAAAGAATGTATGCAAAGGTCTCTACCTCTATTAGCATGATTGATTAATCTTGACAAACAAATTTTCTTTGTCCCTGAAACAGAAAGCCAGAAATACTTCCTATGTTATGAGATAATGTGTTAGTATTTCCTCCAGTAAATTTTCAAGATAGAGCTTCAGAGACAGCTAACAAGGGCAACCCAATATTTTGCTGCATAAACAAAAATGCAATCCAGTGTAGCAATTAGGCAAAGAGAATAACTAGTTTGAAACTAGAGATTATGATAGATTAATGTCCATTAAATTGCATCATTCTCATTTCTCTATATGTGCAACTTTGGGTTCCAAAAGTGAGAGTTTTTGCTTGTTCCTGTCACTACATAATCTTATTACCATAGGTTTACCAAGATGGGCTTTCTGTTGGTCAACTACAGAACTCTTTTTCCCTTTTTTCCCCATCCCTTCTTTCATTTGTGATTCACCAATTGCGACTGCTATTCTCCTCCTCTTAATTTACTTCTCAAAACTGTTAAATAAAAAACCATTTTCAAAAGTTTCTAGGTGAGAAAGAACTTGAAGATCAAGGGACATAATGAAGGCCATCTCTAAAGGTGGTTGTTTCAATTTTCAAAAGAAATACTGATTTCAATACACACTTCATGTTGATATCCTTTCTTGTTTCAGTAATATCTCTAGACCCTGTATCTTGTTATTATCATCATGCAGAATGGCAGATAATGCAGTTGTTATAGCTGTAACCATTAAATTTCACCTTAGTAATAGATCCCAAGTTTGTTATATCTAATGCAACCACTTTTCTTCTTTTTGACAGTTGGATGTTTTGTTGAAAAGTCTCGGATTTACACAGAAGAAAACTGATTCTCAAGTTAGATGGGCTGTGCTAAATACTGTCTTACTTTTGCGCCGCCATGAGAAAGCTAGAGGGAAGCTTGCCGAGGCCATGTCTGAGGGAAGATCAGTTGGAATCTGTATTGACATCATTGAGAAAAACATAGATGAGAGTGAGATTTAGCTCAATACTCTATATTCCTGAGCTTTGGTTATACTGACATTAAACTTTCCAGTTGTAGAAAAAATTTCGTCATTCAACAGCCATGGGCCAAATCAATGTGGAGTATTCACACAGTTAAAAGAGTTGCAATTCATACAAATTATATGCATGTGCATTACCATTGCATGGTAGTCGCTGTAAAAGTATGCAAGAAAAAGCTGAGATATTCTCATAATATTCAACATCTAGCTATGTGGAAATATACTCTGATTTCAGAGTTACAGGAAAGTACAGGTCCAGAAATAAATATTTGCCATGATGAAAGAAAATATAAATCTCTATATGTAACATTCCCAGTTTTCTCAAAAATATCCAAAATAGAAAATACAATATAATAGGCAAGTCAAAGGAATAATAAAAGTCAAAATTTCCAAATAGTGAATCAAAATTCAAAATTCAAAATTATAAATTTTTTTAAAAATAAACTTTACCAAAAAAAAAAAGTTATAACAAAGTAAAACTAAACATAAACAATAATAATCTTAATTCGAAATCGAGAATATATTTTAAACTAAACCAAATTTGAAATTTTCTTAAATGATTAGTCATACTCCGTTCCCGTATTACAATCTCATTAGCCCGTAAACGATTTTAGAAAAACTTAATATATTAGTTAAGTAAAAAGTACTTAGTGGGAGTAAAGTGTGACATTTTACAAGGATATACATATTACAAATATGATATAAACATAAATAGTCAATGTATGTTATCGAGTCAAAGACTCTAATTTATTTGAGCTAAAACCCCTCTTTCATCGGACATAAATCCCTATTTTATCGGCCTAAGCCCCTGTTATTTGATGACATATGCAATAGACATTTATATGTGCATTTATAAAATCATTGTACACATATCATAATAGAATTTAAAAGTGCACAATTAATTATGAAATAAATAACACATATAATATGTAAATATAAAAATTTAAATAATCAAATAATGTTAGAACTCCCACCTCAAATGCAGATATAAATATGTTTTAAGTTGCGTGGAAAAACTAACTCCCTAAGTCCTTGTTTAATGCATTGAAAATATTCAATGAATTAGAATATTGAAAGACAAAACTAAATAATTGGTATTAAATAAATAAATAATTTATATAAAGGAAATATTTGGCATTTTGAAAAGGTTTGGAAACACTTTTGAGATATCAAAAAGGTAATTTTCGAGTTTGAAAAAATTTAGGGTCAAACGGTAATTTTTAAAAAGTTCAGGGGTCAAATCGAAATTTTCAAAAGTTTAGAGACTAAAAACGAAATTTTTGAAAATATGGGTCGAAACAGAAATTTCAATAAGGCTTGTTGTATAAAAATGAATTCCTAAAAATAATTAGGTAAAAAATATAATTTTTAAAAAATTTAGGATCAAATTGAAAATTGTAGAAAGATTTGAAGATTAATTTAAAATCCTAAAAACATTTGTGGGTAGATATATAAATTCATATGTGAATTTGAGAGAATTTTAGGGTTTGTAAATCTAAAGACCTATTTGCAAAAATAGATAAATTTTTAAAAAAATTACTAAAATACCTCTCAAACCCTAACCCTAATTTTTCTCTATCTTCTTCTTCCTCTCCTAACCCTAGTCGCGGCCCCTCCCTTCTTTTTCTCTTCCCCTTCTTCTTCTCTTCTCTCCCATGGTTACCCACCTTTTCCTTCTTCTCCCTTTCCCTCTCGGCTTCTCTGTTCTCTCTCCCTCTCTTGGCCTTCCCTTCTCTCTTCTTCCTCCCCCTCTTCTGCCATCTCCCCTACTCTCTTATCCCCCTTCTTTTTCCGCCCCCTTCCCTCTCTCTTCCCCCCTCTTCTTCTCTTCCTCTCCCTCTCGGTTTCTTTTTTATTTCTTCCAAAAATACTATGAATTGTGGGAGGTTACATGGTGAGAAAAATGAATATTTTTAGACTTATTAATGCCTTTGGTGGCTAGTCATATAGCGGTATCGGTAGTGACTGC
Organism: Apocynum venetum; assembly: GCA_019593545.1. Lineage (NCBI taxonomy): Eukaryota > Viridiplantae > Streptophyta > Magnoliopsida > Gentianales > Apocynaceae > Apocynum > Apocynum venetum. The sequence goes on along the minus strand of SRSM01000326.1, from coordinate 4,377,900 downwards.
CATACATGAGAAGGTAAAAAAAATTACCTACTTCGGAATTCATGGTTAAGGGGAATAAATGACTAAAAATTTTAATTTTCATTTATTTATATGTGAGAAATAATAAATTATAATGAGCTGGATTAAATAATTCTAATAGAGTAATTTATGAAGCCCATTAAATTATTAAATGGGTATTATACTATAAGCAAAGCATATTAAGATAATCTATAAAAATACACACTCCCACGAAGATAGTAAGATTGTAAAGCTTTGTCCAGGTTCTGCAGCATTTTCTCGACATTTTTTTTTTTTTTTATCTGATCACCATCTTAATTTTTGTTTGTCTTTTGTCACGTTTCTTTATTCCCACTTGCTTTACATTTATAATTTTGAATATAAATATATTTATATATTACTATTTTATTGCAACAAAATTTTGAATTTGAAATATGTATAGTAAAAGTTTTGACGTAATACTATATTGCTAATTATCCATAAATGACAGTGTAGATTGCCAAAAACAAAAACAAAAAATGAGGATAATTCAATAGCCTCAAACTTTTTTCTTTAATTATGTTTCAGAATCTTTTATTTGATAATTATTATTTTGAAATTTTGTTTTAAATATCATTTTCATCCTAAAAAATTTGTTAATTTATTCTCAATTTCAAAACATTGTTTTGGACCTTCAAAATAGTTCTAAAGTCAACATAGAGTATGAGACTAATGTTACCTTTTTTTTAAGTTAAAGGATTAAAAATATTAATTTATTTAAAAAGTTTAAAGATGAAAATAAGTCAAATAAAACTTTTCTTTTAAAAAAAGTCAAATAAAACTTGTTTAATTTTTCTATAATATTTTCAATGTTTGAGAATTTAACGTATATATTTGACTTAATATTTTTAAAAAGGCATTAACACATTAATGAATCTTGCACAATTAGAGGGTAACTTTTATCAAAAAATTTTACTTACTTTGTTTAAAAATGTAAGTCAGTTAGTTTATTTTTACATAGATCAATAATTTTTTTTATTTTTAAAATACTCTTAATTATTATGTCTTGAAAATAATAAAGAGAAAACAAATTTATTTTAAGAAGAATAAAATATAAATTATTTGTCTTGAAAATGACAAAGTGATTATTAATAAAACTTATATTTTAGGATAAAAATAAAGTGGTCTAGCGAAATTATATTTATAGAGGAGATTATTATTACTCCCTTCTTCCGAAATTGAACGTCTATATTTATATTTTAGTTTATCTAGAATTGAATTTTTAACTTTTTTAAATAAATATATTTTATATATAAGGTTTCATGAATAAACTTATTAATTTAAGATATTTATATTTTGTTAAATCATGATCCCACCACTCATCACTTTAATTTAAGAACTTACATTTTACTCATGTATTTCATAATATATTATACTAATCTCAAAAATAATTTAGTAATTAAATTAAGATCAATGTCATTTCTTAATATTTAAATAAAGTAAAAAAATAGACATTGAGAAGATTATTTTTTTGATAATGAAGCTTAATTCATTCCCTTCCACTAGTGTCGAAGTCAACAAAAATTCTCATCAATTTAAACTATAATTAAAGCTTACATGAACGGAAATACTTTTCTTCTTAATTAATATATCTTCTCTTTCTCCGCTCTTGAATCTTGATTATTACCTCATGGCTGTACAGTGGGCGCTGGTGTGCCATGGTCTGATTACACTGCTCGTGCTTGTATCATTTCTGTGTGGCAATTGGCCTATTTTTGAAGGCACCTTCATTCAGCGCATCCATTTCTTCCTCACTTTTGGTGCTTACGAGTATTTGAGGTAATTTCTCATGTTTTTTCCGTGCAGACATTACTTCCTGGTCTACATATTTCTGGGGTTTTTTTTTTCTTTTGCTATTTGTGTTTATGAATTACTCTTGAATTCCATTCAATTGGGCACAGGCGATTTGTTGATTATGTATGTGGGCCCAAAGGAACTGGGGCGCTTGCAACCGTGGAGCACTACTGTTGTGATCGTCCTAATCCTACACTACAGGTTTTTTCTTTCTTCTGTTTTTAAAGATTTTCAGAATTCAAGGTTTTTGTTTTCATGAAGTTTAGTGATGAAATTCATCTCAAAATTGTGTACGGTATTCTTTTGTTTGTACTGGGCATTCTTTTAATACATTTTACAAGTTTTTAGTATTTGCATTCTTTTAGTGTTAATTTTAGAGCGGTAGTAGGGGAATAAATTTAATTTAGTTAAGGAAATTGTGGCCAGTGGCTATTACCGTGATATTACATTATGATTTTTCTGATTTAGTTGATACTATCACCAAGAGTGTATTTAGTTAGTGTGGCCCTTTTACATACTCCACTTGGTTTTCAGTTTTTTCTTTGGTGTCACCATCAATATGGGTGTGACGAAGAACAATGAGCGACTACTCATGGCTCTTTTTCAATCTTCATATTTGTGGTGCGATCAGAATAGAGCACTAGTGATGTATACTTCTGACTATACTTCTTTTCCCCATCTCAACTATAATATTCATTATCTTTGTGTGGGTGGGAGGTTTGGGGGGGGGGGGGGAGGCAGTGGGGAGGTACCATGATGACATATATATTCTGAATTTGAATATACATCTTGTTTTTAAGGTTCAATTATCAACTTAGATGTTGATTAGCTATGTTTTTTTATTTCTAATTCATATGGTATGTATCTTTATATTTTTATGCAGATCATATATCTTGGAATGATTGGAGCCATTTATTACTTTATTGTGAAATCATTGTTCACTTATCTTCCTGGTTATTATCTTAGTGATATACACAGGTATTATGGAGATAAATATTAAATATTTTTACATTATGGTTATGGAATTCTCGGTATTTAGCTACTATTTATTTTCCTTTTTTGGAAACCTTTACATGTCATTTTAATTTTAGGTACACAAGCTTGTTGGGAGTTGGTGTGGGGATCGTACTATTTCTGTTGACTAGTTTTTCTGATCCGGGAACTGTAAAAAATGAGAATGTATCTCAATATCTGTCAGCTTACCCCTATGATAATATAATATTCTTTGAGAAAGATTGTTCAACTTGCAAGATCCCAAGGTTATCTCACCACTCTAATCATCAGACTTTGAACTCCTTTTCTTCTGTAATAGTAACTGATTGACTCTCATCTCCTTCCTCTATTTAGACCTGCAAGGTCCAAGCATTGTAGTGTTTGTGATCGCTGTGTGGCTCGCTTTGACCATCATTGTGGATGGATGGTATGCTTATTTCTATTCTCTTTGTTTCTTCCTTAGAAAATTTTCAATTTCATAGGCAGGTAAATGTATCAGCTACAATTTACATTTACTTTAGGGGTTTTATATTTTGTTTCTAACTGCTGCAGAATAATTGCATAGGAGAAAGAAACAACAGATACTTTATGGCTTTTCTTCTCTGGTGAGAAAATTAGACTTGAAACCCGTTTCTTGTATAAACAATAAGAACATCTTTAAATTTTTTAGTAGTTATGCTTATTCAGCTGACATTACATATCTTTCTTTCACAAAACAAGATTTTATCCCTTGTGTCAAAATTGTTATGAATGCAGAGCAATTTGTTTAAAGAGAAAACTTTTTTCAATTTCTGTCTATGATATTGTGAATTCTTGGAGATGAAAATTTGACTATATGGGGACAAATGTTGGAGAATTCTCGCATAATAATGCAACTCAAGGGATAGAACGTCCTTCTATGCTGCCCCCTGAATTTTGCTTCATTTCTTCTGCAGGCATTTACTTCTTTGTGTGTATGGAGTTGTGGCCATTGGATTGATTCTTGCTGGCCGCCTGAAAGAACAAAGGGTTATAGATATATTGACAAGTTAACTTAAATGCCCCTATTGTTTTCCTTTTTGATGAGTTACTTTCTTACCGCTCTGAATCTATTTATTTATATTTAAAAAAATATTATTTTTGGCTTTGCAGTATATTATGGTGTTGAAAATTCTTACAGAAGTTTGGCTCCACATCTTGTGCAGGTAAATCAATATTCATTTTTTCCCTCACTTTTACTCAATGGATACAAAATACTCACGCTTTTGCACCTGGTGTGATGGTTCAACAGCAAGAACCAGTTTAACTTGGGGGGGGGGGGGAGAGGGGTGGGGATTTAGTAAGCAGGAGGTGGCATTTGGTCTTGAGCGACCGATCTGGCAGAACAACAGAAACGATAAATTATCTTTTCAATCCCAAAGATTCAGTTTTGTTCAGTTGGTTCTATATCTGTAATCCTATAAGGAGAGTGATAATGCTCTGTAGTGAGGAATTTCTGCTCTTATATAGTTTCTTAATTCATTTAGAATCTTTTTGTCTAAAGCTGGTTATAAAGGGAAGTAGAATTCCTTACTCAGAGTTGTCACCTCCCTGTTCAAGATGCAAGAGTGCGTTTTTTCTTTATAGTAAGAAAGCCCACATGCTTACTTTCTCTTTTACCTCTTGATCTTGCAGAAGAAAAGAAACGAAAAATTTCCTATGACTTCTCTCATTTTGGTCCTTTGCTTTGTTATGGCTTTTTAAGAATTTAGCTTTGCCAGTTTCAGTTATCTTGCTTCTGATTTTTAAGTGCCAATAACCTCCTTTTACTATTTTACAATATCTTCACCAACAAAGCAGGAGACTAGCATACTAGAAGAGGTTAATAGAAAACTACTATTATCCTTTGTTAGGCTCTCTACTTGTTTTCATATTTTATCTTGTTGGTACCATTATTAAAATAACCCTTTATCTTTGAATTAATTTATGTCTTATCACTACTGCATATCTTTTGTTCATTGAATCTTCCTTCATCCTGTCATTTTTTATGCATGTGATAATTTGCAATTATAGTCCAATTTTATATTCCCTTTGTTCAAGATTGAATCCTTTGGCTTTCCTTTGTGCTGTCAGTATCATCATTCACCGGCTATTGTAAGTAATATTTTCATTTTTCTCATTGCAGTGGTTGTTGAGCTCTTTCAATACGCAAGTACTTATAATGGTGTTTCTGGCCATAATTTCCCTATTACTCGGTGGCTTCTTTGTGTATCATGCTAAATTATGTATCACAAACACAACAACAAATGAGGTTTGTATTTTTCCAATATATTTCTCTGCTCATTCTCCTATTTTTTTCCTTTAGGCTATACCAAGGCTATTTTTATATGATTGTGGTGTATCTTAATATTTTCTTGTTCTTCTTATCTACGATGCTTCACACTTGACTTTGCAAGGGGGGAATAGGAACAATAAACCTTATTTTATCATAGTATGTCAATGGATTAAATTAGCTTACATTCTCACAAAGTATAGAATAGTGAATTTGCAAATGAAGAAAATGGGATACTCGGGAAACTCGTACTTCTGGAAGTTTGACCTTGGAAGATGTCAGTTTTAGTTTCTCCCTTTGGCAGGCAGCATGTTGGGCTTTCATTTTATTATATCAATTTTATACTTGAATAGATTCAGGAATAATCTTGAACTTTATATGCATTGGAAACTAGAGTGGTGCAGCATTAATCTGTTAAATGTTCTTCTATGTTGTAATTAATCAGACATAGAACAGAAAGTCAGAAGCTATCTTTTGAAAAGTTTTTTGATTTTGTATTTTGCCTCTGGCTGTTATTTTGTTACAATAGAAGGGGTGTACCAGTGATTCTTTGAGCACTTTGACCCTGTCCTGGAACTATTTGTTCTGTACCATTTGCATAACTAGGTGTTTAGTTGCTTTCCATGTCTTGGTAAGTAGCCCTACTATTATGACGATGTGCTCAGAAAGTAGTTTTGACACATGCAGACAACCTTTCCCCCTAGACCCCCCATTTAGTTTCCACAATCACCTGTAGCATTTACAGCTTTTTATTTTGGACATTGCACTGTTAAACCGCTTGTCTTGTAAAGAAAGACTATTTATGGTTGATTTGCATTAATGTGACAACTGATAGGATACGAAAATAGAGATTCAAATAATGGGGAACTTGCAAAATAAAACAATACAAATATAATGGGGAACTTTTTATTTATTTATTATTATTTAAGATGCCCATTTATCCAATACAAGGATTTGTTCAATTATTCTATCCAACACTTCCTCCATCCTAAATTGAATATCCATTTTTCTATCTTAGAATGTTAAAAAATGAATATCTTCCCTAAAATAAATACAAATACATTTTTCATCTTAAGTTTCACAAGTAGCCTCCTTAACTAAGTGATTCAATATACCCTAATACATGGGTCCATCACTTACATTAATAATAAAGATAATGCGGTAACTTACTAACGGTCAAAGAGTCTCTCCTTTAGTTGTTAGTCTTAGTCAAAAAGATATTCAGATTTGGACGAAAGGAGTAATACAAGAGATAAGGTCAAGTTTGGATCTTGTAAGGTTTTGAGAGACCTTGGATAAGTGCTGCAGTCCCAAGACCAGAGATTTCCTCAGTTGACAGCCCATGCATGAAAGAAAATTGTGGTGTCATTAAATAATGATTTAAATGCACAGAAATAGTTTAACTAAATTTGCTTCTTGCAAGTTTGTTTTAGATATCTACTTTTCTCTTCAGTAAAACACCCAACCAAGCCAGAATTTTATACATATTGTAATAGTTTCAAATGCTTCAATTTGATATTTATCTTGAAAAATGGTTTTAACGTTTAGCCACTGAGGAGTTTCCTGTGTCATAAAACACATGAATAAAGGAGAAAGCTTCCAACTTGCCCCTAATATACACCAAATTTTGAGTTCTCAAAAGTTTACATTAGTTGTGGTTTGATTTTATCAATGTGCACACACACCTTAACCTTAGGTTGTCTTGTTGCTTTTCTCAACTTCGTTCTCCTTTTCCCACTGTCTTTCTCTTTTGGGTCTTGTTTATGCATTGAAAATGTGTAAAGAGTTCAGAATTATAACCTTTCAAAGAATCAAAAGGTTGGCACTTTTGATGCCTATGGTTCAAAAGCTATGGAATTAGAAAGCTAGGAAGCCTGGAAATAAATTCTTCTTGATTTCTAGTCTTACTGAAGTTGCTTATCGCATGTGATGCTGCCTGCTGTCAGCTTTAAAACTACAGCACCTATGGTGATGTGGCTGCTGAGTGAGCCTTATTACCAGGGCACTTATGAAACTCTAAAGAAGTCTTTTCCTTCTGAAATGCAGAGTTTCAAATGGGAAGATTACCTGCGCTTACAAAGGAAGATAAACGAGGCAAAGGCAAGTGAGACAGCGTTGAAAGACAGTTTAAGTGAATTGAACCACTGGGAACCACCTGAGAGTAAATGGAAGGCTATCTTTAGAAGATCTCGTCTACAAGAAGTGAGCGTTGTCAAGAATAACATTTACGACAGAGGCTTGTTCCAGAACATCTGGGAGATTATCTTTCCATTTTCATCAAGAAGGTCATTTTCACAAAGGAAATCAAAATCGAGCTAGAAGTGGCAAGATGTTGTTCCTTTGTTATTCATTTGTAGGACAGGCTAAATAGGAAGCCAATTGATTTATTCTCTACGGTTATTTATTCTTCTTGTATTCTAGTTTTGTTACTCTGGTAGCTAAGGTGTCTTGCAACTTTGAGGGCTCATTAAGGTGTAAAAAATATGAGTATTTGTAGTCAACATATTTATAATGTGCAAGATTTATATTTTGTATATGTGGTTAGAAATTGATGCACTAGATATTGAACCATTTCAATTTCTTTATGTTCAGAGAAATTAAAGAAATGGAGAGATGGAGTTTTTGATGGTTTGTTTGGATTTTGAGTATTTTCAAACCAAATTAAATATTTTGGTTTGAGAAATTTGAAATTAAACTAAATCATTCAATACTTCAAATTGTCGGTTTGGTTGGTTTTGGTCGGCTTTAGATTTTTTATTTTATTTTTTACAGCATATTGTGCGCAGCAAAAAACATAAATAGGTAAATAAATGCATGTCATTTTCACTAATAGAATCACAAAAAAAAAAAAAAATTCAATAGAATAAATCAATTTGAATTACACAATTTTTATAGTCCATAAATCAACATAATTTTAATAATCCTTTAATTGAATATTTTTTTGCAGGTAAACTGTAGCAATCATTGTTTGATGTATTGTGTAAATTAGAGTAGATGACTGTACAATTTTTAAAGGAGAGTTGTGGTGGGAAAGAAATGAATATTCTTGCATAGATTGTAATATTATAAGAGAAGGAAATGCAAAGAGTCAACAAAAGGGTATAGAATGTGGAGGGAAATTAAGGGATTAATGTTTTATATATGCTCAGGCAAAAATAAATTAATTAAGTGGTACATTTCACTCATAGAGGTCGTAAATTTGAGTTTTGCAAAATTTTTTTTTTGTATATATATACTAGACATATTGAAAAAGCACAAGGGCAACATCTCTATCAAGGTATGGCTTCTAAATGCCTAATAGAGTCAATTCGCTTGATTTCTTTGAGTTGTGGTATAGAGGACATTTCAGCATTAAATTATATCTCATTCCTTACTGCATCAAGAGCACGAATGATAGAAGTAAAGGTATCTTTATTTAAGGAAAAACTCCTTAAGAGATTGCATGGCAAAATGAATGAAGTGTTGAGCTTGTTTCTGAAACTTAAATCTTATGCGCTTGCATTCTTTTGTGATGAGATACAACTGAATGACTGTATTTGGCCACCCATTTTACCAATCATTGGAATTACATCCTATTGTCATGCTTACCTCAGGGCATAGCTCTAGTCTTAAAATAAAGAAATGTGGAAATAGTGCTGACTTTACTTCAAGCTTAGAAAGGCAAGATTTTTTTTTTTTTTTTTCAACCTCTGTAACCATCTTCAAGAAGAATTTTTTTCCCTTAAATAATTTTAAAATCCTAACATATGAATTCCACACCAGACACTAAATATATATTATTAGATATTTCTAATTTAAATTTTTCACACATTTACTACTTATTAACTATATTTCAGCTATTTATTAATTATCCAACATATGGAATCCACTTATCATGGACTCATACATCCAATTCATAACTATAAATCAATCTTATTCAAATACTTTTTTCCATGTTATTTTCAGTATAAACACAAAACTTAGCATCGCGTCCGATTATAGCCTTAGAAATCTGGTTGTGTTTGGATAGGTGGATCTGGTATGGAACTATGTGGTTGCAGGTGTGATGAGAATCAGCTTAGAATAATAAATAGATGTTAAGTGACCGACATTCATGTTTAATCATTCTATGAATCCTTTGATTGAGAGACTTGAAGTTTCCTCGTCCAGTGACAAGTGTCGTTTTGCATGCACCAAGTCATCAATACCCCATTCTGATTTACTGGTCATCCATATATGTTGAGAGAACTTCTTATTGAACAGAATTTTCTTTTCATATTCTTAATCATTTGATGTAAAATCTTACTCAAAATACTTGTGTAATTATGTAAATGACTAAGATTATGATGGATAAGCCTCATCCTTTCTCCCGCTGCATGATCCGTGGTTTTCTATTAAGTAAATGTGTTAGTGTGTTCATTTGTTACTTGCTTTTTGCAGGAGCTCAGTGACATGACTGCCATCAAGGCTGAGGATATCTTGACCACTCTCCAGACCTTAGAGCTGATCCAATATCGTAAGGGGCAGCATGTTATTTGTGCAGATCCCAAGGTCTTGGATCGCCATCTCAAAGCGGCAGGCCGTGGTGGTCTAGAAGTTGATGTTAGCAAACTGATATGGACACCTTACAAGGAGCAGAATTAATCATTTTTTTGTTGTTGCTGATTCAGGGGCTTATGTTTAGCCTCCTTGTACATGTACTATAGTCAAGGTAGAAACTAGGAGATCTCTCAGCTGTTGGCTTCAGGCTTAGGACTCAACTTCTGTGATGGAGGTATTAACTATTAACAGACTCTAATCAACAGTTTGTGTAACATTGTTATACGTGGAATGTGCATTTTGTGCTGTGTTATTTTTTGGATGTTTGACTTTGTCCTTCCAGTGGCATTGGTCATGCTATGATGTGGTCTATTACCTCCTTAATAGATGCAATTGTTGGAATGCGTTCACCATGATAATACATCAGGATGACTTATAGATGCAAGTACATATTTCAACTGGCTCAATGTTCTTATCTTCAAAAACTTTTTCGTTGAAATTTAGCAAAGGACTTTTGGGAGATTATAACTTATTGAGGTACAAAAATATTTGAAAATAAATGACAGATTTTTATTTATTAAGCTATTGGAAAAAATGCTTTTTAGGACTTTTTTAATATATATATAGACATTTTCTTGCACAACTTGGGGTGGTGAAAAGGACTAAGAGCCCTATTATTATTTATTTATAAATAGAAAAATGACCATTTTTAGTATATTCACTAATTAAGGACTCTTTATCTTCCTCTTTGATAGATGAAATCAATTTACATACATAATTGATTTACACACACACACACACATATATATATATATATATATATATATGTAATATACATGACATTATCCTAAATATATACATTAGATTAGAATTTATCCATATCTTATTCATTTATATACTATTAATGCAAAAGGTAAGATTTTGTCTTCTATTAATATAAAAAATAAAGTAATATCCCCAATTAATATCTAATTCATTTGTCCTTCATTGAGTGTATGTTTCTCTCAAGATACACATGATTGCATACCAAGCATGACAATTAAATATTTACAGTGACCATAAATCATATAGATATCCTACAAAATTATCAAAATAATATGTTTACATGATAGTTTGTGATTATGTATATATAAGATATATATATATATATATTTGAGTTAAAAATGAAGTTATATTTTGAGTCGTGCATTAGTTATCCACTCGCGTGTCGTGTCGTGGTACCACGCTCAGGCTCCCTGTCCACCTTCTGTCTCAACTCTCAACTTCACCGTTTGCCGCTCCTCGTCGATTCTTCTTGCCCTCTTCTCCGCTGCCCACGAGAAAACAGCACCAAAAGTAGAGATCAATCATATAATTGGAAATCTCTTACAAGTAATTTCAGACATAATCAATTTCCTTTTGTTTTATTCAGTTTATTTTTCTGCGCCCTTTACATTGAAAGGAGTGATTTTGTTGCTATATCAAATTGGGGAGTACTCTGTGGAGGGCAATGGAGGTTTTATTAGTATAGCATTAACTTTGCATCTTGGGATTTTTTCTTCTTCTGTAGACATCCGTATAGTCATTCGTAATCTTCTTACAGGCAAGTATGAAGTTAAAACTTTATTTGAAAACTAGGTAGCCGTTTGATATTTTCATTCTTAACTGATGATGGAATTCGAAGTGAAAATTTTTTCAATTTATATTTATGGTTATAAGTTTATATGGTTAGTACTGTGTATTTATTAAATAATATGACTAATTTAACAACTAATTCAAATACTCTATATTTATTTCGGAATACCTAATTCAAATGGCTAGTTATTCCAAAGACAATAAAAAAACCCTTCAAAATTGGGGAAAGGATCATTCTACTCATTTACACTTTTATGACTTATTAGTAGTAAAAATAGATTGGTCCTTTTTTCTTCTTCCCCTTTTATGGTCATATATGATGGTTCTAGAACCTGTACCAATGTTTACAATTCATTTTGATTGGAAGCAGATGAGAATGATGCGTTTTGTTGCAATATATATGTAAGTAAACTTGAAAATGAAGGAGACAATTTTTGTTTTGCATTAAATTGCAATTCAAATTCCTTTGATCTGAATTTCCATAATGAGAAGTTGCTATCTGCTAACATGCAGAACGTCAATGTTTTATGCTTATGCAAATGCAAGCTCAGTACCAAATTAGTTATTTCTCTGGGCATTTTTCAACTTGATATTTGACAGGAAATTACTCACCTCAAATCAATCATTCTCTTTGGAATTGCTAACAGAAATGTTTTGACTGGAATTAGTCTCTTCTGCTTTTTTCCCATGCCAATGCCTTTGCATATTATAGCTCAGAAATTATATGGGTTAGAAGTATAGTAATGGAAATTAGACAGCTACATAATGCATTTACATAACGTGTCAAAGATAAATGACACAATCTTAACACATTTCTTGAATGTGTTTTAAACCTTGATGCCCATAAATTTTAAAATTTTGGGGAAAATTACTGAATGTGTCCTTGAATGTGTCTTACTGTCTTTAGAACAAATGATGAATTTCTATAATACATTGAGTGCCTTTTTTAAACATCCCCAAACTAGGGCCATTCACGAAGTGGTTCAGTAAAAGTGGGCCAATCATGGCAAAAGCCCTGCTTCATTTTTCTTTGGTGTATCTGCTTTTAGAATTGATACAATTTACTTTAGCCCTAAATCCTAACCCCAAATTTGTTATGATCTGTCTGATGCTCCCAATTTTTGTCTCATACCAGGTAGATTAATTACACTTTCTTCTAATTCTTTGTTCTCTCTGATTTATGTTAATACAGCTCTAAGTTGAATCTTTGCTATGATGGTATAAAAAGCAGCAATCTTTGCATTGAATTTCTTGCAGTATCTTGATAATCTCAGATTAATTTGATGTCATCTTTTTCTTGTTACCTGTTAGGAAACTTTTCTCTTTTTAAGTTGAATTTTTTAGTTGCAGCAACCAATTGCTTGAGGAACAATAATTTTGCTTTGCATATGAGGGTTTTCTTATTTCCTTGGGAAGTAAAATTTTTGTTGCTTAAATTTGTTCTTATGTTATTATGACCTACATCAGAGTTTGTGGTTTATTCATAGATGGGAACTTAAGGTTTGTCAGTTTTTTCTGTGGCAGATAATTGTGGCATCTGGAATGATTATCTATCTGCAATGATTTATACAGCCATCGACACATTTTACCTAACGGATGAGCAGGTTGAAAATTCACCATCTAGAAAAGATGGGATTGACAAAACCACAGAGATCACCCTCAGAATCTATGGTTGTGATCTTATCCAAGAGAGTGGCATTTTGCTTAGATTGTATCCTCGAATCATTTGTCTACTTCCTAAATATAATCATTAAAGTCATCCTTTTTATATTTTGTATTTCTCGTAGCACTGGCCTTTAGTATGTCCTTAATATGATTTATTTCAGACCTCAAGCTGTCATGGCAACAGGTCAAGTTCTGTTCCACCGTTTTTATTGTAAAAAATCATTTGCTCGGTTCAACGTGAAGGTGCCTTTATATTCAATATCTTTCTCCTTTCCCTTATAAGTGCTTGTGTTTCTAATACCTCCGGTGACATAGTTGCTAATTCTTTTGACTGTCAGCGGGTAGCTGCAAGTTGTGTTTGGCTTGCATCAAAGCTCGAAGAATGTCCTAGGAAGGCTAGGCAAGTCCTCATTGTTTTTCATCGCATGGAATGTAGGAGGGAGAACTTGCAATTGGAGTTTTTGGATACATCATCCAAGGTGAGAGGTTGGCTTCAAGTAAGGTCAAACCTGCTAATTCGTTCTGTTACGCCAGTTGAGTTATTAACTGTTTCTTTCCTTCCTAGAAGCTGGTAATTTTTATTTGTTTAGGATCTTAAGGGAAAAAAAAGAAAAGAAAAAAAAAAAAGAAACATTCAGTTCAACTACTCAAGGAGAGAAAGACTGAATTCATATAATTAATCAATAATCACATGACTAAGTTATCTTTGTTCTTTTCCTGTTGTTTTATTTTTTCTCCAGAGATATGTGGAATTGAAGCATGGTTTGATAAGAACAGAAAGACATCTTTTGAAAGAAATGGGCTTCATTTGCCACGTAGAGCATCCACATAAGTTTATTTCAAATTATCTTGCCACGCTTGAAACACCTATTGAATTGAGGCAGGAAGCATGGAATCTTGCCAATGATAGGTATTCTACTTATAAGAAAGACTATCAGACCTGTTATTCATTTTCCTATCTGAATATGGTGTTTTTGCATATCACTGAGCATCATTTGTTAGGTTCAGAAAATCTGAACCAATGATTTGGTCATTTAATGCTACCCTCGAAGAACAAAACTATTGGGAAAATGACTCCATTGGGAAAATAGTTTTCAGCTGTGGTTCTCTATTTAGATAAAATATTAGTAAAAATAACTAGATGGTTAAGAAATGGTCTAGGATATTCTAAGGAAAAATATCATATGATATTTTGGTAGTTTTATTTTTATTATTTTTTTAAAATTATTTGATGGGCTAGAAACTCTTGCATTTGGTAACATAAGAAGGTTTGCAGAGATTACAAATTTGACATGATTTACATATCTGCATGCCTACTTTCTTAGTATTATGTGCTTCTTGTTGATTGCTATGTGCTCATATCTTAAGAAGTTTTGTTATTTGGATTTGCTTTGTTAGTTCATTTCTTCCCATTGCCTTGCTGTGTTCATTATGCTTATTTAGTGTGTGCACTTTATTATCAGTCTGAGAATGGTTATTTGAAGCCTTTAAAATAAGAGTGATGGAGCTTGCGTGACTTGATATTTATGAAGATGACCATCATTCTTTTTGGCTTTAGGAGTCTTTTTATGTCTTGTTTCAGTTTATTCTTGGATGCTCAAGTTACTTGGTTATTTATCCCTTGTAGCTTGTGCTACACTAATGTCTATCATAAAGGATCTAGGGTTTTCTATTGCAAACTTCCCAAGCATATTAAAAAAGGAATTTTTGCAGTAGTTCAATATTTATCCTCTGTCCTCTAGAGTATGATGGTATTTAATAGTCAAAGAAAAAAACTGGTCAAATATACACATACACTCACATCTTTGGTTTCTTTATTCAATAAATGGGAAATAAATTTAACAACCTTCTTGATTAGGTAAAATAACATCTAAAAAGGATTGGAGGGAGTAATATTGAAGTGGTGCCATGAACATAGAGCTTAATCTGATCTCTGGTAATCTAGTGACTTGATAAAATAAGAGTTCGGTGTTTCTCTTGATGATAATAGATACCAGCGACTGGGTTGGTTGAAATGGCGTTTTATGGAAAAGGTGATGGTTGTCATGTTACCTTGTTAAAATGAAATCTTTGTTAGTCAAATTATATCTTTTCTGTTGTATTGTAATATTAGGTGACTGGTGGCATATATTTTGTGGGTCAGTTTTATGTGTCTTTTTCCTTGTATCTGTAATCCAGTACGTTGTTTTCTCCTGGTCAGTTTCTAAAAGTGGTGTTTTTTTTTTGGGGGGGGGGGGGGGAGTGAGTGGGTGGGGTAATGAGTTATTGTTCTTTCCAGAAAAGAATTAAGGCAACGTGGAATTATTTATTTGTTCTTGTGTTTAGCAGTTCACTGTGGGATTATCTATTTGTTCTCGTGAGGTTTCTGTACTTTTCCTCCTTGGTTATTGCATTTTCTTTCTGACGTTGAAAAGCATCTGAGATGGCTTATTATGCACTTAGAATTTAAACATCATGATTACATGCATAACCGTTTATAAGGTGAGGTCATTTAAACTTTAATTGATTCACTTGTCTTTGCCATCTTATATTAAATTTCACCATTTATCAACTATTTTGTGCAGCTTGCGCACAACTTTGTGTGTGAGATTCAAGAGTGAGGTTGTGGCTTGTGGAGTCGTCTATGCAGCAGCTCGTAGATTTCGTGTGCCTCTCCCTGAGAATCCTCCTTGGTGGAAAGCTCTTGATGCTGATAAATCTGGTATAGATGAAGTTTGCAGGGTCCTTGCCCGCCTATATACCCTTCCCAAGGCACCCTATATACCTGTATGCAAGGAAGGAGGATCATTCGCAACATCTAATGAAGTATGGGATTCATCATCCCAATCGGTTGCAAAGGTGAATTTTCTTCATGTAGCCTCGTATATAACCTGCAGGTTTATCTGGATTTTTGCATGTGTCAGCCTGAAATGTGGAATTGAGAAATCCAGAAGTGTAGAACTCAAATCTTGTTTATTTTTGTTTTGTTCAGGACGGTTTCTTGAATGACTCAACAGTGAATGAGGATATTAGCTCTCCCAAGGGGACATCTACTGCGGCAAATCAGGAATCTGGGAAAGATTTAAAGGTTAAATTGGTGGTTGACAAATTGAAGGAGTCAAAGAAAAGTGAGGATGTATCAAGAAGCACGGCTGCTGAGGGAGAGTCAAGAGATGAGCTTGTTTCAAAATCAACAATTGAGCACAGAACAGAGGCCAGTGGTGAAAGGAACAAGGATAGGGATAGGGAAAGAGAGAGGGACAGGGAGAGGGAGAAGGAGAGAGTAAAGGCACGTGACCGTGATAGGGGCAGGGAATCTGACAGGGAATGGGAAAGGGAGGATATTGAAAGAGAGAGGGATAAAATGAAGGACAGGGTTCATCATTCAAGGGACAAAGCAAAGGTTTCAGGTCAGTGGTTTTATTATTTTTTTGTATACATGGATTATCTTCTCTCATTTTCTAAGTCTAGCTAGCAATGTGGTTTGATATCTGAATATGCTCTTTCCACACTTCAGGATATTTGGAGAAATCAAAACATAATCTATCTCGAGGTAATAAATTAATAAATTCTTTTGTTGTTTTTTTATTGGGATTCTAGCTATAACTGACATAATGATAAAGCTTTTTTATCTCTTCTTCTTCCAGATCGTGATTACCACAACTCATCAAGGGAGAAAGACCGCAGAAGGCATCACTGATATGCTTGCATTGGATGGTAGGTTGAACCTATTTCATATCTTCTAGAGCTGGCTCTTTAGCTTTCATCATTCCTTTATCGTAGCAAGGTTCTCACTTATCCGTAAAGATAATGGAGAGTAATTGTTTTATATATTCATATAGAGAAGCAAGAACAAGATTTATGCTGTGAAAGTTCAACTTTTGGCTTATCAAGTAGTTCAAAGGTTTCTGACATAAGAAGATTGTAAGGACAATTTCTGATATGCTTCCTCTATATTACTTTTCATATCTAGTTATTTTCTCCTAAAAGTAGATACCTTCCAGCGCACTTTACCTAGGAGCTTCCTTCTGTTGCTCATTTGTTTATACCAGTGAACACCAGTGTAGTGGTCTGGTGGTCAAGTTTGTACATCGAATAGTCAAGTTTGTACTTGGGATAGTATTGAGGATGTGAAACCCGTAACTTTAACGACTATAATAGTGTTATATGATTGAAGTAAGCTTGCTCTATGACATCTGAGTTATGTTAAAAGGGACATTGTGTAGTAGTTAAGTTTCTTTAGACGGAACACTAGTGTCGATTTCTACGTAGTTTTTAATTCACATTTTTTAAGAAAAGGGATTATACTATTACATTGTATCCGGTTTTCTACATGTAAAACATGGGAAAAAGGTGTTGTTACATCATTTCTTGACTGAGAAGTTCTTGGCTGTTATCAAGTAGTCTAAGCAGTTTGAAGAAATCTCAAAGCATCTCTCTGTTTTTTATTTTTAGCTATAATGCAGATATGTTCCTTTAGCCTTTGGTAAAAATTTTACTTCAGAAAGAAAAAAAATATGGTAGAGAGAGAATGGTTGGGAGAAGAGCACTTTACATCTGAATTTTAAGAAGCTTTTAAATAAACTCAAATCATTGTTAAGATTGTACATTAAATTATGAACTTTTCTCGAATTCCACAAGCTTCAAATAAAGAATTTGTTTACTTGACTGCTGAGTCAAGGTAATTTAATTTGTATTTTGGATGGCTAATTTGTATCTTGTGGAAGTTACAATTTTTTATCTCATATTGGGATTAGCCACAAATCTTTCCCAAGTGAAGTTGAGGCTTAGATGGGGGAAGCATGAATATCTCTACTTGTATACTATGAAAGAATGGAGAAAAATTGTTCATATTTCCTTTCCTGAATAAGCATTGGAAAAAACTACTGCACTTTAAGTATTTCTATACAATATTCGAATTATAGATATCCCTCCTCTTGAAGCATACCATCTCTCTCATTTTTGTATGCAATCAGTCATCGGCTTACCCATTTTTATCTTGATATTTACATTGATTCAGAGCCAGCAGAAATCTTCAAGGTGGATTTCTAGAAGCAGAAGCATGGGGCATATAGGTAAGAGGTTTGATATCCCTGCAGCGCATGTAAGCTAAGAATTGCCCTCGTAATTCTTCCAAAAGAGACTGAACGACCAATATTTCTCCAGCAGCAGAAAGGTAAAGAGATAATATATCGTGAATGAATGACCTAAATATAGATTGGAAGCAAGAGAATAAAGATTCTGTTTGGATATTAAAAATGAATAAATTTGCACTATAAAACAATCCAAACGTAACAAAATTGCCACAAAAGCAATTACTTGCAGAGAACTACACAATAATTATTTGTTCAGTTCTAACAGCTTAGCAGGGAACCATATGATGACACAATCAGAAAGAAGCATCCAATTTCAAAGTGGCACAAAATGAAAAAAATTACCATCCACTCTAATCTTTTAACAAAGAAGATTATCTTTTATATTCTCTTATTTCATACAGAATTCTTTTGACAAAGAAGGTACATTCCATGTTATTTTTTAATGTTAAGAGAACGATATTACGCAATATACTTAGAATTTGTAATAATTGAAGTTTGGAAAAAAGTGTAGCTCTATAGCAAAACAGGATCATTGCTGAAAAACTTTTTAAAAAGTGAATAATAATACTTTACCATGCACTTCACGCCTGGGAACAAACTGAACAATGTTCCCTTGTAGCAACCCTTCCAGCAAAACTCTCTAATCGCTTCCCTTTATCAAAAAGCCATCTTCAACATGTCTGCTTTTGCATAACCCATCCATTAAGATACAATGGGTATGAAATCAGGCTCAGGGCCAATACCTGCAACTTGCATCTCCTGAAAAGCATTGCAAGCCTAGTCACTTCTGAGGCATTAACCTGAAGAAACTTTTGCAAGATGGTACTAAATGTGCCAATTTGAGGTTTCAAAGCTTTCTGAGCATTAACCTGAAAAGATGTATGCTCATTGTACATAACAGAAGACACATCATTGGTTCCCACACAATAAGCATTCAATTATTATCTCCTTAATTCCTTTCCCTTTCTTCTCTTCTCCCACATTCCGAGTGCAAGGGTAGGGATAACCAGAATATCAACAATTGGGAAAGTAATTAATCAATCAAGACCTGCTAAAGTTGAAGAATATCATGGGAGAAATAATCCAGCCATATGGGATCAACATCTAGTAGAAAATGAGACTAGCAGTGGATCCGTGTCTATGTAGAAAGGTTTAAATACATTACTGGAACAACAGTTATTCGAGCAATAAGAAAATTCACAACCAACAACAAACAAGGCATTTCAAGGTGAATATTATTCCATGTACAAAGAATCACCTATCAGAACAGAGAAACCCCGGAGCTCTCCTTAACTCTGTCTCAAACATTTTTTTTCCCTCTTTCTATAGACATCGTTCATATGCTTCCACTCTTCAGGGGACACTGAAACAAAAATTAGCGATTTAGTTGTACGTTGAGATTAAATATAAGTGAATTAATTACTAAGTGAAACTTGTGATATTTGTCAAAAGCTAAACAAAGAAAACACAAACTGGAATTATGGGAAACTGTGATTGAATTTCTCCAGATAAATGTGCTTAGATTTACTCACATGCTATTAGTGGCATATCGAAAGCTGGGATCAACCTGAAGTGGAGGTGAATTGCAATTCAGCAAAATTGATGAACACTTTGAGCATTTCATCTCCATCTTCTTTGATTTGTCTTGCTGATTTTTCAATGGAGTCTCCGCACCACTGGACATCAATCATCTGTAGGGTAGGTACTTCTACAATGTCCACTGGAATCTCTAGGTTCTCACAGGATCTCAATACCAATTGCTCAAGTTTGGGAAAATGACCACTATTGGCATTCCATTTGGCAAAGTCAAGGTTGTCCAACTTCAGATATTTAAGTTTATGAAATTCTCCTTCCACCATTTCCCACTCTTCCCCAACAAAGGCCCGGGAGAGTAATTTGAGAGCTTCAAGATTTTTTAATTGACCAATCATTGAGATCTTGTCCCATGGAAGGCGAAAGTTCGAGAGAGTCAACTTTTTCAAATTTGAGGGGAAACAAAACTCACCGGAATCAAGATCCCGACCATAATATGTTATCTTGAGTGATTCTAGCTGATCTAGAACTTCCAAACTTGGAAAGTGATTGCAATTCTGAGTAGCATCTTGAAATTCTGAAAATATGCATTTCAGCTTTCTGAGATTGGGAAATTGCTTCAGAATATAGTTTGTCTCTTCCCCAAAAGGAAGAAAGAGAGAAGAAATGGTAACCAAGCAATCCAGTTCAGAGGAACTTCCATGTTGATAATCTTGCAAATTGATACCAACAAAATCACTTACACGAATATGCCTTAACCGTTTCAAGCACCAGATTGTCTGGGTTACTATTCAAATTTAATCTTGCAATGGAAGTGGAAAAAATTAAATTGGATTCTTACTTCTATAAAAAGAACTTTTATCTCTTAGTTAAATTTATATTTAACAAAAAAATTTTAATTAAAATATTTTAATTGTGATATTTTGAGCCCTCATTAAAGTAAAATGATCGATTAGTATAGTGGGTTTGGACACATATATAATATTGATCGAATTTCGTTATCAATTTCGATTTGTTTTTTTTTTATAATTTTCTTTACCTATTAAATTGCTAATATTCTTTTTTTATTAAATAATATTCAATAATACTTTTGAGTTGAGTTTTATTAAATTACTAATATTTTTTTCTTTGTTAAATAATATTCAATAATACTTTTGAGTTGAGTTGTATTCCGTTGTATGATGTACTATTTATAAGGAAATATTTGGAACTCTCACATCTTTCCTTGAAACTGGTTATTATTAAGGAAATATTTGAAACTTAAGTAATCCGTCTGTAACTCTTCCTTTTTTTTTAACTCAATTAGGTGTATTGATTAAAGAACTAATATTATTTTAGTATAGTGCTTATTCAAAAATACATTACTATTTATTAGATTATATCTTATCCATTAAATATACTTATTGTTTTTCCAAGGTTCCCTAATCCCTTCACAATAAATGTTTCCAAATTCCAGAGCTTGGCAATGGCCGATGGAACAAAGTCTATATACCCAGAAACTGCTAAATACCTCAACTGCAACAATAGCAATATCCCTTCTGCAAAGGAATTACCCATATTGATGCATTCCAAGTCCAAAACTTTGAGAAGTCTGAAGTTTTGAAAAATGAATGAGATATCATAGGGATATCTTGTATCCTTATCACCAGTGCCAAAGCATAGCAGAGAACGGACATTTGGCCCTCAAGTCCTTGAACCAATGAAATACTTTTGCTTTGAACAGAAACAAAGTCGATGATCCACGTATGTAATAGAACTTGAAGGATGACTTAAATTGGCACTGAAAACATAATCTAGATCAAGAAGAGGAGCATTAGATACGTTGGGCCCTGTAATTACCTGCAAAAAATTATCTTCTTGAGCTTTTGATTGGCAAAGTCTCCTTAGTACATCGTGGGCTCGACAACCTTTAGCCCCACCTCTAGATCTTTGCCGGGAAAGCATTACAAGGCTTCGACCAATTAGATCCATCAAGTAATCTTCTGCAATATCTTCCAAGCTTTTGAAGTCAGTTTTTGGAATGAAGCCTTCGGCTATCCATAACTGAATCAACTTCCGGGCTGGAATATCTTGGTCCTCTAAAAATGCACCAAAGTAAAGAAAACATGCTTTCAGACAATCTGGTAAGTGCTCATAGCTGAGCTCTAATATATGCCTCCACCGCTCTTGTGGATCATCAATGATTCGGGAGCTCAAACTTTCAGCAATTTCATTCCATCGATTATGTTTCCGTTCTATTCTTGCAAGGAGACCCGCCACAGCAACAATTGCTAAAGGTAGTCCTTTACTAGTTCCGGCAATTTTCTCTCCTATCTACTTCAATTCCTTAGGACATGGTTCTTCATGAAATATTTTCTTTTGCAGTAACTTCCAACTTTCACTGTCAGATAATTGCCGAACCTCACGAGGGTTGGTATTGGGGTTAGCTTTCAGAGCCACACAATTATGGCGACTTGTTACTAAAATTCTGCTTTGATCTCCATTAACTGGAAACCTCCTTAACAGATCATCCAGTACATCATCAAACAAAATGAGATACCTTTCAGTATTCAATTTTTTGTACAGCTTAAATTCTAAATCTTCATTGATCATATCCCTTATATCGCCCGTGAGACCAGTGATGTGGCTTAAAATTTCAAGCAACACTTCTCTTTTCCTGTAAATTTCAGAAACACAACACCATGCCCAAATCCGGAATTGAGAAACAACTTCAGGACTATTATACACTTTCTTTGCAAGAGTTGTCTTACCAATCCCTGGCATGCCAACAATTGAGACAGTATATAGCTCCTTGAATCCTCCTATGAGTCGATCAATTACCAATTGCTCCTGATCAACAAGGCACACCACATCTTCATCTATCTTTCGGGTAGTTGCCCTTGATATCATGTGAACTTTTTCATTTTTAGTCCTCCTTAAATGGGTTTTGCTGACCTGAATCTTGATCTCTCTCAATTCTTGTAAGATATTATAAAGCCCCATCATGTAATGCCAATCAGCTTCTTTTCCAGACATAATTGAATCAATGAGATATTCTGCCTCATATGACCCATTTATTACTCTTGTACCAAGATTTTTCAATTCCTGAGACATGACATCCACCACTAAAATATCCTGAAGGCAAGGCTGAAAGAACTCCAGATGCCTTATAATCTCTGCAAGTTGTCCCTTTGTAATGACAGATTCAACTAAATCCATGTTGTAGCTCAACAACTCCCGCAGTTTGCTCAGGAGAGAATTGATAAAACCAACCGTCTTGGGGAAAATAAAACAATGAACACTGAGATAAATCTCTTTGAGCTCTTTCATAATAAGCTTAATCTCATCAATCAAATCAGACAGGATGGGTTCATATTATGGAGCATCTCTTCTGAGTTATTTTGGGTAAGAATCAGGTGATAGAGAGAAATGACCCTTCTAGCCACCACTTCAATATGTGAAAATTCCAGTTTTCCTTTCTTAAAATTTTCTCCTGGTTGATTAATTACAGAAGGTATCAAGAATTTGATACCCTCATGAAGGGATTCTATTCGATCTTTGAAAGTGATCCCCAAACTATCATGCAATTTTAGAAACATTAACTCTCCCCTGAAGAGCAAAGTCTGTAGAAGCAGCTTAAGGTGCAAATTTCTCACCATCTCTTTGTTGATATTTTCATCCCGAGCAGATATCTGAGCCAGTACTGCCTCCTTGGCTTTCTTCCATCAACATCAAGATCTGATTCGAGATATTTGTGGTGCTCCTTTCTAGATATCTGTTGGCGCTCTCTTTAAAGGCATTAATTTCCCTCTCCAAAGGAAGGATAGTATCATCATTTAGTTGTGCCCTTAGGAAGGCCTCTATCTTGATGAGCCAAATATTTTCAACGTAATTCTGAGCCACACTTGAATCTTTTAATTCATAGAGTGAATGGTGGAAATATACTATCTCCATAAGCAGTCTTTTAGTGTCAGCCAAGAAAATCTGCATTTGCACATCCTCCATATCCTCCTCTGGCATATGTTGGACAGAGGCCACCAAGGATATTATTTCGCTACCAAGTTCATAAAGGATGATTGAACCCTGTCATGAGTAGGAAGCTGAAGGCGGTGTCGTTTTACTTAAGCTCAGTCTAAATGAAATAAAAGGGACATGAGGGCCACTTGGCAACTGATGATTAGTGGTCTCTGAAGTTATCGTTTTCACTACCTTCTGGTAGAGTTTCAGAGCATTGCAGAGCAAAAGAGAGGAGGGGGACCAAATCTCTCAGAGAGTACTTGTAGAGCACTTTTGGAAGAGGAGCACCAGATTCGTAGGATTCAGGGTTGGAGCAATCTGATGGCTGAGATGAATAGTATTAGGAGTATTTATAGTTTAGTATGAAGCCAAGTGTGATTGATTTTGTGATTAAACTGGTTACTTCTTGCTTATTGCAATCCTTGAGTTTTCCTTCAATTCTTCCCTCTTCTCATCTACTCGTATATTCCTTCTCTAGTACTACAGATATCTCTGATATCTGTTTATTTAATGAAATTACCTAATCCAGCTTCATCATCTTGTTTGAGATAAGTCTTCTGTTTTGATGCAATTTATTTTTCTGTTTTATTGAGTTGGGGAGGTGACAAGTGGTATCAGAGCAGTTGATTCTCAGAGTAGTGTGTTATCAATCATGAGTCCATCCACCAGGAACCAGGAGTTGACAGACACTGTGGAAAAAATGGAAGAACAGATGAAAGACCTGCAATATCAGATGGAGAACAACACAAGAACTTTACAAACCTTTGAAGAGGCGGTAAAGGAACAAGCAGCAAAAACAAGGGAAAATGAGGGGTGGTTCGATAGACTGTAGAGAACGATGCATGAGCATGGGGTAAGAATGGATTCCTTCTTAAAATCCTCTACCAAATGTCAAAACCAAATGGAGAATGTTATAAGGCAGTCAGCATCTATGTTTCAAATTGTAAATTCCTTAGCTATTTCTATGAAGGAAATCAGTAAGAAACTAGAGGTTAAAGAAGGAAAAATTATTGAGGGCAGTAGTAGTGCAGCAGGAGGAGAAGTGTTGAGCCCTACTAGACTTGTCTTTGGTGGAATGGAGGCAAGGAGTCTAGGCAGTGATAGCCCAGGAGGAAGACATGGGGTAAAACTTCCTAAGGTGGATTTTCCCACTTTAGATGGGGGAGACCCGAGGGAATGGGTTTTTAGGGCTGAGAAGTTCTTCAACTTGCACAGAACTCCAGAAGAACAGAAAGTGGATATTGCTGCCATTTATATGAAAGGGAAGACATACGTGTGGTTGCAAGGGTTCCAAATGGTGAATCCTCAAACGAGATGGAGAGAGTTGGTATCTGCCATGTGCCGTAAATTTGGGCACAAAGATGATGTGAAAATGATGACTGATTTTAGAAAAATCAAACAAAAAGGCACAGTTGAGGAGTATCTTGATAAGTTTGAGGAATTGAGGGCCACTGTGATGAAATGTATGCCAAATGCAAATGAAAAGTACTATGTATCAGTCTTCATTAGTGGGTTGAAACTTGAATTACAACCACAAATAAGGATCCGCTCCTTACCAAATTCTTTGATGGAAGCACTAGAAATGACACTCAATGTGCAAGAGGCTTTGAGCTTGCAGAACAAACCCACAAAGAACCCTGTTAAGGCCACTAGTACAATTGGAAGTTGGAGGATGATTGAGTATAATGAGAAAGGTGGGGAAGGGCAGAAGAAGAAGAGTTTCAAGAAGTTAACTCACGCAGAGCTACAAGAAAGAAGGGTCAAGGGATTGTGTTTCAAATGCGGTGAGAAATATTCCTTGGCCATGTTTGTCCTAGGAAACAACTCAATTTGATGATTATTGATGAACTTGATGCTATTGAAGGAGAGTATTTGCTCATTGAAGGAGAGGAAACGAATGAAGAGAAAAATATAGGGAATGAAGAACTTCAACTTTCAGTCAATACACTCTCTGGACAAGCTAGTTATAATGCTATCAAAATGAAGGGAAAAATTAAGAACAAAATCATCTATTTGCTGATTGATACAGGAGCTACTGGTAGCTTCATCGATAGGAGCTTGGTGAAATGGCTGAAGCTAGCCAAAGAACCTGTAAAACCATTATTAATCACTATTGCTGATGGAAACCAGATGTATTCTAAGGAAATGTGCAAACAGGTGAGATGGAACATGGGAGGAGAGGAGTTTTACCAAGACCTGAGAGTACTACAGCTAGGGGGTATTGATATAATTATTGGGGTGGACTGGTTAAAAGCCTTTAATCTCATTACCTTTGATTTTAAGGCTTTAAGCTTGACCATTCGGAAGGAAGGCAATGAGATAGTAATGATGGGGCTACCGGATTCCAATATACTCAAAGTAGTAGCAGTAGACACGTTGCAAAAATGGTACCAAAATGGGGAAGAAGTGTTTGTAGGGCAATTAATGTCAATGGAGGATGATGGGAAACAGGAAGGGGCTGCTGAAGAGTTGCAAGAGTTGTTAGACGAATTTTCAGAATTGTTCTGTAAACCTCAAGGTCTACCACCAATAAGGGAGCATGAACATAATATACCATTAATGAATGGCGCACAACCTTTTAAGATAAGGCCGTACAGGTATCCTTACTTGCAAAAGAGTGAGATTGAGAAAATGGTTAAAGAGATGTTAGAAGATGGAATTATATAGCCAAGCAATAGCCCATTTGCATCCCCTGTTCTGTTGGTGAAGAAAAAAGATAGGAGTTGGAGATTTTGTGTTGATTATAGACAATTAAACTCTATTACTGTTAAAGACAAATTTTCGATCCCAATTATTGATGAGTTGCTGGATGAACTATATGGAGCTAAGTACTTCTCAAAAATTGATTTGAGGTCGAGGTACTTCCAAATCAGGGTAAAGGAAGAAGATATTTACAAGACTACTTTCAGAACCCATAGTGGTCACTTTGAATTTAAAGTGATGCCATTTGGGTTAACAAATGGACCAGCAACTTTTCAGTCGTTGATGAACAAGATCTTTGCAGATGAACTCAGGAGGTATGTTTTGGTATTTTTTTATGATATTTTGTTTTATAGCCCAGATTTAACCTCTCATGTGGAGCAGCTTAGAAAAGTTTTTGAGAAGATGAGGGTACAAAAACTTTATGCAAAGTTGAGTAAATGTTCTTTTGGTCAAAAGAAAATGGAATACCTGGGCCATATCATCAGTGAACAAGGAGTGGAGGCAGATCCTAAGAAAATTGCTAATATGGTGCATTGGCCAACTCCAAAGACTGTCAAACAACTTAGGGGTTTCCTTGGCCTAACCGGATACTACAGAAGGTTTGTGAAGAGCTATGGTTTAATCAGTAAACCATTGTGCAAATTATTACAGAAAGGTGATTCCAATGGAATGAGGAAGCTGAGACAGCCTTCAAGAAGTTGAAGAAAGTCATGTGCAATTCAACGGTGCTAGCAATGCCAAACTTTGCTGAACCATTTGTGGTGGAAACAGATGCTAGCGATCAAGGAATTGGAGCAGTCCTAATGCAGCAGGGGCGACCAATTGCTTTCTTAAGTGGAGCTTTAGGGGCTAGAAACCTAGGCCTCTCGATTTATGAAAAAGAATTGTTGGCCTTGGCTACTACAGTTGGGAAGTGGAGGCACTACCTAGAGGGACACCATTTTATCATCAAAACTGACCACCAAAGTCTGAAATTTTTGCTTGAACAAAGAGTGACCACAACTGCACAATAAAAGTGGATTTCTAAATTGATGGGGATGGATTACGAGATTCAATACAAAAAGGGAAGAGAGAACATAGTGGCAGACGCATTATCAAGGAAATATGAGTTGAATGAAATGACATCCATAGTACCTATATGGATGCAAGAAGTTGAGAAGAGTTATGAAGGGGATGGTGAAGCACAAGGGCATATTACCAAGTGTTTGATGCATTCAAATGGAGATGGAGAGTATAGTTATAAGGAGGGAATGTTGTTCAAAGGAAAAAGAATTTTTCTGGGCAATCAAAGGGATATAAGGAAAAAAATTGTTCGAGAATTGCATTCATCCCCAAGTGGAGGACATTCAGGCATTGAGGCTTGCTACCAAAGGGCCAAAACTCAATTTTATTGGCCAAGAATGAGAGACGAAATTGCAACTTTCGTGGCAAGTTGTGATGTTTGCCAAAAATGTAAAACAGAGAAAGTTCCCTACCCCGGGTTGCTGCAGCCATTACAAGTACCTAACCATTCCTGGAGTCATGTCACTATGGACTTTGTAGAGGGGTTGCCAGATTCTGGAGGAAAAAATACCATTATGGTGGTGGTGGATCGATTCACTAAGTATGCACATTTTTTGGCTCTATCTCACCCGTTTACTGCCAAGGATGTTGCCTAAGTTTACATGAATCAGATATTTAAGCTACATGGACTACCAGAAAGTATTGTCTCAGATAGAGACAATATTTGTGAGCTCTTTTTGGCATAACCTGTTCAAGGCCATGGGTACTCAACTTAATCTATCCACAACCTACCACCCACAAACTGATGGGCAGACAGAAAGAGTAAACTAGTGTATGGAGATGTATCTGAAGAGTTTTGTCTTTCAGAAGCCCAAGAGATGGTTTGACTAGTTATCACTTGCAGAATGGTGATACAACACAACATATCACTCAGCTATCAAAATGTCGCCCTTTGAAGCTTTATATGGTTACAAATCACCACTGTTAATCACAGGTAACCTCAATGAGGTGAAGAATGCTTCAGTGAAA
This sequence comes from Apocynum venetum, assembly GCA_019593545.1. Classification (NCBI taxonomy): domain Eukaryota; kingdom Viridiplantae; phylum Streptophyta; class Magnoliopsida; order Gentianales; family Apocynaceae; genus Apocynum; species Apocynum venetum. The sequence goes on along the minus strand of SRSM01000326.1, from coordinate 4,349,652 downwards.
GATTTTCTACAGGAAATATCTAATTTGGAGATAGTTTTAAGAGAAAATATGGAGAAAGCTAGAAAAATGATGAAATATTTTGCTGACAGAAAAAGAACTGAAAGAAAACTTGAAGTAGATGACTAGGTATATGTCAAATTGCAGCCTTTTAAACATAATTCAGTAGCTGTGGGGAGAAATTTGAAACTGTCTTCTAAGTACTCTGGGCCTTACTTGGTGATTAAGAAGATTGGAGAAGTAGCTTATAAATTACAATTGCTACTGGGATCACAGATATATCCTGTCTTTCACATAAGTCTGTTGAAGAAGAAAGTGGGGGAAGGAAAAATAGCATGTCAAGAGTTACCATTACTTGGGAAGGATGGGCAACCCAAATTGGAACCAATTCAAGTATTGAGCAGGAGGATAGTCAAGAGAAAGAACGTAGCAGTTACACAGTGGTTAATCCAGTGGTCTAATCTACCTCTAGAAGAAGCAACGTGGGAAGATGCCGAATTTATCAAGAAGCAGTTTTTAGATTTCCATCATTGAGGATAAGGATGATTTGAAGGAGGGAGCAATGTCATGAGTAGGAAGCTGAATGCGGTGTCGTTTTACTTAAGCTCAATCCAAATGAAATAAAGGGGACATGAGGGTCACTTGGCAGCTGATGATTAGTGGTCTATGAAGTTATCGTTTTCACTACCTTCTGGTAGAGTTTCAGAGCATTGCAGAGCAAAAGAGAGGAGGGGGACCAAATCTCTCACAGAGTACTTGTAGAGCACTTTTGGAAGAGGAGCATCAGATTCGTAGCATTCAGGGTTGGAGTAATCTGATGGTTGAGATGAATAGTATTAGGTGTATTTATAGTTTAGTATGAAGCTAGCCAAGTGTGATTGATTTTGGGATTAAACTGGCTACTTCTTGCAATCCTTAAGTTTTCCTTCAATTCTTCTCTCTTCTCATCTACTCGTATATTTCTTCTCTTGTACTACAGATATCTCTGATATCTATTTATTTAATGAAATTACCTAATCCAGTTTCATCATCTTGTTTGAGATAAGTCTTCTGTTTTATTGAGTTGGGGAGGTGACAAACCCCGGATGAGATGCTTGAAAAGACTTCTTGCAATGCTTCCTAGGTCCTCAGAAGCTTTCAGTAGCCTGAGAAACATATCTACAAACTCGGGATTAATAAACCAAAGATTATGTTCTAGACCCGGTAGAGAAGCAATCACATCTTCCCTTATATTTGAATCACAATTCTTGTTCCACCAGTGGCAAGATAAAAGTGCATTACGGATGGTTGCGCTTCCAATTTTAATCACGAAATCGTCAGTTTTGGGATTTTTAAGGCAATTATATGCTAGAAAGCCAAGGAAATCCTTAGTTCTATTAGGCTTCCGATTGTGATGGGAAACCCATTCCTGCGATTCGCAGAGATGCTTATACGTAGATTCGACAAACTTCTTCCATTTGACAAAATCACGCATGGGAGAATAGCATTGAAGTGGCTGAATTAACAAACTATCACAGGCTTCTACAAGATCTGGCTTCAATTTGTCAATCATGGCATTCAATTTTTCGAAAACATCTATCCATTTAGAACCCTTTTCTGAATAATTCCCAACAAATTGAATGATACCAGTGTGATTACTGAAGCAAATTTATCACGATTCATCTCTGCTCGAAATTCACCTCCAATCTTCTCGATTAAAGCTTCAATCTTGGTTGCCAGAGAGCCCAAACTTGGTGAAAGATCCCGAGCATCACTCCAGTAAATGCAATCCAGGAACCTTGTCAAAAATTCCATCCCATCTTCAAATCTCTTCATGGGGATATAGATCAAAGAATCATCGCTCCATCGTTGCTGACTCAGTTTCGACAAAACAGAATCAATATGATCAAAAGGGGAAGCCATTTCTAGCTCATTTATCAAGGTTTGACACTCCAAATGAAGCATTTTGAGCCTCAACGCTTCAGATTACTTGAGACTCATTTAAGATTTATTAGATTAAACACAAAAGAAAAAAAATTTGCCCATTGACGTCTGTGGAATTCTTGATTGGTCCTAACAACAATATTGCCATTGACGTTTGTTTGAGAGACCCAACTTGCTGACAACAATTTTTAAATATGCCCATTGCAGTTGAGAGTAGAGAGTCACATTGCCCGCCGGCCATTACATATACTCGCCGACTAATTCAACTTTTGTCTCATCTATGCTGGTAGGTTTTGTTTCTTTTATCTTATGGCTCCTTCATGATTTTTCACATCTATCCTCATTCATCTAGGATTTTTTTCTTTAATAATTTGTTTTCCTTTTTGAAGTACCTACCAGTGATCCGCGTAGCTTTATAACTTTGATACAAAATTAAATTCCTAATAAGTTGTATTAGACTAAGCCTTAAAGGATGGAAACTCTATAATTGCACATCTATAGTTGTGCATACTTAAAACTTTACAACGTTAGATGAGAAAAAACTATACAAACATGTTTTTCTTCCTTTATCCAATCGACAAAATCATCTAGTATAGAAGGCCAACCAAAATCCAAATCATAATTGTTCTAAATCTAGAAAACTTATCTCATTGCAAAGTTATAGAATTCTATCCACTGGGACCTTGTAATTAGTTTCTGTTTCAAGATATTGAACCAAAGAGTCAACTAGTTGTCATTGGATTATAGATTCAGGCGCCTTTGATCATATGACAAATTGTTCCCATTTATATAACTCATACACTCATTGTTTTGGTTCAGAAAAGGTTAGAGTAGTTGACGAAAGTTTTTCATCAATTGCAGGCAAATGACATATTAAAATTCCAGAACTCATAATCCTTGCATTTGTTTTACATGTCCCAAAATTTGCTTGTAATCTATTTTCTGTAAGCAAATTGTCAAAAGACTCTAATTGCTCTATCATTTTTCTTTCTTCATTTTGTGTTTTTTAGGACCAGAGTTTGGGAACGATGATTGAAAATGCTAGAGAAATAAATGGGCTATACTTATTTAATGAAACAACTTTTGGGAATAGAAAAGCTCAGGGTGACACTAAATTTACTTTTGTCCATGATCAAATTATGTTATGGCTTATGAGGTTAGGACACCTTAGTTTTCTATATCTTATGTACTTATTTCTTGGACTTTTAAAACGAATTATATGTTCAAAATGACATTGTGAAGTTTATCATTTAGCTAAAGAACATTGTGTTTCATTTCTTACAAAACCTTATTCACCATCCAGACCATTTCATTTGATTCATAGTGATGTTTGGGGCCCTATCTAAAGTCACCGCACTTTCTAAAAAAAAATGGTTTTAACCTTTATTGATGATCACACAAGAATGTTTTGGGTTTACCTATTGGAAAAAAAAAACCTGAAGTAGAATAGCGATTTTAAGGACTTTTTTCATATGATTGAAAATCAATTTCAAACTAAAAATTGGCATCTTAAGAACAGATAATGGAACAAAATATTTTAATCAACATTTGGGGGTTTTTCTCTATAATAAGGGTATTTTATACATCAATCCACTTATTGTGATACATCCCAACAAAATGGAATAACATCAATAAAAAAAATAGATATTTATTTGAAGTAGCTCGTGCTCTCATTTTTTCAATTAATATTCTTATATTTCTTTGGGCTAATGCTTTGTTGACTGCATATTACCTAATCAATAGAATGTCATCTTATGTTCTAAAATATGAGACACCTTTAAATTGTTTAAAAAATAATTTTCTCACATCTCGATTATTTGTAAGCCTACCTCTCAAAGTTTTTGGTTGTACATGTTATGTTTACCTACCATCAAAGTTTAGATCAAAACTGGATTCCAAACCTGACAAGTGTGTTTTTCTTGGCTATGCATCAAACAAAAAGGGATACAAATGTTTTAATCCAACTACTAGAAGGTTTTTTTTGAAACCTTAGATGTTTCCTTTATTTAAAACCAACATTTCTTTCACCAAAATTCTCTTCAAGGGGAGAACATAATAAATGAAGACAATTTTTAGGAATCATTAACTTTACATATTCCTGTATATTATGAAATAAATGAACAAGTCCAAAAAATAAATGCTTAAAATATAGAAAACAGTGGGAGAAGTAGCTCCAAAAAGTCACCCTGATCTTCAAGTCTATACTAGAAAAAAAGTTTCACAAAAATACTACCGCGCCATTTATTTCTCCAGTAAATGATCAATCTACTTCACCGAGCAATGATCATACTCCAAATATTCAAAGTAATGCACATTTTATTCCTATTTCTTATCCATCTAATCAAGCTAGCTCATCACAATTTGATCTTGTCCTTTTTATTGCTTGAAGAAAAACAACCAAAACCTACACAAATCACCCCATTGCAAAGTACTTGTCTTATATGAAATTGTCAAGCAATCACAAAGCTTTTGTGTCTAGATTGTCTAATCTATTTGTTCCTAGAATTATTCAGGAAGCACTGAGTGAACCGAATTGGAAATTAGTAGTTATGGTAGAAATGGATGCACTTAAAAAAATTGGAACTTGGATTGTTAGTTATTTATCGAAAGGCAAGAGGACAGTGGGGTACAAATGAGTATTTAAAGTGAAGTGCAAAATAGATGGAAGTGTGGAAATATATAAAGCAAGATAAATAGCAAAGGAATTCAGACAAACTCATGATATAAATTACCAAGTGACTTTTTCTCCTGTTGCTAAAATTAATTCCATCACAATTCTTTTATCGCTTGCAATAAATTCTAATTGGACACTTTATCAATTGGATGTAAAAATGCATTCATTAATGGAGATCTTGAAAAACCTAAGAGGGGGGGTGAATTAGGTTTTTACCCGATTTTTCAACCTAATTCAATAAAACACCTTGTTGACAACAAATATCAAACACTTGGTGTGCTAGTTTTGTGAGAAATAATGTGTTCAAATAAAATGCAGAAATTAGAGCAATGAACACAATGATTTATAGTGGTTCGGTTTATCCAACAAAACCTAATCTCCACTACATTGAGTTACCTACTCAAGGATTTACCAAATCCCTTCACTAATCAAATAAATGAGATTACAAAAGAGGCTCACTCAATTTACCTTAGGGTTTTACAAATAATCTCTCAACCAATCAAGGTTCACTCAACCCTTGAGTTTTACAACACAACCTTGATTATACAATAATCTCACCACTCTCATTAGTGAATCCTAACAATGCAATTCAATTCAAAGTTCACTCAAAGGTTTTACAAATAAACCTTGAAAACAAAACAACCTACACAAGGCTCACCGGAACACTTAGGGTTTTATGTTACTTATAACCTTGATACAATTACAATCAATAATAAGAGATAAAGAGTTTGATAGATATCACATTAATGTGAAGATATATCAATTTGAAGCATAAACACCTCCTTGAGTAATTTGTTTATTTAGATTGCTCAAGAACACTAATGATTTAGTAAAGACCCTTCTTGGATGATTTTCATAATGTAAATGTTACAAAAGGGTCTCAAAATGATTTCAAGATGTTATATAAAGAGTAAGAATCAGATTTTTGCTTGAAGAGTCGTTGTTATGAGTTTTTTAAACAATTGAGTATTTATATGTATGCAACAACGATCATAAAAATGGTTGTTTAAATCTCATTTAGGAGAAGTACGGTTGATCGCATATCAGATGGGTCGTCCGCACAATCATCCACAAGTGTTCCAGAGAGTTTTGGACATACTGCGGATGATCAGCTGAATAGTCCGGTCGACCGCATGATTCTGTGGTCGATCACATATGCAGTTAGGTCGACCACACATGTATTCAAATTATGCAATACAAGATTCCAATCAACTCTAAGAGTTGTAAAATATATTTTATAGAATTTTAAGTATATGCATGTATTTTGAAAATCATTTCAAATACCCAACTCATGTTTTATCTTTATGAAGTACATTTTGAAAAATGTTTCACTTTTATTGAGTAACCTATAGAAATTATTACTCATAGAGGTAGATATAGAGATATCTAAAAATAACATTACACCTCTAGATCCTATCTAATCCAGAAACCGCTTATCTTCAACGCTTGATAACATTCGATATTTCCTGAAAACTTGAAACTTCGATCTTGCATGGATTAGACATATGAATCCTAAAAGGCCAACACTTATACAATTAAGACATTAGTCTTTATCAATGTTTTTCATTAATCAAAATTAAGACATTAAAAGTTTTAAGACTTTCATATCTACACGATGAAGTTTTTATGGATCTACCTCTTGAATTTTAAGATAAGTTTGGGAAAGGAAAAGTGTGCAAATTTAAAGAAATCTTTGTATGGGTTGAAACAATCTCCAAGAGCTTGGTTTCAGAAATTTGGGACTGTTATGAGGAGACATCGATTCTTATAAAGTCAAGTTGATCACACTTTGTTTTATAAACACTCTACCGAGAGTAAAATAGCTATCTTGATTGTCTATGTAGATGATATAATCATTACAAGATATGATTTTCATGAGATTGAAAGTCTTGAAAGGGAACTTGAGATTGAATTTGAGGTTAAGGATTTAGGGAAACTTAAATTCTTTCTTAGGAAGGAGTTTGCAAGGTCTAAGGAAGACATATTTATCAATCAACGCAAGTATATTCTTGATCTACTTAAGAAAACAAGAATGATTGGTTGTAAGGCAGCAGAAACTCCAATTGAGCCAAATTTAAAGTTGGAAACTACTATAAATGAGATTGTAGATCGAGAATGATATCAAAGATTAGTTGTGAGACTCATTTATTTGGCTCATACTCAACAAAACATAGCTTTTGTAGTGAATGTAGTTAGTCAATTCATGCATTCCCCTGGTAGTAAACACTCCGAGATTATGTTTATTATCTTAAAGTATCTTGAAGGAACCCTGAGAAAGGTATTCTTTTCAAAAATAGAGGTCATATTTAGGTTGAAGCCTCCACTTTAGGTTATTGCACATTTGTTAGGGGGAATTTAGTTAGTTTGAGAAGTAAAAAACAAAATGTGGTAGAAAGAAGTAATGCAGAGACTGAATTTCGCTCAATTGCACATGCATTCTAGGAAGTTCTTTAGATTAAAAAACTGCTGAAAAAACTTAAAATTCCTACTTCAATGCCTATAAAAGTTTATTATGACAACAAAACATCAATTTCTATTGCTCACAATCCTGTTCTACATGATATGCTAGCTTGAGGGGGAGTGATGGAAATTTGAAAATTTAGGAGTTGATTTCTAGACTTCCTAGGTGTAAATCTAGGTCTACTATTACACTACAATACGTCTGCTATAGGTATGCTATTTGTGGGTTAGAAACTATTTGTAAATCTTATATATACCTCATGTAATTCATACAATCCGTAAGTAAATCATTTCTAAATATACACATATTTTTCCACTTAAATTTACCCATACTTTATTGAGAAAAAGAAAGAGATAACAAATACTTAATTTTCTAAGAAAGATTAAAATAAATAAGGGTATAATGAAAAGTAAAATAATTTTTTTGTATGTGTGAAATTGCTTAAAACATCTAATAAACAGAGACGGAGGGAGTACATATTTAATATTTAAGTATTCTTTAGTTTACTAACCCTATTGATTTCATCTATATAGTTATCATATTCAGTATGTAATATTAAAATTCATTGCATATGTTTATCTTATAGCATATCTAATGGAGCTTTTTATACTATGAACAAAATATAGTAGTGCTATGTTTAGAAAAGAAATGCCCCGAATAAGTTGTACTAGATTAAGCCTTAAAGATGACAACTCTATAGTTACGTTGCATCTAGACGTAGCTTCAGCTTTTTGGGGGTAATACATTTGGATTAAAGGCATGAAAGAGAGAGATGAAATAAAGTTCTTGAGAAGCTTAAATAATGTAGTTGCTGCTGAAGTTGATGAAAAGAAAGAGTCCTAGATGGCATTAAGCTGTGATTTTTCTTGAAGAGAAATCTCAAGGAATAAGACATTTTGAAAATCATAACCAACACCATTAAAACTAGTAAGACATTATAATTTATTCTTTAACCCCTGTTAATTATATCCTGAAGAACCATGACAGATTGTCGTCAAGTTTATTTTATGGTCAGAAGAGTCAATTTCAAACTAACCCTATAATAGTTTATGCACGCTATCTTCCCCCTTGGTTTAGGTAATTTCTTTTGGTTTTGACTTAGTTCAGGAAGGTTCTTGAAAAGTCTCAACAGTGAAAGATTCAAAGGTTAAATTAGTAGTTGACAAATTGAAGGAGTTAAAGAAAAGTATGAATGTATCAAGAAGCATGGCTGTTGAGGAAGAGTCAAGAGCTAAGCTTGTTTCAAAATCAACAACTGAACACATAATAGAGGTCAATGGTGAAAGGAACAACTGATAGGGATAGAGAAAGAGAGGGACAGGAGAGGGAAAATGAAAGAGTAAAGGCACGTGACCGTGGTAACAAGGAATTTGACAGGGAATAGGAAATAGATGATATTGAAAGAGAAAGGAGTAAAATGAATGACAAGGTTCATCGTTCAAGGGACAAAACAAATGATTCAAGTAAGTGGCTTTGTTATTTCTTTGTATGCATGAGATTATATTATCTCATTATGTAAGTCTAGCTAACAATTTGGTTATATCTGAATATGTTGTTTTTACACTGACAGGATATTTGGAGAAATTAAAACATAATCTATTTCGAGATAATAAATTAATAAAATATTTTGTTGTTTTTTTATTGGGATTCTTGCTATAACTAACATAATTAATGAAGTATTAATATATTTGCATATATTGATTTGTACATTTTGAGTTGTTGTACTAGAGTATAATTAATGCCATGTAGTATTCTCTAGAGTTTGTTGTGCTACTTACATGTATATATACATTCCATTGCTGTATCATTTCTTGCTTAAGCTATCAATAAAATTATGATAGTTCAAACCTTTGATTTTCACATGGTATAAAAGCTTTAATTTAAGCCATTGATATGCCATCCTCTGAACAACAACAATAGTCCTCTGCACCACAATCTTCTGGTGTAGAAGTTCAGTTTGCACCACGAACAAGTATACTTGATATTACCTCACCTTACTTCCTTTATGCATCAAACCACCCTAGTCAACAATATGTTGAAAAGATTCGGAAGAAAAAAAATTACAGTGAATGGTCCAATGACATGATGAATGTTTTGTTTGCCAAAAACAAAATTAGTTTCGTTGATGGTACTCTCCAAACGCCACCAGAAGGATCGACTGAGCATGCATCATGGAAGAAGTACGATGCAATAGTAAAGGGTTGGTTACAAATGGCCATGGAAAAGAATATTAGAAACAGTGTTCGATATGCAAATACAACTCTAGAGATGTGGGATAAGGTAAAAGAGAGATTCAGAAAGATTTGTGCACCGAGAAATTATGAACTAAGGCAAGCAATTAGCTTACTTAGGAAGGAGAGCATGACGGTTGCAACCTACTATACTAAGTTGAAAGGTTTTTGGGACGAAATTGCAACATCTTCAGAATTACTCCATTACACATTGGGCGATACACATATGACATCGAAAGGAGATTCACACAACAACGAGATCGTGAACACCTGTACCAATTCTTGCTAGGTTTGAATGATGATTTTGCAGCAATCAAGTCACAAATCTTGGGGAGCAGTCCCCTACCTACAGTGGGTTTTGCTTACCACTGCGTAGTTGATGATGAACAACAACACCAATTAGCGACACAAAGAAAAGCTATAATAGAACCAATGGCTTTTAAGATGAATGAAGTAAAGAGAGGAATATTTGCACATGTAGACAGACGCTTGGGGAGAAAAGACAAACCAAAATGTCTCCACTGTGGGAAGATATGACACATCAAGGAGAGTTGTTATGTAATAATTGGTTACCCATCAAGTTGGAATCAACGAAATGCAAGTGAGAAAAACAATTGGAATGCAGAGAATTATAGGAAAGACAAGAATAGGTGGATAGGACAAAAGTGGAAACTTGTGAGATTCCAACCCTACCAATACTCACAGCAAATCAATACCAGCGTTTGATAGATTTTCTGAATGAAAAGGTGAATACAAAACAACAAAATTTGGACAACAATCTCCAAGTCAATATGGCAGGTAACCAGGCACTATCAATGCCTTTTTCGGATATTAAATAGTGGATCGAACATTCATGTAACTTTCAACAAGGACATCTTCCACAACCAAGTGGACAATTACAGTGGGGTAACCTGTCAAATTGCCTAATGGTGATAGCATGAAAGTGGAAAGCAATGGAGATATTTTTCTGACGGATCAAATTGTTCTCAATGATGTCTTATTATTCTTGATTCAAAATGCAATCTCCTTTCAATCTCTAAGTTAACTAAAGATTGTTCATGTACTCTAACATTCTTTTATGATTTTTTTATCATACAAGATGTGTGGACGAAGACAATGATTGGTTTGGGTAGTTGTTCCAATGGCCTACTACTTCAAGTAACTAGAGAAGTTAATGTTTGTTATCAAGGGAGTTGACTCCACCTTGTGGCATAGACGATTAGGACACCCATCTCAAAAAAAAAAATCTTACAAATGCTAGCTATTCCTTTTCATTTTAGAGGTACTGATCACTGTGAATCGTGTATCTGTGCCAAACAAACCCTTTCACCCTTTCCTGTCAGTAAAATTAAGACCCAAAATTGTTTTGAACTTGTATATTGTGATGTTTGGGGACCATATAGAGTCCATTCAATTGAAGAGTCTCGTTATTTTCTTACTATTGTTGATGATTATTCTCGATTTATATGGGTTCATTTGATGAACAACAAATTCGAAGTCAGTTCTTTTCTTCCCAATATGGTTTTAAATCAATTTGGTACCAATATTAAACGTGTGATATGTGATAATGGTCTTGAATTTCAATCTACCACCTTAATAAATTATTGCCATGATCATGGAATAATTTTAGAGACTAGTTGTGTTTATACTCCTCAACAAAATGAAATCATTGAAAGAAAACACCGTTATTTATTGGAAGATAGTAGAGCACTTTGTTTTGAGGCTCAATTACCTGTCACATTATGGAGTTCTTGTGTTTTGACTGCTACCAATTTAATTAATCGTTTGTCTTCCATAGTCATTTTTAATAAAACTTTATTGAGATTCTTTATAAACAATTGCCCAATTATGAGCACATAAGAGTTTTTAGTTTATACAAAGGACATTAGGCAATTGGATAAATTTGAATCAAGAGGTAAACCAAGTGTTTTCTTAGGTTATCCAAGTGGGAAGAAGAGATACTGTGTTTATGATACTATTTCCCATCAAATACATATATCTCTTGATATCATATTATTTGAAAACCATTTTCTTTTTGCCAATACTTTCTCAATTGAAAACCAATGTCATTGTCGGCCACATGACAAAAAAATAACACTTGATGACCACTTTTTGTTTAAAAATCCAAGTCATACTCCATTTAATCCTCAACTCACGCAAGAAAGGGGAGCAAATACTGACAATAGTAGTGAAATTTTGCTTGAAAATGACACAATGGTTGAAAATTCACAATCTATACAAATGGGAGGAATCGTAGCTGACAGTGGTAAGGATGTTTTATTTGAAAATGATACAAAAGTGGGAGGTGAGGAATTATTTATTCCACAAGTTGAAGGAGAAACACGGGTGAATGATTTTTCTAACACCTGAGAACATATGAAATTTCACAACCTTCTCATCTTTTACGATATCCTATCCGATCTAGGAGACCACCTGCCTACTTACAAGAATTCATGATTGATTTGCCTCCAAGTATAAGGCCATTAGAACAAGAACCCACGCCAAGAGGTAATTCTACTGCACACCCTATGTCAAATTTTGTTTCCTTTAAAAAAATATCTCCATCACACAGAAAAATCTTGATGGTCATTACTTCAACTAATACACCAAAGAACTTTCAGGAGGTATCAAAATGTGAACACTGGCAAGAGACAATGATAAAGGAAATTGATATATTGAAGAGTAATCATACATGAGAGGTCATTGATTTACCATCAGGCAAGCATCCAATAACATCCAAATGGGTATATAAAATCAAGTTCAAAGTTAATGGAGAAGTGGAGAGATATAAGGCAAGGCTAGTAGCAAGAGGATTCACACAGAGGCATGATGTAGATTTTCATGAAACATTTGCTCCAGTTGCAAAAATGGTAATCATTTGCACTCTACTCGCCGTAGTTGCAGTAAAAGATTGGTTTATGTATCAACTTGATGTGAACAATACTTTCCTACATGGTGACTTGAAGGAGAAAGTTTGCATGTCTTTGCCTAAAATGTTTCACACAAAGAAAATCGGTCAAGTGTGCAAATTGAGGAAGTCCATTTATGGACTAAAATAGGCTTCCAAAAATTGGTACCACAAATTTACCAACTTCTTAGCTAGCTTGGGTTGTGTTAACTCATTAGCAGATTCCTCTTTGTTTCTTTTGAAGCAGGGTGACATTTTCGTGCCTGTTGTGATTTATGTAGATGATGTGATTTTGGTAGGGAATCATGAAAGTGTTATGAAAAAGGTAAAACAACATTTACATGCTACCTTTGGAATAAAATATCTAGGAAATTTGAAGTATTTTTTGGGGATAGAAGCTACCAAGGTAAGTGAAGGGTTGGTTCTTAGTCAACAAAAATACATACTAGATTTAATGTGAGATTATGGAATGATTAGATGTAAACCTTGTTATGTTCCATGGGAACAAAAACATTCTTTGTACAATTCACAGGAAGGGATAGAGGTTGATGAAGGGCAATATAGAAGATTAATAGGCAAATTGTTATATTTGTCTTTGACAAGACCTGATATAATTTATGTGGTGTATTTGTTAAGTCAATTTGTTAGTAAGCCTTACAATGTACATAAAACTGGTGCATTTAGAGTGCTGTGATATTTAAAAGGAACAGTTGGACAAGAATTATTATTGGCTAAGAAAAGTGATTTATGCTCGCGTGCATTTTGTGATGCAGATTGGGGTGGTTGTAAGCTCAGTAGAAAGTCCACATGTGGATATGTCATGAAATTTGGAAGTTCATCAATTAGTTGTTTCTAGGTCAACAACGGAAGCAGAATACAGAAGTATGTCTTCTACTCTAACTGAAGTGTTATGAAGTGTTATGACTACGCTACTTACTCAATAAATTAGATACTAAGCAAATCACACCAACACCTTTTTATTGTGATAATCAGGCACCGATACACATTGCTAACAATCCTATATTTCATGAACAAACCAAACAAGTGGAAATTGATTGTTATTATGTCCGTGAAAGAGTACAAGACAATAGCATTGCACCTTTTAGAATCGCCATACAAATAAAATTGCAGATTTTTTCACTAAATCGTTGGGGAAAGCATTATTTCAACATTTGTTGTCCAAGTTGGGTATTCGCTCTCCCCTAACTCCAACTTAGGGAGAGTAATGAAGTATTAATATATTTGTATGTATTGATTTGTACATTTTGAGATGTTGTACTAGAATATAATTAATGTCATGCAATATTCGCGAGGGTTTAGGGTTAATTGCATGCGACTTAGGGTTACAAGTTGGTGCCTTAGTTTGTTGTGCTACTTCCATGTATATATACATTCCATTGCTATATCAATTTTTGCTTAAGCTATCAATAAAATTCTGATAGTGCAAACCTCTTTTTCTCTTCTTCTTCAAGATCATGATTACCACTACTCATCGAGGGAGAAAGACCGCAGAAGGCATCACTGATATGCTTGCATTGGATGGTAGGTTGAACTTATTTCATATCTTCTAGAACTGGTTCTTTAGCTTTCATCATTTCTTTATCTTAGCAAGGCAGAAACAATATAGCATTAAGCTCATTTATCGTTTTATATATTCATATAGAGAAGCAAGAACAAGATCTATTCTGTGAAAGTTTAACTTTTGGCTTATCAAGTTGTTCGTTGGTTTCTGTAAATTCTGACTTGAGAAGATTGTAAGGATTATACTATTACATTGTATCCGGTTTTCTACATGTAAAACATGGGAAAAAGGTGTTATTACATCATTGCTTGACTGAGAAGTTCTTGGCTGTTATCAAATACTCTAACCAGATCTCCCTGGGTTTTTATTTTTATTTTTTGCTATAATGCATCCTTTGGTAAAAAATTACTTTAGAAAGAAAAAAAATATATGGCAGAGAGAGAATGGTTGGGAGAGTGTTCTTCTGTTGTGCCGAAGAGCACTTTTCCTCTGAGTTTTAAAAAGCTTTTAAATAAACTCAAATCATTGTTGAGATTGTACATTAAATTATGAACTTTTCTCGAATTCCACAAGCTTCAAACAAAGAATTTGTTTACATGACTGCTAAGTCTGGATTAGCATGGCTCAAAGAATTTAATTTGTATTTAGCAAGGCTGATTTGCATCTTGTGGAAGTTACAATTTTTTATCATGAATTGGGATAAGCAACAAATCTTTCCCAAGTGAAGTGGAGGCTGAGATGAGTGATGTATTTATATCTCTACTTGTATGCTAAAGAATGAAAGGATGGAGAAAAGTTCCTATCCTGAATAAGCATTGGGAAAGACTCTATATACACTGTACAAGCGTTTCTATACAAAATACGATTTTCCCTCCTCTTGAAGCTTACCATCTCTCTCATTTTTGTATGCCGTCAGTCATCGGCTTACCCTTTTTAAACTTGATATTTACATTGATTTCAGAACCAGCAGAAATCTTCAAGGTGGATTTCTAGAAGCAGAAGCATGGGGCATATAGGTAAGAGGTTTGATATCCCTGCAGCGCATGTAAGCTAAGAATTGCCCTGGTAATTCTTCCAAAAGAGACTGAACAACCGATATTTCTCCAGCTGCAGAAAGGTAAAGAGATGATATATAGTGAATGAACTAAATATGGATTGGAAGCAAGAGAATGAAGATTCTCTTTGAATATTAAAAATGAATAAATTTGCACTGTAAAACAATTCAAAAACAAAATTGCCATAAAAGCAATTGCCTGGGATGAGGAAGTTGGCTAAGTTGGTAATGCATTTCCACCTCCGGAAAGAGAATCGCGAGTTCAAATCCATTCTAACACACTAACTCACCATTTCCCCATGTACTCCAAAAAAAGAAAAAAAGTAATTGCTTGTTGTACATAACCACACAATGGTTATTTGTTCAGTTTCTAACAGCTTAGAAGGGAACCATATTGTTGACAATAAGAAAGAAGCATCAAATTTCAAGCTGGCACAAAATGAAAAGATTACCATGCACTCTAATCTTTTGACAAAGAAGATACATTCCATGTTATTTTTTAATGTTAAGAGAACGATATTGAGCAATATAGTTAGAAAATAACCAACCAAAAACCTAAGAGCTAAGGGACCTAAAAGAATAAATTGTCAAAGCTGCCCCTATCTTATTGGGAGTGTGCAATTTATTTTTTTATTTTTTTTTATTTTTTGCAAGGACTGTGGAATTAATAATGATAAATTATTAAATGACTTTTCCACTTTTCATTTGATTATTCCACTTCAATGATAAAGAACTCCCCGAAGAATTAATATTTGTATTTGTAATAATTGAAGTTTGGAAAAAGTGTAGCCCTATAGCAAAACAAGATCATTAAAGAAAAACTTTAAAAAGTGAATAATAATACTTTACCATGCACTTCACGCATGGGAACAAACTGAACAATGTCCCTTGTAGCAACCCTTCCAGTAGAACTCTCTAATCGCTTCCCGTTATCAGCATCAAGGATCTATCAAACAGAAAAATACATGTTTATTATACATTTAAACTCCATTAAGGACATCAGACAAATCTATCAAAGCTCAGCTAAATAATTAGAGAACAAAAATATATGTACCTCCATTTGTCCGAAATCTGCTCCACCCACTCCAACAATGAGGATTGAAAGTGGAAGGTCAGATGCCCTCACCAAAGCATCTATAGATTCTTGGATATTAGTTACAACCCCATCCTACAAAAGTTTTTGAGCTTTTCACTACATAATTCCAAGTAAAATAAGCCAAAAAATAATGGAAACTCAAAGTCTTCCATTTTGCATACCGTTATAATAAGCAATACGAAATACTTGTTCTGATTGAAGGAGATGGAACGACTAGCAATGTCTGCAGCTTTATTAATCACAGGACCAAACAGTGTAGGTCCAGAAAGGGAGACATTGTAGAGGGCACTTGAATAAGCAGCCATGATGCCTTCTACACCAGCAACCTGTATTAAGTTTAAAAAGAATAAGCAATCAGAATCAATGAAGGGAATCAATGCCAACAGAACCTTAAATCGTTTCTCTAAAAAAATAAAGCCAATCTTCAAATAAGATGTCAAAAATTTAATTCTTGATAATAGAAGTTCTAAAAATTGAACCCATCTCTATGCTTGTGTAAGCTATAAGACTAAGTCCAAAGCTTTTAGTTTCAAGCAAGTAGTCCCAAATTACCAAATGCAAGATCAGAAGGAGAAAAATTCGGCTACATTTGGTTAACTCACTGAAAAACTTCAAAAACCCCAACCACTTTTTTCGAAATACAGTTATTTGATTAATAGTTACATCCAGATTTTTAAACGTTTGCATCTACTAAAATAAACAAAGATAAAGGTGAGAAAATGTGAATAAAATGCTTAAAGTATGTGCACAAAATGCAAATAAAAATGACATTTCATTGATCCCCCAATCACATAAGTTATTGTTACCTCGCAGTCGCTGGAACTTCCATTCAAGCTGAAACAATGAGAGACCGTGCCGCCAAGAAGTTGTCCCCCGAAGCCCCAAGCAGGAAACTGTCTATCAGAGTCATAGAATTGTATGACCTCCCCAACCTCCATTATGGCCTACAATAGGTATCACTCAACAGTATCAAATCAAATGTTTTTGCTATGTAAATGAAACAAATATTTGCATTTTATTACATTTCTATGACTTCTAAATGATATTGATAAATACTCCAGTAAGACAATTAGGTAGAACAAATTATTGCTTTAAAGTATTTGACTAAACATCTCACTATTAATTTGAAACAACTATAACAGTTTATTGCATGGAGTAGTTAACCATAGAAGTCACATTTTTGTTTTCATCCATGCTGCCATCTACTTCTCCAGCAAAAGATGTAAACAAATCTGACCACATTAAGTATGAATGAAACATCCCAAGTGATGAAATACAGGAAATCAAGATTGCTAATGTTTGCAAAAAAAGTTCGATAGGAAGAACATCAGTCACCTGCTGATAAGCATTCAATCTCCCTGAAGGATCAATATAATGCAAAGAGTCTGGGTTTCGAGGATTTCCATTTGAAGCTGCCAAAGAGGGAGAATTGAATGAATTAGCCTGTAACTCTAATTAATGTAAATTAAACAAAAGCAAGGTTGAGAATAAACTCTCCAAGTCCCACAAAGAAATACTGAAATAATAGATACCAGTAAAATCAACAGCAACCATGAAATTGAGTTCAAATCCACTAGAGATATAATCAATGAAACTGAAAAATTCCTTCTCAACATATCCTTCCACAAAAAGCTTGCCTTCCGAAACCTACAAAAAGTTCAAGAAATCAACATTAGATTTAATGAAGAGAGGATGGTCTCCAAGCATTATAAAGTCCTTTAATTAACAATTCTCTAAATGCTTTGTAGGAGAGAGAGAGAGAGAGAGGGAGAGAGAGAGAGAGAAAACCTTTTCAACTCCTCGAAAATGAGAAGGAGGTGACATGAAGTTTACGCCTGCTCTAGTTTTGTGAATGTTTTCCAGGTCTGCCACTGTTTTCTGCAATTTTCTGTAAAAGATGCTCGCACTATGAATATCTACACTCAAATAATATCCATGCTCAGGGGAAAGAGGAACATGTAGATGGAAAAAAGGTATATAGATAATAACATGCAGTTTACTTGAGGATAGGAAGTAGAACAACAATTAAAACCCAAACAGAAAAACACACAAAACAGAATAACCATTAAGGGATGTAGCATGAGAAAGCTAAGCAATGTCAGTTCAGCAGATACCCAATAAGCACATGATTGCCACTTGTATTGAAATCAAAACACTCAATAAGCAGTGGGTTGTCCTGCATTGAAGAAAAGGACCACATTAAATATGAATATGGATAAGATAACTAGAAAAGACCGATGTAAGGAAAAAAAAGATAAAAAGAAGCAGATGAATAACCTTGCTGATATACTGCTGCGTCGTTAGACATAGTGGTTTCCAGGCTGGATTCAAGTTGTTGTTCACAACTTCTGTCTTGCAAATTGGAATAGTTCCTCCGCTCTCAGAGATTCTAGAGATTCTGAGGAAAGGATCCTATATTGGTGAAATCAAGAAAAATGTTAGTAACAGTTGTAAATGACCAGAAACTCCATGCAAGTAATGTTAGATTTATACACTCTTGGAGAACAAATCCTTGTTGTCCAGATGATGGCAAAGGAAAGTCATCTCCACAGCACTTCTTGAAGAAACCATCTCCTCTGCTTGCACAGTAATGGTCCCAAGGTTTTTCAAGGCACGTCCATATCGATTGTGAAGATTCAGAGTCAAACATTTGTTTGTTCGAGTGACAATCTAGCATCCAGAAAAACCAAGCAGGCACATTTTAGACTTATGTGTTAAGAAACAAAATGAAGGGAAAAAAATCCATTTCCAGACAAGCCTTGATTAATGACAAGATGATGCCACTTTGTCAACTCCTCTTTCTAATATCATTTGAGATTACGGATGAAATATTGAAAAGGCGATTGCAATCACTACCCAATTTATGAGGGATTTCAAGTAGATTCTACGTACTTGACTGTAGATTTTAAGCTCTGGATTCAACATCACAGTAACTTAACATGCTCATGCATTTATGTGGTGGAGAGATTAATCCTAACATAAAGAAGGGAACCCATAGTGCTCTTAAGCTCAAGCTTCGCTCCTCACAAACACAAAGCCAATTTCTTGCAAGAAGTTTGCCCTGAAGCATTGCTTTGTCAAAATTCTTGCGCATTTGAGGGTACAGCCCTGAAGATAATTGACTTAAAAAAATCTTTTATCTTTAGCTTTGAATTTTTTATTTCCATACTTCAAATTCAGCCACACATCTCAGATCTGTAAGCATATCAGTTCAGCATTAAAAGTCAAAAAGAGAACGAAAGATTGGTTAGAGCTCAACCTCGTCATAGTTGATCCTCTCCTCTCCCTCACTCTTGTTTCTTGTGCACTTTAGGACTCCAGTCTGTCAGCACTTTGAGGTGAAAGATTAAATTTTCAGACCTAATATTATATATTAAACTTTGGAAGATCCTTCTTCCTATTTCCCAACTCATCCCTAACAAAACCCTCCTGTAAACCAAATTTACTAACTTGCTTCTCTAGGATTTACTGGCACCGAAATCAACATAGCAAAGGTAAGGTATAAAATTATCAACAGAAGTTATGTCATTTCTATTAATTAAAGCAACTCACCTCAGCAAGAGAACAATTAGCTTCACCAAGGAAATCTTGATCTTTCAACTTCAATGACTGCAATATTGCAAAATTGACTATTGAATAAACCTTATACTGGCATCTAATAAGCAAAGAACAAACCGGAATTGATATAAATGGCGTTCACTCATATAAAGTGATGCATTTAGCACGTGTAGTTTGTATGAGAGATACAATGAATAGGATTTAAATTACAGCAAGTTAGATTAAATATGTTGGTAACTAAAATAAAAGATACAAATTGAAAAATATGAATGTGTTACAGTGGTTTCCAACCAACACATACAAGATCAACATCCAGACACTATCGTTTCAAGTTTACAAATTCTTTTCTGTTGAGGAGTAGGCGTGCAGCTCTAAAAGTTACATAAAAAAACTACTCCCAATAATCAGAAAATGCATTATCTGATTCACAGTGCAGATAGTTAGTGTTATTATATTTGTTTTGCTAGAGGTTTGGTCTGCTGAAGTTTAAACCTATTCTAAATACAGAATCTCAAAAGAAACAGTGAATTCGAAAAATAATCTAGTCATATATATTGAGTACACAGAATGGCATACCTTCACAGGTAAATTGTGATACTTGGTATCAACATCATAAACTTGAAAGCTGCACAAAGAAAATGTACAGACGTGAGAGGCAGCAACCAACTAAAATGGGGCTGAATATAAGTGGGCAAAGCTTACACCAAAGGCTGAACAATCTCAAATTGATAGGTAACAATGATTTTCTGAATCCAAGTAGGTTCCAAATTGTTCATAATTACTTCAGTACGGCCAAGTTCTTCAAGTGTGCCATTCCTTTTCTTTGCATAAACTACTGCCATTGGATCGCTCTGCATAGATGAAGAAAATGAGTTGACTCAGGGTAAAATTTAAAGCTAGTATGAGGAACAATGGAATCAGCTTAATGACACAAGCAAAGATGCTGGGAAATTATTTACATGGACCCAGTCTTCATAGATCACTGCATTGGGAACTTCTATCATATGCATTATATCTTTTACGTTCTAAAAGAGTAAATGTTTTTAGTGCATGTAATTCACTAAGACTCGGTCAATCCAAGCATTTTACAAGATGCTATCTCAAGTTTGGCTCTAAAATCAAATGCACAAGGTTGCAGCATTAAGGTAGTTCCTGAAAAAGATGGACTCTCCTAGCTTCAGGTAGGACAGGAATTACAAACTATAAACTTCAAAGTTAAATGTTTCAAGTTCATTTTGTATTTCATGAATTGGTAACCATTAGGAGAAGAAAATCAAACTTTCCCAATTAACTCTCTCTCTCTCCTACACACACAACATATTTAACCAAAAAAATTAGAATGCTGAAATGTGTAAAAAGAATCAAATTTTCTGGGGAACAACCACTAGAATAACAGTGATAATATTACGTAGCACTGTGTGTTTGAAAGAAATATGGAACTGTAGCTCAAGTACTCTTTCCTTAACAGTATCTTATGGGTGTTTCTTATTTGGTCACTTTCGTTGATGTTGTACAAATATCCATTATATTTATGCCTTTTCACTTTAGATTTTCCTTGAAGGTGGTAAGGTAGGGTAGAAACTCCTTATAATCATCTATTTTTAACGTGAGAGATTTATTTCTAAGTCATGGCTAGCTTTTTGACAAGCTAATTGTTTTGTTTGCCAGATCAGTTAGTGCTCCAACTGACAACTTCAAGCAGAAGTTTTACTTAATGCAGTGGAAATATATTATGTCACTACTAGAACCCCAATAAATGGAATGCAGGAAGCAAAAGGGTGCACCCCTGTTTTGGAGGGGAGTGGGAGCATGGTATATCCAGCTTATGCCTCAATGAGTACAGAGCAAAAAGAAATTCATAGTATTGCTGCCATATACAAGATATAAGAACTGAGCTCAGAGAATCAAAGGGTGATGCTTTCTAGATAGTAGATACTAAGCTCATTATAAATTATGTACCTTTGATGTGATGTCACGATCCCACAACTTCGATGCTGACAAAGATAACTGCACATAACAATCAAAACAAATTACTTATCATGACAACAAAAGTTTCGACAGCGCCTTAAAAGTGAATAGATTGTCCTTAGATTTGAAGCCAGAACTTGTTCCCATACAGTCAATCATATGTATCAAAACTTTTTCCACAATGACTATCTTGTAAGTTACACCTCTCATTATTTCTTTTTTTTTTTTTTGGTGAAAACTTCTCATTATTCAGTGCTGCATAGAAAATGACTCTCAGATCTCAAGAAAATCCAAAGTACAAAGTTGAAATAGTTCTGAAAACCTATCAACCCTATATTTGGAGAGCATAAGTATATTATTTTTCTTGGTTGCCCATGTTATTCATGATAAAGGACAGGTGGGAAAGTTGAAACATCCTTTCTGCTGAAAAGTCACTTTGATGCTAAATTATGTTGTAAAAGGATGGATGCCTTGGTCTAGGCGGGATATTTCTTCTTATGTTATTTTCTAGTATTTTCTCTCTTTTCAAGTGTTTCTTCTCCCTCTCTAGAGGTTTCTCTCTTCCCTATTTGGTTTTTATTTTTTGTATTTTGTTCTTTGCAAAATAAGAATTATCTGGTTTCTTTGTCTCAGTATTGATCTGACGTAGCCAAAACTGAAGACATGGTTGATGTAGCTTCCCTATTGAAGCTCAAATCTAGAACTCCATGGCAGCAGCAATTCTCTGTAGTCAACATCAAGAGGCTGCAATGGAATTTCAAAAATTAAACAACCTAGCTCAATGTTGAGGGTGCAATGGGCAAATCTGGTATCTTGTCTAGTTTGGTGGCCATATCTACAAAACTTTTGGGATTAAAGATGTTGAGGGTAGCTTTATGGGTGCTAATGTACTTATTTGTTGGGGATTTCTTCAGTAACTATTATTGCCTTGAATTCTCCATTTTGTATGGCTTTCCCTCTTATTTTGATGTAATTCTGACTAATATAGTCAATTCATCTATCTAATGATAATCTTTTTTTATTTAAAAAAAAAGGATGGATGTCTTTTCACTACTTTTGTTGATAAATCATATTTTTATTTTTTTTATACATGGGGGGAGAGAATTAGATGTTAACAATTAGTAGTTAGCATGAGTCCATCCCACATCAAGTGTGGGTAAAGCAATCACTTTTTCCACTGGGGGCAAAGCTTATCCTCAATATAAACATATAAGTGGTCCCAAAATGTCAGGTCCACCATCATGTATTCTCAAACAATTGCTTATACCCTAACAACTATTGTAATCCAACACGCCCCCCCCCCCCCCCCAAAAAAAACTGCATTCAGCTCCTTAACTGATTCATTATGCAAAACAAACCATGAGAAATTTGAATCAAGGATTCAAAAACTTATTGGCATACTGGTGGCATCCTATATAAGATAAGGGTTTCCTAGTTCTCCAACAGTTCTTTGTTTTGAACATGCAAACTGATTACTTAAGTAACATCCTGGAATAAAGCAAGTATAAGCCAAAACCATGTGAAAAAGGTATCCTCAATCACTCTATGTGCCTACTAATAAATGTGTTACATCTGAAATCAAAAGAATTTCTCTCTAAGGACTAGGTGAATGACACATGGAAAGCAAATACTTTAAATATCTAATGATTCAATTTCAAAAAATAGATCATGTACAGAAGCAGGATGAACAGATATCATCTATGCTATCAATTAGAAACTATGGAAAATGATGATTGTGATAGATTTTAATATTTTTGCAATCAACAATTATGTTCTAAAAGAAATATGCACATGCTGAGATGCCAAATCAGTCACATCCCATAACTTATTAGTACCGGATATATCCTGCTAATCTGATTAATTCTTTGTATATTTTTACATGAAATCTTGAAAAATATCATATAAACCACAAATACTGATCTGTTGATTATTCTGCATTATTCAAGAAAAAAAGCATTTCTGTACTTGGATGTTCTAAAAGCAAAATTATAGTAACTCTCCCTAAGAGATATCACAAACAAATTTACCATCAAGTACGTTGTGAGTACATGTCATGAGTCTTACACTATAAGATACATTAAGAATTAAGATACTTAATACTTATTAGACAACGTTTAAATATTCATATCCAAAAAATCACAAGAACACAAACATTTGTGCTGTGAGTCTGTGGTTTAAATATCAATGAATAAAACCAATAGGGTGCATTTTTTCCAATTTTTTGTGCATTAGCTTGGATAAAATCAGAATGTTGCTGTATTCCCAAATTATCCATCGTCCTCAAACAATAACCCTGAGAAGTGGATAGAACTTGCACATAATTTTCTTGATGTATGAAGATATTTTTAAAGATTATAACCATAGTAAGACTCAACAAGATTCAATTATAAGGTTTCAGCTCTCATATTCGAAATATTTGTATCCCCATGCAACGATGAAGAATCCGTAACTTCATGTTAATACTAAGAAAAAGAGACAAAGGTCAACAGAGAATTGAAAATTGAAGCAGACAACCAATGTCCACAGTACTTGAGAGAGACAATTGATTCAAAGAATAGGGTTCCTGTCTTTTTAGTTGACGTTCTAGACACCCCGTCAAAAAAGTATACCTCAATCTGGGTGCAAAGGGAGCCCATTCCCTTGGTCCTGAAGAATAATTCAACAGCGTCATTGTGTGTGGTGGCGCTGCCGCCAATAGTTTTCTGGGCCCCGGGGTGGAACCCACCTCCGCCACCGGCATCCCCACATCCAACAGCCTGTTGTCCACCCTTCACGTCAGAGAAACAATTGCCCATTGTTCTTTATTAGTAGTCTCCGAAAAAAAACACTTCCTCTACTTCCAAATTTTCCCTCTCAAAAAAAAATCCCTTCTTTCCTACTCAAGATTCACACAAACCCAATTCAGTTAAGAATCAAGAACCCGAAACAAATTATATACTAAAACCACCTGGCCCTTACGCGTTTCAAAAGAAAAGACCACGTAATGGTTACCAAATTCGCTTGCACTACCAGCGGCGATTTTAACAATTTATACAACTCATTCTATTCAAAAGTAGTAGTCAGTCGTGGGCCCGTGGCACTCAGTTTTAGAAATTAACTAATTCTTTGAAATTTCAGGTAGTTTCGTATGAAACCTTTAGCCCAGTTCTTGGAAATTTGATGTAATTATTATCTTCCTTTTCTTTCTTTTCTTTTTTTCCTTTCCAAAATGGCAAAATAATATTCCATATCATGTCTTACCTATAGTTGATTTAATTCTAAGGTAAATATTTTTCAAAATTCTGAGAAATGTTTCAGTTAGTGGGGGCCAATGGGCCATAATTAATAAGTGGATGTGTCGTGAAAAATCCAATGAGAGTTAGGAGCGTGATATCCTTTTTATTTTTATTTTGAGCAAATAGGAGCACGATGCTGATTCCCTTCTTCAACTTCTATCACCAAAGAACAAAATTAGAGAATTAGTTCGAGGAAAATATTTTAACTATGAATATGAAGCAGCAAATTTCTTTTTCAAATTTGGCAACATAGGATCTTCTCATATCTTAAATGGATGGAATCATCAAATTGAGACATCAATTAGTCCATCATTGAAATGAATTAAGTTTAACTAAGTTGAAAATCAAGTAGAGGGCTTGATTCTAAATTAGGAAGTTCATGGTATGAATTCAAACGAGTTTTCAAAATTAACTCTTCCTCCAATTTGTAATTTAATACTCTTTTAACAAAAAATTTGTAAAAAGAGTAGTTATTATTCTTACACACGCAGACAATTTAAAGTATTTGCATGCAAAGCTCAAAAGTCAATAGAGTTGGGAATAAATGAAAATTCTTGTCTTTCGTTTCATTTCAATTATTTATAATTTTTTTTTTTAAGCGTCTCATCCCAATTGTTCAGTTTTTAATTTTATTACGTATTTTTATAATTATACTCTTGTTATTAATGAATTATTTAAATGAATTGTCAATCATTTATTAAATAATGCATTTTTTTAGAATTATTAATACATATACATTAGCAATTAAATGAAATCAACTTAGTAAATTTAATTGTAAAATTATCATTTTCAATATTTATTTTAATCCTTGTGTAAGTGTAAAGTGGACAATTAAAATAGAGTACTTCTTTGAGAGATGTATGTGTAGTATTGACCTATCCAGTGTTCATTCTTTTTTTAATATGTAGTGTTCGTATCTAAAAAAAGAATTTTTTTAATGCGTTCTTTCGTTATTTTAGGGCCAAAGCAGTTGTCATAAAGCATGGTAAATTGCATTTTTTTTTTTTGTATAAGAATGTATGTGAAAAATGCATTCTCAAGGCAAAGATGCATCTCACAAATGCATCTTTTTCCTTCAAAATGTCCACACATTGACTAGTCTACTAGTATTTGGTACATGAATTTTGTTGTGGCAATAAGAAATATGTGGGGACTTTGTTTAGGAAACTTGATCCACGACAAGTAAACTTATGTGAAAAAAATAATAACCTAACTACTTATTGAAACTTTGAAATAAAACTTAAATAGTCATAGAATTTTTTAATTTGTTCAGAATTAAATGACTTTTTATTTAAAATAAATATATTTGTCACTTAAAATTCTACAAATAACTTCATTAATTTATGAGACACTAATTCATTTGACCTCGCTATTAATTGTAATAATAATAAATATATTATGAAAACTTTCTCAAGTTTAATAATATTAATTTTTATATAAAAATAAATATAAATATTCAATTTTGAACACAAAACTAAGCTTTGAATAGAGCTTCATGACAATTTTTAATGATCAATGATAAGTATGTCAATTTGTAATACAGTTTTAGAAATGTAAAAAGAACCAAAATGTGCTTGACTGGACTTGTAACTGTAAAAGTATTAAGAAAGTGGAGCTCTATTTGTGGATAAGAACTATATTCTACGAGTAATGCTTGACTTGACTGGAAGAATTAGTCAACTCGTAAACTTCCAAATGTTGTTTCCTTTTTTTTTATATAATTTAATTATTCATAACGGATAATGCCCAACAACCACACAAAAAAAAAAAAACTAAAGATAACAACAATGTCCAACAACCAAACCTTAAGTAGAAACATGATCTCTACAAAATTAAATATTTAATTTTATATAAAAATTAATAAAAGTATTTGATTTTGAAAAAAGTTTTATAATTTTTCTATCCATTAGTATAAGTCTTTTTACCAAAATTTACACATATTAGGAAATTTTATTTTTTCTTAAAATGTCCATATTTATAGTGTTTTTTTTTATAAAAAAAGTAAAAGTTTATTAAAGATACGGGAGATAAACTCCAAAGGCACAAACAAATTACAAAGAAGAGAAAACCAAGCTCAAAAAGAGCAAGAGCCGGAACAAAACAAGATAGCAAAAGATAAACTATAAAAAATGACTCTAAATGTAATTACAAGACTTCTCACCAAAGAGGCATACCCTATTCATCCCAAATGTATTATTAAACTGGTCAAGAATAAAGTTCATATTGTAATGTTGTCTGGTCCCTTTAGCCTACTTAATCAACTTTTTCCAACCTCAAAAAACACATTGTCAGAAGTAAAAATATCATTTAATAATGACCGGACTTATACTTGTAACTGATGTGAAATATTTATAATTTCCAACAACCAACAACATATTCTTAAAGTTAAGAAGAAAATACTTTAATTATAATAGTATGACATTGGTGAAAATGTATTGGGTCAAGAAAGTATGTTGATAAGAGACCTATAATGATTAATGACAGAACATATTTCTTTTCCTTACTTATAAAGACGTATCATATTTCTAATGGTTAGTGATGTGCTCCTCTTAATCTTTCTTGCACTCAAAAGTTTTCTTGCAGACTAAAGCACCTACAAAAAAATTCAAAGTGAAACTTAATTTCAAGCTTAACTTTACCTGTTCTTTTCCTGAAATTATTTTTTTCATTATTTATTTATGTTATTTTTTCCTTGGAAAGATCTGAAACCTAATCTTGTAAGAAACACTCTTTCAAAAAAAGAAAAAAAAAACAATGTTGCAAGAAACGCGGATAAATGAAAGTTGGCTTGATAATATACTTTATCATTGCTAATGAGAGTTTGGTAGTTTGAAACAATAATCTTTATGGAATATCCAAAACAAAAGAATTTACTCAATTTATAGTTTCTCAAGAAAGCACCACAGAAAAATAATTGAGCATAGGCTACCTCATTGGAAAAGTTGATCCAAACAACGCAAATTCAGTTCATGTTCAGCACAATAGGACTAAAACATATACCAAAGGCAAAAGCAACATCTACACAGAAGCCTAATACCTGAGCATTCAAAAACAGCATGCCAAGTCATAAAAAAGAAGAAAAAAAAACCCATAAGGGAAAAACTCAAAGAACTACACTAACTGCCTCAGTGAAGAATCAGTTATGGCAGTTTTCTGCGAGCAACGAATTGAATAGTCATATATATGCATAGTCATATTTAACTATTTAGGGTACTAACGAATTGAATCTTTTCAAAAATAATCCCAATGTAGCCGAATTGGGAATAGCCAAATCCCAATGTAGCTGTTTGATAATTCCAAGATGAGAATAGGTAGATGAACCAAGACATCGGTTGTTGAAACTAATTCTATTCTTTCTACTCGTAATTCTTAATTGCCTAGGAAACGTCTCCTTTACAACTAATGATTGGGGATGAAAGAGTCTTTCAATCTCTTCTTTTTTCTTTACATCTATCTAGAGGATACCGATTTGACATTACAAGTATATTGATTTTTTTTCTCTCAACAATCAATATTTTCTGTAAATACTGCATATTTAATTCTATCCATCAATCGAATCACTTTTTTCAAATATACAAGACATCAAAGTCATACAAGTAAAATATTTTATTCATTGATAAGAAAAAAGAAAGATGGGGGTTGGATTGATGATAAAATAGAATCCTTAGAGAGATTCGATTGGCGATGAAGAAAGAGAATTATTCTCGTGTCATTAAGAAAATGAAATTCTATTTAGAAATTCAAATTGTTCATGAATTCATAGTCAATAGTAATTAATAGTTCAAAATTTGTTATAAATTTCGACTTTTGCAAATAATAATATTGAAGTGCAAAATTGGTGTGTGTGAATGAGTTATAAATATGTTAGTATATTTTTCTAGACAGATATATTTATATTTCATAAATTGTGATTCATCAGCAAAATACATTGAATTGATGATATTCTTAGTTCATGTAATGCTTTTGACATTGACAAATAACCTATTACAGAAATGAATAAATAATGTACAGTTATTTTAAATAATAGAAAATTAGGATTTATAGAGGAAAATAAGATTGTATTACGTAAAAGAAAATATACTTAATTTCAATTTTCAAGTTAATACTTTATTTTCTTCATTTACAAAGCTTCCAGCATCAGAATATCAGAAAATACACATTAATTCAAACTATACACTAAATTTCTAAAGGAAGATGGGTAGATTTCGTCGTTCACGTTTTTAGTTTTAGTAACTTTGGGCCTTAATCTTTTTCTTCTTCTTTTTTATCGTACGATTTACATCTTTGGTTCTCTTAGTTAGAATCGGGCACAGATCAACTTTTCTCATCACCAATTGTCAATGCCACAAGAATAAAAAATTTGCTACCTAAAAAACCCATGTTGCCTTGCCCTTCAGAATCAACATTTATACTACTATTTCAATTCCTAAGATTTGCAAAAGAACCAATTCATTTATACTACCAATTTCTGCAAAACCCAGTCTTCTATATATTCTCCAGCAAAATGCAGAAGCCAAGGCCTGAAATGTCGGAAGATCCTACCTTGTATTGGACTTGGAAATAATATTAGAATTGACATCCAGCTATTGTTTGCTTCAGAGTGTTAGAGTGGAGTCACGATGATTGCTTGAATAAGATTATAACCAGAAATAAACCAAACTAAAAATTTTCACCTCCATTAGAGGGTATCGATCGAAACCTTGTTAAAATCTATTATTGGTTAATATATCATGTATTTCTATGACATATTTTACCTATGTAAATTTTGCCGTCTTCCAGTTGTCTAGCTAGTTAATCTTTAGTTTATTGTAACATCCCCCATTTTCCAAAAAGACCCAAAATATAAAATATAAAATATAATATAATAGTTAAGTCAAATTAACAATTCTAATTTAAATAGTTAAAATTCTCAAATAGTGAAACAAAATTCCAAATTTCAAATAAGTTTCAAATTATAAATTTTAAACCCAAAAACAAACTTTACTAGAATAAAATATTTATAACAAAGTAAAACTAAACATAAACATAAATATTCTTAGTTCAAAATTGAGCATAATTTAAACCAAATTCAAAATTCATAAATAATTGATCATCTTCCATCCCCGCATCGCAATTCTATAAGCATATAAACAATTTTAGAAAAAAACAAAATGCATGAGTTACGTACAAAGTATTTAGTGGAAGTAAAGTGTGACATTTTACAAAGATATGCACATTGAAAATATAATATAAACATTAATGGTTAATGTATGTCATTGAGTAAAAAACTCCTGTTTAATTCGGCTAAAGCCCATGTTCAATCAAACATAAGTCTCTGTTTTATGGAGCCTAAGTCCATGTTATTTGAAAACATATGCAATAGACATTTATATGCACAATTATAAAATCATTGTACACATATCATAATAGAATTTTAAAAGTGCACAACTAAATATAGAATAAATAGCACATATAACATGTATTTAAAGATAAATAAATAATTAAATAATGTTAGAACTCCCACCTTAAAGCATATAAATGTGTGCTAAATTACGTGAAAAAACTAGCTCCCTAAATCATTGTTTTCTACATTGAAAGTATTCAATGAATCAGAACCTTGAAAGACAAAACTAAATAATTGATTTTAAATAAAATAAATAATCTATATAAAGAAAAAGAATGACTTTTTGAAAAGTTAAAGGAAATATTTGAAATTTTAAAAGGTTTGGGAACACTTTTGGAATATGAAAATTTGAAAAGTTAAAGGAAATATTTGGCATTTTAAAGGTTTTGGAACACTTTTGGAATATAAAAAAGGTAATTTTCGAGTTTGGAAAATTTTGAGGTTAAACTGTAAATTTAGAAAAATTCAGGGATCAAATCATAATTTTCGAAAGTTTGGGGATTTAAAACAAAAATTTTGAAAATATGGGTTGAAACAGAATTTCAATAATTATTTTGGTATAAAAGGGGAATTTAAAAATAATTGGGTAAAAATATAATTTTTAATAAATTTATGGTCAAATTGAAAATTCTAAAAAGATTTGAGGCCTAATTTGAAAATTCTAAAATATTTGTGGTTAATATGTGAATTTGTATATGAATTTGGGAAAATTTTAAAATTTGTAAACCCTAAGAACCTATTTACAAAAATGAAGGTTTTCCAAAACCCTAACTCTAATTTTTTTTCCCTCTTATTCTTCTTCTGCCATCGCCCCCTCCCCCATGCCTCTACCCACTCCCAGCCACCGCCCCCTACTGTCTACCCCAACTGCCACCCCTTTATTCTTCTTCTCCCTTCTTCCTCTTTCTCCTTCTCCCTCTGCCATGGTTGTCTACCTCTCCCTTTCTTTTCTCTTTTTCTCTCGACCCTTCTTCTCCCTTCTTTTTATCCCTTCTTCCTCTTCCTCCTTTTCCCTCTCCCATGGTTGCCCATTTCTCCCTTTCTTCTCTCTCCCTCTCTCGGCCCTACTTATCCCTTCCTCTTCTCCCTTCTTCCTCTTCCTCCTTCTCCCTCTCCCATGGTTGCCCGCCTATCCCCTTCTCCCTCTCTCTCTCTACCCTTCTTCTTTTCTCCTCCCCTTATACCGCCTCCCTTTCTCTCTTCTCTCTTCCTTCCTTCCCTTTGCCGCCCTTTCTCTTCCCTCTGCTAAACGAAATTTCACTGAAAAATAAAATAAAATAAAAAGACGCTAGTAAATATTTTTTCGAAAATACTATGATTCTTTGAATATGGGAGACTAAATAGTGGAGAAAAATGATTTTTAAGCTTATTATCGCCGACCAACCATATGGCGACACCGGTAATGACTGTCATGCTTGAGAGGGTAAGGAAATTGGCCAACTTCGGAATTTGTGCTTAAAGAAAAAAAATGATTAAATGTTTTAACCCTTGTATTATTTATATATGTAGGATAAAAATCCTAATGGATTGGATTAAATAAAACTAATAGAAAAATTAATGAAGTCCATTACTACAAAATAGGTATTACATTTAGGAATGGGGATTCGGTCTCCAATTCAATCTTCGGTCTAAAAGTTTGGTCTATTCAGTTTTGGGTCTTTTACTTATGAAGATCAAACCAAATCGAATTGTACATGAAATTGAAAAATCAAAAACCAAATATAATTCGGTTCGATCCTAATCCGGTCCAATTTGGACCGAAATTCTGAATATTCCAAAATTTAATTAAAAAAAGTCAATAAATCCACATGTTATAACTTTTGAATAATAAAAAATATCCAAATTACCCAATTGAAAATATTTATTAGGTTTAGTCATTTAGGGTATTAGAAAATAGGAAATAGGAAATTAATTATTTTATTTATTTAATACTAATTCGGTTTTTCGATTCGATTTGAAAATTGAAAACCAAAGACCGAACCAAATTTTGTTTGTAAAGTAAAGACCGAATTGAATTAGACAATAAATTCGTAAAATCGAACCGAAATTTAAAATCTAATTCGATCAAATCCAAAAATTCGGTATAGATCGAATAGTGCCCAGCCTTAATTACATATATGGAGTGAAAAGAATAATACTACTCGTTTCTTGTGGAATGTACATTCTTCACAACTTAACTTGCATAGGATCAGTTTTAGTTTTCATGCTTTAAATAATTGAGTCACTCCTCTCAGAAACAACAGGACCCTATCAAATTTAAAGTGCAAAACACCATCAAGTACTTCTAGAAGTGAGGTTCAAGGAAGGCTCACAAGATAGTAAGCGTTCATTTTTTTGCCAGCATAGTCCTCATCTCGTTCTAGTTGAGGACTGTGTAAATTTTCTTTTACTACATTTTAAAAGGGTTTTACAAGCGTTTCCTTCATTTTTTTAATTCTTTGTCTTTCTCTGTAGGGATTTAAGACTTCATAATTTGATATTTGAATTCGACTTACTTTCAGATGGCAAAATGCGGAATCCAAAGCCTACAAAACCCATTCTTCTATTCTGGGCAGATGCAATGGTGGGCTGAGAAAGGTAGGATCTCTCCTTGCGGCGAGAATAGAAGAATGGGTTTTGCAGAAATCGGCTCTTGAAATGGGTTGGTATCGTAAAAACATTGGGAAAAAAAACTTTTTTAAAAAAATGAAGAACCAAAATTTTTCAAAATCTAAAAACGTTAAGGACCCTTCTTTCATTTCTAAATATCCCGAATCAGTTTCATGGCCTAGTCTTTGTGTTATTGACAATATATACATACATACATATAATATATATATATATATATATATTATGTATTGACAATTCCTCCCTTAAGGAGCAGTCTTTTTAGCCGCTCCCAATATACCTTATTTCCACAGCAGGTAGGATTTGTGGTCTCGAGGTGTTTAATAGAGTCTAGCTACTCCCACACACACTACGATTTTTTGCATGGAAAATTTACCTTTAATTGAGGACATTTTTAATTTGGTGTATCATATATTTCCTCTGTCTGTTATTATAATATATTATAAAAAATTACATACAAATTAAGAATATATTTTATTCTTAAAATACTCCTATTTTTACAATGATAACACTTCACATGATAGAATAAGAAAAATGTTATAATCACATATGAAGATAAATAGAGATAATATTAAAATAATAGACAAAATATCTATGAAAAGTATAAAATCATTTCCTATTTAGGGAAAGAAAAGATTCCTTCCTACCGCATCTTACTAGTAAGCGATAGAAAGTACCAATTTATAGACATTTGTAAAGTTGGATAAAGTTGGGAATCTCAGTGCTACATTAGTTCTTTGGAACCTTATAAAGTAATGATCAATATTTTGAGGCTGAATAGTAGCCAGCTTGAGGGCTAAGTGTGTAGACTTCCATGCATATCTTATTAAGACATTATGACATTTTTGTGTACTAGGTTAAAAAAAACTATTTGTTTAATTCTGTCTAACTAAAATAATTGAGGTAAATATTGAAAATATGAGAATTTCTTCTCAGCATGTAATAAGATGTTGAGCCATGATACTCTTTGTTGAAAGGAAAAAAAATAAATAATAATACTCCACTTCTTAGGCACAAAATAAAGAAGAAAGGAAAAGATGATGTTAAAGAATATTTGTCTTTTAGGCTATTATAATTATTTTAAAAGTATAGAACAAGATCAGTTAATCTTTTGTCTTTTAATAATGCTAAAAATGTTGTGTTCACTACACTACGATCAAACATAATTACAATATAATACTATATATATATATATATATTAAAATCAAGATGTATACTTACTACCTACTGAAGGAAAAGTGAAACAATACATCAACAAACTGATTCTTAAGAGCACCAAGTAATAGTAATAATTGGAGACAATAATAAGTTTATATTTTGTTTCTTATCATCAATTTATTATCAATAATAATTATACTACTTATTGCATAGCTTGTTTCTCAATATTGTTTATATCATTCGATTATTTAGATGATACTACTTTAGCCATTCTAACCAAATTTCATTAACTTAATCAAATTTACTATTCGCGATGCCATAATATGTTTGGTGTGAAATTGAAACATGGGCTAAATGTAAAGGACGAAAGTGCAATTTACCAAAATATTTTAACGTCTACTTTCCTAAACCAAAACAAGGACTAATCCAAGTTCTCCTGGGAAATCAAACAAAGGAGCGTAACAGAATCCAAATCCTGTTCAGAATCGAATTCAATATTTTCTTATAAATATGCAAAGGTATCGATTGTTTCTCTTTATTCTTCAAGAAATTGATGAAATTTTCATTGGTATCAACAATGGCGCAACCTTTTCCTTTGCCCTTTTTCAATTCCGTTAGCAATTGGGATCTCTGTGTTATGGCGACACAGATGAAGGATTCAACGAAAGAATCCTTGATTGATCCTTCCTTCGTCCGTCTGAATATCACCGGTTCCGCTACTTTTTGCTCTGATAATCCCTGGAAAAATGAGTTTCTGGAAGGCCTCTCCATGGTCGGAACTAAAACTCTTGTGTCTTCAACGATTGACTCACCAATTGAGTGCCGAGAAAAAATCAGAAAGGTCCTGGTTGACATGGGGGTTCCATTAGAACTCGGTGAATGTACTTGGAGGCATAGATTTTTGGGCAGTGAAGAGGTTTACGAGATGCCCAGAGTAGAGGACGTGGATAGATTGATAGAGAATATCTGTTGGTTCTTGTACGAGGTTAAGACGCAGAAACATAACAGCGACTTCACTTCTTGGCCTGTGAACTTGGCAATCACAAAGAGAATTGTAGTTCCTGATGCTGAATTCGAGGGTTGGTGTGATTGGTACGAAAGGATGCTGGATCTATATCATGATTTCGAGACAGGGGATGCAAAGGCAAATGGTAATCCCAGAACAGAGGATTGGTTCTTGAATGAACCGACAGCTGCTGAAAGGACTATTGAGGCTTTGAAGCATGCTTGGATTGAGAATTGAATTATGGGAACTACGGATTGCCCTTTGTATGCTAAGATAATATCTGTTGTGTTCTCTATGTAGATGATTGAAGTTACCAAGCATTCTCAGATTTTGTTTTGAATTTTGGGATTCTTTTATTCTATTGATACAAATTGTGTACGTTTTACATTACTGCTTTCAATGTAAATTTTATTTCAAGTTTTTATCAATGAAATAGTTTATTTCAAATGATTGCGCCTCAAACACCATCAGCAAAGGTATTTTAGGTTGCTCAAATAGGTTCAGGGAAGATAGATTTTGAGGTGGTTGCAAGCAGAGCCATATAAGTTTGTCAAAGATTGAAAATCAATGCCACAATATTTTGTATGTTTATGCTGTTATAAGTTGTACATACCTTAAGTTCCTTTTCTTAATTGGTATATCGGTTTGATAAAATTGACGTTCGAATGAATAAATGTTGAAACTTTAGTGTGAAATATGGATTAATTGGTATTAAACTCCAGATAGATAAAGTAACATTTAAGGTTTGCAAAGGTACAGAAATATATTTACAAGATGAGTGATTGATGTTTTAATATTTCATTATTAAGCATTAAGCGGTTTTCATTTCACTTAAATATTTATAATATAGAAGTTAAGTCTTAATCAATTGAGTGATGTATGAATTTATTATTGAATGCCCTAGATTAGTTAAGCACTTAATGGAATTGAATTCTCAAGCAAGCCCCTTGACGATGTACTACATACATCTCAAGATATATTTACTTTTCTCAAGACAACTAGTCCTTATAATATAAAAGTTAAATTACATAAAAAGAGATATGTAGCAACAGGGACCAGCAGCATTTGCTTTACGAAGCAAATTGAATTATCAATTTGTTCCGCAAACTGATTTTCATTTTCACTTACTCATCATCACTAATAACTACTTGGCAACAAACAGTGCAAAGGAGAAAACTAACAATCAATCAAGATATATTTTGAACATCGATGCCGTTATCAATGAGGGACTGAACAACTGCTCTAATCTTGCCTTCAAACTTGTCTCTTTCCCTGGGAGTGTAAGAAGCTGTGTACACGTCTGCTTCTCTTGCCCTCTCAGATAACATGCGGCCTATGGCTATACAAGCAGGTATATCGGAACGGGATTTTAGCACAGCCTTGATATCTTTCGAATTAGTACCAGCCACTGCAACTTGTTTGCTTGTTACTCTATGCGTAATTGAGGCTGAAACAAAGCGTTTTGAAATGAAAACGTCGAGGGTAAAGGGTTCCATGTAAGCTATAGTACGTTGCTTGAAGGATACATGCTTGTTTGGATTCTTAGACTTCTTCTCCTTTTTATATGTATACGGCCTGCTATTGTCATCATCCAGGAAATCTTCTACCCCGAAAAAGCTTCGAGGCCCAAAATATGGCTATAAATTGATAAAAGAACAGCTAAGGACATATAAAGAAAATTTTATGCATGATCAACCAGGAAACAAGTAACTGAAATCTGCAGTAAAAAAATAAACATGGATTGGGGTGTGTCAACTTTCAATTGATATGCAAAATGTCAATGTACTTCAAAAGTGTCATCAGTGAAACCAAAATCTGTGTAGGAATGGGCAGACTCTAATCTAAACTGCACCAACGTCATACTATGCCAACTACTCAAAAATATAATTTATATTTTGAGCAAGCATTTACAGGGAAAACATTAAATGAAATGTTAGGAATCAATTATACGTAAAATAAGGCTTTAACAAAAGTCATGAGTATGTATGACAGAAAGTAACCCAAACATGCATTAACGACATTTTATTTTAATGGTATTAAAAAGAGGGTGCAACTGTAAGACCACCAAAGCAAGAGTAATACCACAAAATCTCTACAGACTATTAAAATAATACAGCCTGACACTAATTACTGCAGAAGAATTAATCCAAAGGTAAGGCAATTACAACATTACATAATGTAGACGAACTCCAGAGTAGAAACGTTTGAAAAATTTATATGCATCAAAGGGAAAAAAGAATTATATCTCTTTGCCAATCATTGAGGGTCAAATAGTCAAATGATCCATCAGTCAGCAAACAGAACCTATAAAAACATTAGAAGGTCGATTACTAACGTTTACTTAAAATGGTTCAAAGAAGTTATAGGGGGAGACCCCTAAGAAAGGTAGTACAAATTGCCTGGTTTACAACTGATTTTTTTGGAACGGGGGAGTTAAATACTCAGCTTCCTCATTTTTTCAGGGATTCCTATCTCCCCAGAAAATAAATGATGTAGCTTTACCAAATAACTAAATAAATGGTTGTTGGAGTATAAAAGAAAATTAGGAGACCAGGACTCAGAGAATGTTATTAAATTTGAGAATGTCTCATTTTTGCACGAATCCCAAATAAGAATAACCTGCTACTACTGAGAGCATTGGAAGTGATGGTGGAAGAAATTCTTGGTTATACAATATTAAGTTCAGGAGTTCACCTGTCTAGAACCACACAATAATCTGCATTAACAGTTCAAAGCAAAAGTATACAAATTGTTCATAAAGAGACAATCACCCCAATGAAAGTAGCACACATTACATAAACTACATTCACACGATGTAAAAGCAACTAAACAAATAAAAAATCTCAATTCACAACTAAATCCAAACAAAAAAAAAAAAAACCTCAACTTACCTGCCCACCGTGAAGACTAGCCGTTTGGGCACATAACAAAGGCCTGATTTTATCGACTCCGCGCACAACTAATTTATCATACACTTGCTTCAGCATTATCCTGCAAGCCCGTGTTTCAATAAAAGGAAAAAGAGTCATCAGTTGCCCAAGAACCTACAAACTCAAATCCATGACAGAAATGAAAAACGGCTGCAGTTCAGACATTTTGTCGAGCGACAAATATGCATTGGACAAGACTCCATCAAATCCTAACTTTCCTACTATATTTCAAACCACGAGTGAATTTCAAATCCATCCGATTCCTTTGCTGTCCAAAGCCCATTCTACATAGGCTCATTAAGAGATTATCCAACTAAAACAAATGCAACCAACCGACACAAAAATGGCAATTGTGGGGGAAAGACCCAGGTAAACTACAGAACAAATGAGGATTTTCCTTATTAAAGAAAATGAAAACCAAGATGTGCAAATCTGAACCTTGTTCAAAGACTTGGGTGTTCCAAGTTTGTATCTTCTTCCTCGAAGATGACCCAGAGGGTGAGCTGGGGGGGAATGGCG
Source organism: Apocynum venetum (assembly GCA_019593545.1). Classification (NCBI taxonomy): domain Eukaryota; kingdom Viridiplantae; phylum Streptophyta; class Magnoliopsida; order Gentianales; family Apocynaceae; genus Apocynum; species Apocynum venetum. Next base: position 4,311,382 of record SRSM01000326.1, on the reverse strand, counting down.
GGAAGGAGTTGAGTAACTCTGAGAGGTGCAGGTGAAGTAAATGAATTTTTTTTAAGGAAAATTCACTTATTTAGTCCCCATCTTTTACTTTCCGCCCTTTAGGTCTCTCCCATTTTCCTTCAAACTTCGTAGGTCCCTTAAAATTTTTTCGATCAATACTTATGGTCCTTATGACCACAAAATATGTCAGAATCTAGTGAAGATATACATGTGATGCTTGCTTGATTAATTCTTCGAGGGAAAAATAGAAACACACAATTAAACTTACTCAAAATTGTCATTAACCAAACAATAAAGGTAGATTTTGAGTAGATTTAACCATATATTTAATTTTTTTCCTTTCAAATAATTTATCAGGTGAGTCTCACATGTACTTCCGTCAAATCTAATATATTTTATGATTGTAAAAATCATAATGGTTGAGTGAAAAAACCTTAAGAGACGTATAAAGTTAACAAAAAAAAATTTAAGGGATATAAACAGAAAAAAATGTGAAAGATAAATGACTAGGCAAATTTTCCATTTGTTTTTCTTCAAACTTAGTACAAAATATTCTATTGCTACTTAAGAAATTTTGATTACATTTGGATTCCTTTTAAGTTAAAAGGAGTTTATTTTTTTCATAATTGAAGTTTTAAAAAATTAGTCATGCTTTTTTAAATCTCAAAATAGTTTTCTTTTTTTATGTTGAAATGGGAGTGCTTTAAATTTTGAGTAAATTTCACTAACTCCCAAATCTTTCTTCGAAAAACACATTTACCCCTTCATCTTCTTCTAATTGAAGTAATATGCCCTATTGATCTACTCAATTTTATGAAATTAGTATAGTTAGGATCAAACCCAAAAAATTCCACATTTCCAGCCAAAAAAAAAAACCATTGCAGGCCAAAACGAACAGCTCCTATTTCCGACCTTTCACGAGAAAATTCCCAGCATGTCTAGCCAATTAAGTCTACTCATTGCTTCAAACAACATCCCCTCACTCAGAAGCAAATTACCCATTTCTTTTCCACCCAAAAAACCGACCAAAATCAAGAAATAAATTAAAACAGGGTTGCGACTACTTTCGGTGAAATTGAACAAATTCCAACCATTTCCGGCCAAATTGAATATATCTAATGCTCATAAATTCTTGCCCACACTCAAACGCACATAACCTAACCTTTTCTTGCCCAAATCGTTGCCGAAATAAAGAAAAAAATTTGAAAAATCAATCACTGTAGTAAAGGCAAAAAAAAGGCCCAATTCACCCTTTTCCTAGTCAATGCAATCAATCTTCTTCCCACACCCAACCTTCTCACATCTAATCATTGCCAGAAAAATTGAATAGATCAGAGGACGTGCATAGCTGGCCAATAATAATAATTTTTCTGGCGGGGGAGAAACACCGATGAGACATCGATAGCGCACCTTTTGGAGGTAAATTTTTTTTTTTTTGAAAAGCCTATAATTAATCAAAAAGGAGAAAAAAATAGTGGCCTATAGAGAGCATTACAAAGCCAGGAAAGAGACATAAAGAGGATGCGTCTAAAAATACAAAAAAAAGATAAAGTGGGTTACATAGCCAAAAGCAAAGTAAGAAATGTTAGTAAGGAAATTCACAAGAGCAAAATAATTAAAAAATTGTCGCAGTCATTCAAGAAGCATAATTAGTAAGTTGGCTTTTCTTCCAACACCAACCTTAGCCAAACAGTCCCGCCTTGTGATTATATTATCTTGAAAAGCCTTCATGGGTGGAAAAGAATTCATATTGTTCAATTCATAAATATGTTTTGGCTTGTTTGTTTCATTGAATGCTCACCGAAAATGTTTGAGTGACGATGTGTTGACGGTATGGGTTTTTTGTTGGCTAGAAATGCTTCGACCTTTTTGGCAGGAATTTTGGAGTTTTTTTTTGTTTTATCCTAATTATACTAATTTCATAAAATTGAGTAGATCAAGGTATATTACTTCAATTAGAAAATGAACGAGACAATGTATTTTTTGAAAAAATATTAGGAACTTTAGTGAAATTTACTCTTAAACTTTTATTTTCATATTAGTCAAGGTTGAATAGATTGTTAAAAATAAGTGTGTTGTTGTGAATTGTCATAAAAAAAATTTTGAAGTCAAAAAAGAAAAAACAAAATGAATGAAAAAATATATAACTTTCTTATGGGTAATGAGATAATTATATTTTTAATATATTCTATTGTATATTTCATGTAACATTATGGGTTCATTAAAATATTCACTATCACTTTCTAGGATTTAGCATTAGTCGTTAGTTTTCTCAACTTTTCTTAGTAGTAGTACCTCTTATACCTTGTATATATTTTCTTCACATGATTGTATCATTCCCTGTAGTTGTCTGGATTGTAAAATAAATTTACACTGGACCTTTGATTTAGCTTTCATTAGCTTAAGTTTTCAATATGTCGACATCTACACAGCAACCGACTGGCACTGGAATTTAGCTTGCCTCTCAGCCCAATTCCATTGATATCACCTCTCCATACTTTCTTCATGCGTTAGACCACGTACCCTAGTCAAAAATTTGTAGAAGACATTCTGAATGAAACTAACTACACCGAATGGTCTAATGACATGACCAACGTTCTATTTGCCAATAAGAAAATTAGTTTTGTTGATGGCACACTTTCTATACCACCAGAAGGCTCAACTGATCTAGCATCATGGAAGAGGTGTGATGCCATGGTGAAGACTAGTTACAAACAACCATGAAAAATAATGTTTGAAATAGAATATGTTATGCACGGACTGCTCATGATATGTTGAATGAATTGAATAAACGGTTTGGAAAAAATATGTGTTCCATGAGGCTACAAACTAAAACAAGTTGTTAGCTTGCTCAAGCAAGAGAGCATGACTGTAGCCATTTTTTACACCAAATTAAAGGATTATTGGGACCAAATAGCTGTTGCATCTCAGTTACTTCATTGCACATGTGGAAGGTGCACTTGTGGAGTCGGAAAAAAAAAATCAAAACAAAAAGACAGAAAGCATTTGTACGAATTTTTGTTGGGTTTGAATGATGATTTTTCAACCATCCGATCTCATATTTTGGGCACAATTCCTCTACCATCTATGGGTTTTTCTTATCATCAAGTTATGGAAAATGAACAGCAACAATAGCTCACCACACAAATAAGAGTTATGGTTGAACTTGCTGCCTTTCAAATGCAGCCTTTGTTGATCGACAGTTCAACAGGAATGATAGACCAAAGTGCTAACATTGCAACAAGATGGGACATACAAAAGAGAGCTGTTATGAGCTTATTGGCTTTCCTCCCAATTTGAACCAACGAAATGCCAATAATAAGAATAGTTGGAGAGGAGATATTCACAAGAGAGAGAAAAGATGGATGGGGCCAAGAGCAGCCCAAGAAATATTGGAAGGTAGTGAATGTGGAAAGCTGTCGACACTCATTGCTGATCAATATCATCGCCTCTTGCAATTTCTTGATAAAATGTTTGATGCCAAACAAGCAGGATAATGACAGCAAGCTCCAAGTGAACATGACTGGTAAGAAAGAATTTACAGAACTTTGTTGGATTTTAGATAGTGGTGCAAGTGTGCACATCACTTTTAGAAAAGATATACTTCACAACAAAATTGATAGATACACTGGCTCACCTGTACGTCTGCCCAATGATGACAGCATGAAAATAGAAGGCTGTGGAGATTTTAACTGATCAAATTATTCTAAAAAATGTTTACTTTTTACCTTACTCCAAATGCAATCTTCTCTCTATATCTAAATTAACTAGGGATAGCTCTTGTTTGCTAACTTTTTTCCATAATGCTTGTGTCATATAGGATGTGGAGAAAAATAAAATGATAGGTTTGGGTAGAAGTTTTGATGGTCTGTTATACTTTAAATTGTCAGAGAAATTATTGTCAGTTACCAAGAAGACCGATTCTATTATTTGGCATAGATAGTTGGGGCATAGATAGTTGGGACATCCCTCTGATAAGAAGGCATCAGATATCCCAGCCATTTCTTTTCAATTTACTTGTATTGATCGTTGTGAGACTTGTATGCGTGCTAAGCAAATACGTTCTCCTTTTCGGGTCCATATAGAGTTCCTTAAATAGAAAGGTCTCATTGTTTTTTTATTGTAGTTGATGATTATTCTTGTTTTGTCTGCATTCATTTGATGAAAAATAAATATGAAGTTACTTTTTTTATTCCAAGATTTTACAATATGATCTTAAATCAATTTGATGTTAGTGTTAAACGTGTGAGATGTGACAATGGTCTTGAGTTTCAATATTCTGTTTTAATAAATTATTATCATGATCATGAAATAATTTTAGAAACTAGTTGTATTTACACTCCTCAATAAAATGGAATAGTTGAAAGAAAACACCAATATTTATTAGAATTTAGTAGAGCCCTTCGTTTTGAAGCTCATTTGCCTGTCATTTTACGGAGTTCTTGTGTTTTAGCTGCTGCTTATCTAATTAATTGTTTACCTTCTAGAGTTATTCACAATAAAAGATACTTCATAAACGAAATATCAATTATGAACATATGAGAGTTTTTGGATGTTTAGTTTACACCAAAGATATCAAGCAAATGAATAAATTTAAATCCACGGGAAAACCAAATATTTTCTTAGGATATCCTAGTGATAAGAAAGGATATAGAATATATGACATGCATACCTACCAAATTCATATATCACGTGATGTAGTTTTTTTAAAAAAACTACTTTCCTTTTAGCAATGAAATATTTAGAAGCAAGCATCTCATAGCTTCTAAATGAGTTTACAAAATTAACTTCAAACCTGATGGTGAGATTGAAAGGTACAAGGCAAGGGTGGTAGTAAAGGGATTCACCGAGAAACATGGTGTACACTTTCATGAGACCTTTATCCTAGTTGCAAAAACGGTCATTATGCATACCTTACTGTGGCAGTGGCTAAAGGTTGGGCTCTATGTGAAGAATGCATTTCTTCATAGTGAATTAGATAATGAGGTTTATATGTCTATCCCACAAGGATTTTATACTACAAGAGCTAAATAGGTGTGCAAATTGAATAAATCCATATATGGATTAAAACATGCTTCCATAAATTAGTACCATAAATTCACCAATTCTCTTACAATTTTGGGTTTTGTACACTCATGGGCAAACTCGTCCTTATTTCTTTTCAAAAAGAAATGATATTTTTGTGGCAGATTTAATTAATGTCGATGATATCATTTTGACTCGTAATGATGAACATATCATACAAAAGTTAAATAAATACTTGAATGCAATTCTTGGCATTAAATATTTGGGAAATTTGAAATATTTTTTTGGCATAGAAATTGCCAAAACCAATGAAGGTTTAGTCCTCAACCAACATAAATATACCTTGCACTTATTGCGTGACTATAGAATGACTAGCAGTCGACCATGCCATATACCATTGGAACAAAAACACTCTCTATACACTCCACTGGAGGGAACAAAGGTTAATGAAAATAATACAAAAGATTGGTAGGAAGGCTGCTATATTTATCATTAACCAGACCCAATGTAAGTTATGCGGTAAACCTCTTGAGTCAATTTACGAGTAAGCCTTACAAAATACACGAAACTAATGCCTTTGGAATCTTGAGATATTTGAAGTGTACAATTGGTCAAGGCTTACTATTACCTAAGAAAAATGATTTACAACTATGTGCCTTCTGTTGATGTAGACTGGAGTGTCTCCAAACTCACTAGCAAATCTACAAGCAGCTATGTTATTAAACTTGGTGATGCTGCTATTAGCTGGAAAAAGTAAGAAACAATCAGTAGTATCTTCATCCACAGCTGAAGCATAATATTGTAACATGTCTTTTACTATGAATGAAGTACTATGGCTACGCTATTTATTAGGTGTTGTACAAAGTTCATCAACACCTTTCTATTGTGATAACTAGACAATTCAACTATACATATTGCAACAAATCTTGTATTTCATGAATGGTCCAAGAACGTGTAAATTGATTGTTATTATGTCCGTGAATGAGTACAAGATTACAACATTGATCTATTTAAAATACATCACTTTAATCAATTTGTTGATATATTCACTAAACCGTTAAGACAAAAATTATTTCAATAGTTTCTATTCAAATTGGACATTCCAAATCTTTATTTCCCAACTTGAGGGAAGTAATGACATAATTATATTTTCTGCATATTCTATTATATATTTCTATGTAACATTATGGGTTAATTAAAATACTCCCCATCACTTTCTTGGATTTAGCATTAGCTGTTAGTTTTCTCAACTTTTCTTTACATGGTTGTATCATTCACAGTAGTTGTATGGAATGTCAAATAAATTTAGAGTAAACCTTTGATTTCCATAATTATGCTATGCTATGAGTTGCTATTATAAAGGATCTATAACAACCTTTTGTCTCCTTTTTGTTCTTTTTGGAGAATTTTCACATAGAGGCCGCAATTTCTTAAGAAAAAGTTTTCATCCTAATTTCAAATCGCACCCAATTTGAGTCTATATAACTTTTCAATGCGAATACATTACTTTTTCTCATTTTTAATAAAATATTTTGAAAATAGTTCACATAATTAGAGAACAAAAACAACTATGTGATCTATTCAAAATATTTTAGCTATAACGTGAACATGAAAAGAACAAAAATGCCACATCCACAAATCCTTGAGGTCCATAACAGAAAGAAAAATTTGTCAATTGCTTGTAATTTTTATTTATTACTCTTTCAGGAAATAATAAATGTTCATATTTTTATTTTAAAATTAAATACTCTTTTTTAAAACATGTTTCTTATTTAAAATTATATATACAATATTATTCATTTAAAAAGTTCATTGAACTGTTACATGCAATTTTTCCAACACCCATATTAATCATAAAAATAATATAACACCTTATTTTTCAAAAATTTATCCTAAATGAAAGCAAATATTCAATTTTAAACTGAAAAATTACTCATTCTTTTCTCTTATGCAAGAAGAAATTAAAACATATCACAGATAATTAAACTGTAGATCTCACCATACCTATACAAAATAGACAGGAGTTGATGTATTGCCTTCAAGACCGAGTAAATCATATGGCATTGGGCAAAACAAGTAAATCAGCAAAAAGAGATGCGACCACAACAACAAAGTATGCCTAAACACTCTGAGGGGCATCTCATGTGAGATCAACATATCTAGTTTTCGGCTAATTAAATAAAAACAAAGCATTTAAAGTTCATCTTCTGCACTATATTATCATCAAAATGACCTTTCCTCCATCAGTAACAAAGATGAGTCCTGTTTTGTTGAAACTTCATTTCCCAGGAAGAATATTAGATGGTAGTGCTGCAGGATCAAGCTCCCAGCAGCCAGCCAAAGAGCCTCCTTTCTCTGTGGTGAGCTGAAAAGCAGGTACCTGATGAGAAAATCTACCTAAGTCGGACTCTGCTATATCCATGAGTCCAAAACTTGATCTACTTTTTGGTGATCTAAAAACTGACTTGTAACCCTTGAGAGGAACCAAATATGAAGCCTTTATGCAACCGTTACTATTACCAGTGATTTCCACCATATGATATTCACAATTCTCCATGTCAGAAGATGAAAATTCAGGGTTCCAGTTCTTGTACATTGCCCATACCTGTCCCTCCTTGGGATAAACTTCAAACCTGTTCTTATTGATAACTTTTGCATCCAACAAATGCGAGAAGCAACTGGGTTCAAAAATTCTGGGATTACCATATTGCAATTTAAAAGTTCCACACACAGGCTTTCTGTTTGCTTTCATTACTGAACATCCTTCAAAAAGTGCAACACGCAACATTAAGGGGGTAAATCCAACCTTCTTTATCTGGCCGTACACCTTAGGCAGTTTGTCTTCTGGTTTGTAAAGTGCCCATATTTGACCCTCTGCAAACTTCCCAATTGATCTGTCACTCTTGAAGTCATGAAACAGATCTTGTGAAACATTACGACTTGGAGATTTGGGTAAACTAATGCTACTGCTTCTCCTTGGACTTAATTCATGTATTTGCTGATCTAATTCCTCAGTTTGACGAGACAAGACTTCTGCCTTGCAACTTCTACCTTCCCTACTACTCAAATTATCAGCAGTTATGCCTTGACCAGAACCGGAATCGACTTTCTTGTTCTCTTTATTTTCAGTATTCAATCCCCTAGGAGACCTCCTAAGTGAATAATCCTCTCCATCAGCAACCCTTTTGCCATTACAATCATCAGATTTCTTTGGGGTGCTCAGAGTCTGAGACATTTTCGACTTATTCTTCACAGAAGGCGAGTCCTGAAACATGGAAGGATAACAAACACCATCAGGATTTGCAGGAAGTGCTGCAGGATCAAGTTCAAAACTCCCTTCAGGAACACCTCCTTTTTCAGTGCCAGTCATTTTAAAAGAAGGTATCCTATGAGAGAATCTAAAAATCTCCTTCGGTGGTATTACAAATTCTCCAGTCCCGCTCTCACTTCTACGATGAACGAGGCTTACAAACCCTCTCACTTTATCCAAGAGAACAACTTTAATGCCAATGTTCTCTGCAAAGTCTGAGAGGACCTCCACAATTTCAAATTTAAAACTCTCATGCTTTTCAGGTTCAGTGCTCCATTTAATATCCCAGTCCTTAAAGAGACCCCAAATCTCACCTTTTCTTGGATATACAAAAAGCGATCCTCTTTTGCTACCCTTTTCACAAACAACTTGATGAGAGAATGTAAGACGATCTGTGGTCTCTTGAGATCCACCTCGTCTATATTTGCCACATCCAGCAGGTAACTCTGAATCCACCCAACTGATTTCATTCTCATCATCAGGATCAGGCTCTAACCATGTGATGCGAAGTCTGAATCCAGTGGAATATACCTTTCTGATCTGGGCATAAAATCTTGGCATACCATCAGCATTACCATAACAAGCCCAGAATTGATTAACAGCAAAACAGTGCCCTTCTCTATCCTTGTCAAAATCATTAAATTCTGGATCAGGACAATGAAAGACCACCGGATGTTGTTCATCCTCAGAACTAGCATTTGATTCAGCATCATCAATGATTTCAACTCTTTTCACACCATTTTCTGGTGCATCAGCTGCCTGCTCTTTTGTCTGATTCTTGCCATTCAGATTGTTTCCTTCAGATGAGCTTCCTTTTGAAGGGTCACTCTTCTTCTGTTTAAAAGGATTATCGTGATCCGAAACAGCATCATTTATGCCTTCTTGCTCTCCTTTTGCAGCAAAAGATTTGCCTTCCCGTGACCTTTTGTGAGGATTTTTAAGGTCATCATCTTCACCTTCGCTCTCAATGTAAGAGACCTGATGCTTTTGACGGGAGGACCTTCTGCGCTCATAAAAATCATTCACTCCAGAATTCTGGCGAGCTGCAAAGTCTGCAACACTCTCCTCAACAATTATTTCTTCTGACTCAGAGCTAATTGAAGTATCACAGCTTCCGCTCAAATCTGCTTCTATTTTCTTCCCTCTCTTCCGTTTGTTTTCTCTAAGATTTGCTGCTTCTCCTAGTTTTGGATCATCAACCTTGGAAGCTGCAATACCTTCAGTTTTACCACCCACTGAATTTGTATTGTTCTGAGTCACAAAATGTGAACCAACTCCAGCGTTTCTCATGTGTGTCCCAGAGTCAGACCCTGAACTAGAGGCTGGAAAACCTGCAGTTTCCTTTTTACCAGATTTATCAGATCCCTGAACTGGAATGTCTTTTTGTTGAAGAAATGAATCTTGCCTCCAGTTTGATCCTTGGGGCACACTTTGTGTAGCAGCCTGGCTCTGATTGGTACTTTGGGGAACTCCCTGTGCAGCAGCTTGGCTCTGATTCATTCTTGGGGGCACTCCCTGTGCTGCAATATCATAAGCAATAAAGGGCTTTGAGCATTTTGGGCAGCGCAGAGCCCTGTTAACATAACTTCTATAGTACTGGCATTTGATGTTACAAAATGGGCAGCATGTCCAGAAACATTCTTGACTAAATGAGGGATTAGATTGTGTGGTTTGATGACCAAAGCTATTGTTCTGAAACACATGTTTCCTAGCTGACGAATTCTTATTCACTTGCTGAGTGGGTGGTTTTGCACGAGATGATTTAATTGCAATCCCAAGTTTACTGTCATACAAAGACCTCTTACCACGATCGGAAAGCACTAAGTGTGCTTCCCCAATCAGCTTAAAAGCAGCTTCTGCACCAGGAAATTTGTTCTTATCAGGATGAAGCTGAAGTGCAAGTTTCCTGTATTGTTTCTTAATTGTTACATCGTCAGCCAATCTTTCCACTTGAAGGATGCTGTACCAGTCTTTTTCTGAACTCAACAACTTTCTTTGTGCTGAACAGTGAACATTACACACAGCTAGCAGATGGGAAATATTTTCAAGATCAGGGAAAAGTTGTTGTGCTTTCAGTGCAATCTTCCGAGCACCATCAAAGTCATTATTTTGCATCTTCTTCTGCGCTAATTCCCTGGCCCTCATGGCCTCATCTTTGTTACACTCCATAACAAAGAAATGCAGAAATGTCAATCAGCCTTATTTTCTAGTATAATGCAAAAGTTCAACTGCAAAATCTTTTCTTCATACTCCACAGAATTCACAAGGAAATCAAAGGAACCAATCACTTTAATCTTCCCCAATCCACCAACTATCTGCACTGCAAAAACAAACCAATAAAATTCTTGCCAAGGTCAGTCATCAAGATGAAAATATATGATAATCTTTGGCAACCTCAAAAATAAGCAATTAATTATGGACATTTAAGCAGCCAAACAAAGAACATTGACATCAAACAAAAGAGCATTCAAGGAAGCCTTCATCACACAGCACATTAACACTAAACTCAGTTTCGGTTCCTTGCTGTAAAGAATCCTTTTTCTGATAAAGTAAGCAAAAACTACACAATGCACTCAATCTTGCTTGTAGGAAATTCCCCCCACCCCCCAACCTTTCTATCTATTTCAAATCATAAGCTAAATTTCTTTGTAGTGGTTAATTTCCTAGTTCTCTACCCTAATAGAAAAACATTTTCAATTTCATTCCACTTACTCAACAGTTGGGCATAAAAGGATGTTTTTCTATCCTAAATACCTATTGATTGTTTCTTTCTTAGAACTTGCACTCTCAACATGAAGCAACAAGAAGCATGTAAGCAAAGGTATAATCACCTGAAGGCTACTAAATCGGACAGAGTGAGAACAATAGCCAAAGTGCAACCAACTTCAAAAAGAAAAGTCTTTGCATGACCAGCTGATACAAGTCATATGACCAAATCCAAGAGACTCTTACAATACCAAACCAAAAGAGCTGCCACTTGACAAGATGGAGTCACAAATCAGTTGCAAGTGTAGTAATATCAACATAAAGAAATTATAACTAATGTAGTTGGACCCAATAATCTCAATTTTGCAGTTTAAGCCATGTCAATCATGGTTTTCCATTCCATTACATAAGCAAGGAGGAAAAGTCCCTTTTCCAGAAAACTTATGATCAGTAGAGAGGAGTTGAAACAGTAAAAACAATCACTATCCCCTGCCAGGGGCATGAGGGCATTGAACCTAGGAGCTGCATGTTTGCAGTACAAAGAAACATAAATGAATAGTTGTAATTACTTCTCCAAGGAGATACCAAGCAATTTGTTCAGAACAGGACCAAGCCATTACAAGTATTACGTTTAGACAACAAGAGGACGTTTCAAATGTAAGTCTAGCACTTTCACTCAGAATCTCTATCATGAAACTTCCTATAATAACAGAGGCTATTCAAACGATCCTGAAAAAAAAAAAGAAAACAAAAAGGAACACACCATCTGGTATGCTTAAAGGCAAAGCATTACATGTTTATAATTCATACAAGTCCAATGCTGTTAAGGCATAGGAACTTCAATTTTTGCACAATTAAATAATATAATATCATAATACCAAGACACCAGAATCATTTTGGATTGTTCCCGGATACAAATTGTAATCATCTCTAGACAAGAAATATTTGAGAAAGACCTTTTCAGATTGCATAATTTCAACTTGAGGAAAAAAATATTAAAAAAAAATAATACTCCATCCAAAGTTGAACAACCTGCTTAAAATAAAGATATTTTTTTTCATTTAGTACCACAAATATCCTCTTTAATTAAAGATATTCCTTTCTAATAATACATGAGTCCCCTAACTAACTAGTAGATAAAAAGAATAATTGGATAACTTACCTAATCTCCTTATTTTTCTGATTAAATCAAAAGTGGATAATAACTTTTGGAAATTAAAAAAGGACTGAAGTTAAGCTGCAATATAGAATTCTAAAATCTGCAACAGAAAAGAGGTTAAAGGAAATGAAACTTTCCATTCATAATTCTTTGACCCTTTTAACCATATCTGTGTGTTTTTACCTGTAGAAACTTCTAAATCACTTTGATTTATATTTGAAACTTCACAAGTATTCCAGTAGTTTTCCTCTGATATTCTCATTCTTTAATTTGGAGGGCAAATAAATAAGCTACATATGTAGAAACTCATAACCTACTCATTAAACCCTGAAGCCAAACAGCCAATTCTCTTTTCTGAAATATACAGTGTCATGTATGTTGCCCTTTTGGTAAAACTCAATGTCTATAGACACTCTGCTTAGTTTGCTAACTTAACAGGTCATTGTATAAGATCTTTTTTCATCAATAAAAAGGCCCGTTACACCCCACAGAGTCGCATATAAAAGGTTCAGGACTGTTTACGCAAATGCTGAATCTTCAGCAGAATCATGTTCAGTTTCCAATGCTTTTAGCATCTAAAAATACTAGCTAACGTGAAGTCCCCAATTTTGGGGTATATATTTTCTATATCTTAGTAACCAAACACTCTAAGTCACTAATAAAACGCACGGATCCTGATGATTGAAACGTAAGAAGCCTCAGAATGCGAAACCAAAAATTAATAAATTACCCAGAAAATTCCCATACTTGAAAAAAACAAAACCCAAAACCAAACAGCAAATAAAAACCGAAAAAAATGAACAAATTCAATAACGAGAAATGAAACTTTTCATACAACGAAACCCTAGAAAAGACAACCACACTTCCAAATAAAATTCTAGTATCAATTTAATAGGATAAAAATTAATGTAATACTACAGTAAAAGAGTGAGAAGACTTGACACTTACCGCATAGATAGAGAAAGAAGGAGAAAAGATTTAAATTTTAGGTCCATTTTCTCTATGAGTTTTGGGGCTAAGAAAACAGATTATTTTGATTTGAGATTTGAGGAAATTTTGGAGAGGGAGATAGCCGCGGGAAAGGGGGAAAAAAAAGCATCGAAATTTTTTTGAGAAAGCGGTTATGCAAAAAGCTCCAAACTCCTCTGAAATTTCATTTGCCCAAAAAAAATGTCAATGGTTTGTAAATATTGCAGGTGGGGGGCTTAGAGGTTATGGTGATCTCAAAACAACATGGAGAAGAATCTAGAGACTTTGGTAATCACATAAAGTGTATGCTTTGAGGGCATTATAGGTATTATATACATTTTCTGTCTTACAATTGGGCCGGGCTATTTTGTGACATAATCAATTAGGCCCGTTAATATTCGTATTAAGGTTAGAATTTGTTTAGGAATAATAACAAAGGCAATAAGATAGCTGAAAAAAAATCGATCATCGGTCTATATATGAATAATGGAAAGTAATGACTGAATTTACAAGAAATCATAGTTGCATTAACTATAAGATATTTGAATTAAAATATATAAAAAATAATTCGCCTCTGGTGAAAAAAAAATTAAGAATCCCAAATCTAAATTTAATGCAAGATAATAAAATTGCAAAGCACGAAAATAATTTATTATCCATTATCTATGATCGCCCCTATGTGCAACAGCACAAAATCAATTGTAGTAACGCAAATAGGAGGTATTCAATATAATCTCATAATAGTATATATTCTAATAGCTCTTGAATAATTTTAGTTTTAAAAAGAACAATCAAGAGAACTTTAAAAATAAACTAACTAATAAAATTAATAAATATCGTAACTTTAATATAGAAGAAATCAATATAAAATAAGCACTAGGGATTTGTGGTTCATTTATAAATCAGTCACTCATCAAATAATCTTGAAAGAGTCTTTACTGCTTTTTTTGCTTGTCTCAGTTTTAAAAAATTGATTTGGATTGGTTAAGTTGAAATAATAATTACGCTAACTCATATATGAATCTCTTCAATTTACTACAAAATACCCATTAAGCAATTACCACCTCTCACATAAGCAATTAAAAATAATTGGATTCATTATGATCAAATAATCAATTGTTTTCTAATAGCTTAGGATCATCTCCATCTCTTATTCTATAATGTGCTTATTCTTATATTGCACAAACTTAACATTACCCCTTAATTCTTAGTTAAATTCCTAGCAGCTGGTCTTGGTGAATTAAGTATTCAAACATAAAGAAAAAGCATATATCCATTTTGATATGTTTGAATGGATTAAAATTTGAAATTGATGAATCAAAGATTGCATTTTATTTTTAATCTAATGTTGTCATGGATAAAGTGGTTATTGGACACATTTTATTCATCATGTCTCATGAGGGTCTTGAGCCCCATGAAATAAAAATATTACAAATATCTAATAATATATAAAATGTTAAAATAAAACTTAAATAACAAGTTCATAATAAAAATCTTACATAACAAGTACATAATAAAAAGGTTAAACAACAAGTGCATAATAAAAATCTTAAATAACGAATCCATAATAAAGATTATAATCTTAAATAACGAATCCATAATAAAGATTATGTGACTTTTGCAAATTTGAAAATCATTACATCAATCAACTTCAATAATTGAAATTCCGCTTGCCTGCAATTATCAAGAAATAATTAGCATTACTTATTTACAATTTTCAAAAATACTAGTATAAAAAAATCTTTGATTTATTCAATAGGAATTCAATTAAATTTATCCATTCAATTAAACTTATCCATTCATTATCATTATCTCATCAGTATCCTCTAAAATAGGCATCAAATCCCCATCATTATGACCTGTAATGAGCAAGAAAGATAATTATTTTATAACTTATAAAATAATTACAAATTTAATTTAAACATAAATGATAACAAATACTTTTCATGTTTTATGATAACCAACTTTGACAACAAATCAATGCTTCAAATGTTGTTGGACGAAGTCTACTACGATGTTGATTCACCATTCTACCACCAATCAGATTATGAAGTTACTGTATACACTAGTATACACAATGTATTTCTAGTAATCATTTGAATGATAGGATATTTAGATCCATCAGGACAAAATATCAAAATCTGTATCAAGTGGTACATGTCTTTCCTCCAAATATCGATCTAATTCTGACCTTTTTTTTGCAAATTAATTTCTTTACATGAAAAAAAATAGCATATCTAACAAGATTTCCCTCTCTTGACCTTTTTCCAAGTACATCATATTCAATTATGGAGAAACACACATTCTTAGTTCCTTGCTTATCATTTTTATACTTATATTTATTACACAGTTCAACACACAACTTCTTAACTTTCTCAATTTTTGTGGATGCATGATCACCAAATAGTAGTGGAAATGTGAATTTCAACAAGTTCATTTTATGTCTAGGATCCAAAACTAAACCTATATGCAAAAGTTCATGGACAACATTCCCAATATTTATCAAACTTAGAAATCTTTTTTGAGCCATCATTTGCACCAATTCATTATTGACATTAGTCTACTTGCCCAACTCAATTCTAATGTCACAAATAATAGGAAAAAACACATTCACACTTGGAGCTTTAGTTTTTGAAAATATTTCGATGGCATTATAAAAAATATGTAAGTGATCACATATTTCTTGTGCCAAAATCTAATCATTATCTTATGGCAAGGAATTGTATAACCGTTCTCTATGATTCAGTCTATGAAAGACATCCTTATATAACAAGACATAAGAAAGCATTAATAATGTTGAATTTCATCTAGTTTTGCAATCTAAAACAAACTTCTTGGTTTGTGAAATACCTATATGATATGCAACTTCTTTAAATCTTTGTTCTCTCGCAGGTGATGTTGTCCAAAATCTTATACTTTCTCTAACCTTCTCAATCTCTTCATGTATTACTGAGACTTCATCTTGAACAATCAAGTTCAAGATGTATGCAGAACATCTCATATGCAAAAATCTCCCATGCAAAATCAGTGTATTCTTTTGAAGACTACTCAAGTGATAATCAATGATAGAATCATTGGTAGAATAATTATCAAGAGTGATTGTTGATAGCTTTCTATCAACGTTAAATTGAAAAAGACTCTCTTTCAAAACTTTACTTAAAATCTCACTTGTGTGTGGAATATAAACATTAAAAAACTGTTAATAATTTTAAAAAAATCAACTTGAATTATACTTTAAAAACTAAATCAAATTGACTAAATGATTATAATAATGTAAAAAATAATTACCTCAAAATTCTCTAATGTAAATTCCATGCATTATCAATTAAATGGATAGTAATAGCTATGTAAGATCTATTCGGATGGTTAGGAGTCCACATATCACAAGTGATAGCTATTCTCTCTCTCTTTTTTTTTTATCAACGAGGCTAACAACTTTTCTTTTTCAACATCATAAGTCTTTAAAACATCTCTTTTCAAAGTATTTCTAGAGCAGACCTTGAACAATGATTGTAGACTACCACAAAACTTCCAAAAACCATAATGATCAATCATAAATAAAAGGTATTCATGCAAAATTACCATTTATGCCAAATATTTCCTAAACACATCTTAACTAAAATCGTACACATTCAAAGTTGACGAATTGGTAGAATAATTGCGCTTCCCAGTTAACAAGCATTGTCTAATGTCTTTATTCCATTTTTTGGGACATGTGAAGAGGTGGTCACACAAGTGGCTTGTTCCCGTTCTAGGACCAGCAACTAGTATTCAATGCAACAAATACATTCAACTTTTGACTTACCACTAATTGTAATTTATTTAAAATGTGACTATACTTATGATTTTTGTTTTTATACAGGTCCAACGATTACAGCTTTCCCACTTGAGTTTTCGTTTGTCCAATTTCATTCTTCTTACTTTGTACATCCATTGATTCAGGTCTTGCATGAGGAAACTCCTCTTAATTGCTACTAGAACATGGAGTTGGAATATTTTTATTAGAATTTTGACTCTCCGAAGCTCCTATATGTCTCTCTGCAAATATAATTTATTAGTACTCATCCAAAATGATTTTGTTCGAATTCCATTTGACTCTGGTTGTTAATTAAGCTAACAAATTTTGCTCGTCAAGTTTAGATCATAAAAGTATGCATGTCGTGGAAAAGAAAAACTTCATCATACATATACACATAGTTCAATATAGTCCCAAATCTAAGTAAGCTAATTTAAATCCCAGCCATGCAACCAGTGGTTTGACAAGCTCAAATTGAAATATAATCATGATATATCACTATTCCTCAAATTTAATTAGAAACCAAGCATGACAACTTACACCATAGACAACTATAATTAAGACACTTCACATTCTTATACATTCATATCTATGCCACAACCCCTTCTTCTTTGACCTTTCAAACATAATTAGGAGAAAAATTATATAAATGAAGGAAACTATCACATTGAAATATTAGAGGACAAAAGTACCATAAACTTTGATTCCATACACTAACAACAGTGGTCACATAAGGATGCAATAATCTATATGCATTTTGGGGAATTATAGCAACAACAATGATGTAAAAATAAATATAAAAGTACAAATTAAGAAAAAAATGTCATAAAAATTGAATATTATGATGAAGTTCATTTACTTGCAGAACAAATAATAGTAAATGATGAGAAGTAAAACATACCTTAAACCAAAGTCCTCCAAGAACTATAGAAAAGCTCAACGGTAGAGAAGAAATAATGCAAGAGACTTCAGTGCTGCTGCAATATGGAGACTTATCAAAATGATGCAATAATGTCTATTGATGAATGTGTTGTGCTATCAAATTAAATTTCAAACTTAACCAACTTATGCAATTATGGCAAGTAAGAGTCAAACCCACATAAACTTGTAAAATTTCAAAGAAAGTAAACTGATCAAGATTCTGGAGGAAAATATTCGATTTTTATTTAAAAGATTAAAACTTTAAATAAATTAACTCACAAATCAACTAAAAATCAATAGATAGAAAAACGTTAGTAATGACATTGTATTTTGGTTTTATTTATTATAATTAATCATCGATAATAATTTATCTGAGTAATGACTTAGAATTTCACGTAACGCTGCAAATTTTGATTCCTGTAATAGTTAGGTTAATTCCCAAGAAGCATGACAAATTAACAATAACCTAATTAAATTAAATTACCAAATCGCTATCATAAAATAACCAATCAAGTTATTATGCTCAAAGAAGACATCAACACAAGTTACATAAAATTAACGGCTGATTAAAATCATGCAATTAGTTTCAAATAATTCTCTATTAATTAATTAAACACATATTTAAATTAATCAATAGTTACTACTTTTGGTTATCGAAATTCGATTTTGCATTGCCCTAGTTAATCAACTATGTAAAATAACTAAGATGGCTAATAATAATTGAAATAACACAATTGATAGAATATAACCAAAGAATTGTTCAAATACTCAAATAGAAATCGTAATTCCTTGAAAAAATTGATTTTTTAATGACATAACAAAAATTTAATATTCCCGAATAAAATAAACCTAATACATGTCCTTGCCAATAATAAATGATTACTCACAATCCATAAAATAAAATGTCAGAAAAAAATTAAGGGAAAGATAGAAATTCATTAGTCAAAATTAAGGGAAAGATAGAAATTCATTAGTTAAAAATCTGATTTCCCGAGAAGCTTCAACCTTTGATCTTCTACAATGATCGGGAACAAAATATCTAAGATGTTTGACACAACAAAACTAAGCTAATAAACCCTATAAATAATTTTAAAAAGTCTTAGGGTTAGTTACATAAAAGACCTAATTCAAAACTACTAAAAAACTTTCCAAAATTTTCAAGTAAGAGAGTAGACGTGCATGCTATCAAAAGTGGACGCGTGAGACTATAAAAAATGTCCAAGTGGACGCGTGAGGTTCCAAAACAACTGAGAATGGACGTGTGAATGGAGAGAGACGCATCCACTTTTTCAAAAACGCGTCCACTCCATTTTGCCTACAAAACAACTTCTTAAGACTCTTATCTTCCTCCAATTCCTTCTAAACATGTTCAAAAACCTTCAAAATACCTGCAAACAAAGATAAAAGTGTAAAGAATCAATTTAAGAATATAAACACACAATTAAATAGATTTTATCTCAATAAACAACACATTAAACTCCTAAAAATCAATCTAATTATGGTTCAATGAAATTCCCCTACACTAAACATTTGCTTTTCCTCAAACAAAATAACAACATAAAGAAACAAAATCAAAATTTAAATGTCTCAAAAAACAAGTTAAACAATCTCAAGAACTTCAATTCATTTGCACCAAATTCTCTCCAATAATTCTCAAAGTCATCTATCAACTCTACTTTTAAAACAAATTGTGCATGTGTGATAAATCATCACCATGGATTCATTGTAAATAGTTAACCATATTTAACATGACCAAAAACTTTGAAAACCATTCAAAACCCATTTAGAGTTAAGAACTGTACACAAGTAACAAGAACAAATTCAAACAAGCCACAATCAACTCAAACACATCATAGTCATATAATAAGTAATGTCCACACTATCATAGGCTTGTAATCTCACACATCTTTCCACTAATGGAAAAAATAATAATAAGGTTGACTTGAGTCAAATTAGACTTCAAGTAGGTAATGTTAGGCTTGGATTTGGTTAACAAAGAAAGGTAAGGAAAACAAAGTAGTTAAGAGAATTACACAAAAGGATAAAAGAATTTATAACCAAAGCTCTTCAATTGACACTTATCTCATTATTTACATTCAATCATATCAACCAACTCATAAATTTTGGACAATCTTGGAATGCTTTTTCTCTTCTTCTTTTTTCCAAATGCCTATCTTTTCTTTAAACTCTTTTTTAATATAGCACTTCACTTTTTTTTTCATCATATGTCTCTTTTACTTTTTATTCAAGAAGACAAACTCTTCTTTTTAACTTTCTTCCTTTCATTCATTCCAAGACATTTTCATCATCCCTCAACACAACTTACAAAACTTTTCAAAACATTTTGTCACAATCATTAACTTCACAAGTGTCAATTCTAAAGATATTTCAAAGAAATCTTTTGATAATTATAACGTGTAAAGATTTTAAACATTATTCTCAAAGGCTCACAAAGAAAGATAATAATGGATTCATTCATCACAATATTAAAACTCGAAAATAGGATCGAGGGATTAAATATAAAAATGGTGGCTCAAGAAAGGCTCAAGCGTCCAAAGAAGATCTTATGTAAATCCCCAAGTCAACCAAATTCAATCATATTTCGCTTCAAGAGTATGAGAAAATAAGTTCTAGAGTGTCTAAATTGACCATGAATATATCTAAGTCAAAAGTAAACTCAATCTCATTCAAACTTGTCAAAAGTGTTTTCAAAAGTCAAAATTTATTTGAAAGAGAACAAATCATGTTAATTCAAATCAACTATTCACAAATCATTCATAAATGAAAATTTTGAATTTTCATCAAAGACTAGTAGAGTATCAAGATTCCTCATAATAAATAGAGAATTTTAAGCACAAATAATATTGAAATTCTATCAATTAATATAGACTTTATAATTTTCATCATAGGCATAACAAATACACAAACATGCATAAAATAATTTTTTAATATATTTTAATACAAAACATGCAAGACAAAATTCATAAAAACAATTTTATGAATTGAGAGGAATTTTAATACTTGGCGATGGAGATGAAAGAGTGCAAAACACTTCGGCGCTACTGCAATATGAAGACTTAGCAGAAGGATGCAATAATATGTACGCATTGAGGGGAATTAGCAACAACAATGATGTAAAAATAAATAAATAAAATTAAAAATTAAGAAGTAAAAAAAGAAAAAGAACCCATAAACATTGAATATTATGATGAAGTTCATTTCTTTACAGAACAAATAATAGCAAAGGATGAGAAGTAAAGCATACCTACCTTGACCCAAAGTCCTCAAGGAACTATATAAAAGCTCGGCGGCAAAGAAGAAAGAGTGCAAAAGACTTCAGCGTTGCTGCAATGGAGACTAAATTAACATTTGCAAAACTTATATCTTTACTATCTTATATTTGAAAAAATATATAAAATAATTTTTAAAAGTATCAAAGTATCTTATATTTTGAGACAATAAATTATATTATATTTTGAAATATATGAAATAATAAATAATAAAATACAAACTCATCCGATAAAGTGTTTGGCCCTTTGCGCTAAAAGCCTTTTTGTAGAAAAATATTTACCCAGCTTCTATGCTTATGTCTTATTATGTGCTGAGAATAGTATTGAATTAAAGTTGATTTTGGTAGATAATCAAATTATATTTTAGAAATTTGTAAATCTTGTCGGACAATAAGATATCTAAATCAAAAGCGTACTTGATTCCATTGATTGTTTGATCAGATCATCTTTTGTAGAACTTTGGGTTCTCTATGATCTTTCAACAACAAGAATGGGGAATTTGAAGTTTTCTTTTTTTGTTTCACAATTCATTCTGATCTAAGGACTATAATTCTAATAATTTTATTTAAGTGTAAAACTAATATCCCGTCATAATAAGAATTAGACTTAGATATCTATGGATGAAAACCAAGTAAGAAGATTTAATCGTTCAATAGTCTATATATAATATAATTAATATATGTAAGGTCAAATAAATTTCTTACATATAGCAACTTCGGCTGAAAGCTTGTTCTCATCGGCTGTGTTTGGTATTCCAACTATTTGAATATGGATGAATAATTAAAAAGCAAGTAAATTGATGGAAAGTAATTAACACTAACACCTAGTATTATTGTAAATCTGGGTCCTTCACATTTTTCTTTTCTTGGGCCTCTTCAACTTCAGGCGCCCAGGAAATCCTGAAACATCAATAACCAAATGAAAGAAAACAAAAACTTACAACTCATCGGGCACAAAGCTCAACGTCCTTTACCACACATACACCACCATTGCCATGACATCTTTGTTTTTTGGCAACTGTTAAACAAATCAAATGCATGAACTACCACTGTTGAACAACAAGAAAAGAATAAGGTAAAACTACTAAACTAAGCTAAAGAAGAGAAAGAAAGAGAGAGAGAGAGATGATAGTGGAGCATATCTGCATATGAAAACGTTAACGTAGCCATAAAATTTTTTTTGGAGGAAATCAAAAATGGATTGCAGAAAACAGATACTTAGTCCCCACCATCACCACAGCACTTGACTAATAAAACACTAATAAACAATCGGAGATATATGAAAACGAAGGTGAGATCAAGTCTCTTAAAAAATTTTAGTGTCCTAATATCGGAATTGATTGATGAAAACGCCACACACATGCCTTTTTTTATAAAATATTTTAAGTAATTTTACATATATTAATAAATTATTTTATTTTTCATTATACATTTATTTATTTTAACCTTTTTTGTAAAAATGAATATTTATTCTATCTTTTCTTTCTCATAAAGGTGAATTGAAAATAATATACTCAATAACTTAAAAAGTAACAAAATATTTTAGGATAAGAGAGTTTGTTTAACCCATCTTATAAAAATAAATGGAATGAGGGAATATTAAGAACTCATTAACTATTTAGTTATTGATTTAAATTAATAGTTTTATTAAATTACATGGTATGATCTTTCATGGAATAAATTTTATTTTCCATTAATTTTAATTTAAAATATATTATATATGTAAACTACATATATATATATATTCCTTTTATTCAAAATTAAAATTAAATATTTATATTTCTATTTTGAGATTTTCGAATTCAATATCACTTTTTAAAGATTAATATAATCATCCTATCTTATTTCAATTATTCATTATTCCTTCTTGAGTTTTCTCTTTTGAGTAGTCTATGTTTCGTCCAAAATTCAATCTCTACATTTCTATTTTGAGATTTTCAAATTGATTGTCACTTTTTAAAGATGAATATACTACATTCGTTCCATTTCAATTGCTTGCCATTCCTTTTTGGGTTGTCCTATTTGAATAGTCATATTTCTAATTTTAGCAAATGCTTTTACAATTATGTCAATATGTAATATTGAAAATATAAATTTTGACTTCTTATTTTAATTGGTTTATCTTATAAATATGCTGAATATTTATTAATATTTTTGAATGAGAATACTAGAAAACAATTTTCTAGATTGGAAAATTAATTTTTTTACTTCAAACTTTGATTTCATTTTTTGGAAAACATTTAATGCTCATTATTTCACTACAAACTTTTGATTCATCATGATTATATGCCACTAATAGTAAAAGTAATTAAAATAGGATGAAAAAAAAAAGTAATTGAGGAAGTTTGTTTCAATACGTTATTTAATCCTTGTGAAAAAACAAAATAAACAATTAAAATAGGATGGAGATAATATTATTTATACAATTCTACTAACAACTTAAAAGTAATTTAAATCTCGGACTATTAATCATATTAATAACAAAATGATATCTCAATAACTTTATTAGGGTTATTGGCACTCCTTTATCAAATCAAATATGGATCTTCAAGTTAAATCCCGATGAAGGTGGCATGTTAATAAACCTGTAGGCATGGTTCGATCTATCACACTCGCCAAATAAGGAGGTCAAAAAGTAATTGCAACTTTGGTGGACATAATATCAATATTGAGGGCTTTAAGATGGCTCTTAGTAAATATTGATAAGGTTTTGAAAATATGTGTTCTTTGGATAATCTCATAGACTTCGGGAGATTATAACCTTGTATTAGTAACACTGCTATCTTGGTTTGCCACTTTACTTTGATCAATGCTGTATGGATTGTTCCATTGTTGAAGGCATTCTACTTTGAAAAAGCTCCAAGGTTAATATAATAAGCTCATTTGTACAATAAATTCTTTCCTCATGACTTCTGTATTTTCTTTTATCTTTTATTTAAATCATGTGTCATCCTGTCTCCTGCTGTTGCGTCCTAGAACTTTGTCATGATGATTTCCCGCATGAAATCTTGAGGGGCTGCTAATATAAGGAACACAAAAAGAGAATTATGAATTGGAAAAAAAAAAAGGATCAAACAAGTATCAATTAGTAGTGCAGAATCCAGTTCTTGATTTAACAAAGTTTGATTTTATGTATTTTATGGCAAATCTTCTATGATCTTGTTACTCTTAAACCAAAGCTTAATCCTGCCACTCTGATGGGGACTTCTTATTCTTTTCTTAATAACAGATTTTGTCCACTGCAGGTTGATTACTCTCTAGCAGTTGAATGAGATGTTTAAACTGAACTATAGCTGCTTTTACCAATCCTATGAGGACCTCAGCTTTGGTAGAACTATTACAAACATCACAACATGACAGAATCAAAAGTTCTTGCTTTCCTTTTTCTTTTCAATTTTTAGCAATGCCAAGGAAATCTATCTAAGCTGCAGAATGCCATTTTTAAAGACTTTTTCTTATTCGGTTTCTTATATATTACCCACTCTGAAGGACTTTTACTGTCAGAAAATTTGGTTCTTTAATTCTTAGTTGAACTATGATAGGCCAATGTGGATCTTTCATGATTCTATAAGAAGGCGCTTGATGATCCTTTGAGATGCATCACTGAAAGATTCTATGCAAAAACCAATTTATTAGGCAGTCCCCGTGATGTATAACATAGAAGAAGGACGTAATTCAATTACCTTTATCACCAGTGAATAGATTGTATTGACCCATGGCCTGTCGCAGGAACATTTCTACTCCACTAACAGTGATGGCTCCGGAAGCCTCTGCATGTTCTAATAGCGTAGTTCTCCTAGGATTATACACGGCATCAAAGACAACCTTATATTCCTTTAGTGTTTCCTATAAAAAGATGACATGATTTTAGTTTGCAGCAGTCAAATGAAACTAAAAGAATGTTTTATTAGTAAGATATATAACCTCAGCGACAGGGATTCTATTAGTGTTTGGATGCATTCCTATAGGCGTAGCATTTGCAAGGATTGCGCCATTCTCTGGTTGGAAACTATGCAAGTCTTCAAAATGACGGGCTTCACCAGACACAGCATTTGCAAGAGATTTTGCTCTTTCTGTAAACAAGTATTATAAAACAAAAGCTGGTTATTAAGAAACAAGCTCTAGTTACTTTTCATGGTAAGCATAATTAGAAATCAAAAACAAATCCCATTGTGCATGAATCAAACTCTGGCATTGTATAGATGCTTGATTTGCTCAAAGGAATGAAAGATTGACAAAAAATGGAGCTAATGTACTAATGTAGTACTTGCTAATCCAATAACAGGAGAACACATTTTTTCCTTCGAGATTCTAAAGTAAGAGGTTAGAGATGAGGAAACTAAATGAAAAAAAAAAACTATGATATGTTGTGAGATCATACACACCAAAATCAATGTCAAAGATGATCACTCTTGCTCCTCTGCTTTTAGCGCCAAATGCCAATGCTCTTCCTGCACCTCCAGCACCCACCAATACAAATAATTTCCCATTGAGTGGAGAAGCTATGAGGTCTTCCCCATAGTTGCAGCCCTTTTCTGCAAAGACACAGAAATTATAAATTCCAATTACTTGAGATAGAATTATCAACTATGAAATAGACAGCTATTGAATCGCTTAAAGAAATGTAGAATATTTAAGGAATGTCAAATAACAAATTTGTAAGTGCTGAAGTGCTAAGAAACATACCTCTCAGAGCATCCTCAATTGCAGTTATAGAAGCCTCACAATCTGTATTATAACCAATCAGCTTCCCATCCTCGGACCTCCTTACAATAGTGTTAACAGCACCTATAGACTGTTGGCAACTCAAAGATTTTCTATTAGAACATGAGATCATATATTTAGGATGTCAATAAGATTTCATGCAATTAGTTGGAATCAAGGTTCAGAGAATGAAATCTTGCCTCAGGCAAGAGGACAGACTAAGTATGGCTACGAAGAAGTTTAAGTACAGTTAACTATGATTAGAGATATTCTTCATAGTATTATCCACAGCTAAACGTCATGTGTTTCTCTAGTAACAGATAAAGGACATCATTTGATGATATCCTGATTTCTAATCCATGAAAAAGAAGATACGAGATTCAATATGTTGCTTGTGGCCCCTGGACTGCAGATGAGACAAGGGCAGATTTCACTAGAACAACTATAGTCTAGGCAAATTTAGATCAATGAGAATCACTTTTTTATTTCCACTTCTTGGATTGAAATTTTGCACATTCATGTTAAAATTATTAACTACAAAAGATAAAACTTCAGAAAATTAAACCACCAACCTGAGCAAGTGGATGGACTTCATCACAGTAATGAAGGGCTGCTTCCTTGTACGGGATGCCAACACTGCATTGAAGGAAATATGCAGCATAAGACACAAGAGTTTGAATAAGAACACAAAGAGCACATTTCAGACAGAAATTTATTAGTTTCAATTTAAGTTACCATAATGACGGACCATTCCAGGTCTCTCCACAAACATTTGATGTCTATCTCTCGATTTTTATTACTTGCAACTTTTTCCTTATGCTGTTCTATGTAATTCTCCAAGCATATGCATGAGTTGGATACCTTCTTAAAATAAGATTACATTCTACACTTCAAGATGTAGATTGTTCAGCACTGGAATAGTGGATTGCCATATCTAACCATGAAGCAGGTATTATCTTCATTTTAGAAGCGAAGTGCTTAAATTATTTTCTTTATTTTGGTAAGTAAACAGAGGCCTGGGAAATGAGTTCTAAACTAATGTGAAAACAGCATTCTTCCGTATCCTGCCAATTCCTAATAAAAGAAGTATGTCATTGCTTCTTAACATGGATAGATTCAAATTTTCCTACTTTATTAAGGAGATGCAAGCACTGCTATGACTTACCTGTAACCAGCAAAGTCAGGACTTGAATAGACTCTAAAGAAATCCTCAAGATCATCCACAAGCATTGGAACATAAATCCCGTTGAAGCCTACATTTCTAAATGTAGGATTGTGCAGAATAGGGCCTTTGCTATGGCTAACTGGTTTTGAGACGAGCCCAAAAACTTTTGTATCGGAATCCGTATACTCAACTTTATATGCTTGTCTGAGGCTACTGAGAGTAGGTAGACCAGGCACTGCATTTCCATCAAGAGATCCATATACTAAATAGCTTCCAAATTTTGGTCCCAGTAACTGGCTTATAAGACCTCGGTCTCCTGTTGAGTATGCAATGAGTGGTACCTGCAAGTACAAGTGATACAAATTCAAGTAATCATGAAGAATATAAATCATTTATCTTCTCATATATTTAAAAGATACAATTTCAAAAACGAATCCAGAGAACATTATTTTATTTTCATCCATTAGAAGTAAATGATTCCTAGTATATCCCTCTGCCATTTCTCCCATGATTTTTATTGGTAACATTAATTACTCTGAGGAAGACATTTTCTCTCCCAATGGAGCAAAATTTTCTCCACAACTTAACAGATTACCCTATTACTCAGTTGTACAGGTTTGCTACTCTTGTAATTTGTATGTGTGAACTGTAACCTTCCCGTACTTACCTCCTCTCAGAAGACTAATTATCTAGCTAAGGTAACTTATGAGACATTACAATCCTTGAAAGTGTCTAGTACCTGACAATGTGAAAGTAGATGGAAAATATTGACCAGCTCAGTAATATCAGTTGCATTGATTACTACTTTGATAATATCAGCCCCAGTGGATTGCATGCTTGCGACAAGGTGGCTTAGATCCTCTTTTGAAGTTTTGACACCATCGACATAGGAAGATACAATTGTTTTACAGCTGCTGTACTGACCAAATTTTTGTTTTTGTATCAACTCAGGGGCAGCCTGAAAAAAAAAGTTCGAGAGAATCAAAAAACTTGTCAATGATTACTTAGAGCATGACATGATCTCAAGCACATTAAAATAAAATACTGATGTAATCATTAAATTCATGAAATAAAAAGGATAGAATTCAAAATACAGATATAATTATCACCTTGCATTCAATATCAATATAATCAGCTCCAAATTGTCTAGCTAATTGAAGTGTCTCCAGTTGTATGTGTTCATTACTGTTGAACTCAGTCCTGAAATAGGTGTACATGGTTAAGCCATTAGAAGGTAACACATCTTATTCCGTCGTGATTTAAAAGAAAATCAACATGGAACTAAAGCAGAACTAGTATTTAAATTCCAATCATATTTTCCTGCCATTTATCTCCTTTCACCAGTATACCATCATAATAAAAATGACAATTAACAATTACTCTAAGAGTAATGCTAACTCTTTCATTATGCAGCAACATTGCAGAAGGGTTCTCAGAATTGCATTCATGCAGTTACTTACTACACTGAACATGAATTATAGAGAATGAACATTCACAGAAATACATCCACGCTATCACACAGGAGAATTAGTACATTTATCATGAATTATAGAAGATAAGCATTCACATTGACAAGGACAATTAAAGGGCATCACCAAATTTCCTAAGAAAGCTGTTAAAAAAAAGGAAAAAATTCTTGAAAAATCAATACACCAAGCAAAAGCTTACACACACGCATGTATGTATATATTGAATATGTTAGTTTCCTCAAAATGATTTTAGAGACACCATCAGCGTTTATAGGACCAATTATAAATTTGGATGTCCACCGGAGACCAGAAATAAAAATCAGCAAGAGAGATTGGTATGACATGGCATTGGCATGCCAAGGAAAAAATTATACACTGCAATAGCCAAAAGGGAGCTAAGCATGATTAAGGCAAAAATCTAAAGGCCAATACAGTACAGGAGGGTCTAAATGCTGATAAAAGTGAATCTTGAAGTACATTAGTCAACAAAGTTTTGGCACTGCTTGAGGGATCAAACCAAAATAGCCAATTGGTTCAGCCTTATCTAGAAGCTTTACTATTGGCATATTGCCGCAGCATTTAATTTTACAGGCATGAGGCAACAGATAAATTCTAACGTCAAATTCTTTCTTGGTTTGATTTTTCCTATTGGAGGAAGATTTCTTCACTATACACCTATTATTTTATATTTAATTTTCATTTTTAATTTTTTAGTACCCATATTTACAAGACATCTCCTCCTGTACTAAAGATTATATTCCCATCAAAGGGGAAAAATAAAAAAAGACTTCCACTTTCCTATAGCATGTGTTAGAGTTAATTCTGGAAACTGATATATATAAATATCTGAGGATCTGGAATCAATTCCCTACCATGCAGAGATGAACTCCATGTGCATAGACCACAACTATAATACAATGTATTATATTTTTTCTTTTTCTTTTTTTGAGTTCGGTCCGGAAAAAGTCTAATCCAAAACTTTTTTAAAGTGACACATCAAACAAGAGTTCAATTGCAATAACTTGTGACATTAATTAAGAATCCCACAAGCCCGAATCTTATTCCGGGTGAAAACTTAACATATAGGATATAGGTTTTGTATGTGAAGCCTCAAGCAAGTCATAATTTTTGTACGATTAAGCCTCAATCAAGAGTTAAACTCCAATAAATAACTCGACGCATTCCCTAACCATGCCTCTTACTACGCCCTCTTACTACTACAAGTTGAAAAAGGTAATTATATTTGAGCTCTTGTTAAGTATCCATTATATTTGGCTACGAAGTTATAAAGGTAATATAGGACAGCTGTCACATGGATGATGGACCACGTGGACTTTCTTTTTTCTTTTCTTTTTCTTTTTTTGATAGATTGGACCACGTGGACTCAATCTTAAGTACAAGTAAAAAGATTAAGATAATTATATAACTGCCAAGGCAGCATGACGTGCCCACAGGTGGGACCAATGCCAAAGACTGCGGACCTGGGTGTTAGGTAGGACCTGTGGCAAATTGGATATCTCTGCTAAAGGCTAACAATCTTGACCAGAGAAAGCTTCAACTCATAGGAAATGATATGCACTATCACAATCAACAGCAAAAGTGGAAAAGAGTATTAGTTTAATATGTATATATTTCTCTACAAAATCCAACATTCAGCAGGTATAAACTCTGCAAAAACAGAACATTTTTCAAGAATTTAGAGGCAATTCAATGGGAGAATTTAGTAATACCTGTTAAGAATTATGACTGGGAGTGGCTTGTTTCTCAATAATGTTTCAAGATCTTTTTGAGGCTTGAAGTTCTTTATAGAATCCAGCCTAATCTCAACCATATCAGCACCTTCTGACTTTGCCTTCTGCATATCCCTCTGCATTTGCTCCACTGATTCAGCCATTAACGGAGCACAAACCATCGTCGGATTTTTCAGAAATCCAAGGCTACCCATTTTGATAAATGAGTCAAAGAGCCCAAAAGAATTCTTGAATCTTCTGTAAAAAAAAATTAATGTGAAAGTTAAAAACTTCCAAGCTAATCTTGAAAGCCAGGAGTTGTTAGTTATCAAAGAATGTGGTTTGGCTGAGCCCTATTTGAATTCTGACTCAACCCACAAGAAGAAATGAATAAAAAGCAAGCATTCATAAGATACAAAAAGGAAGCTATATGAATGCTGCTAATCAAGATAAGAAAAAAGAGCTATATATAGAGATGTATGAAAATATGGGGTGGGTGTGTAGGAACAAACAAAAATAAAAAAATGAGCAATGGTTGAAAGGTTTTGTTTGAATTTCATTCAGAAAAGAACTACCCCAGATCAATAAAATACTAGGTAACACCAACCACTATGAAAATGTAGTATCAAAGCAAAAGAATGACATAAGCTTGAAGCATTGACAAGAAATATAGCAAAATGGATATTGGGGAAAAGTGAAGAATGAAGAATTGATAATATATACGTATCTAACATTGTTAAAGAAGAGGGTTGGTGGTCTCATGTGAAAAACGGCACACCAAAACCAACTCAACAGAAAGAAAAAGAGAAAAAAAAAAAAAAAACTCAACAAACCCCAGGGCGGAGTCTGCGAAGGAAAACTATTAGGATAATTAGACGATTTAGTCCCTATTTTTTGCACTTTTACCCGTTTTGTTTCTATTATTTTTTAGTCTTTAATCTTTAACATATTATCCAATGTAGTTATATCATCTAAATAAGTGATGGAAATGTTTCTTAAGAACTAAAAATTTAGAAAGGAATCACACTAGATAATGTGCAAAAGATTAATAACTAAATAAGATGACAAAAATATGAACGAAATTGACAAAAATTCAAATAATAGAGACTAAAACAGGAAATTATTTTAAAATTTATTTCTTTATTCATTTTATCATTTTTCATATGTTGACTTTTTAATAAATTATTGCTACAAAAGTTCCGAAATGAACAATTAGTTATCCTAGCTACTTCTTGAGCGATTTTAGTTAATTGAATTTGAATATAATATTTATGGGAAAAAAATGTTCAAATGTGAGTTATGATTATTTTATTTATGATAGATTGTTGATTTTATTATAATGATTGAGATAGCCTATTTCCTATATTGCTAACTAATTGACAAAAGAAGGGTAATGAACCTTAATACTTACTCTTCGTATTCATTTCAAAGTTCTCTAAAATAACAAAACAAAATTATATAAAGTATTAATAATAATATTCTCAATTTAAATATTCATTGTCCCTTACACATAATAAATCTTATTGCTAACAATATTAGTAATAGGGATAATAGTTAATTTGTTGATATTTTTAGTCCATAATCTTTCATACATTGCCTAATATGATATATTTCTAAATTTGCCTATTAGAGAAGGCCTTATAAAAAATGGTTATGCCACTTATTTAGATGGAAGAATCACATTAGGCAATTCGTGAAAGGTTAATGACTAAAAAAGTCGATAAAAAAAATGAAGACAAAAGCAGGTAAAAGTGCAAAGAATATGGACTAAATCGGCAATTATCCAAACAATTAAATGATAAATCTTTCCCATTTTATCTTCTTCTTTTTTGTTGGCTTTGCACTTTTACTTGACTAGTGTACAATGAACATTGACTTGAATTTGTAATATATTACTTATCAATTTAGCCATGTGCGAATTTTGTTATATAAAAGTGATGGCAAGGTGAGTTGAATTTATGATTTATTCTCATATAAAGATTTTTTAATTGATTGAACTGCCATCTTAAGACTATTTTTTCCCTTTAATACTCATATTGACTTTTATTGTAAGTTTTAAAAGATTTACTATCTGAAATTCTGAATCATATCTTGAGTGAGTCTGCAATGTCTTCCTTTTCTTTAATCATGTAAATATAAATCTATTCATAGTGTTATAAATATAAATTTATATATAAATGTATTAGAGTTATAGTTGTGGTCTTGACATGTGGTTTATATGAGTTGAATTTAATTTTGTTATTTTACTTTCTCAATTGGATGGTTCTTCGTCTGTTGAGTACTTGAATATAGTTAAGTAATAACATTATGGAAAATTAGTGAATTTACTCCCTGTACATTTCAGGGATGACATGGTTAGTCCATGATATTTTTTCTTAACTTTTTAGGTCTTCAATATTAATGTTATATATATAAAGTAATCTCTACATAAACTCTTCATTTCCATCTATTAAAATAAAAGTAGGAAAAATAAATATAAAGAGATAAAATTAATATCTTTAATGTAAAACTCTTGGTTTCTATCAATAAAAAACTAAAATAATATAAAAAACACAAAATTCTTCATTTCTATATCTATGACATAATGCTTCAGTAATACTTGAACTATTCAACTATAGAGCATCATTTAAGATTAATGGCAATCATGTGGTGCTACAAATTGGCTGTATGTCAACAATACATGTAATCTTCAATTCAAACGTACGCAATTGATAAATAAAATATTGTCTATTGCTAATTTCGAAGGAGACATATTTTAACACGAAT
Organism: Apocynum venetum; assembly: GCA_019593545.1. Taxonomy (NCBI): domain Eukaryota; kingdom Viridiplantae; phylum Streptophyta; class Magnoliopsida; order Gentianales; family Apocynaceae; genus Apocynum; species Apocynum venetum. Next base: position 4,278,373 of record SRSM01000326.1, on the reverse strand, counting down.
ATAACTTATTTTTATAAAAATAAATTAAAATAGATCATGTTGAACATATAAACTTATCATCTCTACCAATTTATTAGTGTAAAATTTCTAAAATAGTTATAATTATGTGGTGTTTGTGTTCTTTTATTTTTTGCAAATTCAACTTGGTTATGTCTTGGACCTCTGTATTACTAAACAATCCATTTATTTTGCTCCTTAAAACTAAAATTTAGCTGAAAATTGTGTTTTCATGTCATATATTACCGTTTCGATCATATAGATATAATATGGTAGTTGAATCCCATGTTAGAATTCTTTTTTCAATCTTTCTCCTTTCCCCAACTTATTTTTAAAACTTAATAAAGTCAATTCTTGTTTATTAATTTATTACTAATATGAATGAATATCTTTTGATAAAAAGAACAGAAGAAGACTAAATAAAAAATTTGTAAAGCTTTTCCAAGGTCAAAGCCCCAGTATTTTTTAATTGCCAAAGTAGCAACTTCACTCAAATGAGACTTTGGGAGCCAATCCTACCTGTACTACCAAAGAGACAAGCAAAACATATGATATGAATCACGCACAAGTTGATTATTACTCTCTCCACTTCTCCTTCTTCCTACTTAGCGGCTGCAACTTTCCCTTGCTGACTAGGTGTGGCGATATAGGCCGGTTCGTGCAGTCTGAGTTTTAGGTTGGATTAGGTCTAAAAAATATCAATTCAAAATATTCGAGCCTAAATGGCTCTACTTGATAGGCTCATCAAGTTGAATAACTTGAAAATATCATTATTTTAATTGAAATATTTACATTTTGAAATGTCGATCTTTTAATTATCATGTTAGACCATATTTTAAAATTATAGGTTTGACTTAATCAAATTTTTCTACTTAGCATAAACAAGCTGTCTAATATGTCACTTCTACTTGATGTTACTCTATTAATTTTGGCCAATATAAAGATTTAGCTATGACAATGCCTTATTATTTGTCAGAAAACGAATTTTCCTTACGATTTTTAAATTTTCACATAATTTATTTTTGCCACAAATCATAATAACTATTCCGATAGGTGGATTTTGATTCTCCTTGGCACCTTCTATCTCTAACCTTCTTAAATCAAACATTTTCCTCTCTTTGTAGAAAAATAGTTGTTAAACAAACTAAATCTCTTCTTGGTTTTCATCTCTTCTTAGGCAATCTTGATGATACATCCAAGGTCTTTGAGGTTGTTGTTTAGGTGGTGCCAAAAGTTGAGTGCCAATAATATCCGAAGATAACAACAATGGTGCCACTAGAAGTATTATAGTTTGTTGTTTTATTTTGTTTGTACATTATTTTGCCTATCAATATTAGAGTATAATTTATTTTATGTTATTGTGAGATACGAGCATTTTCTAATTTATTTATGTTGCACACATGATTGAGTTTTTAATTTACTCATAACTCTAGAATAAATGTAATAAATGCATGTATAATCATGTATACATACACACATAATAATTATATATATCCTCAAAAAGTTATAAATATATGTATTTTTAAAATGACATTATTTTAATAAATAATGAAGACCATTTTTTGTTTCTCTTCAAGGCATGAAGATCAATTCGAATATTTAGATCATTTCAACGGTCAATTTTAATAAACCGTTCTTTTTTATATATAAAATAAAATAAAGGTGAAAATAGTAGCCTAGTCTAGCATCAAGCCATCATCACTAAGAAGATTGTAAAAGGACAAAAAAACTTAGGTAAAATGAACCTTGAATAAAAAGACAACAAAATTGAGTAAGACACATTAATAGAAGTTAAAAGGAATCCAAATTCTACGGAATAAAACAAAATAAAATAAGTTTTTCCTTTTTTCTTTGAAGCAAGGGAAAATCAATTTTTTTTTAAGAAAATAAAATAAAAAAAAGTTAATCACTTAATTTTTTTTCCCCCCTAAGTGTTCTTTCCCTCATAATGTAATGACCGTTGAAGCTGATTCATCTACTTCGTAATCTTTTGTTTTTTTTTTATATATAAAAACTATACACAATATGGAAGGAAACGTACGACTAAAGAGAAAAGTTGGTGAAAGTGAGAATCACCAAGAGAAAATGAATTAAGTGATTGTAATGGATAAGATGAAGGTTGGTAGGTTCCAAAAGTGATGACTAAACCATTTAAAAAGTTTTAATTTAAAGAGAGATTTATAGTTAGTTCTTAAAATTTTGAACATTAGAAGATGCATGAGGTGTAGCTTAGTCAGCCATCTCATTCTCTTATGTGATTGTGAGTTTGAGTTTGGTATATGGTTGGAATAGTAGGTAAGACCATATTATGTCCACAAATACAAATTATACAATACTGCTCCCCCTGCCAGTCGTCTTGTTTTTGCAGATTTGGTATCTCTATTGCCACTGCACTTCAAAAGGTTTTTTTTTTAAACCTGCCACTGCAGATTTGGTATATCGATATGAAAATGTACGTGTTATTTTAAAAAATTAGACATTTAATTTTAAATAGATCGAAATAGAAATGTGAACATTTAATTTTAAATAAAGGTATTAAGAAGAATATTGTAATAAATTTCTTTGACTCCTACAATAATTATATTAGGTTAAAAATAAAAATTAAATTTAAGACTGAAGGGCTATTTAAAAATCAGTCATGGCTCTTTTTAAAGATCATCGAAATCATATCCTTGATGAATAGGCAAGTGCACATGCCTCCTTGCATGTATTGCTCAGCCTTCGCAACATGTAAGAAAACAAGCTTCATAATCTGATGGACACAATTTAACAAAAGCAGTCACTTGTCAACGACCTGCTCCAACAACGAAGAGGAGAATCAAGAATACAAAGCCAACCTCAACATTCAATTGTGAGCTTAGCAAACTGAATTTGACCTTAATTATCGCATTATCTTTATAACTAATATAACTAAGTAGTGGACTCAAAGTTATAGAAAATATATATATATTTTAAGTTAAAGATATTAATAAAATTTTAAATAAAAAATATTTATTTTGAAAAATTAAACTTTTAGTTTTAAATATAATGTAACGTCAAAAATAACATAGTCTTGTACCTGCACCAGTTATCATCTAAACCTAACGTTATTTTTTTTCTTTTCTTTTCCTTATTGATAATTGAAAAATACAGATCCTTCTGTCCACACAAAATTTCCATACTTGTTTAGTCTTTTTCAGTTGTGCAATGTTGGATTGTGGGTCATCGTTAACCGCGTTACACGTTTTCATCTAATGCGATCGACCAAGTCTATTGCGCTGGACTTGAACAAATTGCCTAATGACTTTGACTGGGTCTGCAACCATAGCAAAATGTTGAATTCTTTGCTGAGAATTGTGATGATGATTTCTCCAATTAACTTTCAATTCAATATTTCCGTATTTTGTTGATTTCTGGTTATAATATGGGATAGAAATTGACTGTTTTCAAGCTAATGCTACTATATTGTGAATCCTCCTCACCTACTCTTTTTTCTTTCTTTTTTTTTTGGTGGAAAAGTAGTTTGCATATCTTGAAAGAAAAATAAGAAGGAAGAAATTGGGTACTACTTAGTTAATGCTGAAGAAAGTCCAGCTTATTTAACAAATTTAGTAGCGGATTTCGCTTTTTTTTTTCTTCTAAATATGCGTAACGCTACAAACATAGTACTGTTCTTGATAATTGTGGCGTTCTTGATAGAAAAAAGAGTGATTTCTTAGTATTATCATGGAGAAAGCTGTTAAAGTACCTTAAACTTTCTTTGTGGCTGTAGGTGCTGTTGCACAAGCTATTTGCTTGATCATCTCTCCCAGGAAAACATTTTTAGGTAAAATACTATATTGTTGACTTCATTTAACAAGGTTTCTTACTGTACATATATGTATGTATATATACTGAGCTGTACAATATGATTGAGACTAGGAAACTTTAATCCCAAAGCTGCTGCTATGAAGTTACATGCATGACTGGAAATACTATAGGAATTGCCTAAACGAGGAGTTGAGGTTGGAAAAAGCTGCACTAAATTTTGGTGCTAATAGCTAATCTGATGTTTATGGAATCAGAACTAATATGCACCAAACAGGCGGTCAAAGATTCAGATGTGCATGAGAATTGCACCAAAGCAAGTTTCATTTCAGTAGGTAACAAGAAGAAAAAAAGATGCCATTAATGATTTCACCAGCTAAGGATGCTGCATAACTAATAGAGCCGAGCACACTTTGTCTGTAATGGTTGAATTCCTTGAACAATCCTGGCAGATAAGGCAGGTAATGGTTGAGTTGGTTGGATGATCCCAGCAGCTGAAGCAGAACGCTTCTTCATGATTTCTTGTGGCAATTGAGGACTTGGGACAGGTGCAGCTTCATCTACATAAGGTGACCTTGATGGCATTGAGTCTTTTATGCTCATCCTCTTCTGTTGAAGTTTTGCAATTTGATTTTTGAGTTCATCAGGGGGGAATTCAGTTTCAAGACCATATTTATTAATACATCTGATAACAGCATTTACAGCAGATATTTCAATGAGAATAGCTTTATCCTGTGAGCAAATCCAGTCAGTTATAAGCAAATTATGAGTTTGTACATAGCAAAAGAAAAAGGGGGAAAACACACAGTTTGAACCTTTCATTCATTCATTCAAAAAAAAAAAAACTGTGAAATGAGAGGAAGACCTGTGCTTCTGCTGTGTTTTGGCTCTCAGCGCATCTTTTCTTGCCTAACTTCTTGCCATCAAGTATATGATTTTTTAGTAGAGACACAGGTGGAAACTTGTCAACAAGCTCGAACTCGCAAATGAATGTTAAAGCCACAAGCCACCGTTTGTTTTTTATAAGATTTGATATAAGGCCTGCCATGCAAAAAAGTTATGTAAAGGAAAAAAATGGGCTAAATAGGAAGTGAGCAAAGGTAAGATATAGAAAAACAAATGAAATGAAAACAGAAACTTTCAGTCAGTTAAATAAATTTATCGAAGAGAGACCAGGGCCCAAAATTTTCTGTTAGAAAGTTAGAAGCAAGGCAAGATCAAGCACAGAAATAACTTGCATAGATCCAAACTTGCAAAAAAGAGCAGTCCTAAAGAAAAAAAGAGTTATCTTCACCGTAGAATTTGATATTCATTCTAGAAAACGACAAATATTTTTCAAAACTCTTTGTAGTACCTGGCAATGTCAAAATGCTAGGGGGAAGAAGAGTAGTTTCAAATATCATGAGGTGAGGCAATTAGGTGCAGGGCATGAAGTTTGAGAGTTTAGCATGATTCTTTCCCTAAAAACTGGAAGAACGAGGGATATACTGGATTTCTTTTTCTTCTGTGCCCTGGGGGTAGGGGGGGGCGGGGAGAGGCATGGTGGGTTTGGAAAATCACAAAAGTCAAGGTTATTTTCAGGGTGAATTAGAAATAAACTAGAGAGGTCAAATGCCTGAATAGTTGGGTTTCAAAAGAAGACACGCGGTAAAAGATGGCTGATGATAATCTGAGTGAATGTTTGAAAGAACTGAGTAGATAATGGAATGATTGAAGAATGAGTGAGAAATGAGAATGGTTTACCATTGTATACAACGAATATTCTGACAATATTTCTGCAAATTGGGTTCAATCCTCTGGTCACTTTTGCTACAATGATGCCAATCCTTTTCAGGAAAAAATGATGTTCCCAAAAACTGTGATTTTTTATGCTCAGAGCTATTAGATCTCTAATAATGATCATGTCAACCTTAATGGAGAATTTTTGCCAAAGGGAATTTTCTTCTTAGAAAAGTAAAATTATGTCCTTTCCCAAGCCAATCATTTAAGGATATAGATTAGTAGTGGGTTCATATGGGAAAATTGCATCCAATATAGCTAGTATGTTGTGTAACTGAAGGATTCAATCTCTCTACTCAGTACCGAGGACTAGAAAGTGGATAATCATAGGCATACTTGGTAACTCACTTCAACCACCTTACAGTCTCAAACATAACTTCAAGTTCAAGGTAAGAATCATCCCTCCAATAGTGCCTCATTTTCTATCCATAATTTGATTGTGTCCGATATGGTCCTGGATGCAACTGATAGGTTCCTTTTATATCAACTCTAATTGATAGTTTTTTGGGTTTTCTCCATCTTGATTCTCAATGGATTTTTCCTTGGGATTGTGTAGAGTATTAAAGATGAACTCGGACAAGCTAAACCAAATTAAAAGAGCTAGAAAATTAGTGGAACGTGACTGCAATATAACTCTCATAGATGTTTTCCCCAAAGAAGTGGCATTTTAGGTTAAAGCTTCAGGGGAGAAAAGGAGGAAGAAAATATATTTCAACTTTCATATGCACTTTGAAAGTAGGCAAAATGTGTGAAAGATGGTATAAATACATTGAGTTCTGTGCTTTATAAAATAAAATAATGAATGCAGAATGTGACCTAGCATATAATATGTCCTGCATGCAGCAGGTACAGCAGACTTCTTTGCTGCATCAAATGTTGGTCCCAAGGACTCCAAGAGAAGCCTTTACTGCATCATAGAAAATTTCAGCATAAAAGCAACCGAAAATGAATCTATACCTAGAATGAATATTAAAGAAATAATCAATTTCTCTGAAGTAAATGAATTTTCTCCTAAGATCCACCGCTGAGTGATGCCTTTTCATATTAGGACTCAAAAGTCGAGAATTTTTTGGTTTGTCATCTTGCTTTGAGATCAAGAAACACCTAAAATGTGGTCAACAATCCAGCCTAGGCAAAATGAACCCACCAAAACCAACCACTGTTTACAATCATAAGTACAGATGATACAGTGCCCTCTTCCTATGGAAAGCCGTACCCATAAACCATCTAAACAAGCTAAATGAACCTGTGAGAATCTTCAACTCCTCCAAAACTAAAGAAAACAGCTATGCAGTGTCCCATTAAGGAGCTTACTTTCATATCATCATAGCAATGCCAACTGGAAACAATTCTGACATCACATGATGAGGTTTCTTCCTTATTCATCTGAAAAGCCAGCTCGACTTTCAAACAAATACAGAACTTACCAAATTTAGATCTTGTTCATTTTCATCAATTGAATTTTGGTTTGATGCCCTCCCTTAAAAATAAAAATAAAAAGGCACTTCAGCAGTTATCCAATCACTTTAGTGACCTTTATCTTCAGTTTTGATTTGAAATTTCTACTTGTAAACCATAGCTTGATCTTAGCTACTCCCCTGGACCATTCTTATGGATTGCAAGCACTCATACTCAGAAAGAGAGTTACTAGACCTATCATATCCACCAGGAAATCCAAGTATTGTGCCCCCAAAACAAAACAGGGGAGAACAAGAAAAGGATCTTCTCTTCTTTCAAATATAACCAAGAAGTGCAAATTGATAAATAGCGTTAAACTTGCTCCTTACATGGAATTCAGATTAATTTAGGAGGTCATGTACATACTGAATATGATGACTCTTTAATGATTGATAACAACATATAATTCACTTTCGTTCCTATATTTACTCTTCAAAACTTTTCATACCATTCATAAATCAGGAATCTCTCAGAAAAAAGAAAGTACTAATTTTACCTAACAATATTACTCTGATATATTTAAATTCTTTAACTCAACGAGCATACCTTTGAATAATTGATTATGCTACCTTATAGGAACAATGCCAAAGAGTAAGAAGTTCATGATTCACTTCACTTTTGTTTCCTTACTATATTGAACAGTCTTTATAATTCAACTTTCCAGGCTTTGGAATATCATAAAACCAAGATATTAAGAAAATTACTAGTCTTCTTCCATCGTATGTTTTTCAAATGATTTCAAGCTAATGCATCCAAGTCCTTCTGGCATTTCAATACTCACATATTACCTAGCACACTATTATTTGGTCATGCTAGCTTTGGAGTGAGATTCTTCAGCACTTGAAAACTACTTAATTTGGGAAAGAAAATATCTATGAAAACCAGTGGACTTGATTAGTATTTTAACTATATAAAGATGGTGGCAATGAGAAAACCAATTGCAATAACAAAATGTTTTGAATGTTTTGACATGCAACACAATAAAGGAAAAATATTTTCAAGAAAGGTAAAATATGAAGGGTAAAATTAATGCATGGTACATTTACAGAACAAGTAATACCATTAGAAGCACAATTAAGACAAGATCAGGAGAGAGAGATGCTGAAGAAAGAAGCTCACAAACTTTTTGGGGTGGAAAGCAGCAACAGAATATTTTAAGTTGTAGAGACAGAGATAACCTACTTGGGATCTTATCTACCAAGCCCAGGCTCCTGAATAAAGAAATTGCCTCCTTAGGCTGATTTGCGGCCTCTTGGAGACCATGAAGTTCATCTGCATTGAAAGAAAATGGCAGTTTATAGCTCACTATAAGCTGCAGAAATGCCAATGCTTCCCATGAACTTTTCTGTCCACTTGAACAGAGAGACCAATTTGATTTCCAATCAAAAGAAAATCTTGTAGCTTTGTCTCGGACATGAGGTTTAATCTCTGATGAAGCTCTTGTAAGCTGCTGCAACAATTGAAAGAAGCTTTTAGCAACCAATTTGAAGCTATCATGTTTTCTGCACGTAGAGTGATAGCAACTCATCAACGCATCCAAAACAAGGCATGCTGGATCTGATGCCTTGCAAATGAAAGCAGGAATCACACCAGACGTAAAATTACGTTCCCTCTCCTCGGTATCCCCAATATCAGAAAAACATTTGATATCAAACTCCGGAACAATAGACAAAGAATCAATTTTGTTATCCACCAGCAAGTTTTCGAGTGAACATCGCAAGACCTCATCTAGGCACTGAGGTAGGATGCTTTCTACAAATAGTGCATAAAGAAAACAGATATCAGGTTGTGATGAATAATGCTAACAGAAGAAAAAAGCAATATTTTTCAAACAGCATACCGGATGTTCTTTCTGAAATTCCTAGGGCTTGACAAAACCTATCTTGGTGTCTATCACGGGAACCACTTCCATAAAAGCTGAGAAGCTCATCAGTATCAAAAGAAGGCGTCACTCGGTAGGTATCTATGAATAGGAGAAAACCAAATACCTCTACAGGATTTCTCGTTCCAGATTGTATCCTTTCCTTTAAATCAGCTGCAAGTTTTTTAGCTGCTTCTTTTATTTCTTCTTTAATATCAAATGGTATCATTCTCAATTGCTGTAACAAAAGAATGCAACTCCTCCACTTTCTACTAGCCTCATCTTCTGTCTCTTTCTTATGCATAGACTTGTAGAGTCCTTTAATTGCATCCAGTACAAGCTCTGCTGAGTTATTTGACAACTTAAGAGCAGAGGAAATATGAGAAGACAACAGCCCAAGCTCATTAATGTGTTCTTTTAAGAAAAACAGCAATTCCTTTCCCTTCATATTAGCAAGGATCACAGTCATTGGCCGAGGAGGATTTATGTTGTTTTTTGATGAGTTTGGGGCAGTGGAGAGGGCCTTACTGGGAACTATTCCACCTTCAGGCAATATCGGATCGACCTCAACTTTAGATTGTCTTTTAGGGATATGTTGAGATTCTATTGCATTAAATCCATTTCTTTGCTTCTGTGCTAGAAGTTGATTGATACATCCTTCAAGAGTTCTTGGAGAATATTCAGATTCAAGCTTGTGATCCTTTATGCATTTAATTACTGATCTTATAGCAGCAATTTTTTGGTCCAGGGCATCTTCCTGCATGCCAAACATTTGAATGTTATACCATGATTATGTCAGTAGCCCAAAACTAGGAATAACAAAAGAAGAATAAAATGCACCTGTGCTTTTTGGGATTTAATATCTTTCTTAAGCAATCCATTGGTAGATTCCTCAATGTGTTCCAAGTACTTTTTCAGGATAGGCACTGGAGGAAAATGATCAACAAGCTCAAAAGCATAAACCAAATTCACAGCCTCAATATAGTGGGCATTTCTTAGAAGAATCTGGATGATATCTGTTTGAACAGATGTAACCACGGTTATTAATAACTTTCTAAAATATTTTTAAAAATTTCTAACAATAGATGGATATTTTTAATACTCAAATGATGACTTTCAGTCGATGTAAGTAAAAAGCATTTCCACCAACTGTTAGTAATAGACCTGATTACAATCTTAAAATATAATAATTCTTTTAACACTAATTATGCTATAATTGCAGAATAAAATGAAAAATCAAAAGTGGAAAACTACTTGTTAAGAAATGGAATGCTATTAATGCAACCAATCAAAATCTAGGAAACTGTTCATTTGATTCCTTAACAGTAATTATATATTACATCTGGAAAGATCTGTCCAATATTCAAAGAGAAGAGTAGAAAATAGTTTTATAAATTGGTTTTTTCAGTTATAAAATCCTATATTAATTGTCATAGAACATATTGCCAACAAAACATTGAACAGCAAGAAAAATCAACTGTAAGAAACACAGAAACTGGTGACTCAGGAACAAAATCAATAGAAAAGGTAATAAGTAGAGAAATATTTTATGGAGATTGTCTGGACTTTTTGGAAGACGGATACTTAAATCATCTCTGCAGTCCATGGATAGAAAGAAAAATATCTATATTTGTGAGTGCTAATAATGCATGTAAAAGTTGTTAAGAAAAGAAAAAACAAAAAATACTTAACCATGAGTTCTGTTAGAAAACCAAGACTACGGCACAACTCCGGTGTTTGTTGATACTGTGCAACACTGCCTAGCAAAATCATAATCTCCTCTACATCAAAGGCAAAAGCCAATCTATAGGATGCCAAGAGCTGCAAGAAGCCCAAAACCTCCAAAAAATTGGCAGTCATCAACTTTGCCTTCCACTCAGTTGCAATTTTTATTGCTTCGTCTCTCACATGAGGCTGAATATTTGGTGAGATCTTAGCCAACTGCTCTAATATGACAATGCAACTTCTCCTAACCACAGTTGCATCAAACTCCATATTTCCCTTTCCAAAATGAGGAGGATAGAAACCTTCCATTGCATCTAGCACTAGCTTTGCAGGGTCAAGTGTTAAGTGAAGAGCTTTAAAGATGTCCTCAGCCATTGTTTCAAGGTCATTTGTGCGCTCATTTAAGAATATCTGTAGCCCCTTCCCATCCATAGTTACAACAAATCTTAGGTCTGCATATGATACATTGACCCCTCCATTATCCACCACACTTTCAACCATTCCAGCATTTAAACGAGCAGTAAGAAAATCATTACATTGCTTCTCAATCAAATCAAGTTCTTTCTCCCTCAATTCAACCTCTTTAATCCTATGCTCCAGTTTATTCTTTCTCTCTTCTAGGCTTTTAAACTCCTTCTCAAGTAACACTTTTTGCAACTTGCATTCCTTCTTTTCTGAAAGATAAACTTTAAACAATCTTGTGTAAATTTCTTAACTGATTCTATTTGTTTTTCTCTGGAATCCAATTCTTTCTCTCTGGAATCAAGTTCTTCTGCATGTTTTTTGCTTAATTCTTGAATATAATCTGCCTCTTTCTCCTTGAGCTCTAACTCCTCCCTCAATGTTTCCAATACATGCTCCTTTAGTTCAATTTCCAGTTCTCGCTCCTCTAATAGTTTTTTTCTTTTTAGATATGACATCGTTCGCTGACTCCTTCAACTTTCCCTTAGGATCATTTAATTCTCTTTCTCCAGCATTCTTTTCATTTTGTCTTTTCATGATCCAAGTAAGCCAAAACCCATTCTCTCCCTGGTGATGCTTCTCTTTCAAATCCAACTGCAAAATCTTCTCTTCAACCAATTCCTTAATCCTCTCTATTTCCTTTTTCTCAAAATCAATCTTCTCAAACATCCCTTCTACCAACTTGGCTTGCTCCCCCAACTTCTCCTCTCTACTCTCGACTTCCTTAGCGTAATTCTTTGCAATCAAATCCAAGTCTTTACACTTCAACTCCAATTCCGCCATCAACTCTCCATGCATACCGAGAAATTCCTTTTCTTCCTCTTCAGCTTCCTTCAATCTTTCATCCAATGATTTTCTAATCAAATCAAGATTTTCACTACTCTCACTCACTGATTTTCGCACTAATTCCAAATCCCTCTCTTTAGCCTCAATTTCAGTAAACCCTTCAACCAAATTCTTCTGGGCTGCCTCCAAATGTGCTGCATAACTCCTCCATTCATCCTGCAGCGAAACAATTGACCTTCTAATGCATTCCCTATTTCTTTCCACCCCTTCAAGATTCTCAAATACCTTCTCTGAACCACCCATCTTTCCTCTTATTCAGTCCTCCCTGCATATACATGCAACACAATGTAGGTAACACTCAAAATTTTCTCAACTTTGAAATGAACCCTCGTCGATTAAATGGTGATTGCATCTATATGATAAAAAAGAACCGAAAAGGGAGTTTCTGAGCTCCTACTCTTGTGTCTCTTGCAACGTAGTCGGTTTGTTTTCCTGTGAGTTTGGAACTCGACACTGGAAAAAACGGCTAGTGTATAGACTCAAGAAGCGTTTGGAAGATTACGTGTCAATTCACTCTTTAGCTTCTTTTTTTTAATGAAAAATTGCCTTTAGCTTTTTCATCTTCTTCTTTGTTTCTTCATCCGTGTTGGGGCCCTTCAACATGGACACGCAGGATTAACCTCGACAAAGATTTTTGTCAATTTGCACGATATACATGAACCTCCCAATAAAAAAGAAAACATTTTAACAAATATTTGTGATTTTCTATGCATGTCAAGAAAAATTGAAGATTTACCCATTTGTGAGAGAATTTCACAATATGTGCATGGAGACGTACATTGGATGTGTTCTTTATATGGAATCTTTTTTGCCAACTTTTACGATTAATATGTTATGGGACAATATACTCATACTGTTTATGTTAAAAGGCTTAAAAGACTAATCGAGTCTTGTTACACTTTTTTATCCATTTTAAAATATAATTAGTGGAATGATATTCATTCAAATTAAGAAAAAAATGTAATTCTTAAAATACTGAAGAGATAAAGAAAGTTAATGTCTTAGGAATAATGAAAAGAGAAGAAATAAATAAAGTGAGAATAAAATCTTATCTTGAAATTTGAAATTACAAAAATTTTATAGAAGATATAAAAATAAATAAAAGTATTGAAAATAAATGGTAAACTAATTCTAAAAATGTGACGGGAAGGAGTAATTATTTTTTATATATTGTTACGACTTGAAGGTGGGGTGAATGACAAAAAGAAGTTGTGATCTAAAGTACAAGTGTTTCATATACAAGAAAGAAAAATTATTGTTATTGTTAGTCTTGCCAAAGTAACCATACTTTGTAGTGCAAGAAAAACAGGTTAAGCCAATAGGGCATAGTTGGAGTGGCAAAACTAGTGCATGCAGCGCTGACCTTTACTAGGCGAGATAGGCAACCGCCCAGGCTTCTATGACATGAAAGGGCCAAAGGCATTCGAATTTTTATATCCAATCTTATTGTATCATATATAAATTTTAAATGTCTGTTCACATCTCAATTGAGCAATGAACATTGCACATTTGTATATTTGCCTAAATATTAATGATATATTTTGTTCCCTTAAATATATATATATATTCAAATTTTAAAGCTGGCCCAATGGCCTTTTCCCCTACCTTTTTCTCTCCCACTTCCCCATTTTTTTCCCCCAATTTTGTTCTCTCATTTTGTTGCTCTCTTTATTTCGTATAAAAAAAAAGTTGGCTCTCTTTCATTCCCCGTCCGTTAGAGAACGGTCATAATTGAAAGAAAAACCCCTTTAAAATACTAAACTTTTAAGCCTCTTCTCTTCATCAATTTCTCATTATTCTTCTTTTCTTTAACCATTCATCAATTTCCAGTTTCCGCAACAGTTTTATTTCTTTTGAAAAAAGAAAAGCTGCTTTAACAAAGTTCAGTCATATTTCTGTTGCTCTTTTGTTTTCTATAAAAAAAATTCTATAGTTGTTTTTTGTTGTAGTCTTGTGTCTTGTAGTTTATCAATTGGTTTCTTGCTTCTACATTTGTTTCAAGATCTTATGTCAAAAAAAAAAAAAAGACTTTTCTAAAAGTTTTGAATGTTTTTTACTGTAATTGTTTTTCTGTTTAGATGAAAATAATGATAGTGATTTTTATTATGTTATTTATTCTTGATAGTTATATGTAATAATTTTTTCTGGGATGTACTTAAGCTATACTAATATCCGGAAAATAAGTTCTTCTTTGTTTTATGTAGATATTTAACTAATTATAGAGAAATCTTGCAAACTACAATTATTGCAACCGCAAATTTACTGTAAATACCCAACCCAATAGTTTCTTTTATTAGGATGGGCTTATTTTATTTATTAGGCTCACAATTATTTTATTAGGGTTTTTTTTATGTTATAGGGATTAGGGTATAAATATATGGTTATGAGACTAACCCTACTTCACTATTCTATTTTACATCATTTTATCTGGAGATAACTTCTGGAGAAACAGAGAAGGTGGCTAGGCAAAATAATCCTTCTGAGAACCACTCAACCCTAGGTAAGGTCAATCTCGAGTAGTTTTATGACTTTAATGATTTAATATAGTTATATTGTGATTTTAATTTAAGGATTTTATGAGTAAGTGATAACGATTCTTTTGGAGACTATCTAAGTTAGGAAGAATCATCTGTTTGAGGTAAGTAGTCTATGATACTTCTTGATTTAATAAAAATATTCTTTCAAAGATTGAATATTTATCTATCTGTTTTTTCGTATATGAAAATTTGAAAAGAGTTTGAGCATTTTCTGACTTAGAAATCTATATTCATATATGTGATTTAATCTGTTTATTTGAGAAATTGTTTGTGTGTTAAATTGAACTCATATGGATTTGAAATTGGGAGAACGTGTTCCGAATATTGATATGAATTCCGTTTATACGGAAAAATTTGATTGTTATTTGGCCGTCCTAGCGGGAGTACAGCTAGGTTTGACGTCAGAGTTTGGGACCAATGGAAGATTATCATCATATGAGTTTAATGTTAAATTATTTATTATTTATATTATATATATATTATTTTAGTTAATAAGACGAGATATTATTATTATTATTATTATTATATTGTTGTTGTTGTTGTTGTTATTTTCAACGTGTTTTGGTTACCGTAAGTTTCGATTTTTCCATAAGTAACTAATAATATATATTTTTCGCACTATGAAAACGTATGATAACCACATTTTTGAAGACACAAAATCGAGATAATATTTTTCAATATTTGTTTACATAGTCATGCCCTCTAGTTCCTTTTCCTTTCTGGTCATGACTCCTTTTAATTTTAATTTTTCCTTTTCTTATTCCTTTCCTGTTTTGATTTTATTTTATGATTAAACTTTTTTTTCAATATTATAATATTGATTTTATACACTAACTTAGCTTATGTTTGTTAATAAACACTGTTAAAGAGTTTGTTTAAGAATTAAAGCTTTGAATTTTTTTTTATTATTTTTATTTTTATCTTTGTAATAACTTATTTTGAAGAGGTATCATAACTATTTACTGAGTTTGTATATGCTCATTATTTTATTATCTTATGTTTTCAGATGATGAGACTATCTTTGAGGAATGTGAAGAGAACACTTGGTAGATTAAGTTTTTGGCTATATACTAATAGGTTATCGGCATTTGAACTTTTGTTATTAGAAGATTTTATAGTTTATTAATTTATTACACTTTATTAGACTTGCTTTTGGTTTTATTTTGGATTTTAATTACTTTCTTGGACGATTTTGATTGATGTAAGGATATTTTTATTTTTGAATAAATAGTTTTATTTCATAGATTGTGGTATAATTTGAAAGTCTTTGTAACCTTGTGATTATGGAGGATACTTCATGATCACGGCGTTTGCATCCCGGTTTCGAGACGTGA
This sequence comes from Apocynum venetum, assembly GCA_019593545.1. Classification (NCBI taxonomy): domain Eukaryota; kingdom Viridiplantae; phylum Streptophyta; class Magnoliopsida; order Gentianales; family Apocynaceae; genus Apocynum; species Apocynum venetum. The sequence continues at coordinate 4,262,588 of SRSM01000326.1, read as the reverse complement.
CATTTAGAATCAGCATCAGGTGCAATAATTCATTTTATTAGTTCATTTCAGTTTGGGAAAGTCACATTGAAAGTGCTAAAGTAATTAGATTTCAAGTTTCACAAATAAGAAACGTTTTATTTGAGTTAACAAAAACTAGTGATGATTTTAAAATAAAGTGTGAAGCTCATTGTTTGGCGAATCATTCGGTATGATGTATTATTTGTGGTTAAGAGAGTTAGTAAGACTTTACAAGCTAAAGACATGCACATTGATATTGCTGTCAATCAATTGAAAGACCTTCTTGAATATTTGAAAACATATAGATAAAATGGATTCATGACAACATAAATTTCAGTTAAAGAAATAGCTTATGAGATGATAGCCTATGTTTTGTGAAAGAAGAGTGATTTGATGAAAATAATTTTGAGAATGTAGTATATTCTCTTGAAGAATTGTTTAGAATTAATTATTTTATCATGTGGTTTATCAAGCTATTTCTTCATTTGATAGTAGGTTTAAAAATTAAAATATATGAAGAGATTTTTTGTTTTTTATATAACATGAATAAGTTAAAATCACTAGATGATGATTATTTGAAAACATGTCTTAATCTTGAATCCTTTTTGAAATATGATACAATTTCTTTTGTTGATGGTTTGGATTTATTTTCTGAATTGAAGGTTTTGAGAGAAGTTTTCAAAAGAAAGTAAATATCCTTTATAAATAATTAATTTCTTAAAAAAGTTAAACTCATTTCCAAAGTTTTTGATTGCATATAGAATATTATTAACTATTCCTATTACATTTGCTTCAATAGAAATAAGTTTTTCAAAATTAAAATTAATAAAATCTTATTTACGATCAACTATATTTTCAAAAAGATTAAATGAGCTTGTAATTATATCCATTGAAAATGATTTAGTGTCAAACCTTGATTTTCAACATTTAATCAATGAATTTGCATATCAAAAGGAAAAAAAAATTAAGTTTAGATATGACTTTTTACTTCATTTTTCAAGTAGTTAATATTTTGTTTATCTAAGACCTCATTTAGTATAGTCGCTTAGGCCCCATTTTGGATAAGGCCGACCTTGAGTGCATACAAGCATGTTATCTGTCCATCAACATGAGTACAATTCCTAGTGAAGACAAAGAATTTGCTTTCTTATGATGTTGAACCTTAGTGCTAGTTAGTAGATCATTCATTAACACTGATCACTTCAGGCAAATTGTGTTATTTACATCGTAATAGTACTGAGTGACAAATATTTTTATTCTCAATTATAGTTAGACAAAAATTTGAAGGTTGGATTATAAAAAAAAAACATTGAATTACATAAAGACTAATATTGTAGGTACATAGAACAATTACTATTATTTATTTATTTTCTTCAAACTAAAACTACTTCAATGGATCGAGGCATGATCTTAAAGTGTTTTGATTACGTGTTATTAAAAATTCATAAAAATTGATAATAAAGCTCAGTGGTGGGTAAAAGGATTATTTTGAAAATAATATTTCAAAAGGAGTCTTAAAAATACAGATAATGAGTATTTTTTATAAATAAAAAATGGTTTACAAGTATAAAATAAAACTATGATTATTTTCGATTAATGGAAAATAGTTTATGAAGTATATATCCCAAATTTCTCTAGTTACCAAGTCGCTAGGTTGAAGCAACAACAAAAGTTCATGAGAAGTCGAGATTCAAGGTGTTATCAACTTTTTTTTAATGTGTCCGAGTGACAGATACATGCGTGAGAGAACTAACAGATTCAAACTCCGGGACAAATCTTCATAATATTTGATTCAAACTCTATGACAAACCTTCATAATATTTGAGTGAAAATTTGCTCTACACAAGATTCGAACCTACATTATCGAAAGATTTCTCCCGCAACGAATCTTACCAACGCAGCTATATACGCGGGACATCAACCATTTTTTATGTGGCAGGAATCCCTTATCATAAGTACTAGCCTTTTACCTCTGCAATACGTGCACAATTTTCTACCTTATCCTTTGATAAGTAAAAAACGATTTCCCTTGGTTCCTTAAAGTCAATGAATGCACCACAATTTTTCTTGTGTCAAACCTTTTTGACACAGGTAAGACGGCTATGACAAGATAACATACTAAGTTCAACCAAATAGATCGTCAATTGATGCCATTCCCAAGTTGAAAGGTGACCTTACTAGCTCTTTATCATATTGAACGGAGATTCGAGAACCCATATTAGCCTAAAGCTATTATTAGAACCTTTTATATGGGTTGATCAATCCAAAATGAAGGTTATTAAAGTAATCTTAAAAATGAGAGTGCCACTCAATCGGGTTTAGCCATCTCGAGTGTGACATTACCATTCACATGCATTATCGAGACACACATACATAAAAAAATTGTTTCTGACATGTTCTTTTGAAAAAAGACAAGAGGGGTTTTCTAAATGAACACCCTGTATGACCAAACTTTTCTTGCATAAGACAAACATTTCTCACTCTAATAATTAATTACATTTTTAAAAAAATAATTAACTATTATTTAACTAATTATCAACCATAAATAAATGACAAAAAATATTACATTTTATTATATTTTAAAAATGTAATATAAAAAGAAGAGGCATTGATATATTTTAATTATTACTTCAATTAAAACAACAATAAGAAAATTAAAAAAAAAGAGAAAATAAATGGGAATTCGGCCTTGAACCGAATACCAAATCCACCAATTCTTGAAACTTCTCACATTTAAAACCTATTCGTGGAACTCTTTCTAAAAATTCACTTATTTATGGTAAAATCTCCAACGCATGTTACAATTGGACGCACACGACTGCACCGTAGGATCATGAACCCAGTTCCCAGGCTCCTCCTATATTCAACTCAAAATTTCCACCATTTTCCGGTTTCCATGTCGAAATTTAACAGATTCACATTGCTCACCGAACAAAGAATAAAAACCAAGTATAATTACATAACAAAAATTTAACAAGTCACATTGCTCAAATTCAAAAGGTTTTGGTTCATGCCATTTTCAACAATTCTAACATTTCTCCAAGAATATTCCTATCCATATCCAATCGAACTAAAATTTCACGAACATGGAGAGATAGCTTGGGGGAGAGAGAGAGAGAGGAAAGTGAAGGAGGGAGCCGTGAATGAGGGAGAGAGATGGCAGAATGTGAAAGCAGTTTTTGATGCTACGGAAAAGATCTCTTTCACTTCTTTGTCTCATAGGAAGTAGGAGCTCATAAGTCATAATCCCAACACAATTGAATTGATCAAAGAAGTGAGAGATAAATTATATAAATAAATATATTAGTTTAATTTCTGTTAAAAGCAGGAATTCACTAAAAAAAGTAGGAATTCAATTCATATATATTTCGCAATTTATATTATTTTTATTATTTAAAACGGACAAGTAGGCGTCCGTAACAGGGCTTCAGGATATTAGTGAAAGTATTATTGGTCTTTGTGAAGTGTTGGGTGGCTCGATAATTGTGCATCACTGTGGTAGACTGGTAGTTTACCCTTTGTCGGCCATTGTTTAGGAAAACAAAACTTTGCCTTAGAGAGAAAGGGTAATGGAGGGAGAGAGTTCTTTTGGGGCTTAGGGGTAAAAGAGGAAAAAATAAAATTTTACAATATTACATTTATTAAAAACACGTTATATTTAGAAATGAGGTTAATTCTTTACGTTAGAATCCAAATATTAGACTTGGTTTCCAGAAAGGTATTCCAAGGGATTCCTCCCTTTGGATTGTGCATCAATTCTATTATTCAAAGAGAATTATTACTAAAATCTCCTATCAATTAGGATCTTAATTGGGTTTATATGGACTGTCCTAGCAAAATTATATTCTTTGATATTTATCTTAAAAGTGAAATATGTGCACTTGTTGATCCATTAATGTATTAAACATATATTACCAAAAGAAATTAATGATACCAAGAACATGTCAGCATATATAAAGCATATTTCAAAGACATTTGAATTGAAAAGGAAAATTTAAATGGTCTTTTGAATTTTCTTTTTAAATTTTTTATATTGACTCTGAACTTGAAGATGCTCTAAGCCAAATAATACCTGATCTTAAATATGAAATAAATTACCCAAGGAAACATTATTATCCCTAAGGACTTCATTCCTTTAAGTTGCAGTTTTGTAAGGGCAAAAGATATGGTGGGGAGGTTAATCATAATATTATTTCTAAGGCTTCATCTCAACCTCCAATGTTAATCTTTGAAGCATATATTTATAAAAATATATATAGAAATATTCAAACCGTGAAATTAAGTAAAATGTGCCGAAAATCATTGAAGAAAACCGAAAATTAAAAGGGAACTCTTTAGATTTCGATTTCAAAAGTCTTAAGTATGTATGCTCTCAGTGATTATCTTCCTTATATTCTCTCCATGCTTTTCTGACTTTACAGGTTGAGAAGGAAATGAGTTTCTACCGGATTTTAAAGCTGTTGTATCATATTTATTTCATTTTCTTGAATTGTACGCTCTATAGAACTTTAAATTAAAAATATATTTATTTAAAAAAATATATATTTAATTTCAAATAAACTAAATTAAAATATAAATATTCAATTTTGAATGAAAAATATATTATAGGTTAAGCTTAATATGTAATATATTTTTATATTATATATTTTAAGAGTAATGCACTTAATAATTAAATTATCAAAATTAAATTTTAATTTTGAGTTTCGTTTGCATTTAAGGTGCTCAAAGTTTTAAAATTCAAATTTTGCCTAATTGAAAACTTCATCTAATATATCTCAAATTTAAAATTATTTATTTTATTTTCAAGTGAATTATATGAACTTGATAACTTATATAATTGTCTCACATAAATTGTATTAATTGGTGAAATTGTAGTTTAAATTAAGTTTTGAGAATTTTTTACTTAAAATAGCAACGTGCTTTATATTTGGTTCATTTTGAACTATGCAACAACAGAATCAACCTAGTTAGATCAAATTGGATTCATACCAAAAACAAAGAGTTAGAATTAAATAGTTTAACTCGATTTCAGATTTTTCAAAATTAACTTTTGATGTAGTCTGAAAATTTCACAAAAAAAAGAAACCATAATAAACCACTTAACAGTCTTGAATAACTTCCTCTCAGTCATTCCTGGGAACTTCCTCTGGTGAATTTACAAATAAAAACATTTACAGCCTATGTTAATCTCCTGTAGTAAGTTTGATCAGTTTGCAGCACAGGAAGACTGATGAGATCGCAAAAACATGGCATTTGTCAGAGAAATGCAGCACAGATACAAGGGAACTACAGCTCCTTAGTGTGTTCTCTGATAATTAGGATGGCTGTGATTGTGCCTCTGATAATTAGGATGGCTCTGATTGTGCCTCTGATAATTAGGACGGCTCTGATTGTGCCGCCCCAAACTCAATGGCGGTATATAATTATAGGCCATTGCATTGTGGCTGGAAGGCAAGAACTGGGATGATGGTGGTTCACACTGAATGGGATGACGGTAAGAGAACTGAGGGGGTGAAACCAACCGGGGAAACTTACTTTCTGGTTGCGAGTGAGCCTCATTGATGTAGGTAGAATCTGAGGTACGCCGTCTTTTGGCAACGGTGACGGCCATAGGACTTGGTGCAGCAGTGGATGAAATTTGTTTCACTTGAGCTCTATGGTAACTGGAAAATCCTCTGAATTTCTCACCTTCTTTCTGCATCCAATGAACTTTTTGTTTTCCTTGAGTTCTATGGTAACTGGAAAATCCTCTGAATTTCTCACCATCTTTCTGCATCAAAAGCTGTTTTATAGAATTTTCTAGATTCTTAGGTGAATATTCAGCTTCAAGCTTGTGGTCAACAATGCATCTGATTACAGATTCCAAAGCAGCTACTCTTGTGTCAATGGATTCATTCTATAGGACAAAATGTTCCATACCAATAACATTAGTAATCTTGCAAGGAGAGTTAATAGTCAATAAAAGAATTGTTAAACAAACCTGAACATTTTCACTATTGTGTCTGTTTCTGAGCATTGTATCCGCATTCATTTTGACATGATTCAAGTAGTTTTTCAAAATAGGCACAGGTGGAAAACAGTCAACAAGCTCAAAACCATAAATAAATTTGATAGCCTCCATACTTTGATTGCTTTTAAGAAGATTTTCAATAGCACCTGCCATACAGCAGTGAAGAGTAAGAAAATAACATAGATCGATGACTTTCCAAAGTCACCATCACTCCATAAACTATAACATGTTCAGTAGGTAAGGAATGGAAGTGTTGACCACATTCAACTACTCAAGAAGTCAAAAGATCAAGTAAATTCTACTTCATGGGCGATTTTAAAGGGGGGTAGGGGAGAAGTTGAGAAATACATACAACAAGAGAGGGGGATAAAAAGCAAAAGAAGGTTGAAGATTGAAAAGATGAGACTGAATACAGCACCAGCCTTGCTACTGAGTTATGGCATGGTACACATTGCATCAGCTAGATAATTAATTGGAAAAGGGGAACACACCTAGAAAGCTTAGTTTTCACAAGTACGATACTAATACTGAATAAGGTCTAGAGAAAACTGAAATGGTCAGGTGTCAGATCCAAATTGTTTCCAGAGTTGAAAAATATTGAAGTACACTATATGGCTTTCTTCTTGATACAATACATTGTTCCCTTGTTAAAAGTAAGCTAGATTTTTTCCTTCTTTCTTTTCATTTCCTATTTATCCTTTAAACAATCAACCAGTTCAGTGAATAAAAATTGAAACTCAGAAATTAGAATGTTATTCTGAGACACAAGTACCAGTCGCTGATTAAGAAGGAGAAGTAATCAAGTGAATTGCAATAATGATGCAGCTCAGAAGCTGTTTATGCAAGCAATGTCATGAATAATAAAATCACATAACAAAAGAAATGTTATTTAATGAAAGCAGTTAAAAGGCAAACAACAACAAGATAAACAGAATGAAACAAGTACATTGGTACAACAGTCAGTCAGAGAGAAATTTAAGTTGGAGGAATGAAATGTACTTGGAATTCTCTCTTTCAGACCAAGTCGTGCACACAATTGAGGTTCAAGATTCTGTTGATGCTTAGAGACAGACACCAAACACAACATAATGTCCTCTGCATCAAATGCAGAGGCCAAATCATAGGCGCCTAAAAGATATAGGAAGCCAGACACCTCCAATGCACTCTCATTAGTTAACTTGGTCTTCCATTCCCTTGCAAGCTTCAATGCCTCCTCTCTCACACGTGGTTGTATCTGTGGCGAAATCCTAATTAGCTGCTGCAACAAAAGCATACAACTCCTCCTAACAACAATACCTGAGAACTCTCCATTGTCTTTCCTCAAATAGGGAGGGAAAAACCCCTCCATTGCATCTAAAACCAACTTTGCAGGGTCTTTGCACAGACGAAGAGCCTTGAGAACTTCCTCAGCCATCAAATGATGGTCCTTTTCACGCTCATTTAAGAAAATCTGTAAATCCTTACCACCCATCATCACAACAACAGATTTCAGGTGAACATCATTACACGATAAACTCTGATTAACTGCATCATGAACTATTTCGCTTTCAAAACGTGCATGAGTTACACCACCCAATTGCTGCTCTTTCAAATCAAGCTCTTTTTCTCTCAATTCAACTTTCTGAATACTCTCCTCGAGTGAGTTCCTTCTTGATTCCAAATGTTTAGAATCTTTTTCAAGCAACTTCTTTCCTGATTTAAGTTTCTTCTCTTTCAGTTCAATTTCTTTTTCTCTCAATTCAAATTTCTCAATTCTCTCCTCCAGTTCCTTCCTTCTTGATTCTAAATGTTTAGAATCTTTTTTAAGCAACTTCTTTTCACCTCCAATTTTCTTCTCATTCAATTCAAGCTCTTTCTCTCTCAATTCAAATTTCTTAATACTCTCCTGTAGTTCCTTCCTTCTCGATTCTAAATGTTTAGATTCCTTTTTGAACGACTTCTTTTCCGATTTAAATTGCTTCTCTTTAACATGAAGCTCCTGAAAAGATTTTTCAAGTCCTTCCTTTCTCACATTGAACTCCTCTATTCTGTGCTCAAATTCTCTCCACTTGGATTCTAGATCTTTAGGGTCCTTTTCAAGGAACTGTGTTCCCAATAGAGATTCATTCTTTTTCAAATCAAACTCCTTCAAGGATTTCTCATTCAATTGAAGCTCTTTCTCTCTCAATTCAAATTTCTTAATACTCTCCTGTAGTTCTATCCATCTTGATTCTAAATGTTTAGATTCCTTTTGAATGACTTCTTTTCTGATTTAAATTGCTTCTCTTTCACATGAAGCTCTTGAAAGGATTTTTCAAGTACTTCCTTTCTCACATTGAACTCCTCTATCCTGTGATCAAATTCTCTCCACTTGGATTCTAGATCTTTAGATTCCTTTTCAAGGAACTGTGTTTCCGATAGAGATTCCTTCTTCTTCAAATCAAACTCCTTCAAGGATTTCTCAAGCTCTCTCTCTCTCAAGTCAAATTTCTCAATACTCTCCTGTAGTTCTTTCCTTGTTGATGCTAAGTGTTTAGATTCCTTTTTGAACGACTTCTTTTCCGATTTAAATTGCTCCTCTTTAACATGAAGCTCCTGAAAGGATTTTTCAAGTCCTTCCTTTCTCACATTGAACTCCTCTATCCTGTGCTCAAATTCTTTCCATTTGGATTCTAGATCTTTAGATTCCTTTTCAAGGAACTGTGTTCCCAATAGAGATTCCTCCTTCTTCAAATCAAACTCCTTCAAGGATTTCTCAAGCTCTTTCTCTACCAATTCAAATTGATTAATCCTTTGCTCAAATTCTTCCTTTTCCTGTTGAAATTTTTCAGATTGTTCTTTGAGCAACTTCTTTTGCCAGAGGAAATCCTTATTTTTTGAATGGAACTTCATCAAGGATTCTTCAAGCTCTTTCTTTCTGAATTCAAATTCCTTAATCTCATCTTCAAATCCTTCCTTTCTAGATTCTAATTCTTTCAATTCCTTTTCCAGAAATTCCTTCCCAAATCTACATCCTATCTCTTTCAAATGAAAATCCTTAAAATTCTCCTCCAATTTTTTTTGCTTCAAGTCAAGTTCTTCCATTCGTTTTTCATTTAATTGTCGAATAAAATGACTCTTTTTCTCCTGAAATTCAAGATCCTCAATCATCGATTGCAATTGCCTCTCCTTCGACTTAATTTCTCTTTGGTGCTCCTTCCACAAATTATGTTCCTCCTCCTTTAGCTCAGCCTTCCTTTCTCGCTCCTTTATTTTCTCTTCGTTTAGCTCAAGTTCCCTATTTTTCTTCTCAATCGAAATCTGAATCATCTCAATCTTGTTCCTCTTATTCTCCAAAGCCTCCTCTAGCAGTCTCATTTCATTGAATCTCTTCTCCAAGAAATTCTTTAAACCTTCCATCTGAAGCTTCTCCGACTTCAATGCAGCCAGAAGCTGTTCTACCCTCTTCTCCGCGTCATCCAATTGCTCACAAATTTCCTTAGCACAAGTCTCCTTAATCCTAACAAACTCATCCTCTTTCAATTCTAAATCCCCAATCTTTTTATCACGAAACAATGCGAAATCTTTTTCCCTATTCCCAACATCTTTAAACCTCTGTTCTACCAATTCCCGGCTTAACTCCAGCGATTCTTTCGCAGAATTCAACTTCTTCTCCTGAGAATCAAGTTCACGCATACCTTCACTAAAATCCTTCTGAACTAAATCCAACTGACCTTCAAACTCCTTCCACTGAACCACCAGCATAAGAATCGATCTTCCAAGGTCATCCTTCTTGGATTCTGCAAGTTGAAAACTTTCAGATGTCTTCTCCAGCCCCTCACCAATCACCATTGCATGAACTTCTGAGGTGCTTCTGCATGCATAAAAAAATTATTTTAAACTATGTTAACTGAAAAAAAAAAAAAAATATATATATATATATATATATATTTACCGGAGATGATTGATATTCAAAAGCCTAACTGGACCTGGTTTTAGCCGCCGGCGTCGTGTTTCTGATTTCTTCAGGGTTTTGGACGGTAGTCGGCGGGACAGAGTGAAAATTGAAAAACACAACGGTTTGTCTGTCCTTATTCTTTCCTTTTCTCGAACTAGTGCCCACGATTGAGTTGGGCCCAAAAGATCGCAGCCCAACTTTCTAATTCGTATTCGGATACTACTTCCTAAAATGCGCCGTTTTATTTCATCTTTGTTTTGTTTTTTAATATTAAGATGCAGAAAATGGATTGCAACGCGTATACCGTAGCTTGATCTTAGCAACTCCCTTGAACCAACCTTATGGATTGCAAGCACTCTTATAATTCAGAGAGAGAGAGTTACTAGACCTATTATGTCCATCAACCAGGAAGTTCTTGTGTAGTGCACCAAAAACCAAAAAAGGGGTAGAACAAGAAAATGATTCTCTCTTCTTTCAAATATAACCGAGAAGACGGTAAGATTGCTCTAACCATAACGCTCCAAACCTTTTGGACCTGTGATGTGACTATAGATCTTGAATTATCCTCAATAAATTACTTAACAACTATTCTCAATATCTAAAGTTCACAATAATTATTTAGATTTATTTTTATTTACTATTTATACATACATTCGCCCCTTTAATATTATAACATTTTGGTTAAATCTAACCATTAGTCCAAATTCATGACCAACCAGGAATATATTACTCTAAAAGTGACTATCGTTCATTCGATAACATTAATCTTTTATACTTTCAACATTTCATCTGTTATGATTCCAATTGTCCCAGATTCTCAAAGTTGAAATGTGACTATAGATGTAACACCACTCACAATTAACTAACTCACAATCATTCTCATCATATCGAAATGAATATCTAAAGTTAGACAATAAATACTTTGACGTATTCTTATATACTTAAACATAAAGCATGCATGCATAGCAGATAACATAGCAGAGTACTACAATTACAAGATAGCATAGCAGGTTCAATCAAACTGATCGTCAACCCAATACCATTCCCGAGTTGAGAGGTAACATTACTAGCTCTTGACCGCATCAAGACAATAATGGAGATTCGAAGTCCCATATTAGCCTAAAGTTATTATTAGAACCTTTCTTTTTTGGGTTGATCTGTCCAAAAGGAAGGGTCAAAAGTAACCTTAGAAATGAGAGTGTCATCTAATCGAGGTTAACCACCCCGAATGTGATCACCTTGCCATTCACATGCACGGTCAAGACACACATATGTACCAAAATTGTTTTCGCAATGTTCTTTCGGAAAAGAAAAGATTAATTCTTTACCGAAGAATTCAAATGTTAAGAGTTGGTTCCAGAAAGGTATTTCCACGGGATTGTGCAGCAATTCTATTATTCAAAGAGAACTATTACTAAAATCTCCTATTAATTAGGATCTTAATTGGCGCAAGGCTGTAGTGAATTATTAATCTAGGCGTTCAATACCTAATTGCTAAGTTATAAGCTCTTAACTGGGAAAAAGCTTTTCAAACATAGCAAAATATATTCCTTGATAATTTAACCAGGTCCTTCACTCGAAATAAGATTATCCGAATCTTAAAAAATTAATTAGAGGATATAGAATTAGGATCCAAATTAATTTATTAGGTTATTCTAGGAAAGTGTTATTATGAGAGAAAGGTAAATAACCAAGTTATATGGTAATAATATGGAGGCATTTAATTGTAGGAAATAATAATACCCAAAAATATCGCAATCCTTCCTGGGTTTGATCTAATTAATTAAGGTTCAAGCGTTGAAAAATTAAATCACAATCCTTAATTTAATTTCTAGTGTTTTTGTTAGGGAATTTGGAATTCAAGCCAACTAAATCTAAATTCCAAAAACTAATCATAGTAACTTTGATCTCTAAGGTTGCTGCCAAAATTAGGGTTCATCTATGAAATTCCCAAAACAAATTTTCTCAAATCAAACTCTCTAAAATTGGCATTTTCCTAAGAACATTTCTAATGCAAAAAGGTTAAAACACTGAACAAATTTTGTTAGTGCCAATTATAATTAGATTGTCAATAATGTAATTCTTCATTCCCCTATTGATGCTTATGTTTCTTGTTTGAAGAGTAATAGTTAGAGAGGGAAGTCTAGTAAATAGAGTTTGAATAAAAATAAATATACAATGAATAAAAGTCATATTTAATGCATTATGTCAACAACTCATTTTACCGTCTACATGTCATTTACATGAATTATACAAAAGTAAGGCATATGCCCCATTTATTGAATTAGCATATTAAATAGACTGTCAAGAAAAAATAGTCTTACTAACAATGTCATGGATAAACAATAACATAACCTAAAAAAATGTGTATTAGAGAAGAAAATTTAGATGGTAATGTGACAAATTTTTTTTGATATTGACAATGAATCATTGAAGATACTCTTAGGCCAAAATCATAACCTCTAAAGTGGAGGGAAATTATCTTATCTATAATATTAATCTTTGAAGAATATATTTATAAATCATATATAGCAATATTTAAGCTTATAAAGAGTGATTAATTATATGCAAACGGTGAAATTAAGCAAAAAGTGCCGAAATATGGAAGAAAATAAAAAATTAAAAGGAAAGTCACAGTCAGGTTTATCTCTTCAGATTTCGGTTCCTAAAGCTTGAGCCTCAAACAATCTCTTAATTAATTAATTAATTGTACTCTCAGAGATCTTCCCTATATTTTATAGCTATTCATCATATCCCATATATATGCCGCAGCATGGCTAATGGATTCCCAGCTGAGTAATACTAATAACTACACCTCAAGGTCTGAGAATTTAACATATATGGCCCCCTTTTAAAATAAGTGATCCGCTGTGGCCTCAGGAGAAGAGTTATTTATACTACTCGGAGTGTCGTGGTGGCTTGTTGGTAAGGAAAATTACGGTACTGGGGAGCACCTTGGCTCTCTCTGCAACGCCAGGTTCGATCCTCCAAGTGGCATGGGACCTGCAAAAGCCGAAATATGCGTAAAAATGTCTGGAAATGTTATCGCCAAACTTGCTGGCATTGTTTGTAAATCCTATTTTAGAATATATTTGGACTAGAAATTATCTTAAATTAATTTTTTTTATTGTTCATTAATTGGAGAAGTTTTGGTGACAAAATCAAATGAAGGAATAAATGGATAATTATTTTAATTGATAATTATGGCTAAAATTATGATATTCTAATTTATTTTTTACTGTATAATATGTTATGTAAATTTTTAACATGAACTTCTTCTCATACACAGTTGCTTTTAGTGTATATAGTGTCCCTTTTATATAACTATCTTAGAAATAATTTTACATCGATTAAGAAAATATTTTAATTTCTATAATGCTCTTATTTAGTTTATCTTAAAATAAGAAAGAGAAAATAAAGTTTTGGTCTTAGAAATAAAAAATATAATAATTATTTGTAGAGAGAATAAAACTTTTGTATTGATAATTTCAATATTTTCAAGAAATTTATCTTTCAAGTTCTCTTTCCAATATTTATATATATCATCTTATATTTATTAAATATGTATTGCGAGTAATTTCATTTTATTAGCAAAGATATGTGTTAAGTTATTAATAAATAGGATTATGAGATAATTTTCTTCGTATTTAATTTATATTTGGATTTAATTAACTGGACTTATGATCAGTTTATCCTCCTAGTCATTATTAATTCTACTTTATGCACTTTAAAATATCATAAATGGTTGACCAAGCCGCCTAATTAGTTTAATTTCTTTTTATGTATTTATTTATTTTTTATGGAAGATCGAGCCTCCATATTTTTAGTTTAATTTATTTAAATGTCCGGTTGAACTTTCTAATCTATTTAGTTAATATAATCCAATATTTCTTTATAGAATTATATATATTTGTAAATTTATTATATATATATTAATTGAGTATTTATATAATTCCTATTTTAATTAATATAATTGTTTAAATTAATTGGATTGACAATTTAGTTAATAAATATGATTATTAATCTTGTATTAATAATTCAAGTAGGATCTACTAGTTTAATTGAGTTGTAGCGGAATTATATAATTTAAATTGTATATAATTGAAGCTGATTGTTATATACAATTTAATGTTGGTGATGTCTTATTTACTTAATGTAATTTAATCAAGTTTTATATACACACTGGTTGGTATTGATGTTAATTAAATTAGAGATTAATTTATTTGAGCTGATCGAGATTAATTTAAATTGTAAGGATAGGAATCTGTTTGAGTTAATTGAGATTTTAAAACCAACTACTCAATAATGTTTTTATCTATGATTAATCCCATGAAAATATAACTTGATACTAATTCCTTGTTAACAACTTTTTATATAATTTGTATTCCAAAAATACTTTTTAATTATGTTCACAATTTCAAAAACCTCAAAATATTTCTTTTAATTAATTTTCAAATTAGTTTTTCTTACAAAAAAAATCAAAAACCCCCAAAACTCTTTTTTGATTAATTGTAGATACGATTCCTACTTTCTCTATCTACATAGGAATTATTATATTTAAATTTGAAAGTCGTGTGACAGGGTTCATACAGATGGTAATTTAGTTGCCCATAATCTTGCTGGTTTAAGCATTTTGTCTTCTGTTCTTTTGGAGTGGTACTCTATGTTTCCTCCAAATCTACTATTGGTTTCTTTAGTTGATATTTCTAATTAATATATTCTGGTTTTCCTAAAACAGAAACATTTTTTCTAACATAATATATGAGTCTCACTCAATCATATAAGCAATACTTCTTCATTACTACATTTTTACATTTTATAACTATATTTATACATTTTATATTATTATCAATGATGTGAGATTCAAAACATATCCATCAATCTTTCAATTCTCAATAAAAAGTCTTATACAAAAAAAACCTCATTTAAAAAAAATACTTTAAAAAATCAATCCAAATATAGTCAAATTCCAATCAATACAACAAGCTAACATTTTTTCCATAGTACATAAATTAAGAAGAGTTAAGTCAAACTGTTTAGTGCAGAAAATAAAATGAGTTAAATCTAAAAAAATATTTTAATTTAGAAGAAAAAATTTTAAAAACTAAGGACTCGCTTCCTAAAACCTTTTTATATTTATTATTTATATTTTAAATTTATTTTTATTTAGTACATAAATTAGAAAATTGAAATTCTCTTTGTATATGGCGATTCAGTGGGAACCAATTCCAAAGGTTTTTAAAAAAATTTGGCCTTTCTCTGGTTGCTTCTCTTATTTCATTGTCAATTAAACAATCTTTATATATATATATATCTTTCTAAAATTGAACCTAACATCATAACAAAAGAGTTAGCCCAAAGACTTTTGTAAAAGAATTTGATCCATAGTTCACGGTTGATTCAGTGTAACAGTTAATTAGTAGGGCGCAAAAGATCGCAGGCTGGCTTCAAAAGTTTTTAAATTTTTGGGCCTTTCTAGATTAATGGCTTCTTTTATTTTATCTTGTCAATTTAAGAATCTTTTATACTTTCCCCATTAAATGTTTATTTTTTATTTAATACAAAAACTAAAATAGTAGATAATTTAGAAATATTAAGAAATTTAGTCTTCAAATTATTTTATTTTTCAGCTTTGGTTTTAATATTTATTTTTAATTTCTTCATCCTCAAACTATTTTCGGACTACTAATTTGGTCATTCTGGCAATTGCTGCAGTGGTATCAAGCAACCTTTTAACTCTTTCCAGAAGGACCAAATCAATTTGCTTGAAATAGTTTAGGGATGAGTAAAAATTAACATAAATATTAAGGAGTTTGGAGGGACTAAATTCGCTATCTAGATAGATAAATTCACTGTTCTTATTATTAATAGATGCAATAGTAAAGCATGTGTTAATAAGAATGAATTTCATAAATCAAGGATGTCAAGTGTGATACTATGAAATAAAATAGTTTGGGGACTAAATTATACTACATTATTCTTATTATTGAACTATATGTAAATCCTTTAAATTCAAAAAGTTGATTATATGGATACTTATATATATATATATATATATATAAAGATGTTTATTTTAAAAAAGTGAATATTTAATTTTTAATATCCAAAAATAGAAATGTAAATAATTAATTTGGATGGAGGTAACATTTCCTATGAATTTAGGATATCGGCATGAACTAGTCTGGACAAGTAATCATAATTTTTAAATTAGGTATAATCTAAATATTGTTTGAAAGACTGAGCAGTAACTAATGGTTCTTAGAAGGACTAAAAATTAATGAATACTTGATTATTAGTGAATTTCTATTGTGAACATTATATACGCTGGAATAATAATCGAGAACCAGAACTGATCCATGACTCCAGATCATTAATACATTATTTACATTAACATTTTTTCCTTTTAGATATGCTCCAACGCTTTTAAAGAAAAGGGGCTGTTAAATTTACTTGTCTACTAGCCAAACTAGGCTTCATATAACTTCCAAAACCTTATTGCAATACACAACTATTTAGAGCATCCAACTTGACCATTATAAACTACACCAATTAAATCTTGACTATCAGTATGACTAAAAAAGAACAAAAAGAAATTAAGAAAAACCAAGAAAAAAGAAAAAAAAAAACAAAATCAGCATTATCCGAAGCAAAATCTGGACCAAGATCATTATGAACAAACTATATATACAACAATTTAGTAAAAACAAATCCCACATATATGAAGCATATCATCCAAATTATGGCACAGTTGATTCACAGCTTTAATGTAGTTATAATATGAAAGAAAATGACTAGGCTATGTTTCCAATTATATACTAATTACTCATTGTCAAAGATGGAGCTGTACCTAAAATGATCATCGAAAGAATAATATTTCTGTCGTAGCTAGCAGCCTCATGCATGCACCGTTCTTGAAGAAAATCTTGAGCATTTTCATTCTTTTGCTCCGTGTACATCATCACTACTACTATCAGCCTTGTTCTGATTATTTTTCACAAAGGAATCTACGAATGGGCTTGGGATTATGGATGAAATAGAGCCATCTGTGCTTTGAACCCCAAAACTGCTCGCTTCCCCACTTTCACTGGTAATATTGCTACTGCTGCCATTCCCTCCCTGGCGATCATAGAAATCGAAAACTTTTTGTTTCAGGGTATGTGCCCGGTACACAAATCTCTCATTATCCACCCCTGCCAGTCTCCAGATTAAACGTGCATCAGCCGGACGCTGAACTGGAACAGTCCTGATTAATTATAAATATATAAATTATTATACTCTACGTTCTTTATCAGTTTAAGATTTTAAATAACATGGAACGTCATATTAAATCTGAAGATTCCTTGTTCAAATCTTGTTTGTGGTCGGTCCACAAGATTTTTTTGTGTGGTTTACAAAATTAATAAATTTGATTCAAGAAATGAAATTAAAAGATATTCAAAAGAACAAGAATTTCAAGAAGTCGCCAGATTCCCATAATTACTTACCGAATTGTAAAGAGATGAGAAATGTTGTCCATGTGAAGGTAGTGGTTGACGGCATCGAGGAAGGCTCTGTAGGTGTAAATGTGGAGTCCGTCAATTCTGTTTCCAGGCAAAGTTGGCGTCGGCGGTGGCATTAATGTGCTGTTGACTTTGGCAGAGCCGAGAAAACTGTAATCCACCCAGGCGGAGTTGGCATCG
Source organism: Apocynum venetum (assembly GCA_019593545.1). NCBI lineage: Eukaryota > Viridiplantae > Streptophyta > Magnoliopsida > Gentianales > Apocynaceae > Apocynum > Apocynum venetum. The sequence goes on along the minus strand of SRSM01000326.1, from coordinate 4,244,983 downwards.
TCTTCAGGATCAGAAAGGCAAAGAAAGCCATAGCTTTCCATGATAGACTTGAGATCCCTGTGATATTTAAGCTCCAAATTGGAGTTGTTGCTTGTTGCATGACAAAGTACGAGCTTCTTCTTGTCGGCTAAGTGCTTGCAATAATCCCCAAACGTCGGCAAAGGTGTCTGCTTCTTCTCCGCCGGCGTCGCCATGATGCATTATCCTCTTGCCTGAAGTGGACCTCACTCTCTTACAGAAATTGGGGAGGGAGAATTAATGTAACCGCCAATGGCATCAACGGATTCTGTTGTAGATTTTGTAACTACTTTTTCTTGATACGGAAGTCGGTGAACAGTTGTACCTTGGGGTACTACCTGAACTGTTTTGTTTTTTGAAAAAAAACTATTTACTTTAAAATATTGATTATGAATATTTTAATTATATAAGAAAAAGAATTATGAATATTTCTAGTGTATTTTTGAAAAGCAATATTTAAAGAAGAAAGATAATACAAAGTTAACCAAATAGACTAACCAACACCAATCAAATGGAAGTGATAATAAGTCACTGATCTACTTAACACTCTCAACCCAAGTAAGCATTTGTCCAAACCAAATAATGCATCTGAAAACACAATAAACTAGTCAAAACAAAACAATAATAACAAGCTTTTATAGAAATAATCCCCCGCCAACAAAGCAACAGGGAAAAAACCCATTGCAACAGAGTCACCACCACGCATCTAATACCTCAACCAACAAAAACAATCAAAAAACAGATACCTTAGAAAAATCTGTGCCATCAACCAACATTCAAAATATAGACTCCACCACAAAAGCCACCAACAGAAAAGGACCCCCATATTCAAAATGTTAAACTCCCCTAATCCTTGACAATCATTGGAACCTGGTACCATAGAAAAAGAACCATCCAACAAAAAACCCAAAATGAACACCACAAAGACTACTCTTCATACATTTCATTTTCAATTGATGATACACCACAAAGACTACTCTTCATACATTTCATTTTCAATTGTTATCAAGGCTTCTATAACTCTTTCTCTCAAACCTTCAAAAGAAATCGCAATCAAATTTCCTAGGTTGAGTGTTTCCTCGACTTCTTTTCTAGAATCAGAAATACATTTAGACACTATAGGGCTCAAACGCGGAGACTTAACATAAAAAGGGATAGTATAACAAAAAAAATGTTAAATTGTAATAAAAATTATACTTAACTAAAATCATTTAAAAAATAATTGGAGCATATATTGAGGGAAGAATTTGTTTTTCATGATAAGTTTAATGGGACTTAATGAGATTAGCTCTTTTTTTTTCTTCCTCCAAGCCCTCATTCAAAATTGTGTCATTTCTTTTCACATAATTTTGATAAGCGTACTAAAGTAAATCGTAAAAACCTCAAGGATCAAATGTACCAGAAAAAGAAAAATGATCAAAGTTACCAAACACGTTAAGAACTAAAACCGCTAATCTTCTTTAGAACATTGTTGAATACCGATTTTGCCAATGTTAATTAACCAAAATATTTAGAATCTCAACTCTTTGAAAAGAAGAAAAAAATGTTAGCAACTCAAGAAACCGCTAAAATATCCTTTTAATTATTTAATAAAAAAAATCATTAGACTTAGAATGAAATTTCTCAGAGGTTAGGAGGCATGCATTTTCACGAAAATTCTTTTGTTGGTATATATGCTTGAGTTGGTATATATGTATATAAACATATATTAATTACTTAAGTATTTTTTGGAAAAAAATTAGCACTTAACATGAACTAATTAAATGCTTAGGGCGACACTTGAAAGTTGACACGGTTTAATACATTTGGTAAAGTATACAACATTTTTAGTAAATTATATAACACATATATAATTTTATTCTCCGCCCCTTTAAATTTTATGAATTTCCTTCTTTTGATTAAGATGACAATAGTAATATTTGATAATATTAAGAAAACCAAAAGGGTTCTCTCAAAAAAGAAAAAGGAAAAGAAAAAGAAAAAGAAGGAAATGTTCCTAACCTGCTCCAGAACTTGAATAGGCTAAAATAATTAACTACTTTAATTAGTCAAGTAATAATCTGGAAAAAGTCATATATTCATGATCCTTTAGGATATTATTATAGCCATGATAGATGTATTTCCTTTTTTGGATGCAAATATGATCAAAATTAAGCTTGATTAGGACTTAAATTTCAGTCTATTTTGTACTTAGTGGTTGGCATAAACTAACTACAAACAATTGCTCCAATGTCGCAGACCAAGCAATTCCGTCTTAATTTGGGGTGTAAATGCGAGGGTTGCCCAAGGGTTATCAAGCGCTATCTCGCGGATGTCAGTGGTAATTAAAACATTTATGTGTATTTGTTTGGAACCTTTGCATTCAAGCTATTAGAAAACATATTTTAATTAATACTTTTTATTTTCTTTTTTTCATCTCTTCAGGAGTTACTTATGTTTCGGTAGATCTTGAGGCAGAAATTGTTACTGTTTCTGGCAACTTTGAAGAGGCGGATGTGATCGATCAACTGTGGAAAAGAATGCATAAAAGAGCAACAGTAACCACCTCCACCCCCACCGGCCACCACCACCTGCAGCAACGTCGGGTGATCAGAACCAAGAATAGATCATCATTAGGGGATAAAATTTGGGGGACTTTCTTTAAATTGTTTTGTTTTTCTAGGTCTATTTAGAAAATAAAGTTTGATGAATGCCTTGGGACTTTCATACCCTAATTTCATCATTAGTTTCTTCGGCTTCTTTGGGGAAAAATAGAATTTAGGGTTGTTGATCCCCCTAATCATTTTTTCCATCAATATAAAAATCCTTGCCTTTTAAAAAAATAAAAAAAATATTGTGGATGCTATTGTTCAATATCTTCTAATTTTATTTTGATTTTAAAAGTTTGGAATTAAATGAATATTTTTAGTTTGAGATGTACCATTCTTTTTGTTTTTCTTATTTCTTGAAAGAGAGAACGTCCCAAAATTAATATTCATATTCCAAATTAAATATATATCCCAAATAAAATTCAATATCTAATCTCTTTAATTTTAGGTATATATATATTACTTTACTAAATGTAGAGCCCCCGATTAACATCCTTCACTCATTAAAGTGATTATTACTCTCTTAGTCAGAGAGATTCTTCATCCCCATCAGTTCATAATTTCATATGCATGTATAAGTTATGCTCCTATGTACAGCCAATATCATTATTATGTATATTTTTACTTTTTTTTCTCAATTTGATAGATTTGTTTTCCTTTTTTGTTTGTCTCAAATTATATGTTTGTTTCCTTATTAAGAAAGCTAAAGTGAGAGTATTAATTACACTTTGAGTAACAATAGTAGATTGTTGGAAAAATGTATTTAATTAATGAAAAAATACTTTTTCAACAATTTATTAGTATTTTTAATGCTCAAACTTCTCAATGTTAAAGGGGTATTTTAGAAATATTATATCAAAAATACACATTTTCAACAACATTAATTATATTTTCTTAATCATTGTGAAAAATCAAACAAGCCAATCAATTTGGAATGGAGGGAGTTTTTTTTTCTTCTGATCAGAATCTCACTTTTAGTTATTGACTGCAATATGTTAATTTTTTTTCCCAAATGAAATGGACTAATGATTTATTTTATAACTTATAAGTGACCTCATAAAATTGGCAAGAGCGGCTTCGTTAACCTGTAGCTCCTTTTGTGAACCCGACCAACTTGATGATCAACTTTAACAAAAATAATTTCTCTGAGACAAAAGAACACTAGTCTAAGAACACCTCTAGGATCTCAATTTTATTTATTTTTATTTTATTTTTTAAGAAGATTTACATCATTTCTATTATGCAATCAATGTCATGAATACATTGATATTGAAGAACCATCACAGACATAGATAGATATATTTGTTTTACAAAATGAAAAAAAAAAACACAAATTCTAAAATTGAAAAAGTTCCAAATCTTACGAAATTCTTTGTTAATTTACTAGTAATATCTTAATCTACTAAACATGTAATTCATCAAATAATAAAATTTACTGGCAAAATGTACTTTGTGATCATTTAAAACTTATTTTTCTTTTATAGGAGTAAGGTGTATCGAGGTCCTTTAAGCTATTGATTTTATTTGGAATATTAATTATTTAGTTACTTTTTTATAATTAATAATTTCTTTTATTGTTTAAATATTACTCCTACGTTTTTCTTTATACATCCTAGTTTACTTTTCTATACATATTAAGAGGGGTGTCATCAACTTGGAATTCAATGGAATTTTTAAATATTGTGCATTTTCATGTATTTTGGAATTTAAATAAATTCTATCGAATTTAGTAAATTCAATAGAATTACATATAATTCTATGTCATAGAATTTGGTAGATTTTTATTGGAGTTTCAACAAAATAGATAGAACAAAATTTGTACATAAAAACAAATATAGGCAAACCAACATATGTCCAAACTCGACTTCTTGATTGATTTTTCATTCACTTTAGATTTTATATTTTTTTGTATGCTTTGTTTGATATATGTATATATTATTACATGCATTTCTACCAATGAAATTATGAATAAAACTTTTATACTCAATATCTTTGTTTTATTACTAATAAAGTTTGAACAATAATTAGAAGAGGAAACAAAGAAAAATATTTTCTACATCAAACCAAATTCATGTGTGAGTTATAGTATAAGATACCAAACTAGGTAGATGGATTACATTGAATTTTATGGCATAATTTTTGTGTGGAATTTGGTGAATTTTTATTGGACTTTAAAAATAAAATAAATATAATAATTTGTACATAAAAATATTCATATAAATAAATCAATATATGTGTAAACAATTATTGTTGTAGGAGGAAAAATATAAGGTTATGGCAACCAAGTTGGGAGATATACATGATATTCTTTTAAAAAATTATTATTTATTATTTTTATTTTATATTGGCAACAAAGAGACGAATTTACGAAATTTTGAAGGGTAATGGTAGGATTTGTAGAATAATTGTTTATTCATATTTTTAATTTAAATTCCATTAAAAATAAAATTTCATTGAAATCCATGAACTTTTGAGAACATTGAAATCTTATAAAATCTATTAAATTCCATATTGAAGACCTTGTATTTGATGGATTCCATAAAATTCTAAATTGAGAATACTTGGAATTGGAACGTCATAGAATTTTAAATTTTATCAAATTACGTAACGAGGCCATCCCGTAAGAATTTGTTAAATTCTACGGTATAAATGTACTAAAATAGTATCTATTATGTACTTTTATTTAATTTCTTAAAATAAATTGTAAATTCTTTAACTATTGTCTTATACCTCTTTTGCTTCAAGCTTGTGATTAATGGACTTAGAATGTTCAATTTCGGAAAGAAGTATAGTTATATTGACTACCAAAACTTTAGTGTCAAAATAGTACATTTGAAAAATTAATTCATTAATGTAATATATTTGGAAGAAAAAAAATCTACTTTTATTTGAAAAAGAGTAAGTAATTGATAAAAATGAAAAAGGAAACTAAAAGGTGTAGATAATATGTAGATCATTGTATCCACTAGATGCGTTATTTGCAATTTAACAAACTATTAATGCATTGTTATCTTTAGATATAAAGAAATAGAAACAAATTTTATTAGTGTACATTGCCAATAAAACGTTAAAAGTACATTTGCTGACGCATTGTTAATTTTTGGAAATACAATCAATGCATTATAACAAGTTTTGAAACTTCATTAAAGTTAAAAATTCATTTACTTAGTTGATTAAGGAAAAAAGCTAACCATATCACAACAAAGTATGATACTATATATTCTCTCTAAACTTGCAAACAGCTACAATTAATTTTCCTATCGGTGTATGTATATAATGTCATAAAGAGAGGATTATTTACCATACAAAGAATTCAAGCATTCAAATAATAAACTAATAGTTACTTGCCTATAAAAGAGGTATGTCCAAGGTCCAAAAGAAAGCACATCTCCTGAAGTACTTCAGCTTAATTTGACTATGGCTTCCTTCGCTACAACCAATATTGCTGCCTCCATAGCTACAGCTACCATGCTTGCTGCTTTCTCTGCCCCACCATTTGAAAACCTTTCCTACTTCTCCATCCAAAAACCCCTTCCTAAGCCCTACCATCCCTTGATGCACTCCCAAAAGAGTACTCAACAACTTGTCTCAGCCTCTAAAAACCACCCCAATGTGAACTATTCGCTCTATTCATCAACTGATGATGAGGATAAGCCCCGAGAAGAGTGCGGCGTGATGGGTATCTATGGGGACCCTAATGCCTCCTTCATTTGCTACTTAGCCCTCTATGCCCTCCAGCACCGTGGCCAAGAAGGGGCTGGAATCGTTGCGGCCAACGGTAAAGAATTTTTTTCTGAAAAGGGAGTTGGGTTGGTTTCTGAGGTCTTTAACGAGTTAAAAATAAAGAATCTAATTGGTGACATGGCCATAGGTCACGTTAGGTACTCCACAGAGGGTGCTTCGATGTTGAAAAATGTTCAGCCGTTGGTTGCCGGGTACCAATTTGGGTCCGTTGCAGTGGCCCACAATGGCAATGTTGTGAATTATCAAACACTCCGTACTATGCTTGAAGAAAATGGGTCCATTTTTAATACCACCACAGATACTGAAGTTGTTCTTCACCTTATTGCCAAATCCAAGGCCAAGGAGCCGTTGTCTCTGAGGATTATTGAGGCATGTGAAAAACTTGAAGGATCTTATTCCATGGTTTTTCTGGCTGAGGATAAGTTGGTTGCGGTAAGGGATCCGTTTGGGTTTAGGCCATTGGCTATGGGTAGGCGAAGTAATGGTGCAGTAGTTTTTGTATCTGAGACCTGTGCTTTGGATTTGATTGATGCTAAATATGAGAGGGAAGTAAATCCTGGTGAAGTTGTTGTGGTGGATAAAGAAGGGATTCAATCTTTTTGTATGCTACCTCATCCAGAGCCTAAATCTTGTATTTTTGAACATATTTACTTTTCATTGCCTAGTTCAGTGGTTTTTGGGAGATCAGTGTATGAGTCCAGAAGGGCATTTGGGGAAATTCTTGCAACTGAAGCCCCTGTGGATTGTGATGTTGTGATAGCTGTGCCTGATTCTGGGGTTGTGGCTGCAATTGGATATGCAGCCAAAGTCGGGGTGCCATATCAACAAGGATTGATAAGGTCCCATTATGTGGGAAGAACATTTATTGAGCCAGCACAAAAGATTAGGGACTTTGGAGTAAAACTCAAGCTAACAGCAATAAGGGCAGTTTTGGAAGGCAAAAGGGTTGTGGTTGTGGACGATTCAATTGTGAGAGGAACAACATCTTCCAAGATTGTTAGGCTAATAAAGAATGCTGGTGCTAAAGAGGTACACATGAGGATTGCTAGCCCACCTATTATAGGTTCTTGCTACTATGGAATCAATACTCCTCGTACTGAGGAGTTAATTTCTAATAGAATGAGTGTGGAGGAGATTAGGAAGTTCATTGGAGCGGATTCGCTTGCGTTTCTTTCACTTAGTAGAATGAAGAAGTTCTTGGGCAATGATTCCTCAAACTACTGTTATGCTTGCTTTACTGGTAAATACCCAGCTCTGCTAAGAGGTTATAAAGAGACAAAGGCGGGTGATCATTTTCTAGGTTGATTGATCGACCAAAAGCACGGTCTGCTGATGGAGTTATCTAATTATGTTTATAAATTATATTTAATAAAAGAACTATGAAATATTTTATATACATTAAGGTGGTTCCAGTGAAATAGCATGCAGTACATTAGTTTCTTTTTATTTAGTTGTTTTTGCCTTAATCTTGGAAAGCTTGTACATGCGATTTCCTAATCAGAGTTAAACAAAGGCATAAGTCTGGATTTTGTCTAGAACATTTCGAGAACATCTAATTACATGGCTAACAGAAAGGCAGAACCTAGAGAAGATAAGATGGCTTTGGAAATACGAGTAAGAAATTAGTTTTAAAACCTTTTTCACAAGGAGGAAACCTTCAAAGAAGGGCGAAGATTATAAAAAAGCTTGCTCAACTGAGTAAACAGAAGCTATGGCTCGTACATTCAAGAGGAGTAAGCAACTGAGTCTTCAGCCATATCAAACTCAACAAATGTCTAATGTTTGCATCAGAAATTTTGCAGCCAAGTTTAGCTTTTCTTTTAATTAAGACCCAAGATTTCTTGGTACATCACAATCCAATAGCGCATGCTAAATTAAGTTCTTTATTAGCAAAAACTGCAGAAAGGGAAGTGTTGGAAGTAAACATGTTCGGCCCCAGAAAGTTGGATTTGAAGAAGACCAAGAAAAATATAATAAGTTCAACAAGCCTATTTTCTAGAAACTAGTTCTAGAATTATACTTGAACAAAATATCTGGATATTTTTGTAAAAAAGTCTAGTTAGTGAAAGCCCTTGGATCAAAATTGTGTTAACATCATATCTTAGTCATTGATTAAGAAAATGTTCTATGGTATAATTATATAGGAGTGCATTGGAATCATTCTGTAAGAAAAAAAATGAGAGTTCTTGAATACAATGTTCCTCTTCTAAATTTCCCTACTCCTCATCTCCAAAAATTAGCCTCCCACTTTCAATACAAAATAAATCTTCATCTTCAAACATCCAACTTAATAAAGCGTTCCTCTTCCAACAAGAAGGCCCTTTCCTTGTACACCTGATTTGATGTTACATGTTATTTCCAAATGTCACATGGATTTCCTATTGAGAAGCTTTTGAAGGAGGTTGACTTCAACAAAAACTCATGCCACCATTGAATACTTCCTGGATCTCAAAATCATCTTTAAATATAAGTTGTTTTATAATTTTTTTAATAATATTTTATTAACTTGTCTAATATTACATCTGTCTTTATATCAAATTTTTAAAATCGAAACTTTTGATATTTTCTCTCTTAAGATATAGTAATAGTTGAAGAGAAAGTAAAGAAAAAATAAATGAGGATGTACCAAATAAATTTGTCTACAAAATAAATAATATATAAATAAAATATGGTAATAAATGTAATTTTATTAATTTGAATAAAGGTGTTACTATCTCTTCATTATTTTCTTAATAAAATTATTTTGAATAAAGGTGTTATAGATTAATCTCGGTTTTTTTTTTCTTTTTTGATATGTGGCTTGTATTGAACAAGAGACGGGTTCATACAATGGAAGTGTAGGCCATGGAAAATGCCCAATACAAGAAGAACAGAACCACAAGGAAACAAAAACAAGTGACCCCAGTGCTACAAAATAAGGAATCACCTTAGACAGCCAAAAGCAAAAGCAAGAAGCAAGGCAGGTATGATACAGGTGGGTTAGTTGTCCTCTCTCCCTTATCAAAAGAACCAAAGCATGCAATCTACGCAAATACGAAAATCTTCAACAAAAGAAACCCAGCTAGCAAATCACAGGAAGCACGATCAGCAAATCATGGGCTCCTCCGACACCACCCTTGGCTAGAGAATCCGCATCATGATTGCAATGTCTTGCGATTTTTATTTTCTTCCTAAGCATCTCAATTAGGCCTCCACCACGGTTCATCAAATAAAAAAATTTAAAGTAACAATTTTGAACGGTTCATATTTTCGACAAAGTTTAGTTATAAGTTTACGATTTCAAACCATTCTGATTTCAATTTTATTATAGTTTTTATTTTGATTTTGATTTTTAAAAAAAATAAAAATTCAGGGTAATTTCTTTTAATTTAAAAATGAAAGTTTGTTATTAAAATGAGATTAAATTTTATTTTTATTCCAAAAATTAAACTATTTACGTATCTTTCGAGAGTATAGATGAATCAAAACCCTCTTAATTCTCTTATTTGTAAATCGTGTCTTACTCCAATCGATATTTATTTGTTTTCGACTTTCATGTGAGTAGAACTCCCCTCTTCTTTTGACATACTTTAGCTTTAATTTAATTATGAATGCAAGATTTAACATTTAAAGAATCAAAACTGTTGACTACGATTAGATCTAATCTCAATATGCAGGATATCACTTTGAGAGACTAGAGAGAGACCTTTGTGCAGTGGGCTTAGTCAATTCTCCATAATACCAACTCCAATGGTGCGCCTCTAATGAATTTTATTTTCTACACTATTTGTCGGACTCTCATTTCACTACATTTTTTTTTATTTCTTACTATTCTCTATCTCCAATTATATAATTCTATAAAATAAAAATGAATACAACCAATAATGGACCCATATATCACCCAACTTTCATATACAAAATTATAAATAGTGGATCTCATATATTTCCCAAATGCAATTCTCAATTTGAGTTGCTTTCCAAAGTAACTTATCTATCATAGTTGTCAAATTCTGAGTTAAAGAATAATACAAATTTAAAACAGTCAAAATTTCCAAATAGTGAATCAAAATCTCAAATTGCAAATAAATTTCAAATTATAAATTTAAAATAAAAATAAAATTTACCAAAATAAAATAGTTATAACCAAGTAAAACTAAACATAACAATAATAATCCTATTTCAGAATCGAGAACATAATTTAAACTAAACCAAGTTTGAAATTTTCTTAAATGATTGGTCATCCTCCGTTCCCGCATCGCAATCCCATTAGCTTGTAAACGATTTTAGAAAAACATAATACATGAGTTAAGTACAAAATATTTAGTGGGAGTAAAGTGTGACATTTTACAAGGATATACATATTGCAAATAACATATAAATATAAATAGTCAATGTATGTTATTGAGTCAAAGACTTCTATTTAATTAGGCTAAAGCTCCTGTTCAATCGGACATAAGTTTCTGTTTTATCGGGCCTAAGTTGATGATATATGCAATAGACATTTATATGCGCATTTATAAAATCATTGTACACATATCATAATAGAATTTAAAAGTGTACAATTAATCATGAAATAAATAACACATATAACATGTATTTAAAGATAAATAAATAATTAAATAAGATTAGAACTTCCACCTCAAATGCATGTATTTAAAGATAAATAAATAATTAAATAAGTTTAGAACTTCCACCTCAAATGCAGATATAAATATGTGCTAAGTTGCGTAGAAAACTAACTCCTAAGTCCTTGTTTCCTACAATGTAAGTATTCAATGAATTAGAATATTGAAATGCAAAACTAAATCATTTGTCTTGAGAGAGTACTGAAGATTTATGCTAAATTAACTAAATTTATCTTAGCAACAAATTATGAAAAAATCAAGTGTATGTCTCTTAAATCTAAACGGAAAGCTACCATGTTTGGGTTCTAGGATTTAGAGAAAATGATGTGTTACAGTCTTACAGAAGATAATAGGATAATGAAAAAGTCACTTATCCCTGTAGGTACAATACTAAATAAATTAATAATGGAAATTATATTTTTGAGGAAAATAAAAGTAATATTAGTATAATGTATCTCGTATACAATATTTCTTTAATGTTTTCAGTACAATACCAAAACATTGTGTTGTAATGTAAACCATCTTCAAAAAAAAAAAATTAAAATATTTTTTACCTCTAAAGTTTCTACCACACTTTAATTTTAAATTCTTCCCAAATTTACATATAAGTAAGGCCATGTCAAGAAAATATGGGCCGTAAGGTAAAATTTTAATTATGGGGATTATGTAAGAAAAATATTTTAAAATTTTTCTTATTTTCTGGATTGCAAATTACTTATTAAAGTTTTATACTCAAAATGTTCTAAAGAGAGAAAGTTAAATAGATAAATAAAAAATCTTATAAGATCTGTGAGACTCAAACTCAAAAAAGATTGCAGTTGCAGATTAACATGAACTTAATCAAATTTACAGTCGTGGATAAATGGGAACTTATATGAGAATTTTTGTTAAGAAATCATGAGTTGATAAATCTTTTTATAAGATAACTAAAGAGTAATAAGTTACAACTTTCTAATCGTTTAATTGTCCATTACTTCAAACTATCCATATAATTATGTTACTTATTTTTTATCGTCTAATTAATTATTTCTTAATATCATATATCATTAATTATTCAACTATTTTAAAAAATTTTAGAAAAATAAATCACTATATATATAATTAGGCCTTCATTTTTAATGAAGGCACGAGGCAGTTGTCTCATTTGTCCCACCATTCATATGGACCTTTACTTATTCGTATATATAATATTTTTTAATTAAAATCATAATTTTTAATAATTTATTAATTATATTTTGTGCACTTTATACTATTTTCGTCCTAATTTAATAGACTCATTTTATTTTTTAATTTGTATAAATTATATGATTATTTATTTATTAACAAGATAATTATACTTTGAATAACAATGTGTAATTAAATTATTAGAAATCTATATTTAATTAATAATCAAATATTTTTTTAATAATTTATTAGTGTTTGTAATGCTTAAACTTCTTAATGTTACAAGGGTATTTTAAGAATATTTTATAAAAAATACATATTTTTAATAATATTAATTATATTTTTTAAATTAAATATGAAAAATTAAGTAAATATATTAATTTGGAACGAATGAATTAATATTTTAAATAACGTGAGACTAAAAATTTTTTAATGTCAAATACCATATTTTAATTTGAAGCATCTTCCTCCTGACACTTTTTTCATATGTAAATCGATAATCTTGGCAATTTGTTTAATTCAATTAATCAGGTACCCTTAAAAAAAAAGAAAAACCATCATGTACCAAGCCGGTTTTCTACGGCTCAAAATTTGGCAGCTTAAAGTCAACGAAGACCTGTCATGTCCGCTCAGTTACTTTTCTCCAATATCCGTCTTTTGCTCCATTAATTAATACTCCAATATTAGTTGCTATCATGAGAATTTGTTTTATCGGTAATTTTGATTGATATATTTTGGGTTATAAATTATTGATAATATTATAAATTGTATAAAATATAATTAAGAAATTGTTGAAGATTGTAATGTTAATTGAAAATTAATGAAAAAGTGTTGTTTATATGATTGAGTGGAATTTATATGTAAGGTTAGAAAAAATATATTTTAAGATATATTTTTATAGATAATATAAAAAAATATTTTGAATACTTGACCAAATATAGTCTAAATTTTTTACTCATTTTAAAAAAGACTAAATCTTTTTTTATAGAATATCTTTAATTATTAAATGTGTATTTTATGAAAAAAAATATGTATATTTTTTTACATGAGAAAATATAAAAATATTATAAAATATATATTTAAAAAATCGTAAAATATTTTTATTTAGAAAGAAATATGTGCTTTTTTACATAAGAAAATAAAAAAATATTTTTAAAAAATCATAAAATAATTTATATTTAGATAGAAATAAAAATGATTGTAACTACTTATTAATGCACTAATAATACCATTTGATAAGTCTCTCTCCAATGTCTTCTGAACTTCTTCAGTAGAGCTGCTCTGCCCTCAATCTTCGAAGAGAGTAAAGTCGGCAGTCATGGTTGACGATCAAATGAAGGTTGAAACAGCTTCTGAAGCGGTGGACTATTACAGATACAAATTTCTTAGAAAATGTTTTGAAAATGTTGTAGACGGACTGGAGTTCCACGAAGAGAAGTTGAAGGCGGATCAAGAATCATTCCGGAAATCAACGGAAGAGAGGCTCAAACAAATTGAAGAGAAGGAGAAGGTTTTTGAAGAGCGACGTTTGCTTCAAGAAAAGGATATCAGAGACTTGGATCTGCATAGGAAAGAGGTGGGTTCGATTCAAGTTAGGGAAAAGAACTTGAATGAGAAGGAGAAGTCATTAGAAGTGCAGGAGAAAAAGTTAGAGACTATGAAGAAACATATGAAGGAAAGGTTTCTCCAAGTTTCTATGAGAGAAAAGATTTTGGATTTGAGAAGGGAAGAGCTTTTAGGCAAAGAAGAAGAACTTGTTGGTAAACGGACTCTTCTGGAGGCGAAAGAGAAAGTTTTGGGTTGTAGAAATGAGCAACTTTTAGCTAGAGAAAAGCAACTCGAGTTGAAGGAAAACATTTTGAATTTACAGAATGAAGAAGAGATTGATCTTTCCGAGTATGAAGAATATGAACACTCTAGAAATATGAAGAGGAAAAGATCAAAAATTGATGCAGAAAAACAAATGAGTTTGCAGACCAATGAGGCAAGTGTTCCTCCTGAGGAAATCTTACCAAAGAAAAATTTGTCAACGGGGGAGCATGTAGTCATCCCAAGAAATTATTCTAAAAATGTTCGAGTTCGCTTAGTTTACAAGAAATTGAAGGCACAACAACCATGAGGGTTGCTTAATTTCTTGGATGATTAAGCAGCATATTTAACTATGCATATTTTTGTATTATTTAGGTCCAAGTAGTTTTATATGGTGGTTAGGGTTCTAGTTAATTAATTCTATAAATACATTCTACAAATGGCAAATGTCGCTTAATGTTTTGTGAAACTTGACTCGAATGCATTATTATGTAATTTCAGACTTGTAATTATATATTGGCTCTGAGCAGCCTTGTTTTGGGTTGGGCATGGTTGAGGACTGTGGCTGTTCTGTTTTTTTGGGTTAATTGGTAGGAGGAGTGGGTAAATCTGATGGGATGGGATGAGGGGTTTTTTATTTCATGAACCAGCTTCGATGCAAGCGTGACTATGCTGGAGGATAGCCAGTGTCTCAATGTTAGATACAATATCAATTGCGAGTTATGTTTGGATAGACGATAATTTGTATGTAAGGAGGCTCAACCCACGCATATGGAGAAAGATTGCTTGCATCTCCAATCTTTACCAATTCTGCTAACGCCGGACATTTTTCTGCTCTTTTCCTTATGTATCATATAATATATATCATATGCAAAAAATATACACTACAAAGTATACATCCTGTTAGCAGCCTTTGGCTTGCTGTGAGAAAATCAACTAATTGAGTTAGAATATCCCACCACAACACATGAACAACCTGCTTAAAAGTTAATTCAGTGCTCACACTCTGTTACAGTCAAAGCTCTTTTACTCAAATTAAAGGCCATCCACTCAAGATGCGGCGTTTCTACCCCACAAATCTGTACGAGGGTTTGTAGGTAGGAGATGAACCCAAACCTCTCTAGCCCTGGGACAGTCACGTACAGCGTGCAAGGAATCCTCCAGACAATGATCACACCTCCAGCACTTCGGCGATTATGAGATATGGCAGGTCCAAAAAAAGAGTTAGTCTTCAACTTATCATGGGCAAGCATCAACAAAATGAGTGAAGCCCTCGAAGGTCCAGGAAACTTCCAAAGCTTCTTCCAATTGAAATAAACTCTAGGACTATGATGCCTCATAAGGAATCTCTATGGCGTCTTCATGGAAAAAGTCCCATTAGTAGAAAGCGACCGAAAGGGCATACCAGCCTGGTCACTTGCATTTAGTCTAACATTCCCGAGTTTCTGGAGAATATATAGCTGGGGAAAGAAAACGTTGAAGAATAACCATCAGCCACGCATCAATTACCCAAAAATCAGCAACGAAGCTACGTCGTCATTCCGATGGTATTGATTGCAAAAACATTTAGCAAGGGTTCATCAATAAGCTTACGATCGAGCCAAAACAGTGTTCTTCCACCATTTGCAACTACCCATTTAATTGCATTGCATTGCAAACAAAGCGGAATCCATCACAAATACCTTTCCACACCGGAGATATTGTCATATTCCCCAGTTCATTATCCATACCCCCAACGCCATTATATTTTTTCTCCAAGATTCCAGCTTAAAGAGTATGTGGGCTAGTCGTGAGTTGGGCATCCGATCCTTGAGGGATAACTAGCTTTCTTTTTTTAGCACTAGCTATAACTTTTGCACCCTATTTTTGTTGCTTTTGGCAGAAATGAGCACAAGTTTAGACATGGTATTCTATATAAAATGAAGAGTACTTAATAAGTTATAATAAATTTTCAAGAATTTGAAGACTATTTGTTAGTTGAATAATATGATTCGCAAGTGTAATTTCTAGCATTGAAGAACTTGTACAAAAAAAGTTTCAGCTTCTGGTGAATGTTGGATACTATTTGAATTAAAATCTTACAGCATTCTAATGGGAGTTGCAAAAAATGAAATGCAACATAATTTGAGAGTTGAGGGATGTAAAATTTGCCAACTAAGATTGGAGACTTGCTTGCCCAAACAACTCAAATATTTTAGAGTTACATTTTAAAAATTGTAATAATAATACACAACAAGAGAAATTGGAAGCCTATGAATCACCAATTGGGGTAAGAGAGAGTTTATAAGTGAATTACAAGAATAATTCACTCATACTTTCAGATGATACGTATGCAAATTAATTTTTTGGAGAAAAAAAAATTACTTTGTGAATTTTTGTAGTTAACTTTTATGAAAAAATTTGACTGAAATCGCAATTAATTCGTATTAAAATTATAAATGTAAATGTTCAAAATCATAATCATGAACTGTCTTGAATCCTTGTTTTAATATTTTGGTTCCGAATTATCATTTTCATAAATTATGAAAATGAAACGATGATTTATGAACCAAAATCACCTATTCATGGATAGTGATCATACCCCTTTATTATTCTATCACTCTATATAATTATTACTTTTATTGTCTCATAAAAAAAGTATCAATAGAGATAATATTAAACAAATAAAATACTTTTAAATTTTCTTCTATAATGCAAATATTTTAAGGTCATTTCATGGTGATATATTCATGTAATATAGTTGTTATGAAATCACATCTTATTTAACATATTGATCTAGATGGCATAAATATATTTTATTATTAAATTAATTAATTAATTAATAAATGATACAAGAACAATATAAATGAATATTAATATTATCGCATTAAATATAATTTTTATAATTTATTATTTATTTATTTATTTAACATTTTAATTATTAATTTTGAGGTAGTAAAATTTATTTAATTCTAAAAGTTGTATCCAATTACTCTCTGTTACAGGACTGAGGGAGTATGTTATCCACTTTTCCTAATCCCAACCTTCCTGTCCTTGGATTTCTTTGATCTCCTTCAAAACAAAGGACGGAGCTGGTTCATGCCAAAGCAAATCTTCTTTATTTCTCATATAATGTCTAAAATAGTTAGTTCAAAGATACAGTTAATCCGCAAATCGTTTGAAGAAGCCTTAGAAGATCTGGAATCCGAACGGAGTAAGCTGAGTGCGTTTCAAGAAACAGTCAATAGGGGCTTAGAATATGTTGAAAAGAGGGCGAAAGATTTTGAGAAGAAGGAAGCTGAGTTACAAGAATTGCAGTTGGATCTCGAAAATGGGTTCAAAGAATTAGATCTGAAAAAGAAAGAGCTTGCTAAGAACATGGAGAACTTTAAGGTTAGGGAACACAAGCTGAGGGATAAAGAGAAAGCAATAGAAGTTGAGAGAGAAAAAATCCAGAAGGTATGAAGAAATCCCAGGGGATTGAGGAAGCGCTGCAGAGAAGAAATGTGGAACTATATGAACTGGCCCAAAAGCTTTTATCTTCTTTGGAGACTGATGAACTTCAGGCAATGGAGTCGGTTTTGGCTTCAAGAAAGAAACAGCGTGAATTGGGGGCAAATATTTTAAAGCTAATGTTTCAAGAGGTAGACGGGACTTCAAACTTACAGGATGATGGAGAAAAAGAGACTGGAAAGAGAAAGATAGGGGCTTGTGACGCAGGAGAATCACTGGATATTATAACCAAGAAAAGAGGGAGAGCTGAGTCTGAAGAAAGGGGACAAAGTGCCAGCTTGTCAAAGACCAATGATTTTAGAGCAATTGTGAGCAATAAGGAACTTTCAGGATCATATTCAGTTATTGCATGCCATCCAACTCCTCAAATCTATAAGTTCCCTGCACCAGAATTTTATGAATTTGATAAGGATTGGAGAAAAGAATGCTTTGACGTGTCTCAATATTGGGCTTGTTATGATAGTCTTGATGAAATGCCAAGAACCTACGTAACAATAATGCAGGTTTATGTTCGTGGATTTGTTCGTAAACTTACGCTGCATGTTACAGAGCTTGTACTTGATCCAGAATACGCAAATAATCATGGAATCCACAAAGGCCTACCTTCTGGTTGTGGCAGATTTATGTCTCAGCAGCCTAAAATAATCAAAGATGCTGGCAAATTCTCACATAGAATTGTTTCTGGAATTCGTAAAGTTGGAGGTGCATATTTGATATATCCTAGTAAAGGCCAAATTTGGGCTCTTTTTAAGTGCTGGGTTACAGGGAGTTCTGATTCAAGGGATCATAAGAAGTTCAGGTACGAAATTGTGGTAGTTTTGTCTGATTTTGTTGAAGGCACAGGCGTTAGAGTTGCGTATTTGAAGAAAATGGTAGGATATGTTAGCATATTCCATCGAACAAAGAACGATGTTTCGTTCATGATACGGCCTGAACAAATGTATAGATTCTCGCATCAAATACCCTCATATAAGATGAATGGGTCTGAGAGAGAAGGTATCCCTGAAGGGTCTTCGGTGCTTGATCCTGCCGCCGTACCTGTTGACGAGGTGCAAGAAAGACTTTGTTCTTTCTGCTAAGGCTTGAACTCTTCATTGCAGCAGCAGTGCTTCTTTTATGGATTTTTTTCTTTTGTCAATTTAGCACATCCTAGGCTTTTGCATTTTTCATCATGGTATCAGAACTCATATGGATGAACACATTTTGAACATATCTCATTTTGGTACTGATATGGAAAATGCTAGTAGTTTTAACCCAACATATACTGTTTAGTAACTGATTTCTTAGTTATTTGGAAGATTTGTTTCTGTAACTTGCAAATGATTTAGTGCTGTTTCCTTTTTCCTTCTAGAAGTAAAAAAGCGAGCTAAATCATAAGCATGCATTCTTTATGCTTGATTTTCCTTCAGTCCTGCATTATGAAGTCCTTGTTGAAGAACTGTATGTTGATAATCTCTGATTAAGGTGTATATGGTTACTGTATATAGTGGTAGCAACTGGAAGTGGAAGTTATTTTGCTTTGTAGTTCGAGGCCTGCCTAAATAAATACTAATCATATAAATTTGAATTGAGGATAGACTATCTTTTGCTGACTGTTCGAAACGGGAAAAGAAAATCTATACATGGATTAATCTAAACTTAGAGAGAAGCAATTGTGTATGTACTATTGTGTAGAATTTACGAACAAGAGTTGGATTAGTTCATATTTTAGTTTCGACTATCACAATTTTCAGAGGCTGCTAACCCATGGTGCACCCTGTGCTGAAATGGAAGAGTGACTATTGAATACAGAATCGAACAACTCTGCCAGTCCTTAAGAAGCATAACTCCTCACATAATACAGAGAAAGCAGAACTCCTCCAGTCACACTATAAATTTATTGACTGCAGCCAAGAAAAAGAACTTGAAGCCATGAGGGAAAGAGATTTGGCTTCATTTCTGGCTAGAGAGAAACAGCTCGAGGAAAGGGAAATGGCTCTTAATTCAAGGAAGAAAGAGCTTGTGGCTCAAGAGATTTGACTTGCTACTATTTTTGAGCACTAGCTAATATTACTCTTCTTTTTTTTTTTTCTTTGGCAGAAATGAAGGCAAATTTAGACATGGTATTCTGTATAAAATGAAGAGTATTTAATAAATTATAATAAATTTTCATGAATTTGAAGACTATTTGCTATTTGTTAATTAGACTAATATGATCCACAAGTGTAATTTGTGCATTGAAGAATTTGTGCAAAATCTAGTCAAAGTTTCAGTTTCTTGTGGATATTGGATACTGTTTGAATTAAATCTTAGAGCAATTTCAATGAGAGTTACATAAAATGTAACTTTATTGAAATTACATAAATTATTGGAGGGATGTAAAATTTGTCAACTATTATTGGGGAGTTGCTTGGCAAACAATGCAAATATTTTAGAATTGCATTTGAAAATTTTTGGAGCATAATATTATTTGTGATAATTTTTTATATAAAAGTTAAATGATTTTGGATTTCACTAATTAGTTGTTATAGTTTTGTATATGAAATTTATAGAACTATAATTAGAGGAGAGAGTGGTAAAAAACAAAACAAAAAAAAGCATTATGAAATAATGAATTTCACAAAAAGTAAAGAAATTTGAGTGCATCATTGGGGAGATGCTTTCAGTAATAACTGAACACATAAATCATGATTATCTGGATAGACTATTTAGGTAATTATTGAAAATAAATAGACTTACTAATAATGAATATTGAACAAAAGTGTACTTGTACATCGTATCAATGCTATGGTATTATTTTAGTTTAGATTAGATCTAAATAATTAGATGACTTACATAAGAGTTGTTGCTTCATAAACAAAAAATGGAAATTTCATAATGATCTATTTATGATTTCCTGATGTGTGAAAACGTGTCACAAATGACAATTAAGAAATAATAATAAATAAATATAAAAAAAACATAAAAATTTATATGATTCGATAACATGTTTATGTGCATCAAATCAGATCACGAAATTTCATTAATATAGTGAACAAATATATAATACAAATAAAATCTCAACATTATTTCTCAAATTCCTGAAAGCACCATTTCTCTCAAATATATTCAAACATCTCATTAAAACAAAAGCTTAAATTACAAAATACAAATTCTCAAAAGAACTTACAAAAAGAGAAATACTTCTCAATTTCTAATAGAAGCTGAAGACTTTCTCAAATAAGCTTAATTGTTGTGTCTCTCAGCGCGTTCAAAATGCAAGAGAATATGAGAATTTAGAGCTAAAGTCACTTTTGGGTTTTGGTTGCCATAATTAACTTCCACAGTGCAGCCACGAAGTTGACATTATTTCCAGAGTGTAGGCACCCTACTTTTTGACAAAATTACAATCAAACAGTTTTGTTTTGTCAAATCATATTGCAAACATACTCATCACAAAGTTCTCATAATTTCTACAGCCGTCTTACCTTTTGACAAAATTGCAAGTAAGAAATCTTCTTTTGTCAAATCATTTCACAAACATACGTATAGCATCAACCAATCAATTATCAATCTGAAAACATACCCATTTGATTCAACATTTTTTTTTTTTTGGGCAATTCCCTCTACTGCAGAAGAAAGTTTCATATTTTTTTGTACATAATTCTTATACAATCTCTTTGATTTTGTTTTGTTTTTATCTTCTTGGTAAACTTCCGTTATTTAGATATGCATGGTGCTGAAATTACCTTTTGAGAACCTTGTAGCAAAATGTGCCAAAATGAAAATTTTGGCCAAGAGGAGCATCGACTTACAGCTTCTCATAGTCATCAAAATGATATATGTAGCTTCTTATTTTTTGAGTTTGAATATGTGTAATAGAAAAAGAAAAAGAATAGCATTAGCAAATAAAATTTATGATGTTTCAAAAGGAAAAGAAAATAAACTTTATGCTCTTAATTTTAAATGTGTACTATAGTAAATATTTTTCTTTATATTAAATTGTAGCAATATATAAATATTACTACACCTACAAATTATTATACCTTTTCTTTCTTTTATAAAATATTATAGATGTGAGGGTAAGTAAAGAAGGAAACAAAACCAAGGGAGCCCTAAAGTTATGTTAGAAAGGAGGAAAAAAGGAGGGGGAAATTATGCTGAAGTAGATAGAATGAAGAGAGTCTTTTTTTTCTTTCTTTTCAAGGGTGAAGCGAAACTCGGGTAAATAGTGCTTCAACTATCCAATCACATCGGAAGCCAGCCCCAAGGCTTCCAGACTACTGTAGCTGCAGGGAAGTTAATATTATAAATACTCAGGGTAAACCACCGAACCCCCATCGATTACCATATTCCTTAGCCACTAGGATGCCTTCCCTTCCCTAGCTACAGCAAGGCCCCCCCGGAAATAGGCGCAGCAAAGCAGGAAAGGCATTAGATAGACGACGAGATGTAATATCTGCTTTCCAGGGCAGTACTTCTTTCTTTCTCCGAACTCGCTCATTCACCTAAAAAGACTGAATTGCTGCTTGATTCCTTGATAGCTGGAGGAAAGACTTTTAGCTTTTTCAGTAGGGGAACTGCCCCAGCTAGCAGGAGAAGTCTAGAGATAAGAAGCAGTAGGCAGAAGAGCGGTTGATCCTGTCCTGATCGAAGACAACGTTTTTTTGTCTATTTCATCTAATAAGAAGGGCCTAGGCGGGTAACGGCATAGGCATTTTAAAAATCGCCGGGGTACCAATGGTTACCCTATCTGTTCTTCCATGAAAGGGAAGAACAAATCTCTCATTCGGGGAAAGAGATCTCTCTACAGCAGCTTCCTTATAAAATAAAATAAGGCAATACATGAACTAAATATGCCCCATGAATGAGACGGCATGCCAGGTGTTGAACGTGGCTCCATACTTCATAACAACAATTGTTATGGATTGAAACCTTTTTTTAAAAGCCAAATAAGGAAAAAAAGTGCGAAACCTTTACTCCTAAAGATAAAGAAATGAAGCTTTTATTCAAGGATAGGAACAAAAAAAGGAGAGCTAAGGCTTAGCCGCTCGGAAGCCATTCCCAAGGCTTCCAGAGCTCCTGTTGCTGCAGGGGGAGTTAATATTATAAATACTCAGAGGTAAACCCCCGAACCTCCAGTCGCGCCGTCTTCCTTAGCCTCTAGGACGCTTGAGGAAGAAAAGAAGGCTAGTTCTATTTCTAATGTTCGAGTGGAAGCTCATAAAGAATAAAAATCCTTGTTTATAATATTAATATAATAATAAAGAATTTGCTTGCCTGTTCCACATTTTTTTCTATATCAGATCCTCCATTACTTCTTCACTAATACTTTTTAATGTATTTTAGCTGTTACTTCGGCACCGAGCACTATAGCGCATAGCTATTTCATCCAACCCAGTAACTTAGTGAAATGGACTAGACAGATCACACTGAAAAAGAAAATGCAAACAGATGTAGTTGCGAAGCCTGTAGTGGGAAGGAGGTTAAGTTTAGTAGGAAAAAAGAGGCGGGCTCGATTGATAACGGGGATGGAATAGCCGTTGTGTATGGTTAGGGCATCTCATCTTTAGAGATAAAAGAAGAACGTGAATTTTTTGTACGTCGTATGCCTACCTTTTTTGAAACATTTCCAATCGTTTTGGTAGACGGTGACGGAATTGTTACTCGCAGAAGCATAATGTAGTGAACTTTTTGTACATCGTATGCCTACCTTTTTTTGAAAGATTTCCAATCGTTTTGGTAGTCGGTGCCGGAATTGTTACTCGCAGGAACGGAATGTAGTGTCTTTCAGGAAGTGTCTTTCGACATTTAATAAAGTAGACGAAAGGGAGTCCCTTTTATTTACTCTATAAATTCTATAAATTAAGTACTTACATTCCTTGAAGTATAAAGGGGACTATAATGAGAGTCTGATCTAACTAGTCTAAATAAGCTCAGATAAGAGAAAAGGTCCATAAGGCCCTTCAACTATGCAATCACTATTTCCGTTTAGAAGTACATAAGTAACTTTGAACTACTTTTTTTTAAAAAAAGGTATTTTTTTAGTTAAATTACCCAAAAAAACCTTAACTTATCTATAAAAAGAAAAAGTAAAAAAGGTCAATAAATACATATTAAATTCATAAAAGTAATTTAATTTTTAGAATACTTTTGACTTAAAAAAAATATATTTGTATCCTTTTTTTATACTCTAAAAAAATTTAAAACTTATTTTTGTCCTACTACTAGATAAGAATCATGTTTTTATTTTTTTTGTTTTTTGAAAGCAAGATTTTATTAGCATAGCCAAAAAAGACAAAAAGTAAGTAAAGAGTACAATACATCTAACCACAAAGGGCAAAAAAAACCAAAGGCACTGAAAATGGCAAGTTAAGTCAAATAAATAATTTTAATTTAAAATAGTCAAAATTTTCAAATAATGAATCAAAATTACAAATTTTAAATAAGTTTCAAATTATAAATTTAAACTAAAAACAAAATTTACCAAAATAGAATATTTATAACCAAGTAAAATTAAACAAAAAAAATAATATTCTTAATTCGAAATCGAGAATATAATTTAAACTAAGTTCAAAATTCATAAATGATTAGTCATCCTCCATCCCTGCATCGCAGTCCCATCAACCTGTAAATAATTTTAGAAAAACATAATTCATGAGATAAGTACAAAGTATTTAGTGAGAGTAAAGTGTGACATTTTACAATGATATACACATAAACATAAATGGTTAGCATATGTCATCGAGTCAAAGACTCTTGTTTAATTGGGCTAGAGCCCCTATTCAATCGCACATAAGTTCATGTTTTATCGGGTCTAAGTCCTGTTGTTTGATGATATATGCAATAGATATTCATATTCGCAATTATAAAATTATTGTACACATATCATAATAGAATTTAAAAGTGTACAATTAATCATGGAATAAATAGCATGTATAACATGTAAATATAAAGATTTAAATAATCAAATAAGGTTAGAACTCCCACCTCAAAAGTAAATATAAATGTATGCTAAGTTGTATAGAAAAACTATATCTTTAAGTCCTTATTTCCTACATTGAATTAGAATCTTAAAAGACAAAACTAAATAATTGATCTTAAATAAAATAAATAAATAATCTATATAAAAGAAAAAGAATGTCTTTTTTAAAGTTAAAGGAAATATTTGGCATTTTAAAAAGATTTTGAAATATTACAAGGATAATTTAGTACTTACATGGAGTGCCTAATAGTTATGACTTATGTCGTTGTTGTTCTTTGGCAATACTAGAACCGAATTCCTAGGTGGCACAGATTAGTCATTGCCAAAACCAAATTCCATATTCCTATAATTTCGATGGCTGCCAATACCGCATGAAGACTCGGTTGGGTTGCCAACTATAGAATTCTTTTTTTTTTTTTAATTTCCCTTTTCTAAAATTCCAATTTTTCATTAAATATTCAAGCAGAGGGAAGCGAGATTCGAACCATGACGTCACTACATAGGTTATATACCACTTAGTTATCTTACTTTTGCCTATACTCCAATTGTTTTGTATTGTAAATGATTTTTTTTTTTTTGGTAAAAACATATGATATTTTGTAATTTTATTAGTTGTTTCAACATATCTATGGAAAAATCTATTTTTTTAAACATGTATTTTTAAAAATTTATAATATGAAAATATATATCTAAAAACTATTGTAAATTATGGAAAAGTGTCAAATATCACTAATTTTTACACTTTCCATCATGTTTAGTACTAAATTATAATTTAAATCTATATAATTTTTAAAAATATTACTCTTTCCGTTTTGATTGAATGATCACTTTTGAATTTGATTAAAAATTAAGAAATATTTTTTACTTTAATTAACTTATCAAATTATTTTTTATATTAATGTAATGGATGATGAGACCCATTAGTTAGTGAGATGTAAATTCTTTAAAGAATAAAATTACAAAATAATACTCCCTCCATTCAAAATTGAATGTCCACATTACTTAAATAAACATATTTTTTTATCAAAAGTTTCATTAATAATCTCTTTAATTTAAGATATTTATATACAACTAATTCATGATACCTATCACTTACCACCTTAATTTAAAAAATTTACATATTACTAACTCATGAGTCTCACAATCCATTATATTAATGTCAAAGATAATTTGATAAGTTAATTAAAGTCATTCAAATTTCTTAATTTTTAGATAAAGTCAAAAGTAAATATTCAATTCCGAACGAAAAAGTATATTTTTTACAAATAAATTCATTTACAATACAAGAAAAATTCGAGGAGAAAAATTTAGAGAATATAAATTGGAATTTAAAAAAAGTAGAAAAGATGCATTGGAAATCCAAAAAAGGGGAATTAAAAAGCAAAAAAAAGAGTAATTGGTTTTAGTAATGCCTAATCTATGTTGGAATGTGTTCTCACCAGTGCTGAATTGGGATGAGAATTGGGGTGAGAAATATTGTAATAAAGGAATTCGTATCTACCATTGCCGAATAACAACAAACTCGCCACCAGCAGTAGTTCTCCCGGACTTCGCAAAGACGGCTTTATGGGGATGCTTGAATTCACAAGATGTAATTATCAGGTTAATACTAGTCCCATTTCAATTATTATTTTTTTCTTTTATGCTTGAATTGACAAGATCTAATTATCATCTTACTACTCTAGTCCCATTTCAATTATTATTTTTTTTCTTTTTTGAAAGAAATAGTTTGATTGCTTACTATTTATATTTGAGTTTTCTGATTTGAATGGTTTTTTAAAGTTTTTTTAATATATGTATTTTTACAATTATAACTGAAAAACTTAAGAGGAATGATGAATTAAGTTTTATCCGATTTTTTCTTAACCTAATTAAAACAATATTTTCTAAGACAATAAATATCAAACATTTAGTGCTCAAATAGTGTGTGAAATAATGTGTTCAAGAAGTAAGCAAAAATAAAACAAAGAACACAACGATTTATAGTGGTTCGATTTATCCAACAAAACCTAATCCACTACCTTGAACTATCTACTCAAGGATTTCACAAAACCTTTCACTAATTCAGCACAAGATATTACAAAAGAGGTTTACCCAATTTACCTTAGGGTTTTACAACACAAACCTCTTACCATTCTCATCTTCACCCAACTCCTTGAGTTTTACAATATAACCTTGATTATACACTTATCTTTAATACAACAATTAATTAAATAAATACAATTAAGATAATCACAATTATCTATAATTCAAGGCTCACTCTAACCCTTAGAGTTTTAAACTCAATGTAACCTTTAATGAAACTTACAATATGAGAATAAGAAGAGTTTGATATAAATATTACCTTAATGTGAAAATATATCAATTTTGAAGCACAAACACCTCATTAAGTAATATGTTCCTCTAGATTGCTCAAGAACAACAATGACTTTAGTAAATACTATTTTTGGATGATTTTCACAATGTAAATGTTATGAAAGAGTTTCAAAAATGTTTCTAAAATGTTCTATATTGAGTATGAATAAGATTTTTGCTCAAATAGTCATTGTAACAAGTTTTTCAAACAATTGAGTATTTATATGTATGCTCAAATGATTATAAAAATGACTGTTTGAATCTCATTCAAAAGACGTGCGGTCGACCGCTTCTCAGGCTGGCTCGTCTGCACTATTATTCGCAAGTGCACCAGAAAGCTCTGGACATTCTGCGGACGATGAGCTGAGTAATCCGGTTGATGGCATGATCTGAGGTCGACCACACATGCAATCAGGTCGATCGCACATGTATCCAAACCATGCAACACAAGATTCCAATCAATTCTTAGAGTTGTGGAATAAAGTTTTAAGCATATGCATGTATTTTGAAAACTATTTCAAATACTAAACTCATGTTTTATATTTATGAAATGCATTTTGAAAAACGTTTTACTTTTATTGAGCAACCTATAGAATTTATTACTCATGCAGGTAGACCTAGAGAAGTGATATCAATAAATAACACTAAACCTCTAGATTCTATCTAATTCAAAAAACGCTTATCTTCAACTCTTGATATCATACGATCTTTCCTGTAGACTTGAAACTTCGATCTTGCATGGATTAGACATTTGAATCCTAAAAGCTTTGGTCATCATCAATATTTGTCATTAATCAAAATTAAGACATTAAAAACTTTAGGGCTTTCAATCTCCCTCTTTTTGATGATGACAAATATTGATACAAAATAATGGATAAAACAATTAAGTGCAAGGATTCAAAGTAAGAAAGAATTTATAGAAAATGTAATAAAACTTTTAAAACGCTCCCCTTACAATATGCTAGGTATTTGTAAGATATCACATATAACATATAAGATATTTAGTTTGATTATATCAAGAAATGAAACATTTATAGGACAAATATTGAATCTCAAAATGAAAAAATTCATTGTAAGTATAAGAGATCACTTTCTAGCTTATATAGGCTCAAAGAAACCCATTCTTCCACCAACCTCCATATCCTCATTCCTTCCAGTAAAAAATATATAGATAGACTATAAAGACATTTATAAAGCTCCCCCTATCAATATGTATCAGTTTTGTAATAACTTTTGACAGAGTTTCCTTTGTAACTCTTATAAAAAACCATTTTCACAAAACAAGTTTAACAATTAAAAAGATATAAAAAATATCACATAAGGTCAATC
The DNA here is from genome assembly GCA_019593545.1 of Apocynum venetum. Lineage (NCBI taxonomy): Eukaryota > Viridiplantae > Streptophyta > Magnoliopsida > Gentianales > Apocynaceae > Apocynum > Apocynum venetum. The sequence goes on along the minus strand of SRSM01000326.1, from coordinate 4,216,937 downwards.
CGGCTATCAACACACAATTCCCATTCTCCTTCAATCAATGAAAAATAGAATTTAAACCAATGATAGCCATACTTAACCTTTTAGAGTTGCTTCTTCTTTATCTTGGTTTTGATGAACTTGATCTTTTAAGTTTATCTCAATTTTCCTTAAACACATTGTTAGTTTTATAACAATTATATATTGCAATCAACAGTAGTTTTTCTCACCCTTTGCCATCATTCAAAAATAATGGATAAAAAGGATAGATTTGAGTCAATTAAACAATAAAGTCCATCAACTACCGATGAGTCATAATTGGGAATAAAAAAATGCATATAAAAATGAAATATCAAATGATACAATAGAGTTCAAATATAGGTAGCTAGAAATATGTGTACAAAAAGACAAGAACTATATCCTAGGCCTTCTCACATAAACTTTGACCGTGGAAGATGTTGGTCCAGTAGGCGGCTCAACAGGCAGGGGCATGTCACTTGAATGTGGCGGTGGTGTAGAGATATCAACTTGAACATCGTGAAGCGCTTCAAGGTGATACTTGATATTGGTGATCTCGATGCCATAGTACTTCATCCGTAATGCCAGATCTTTGATATTTGAGTTAAGTGTCATGAAGTGATTGTCGAAAGTGCTGACCATCGAACCAATCTGGGATGAGAGTTCTTCTAATGCACTCCAGATAATACGATGTGGAATGGATGATTATTCCTCCCCAACGTTTGTTTTACCTTTGGCCTTCTTTAATTCCAGAGCCTCAGGGATAATATCTTCTTCCTCATCAAGATAAAGTGACATTTTAACGCATTGGGATCCCTCAACTTCCTCGAGAACAAATTCTTCACCAAGAACATCTTTTTCATAGAGATTTCTTCCGAAGACATATTTTTCTTCAAATCCCATGTGCCATTAAGACACAAAACATGCATTCTCTTGAAGGATGCAAAATTGAACTTGGGCACATATTTTGTGTCCTTCAATTCTGGGAATGGAACGTTGAAGAATCGGAAAACTTTAGTTAACAATCGTCTGTAGGGCAAGCTCTTGGGAACACCTTTACTCTTCTCAATAGTAGCCATCATATGTTCTACCTGATATATCCGAGATCCACCCTGATTCTCTTGATCCACAAAAACATGAGGAACATATGCATAAAAGTAACTGTAGTTTTATGTCATTCAGCTGGGATAAAAATGTTGGTGCACATTTGATGAAGAATGTGATGCTCAAAACTAAACGCATTGGCTTCTCTCTTGACTAAGTTTATAAATGGTTTGTCTTGTGTGAAAATCTTCTCAAACTCATTAGAAGAGAAATCTTTGTGTCTGATCTTTTAGTGAGTATTAAAATACTCATTCCTATTCATTCTTGAAACATAAGAAGTCCTTATTGTTGACTCACCGTCTTTTTCTATCACTTTTTCAAGATTGACATAAAATTGATACACAAGATCAGTGTATAAATATTCTTCATGATCTATTATAATATCCTATCCTTGTCAAGCCACATAGTTGAGAATTCTATCAAAAGAAAACTCATATCTATCAATTGTACTCCCAAAGATTACCTAACTATTTTTGAGGTAATCGTTGTAATGAGCCTCATGATACTTGCTTCTGAAGAGTTAAGTAGAGGCTGTCATGGTTATTTTTTTCTTGGGAGTATTGGTTTTTGCCATTTGTAGGGTTTGGACTTTCATAAATCAAAGATATAGAGGATGAATAAGTGAATTGAAAATGAAATGAAGTGTATTTATAGTGGATTTGTAGTGGGTTATAGAATTTGAAGAGATGCGGATGATAGATGAAGAGGTGTAGATGATTGGAAAATAAAGAATTGCGTCCGAAAGAGGTATTTTTGTAACTGTCTTACAAGTGCAATCAGCTGGATTGTCATCTACTGCATCATCTGCACATTGAATTTTATTTCTTTGGAAACTTTGGAATTGATTGAAAGTTTGATATTGGTCGTCCGCAAGTCCTCTATCTACTTTGCAGATGATGATTTGAAATCTATGGTCGACCGAAAGTTTGATATGGATTGTCCGTAAGTCCTCTATTGTATTTGCGGTCGATGAGTAATAATTAGCAGTCGACTGGAGAACCCGTTATGATCATAAGAAAGTCTACTATCGGTTCTGTGGATGACAATTTTCTCATATGCGGTTGACCGTATGTACACTAGGTATCATCCGAACAGAGGAAAAAATTTGGTTTTGTCATACTATACAATAATACACATGTTAGAAATTGAATGTTCCAATACCCAAGAGTTTTCTAAGTAAGCAAAACATTTTCTCGGTCAATGACTTTATGAATATATCAGCTAATTGATCATTCGTAGGAACAAAATCAAGTGATATTTCACCTTTTAAAACATGGTCACATAAGAAATGATGTTTAATATCTATATCATTTGTTTTGGCATGTTGTATAGGATTCTTTGTCAGATTAATGGCGATAAAAGTGATACAATCAAAGTTCAATCCATAATCTTTCAAAATAGTTTTCATCCATAAAACTTGTGCACAACAACTACCAGCGAAAATGCATGCATCTTCAGTGGTAGAAAGAGATACACAAGCTTGCTTCTTACTATACCATGAAACTAAAAAATAACCAAGAAATTGACAATGACCACTAGTACTCTTATGTTCTATTCGACAACCAACATAATTTGCATCAGTATATGTTACTAATTCAAATGGCATAAATTTAGGATATCATAACCCAAAATCTATAGTCCCTTTCAAGTATCTAGGAGATGATTGAAATCTACCACATAGACAAACAGAAAACATAATATCATGTGTACTAGCTTTTAAATATAAAAGACTACCAATCATACCTATGTAGGATGCTTTTGGACATAAAGGTCTCCGGCATGCTAGAGACGGAAAACGCAATTTTAAAATATATAGGCAGCAGTTCAGATGAGAGAGTAACCTTCACTCAGACATACATCTCTCCACTCACAAATTCACTGACTGGAGATCTTATCTCTTTTCAGTTTTCGTGGGCAACATTCATCCGCTTTCGCCTGTTTTGTCCCTTTGGAATTTCTTCTCAAAATTTGGAGTCATGGTAGACATTTTCTTTCCAAATAGTCAATATGACAAATGATCCAGATCTCTATGTAAGTACAGTTTTGTTAGATACAGGAAAGAATATGAAGCAATTCAAGCGATGCGTGGTGATGATAATGCCATGTTAGATGGCAATAATATTCGAGTTTGTGTGGCAGTTCTGTCAACAAGTCCTAATATGAAAGGCAAGCGTTCTTACAAGGATGCAATGGTCCTTCATGAGAATAGTGCTCAGCCATCATGTCATCATGAGATGACTGATAAAGTTTCTAAAGGTGTACATATAGAGGCTTCTTCTTAGGATAACTTCCAAGATCACTCTAAGATGGCCATAGAGTCACATCTTAAGTTTGATCATTCAAACTTGAAGATTAATATTCCTGAAAGTAGCAATGATTGGCTTTTGTGTAGTGCAATTGGAAAGTTACGTTGTCTTATTAACTTTGAATCAATTCAAGATGGCATTGACGTTATTGTTAGGCCCTTAAGTGATGATACTCAACTTCTCATGCTTGTTTCCCAAGATGTGATGTCTAGTATGCTGGGCAGATGCAGAGATTTCTTTACAATTTGGTTTGACGATATTACTCAGTGGAATGAATATGGGTAGTGAAAGATGCACGCAGGTTTGGGTCAAATTGGAAGAAGTCCCTCTTCTACTTTGGCATGATAATTTCTTTAACATAATTGGAGAACTTTGAACTCGTGTTATCGATATCACAGAAGTCACCAAATCAAAGGCAATCATTTCAACTACATGGGTAAAAATTGAGGTAAAGTCTAAGTTTAATATCCCGTCTATTTTTTGAAACAAAGTGAATGGCATTTCAATACGATTGCTGGTTTCCACGGTGACTTCGAATATGATACCTACTGTGTTTGCTTATGACAATATAAACACTTCACCTTCAACTTCTAATTCAAATACGGAAGATTCAGGGAGAAAATCGTATATGTCACGTGGAAGACAAACAAAAGTGCAACCTTACATGCACAATCTTCAAGATGATCCGAAAACTATACTTAGTGATGCAACCCCGGTTTGTGATTTTGATAATTCCAATACACCTGTGACAACTAAGAATCATGATGATGCTCTATTTAAAATTATGGCTTCAATGGCTACTAACCCTGTTGAGATCACTAATATTTCTGATAGTTTGGGCATTAAGGAATTGGTGGTGGTTGAAGATTTGGTGGGCCTTAGAGAAATTGATCTGAGCCCATCTACTATACATACCCAGTCTCCCATTGCTGCAGACGGACTGATTATCTCTCAGGCATACCAAAGTCACATTTCACCATATGTCTCTTTCCGTCATTATTTCAAATGAGATTTCTGACCCAAATAACAACTCCGGTTTGTTTTTTAATGGTTCATCTACTACCAGGTCTGTGGGAAAGTCAAGCTATAGGCAGAGGCATCCTATTTTATTTCCCAACTTGGTATTGGAATTGAGCTTATCTAGCAGTTTTTTTAAGAAATCTAAGAAGATACAAAATATCTTCAGAGAATGCCTCCTCAGAAAGCAAATGCAGAAGGCTCATTTCTCTATGAAGAGTTGTTTCAAAATAAGTTCAGTAGATGCTATACGAGAGACATATCAGACCTTGTCAAGTTTTGACATTGTGAGAAAAACCAATATTGTGGTTAGCAATGAATCACCACCCCTCTTTAAGAACGGTTTGATTGAAAATAAAGTGGCTAATTGGTGTTGGTTTAGGGAAATTAAGAGAAAAACGCCCAAGTGAGTCCTCTTGACGTCTTTGAAGCCTCTTGCTCATGGTCCAAATTTGGAGATGTCTGGTTTAATTATTGGAACACCTGAGATAGCACATGTTGTTGACCTTGGCTACAATTGTCGACGGAAGAAAGCTGAGCTAACATTAGCTCTTGGCAAGTTGGTGTAAATTTCTTTTTCTAAGAATGATGATCAGATTGTAGAAGCGCTTATGAAGCTGGACTAAGAAATTTTCCAAAAGATTGAGATGATGAAATTAAATGAGAGCTACATTTTTCCTTGATTTATTTTTGTTGTCGAAGAGGCGGATGATCTTGCCGAACAAAGTGTGGATAGAGTAAGAGGAAATCGCTATTATATTTTCTAAAGTTATTTCCGATATAGTGCTTTGATTTTCTGTATCGTGATACGCATGAATGATTGCAACTACTTCACCTGTTTTGATCCCTTGGATAATCGACTACTTTTTAGGTATGCCAGGGCTTTTTACGTTGGATAATGGAGTCGGTGCGATAAGTGGTCGAGAAAGAACTCTCTAGCAGCTTTGATAACAAGTATGAGTCAGCAGTCTCGGTAGTGGGCTTCCAAGTGGATGAACAAATATTATTTGAATTGTATTGGTTGAGGATAATTTTTGGTTGATGGGGTATTTTGGTCGGTGCTGCAATTTGATATGTAGTTTTTGGACTAGCCCGTTTGGATATATGCTGTTAACTTCTAACTATTGTTTTGTCCTCTTGGGTTATGCCTTTTATTAAATATTATATGCCTTTAAAAAAAATCATACCTATGCACGTAGTTTGATCAACCATTTTACTATTTTTATTTTTATTCAATTTAAAAAACGTGGTCATGGAAATATCAATCTCCTTTAAATCAGTCATTCTAAACCTTTTCAGTAGTTATTTTGTGTACTTAACTTGGTTAATTAATGTACCTTCTTTTTCTTGTTTAATTTGCAACTCATGAAAGAATGTCATCTCACCCATCATGCTCATTTCAAATTCATCTTGCATAATCTTAGAGAAATCTTTTAACATATTTTCATTAGTAACTTCAAATATGAAAAATATTAGTAACAATCAAAATATTATGCGCTTTATTTTTAATAAATAGACTAGTATCAACCTTTTGTAGGCTCTCAACATGCACCCATGTGCGGGCTGTTCTTCAGAACCATAGCCGCTTTGTGGTATCCGATGACCACAAAAGTATTTCTCCAAAGCTAAAGGAGGACTATGTTTATGGTGCAAAAGTGGCCACTCAGCCACCCACCAATGTTATACCTGCTTTGGATCTAACCAATACTGCCCACCTTAAACCGGGCACGAGTTCTCGGCTCTCTGCTGCAGTGATGTCCGGGATGCTTTGGAGGAACATGGCTGCTTTCTGGTGTCTTATGACAAAATTTCTCCAAACCTCAAGGAGGATGTTTATCGTGCCATAAAGGATCTATTTGACGTGCCCACTGAGAAAAGACACGAATACAATTCAGGGAAACCTGGCTTATGTCACCTCCTATCTCCCAGAGATCCCCTATTCGAAAGCATGAATATCCTAGACACAAGAACCGTAGAAACAATTGAAGATTTCGTCAATTTTGTGTTGCCCACTACAAATGAACAATATGGGTAATTAATTTATACTCTCTTTTGTCTTTTTTTATAACATATTTTAAGTAAAGTTAGACGGATCAAAGAAATTTTTCTCATTTTTATTATATTCTTATTTATTTAATTTTTTATAAAAAATAATTATTTATTTTTTCTTATAATAATTTCATATAGAGCGACGAATGAAATAATTTTTAGTGCTGTGTCTATACTTTTTTTTTTCTTTAAATACTATATGATTCAAATTCACAATGCATTTTTATCAAACTGCGCATCTACTTTGTGTATATATATATATAATTTTTTATTACTTGTATATTTATAATATTCTTTTTTTTTTACAGTAAAAACTTGGATTACTATAGAAAGCAGGTGGAAGAACTACAAGAGATCGTAATGAGAATGGTATTTGAAAGCTATGGCGTTGAGAAATACTTTGACTCCCACAAAGAATCGACAGTCTACATTTTCAGGGCAAATAAATATAAAGTACCCGATATGGATATGGAGAATGCTGGTCTAGGACTATCAGTTCATACAGACCTCACCTTCATCACCATTCTTAGTTCAAGTCAGGCTCAAGGTTTAGAAATCAAAGGAAAGGACGGTAAATGGTTTCCACTTTATTGCCCTCCATCTTCTTTTGTTGTCATGACCGGTGATGCAATGCAGGTAATAAATAAGCCATTGAATCATATACTATCATACCCCATTAAATCATGCTCGTAATTACCCAGGCGTAGTGTAATTAATTCCATTATTGGTTCTGACCTTACTCTTCACTCCACACGTATTAAAAAATAATAATACAATCCAAATGAGATCACGTAACTCCAATTGAATAACGGCTAGCTAAATTCATATATAATTAATTCGTTCTTTTGTCTTTAATTTCACAGGCGTGGAGCAATGGTAGAATTCGTGCTTGTTTACATCGGGTAACCATGACTGCAAAAGAAGAAAGGTATTCAATTGGCATCTTTTTCATGCGCAATGGAACAGTAGCAGCACCACAAGAGCTGGTCGATGATGCGTACCCCTTAGTGTATAAGCCATTCGAGCATTTTGGCTTGCTTAGTTATGCCATGTCCGATGGAGCTGATTTGGTGGGTGCTGATAAACTTGAAGCCTATTGTGGGAGTACTGCTGTTTAATTGGAGAGCTTCTAAGAAAAATTTTACAGACGGGTTGCATGTTTTATTATTCATAGCATCTTTATATTTACTATATTCTGAACTTAGATGTGTGAGTACTCTTTTTACTGATTTATTAAATAAATAAAATTTACTATATGTGTGGTTTCGATTTTGTGTGTATTTCTACCAAAATATTATAACCTTATGAAAAAGATTACGTTACCCTAAGATTTTTTTAGGCTTCCTATCCAATTCTCATGCATGGGTTATTATGATTTGTTATAAGATATATCACTCACTCCTTGTATCGAATCAAAATTGACGACATCATTCTTTATTCTTATTCTTTATTATACTCAAGTTCACAAATTCTATATTTTATACATTATGCATATTATAGTGTATTATTAATAACTTATATAATACATTATATATTTAAGTTATTGGCTAATTTTACATGTTTAATATAATATATAATATATTTAAGTTTGTGGCCAATTCATAAATAAATCATGCTATTTAATTTTAGATATCTACATTTTTATTTTTAGATATTCGACATGTCTTATTATTAAAATAATACCTTTTTCAAGGATTTTTTTTTGAAAGGTACCATAATTTTATTATAGAATAAGCCTAGCAAAAACCCAACAAATAGCATCTGTAGCTCTTTCAAAAAACAAAGAAGAATTTACAGGCCCTAAACTACTAAACATTTAAGGGTGAACTTAAAGTCCAATTAGACCAAACCACAAAAAGTAGATGATGAGCGAATAACAATCCATCATCAAATCAGCCATTGAGTTTTCTTCAATTCGGCTGCCAGGTATTATATATTTAAGGGTGCTTACTATTGGTTCGGAACGAAATACTGGATTGGATTAAATCTTCTTCTTTTTTTCAAATTTGGTTTGATTTTTCGATTTTCAATCCGGTTTAGTTTTAAGATTTTAAAGATTTTTCATTTTTGGATGCCTTTTTTTCAAATCATAGTTTGTTCTTTAAATATGTACAAAAGAACAAATTGAAATAAAGATGATGAATAAATGAGGAGTCTTAGCAATTCTATTTAAAATCATGTGTTGATATACTTATAAATTAATTTATTTTTATATTATTTAATAATTATATTTTGTTTAAAAATAAGTGTTATTTAATAGATATATTTCATATTTCCTTTTTATTTATTTATTTATAATTTTTTCAATGTATTTTAATTCATTTTAGAGACAAAAAGAAGAAGAAGACATATTGGAGAAGATTAAAAAAAGATTAAAAATCCACATCAACAAAGCACAACAAGAAGAAACCACGTCATCTGCCCCAGTCAAACGACGACACGTGCCAGAATGACGTGTGCCAATAGCAAGCCAAAACACCATCGTTTTGGTCTACAGGAACAAAAAAAAAAACAAAACAAAAGCCAGAATGCATTATCAAATTTCGTCAGTAAATATTTGTGACGGAATTGATTATATTTACTAACGAAATTTCATCGATATTATATAAAACATTACTAACAAAATGTTTGGGTAGGTAATTCGTCAATAGTTTAAAAAAAAATTCCGACGGAAATCGTTTTGTCTGTAATAAACTTTTTTTTAGTGAATGATAAATAATTGAAATGACAATAATGGAGTATTTAGAACAAACTCACTTACTTTCACTAAATTCAACTATTGTTTTTATAGATTAGATTGACTTTTGTAAAAGCTGGTATTTTACTTTATTTTTTTTTATGATCAAGGCTAATTATTTCATCCACTCATTGGTTTCTCTGCTCTCTCTTAATGTCTCTCTTTCTTCTTAATTTTATTTTGTCAGTGTCACATTGAAACTAAGAAGGAAATGATCATTATCTTAAATTTGAATTCTAAATCAATGAAATTATGATTTTTCTTCTCGAATTATAAAATTACAATTGTATAATCTTTAATATTCCCTTCGTTCCATTCCAATTGTTCACTGTGAACTTGTACTAGAATTAAGAAAATTATTACGATTGATAAAATATAACTAAATTTCCTAAATAACCCTTATTAATTTTTATTGTATTCCTAAAAAAATAAGTATGACTATCATATATGCATAATCAAGTTCAAAATTTGTTTATGCTTCTCAATTGGAAACATCCAGCGGTAACTCACTAGATCTGCCAACTTTGCTTTAGTTGCCAAATCGATTGTTAAATGCAATATGATTGTGAAAAAAAAAGGGGGAAATATCATTTATATTCATGACAATGTTTTCCCAATTTGTAACTCAAGCTTTTCGAGACAACTGACACTCAATGCTTTGCAACAAATCTTTTTGAAGTAATCACATAATGCAATTATTGTTTGGGTCGTGTTTTGCTATCTATAATGCAATAATATTTTACTGTTTCTCTAATAGCTATAGGGAGCAAGTCGTGCAGCAATACATGACAATCATGTGTCTTTAATCCTATCTACCTTATTTGTTTCAACTTATCGATATATTTGAAGAATAATTATTCGACACCTTCATACTTTTAAAGATTTGCAACATCTGATTCTTTTCCCCATTTGACATTGTATAGCAAGATGGAAGAAGTAGAAACATTCTATTTGGAAATTCTATTGGATGCAACTCTCTTCTTATACCTAATCTTTGATGGTCTTGTCACGATATCAAGTTATCCCTCAAAATTCAGCAATATATCTAAAATATTGTCACAAACATTTTTCTCAATATGCATTACATCAAGGTTGTGTAGAATCAAATTTGTAATCCAATATGGTAACATACAAAATATACTTGCGTCACCCTTCAGTCGACAAAACATTATTACTGTCCTTATAATGCACTATTTGTTCACCACTTAATTGAGCTATTGCATCATCCCCTCTTAGCATAGTTGGTGTTTTTTCCCATTTGGTCTTCCATTGAAGTTGCATCTATCACTCCTATAGGTGTGTTTGAGATTAAGAAATCGACGATGGTAGAGAAAACAATATTTTCCACACTTAATTGACTTTTATAAATGTGTATCAAAACCACAACAAGGACAGGCAAACCTGTTTTTGTGTTCCAACTAAAAAACACGTTGTATGTTGGAAAGTCATTAATAGTCCACATAACAACAACCCACATACAATAAGTATTCTTTGAATGAGCATCATATGTAATACAACCATCCACTCATAACTCAATAAACTCATCAATCAGAGGTTGCAAATACAAATCAATTTTAGTTGACGGCGATTCTGGACCTGGTATGAGTAATGACAGTATGAACAAGTGTTGTTTCATACACAACCAAAGGGGGAAATTATATGGGCATAAAACCACAGGTCATAATCCAATTCTTACGTTACATGGATCATGAGAGAAATTTGTGTATGTAGCATCAAAGTGTTTCCACGCACGAGCATCGGCTGGATGCCTAAATATACCATAATCAATTATGTTATCATGATGTCGTCTCTTTAAATATGCAGTCTTTGAACACATAAAAAACCTCTATAGTCTTGGTTTGGAGGGAAACCAACGAAAACCCTTCCTTTGCTCCATTTTTTTTCTTCTTGTAGATGGACCCATTTCAATTAAGAGTTTGCAAGCTTAAAAAGTTGAAGAATAGTAGAGTTACATTAAATAGAATATGGAACAAATAAGGAAGAAATGTATAATTGTCCATGATGTTATTTACAATAATGTGCTCGAAAAATGAAAAATAATATCAAACCTTTTAATGTGTCCAATTTTACAATTCTCTTGCAAGTCTCATGGAACTAACATGTTCCATAAACTCTTTTAGTGTCAATACTTTTGTAAAAGGGCCTGCAAGCATCATCTCAGTACTAAAATGTATGATGAACACCTTTTGCTACTGAATCCTCTCGCACACAACATAATATTTCAATTCAATGTGCTTGGATTTACTAGAGAACTTGTTGTTTTTAGCAAAATAAACTGCAGTAGAATTATCATAATATATGGTCATAGGCTTATCAATAGAATCAACAATCTTAAGCCCATACACAAAATTTTGTAACCAAATTGTTTGAGATGTAGCTTTATGACATGCTATAAATTCAGCTTCCATTGTAAAAAATACAATAATAGACTGCTTGACACTCTTCCATGACATGGCTCATCCAAGTAACATAAAAATATATCATAAAGTAGACTTCATAGACTTTTAACAACCTATAAAGTCAGAATTCGAGTATTCAACAATTTTAGGACGATCACTGTGTTTATAGGTGAGCATATAATTTTTAGTACCTTGAAGATACTGCCGCACCTTTTTAATTGCTTTCCAATTATATAAATTTGGATTACTCTAGAACCTCGCAAGCATACCACCTACAAAACAAATATCCGGTTATGTGCAAGTTTGTTGATAGATTAGATTGTTAACGTCATATGCATATGAAATTTTTTTCCATTTGCTCTTTCAAAAACATTTTGAGGAAATCGACTTTCAAATTTATCACCTTTGACCACAATGGTTGGACTCAGAAAACAACTTTGCATTTGAAATCTTTCAAAAACTTTGTTTATAAAAGGTTTTTTTGATAAACCAAGAATACATTTTGATCTGTCTAAAAATCTCAATTTCAAGTACGAAGAATGTTTCTCCCATATCCTTCTTGTCAAAGTTCTTTGAAAGATAATTTTTAGTGTATTGCAATATACCCAAATCACTAGCTGCAAGTAAAATATCGTTTACATATAGAATTAAAAGTATGAAATTACTCTCGCTAACCTTTAGATATACATAATCATCAAGTGTATTTGCTTGAAAACCAAATCTAGTAATGGCATCATGAAATTTAAGATACAACTGACGGAAAGCTTGTTTAAAACCATATATAGACTTTTTAAGCTTGCAAACTAGTTGCCCTTTTCCATATTTCTCAACTAGTTTGCAAGTTGTTCCATATATAACTATCCAAAAAGTTGAGAAATATGTAGAACTTTAGATAAACATATTTTTTATCTAAAGTTACATTAATAATATATTTTATTTAAGTGATTTATATCTCATTAAGTCATGGTCTCTATCACTCACCATCTTAATTTAAGGGATTTACATCCCACTAAATTTTAGGTCTCGCCTTCCTTTATATTAATATCAAGGATAATTTGGAAAGTTAATTAAAGTCAAAGACATTCCTTAATTTTTAGATAAAATCAAAAGTGAACATTCAATTTCGAACGGAAAGAGTATTATTTAACATTACAGTACCATATTCTTCAACAAATTGCTCATAATCATAGAGTTTCACAAACCCACCAAACATATTGCTTATAATTATAATTAACTTAGCTTCTTTCATTGCAAATGACATTCCATTTCAATTTATCTATAAATTTACCTCTTCAAACTAAGAAGCACAAGATGCAACACTAGTTAGATAACATTTAAATTGGAAACAAGTGGTTTGAGTAGTAGTAGTAATAATAATAATAATAAAACATGCATGTTTTGAGAGAATGATCTTAGGTTGCAGAAACTTGAAAGCTATTACTTAGGCCTGGACTTTATTTTATCCAAAAAAAAATTGGTTTCCTGCTTTAGGCCTTATTTTGGTATGCACAATTATAAGCATATATATGGAAACGATTCTGCTTATTTGTCATTGTTTGTAGTTTCTTGGGTAGCTTCGATCCTGTGTTCCTGTGTTCCAAGATGAAAAGAAGACTAGAGCCTAGTGAAAAAAGATATAAGTTGCCCCCATGAGTAGTTGTTGATAAGTTAGGAAGGGTGGGACAGAAACAGAAATTCAAACAATTTGGAATTGTGGACATGACAAAAGAATGTCCTAACAAAAAAAAATGATCAAGACAAATATAAAAAAGAACAAGAGGGTCAGTCTAGTAAATAAAAAATTCAAAGTGAGTTGAATGTCAACAAGTGTGGGAAATGTGATGAGCTTTGTCGCATCATAAGGGCATACACATCCATTGCTGACCAAAATTTTTAAAAACAAATGACTAAAAGATGATCAGAATAAATGTCAAGCAGGCTCAAATCAACAAGATTCAAACCAATTACAAAATGGACAGTCATCTGGACATGTTGAACCTCAGGCTCTTCTCCCATTTCCTCTTTTCTTTTTCTTTTTTTGTTCTTTGAATTTGATGATTTGTCCTATCGAAGATGCACTTTTATCTTGAATGCAAACTAAACTTAAAAGAGTGAGGAAACCATTTAGGTGTCCCTTCTGCGTCAAAACTAGCCACAAGAGACTATCATGCACTATTACAGGCTCATGGGTTCATCCCATGATTTCACTTCATGATATGCAAAACCCGAAATATGACTTATCAAATGTTGTTTATGTCATAGATGTTTTTCATTAAATTCAGGACAATTATGTGTTTTTTTTAATTTAAGGGGTATAAAACATTATTTTTTGGGGATACTTGTTCATCAAACTTGCAGTTGAAATATGCATTAGATGAATGATGGTGGATTAGTAGGGCAGGAGTGTGTCTGGGAAGGTTTTGGTAATCTGTTGAACTATTTTGGCTAATGTTGAAGGAGGAATGAGTCTATATGATGAACCTATATTTTGTGATTGATGCCTGATCGGAAATATTTAAAAAGCACCAAATATGTTACTCATAAGAGCGTTTAGGTTCAATTATGTTAAAAAAAGTGGGCCAAACTTACCAACGTACCAAATGTTTTGGATGAAAACTAAGATCTATTCTAGAATTTTCATACCGCACAGAGAAACTTGAATGATTATTAATTTGTTCTGAATTTACAAAAATTCAAATATAATTTTTTCAAGTTTAAGTAATGATAAAGGTATCATAATTTTAAATAGGTTTATTTTCGCACTTTTAATGTTTAAAAAAATTATTCCTTGGAACATATTCTCTTGAACACCATTATTTTAGTCTACTTCAAAATACAAAAAATTTGAGATTTTTCTAAGGAGTGAAATTTCACGACAAATTTCTTTCGTTAAAAAAAGAAGAATATGGAGTATTATATTTACTCAGAAATAGAAAAAGTTCTTTAGATCAAATACAAGTCTAAAATTTGAAAATGAGGAAACTCTTTTGTTTTTACTAGTCACAATTTGAATATGTACATTATTTAATAATGTTGTATATTCTATAAAATTTGTAAAAAAAATTGCATTCACACACCCTTTTCAGATTGTTCCGATATTCCATATTATATTGAATAATTATGATTTTATATTTGAATGAATGATATAAGAGTAGGTTAAACCTTCATAAATTAATACTTAATAAATTAATAATTTTCTTTAAAAAAATTTCAGTCCCAACTTGGACCAGTTCATCAGTAATAATTTTTAAAAACACTTATATAAATCTATATAGTCCTATTAATATCATAAATTAGTAATTTTTTAAAAGATAACTAGGACAATTTAATCAAATATGAATATTTTTTTCATAGAATTTAAATATATGTGGATCTCAGGTCTAACATTTTCATTACATTAAAATGCTTCAAGTTCTAATGTTGTGTTCTAAAAATGTAACAAAAAATTATGAAAATTTGTTGTAAACGCTTCCTTCACGTGATTTGGCTGCAAGGGTACTAAAGTATCCGCTAATATGAATTTTTTAAAAAAACTTTATTCACAAAATATGATGCATATGTAAATTGGATGTTAGCGATATATACAATAATTGTTTATATAATCAAATTTATATTTGCTGAATTGAGAAAGTACTTTTAAAATTAATAAATTATGAATTTATAATTAATTAATACCTTTCTAAATTAATAAAAATCTAATGACTCTGACATTACTTATTTATAGAGTTTTTACTTATTAAAAAAAGAAGATAGCAAACCCTATTTTAATTTTATAAGCTAGCAATTATATGCCGAAGAAAAATGTTACTATGAAATATTAAGTTAGTGGATGTCTATTTAATTTCCCTCCTCCTATATGTTTAAAATTGAGAGTGAGAATGGATAAGAAACCCTCATATATGAAGGTTGGTTCATTCATTGACCTTCATTTATGTAGGGTTGGTTCATTCATTGACCTTCATTTATGTAGGATAGAAGATTTTATTTTACACTATTTTCCCCGTCTTTCTTGATGTTGCCTAAGCTCTATATATATATATAGAGAGAGAGAGAGAGAGAGCTATTGTAATAATTTGTAAGAAGAGGACAAAAATGAAGAAAGAGAAATGAAATGATTTACCATCAAAGAAAGAGCTATAAAAGTTGTCTAGTTTCTCTTCATTGTCTTTTCTCGAGTTTTTATTTCTATTTTGTTGTTATTAATTTACTATTCTTGGTATTTTGTTCAAGCATTACTCAGTTATGATATTTTTTATGCCTTAACACATGTGGTGTTCATTCGATTTTTCACTTTTCAATTTTTTTATCTAGATAAACCGAATTAAACCATATTAGCTATACTACGGTTTGGTTTTTCAATTTCGGTTTTCAGTTCGGTTCGGTTTTAAATCGAAATTTCACTTTTTGTTTTAAAAAAAAAATCAATGAGCTTAAAGAAATATGATTAAATGAAATGATGATCTCAAATACAAAAAAACATTCAAACAATAGGCAAAAGAAAGAAAATTTATCAATTAAATCATATTATTATATTATTTGCACATTTTCAATGAAAAGAATATCGAAAATGATTCATAATATACCAAAATATGATGAATGAACTTCTTTTCCAATGCTTAATTATCATCTTGTGAATACAAAAACGCTTCAAATAGAAAAGGATAAATAATTAAATAATTTTTTAAGTAAATAAATTTGGTTAAACATTAATTACAAAATTTTTTTAAAAAAACTTCGATTTTTCAGTTTAACCGAAGTTTCTAAAATTGAAACCGAAAACTTAACCTTAGTTTTGAAAAATTTCAGTTAACCGAACCGAATAAACCGAAAAAACCAAAATATCAAACCATTTTTAAAATTTCGATTCGATTTTTTTGTTTGGTTCGATTTTTTAACACCCCTACACCTGTGTATATGAAGTCAAACTAACTATTCTCTCGATTTTAATAGAGAGTAAACATGAAACGACAACTATACTTATTGGTTTATTCTCTCGATTTCTTGAAATTTGTTGTTTTAATAGATATGCATGCTCAAACCTTTTTTTTTCTTTATTTTTAATAAAAAAATTCGTAAAATATAGGGGTGGTTATGGTATCGTGTCGGGTCGGCAGGTTATTAACATACTAATCTAAACACGACACGATTTATAATCGTATCCAATTTGTGAACCCGAACACAACATGTTAAAAAATTGTATCAACACGACACATAAACCTGTCAATCCGCCAACCCGTCAACACAATAACATCTATTTTAGTGAGAAAATTATACTATTATTAATATGAAATACAATAAATTAAATTGAAAATCAAGAGAGTTAATGTACAAGAAAGATTGAGACAAAAATATGTTCAATTAAAGAAAAAAATTATATAAATCGTGTAAAATAGCAAAATGTTAATGTCAAATTGTGCAAATCACGTGAATATTTGTTTGTTACTGCTATACATGAATGCATCTCAACAAAATAGATTATTATCATCCCAACTCATCACAATAAAAGTATTTTTTTGAAAAAAAATAATCGTAACATTCATCGAAACAAGCAAATATTGTAGGAGAAAAATATAAAAATATTAAGACTAAATTATTTATTAAATCCCTGCAACTCAATGGAAGAATAATCATTCTTGTGACATATTGCGTTAATTTTTATTTTATTTTTTAAAAATCATCATCATTACAATTTATGTAGCGATAAATAGTGAATAGATAGAATATGTCAAAAAAACTCATGAGTCCACCCAAAAAAATCATAATAATTCATAAATTGCTTAAAAAAACTCATGAATTAAAAAAATTACAAATAAAAATGACTAAAAAAATATTACTCCTGTTTATTGTTAAACGGATTGACACGCAAACCCGCTAACTCAAGAAACTTCAACTCTAAGATGTTAATATCGTCCATATCTAATATTATCACCCCTATGCATTAACACCTGTGTATAAAGTCAAACTAATTATTCTCTTGATGATGAGAGAGAATAAATGTGAAACAACAAATGTATTGATTGATTTATTTTCTGGATTTCTTGAAATTTGTTGTTTTAATAGATATACATGTTCAGACCTTCTTTTCCTTTATTTTTAATAGAGAAATTCGTAAAATATAGGCATGAGTTTTTTTTATCGAAAGTACTTATAATTGTTTTTTTAAAAAAAAGGCAAAAAGGAATATATATTCAAAAACATCCACAACAAATAACATTACAAAATACAATAAAAAGATCACTTCCAAAAGCAACGGTTCAGTGGAAGGGAAAAAAATGACAAAGAACTATAATAAAACCCAAAGTAGCACTAGAAACAAAAACAAAAGAAAAGGAAAAAAGAAACAAAAAGTCCCTAAAGCTCCGACCCAAAAGATAAATGGTTAAGTGAGCAAAGTTGTCCCCAAGGGCATAGACGAGTTGGTAATAGGAAGAAATCCTCCGGCAATGCAAGTTCGAATCCCATGTTGGACAAATTTTCATTGAAATATTGTGGAGGTTTGTCCTGAGGTTTGGGTTTGAATCATGTTGGTTCTATCTTTATCATACGGGTGCATCCCTCAATTTACAACCCGTCTAATTAAGGGACCTCTGATACAGATGGGGTAGTTCTCTTCTCTCCCTCATCAAAAGTGAGCAAAGCTTAACGCCAGAACACACTAGAAGTCACTTTAATAAATAAATAAGGGATGCCACATAAGGAGGTTAAGATGGACCCCTAATTGTACTAGCCTAAGTGGAGTTTAAGCGGAGAAGCGGATAGATTAGCTGCAATAGAAAATGTCATTTTTTTATATATTTATTTCGAAATTGAAAAGATAAAATAAATTTATAAAAGATGAATTGAGTAAATAATCATTCAATTGACTATTGAAACGCATTATCGTAATAGCGTTCAACGAAAACTTCTCAAATTATGGAATAAATTCAAATATGAAGAATGGCATTATAGTCTTAGAAATTTTACTTTAAAATATCTTATATGCAAGTTTGTAAAAAACTAAGATCATTAGAAAATCAAATATGTAATGTGAATGTCTTTCATGAAATTTGTTGATATAATATATTTTGAATTTTATTAATATATTTTATATTTTTTATAACCACTAGTTATTCTTTATATGTGCATTTTAAAACAGACAAGAATAGAGAATGTTATATATCTACCAGGATAGTGACAAATGTACCCATTATAATTTAATTGAAGATGAGGGAAGGGGCGGGTAAGATATTTTCAAGCGTCGACAAAGTTGGAAGTAGAAAATATATCTTCGTATAGTAAAATTGTCATCCTAGAACTCGTCTATCCACTCCATATTTAGCCAGATTATCCGCAGCTATGTTGCATTCCCTCGGTATCTTTTTAATAGATAAGTTGAGGACTATTTTCTTTATTTTATACTTTGTAAATTATTTTTTGAATAATTAAAACTACTCAAACCACTTCTATACATGACATTTATGGTGAAAAACTGAAATCAACTAATTAGCATCAATTTTGAAAGGTAAAATCATTCAACACTATTTTCCTTCCACGAAAACTAATCTTCCAATTTTTTCTCTCTCGAATGCACGCCTATCTGCCTTGAACTCTTACAATAAAGTCCAAATTGTTATTCCAAAAAGTCCAAAGAGTGTTGTGCATTTGGGAGGGAATAGAAATTAGGGGAAGGAGTTTTTGGCGTTTGGATAGAGAAAAAGATAGTGTTGAAACATTTTTGTTCATCAATATTGGTCTTATTGAGTTAGTTTCGTTTTCCTATCGAGTTGTCTATGTATAAATGTGGTTGTGATGATTTTGATTGTTCAAAAATAATTTATGGATATAAAAAAAGAAAAACAAAGATTATGATAGTTTTTATGAATCAAAATAGTTTATCTTTATAAAAAAAAAAAGCAAAGATGATAAGTATTTTCGATAAATGAAAAAAAAAATGGTATATATTGCATATTTTCTTTTATAACAATAATTTCATTTCTTGACCTCAGATTTCTTTTTCTGTCTGTCGTATTTGTTTTTTTAAAAACAATACAAAATCAATAAATAAAACAAATACTCTTGTCTCTTTTGACTTTTATCAAGCACACTTCCTTTTCTAGGTAAGAAGATGACGGGAGACTAGGGATACAACTTTGATTGAAATAATTGTCAGTGGCATTATTTCCTAAAAAAGGAAAACAAAATTGTCAGTTGCATTAGAAAAGCTTTTATTTACAATGAAAAGGGCCAAAAAGCGTGTTGTGTAGTGGATCGTATCAAATTCCCTAATCTAAAAAATCTGGCAGTGGGACATGCCACAATTATTGTCATTTTTGTAATAAAAATCAAAAGGTCTGAATTCTTTTTTAATAGTAATTTATTTGAGGTTCCCGTGGGATTTCAATTTTTCTTTTTTCTTTTTTTATTTATTTTTATGAGTGGGTTTCTTGTTCAATCAATAATGCTTTCACTTTATCTCAAAATGCACATAAAAAAAATCTTCGAATCACCGAAACCAAACAAAACAGACCTCGATTTCTTATGGTTGAGTCATGACTCATGAGTGTATGTTAAAAAGAATGGCTATATTCTTTTAAAATATCCAAGTTGTTTAAAATTTTTACACACAAATAAATAATTTTTTAAAAAAAAGTTAAAGAGCTCTTGATCAAATTATTTATGGAGATACATTAGACAGTATTTCTATTTCATAATATAAACCATTTTAGAGTAACTTATCAGGGTATATGATATTTCTCCAATACTATCACCACAGGTCTAGCAGTCTAGGGAGTATCTCCGTTTCATTATGCTAGTTGGGAGCAGTTCCTATATCCCGTGCCAAGTCCAATGTGAAAAATAATACTTTATTTATTTTTAATTTTTTATTTTATTTTATTTTTTACATTAATTAAGAAAAAATATTTAATGTTATTAAAAATATTTAATGTTAATTAATATTTAATGTTTCTAAAATGTAATTACCATTTATAATTTCAAAATTATTTTAATACAGTTTTTAAATATAAACATTCTCATTTTAAATATGAATATTAGGGTAATATTATGTACAGTAGCAAAATACTGTAGCAATTTGGACGACAAAGACGACCACTTTTTTGTATAAAAGCTACAGTAAACCTTACGCGATTAGTATATAAGTAGATAATTCATAGAATAAGTCATTTTGTAAATTTCTATATGTAAATATTTGTCCAATACCACTAATATGTCTCTTTCCACTCTCGTCTTAAATGTTGTATGTACCCTTTGATTTCTTAAATTATTTGACTAAAAATTACTTTATTCATCATATTTCAATTATCTATTATTTATTTTTTAATTGTCTCATTTAAATAATTTTATTTTTAATTTTAATATACTCTTACTGAATCTTGAAATATAAAATTTAACTTTATGTTTTTATTTTTAGTTAGTTTATCTTAGAAATATGTTAAGTGTATATTAATATATGGAATGATAATGATATAAACAATTTGCTACATTAGCCAAGCCTTTTTTAGATAACAATTCATGTTTAACAAGCATTAGTTTTTAAACATTAATTCTTACACAAAGTCTAATATGACTAATTTTTTAAAATTGGAGCTAGTATCAAACTACCTCGTGAAAATGGAGCATAGTGCCGCCCAAATGCTTGTAGTTCCATTTTTTTATTATTATTTATAAATAAGTCATTTGATTAAATAGTAAACAAATTACACAAATAAAATTATAAATAAAAACTTATTATTTTAAAGATAATAGAAAATAAACCGCACACAATTCTAGCCTATACAGTTAACAAAGGTTGAATTTCAAACTCGGGACGCGTGGCTCGTCTAGGGATGCACAACTTACTCGCTCAATAATTGCATATTCACACAATTCGAGGGCTGCACATTGGGATAACCGATGAGGGATAGAATGGTCAAAGACCACAAAATCATCAATGATATATTAAGATATTTTGAATATTAATGTCACGTCAATTAATAATTAAAATATAAATTTATATAAAATGAATATTAAATAAATGAAATTTTGATTTTAAAAATTAATACATAATTTCAATAACTAATAAGATTATTCACATGTCATTTATTAAATTATAAATTTCTTAAAAATAATATTATTTATTTTAACAAGTTGAATAAGCATATCAAAAAAGATATTAGAAAATATCATAATATAATATTCCTTTTAATATATAAAAAAAATATGTTAGTATGACATTAATTCATAATATTTATATTAAAAATAAAAATTTAATGACATTATTAATTTTAATGTAGTGATAATCATTTTTTTTACATTAATATTATGCAATAAATGTACTTTATGCCCCTCTCCAAGTCTCATCCTCCTCTCCCCCACACAGTTAGTAGTGTTCTAGAATGGCCAAAAAAAGCAACTAACTATTTTTTGCTCATGATACTTTCTGGATATAAGTTAGACTGATCAGGTGTTGGATATTCTAATTTTAAGTTTTAACCCAATGTTCCCATTAGCTCTTGAGTAAATCGCAGGACGAATGTGTATCAACTAATCATATATTTAATTTAAGAAAAATATATTAATCTTATTTCAAAATATTTTAGTTCATTTTGAACATAAAAAAAAAAATGTTGGACAGGATTAAAAAAATAAAAAAAATCAATGTCAATAAATGACATGGCACAATTAGAAGAAATCACGTCTTGTTTAGATAGCACCATCGTGCGAATCGGAGGACAATATGTGGCAAAATGACGCACGTCAACATCAAGCCAAAACATGATCGTTTTGGTCTGCAAAAAAAAAAAAAAAAAAAAGAAGCCATGACACATTATCAAAACAAATCAGAAGCCAACACGTGGTGTCTGTGAAGAAGTAAGCTAGCAGCCGCAAGTTGAAGGAAATTGGGAAAATTACTATTTTGTCCCTAATTTTTATGTCTATAAATATCTAACTTATTTTTATTATTTATTTACCAATTTAGCTTCAATCTTTTATATTTCTTTTTCAATTTATTTATTTAATTATTATTTTCCTATTAATATAGTTTTCATAATTTTTATAATAAATTTTCAAGTCTTTTTGTAATATTTAGGAAATATATTATGTCCAAAAAATTTCAATATATTTGGAAAGTTTTATCTTTCAAATTCTTTTTCTAATGTTTATATATTTCGTCTTATATTTATTAAATATTCATTATGAGTAATTTTCTTTTGTTAGTAAGGATATATAATAATTCAAGTAGCATCTACTAGTTTAATTAAATTAATAGCAGAATTATATAATTTAAATTGTATATAATTTAAGGTAATTGTAATATACACTTTAATATTGATAATATCTTATTTACTTAATTATTTAATTGAGGATCATGTTGATAATGATATTTAATTAAATTAGAGATTAATTCGTTTGTGATAATCGTGATTAATCTAATTTGAAATGATAGGAATTTGATCAGGATTTCAAAATCAACTACTTAATAATGTTTTTTATCTATGATTAATCCCATGAAAATATAACTTAATACTAGTTTTTTTGCTAATACTTTTTATATAATTTGTATTCCATAAAATCCCTTTAAAATCTTTTTATAATTTCAAAACCACAAAATATTTCTTTTAAATATTGTTATTTTCTTTTAACAAAATATCTAAATTGTAATTTCAGTTTTTTATGATAGCATATAATTTTTTTTACATTTTCTAATTAAATTTATGTTGTAACATATATTAATTTTCTATATTCAAAAAAAATATTTTTTTGAAAGTGTCAATCTCCCTAGGATCACTGTAGCTAGTAGCTACTCCAAAGATAAAAAGAGTTAATTTAACTTCTGATTCAATTCCAAAGATTTTGCAAATTTATAAATCGTTTTACTCTATATTTTAAGGGTTAAAAATTAATTTAATTTAATTTTTTACTTTTATCAAATACTTATCGAGGAAATCAAATATTTAGAAAAAAAATGTACTAAGAGGTCCGATTTATCAATTTCTTTTATTGCCATTTCATTTTTTCATTTTAAACTTTGTTTTCAATATATATATATATATATATATTATACAAATTGAAATTATATTTTGCATAAATTGTACAATCTATTTTTCAAATTTTAGTAATTTCTTTTGAATATCTGTATAAATAATATAAATGACACAGTGACAATTAATTGAATACAATTGCAAATTATATAGATAAATGAGTGTTTATGGATATCCGTAAAACATTATATCCAAACAATTTAAACAATTTATAAATTGATCATAAATAATTTTGACTTAAGGGATTGATGTCCATTTAAATTTATTCAAATTGGGAGACTTCCTTATTCAATAAATAAAATTGACTTTAAAAAAAAACTATATACTTAAGGTTTATCTTAAAAAAATTATACTTCATATACAAAGTTTTTTCTTTTAAAGGGAAATACAAAGTTATTTTAAAATGAAAATTATCAAGACATATACTTTATATATAAGTTGTTTACTAATTTTGATTATTTTTTAAAATATCTTTACAATATATTTTTTACTTTAATTTTATAAGTAGCTTAGATAATTAGACTAAATAATGACTTTACTAGTAAAAGAATTATTCCATGTACTTTGTTCTAAAAGAAATTAAGAAAATTCATTGTAATTATTTATTTATTCATATTATATATATATATATATATATTGTTACGGAAAAATTAGGATTATTCCTAAATCTAAATTGGAAGATTGATGGCAATTTATTTTGAAGATAAAAAGATATGCTATATCTTTTTATGAGCTATCTTTGGAGATAAATCTTTATTGGTTAAAGATTAGGAAGTCTACATGGATAAGAATATTGGAAGATATTGAAGTATATCCTTGATTGATTCCTATTAGGAGAAGGACTGTTTGGAAGAGACTTCTAACTCTATATAAAGAGGATGTTCGTGCAGATTAAGTGTGAACCGAATGCAATCAGAGAAGAATGTGAATATTGAGAGAATCGGTTCAGAGGTTGTGAAACAATAATCAGTTGCACAATGCTGAGAAATTGCTGAGCAATAGTTCGAGTTTATTCTATGTCTATGAGTGCTTATTGGTGATACTCGAACAAGTAGAAGATTATTCTTTGTATTGAACAAGTCCCTTAGTTGTTGAAGGGCATTTTCGAGTTGACTACTTAATCAAGTTGTTGGATTAAGTAGTTTGTTGAATGGTGTGAAATCGAGGCTGTTTTATCAGCAATACTATAGTGAGGAGCTATAGTTATCGAGTGATTAGTTTGCAAGGAGTAGTCATAGGGAAAATTGTATTGAATCCCTTTGTACTTTTGAAGAGCAAACTAATCTGGGTGAGGGCCCCGCAGACGTAGACAAGAGGATTGTCGAACTGCGTTAACAAACGTTTTTGTGTGATTTACGTTTTGTTGAGTTGTTTTTCAGGTTAAGTCCTAGTTATAACTTCCAACGAGTTATAACTGACTGTTTGTATACTCAGCGTTTCTTTCAAGTGGTATCAGAACAGAGTCACCGACGTTGCAGTTGCTGCCAATTGGTGAGATTGTGGGAGAAACAGACGTTGAGTTATCAACATGAATACACAAGGATCACCTTCATCCAAGCCTCCTATTTTGACAAGTACGAATTATCCTTTCTGGAAATCTCGTATGTATGCTTACATCAGTGCACAGGATAACTATGCTTGGAGAGCAGTTTGAAAAACCTAAGAGGGGGGGGGTGAATTAGGTTTTAACCGATTTTTCCTTATTTAAATAAAACAAGCTTTCTAAGATAACAAATATCAAACACTTGGTGTTCAACCAAAGTATGAAAAGATGAGTTCAAGAAAAGAAGCAATGAACACAAAGATTTATAGTGGTTCGGTTTATCCAACAAAACCTAATCCACTACCTTGAGCTATCTACTCAAGGATTTCACAAAACCTTTCACTAATATAGTAAGAGAGAATACAATAGAGGCTCACCCAATTCCCTTAGGGTTTTACAA
The DNA here is from genome assembly GCA_019593545.1 of Apocynum venetum. Lineage (NCBI taxonomy): Eukaryota > Viridiplantae > Streptophyta > Magnoliopsida > Gentianales > Apocynaceae > Apocynum > Apocynum venetum. The sequence goes on along the minus strand of SRSM01000326.1, from coordinate 4,191,347 downwards.
CATAAACCTCTTAACCAACCAAGGTTCACTCAACACTTTGAGTTTTACAATATAACCTTGTCTACACACCTTTCTCTATTACAACAATTAATGAAAAAGAAGCTCTTAACACAAACACAGTTTTCTATGGTTCAAGGCTCACTCTAACCCTTAGAGTTTTAAGCTCAATGCAACCTTGAACAAATCAATCAAGATATGAATAAGAAGAGTTTGATATATGAAATCACCTTAATGTGAAGATATATCAATGTAAAGCATAAATACCTCTTTGAGTAATGTTTTCTTGTAAGTTGCTCAAGAACCCCAATGATTTTGTATAAATCTCACTTTGATGAATTTCACAATATGAATGTTAAGATTTGGTTTCAAAATAATCTCCAGAGGTTCTATGAAGTGTTAGGATCAGATTTTTGCTCAAAAAGTAATTGATATGAGTTGTTTAAACGATTGGGTATTTATATGTATGCACCAACGGTCATAAAAATGGCTGTTTGAATCCCACTCAGGAGAAGTGCGGTCGACCGCAAATCAAGAAGGTCGTCCGTACCATCATCCGCAAATGTTCCAGAGAACTCTGGACATCATGCGGACGATGAGCTCAAAAGTCCGGTCGACCGCTCCATCATCCGCAAGTGTTCCAGAGAACTCTGGACAGCCTGCGGACGATACTCTGAGAAGTCTGGTCGACCGCATGATTTGTGGTCGTCCACACTTTTGTCAGGTCGACCACAAATGCATTAAAACTATGCAGAACAAGTTCCCAAACAACTCTAAGAGTTTGCAAACTATATTTTATGAATTTTGAAGTATGTGCATGTATTTTGAAAATCATTTCAAATACCCAACTCATGTTTTATCTAAATGAAATGCATTTTGAAAATCATTTCACTCTTATTGAGCAACCTATAGAACTCATTACTCAAAGGGATAGACCTAGAGATAACCAAAGATAAATAAAGAATTAAAGCTACACCTCTAGATCCTATCTAATCCAGAAACGCTTATCTTCAATGCTTGACATCAAAAGCTCTTTCCTGAAGATTTGAAACTTTGATCTTGCAAGGATTAGATATATGAATCCTAAAAGATCATCACTAATACAATAAAGCCATTAGTCCTTATCAATGTTTGTCATTTAATCAAAACTAAGATATTAAAAGCTTTAAAGGCTTTCAATCTCCCCCTTTTTGATGATGACAAATATTGATGCAATGTGATGAATATAACAATTAAGTGCAAGGATTCAAAGTAAGGAAGAGTTTATAGAATATGTATCAAGCATTGTAAAATGCTCCCCCTTACAATATGCTAGGTATTTGTAAGATATCACATATAGCATATAACCATTTAGTTTGATGATATCAAGAAATATATAGAATGTAACATTTTTCGAATAAATATTGGATCTCAAAATGAAAGTATTCATTGTAAGTATATGAGATCACTTCCTAGCTTATATAGGCTTAAAGAAGCCTATTTTTCTACCAACCTCCGTATCCTCCTTCCTTCCAGATTTAAGAGCATATAGATAGACTATAAAAACATTTATAAAGCTCCCCCTATCAATATACATCAGTTTTGTAAAAAATTTGACAGAGTTTCCTTTGTAACTCTTATAAAATTCAATATCACAATACAAACTCAACAATGCAAAAGAGATGAGATAACACATAAAATCGCACATAAAGCCAACCCGGCCACCAACGCACAATTCCCATTCTCCTTCAATCTCAATATAGCATAAACTTAGAAATATATAACCTTTAAACCAAGGATAGCCATACTTAACCTTTTAGAGCTATTTCTCCTTTCTCTTGATTTTGATGAGTTTGAGCATTTAAGTTCATCTCAGAAATTCCTGAAACAAAAAAGTTAGTTTCACGACATTTATATATTGCAATCAACAGTAGTTTTTCTCCCCTTTTTGTCATCATTCAAAAAGAATGGATAGAAAGGATAGAACTAAGTTAATTTAAACAATAAGATCCCTCAACTACCAAGGAGTCATCATGGGGAAAGATATATAAAAAATAGAGTTAAGAATACAAACAAGAGATAAGTTGTCTGGATAAAACAAAAGTACAATAAGTGCAGAAAAAACACTATCTCCTAGGTCGTCGCATATAAACTTTTGCTGTGGAAGAGGATGGTCCAGTAGGCTGCTCATCAGGCGGGGGCATATCATGTGAAGGTGGTGGTGTAGAAACGTCAACCTGAATGCCATGTAGTGCCTCTAGATGAAATTTGATGTTGATGATCTCAATGCCATGGTACTCCACCCTTGATGCCAGGTCGTCGATCTTGGAGTGAAGTGTCTTGAAATGATTGTCAAATGTGCTAAACATGGAGCCAATCTGAGAAGAGATTTCTTCCAGGGCACCCCAAATGGCAGGTTTTGGAGTGGATACATCTTCCTCTCCAACTTTTTCTTTACCTTTTGCCCTCTTCAAATCTGGAGCCTCAAAAGGAACATCTTCTTCCTCATCTAGATGAAGTGATCTTTTCACTCCTTGTGAGTCTTCACCTTCGCCAGAAAGGTCGTCTTCATGAAGAATTATCGGTGGTTCTTTTCCCATCAACCTTGCTGTCTCCTTTGTTGCCACAATGATCTCTTCCGAAGTCATATTTTTCTTCAAATCCCATGTACCATTGAGACATAACGCTTGCATTCTTTTAAAAGAAGCAAAGTTGAACTTAGGCACATGTTTTGTCCCCTTCAGTTCTGGAAATGGGACGTTGAAATGGCGGAAAACTTTGGTTAATAACCGTCCATAGGGTAAGCTTTTCGGAACACCTTTGCCCTTCTCAATGGTAGCCATCATGTGGTGTACCATAATGTAACCAAAATCCACCCGGATTCTCTTTACCAACAAATACATAAGAAACATATGCATAAACGTGACAGTAGTCTTATGGCCTTCAGTGGGGATGAAGATGTTAGTGCACATATGATGAAGAATTCGATGTTCAAAACTAAACACATTGGCCTCTCTCTTGACTAAGTTTACAAAAGAGTTTCCTTTAGTAAATATCTTCTCAAAACCCTCAGTAGAAAAATCCTTATGATTTACTCTGTGATGAGTATTAAAATACTCAATCCCATCTATAGGTATCTCTAAGATTTCATCTAAACCAATGGAAGTAAATTTTATATCTATCCCATTGACCCTTGAAACAAAAAGAGTCCTTATAGTCATCTCTCCCTTCTTTTCTAATACCTCTTCAAGATTAGCATAAAACTGATATACAAGATCAGTATACAAGGATTCTTCATGATCAATTATATTATCCCATCCTTGCCAAGCCATATAGGTAAGAATTCTATCAAAGGGAAATTCATACCTATCAATGGTGCTCCCAGAAATTACTTGACGATTTTTGAGGTAATCATTGTAACGATCCTCATGATGCTTGCTCCTGAAGAGTTGAGAAGAAGCTTGCATGGTTCTCTTCTTCTTTGGAACATCTTGAACAATTTGTGTTTTCCCCTTGTCACTTTGAGTTTTTGCCATTTCTAGGGTTTTCAAATGCAGCAAACAAGGATATGTAGGATGAATGTATGAATTGGGGAAGAAATGAAGTGTATTTATGGTGGATTGTTCGTGGGTTATGAGAGTTTGAAAAGTTGCGGCTGATAAATGAAGAGGTGGGGATGATTGGAAAATGAAAAGTTGCGTCCGAAAGAGGCATATTTGTAACGGTCTACAGATGTGCGGTCGACCGGATCGTCGTCCGCAGTATCGTCCGCACCTTGATTTTTGTTACTCGGGAACATTTTCGGTCGATATGTTTAATCTGCGGTCGACCGGACGATTTGATAAGTGTATCGTCCGCACGTCCACTGGAACCTCTCCGGTCGATACTTTGAATCTGCGGTCGACCGGTCATCCTGTCATGATCATCCTCAAGTCCACTGTCTGTTCTGTGGATGATTATTTTCTAGCTTGCGGTCGACCGCACCTGCCAATGGTGTTATCCAAAACAATGCACAAAAGCATATATTTGACAGACTTCATAAAAACGCACAAGTTAGAAATCAAACGTACCAATGCCCAAAAGTTTTCTAAGTAAACAAAACCTTTTCTCAGCCAAAGGCTTTGTGAAAATATCAGCTAATTGATCATCCGTAGGAACAAACTCAAGAACAATATCACCTTTTAAAACATGATCACGTAAAAAATGATGTTTAATATCTATATGCTTAGTTTTTGCATGTTGTATAGGATTCTTTGTCAGATTTATGGCACTAGTATTATCGCAGTTTATAGTGGTACAATCAAAGTTCAAGCCATAATCTTGCAAGGTGGTTTTCATCCATAAAACTTGTGCACAACAGCTACCAGCAGAAATGTATTCAGCTTCAGTGGTAGAGAGAGAGACACAAGCTTGTTTCTTACTATACCAAGAAACTAAAGAGTAACCAAGAAATTGACAGTGACCACTAGTACTCTTACGTTCTACTCTACAACCTGCATAATCTGCATCAGTAAATGCTACTAGCTCAAAAGACATAGATTTAGGATACCACAAACCAAAATCTATTGTCCCCTTTAAGTATCTAAGAATACGTTTCACTGCAATCAAATGAGATTCTCTAGGAGATGATTGAAATCTAGCACATAGACAAACAGAGAACATAATATCAGGTCTACTAGCAGTTAAATACAAAAGACTACCAATCATTCCTCTGTATATAGTTTGGTCAATCATTTTACCATTCTCGTCTTTGTCTAATTTAATAGATGTGGCCATAGGAGTATCAATCTCCTTTGAATCAGCCATTCCAAACCTCTTCAGTAATTCTTTTGTATACTTGGCTTGGTTAATGAAAATACCTTCCTTTGCTTGCTTAATTTGTAATCCAAGGAAAAATGTCAACTCACCCATCATGCTCATTTCAAATTCATCCTGCATAGTCTTAGAGAAATCTTTGCACATATTTTCATTAGTAGCTCCGAAAATAATATCATCAACATATATTTGAACAATCAAAATATCATGAGCTTTATTTTTAATAAAGAGAGTAGTATCAACTATACCTCTAGAAAAACCTTTTTCAATAAGAAAATTGCTGAGTCTATCATACCAAGCTCTTGGTGCTTGCTTTAAACCATATAAGGCTTTGGAGAGCTTGTACACATGATTTACATATGATTCATGAATAAAACCAGGAGGTTGTTCAACATACACTTCCTCTTGAATGACACCATTTAAGAAAGCACTTTTGACATCCATTTGAAATAATTTAAAACCTTTAAAGGAAGCAAATGCAAGTAACATTCTAATGGACTCTAATCTAGCCACTGGAGCAAAGGTCTCATCATAATCAATACCTTCTTCCTGATTATATCCTTGAGCAACAAGTCTAGCCTTATTTCTAGTTACAATACCATGTTCATCAAGTTTATTTCTAAAGACCCATTTTGTACCAATAATAGTAAGATTTGAAGGTCTAGGTACAAGTTCCCATACTTTGCTCCTTTCAAATTGATTTAACTCATCTTGCATGGCAATAATCCAAAAATCATCATTAAGAGCTTCATCAATGTTCCTAGGTTCTAAATGAGATAAAAATGCAAAATCATCAACAAAATTTGTAAAAAATCTTCTAGTTCTTACCCTTTCATTTGGATCACCAATGATTTGATCCTTTGGATGATTGTGAACATATTTCCATTCTTTTGGAAGATCATACTTTGTTCCTTCTTCAAGTGAGATAGATTCTTGATTTTCAAGGACTTCTCTATTCTCATCCTTTGATGTTGAAGGATTTTCATTTGTTTGAGCAGCATCCTTATTTATTGACTTCAAAGGTATTTCTTGAATATCACCTTCAATCTCATTTCTTGGCAAATAGATGTTAGATTCATCAAAAACAACATGAATAACTTCTTCAATAATCATAGTTCTCTTATTATACACACGATAAGCTTTTCTTATTGAAGAATAGCCAAGAAATATACCTTCATCGGATTTCTTATCAAACTTACCAAGATTGTCTTTGACGTTTAAAACAAAACATTTACAACCAAAGACCTTGAAGTAAGAAATAGAAGGAGTTTTGCCAAACATAAGTTCATAGGGGGTTTTCTTCACAAGGGGTCTAAGAAGCACTCTATTTATAATATAGCAAGAGGTGTTTACAGCTTCAGCCCAAAAATACTTTGGCAAATTATTTTCACATAGCATAGAACGGGTCATTTCCTGTAACGTACGATTTTTCCTCTCAACGACACCATTTTGTTGAGGAGTTTTAGCAACAGAAAAATTGTGAGAAATTCCATTCTCATCACACAGTTTAGTGAAGTTAATATTGCAAAATTCTCTACCATTATCACTTCTAATGGAGATGAGTTTGCAACCTATGGTGTTTTGTACTTGTTTAAAAAGCTTGACAAAAGCTCCAAAAGCTTCATCTTTGCCCAACAAGAATAATACCCAAGTAAATCTAGAGAAGTCATCAACTATCACATAAGCATACAATTTTCCACCAAGGCTCATTGTCCTCATAGGACCAAATAAATCCATATGAACAAGTTCAAGAGGTTTTGAAGTTGAAACAATCTTCTTAGGTTTAAAAGAACTCTTGACTTGTTTACCATATTGACACGCATCACAAACACGATCTTTTTCAAAATGAATGGCAGGCAATCCTCTAACATATTCATGTTTAGATAAGTTATGCAAAGTATCCATGCTCACATGTCCTAACCTACGATGCCAAAGATAAGCATCATCATCTTTCAAAGCAAGACATTTAACATCTTGTTCAACTAAATCATCAAAGTAAAGATCATACATATTTCCATTTCTATTTCCAACAAAAACAGTTTTGTTAGAACAATCATTAATAATTAAACATGAATCCTTCTTGAAAATAACCTTATAACCATTATCACATAATTGACTAATACTAAGCAAATTATATTTGAGATTATCAATAAGAAGAACATCTTTAATAAAGGGAGAAGTACTTTTACCAACATTGCCAATGCCAATGATTTTCCCTTTCTTTTTGTCACCGAAAGTCACAAATCCTTCATCTCTTGGTTTGACATCATTAAGTATGGATGCATTTCCAGTCATGTGTCTTGAGCATCCACTGTCAAGAAACCATTTGTTCTCCTTTGTTTTCAATTGAAAACATACCTACACCAAAGATGTTAATAAGCCTTTTGGTACCCAAATTCTCTTGGGTCCATTGGGGTTAGTTCTTTTAATTACCCAAGTGCTTTTAGCACCATTCTCAATCTTTTTCTTCACATAACATCTAGTCACTTTATGACCATTTTTACCACAATAAGTACAACATATTTTTGAAGAAGTATAGACATGTGAATGATATGCATGAGATACTCTCTTATGTGTATGTGACACATGTGAGTGAGATAAACTCTCATGTGTGTGTGAGACATTATTATAACTATCATCAAAACCAAGACCTCTCTTATCATGAGTGAGTCTTTGCATACCAAGTAGTTTGTTCAAATTGTCTCTACCACATGTAAGTTTTTGCAAGCTAGCACTTAAATCACTCATTCTAATTTTCATGGCATCATAATCAATCATCATATCATCCAACTTCTTGTTTCTAGAAATAAGATCAACATTAGCATTCTCAAGAAATTTTACCTTATCATTTAAACCAATAACATTCTCATCAAGACAAATCTTTGTAGAAGTTAACAAGGCATTTTCATCGATGAGCCTAGTATTATCTAATGATAGCTTCTCTACTTGACATTTCAGGACTTTGTTTTTCTTGATAATCTTTTTCATTTCCTTATAGAGATTGGAGATGAATTCATCTCTATCAAACATGTCACAAATATCATCATCACTTTCATCATCAACTAAAGAAGGAGTTTTTGGAGTATTTACCTCATCTTCAATGGCCATGAAACAAACATTTGCATGTTCAGTTTGTTCTTCATCTTCACTTCCTTCTTGATCCCAAGTGCAAGCAAGTCCTTTCTTGTTCTTGGACTTGTACTTCTTTTCTTTCTCTCTTAATTTTGGACAGTCCGCTTTGAAGTGATTTGGACTTCCGCATTCATAGCATTGCTTTGAGTTGTTATTTGTAGATGTCGATGGCTTCTTTTTGAATTTGTTGAAATGTCCCTTTTTGAACATTTTCTTGAAGTTCTTCATGACAAGAGCTATTTCCTCATCATCCATTTCTTCCTCATCACTGGAAGATTCATTTTCGTTGTTCTCTTTAGTTTTGAGAGCAATTCCTCTTTTCCCTTTGTCTTCCACTTCTTGATCATTCAACCACTTCATCCTAATCTCATGAGTGAGAAGTGATCCAATAAGCTCTTCCACTGGTTTCTTCTTCAAATCATGAGTTTCCAACATAGCAGTGGTTTTGCCTTCCCAAGCCTTTGGTAAAGCATTGAGTATTTTCATATTTTGTTCTCCTATAGAATAAGACTTGCTAAACACTTTTAAACCGTTAATAATGTTAGTAAAGCGAGTAAACATATCAGTGATGTTTTCATTTGATTTCATAGTGAAAAGTTCATACTCCCTTGTAAGCATACCAAGTTTTGTTTCCTTTACTTGGTTTGTACCTTCATGAGTCACTTCAAGTAGTCTCCACATTTCATGTGCAGATTCACAACATCTTACCCTGTTATACTCATTCATATCAAGTGCACAAGTAAGAGTGTTCATGGCAAGAAAATTAAGAGTCATTTTCTTTTTATCTTCATCATCAAATTCCTCAGAAATTCTATCAATCTTTATACCATCAACAACTTTGAAAGGAACATAGGGACCATTTTCAACAATATTCCATAATTCATAGTTTAGAGAAGATATATAGATTCTAACTCTATTTTTCCAGAAATTATAGTTTGTGCCATTCAACAAAGGAGGTCTAGTAGTAGAGTAACCTTCTACCATCATATTGTTATCTAGATGAGCCATAGAATCTTTGCTTCAAGGATGTTAAGCCTTATCAACAAGAAGACCTGCTCTGATACCAATTGAAAAACCTAAGAGGGGGGGGGGGTGAATTAGGTTTTAACCGATTTTTCCTTATTTAAATAAAACAAGCTTTCTAAGATAACAAATATCAAACACTTGGTGTTCAACCAAAGTATGAAAAGATGAGTTCAAGAAAAGAAGCAATGAACACAAAGATTTATAGTGGTTCGGTTTATCCAACAAAACCTAATCCACTACCTTGAGCTATCTACTCAAGGATTTCACAAAACCTTTCACTAATATAGTAAGAGAGAATACAATAGAGGCTCACCCAATTCCCTTAGGGTTTTACAACATAAACCTCTTAACCAACCAAGGTTCACTCAACACTTTGAGTTTTACAATATAACCTTGTCTACACACCTTTCTCTATTACAACAATTAATGAAAAAGAAGCTCTTAACACAAACACAGTTTTCTATGGTTCAAGGCTCACTCTAACCCTTAGAGTTTTAAGCTCAATGCAACCTTGAACAAATCAATCAAGATATGAATAAGAAGAGTTTGATATATGAAATCACCTTAATGTGAAGATATATCAATGTAAAGCATAAATACCTCTTTGAGTAATGTTTTCTTGTAAGTTGCTCAAGAACCCCAATGATTTTGTATAAATCTCACTTTGATGAATTTCACAATATGAATGTTAAGATTTGGTTTCAAAATAATCTCCAGAGGTTCTATGAAGTGTTAGGATCAGATTTTTGCTCAAAAAGTAATTGATATGAGTTGTTTAAACGATTGGGTATTTATATGTATGCACCAACGGTCATAAAAATGGCTGTTTGAATCCCACTCAGGAGAAGTGCGGTCGACCGCAAATCAAGAAGGTCGTCCGTACCATCATCCGCAAATGTTCCAGAGAACTCTGGACATCATGCGGACGATGAGCTCAAAAGTCCGGTCGACCGCTCCATCATCCGCAAGTGTTCCAGAGAACTCTGGACAGCCTGCGGACGATACTCTGAGAAGTCTGGTCGACCGCATGATTTGTGGTCGTCCACACTTTTGTCAGGTCGACCACAAATGCATTAAAACTATGCAGAACAAGTTCCCAAACAACTCTAAGAGTTTGCAAACTATATTTTATGAATTTTGAAGTATGTGCATGTATTTTGAAAATCATTTCAAATACCCAACTCATGTTTTATCTAAATGAAATGCATTTTGAAAATCATTTCACTCTTATTGAGCAACCTATAGAACTCATTACTCAAAGGGATAGACCTAGAGATAACCAAAGATAAATAAAGAATTAAAGCTACACCTCTAGATCCTATCTAATCCAGAAACGCTTATCTTCAAGGCTTGACATCAAAAGCTCTTTCCTGAAGATTTGAAACTTTGATCTTGCAAGGATTAGATATATGAATCCTAAAAGATCATCACTAATACAATAAAGCCATTAGTCCTTATCAATGTTTGTCATTTAATCAAAACTAAGATATTAAAAGCTTTAAAGGCTTTCACAGTTGTTAGTGGATGGACAGAACCAGTGGAGACTGAAACTACTGCTTCAGGTGTCATTGTTACTATGGCAAAAACTCCAGATAAGTGGACTGAACTTGAGCACGGCATGTGTCATGGAAATTTCAAAGCATTGAATGCCATATTTGGAGCTGTTGATCAAGACCAATTTAGACATATTCAAGGATGTAAACTTGCAAAGGATGCATGGGAAAAACTAGAGATCATACATGAAGGTACTGAGTTGGTTCGTGATGCAAAACTCCAACAGTTAAATGTTGCCTTTGAAGATCTGAAGATGAAAGAAGATGAAACTATCGATGAGTTCACACTCAAACTCAGAGATATGTCAAATCAAGCGTGTGGATTGGGACAAAGTTGGGATGAATCTAAGCTTGTCAAGAAATTGCTTAGATCCTTACTCAAGAGGTTTATTCCAAAAATTGCTGCTTTGCAAGAGATCAAGAAGACCGATGACATCAAGTGGGATAATTTGGTTGGCTCTTTACAATAGTTTGAGACTCAATTTTACAGTCGTAAAGAATCAAAGGGAATTGCATTAGTTGCTGAAGCTATGAAAGGACTTAATGAATCAGATTTGGATGATGATGAGAAAATTGCATTGATTACCAAGAATATCTCAAAATTTCTGAAAAGAAGGAATCTAACAAAGAAGGGTGATAAAGGCAAGTCAAATTGGAAGGAAAAGAGATCATCAAAACCCAGAGAAGATAAACGCAACTACCCAAATGAGGATAAGTCTGGAGAGAAGAAGAAGAATTTGTCAAAAATTCAGTGCCATGAATGTCATGGTTATGGGTATGTTCAAGCTTTTTGTGGAAATAAATTTATGAACCAACAAAAAGAAAAGTCTTTGAATACTTCTTGGAGTGATGATAGTGGGAATGAAAGTAATAATGATGAGCAGCAAGATGATGATGTGAGCAATTTTGTTGCGTTCACTGCTGCAGTTGTAACTGAGGGTACAGTTGAAACTGGTAGAACAAGCATTGAAACTGACAACTTGTGTGTCACTAATGAAGCAGAAGCTGACACTGATGATGAAGTTAGTGACGCTAATATTGATGAATTGGAATTTGCCTATGAGAAGCTTGGTAAGGAATATGTTGAACTAAGTAAGAAATACACCTTGCTCAGAGAAGGCTATATGAAGTTGAAACTGGAGAAGAATGCACTGGAAAAGGAGCTATTTCAGCAGAATGAGGAGTATAAAGTCACAGAATCAAAACTCAGAGAAGCAGAAACTTGTATCAACCGTTTGAATACTGGAAAGGCAAAATTGGATGAAGTTATGTCATTTGGGAGGTCACCACATAATAAAGCTGGATTGAGGTATCAATCAAATCAAGGACAAGGTACTGTAGCTGTTCAGAAAAGAAATCAAAGAGCTGTTCATACTCGAGTTGCAGTTCAAACTACGGTTGGTGCAAAACATAAGGTATTCAATAAACCTATATGTTTTTATTGTTCAAGAACTGGTCATATCCAATATACTTGCAAAGTTAGATATTCTGATTTGTTGAGTGGAGTAAGCTTGATATATCCTAAACAGAATCAGAAATCTTTAAAACCCTTGATGAAAAAGATGTGGGTTAAAAAACAAGATTATCTAGTCTTTGCTGCACATGTTGCTTTTTCAGTTTGTACTGATGATGTATGGTATCTAGACAGTGGATGTTCTCGTCATATGACTGGTAGTAGACATCTGCTTACAAATTATAAAGCTTGCTCATCTGGTCATGTTACTTTTGGTAATGGTGCTAAAAAGAAAGTTGTTGGTAAAGGAACTCTCAATGTTGATGGTTTGCCTCCGTTGGAAGGGGTGTTGCATATTGATGACATGAAAGCAAATCTGATTAGCATAAGTCAGCTTTGTGATGAAAATTATTTGGTGAGTTTTAACAAAAACAAATGTATTGTTAATAATGAGAGTGATGATTGCATATTAACTGGAAGTAGAACAATCAACAACTATTATAAGACAGATGGTACTCGGAGATGTTTGTTAAGCACTTCAGATGAGTTTGATTTATGGCATCAACGATTAGGGCATGTTAACTTCAAACACTTGAGAAATCTGAGACATCTTAATGCTGTACGAGGAATTCTACAAGTCAGAAATGCTGTCAAAACTGTTTGTGGTCCATGTCAGTTGGGGAAGCAGTTGAGAACCTCGCACCAGAAGGGAACCGCAGTTTCAACTAGCCGCCTGTTAGAACTGATGCATATGGATCTTTTTGGTCCAATGCAAGTGGAAAGTTGCAGTGGAAAGAAGTATGTATATGTAATTGTAGATGATTTCTCAAGGTACACATGGGTTGATTTTCTAAGAGAAAAGTCAGATGTTTTTGGTTCATTCAAACGACTTTGTGTTCGGCTGCAAATTGAGAAGAGTTTGACCATTGATCGAGTTCGAAGTGATCATGGACGGGAGTTTGAAAACAGATTTTTTACTGAATTTTGTGAAGAATTTGGAATTAAGCATGAATTCTCAGCTCCAAAGACACCACAACAAAATGGTGTAGTGGAGAGGAAGAACGGAACAATTCAGGAAATGGCCAGAACTATGTTGCATGGAAATAGGGTTGCACAACAATTCTGGGCAGAGGCAGTAAATACCGCTACACACATCATCAATCGTATTTATCTAAGGCCAAATACAAACAAGATTGCATATGAACTTTGGAAAGGTAAGAAGCCTAATCTTTATTATTTTCATATCTTTGGCAGTGCTTGTTATATATTGAATGATCGTGAATATCTTGGCAAATTTGATGCAAAAAGTGATGAAGGAATATTTTTGGGATATTCTTCAAATAGTCGTGCTTATAGAGTTTTTAACAAAAGAACCAGAGTAGTTCAAGAATCTGCAAATGTGATTGTACAAGACTATGAAGCTGAAAAGATGATTGAAGAAGATGATGATAGAGATGATGTCCAACACACAAAGAAAAAAACAACAGTTGAAACTGAGGCGGATCAAACTGAAACAACAGAATCAGAACTGGTGCCAGAAATTACTGATAGACAACCCTCATATAAAGTGAAGAAAAATCATCCTCAAGATGCAATTATTGGTAACTGGGAGGATCGTATTCAAACTCGAAACAAGCCTAGATTGAATTATAGAGAGATGGTTCAGTTTGCTTGTTACACATCAACACTTGAGCCAAAGAAAATAGATGAAGCTTTGAATGATGAATTTTGGATTGCTGCAATGCAAGAGGAGCTTGAACAATTTGAAAGGAATGAAGTATGGACATTGGTTCCACGATCAAATGATTTAAATGTCAGTGGTATCAAGTGGATTTTCATAAACAAAACAGATGAGATGGGAAACATAACTCGAAACAAAGCAAGACTGGTTGCTCAAGGTTACACTCAGGTGGAAGGAATTGACTTTGATGAGACATTTGCTCCTGTAGCAAGATTGGAATCTATCAGATTGCTAATTGCAGTTGCAACTGTAATGAGTTTTAAGTTGCAGCAGATGGATGTGAAGAGTGCTTTTCTGAATGGATATTTGAATGAGGAAGCTTATGTGGAACAACCAAAAGGGTTCATTAATCCTGAATTTCCAGATCATGTTTATAAGCTAAAGAAGGCTCTTTATGGTTTAAAACAAGCACCACGTGCATGGTATGAAAGATTGACTAAGTATCTCTTGTTGAAAGGATACAAAAGAGGTGGAGTTGACAAAACCTTGTTTATTAAAAGGTCTGGAAGAGAAATTATGATCGCACAAATCTATGTAGATGATATTGTTTTTGGTTCAACATCAAATGAGCTTGTTGCTGAATTTGTTGATTTGATGCAAAAGGAGTTTGAAATGAGTATGGTTGGTGAACTGACCTTCTTTCTAGGTCTTTAGATTAAACAGTTGAAGGATGGAATATTTGTGTCTCAAGCAAAGTATGCTACAAATTTGGTGAAGAAATTTGGGTTACAACTGAGTAAAGCAGTTAGATCTCCCATGTCCATAAATGAAAAGTTAACTAAAGATGAAAAGGGGAAGTCAGTAGATCAACATCAATACAGAAGCATGATTGGAGGTTTATTATATCTGACAGCAAGCAGACCGGATATTCAATTCAGTGTGGGAATTTTTGCAAGATATCAGTCAAACCCAAAGGAGTCTCATGTGAAAGCAGTAAAGAGAATATTGAGGTATGTAAATTCCACTCTCAATTATGGAATTTATTTTACTAAAGATACAAGTTCTGTTTTGGTATGATACAGTGATGCAGATTGGGCAGGAAATGGTGATGATAGAAAAAGTACTTCTGGTGGAAGTTTCTTTCTGGGCAACAATTTGGTCTCATGGTTTAGCAAAAAACAGAGTTGTATCTCTCTGTCCACTGCTGAAGCAGAGTATATAGCTGCAGGAAGTTGTTGTACTCAACTTCTTTGGATGAAACAAATGTTGGAGGATTATAGTATTAAACAGAAAGAATTGATCATGTATTGTGATAATCAAAGTGCTATCAACATCAGTAAGAATCCGGTTCAGCATTCTAGAACGAAGCACATTGACATTCGTCATCACTTTATCAGAGACTTGGTGGAACAGGGAGTTGTAACTGTGGAGTATGTTGAAACTGGGAAACAGTTAGCAGATATATTTACGAAGCCACTTGAACCAAATCGTTTTGAAGAATTGCGGAATTCTTTGGGCGTGTGTCAGATGTAGATTGAGAATTTTGTAAACCGTGTAAATAGTTGTATCAGTTGGTTGAATGAGTTTGATTTATTTGTTTTTGAATTTAAAAAAAAAAGGGAAAGGAAGAGGGGTTATAACGGTTGGATTTTATTGGGAGGAAATCTTTCAATTAAGAGGTGCGAAAATTAAGGAGTCTGTTCGGTGTGTTTAAATTGATTGAGCATTCACAATTGTTCTATCAATTGCATCTTGCAGTCAAAGTTCAGACTCTCTTTCTCTCTTATAGCAAGCATATTATTTCGGTTTTCTTTCTCTCTGAAAAACCCTAGTTGTTGTTTCTTTCTTTTACATCAATGGCGAAAACCAGAGGATCATCACAATCTCAATCTTCCGAAGTTCAAGCAAAGAAGAAATCCCCTGCAAGAAAACAAGGACATCTAAGAAACAACTGGAAGAAGTTGTCCCTCCTCAAGATCAAGAAATTCTGGTATCGATTACTCAACCATCACAAGTTGAAGAAACTGGCACTCACAAAGTTTCGAAGAAGAAGGAGAAGGTTAGTCATGCCAAGAAGTCATCTTCTCTGACCACTCCTTCGAAACCCTCAGGTTCCTCTTCGTCCACCACAAAGACGAAGAAAACCAAGAAGAAGAAGAGCTCTCTACCTACGATTGCGGAGTCCTTGGAAGATGCAACTGAAGCTGAGGCTGAACTTCATCATTCTGATGCGGAATCCCCTGCACAAGATGACTCCAGTGACAAAGATTTCTCGGATGGTGGCAATGGTGAGTCTGAACCAGAATCTCCTGCATCTAATGTTCCAGGTATTTCTGAAACACTGCCTTCTGAACCGGTTGTTGAGTCTACTGTTGGTATTCAAGAGTCAGTTACAACTGGAAAGAAAATTATTTTTGAGAGTGAAATTTCTAAAAGAAGAACAAAGGCTAGAGCAAATAGGGGTGATTTTAATCTGTATGCATCAGATGAAGACATTGTTGAAAAATCTGATAGTAAGAGAAAGTCAAAAGATAAGGGCAAAAGAAAAATCACTGAAACGATTCCGGTTGTGCCTGAGAAGAAGTCTAAAGTGTCTGGAAAGAAAGTAATTGAGAGGTTTCAAGATACTACAAAATCTGAAAGATGGTCAAACTTCAAAACTCGTATGTTGTTGCTGGAGAAACTTATTGATAGGTCATCTTTTGAGAAATATGATATGATAGAATTCTTTCAGAATGCTCGATTAATGACTGCTGGAGAATTTGCTACAAGATATATTACTTCTGTTGTTACAGAATTTTATGCAAATTTAGATAATGCAATTTGTGATGAAGACAGTGAGTCCTATCACAAGGTATTTGTTCGTGGAAAGTTGATTGAGTTTTCGCCAAGAATAATTGCTGACAGGTTGAATCTGCCATTTTATCCCTCCATTCAAGGCAGTGGTTTGCAATTGGTGGAGGATTTGGATATGGTGATCAAAGAAATCACTGGTGGGCAAGTTCAAACTTGGCCTGAAATGGGACTGGTGCAGTCAGCTTTACTTGTTGGGCAGTATTCTGTGTTTAATAAGTTTTCTCTCTTCAATTTGATGCCATCAGGGAATATTACTTGGGTTAAACCTGATCGAGCTAAGTTAGTTTATGCCTTGGGAAATGGTGTAAAGATTAATCTTGGTCAGCTTATCTTTGATAGCATACTAACATATGCCAATCTGAAATCAGGTACTTCTTCTATGTGTTGTCCCTGTTTGATAACAGAGATTGTCTTGCAGAATGAAGTTGTTCTTGGTCAGGCTGATGTGGAGCTTTCAAATATTAAAAATGTGCATCGGATAACCAAGAGAAGTTTGCAAGGATCTAAGGCTGGTATTCTGAGTACTGCTCCTCCTCCTCTAACTGTTGATGATGATTCTGACAATGAGGATATTGCTGCAGTTGATGTTCAAGACAGGTCATCCACGAGTGATTCTTCTCTGGCAACTCAAGTGAACCATCTTGCTGCTGATTTTATTTCTTTTAAACAGGATATGAGTCAGAAGATGGACAAATTGTTTGAGCTTTTGTCGAAGAAATCTTGAAGTCTTGGCATTTGATTGTGACCAAAAAGGGGGAGTAGTTAGTTGAGACAAATTTTTTTAGTATGGATGACTGTAACTGCATATTGAGTATATTGCGTATTCTGTATATAATTCTGCTTATCAGTTCTATCTGATGTTAACTGCTCTTGTGATTGATTGATGCTGAAATGTTGTTTTTCCAAAGATACAACTCAGGGGGAGTTTTAACTGGTGAGATGCTGTGCTTGATCTCAATGGTGTTTTTGTTCAAAATAAAATGCCAAGGGGGAGATTGTTACGGAAAAATTAGGATTATTCCTAAATCTAAATTGGAAGATTGATGGCAATTTATTTTGAAGATAAAAAGATATGCTATATCTTTTTATGAGCTATCTTTGGAGATAAATCTTTATTGGTTAAAGATTAGGAAGTCTACATGGACAAGAATATTGGAAGATATTGAAGTATATCCTTGATTGATTCCTATTAGGAGAAGAACAAGAATATTGGAAGATATTGGAAGATATTGAAGTATATCCTTGATTGATTCCTATTAGGAGAAGGACTGTTTGGAAGAGACTTCTAACTCTATATAAAGAGGATGTTCGTGCAGATTAAGTGTGAACCGAATGCAATCAGAGAAGAATGTGAATATTGAGAGAATCGGTTCAGAGGTTGTGAAACAATAATCAGTTGCACAATGCTGAGAAATTGCTGAGCAATAGTTCGAGTTTATTCTATGTCTATGAGTGCTTATTGGTGATACTCGAACAAGTAGAAGATTATTCTTTGTATTGAACAAGTCCCTTAGTTGTTGAAGGGCATTTTCGAGTTGACTACTTAATCAAGTTGTTGGATTAAATAGTTTGTTGAATGGTGTGAAATCGAGGCTGTTTTATCAGCAATACTATAGTGAGGAGCTATAGTTATCGAGTGATTAGTTTGCAAGGAGTAGTCATAGGGAAAATTGTATTGAATCCCTTTGTACTTTTGAAGAGCAAACTAATCTGGGTGAGGGCCCCGCAGACGTAGACAAGAGGATTGTCGAACTGCGTTAACAAACGTTTTTGTGTGATTTACTTTTTGTTGAGTTGTTTTTCAGGTTAAGTCCTAGTTATAACTTCCAACGAGTTATAACTGACTGTTTGTATACTCAGCGTTTCTTTCATATATATATATATCAGGTCAAGTTAAATTGTTCATCTTTCTATTTTTTTATGGAAATGATTATTACAGTAAAAGAAGTGCCTACAATTATGGTAATTGAGAATAATAACAATGATAATTGTTACATATAATGTTATATAGGAGAAAAAAAAATCTAATTTTCATGTAAAAAAAAGTAAAGAAAGTAAAAAAAAAGAAGACATATCACGAGAATTTTGGCTTTTCTAATTCAAATTGAATATTTTCATATTTATTTTATGATTTTTAGAATTAAATGTTCAATACAAAGTTTTTTCTTTTAAAGGGAAATACAAAGTTATTTTAAAATGAAAATTATCAAGACATATACTTTATATATAAGTTGTTTACTAATTTTGATTATTTTTTAAAATATCTTTACAATATATTTTTTACTTTAATTTTATAAGTAGCTTCGATAATTAGACTAAATAATGACTTTACTAGTAAAAGAATTATTCCATGTACTTTGTTCTATAAGAAATTAAGAAAATTCATTGTAATTATTTATTTATTCATATTATATATATATATATATATATATCAGGTCAAGTTAAATTGTTCATCTTTCTATTTTTTTATGGAAATGATTATTACAGTAAAAGAAGTGCCTACAATTATGGTAATTGAGAATAATAGCAATGATAATTGTTACATATAATGTTATATAGGAGAAAAAAAAATCTAATTTTCATGTAAAAAAAAGTAAAGAAAGTAAAAAAAAAAAAAGACATATCACGAGAATTTTGGCTTTTCTAATTCAAATTGAATATTTTCATATTTATTTTATAATTTTTAGAATTAAATGTTCAATATTAAAATATAAAATTTTGGTTTCAAGTTATTTTAGTATTAAGATTAAAAAAAATTGATTGAATATAAATGTAGATAATAAAAATTACACCAATGAACTTAATTAATATAATTACAATTATATGAATAAATGGATGTCCATGGATATCCATAAACCATTTAGATCCAAACCATTTAAACCATTTATAAGTGGATCATAAATGGATTAATATCCATTTAAATTTATCAAAATGAATTTGGACATCTAGCACATATAGTTAATTTGACAGCCGATAAGATAGGTTCATGTGTCTTAAGCACCCTTAATCAAAATTATGATTTTTTAAAATTCAAACTGTTTTGAAAAAAATTAGAAAAAGACAAAAGTGATAAACTCGGCTCAATAATTGCATATTCACACAATTCCATGTAGATAGGGGCTAGAATGGTCAAAGACCACATAATCTCAAATGCTCTGTTAGATTGGCGATGATAAACTGTTTTGCTCAAAGACCTTTACTGGCTCCTCACCACACAAGAATAGCGTTGCTGCACAATTGCCAAAAATGGCAATAACTATTTTTTGACAGGACATGGCACACGGGATTCGGGCGGCATAATTTGGCCACAGGGAAAGCAACCGGCTAATGCGACAGGTCCCACGCGCAATAACTCTAGGGATCATGACCCGGGCCTTTTTTGTACTTGTATCGCTGTTTAAATTAAAAAAACAAATTCAATTATACAAAAAAATTTCCATTCTATTGAATTTTGAAATTCCCTAAACACTTCAGTTTTTTTTTATTCTTATAAAATAAAATAATGTTATTAAATGATTAATTGGTGACTTTAGTCCCTGAACTTTTTATTTTTTTTATAGATATTGTCCTTAAACTTTTAATTTTCAATTTGTTTGACTTTGTTTTTGGTTTTGATCTTTACTTTTTTTTTTTATAAAAAAAATTTGGTCTCTAAATTTTTTATCTTTTGTATATTTTGGTTCCTAATTTATTTATTTTTTCCTGATGTGATCATTTTTTGGACAGATAATTCTTTCACACTTCAATTCTTCATGAGTTTGTTTTTATGAATTAAAAATATTTATCTATTCTAGTAACTGAAAAGATGAATTTTCAAATTTTAAATGTCAAAAAAAGGATCAAATTGTGAAAAAATTAATAAATTAGGGACCAAATATGCAAAAGATAAAAAATGTTACGGACCAAATTTTTTTAAAAAAGAACTAAGGACCAATACAACCAAAAAAATTGAAAATAAAAATTAAGGATCAAATGATAAAAAAAGTTAGGGACTAAAATCACCAATTACTATTAATTAATTCATTATTCACATGTTATATAAACTATAAATTTCTTTCCCATTCAACTTTTAAAATTTCAATTTATATGTCTATTCGTTCAGTTCAGATTTATCAAAATCAAATTAAAACTAAAAATTTAAAAGAGAAAATTGAATGCACAACCTAAACTCGAGTAATATATAAATCCCCATTTCAACAAGAAGAAGAAAATTGTTTTTTTTTTTCCCAAAAAAGAAGAAAATATCAGAACGGACAAAGACCATCACTTTTGAGACCTGTTTCAGCTGGCAATTCCCATGGCTCGACCCACATGAATCCCATAGCCATCAATTGTGGCATGGATTAATACGGGAGTTAATAAAAAAAATCAAGAACAATTATAGACCATACATAAAATAAAAAATTTAAATTACATTTTCTACTCTTTTTGTCACTCTTATAATTTTTTTCTTTTTTTTTACACAATTTTAGATATATTTTATAATTTGTTTTCAATATTATCGTTTATTGGCATTATTATCTCTTCAATATATAATCTATTTCATATTCCTAAAATCTCTATAAAAAGATACTTCTCTCTTCAATCTCTCTAATTCATCTCGTAAAGAGACAATAATTAAAAAGGGCGGAGTGAATAAACTCCACTTCAGGAAATTCAAAATTTCTTAATCCGTGTAAAAGTTCTTCCAGTGAGACGTATAAAAAATGACAAAGGAAATATTAATTGCACTTGTATGGAATAGGTAATTCTCTTGTCTTATAAATTAAGCATTACTCTTGGCAGTGTAAAACATCAAATTTTCCTGAGTCTCCGAGTAAAATCTACCATAGTTGAAAGAAAGCTCTCTAGAAATGGCTATTCGTTTACCCACCAATTTGCATGTTCTAGATTTCCGCAACATTGGCCACAAAAAACCAGGCATGATCAGTTGTAGGCTCAACACCTGCACCCAGGCCCGGGCTGCTCTTCAGAACCATAGCCACTTTGTGATGTCCGATGACCACAAAAATATTTCTCCAAAGCTAAAGGAGGAGTATGTTTATGATGCCAAAGTGGCCACTCAGCCACCCACCAATGTTATACCTGCTTTGGATCTGACCAATATTGCCCACCTTAAACCGGGCACCAGTGCTCGGCTCTCTGCATGCAGGGATGTCCGGGATGCTTTGGAGGAACATAGCTGCTTTCTGGTGTCTTATGACAAAATTTCTTCAAACCTCAAGGAGGATGTTTATCGTGCCATAAAGGAATTATTTGACCTCCCAACAGAGAAAAAACACAAATATAATTCAGTGAAACCTGGCTTGGGTTACTTCTTATCTCCCAGAGATCCCCTGTTCGAAAGCATGAATGTCCTTGACACAAGAAACGTAGAAACTGTTGAAGATTTCATAAATTTCATGTTGCCCTCTGGAAATGAACAACTCGGGTAAATTATTGTTGTCTCTTTTTTTTATTTTTTATTTCTTCTTATTTTGAATACCTTCTGTTCATCCATTCAAATTTGGATATATAAAATATTTAATTAAAAAAAAGAATTATGAAGATTCTTTTCTTTTGAAAAAAATATTAAATATTCTTGTTATTGATATAGTTAATAGTAATACCAATTTCAGATATAAAATATGTTTATTTTAAAAATTTTAAAATTAAATTTAGAACATTTTAAAATAAAAATTTTAAACGTCCAATTTTGATCACATTAATATATTATAAAATTATCCATCGATTGTTCATATTATTTTACTTACAGGAAAAACTTGGATTACTATAGAAAGCAGGTGGAAGAACTGCAAGAGATCATAATGAGAATGGTATTTGAAAGCTATGGCGTTGAGAACTCTTTTGACTCCCACAAAGAATCAACTGTCTACCTTTTCAGAGTAAATAAATATAGAGTGCCGGAGATGAATATCAAGAAACCTGGTCTAGGACTATCAGTTCATACAGACCTCACCTTCGTAACCATACTCAGTTCAAGTCAGGCTCAAGGTTTGGAAATCAAAGGAAAAGACGGTAACTGGATTCCAGTTTATTGCCCTCCATCTTCTTTTGTGGTCATCACCGGTGACGCAATGCAGGTAATTCCATTGATTCCGACACTACTTTTTACTCGTATTCGTAAAAAGATAAAATCCGAGTGAGATCACGCAACTCAATGGAATATGTCGGCTAATAAAATATACAAATAGATGAATTCATGGTATCCAAACCAAAAATGCCTTTTCAATTCCGGATTAAAACACGGTCTCAAAATATGTTTTTGTAACTTTATATATGAATTATACTCAATCAAATAAATAATATTCATGCCTCAAAATATGTTTTTATAATTTTATGAATTATACTCAATTAAATAAATAATATTCTCTCTTGTGGGATTCTAATTGTGGTTGAACAATAATTAAGATAATTATTGAAAATGATAATTATAAGTTATTTTTATTTAATAATTAATGTGTATATATATATATATTAATTCTTATAAAAAACATGAATTCTTCAATATATATTTAACAAATTCATTCAAATTATTTATTAATAATAAATGCATAATTATAAAAGTACATCTTAAAATTAGAAACTAGAAAGTTGAAATATCATTTTTTTAAAAAAAATATAAATAATTAAAATAAAAAGGATGAAATATTTTTTTATTATATTTTAATTAAAATTACAATTTTTAATAATTTATTAACTATATTATATATTATTATTAATAATACATGATTTAAAATATATAAATTAATTTTTAATAAAAAATTATTATTTAAATATGAATTTATTTAAAAAATAAAATAAAATAAAAAATACTTTTAAAATTCAATCCATATATGTATGTATTCTTTTTCCTTTCATATACTCTCACTTTCTTCTTTTCTTTTATCGAAATCCTCTAGTTCGCAATCATTTTCAGTCCAAGAGTTCAGCACGCGAATAGTAGTTTGCAGACTCTGACTATTAATTAGTTATAGATGGTCTAATCCAACCTTTTTTTTTATGTAGTATTTTGAACAATAATCGAACGTGATCCTTTTAAGACATCAACAAATATCTTACCGTTTCTAACTATGTTCATATGCTACCTCTTTAATTTCACAGGCGTGGAGCAATGGTAGAATTCGTTCTTGTTTCCATCGGGTAACCATGACTGCAAAAGAAGCAAGGTATTCAATTGGCATCTTTTTCATGCGCAACGGCACAGTGGCAGCACCAAAAGAGCTTGTCGATGATGCATACCCCTTACTGTATAAGCCATTTGAGCATTTTGATTTGCTCCGTTATGCCTTGTCGGAAGGAGCTGATTTGGTGGGTGCTGATAAACTCGAAGCCTATTGCGGGACTGCTTTTTAACTGGAGAGCTTCTGAGAATAATAAAAAAAATTATTTTCTGACGGTTGCTTGCTTTATTATTTGAGGTATCTTAAATATCATTTACTATGTTTTGTACTGTGTGTGTATATATATATATATGTACATAATAATAAAATATTATGGGAGGTTATAATTTTAAAGAGTGTTATTAAATATAAGCATGTAATTTATTTTTTGCAATATATTTTTATAAATGGACTACTAAAAATACCTTTGTTTTCATTTTTTTTATTTTCTTCATGCGGTTGATTTTGCCACACATGAAGAGGACTGAGTGGCTTTAAAATCTACACATTTGTACTTGGTACGTGGTTAAAATAATCATGTGTTTATGTAAGGTAAGTGGTTAAAAATATCACAGCTGCGTGATCATTTGGGCTATGCATTTGGAATTAGATCGGATTTCTTGAGCCATGCAAGGGTTAAATTTGGAGTTTTTTTTTAAAATATATATAATTATTTTATAAGTAAATAAAATTAATTTCATGTTAAGAATATATTAGAAGTATTTTTTAATTTAATATGATATTATTATTTGTTATGTGGACGTACTGTGTATTAAGTCTCATTGTAAATATTTAATTTTATTTTAGTAATTAAATAATTTTTATTATTTTATTAATGGAATATTATTTAATTTTAAAAAGTATAATTTAAAAGAGTTTAAGGCTTCTCCGGCCACGCAATGAGTCTCGAGTCATTATAACGATTATAGATAATATTAATTTAATGTTAAAAATACATTAAAAATATTTTGAATTTAATACAATATTAGTGCTTCTTATGTAAATGTATCATGAGAGTTTCTCTATAAATATTTAATTTAATATTAGTAATTGAATTATATTAAATTTAGGTAATTGAATAATAATTTTATTTTATTAATTGAATAATATTTAATTTAAAATAGTAGTACATAGTTTAAAAGATTTTATGACTTCTTGGGTCACGTAATCGGTCTCGAGTCATTATATATATATATATATATATATATATTTTATATATAATATTAATTTAATGTTAAAAATATATTATAATTATTTTGAATTTAATATGATATTAGTGCTTATATTGACGTATCTGAGTATTGTTGTAAATATTTAATTTTATTTTGGTAATTGAATTATATTAAATTTAAGTAATTGAATAAACTTTTATTTTATTTTATTAATTGAATAATATAAATTTAAAATAGTAATATATAATTAAAAAGAGTTTATGCCTTCTTGAGATACGCAAGGCCTCGAGTCAAATTGTTTTAAAAAATATATAATTGTATTTTAGTTCATAATGATCCATGATATTACACCAATAAATAAAGATCATAATAAATATCAATACATAATACAATAAGTATCTAATACATAATATCAATCCATAAATAATACAAAATAAAAATACACAATACATAATATCATCTCACATGCACAAAATCTCACTCCTGCCAATGAGATAGAACTCAAATCGCTCTCCGAGTCCAGGATCTAAACTTGAGTGCCATAGCGATCACTTGTATAATGGGTTCAACAAAAATCATAATTGGAAATTATTTATGTAAAAATAATAATAAAGTTTTTACCTTATGTGGAGTGAAAGCAGATACTGTAGAAGACACAGCACACCTTCGGAACATTCTGATGGTTCATCACCCTTGGATGTGATCCTAAACCAAATTGATCATCCACCTACTACCTATTCAATTCAAGTGAAGTTGTGACTCTAGACGCAATTTTATGCTGTCATCCGTTATAATTTTGTTACTCTAGAAAAAATGTGCACGATGGATTCATATTGGATTAGTCTGGTACACCAGATATCACCTATCATAAAAAAATCCTCATAAGTCATAATTATCGCTTCTTTTCTTTTACAAAAGTTGCTCGTTGGATAATTTTGTTCACATGATCAGCCAATAGCCTTACCAACTTGAGGATAGAAGCCACAAAACTTGTTGGCACTTTGGAGATATACAGTACCCAAAATTCAATTAAATTGCTTCCACGAATGATTAAGAATTTTAAACTTCACTAAACGTACAAATGGGGCAGAGATAATCAGAGAAATGGAATTGAAACTATAATAAAAATGAGATGAACATAAGAGTTGAGGTCATCACTAGCATATGAAGAACTCGAATTCCACATTTCACTTACTGATCTACGTAGCTGAGGGTTCTTAGTGACAAAAAAACTTGGTAATTCAGTCCCCAAAGGGAAGCTTTTCCGTGACAAAATAAACTACAAAAACCTAATCTCTTATCTACATACCATTTCATCACTACTATAATCTTTTATTGTCCTTTTGAAAAAAGTAATGTGTTTTGTCGCTACAATATATAACTACCTTTTTGGGGGGGAGTAATACTCTCTCCAAGCTCTACGAATGGGTACAAGACTATTTTGATGCTAAAAGTAAAGTTAAATTTCTTATTTAGTGTTGATTTTTTTTTCATGAATTATTTTGGTCTTTGGTGATTATTTTAAAGTTTTTTGTCCCTGACTTTTTTTTCTTGGACCATTTAGTCATTGATGATTATTTCAAATTTTCTTGGTCTACCATGTTTTTGTGTGAGTTATTAGATAATTTTGTTTTGAATTGCACTTCTTTACTTAGTTAAAAAATAATACTCTTTTTAATAGACGGTATTGTAAAGTGGAAATTTTATTAAATTAAATTTTCAAAATTCATTTTGAATGAAATAAATGACATAAAATTGTCATTTAATTCAAATAATTCATCCAATTAAATTCTTAAAAGTGCTATGAATAACAAGACTCGACATTAAAATTAAAGGAGCAGTCCGATCAATCAAATACTGATGTTATAGAATGCCTTCTGGGTTCTGAGAATCTTGTTGTGATGTTATAGGCATCGGTAAAAATGCTTCCAGGTTTCACCTTGATGATTCAAGTGCAGATTGACTGAGTCAGGATCTAATAGTGTTTTGAGTGTGTCAAAAGACTACTGATCTAAATAAAATATGACTAATTCTTCAAAGTAATTTGTAGATGATTCGAAACCTTTCAAAAATATTATTTATTCACAAAAGTTATAATATTACAAATTTTATTATAGGCGTCCACCTAGTGCCAATTTTCCTAATACATTCGCTATATTATTTGGTAAGGGAAGTCACGAATGTGACAGGATATCTGACAATTTGAACTCATTTGATAAATGACTTTCATTTAAATTAAATTAAATATTAAAAGAATAGATTTTAACTTATTTAATTTATAATTTTTTTGATTTTATAAAATTTGAATAGTAAATTTAACCATTTAGTCATTATTAATCCTGAATTTTTAAATTAAAATTTAAAATATTAGAATTTTATTAAAACTTAATTATGCTTAATTGTAAAAAATATAATTTAAATATTTAAATTATTTTTGAATAGTTTTTACTTGTTAATTATATTTTATTTGAATTGATACTTTTTCATACTATAAACGAATTAATATGAACATGATAAGTTAATACAAATCAATATGAATGTGAATTGAACCAATAAACTAACAAATTATACACATATAATTAAATGAATATAATTATATTTTATATTTTTTCATAATATAAACGAATTAATATGAAAATGATAAGTTAATAATACAAATCAATATGACTAACAATTATACACATATAATTACATAAAAATATGGAATTTTTTTTTTATATTTCTTGGATGGGACAAATTCGATGGTCCCATCGAATTTGACAACTTTTAAGCAACGGTTAACATTCCATTTCAATCAAGTAGATACCCAATGAGAAATGGCCAGAATTGATTGAGGAATACTATCGAATTCAACTATAGAGAAGAAACGCGTCACCATTCCACTCAATGCACATAAAATCATCCCAAAAAGGGTAGGGACGGAAGTTTCCAGAAGAAAAGGACCCGCACTGAACAAAGTTTGCCCTTTAGTGACCTACACTTCTGGAGCATCAAGGGATGGTAAGGTGGCGGGCTTAATTCGGTCTCTGATGATTATTGGATATAAGTGGAGTCAGAAAGAGAATGACTATCTAGTTTTAATTACGAGTTTTTGCCAGGATTAGGATCAAGATAAAAAAGGTATTTTATTCAATAAATATTTATTTGTATTCGTATATATCTTTTAATATTTATAAATATATATAACTTTATATGTATAAATTATATATATATATCATATATTATTATTGTTATAATTTATTAAAATTATAAGTCTAAATTAATCTCATATTTTTCTTTTTTACATTTATTACTTTAAGCATAATACTATGAACGCATCAAATTTTACTATCATTATATATATGCATTTATATATAGAATTAATTTGTATCATAACCATAATTCTGCATTTACGAGCTCGATTTAATCCTGTATGTCTATCAACGGTCTTTTAATGACTTGAATGTAAATCGCGATAATTGCACCAACTATCCGGTGAGTTAAGGAGAAGACATTGATCTAATCATAAAACTAAATTGTACTAACCTTATTCCAAAGCTATATGCACTAACCATTATTCTTGTCATTGTTCGAAGATATGTGCATTAAAGGGGTCAACGCAGTTGTCTTTTCAAACTTTGCTAATTGATCTATGCCCGAGACAAATCATTTCTTTTGATCTTGAATGAATCATTCTTGTTAATATTTATCAAAAAAAAGAGAAAAGAATCCTCTACTTGATGAGCAATTTTCAAATACAAAATTTTACTCTCATGTATTATGAGTTTCTTTGATTATATAATTTAGTTGTATGTAAATATTTTGAATTAAAGAAATTGATAAATATATTTATTTGAATAAAATGAATTAAATATTTCAAGATAAAAATAAAAATTTCAATTATGGAATAGAGTGAATATTAATAAAATCTTTGGGAATTCTAAACTAAAATTAAAAAATAATAAATTGAGAGCAAATTCATTAAAATTTAGATAAATTGACTAGGAGACAGATTCAGCTTATTCAATACAATAATCAAAATAGTCTCTCTACATGTGATAGTTCTCCTAATTTAAAACTTAACTTGTTAACGAAAGAATCCCCTTACTTAGGCTTTACCCAAATGTCTCAGTGTAAACCCCTAATTTTAATTAATAAAATCTGATTTCTGGTAAATAATTAAAATTACATTAACAATTTGTGGAATTTTCCAATTTCACTAACTATATTATTCTTAGTTAGTTTTACTATGAATTTTTCATATCTTTTTCCTAACCAATTATATCACTTTTCAAATGAATTACAGAATTATATATAAGAGGATAAGTCTATTCAGGGTGAGGCATTAAGATGAGCATAGTAAGAGTTAATGATTTTTTTGTTTTTGAGGGGATAGTTAATGAAATTAAGAATGGAAAATTAAATACAATAAAAATAATTAAACAATTAATGCATTGTAAAAATCTAATTTCCACATAGTCCTAGCCAACTCAACAAATTTACTGTATCATATTGAAAATCACATCGATAAAAGTCATAAAGTTCATTAAAAAAAATATATAACCAAAGATACAACATTTAAATAGAAGACAAACATATCTAAATCCCATGCTTTTCTAGCTTTCAAGCTTCGACTCTTTTAAACTCTTGGCCTCTGAGCTTTTCTTGTCCTTTTTTTTTCCTGATAAGTGCCGCTGATTTTTTTTTTTTGTTCTTACTTTATTTTCTCCTCTTAGCGACTCCTCGCTTCTATTTTTCAACTCCGTTTGTTTTTTTTTTTTTTTGGTTTCTTTTTTGTGATTATATAGGTGCAAAGGCTCACCATCAAGTGTGTGCCATCTTTTGTGGGTTTCTTTGTTTTTGTTGTTATCAATTGTTTAGTTCTTAACCAATTTAACAATTGGATTGCTAGTTTCCATTCTTTGGACAAATTTATTAAATCTATTTAGAATGTTTGGAGCCTTGATCAGTTTAGAGTTGTTTTGTACGTCCTTAGAGTAGCTAATGTACCAACTCACATGCTTGCTCAGTTTGGTCATTCTCTCCTAGTTGAGAAACTTACAGTTAGATAGTATCCCTTCACCTGTTCTTGCAGCAATGTAGTAGGCTTATTCTATGCAACAAAATTTCCATTTCCCTCAAAAAAATTTCAATTGAATTAAATTCTTAAAAGTCCAATTTCTCGCAAGTCATACAGGGGCTGTTTGCTATATAATGATCACGTTCTTTTCCAAACTTTGATCCGTCGGAACATACATCTGATAAATATTGTTCACATGATCAGTCAGTAGTCTTCCAACTTATTACCAAACTGGGAGGACTCAAAAGTCAATTCAATTCCTTCCACGAATGAATCAAATTTCAGACTCACTGGACCTAGAGAACTGAGGAAATGGAACTAATACTATAATAAAGATGAGATAAAGATGAGGGTTGAGGTCATTACAAATGAACGTTCCATCACATAATTTGTACCAGCACCACCAATGAAGAACGAATTTCACATTTCACAGACACTTACATTTTGCACTAGTTAAAATCAGCGAACCTCATTTTTGAACAAGAAAGAAACGAAGAAAACTGAAGTTTAGACAGTTATCTTGACAAAAGCTCATCAAGCCTTTACGCGCACCACAAACGAACCTGTACACAAAAAGTAAGACAGATCATATTATATACAAAATATTCACCTCAAACTCCCTTCGGGTATGGGATAACTTACAAAAAAAGAGTAAAACAGAGCAATTCAAACTAGGAACGGTAGATGATACAGGAAACATTGACCACCATTAACTTACATGCAGGAAGATTGGATGTATCTGCAGAAACTGCACAAGGAATTCCCAAGTTTGAAAGGGCACCTCTAATTATTCCACATGGAAAATACAGATGCATTCCTATTGCTTGTGCTGCTTTATTTTCAGCCATAGCAGCAGGATCTTGAATTGAGCCAGGGGTTTCCAGAGAAGAATCAATAGACATATGGGACAGCCAACGAAACTTGTTATCTTGCAATACGAAGGTACCCTAAAGGAAAAGAAAACTATATCTGAACAGACTAAATCAATTTCAAGCTGAGAAACATTCAGATTCTGAAACTTACTCTATGATTCGTCTTCAAGTTGTCTATCTGCTTCTTAAACAACTCAGACCAAAAGTCCTTGCAAATAAACTTAAAAGCCTCAAGATGATCGCTAAACCTTGGCCGATCCATAGTATACCTACAGAATAAACAGTGATAACAGCACTGAGAATATATGTTAAGCATGAAAAATACGACAACAAAATGCTGTATTAGATCTCTAATGTCACTCATCCAGAAACTAAACATACATCCAATTTGCATATTCTTAAAGAAGACAAGTAAAAGTTTTCTCATTAAATAACTACCCTAATATATATACAAATGGTTGATCAAGAAATCATTTTACTAACCAATACCAGAAAGGAGAGAGAAAGACAGCACACATTACCCAGGGAACTTTATTTATGTATTAAGGAAAATGCTTATGATGACAAGGAGCAAGTCCAGAATGTAACAGAACATAAAACTCGCAATGGGTGAAAGCATGGTAATCATATTATTCAAGCAAATACAATTTATTAAACTATGTATATCAATGTGCGCATTGTTCGGTACCTAAAGATATCTGTTCAGTTTAAGGACAAATCTTGAAGCAAGCAGCCCTTAGTTATTTCTGCAGTAGTTGAAACAGAACAGAGTACCCAGGTTTTAAGAATCAATTTGGGATAGAGGAAGTAACTTTGAAGGAAATCTCTTTATATCAGTGATTTTCCAGTGACTGAAACTCCTTACTCTGGTTGGTGGTAGCAACAACATAAGTTCAATATTAGAAATTAGAGGGAAACTACAAAGTTGTTTACACTAAAAGCATGGTCCGCCAGAACATTACTCTAAGAAGGGAAAATGAATTTGATTCAACACTCTTAGCAACTTAAGTTCGCATGAAAGTAAAAAAGTAAACCAAATGAAGTAACTAACTAACTATTATGTGCCTTGAAATTTTAAGCATAATTCTTTCAATAGATATCTTTTCCCATTAGCATGTTACTGTAACAAATCAATAATTTATGAGCTAATTCAATCATTCTCCACTAATAACATTCATCAGAACTGAGCGGAACTTAAAATCTACTCGAAACATATTTTGAATGAATGGTTAATTCCTTCAATTACCAGGAAAAAACATATTTTTAGAAATCAATAATTTTACATCTCGAAAGGATTTAAATTCCTCTTCTCTTAAGTCCATCCTCAAATTCAAATCGTCAATTCGGAAGTAACCTAAACGAAAACTATAGACGTTATTCTTCCATTATTTCTAATGGCACACATCATAATTAAAATACACAATCAAAATCAATCAAATTTCATAAAATTTACACAACTTGCCCCTGGCACAATACTGGCAATGCTAAAGCTCCAAATCAGAATACAAAAATTTGCAGATACATTTACATTTTATACAGAAACAAAATTGATATCCAGATCCAATGAAAATTAATTTAAAAAATTACAGAAAGCCTCAAGAATTTGATTAGAAATTAATAGATATGTGAATGTGAAAATTTACCAACCTTTCAGAGAGTTGGTGGCCGACTTGAAAACCAATGGCTTCGATCCTTCTGGCGGCGAGCTCGGGCTTGTTGGCATAGAAACCATTGCAGTAGGAAGAGACTATCTCCGTTAGTAGACTCTCCACACAGCTCTCAGATACCTCCCTTACCATTTTAGCCGATCTACCTCTCTCTCTTCCTCTGTGATGTTGGGTTTTTACAGTTGATTTGACCCGTTTATATAAAACGGAAATTTTTTTATGACCCGTTTCTCTCAGGAGTCATGACCTTTCCCCCGGAATAGAGATATATATATATATATATATATATATATATATATATTCTTATATTTCTTCCTCTTTCTCAGCTATTAAAGCATTGTATAAATTGAATTCTCTTGTAAATTTAGTAAAGTCGAAGTCAAGCAAGATCTAGTCTAAAAACTTGAAGTGACATAATCATAGATTGAATATAAACTTAGAAATTCAAACTAATAAATTAGCTTGAGAAATATAAAGAGAGCATTGAAAGAAATATATGAAACCGATCTTATATTTCCATTTTCATTCATATTCTCTTTTTTATTAATGTATAATTAATCAATTTAATCCTTGACATTTGGTGCTTTGACGGTTTCAAGCATTTTTGTATTTTTTTAAGTTACATTGGTTCTTGTACCTTTTTTTTTACTAGGAACACATTTCTTATTTTGATCAAAATTAAGTAAAATGTTAGTTAAAATTTAAATTAATCTAACAATCTATCCATTTTTAAGGGTAAAACTGAAATACACTTTCCACCACCATAAATAACTCTTTTCTCTAGTCATTTTTCTCAATTTTTCCAGTTTAATCTTCTCGAAACCCATTTACCTCTAAAAAATTTGAAAAAAATGATGAGATAAAATAGTTAATTTGGATGGCAAAAAGTGTGAAAAATAGTTAATTGGGGTAATAGAAAGCGGGCTTCTATTTTTGCAGCTAAAAAATGGGTTGGTCATTGGATGAATTTGAGTTTTGATTAACATTTTACCTAATTTTGGGCAAAATGATCAATGTGCCTAATTAAAAAAGTACAAGGATCAATGTGATTAAAAAACAGCAAAAAGAATCAAAACGGTCAAAACACCAAATGTTAGGAACTAAATTGGTTAATTATCCTTCATTCATTTTCATTTTCAAGTTACAAATAACCTCTACACACTACAAGAAAACGGGTCTTAAACTCGTAGTTTATTACGACGGACCTAAAATTATCGCAAATGAGCATTTTTTATGTGGCTTTTGGTATAAAACACACTTATACGATGTTTTTTGGTCTCTACGTATTAAGTTGCAATGATGTGATGTCGTTTCTAAGAAATTATTTGCAATGACCCATCATTTGACCCCACAAATATGACAGCCCAGACTTCGATCACAAATAGAAGTACTATATGTGATGATTCGTGGTAAAAGACTAAGCATATATGACGGTTTGTGATTTAAATCGTTTATTTAAGACGACATTTAGACCATCGTATAAAGTTAGTTGTATATAGTTTTTTTACATTACTTTTTTGTGTTCTTCATTGCAATGTGATTTTTATTTATAGCATTATTTCCAATTTTAATAAGATTGTTTTGGTAGTTTTCTTATTTTTGTTAATAAATGTACTTAATTATTTTAATATATAAATCTATATTTATGTATATATATATATATATATATATATCAGTGTTTATGTCATACTTATTTTAGTTTTGACTTAAGTAAATGAGGTTTCATTCATGATGCCTTTGGTCGGTATATATTTTGTTGGTTATAAATATTGGTTTGAATTGCACAATTAAGGTGTCAGATTTACATTTGGTTATGTATATTGTACGTATGAATATTGTTTTGATTGTGAAAATATATAATTGATACTTACTAATAATTTATCAATTATTCAGAGTGAAATATTTGATATAATTATTTATTGGTTATAGACATATCTAAGTTCATTTTATATAATGGTGAATTAGTTTAAGTGAATGTAATTAATTATTAATAACCAATTACCATTTTCTTATAAATAATTGAAAAACCTAAGAGGAGGGTGAATTAGGTTTTTATCCGAATTTTCAACATAATTTAATAAAACACATCTTTAACAACAAATATCAAACACTTGGTGTGCTAGTTGTGTTTGTAAAAATGTGTTCAAATAAACTGAAGAAAGTAGAGCAATAAACACAATGATTTATAGTGGTTCGGTTTATCCAACAAAACCTAATCTACTACCTTGAGTTACTTACTCAATGATTTTACCAAATCCCTTCACTAATCAAATAAATGAGATTACAAAAGAGGTTCACCCAATTCACCTTAGGGTTTTACAAATAACCTTTCAACCAATCAAGGCTCACTCCACCATTGAGTTTTACAACACAACCTTGATTATACAATAATCTCACAACTCTCCTTAGTGAATCCTAACAATACAATTCAATTTAAGGTTCACCCAAAGGTTTTACAAACAAACGTTGAATACAAAATAACCTACACAAGGCTCACCCTAACACTTAGGGTTTTATGCTACTTACAACCTTGATACAATTACATTCAATAATATGAGATAAAGAGTTTGATAGATATCACCTTAATATGAAGATATATCAATTTGAAACACAATCACCTATTTGAGTAATGTTTGTCAAGATTGCTCAAAATTCACTTTTGAATGTAAAAACCCTTATTTAATGATTTTAACAAGACTGATGTTTAGAAAGGGTTTTGAAATGTTTCTAAGATGTTATAATATCAACATATACAATGTTTTTGCTCAAAAATTGTTCTTCTAAAGACTTCCAAATGTTTTGGTATTTATAGGTTTGTTCCTAACTGAAAAACCTAAGAGATGGGGGGTGAATTAAGTTTTTATATGATTTTTCAACCTAATTCAATAAAACACCTCTTTGACAACAAATATCAAACACTTGGTGTGATAATTGTGTGAGAAATAATGTGTTCAAGTAAAGTGCAGAAATTAGAGTAATAACACAATGATTTATAGTGGTTCGGTTTATCCAACAAAACCTAATCCACTACCTTGAGTTACCTACTCAAGGATTTATCAAATTCCTTCACTAATCAAATAAATGAGATTACAAAAGATGTTCACCCAATTCACCTTAGGGTTTTACAAATAACCTCTCAACCAATCAAGGCTCACTCAACCCTTGAGTTTTACAATACAACCTTGATTATACAATAATCTCACCATTCTCCTTAGTGAATCCTAACAAAACAATTCAATTCAAGGTTCACCCAAAGGTTTTACAAACAAACCTTGAATACAAAACAACCTACACAAGGCTCACCCTAACACTTAGGTTTTATGCTACTTGCAACCTCGATACAATTACAATCAATACTAAGAGATAGAAAGTTTGATAGATATCACCTTAATGTGAAGATATATCAATTTGAATCACAATCACCTCTTGAGTAATGGCTTGTCAAGATTGCTCAAAATTCACCTTTGAATGTAAAAACCCTTCTTAATTGATTTTAACAAGATTGATGTTTAGAAAGGTTTTTAGAATGTTTCTAAGATGTTATAGGATCAAGATATACAATGTTTTTGCTAAAAAATCTTCTTAGAAAGAATTCTAAAGGTTTTGGTATTTAAAGGTTTGTTCCCAACGGTAAAAATAAAGCTGTTGGAAACCCACTCAGGAAGTGCGGTTAACCGCATATCAGACTGGTCGTCCGCAAGCTCACTGGACAACCACCGAATGATGATTTTTCATTTTTCGGTCGACCGGACTTCACCTGCGGTCAACCTCACTTCACTGCGGTCGACCTCATGGTCGTCCACAGATTGACAGATGAACAAATTTGACAGCATATGCATCCACAAGATAAACTAACTTATGGACGATACCTGAACCACTTTAGGTCGACTGAAACATGTCCATTTGTGTACCAACAATACTCTAACACACAAATGATGATTTCAATAAATCATATAAGTTATGGTATCAATCCAAGAAGAGTTTATGAACCATTTACGTTTTGAAATCACGATACATGGTTTTTGAAATACCAAAACATATTTTAACATATTAAAAACATTTTGAAATAACGTTTTAAGTTCATAGAGCAAACTTTAGAAACCATTACTCAATTAGAGGTAAAACTAGAGAGATCAAAATATATTAAACTCTAAAAGAATACATCTAGTTCCTATATAATCCAATAAAAACTTGTTTTCAAATCTTAATAGTCTTGACTTGTATACTTCCTTGAAGACTTGAAATCTTGTCCTTGCATGGATTAAATCATGAATCCAAAAACTTTATCACTTGTACAAACAAGACATTAGTTATCATCAATGTTTGTCATTAATCAAAATTAAAACATTAAAAGCTTTAGGGCTTACCATTTAAATAGTTCTTACATATAAAAAAATAATTTTAATTTTCTGTGACTTGAGTTGAATAATTAATTATTAGTGGTACCAATTCATTTATTTTATATTAAGTACATTTATTTGAAAATTAATATTTTAATAGATACTTATTTTTTTTAAAAAAAGATGTTATATTTCACTTATTAAATTCAATAAATCATATAATTTGAAAATTATAATAATTAACATATATTAATTTTTTATTTATGATATATATATTTTAATTGATTTTTTTGTCATTTTAAAATACTGATCGGAGAATGAATTATGAAAATGCGTTATTTGATATCTACATGCACTTTCTAAAATTTTACTAAGTTACAAAACCTCTTCCTAAAATTTCTCTTTCCCTATTTACTCTTTACCGTGCCTTAAAATTTACTAAGTGTCAATACCTTCCTCGCGCATTGTGCCAATATACTGAGATTTCCTTCCAACTCTTGTAACTTCTTCTCACATACCTATCTCCAAAATTGTGAACCCATTGCACTAAATTGTTGTTCAATTGATTGGAAGGGCAGTTGAAGTGCAACTTTCCTTCTTCAAGGGCTGAGGAGAAAAAGCCGATTTCGAGATAGGTATGTTTCAATTCTTGTATCAATTTTTTTTGTTTGATTTTCTTGGAGCCTTTTAGGGTTTTGGTTGGTGGGTTGTTTTGGTTTCATTTGATTTCATTGTACATTGATTTCACCCAAAATAGGGGTTTGATAGATCTGAGGAATTTTTAAAAATGTGCGAATTAGTTGAAGGATGTGGTGTCAATTACGAAGCTAATGACGAAACTGCTCCATTTATTCATTCTGCAACAAAGGCTACCCCATACAAACCAAGTGGCAACGCTTATTGACACTGCTAAAGTCGTTGGAGAGTAGCTCATTGCCGCAAATCCTATTGGTATGTGGAAAATTATTGTGCAGTAAAAGTAATTCTCTTTTTTATTTTGATTGATATAATTTTTGCAATGATAGGCTTTATCTAATTATTATTGTTATTGTTTTAAATTTTTGGGTAGTATTAAGATGTGGTTATGATTATCTCATGCTGTTGGCATTAGATTCCTAGCTATCTTCATATATAGCTTGCACTTCATGACAAATTGCCAAGTTATTTACATAAATTGTTAAAGTTAGAAAATGGGAACTATTAACTTTCTAGTTTACGCTTTTGGGATTGTGATTTTACCATGGTTTAGTCTGTAAGACATTTTAGCACTTATTTTTAAATTTTGTGACATGACAAACTTAGACATTATCTCCATACATATAATATATATATGCTTATCTGTTTTTGGCAAGTCAAAATTATGTAATAGTTTTAAGACTTAGGAGTTAGGATCAAGAGTAGTTTGAAGTTACACTATCATAGTTGGCAAGTTAACTACACGACTTTATAAAATGGTAATTTATCATAAATTATAAAATTGGTAAACTAAATACTATACATATGCTCATATGTAAGTTTAATAGAAATGCATATAGAAAATGAAAAAAAATGCTTTGTAATGATTTGTTCATATTTTATTGGATGAACTTGTTTGAGAAAATCACTAATTTGATATTCTAATAATAGGTAGATAATATTCAAGGATGGATAGGTCTTGAATTGAACTAACTGAAATTCCTTGTCCATGTACTAAATGTCACAATCTTTTTTATAAAGATCGGGTGAAAATTAAATTACATTGTAAGACTTGGGGTTTCTTGCGATGGTATAAGTATTGGTATTGCCATGGGGAAAATATTATGCCCATAGCAAAACTGAAGCGGAAAATCCACCTTTCGAATGTAGTGTTGGTGTGGATGACATGGGTGGTATGGTATGCTACTGGTTTGAATGATGCAAAAAATGCGTGTGAACTACCTGATGATATAAAATAAATGCTTAAGGTTTTAGAAGAAGCTAATGTTGAATTATATTTAGATTGCACAAACTTTACATATTTGTCATTTATAATGCGATTATTGCATGTCAAAGTGTTGAATGAGTGGTCAAATAAGTTTCTAGATATGTTGTTTGAACTTCTTAGTGAAGCCTTTGGTGAGATGGGTGTGAAAATGCCTAAAAATTGTCATGAGACAAGCAATATAACAAATGTCCTAGGAATCGAATGCAAAACTTGGAATGTATGTATTAATAATTGCTTGTTGTATAGGGGGAATCATGAAAGAATTACTAAGTGTGACGTGTGCAATGCTCATAGATACACTAAAGAGGACGGGAAGATTGCATGAAGATGTGTTAGGTACTTACCCTTGGCACTGTGATTGAAATAGTTGTTCATGGCCGAGAAAACAACATCTCTTATGCGATGGCATGAGGAGAGGCAGGTAAATGATGGTATTTTAAGACATCCGACGGATTCTACTGCTTGGAAACATTTTGATGAAGTTAATCCTAATTTTGCTAGTCATTGTTGTAATGTTCACCTTAGGCTATTTGCAGATGGATTTAGTCTATTTTCAAGCATGCATATCCCCACAACACTTGGTCTATAATACTTGTCCTGTATAACCTCCCACCATAGCTTTGCATGAAACAACCATTTTTATGTTGGCTATACTTACTGAAGGTCCAAAGTATCTTGGTAATAATATTGATGTATACTTGCAAACTTTAGTAGATGAGTTGAAAGAGTTATGGGATAATGGTGTAATGGTATATGATTATGTTGCTACAAATAATTGATGTATACTTACAACCATTAGTAGATGATTTGTTGCAACAATTAATACCATTGGCAGCACATACCACTTTGCCCAAGAACATAGACCAACTTTTAAAAGTTTACGTAATCGTTCTCATCTGGAAGGTTCGATTGCAGATGGGTATCTTGTTAAATAATGCATGACATTTGTCTCTAGATATTTGATTGATGTAGAGATCAAAGAAAATAGGCCAGCGAAAAATGGTGATGATTATTTTGAATTGGAAAGCCGCTTGGTAAAAGAACTCATGTAGTATTTGATCATATTACCCTTATTCAAGTATATCAGTTGGTGGTTGCAAATTGTGATGATTTAAGGACATATCGAGAGTAATTCATTTTTATAAC
This sequence comes from Apocynum venetum, assembly GCA_019593545.1. Classification (NCBI taxonomy): domain Eukaryota; kingdom Viridiplantae; phylum Streptophyta; class Magnoliopsida; order Gentianales; family Apocynaceae; genus Apocynum; species Apocynum venetum. The sequence continues at coordinate 4,151,473 of SRSM01000326.1, read as the reverse complement.
CATTTCCAGCATACTGTTTTTATTTTGTTTATATATAGTTTTACTAAATCATATAAATGCTTGACTATTATACAATCCACATGAGTACTATTAATAAGGAAAATCCATGTGCTAGGTTGCACTATAAACAACGTATCCATTCTTCCACGTTTCATATGTTAATATTATTATCATTGTAATACAAATTCAAATAATATGTTTATTTATATATGTATTGTTTTTGGATTTTACTTGTATCAATCAATTATTGTATCGTGATAACAAGAAGATTGATGAGCCATTCATGTTAGCCAATCAAGATGAACGAGTGTGGTATTTATGTTGTCCTATTGAAAGTGATTGGCATGTGACTATGTCTATGATGAGGAGAGATAACTTCTATGATGGCATGTGATCATGTACTTGAAACTTTTCCAGCACAAGACTTAGATGTAAGACCAATTATTTGGGAAATGAATATCTCTTGGATGAGGGATGACATTCAAGGGGAAGAAGTGGATATAGCTGGCACTAGAATACAAGCAACAACATGAATTCGACTTACTATTTTTGGATTTTCACTTATTTTGGAATTTTTTTTGTTAATTGTACTATGATTATATGTGAATACATTTCTATTTATTGTTATTGTTTTACTTGTTCACCTTTGTGGGAGATATACTTCTATATTAATGCTTGAATAATTTGTTGTTTTTCTTAATACTTGATGCTTAATTATATTTAAGTGTAATTAAGCCACGATAAATTTATCTTTAGTGTTGCAAATGACAATTTTCCATTGAAAAAAAGATACGAGAATGATCATTTTTTTCAGGATAAGATACTGGAAACAAATATTGTGATTGAGAAGTAAAACATAAATTGCTTTAACGGTAAGCAAAATAAAAGTACAAAGAAAAATACCAATAGAAGTTTTGGGCATCTTGAAAATATTCATAAGAATACACGTGAGCCGAGATTTTCTTCAATTAATGGGGTAAAATACTTCATCATCTTCATTGATGAATTCTCATGCTGTGACTATATATAGTGTCACAACTCAAGAAAACCCTATTTAGAGTTAACAACGGTTCACTTGGAAATCATTGGGCATACAGATCGGAGTTCTACTTTTTGTATTCTGATCTTTTTTCTTCTTTGGACGAGGACCTCTGTTTTGGGGTTGTTTGTCTCCTTGTTGTACTAATTTCTTTTCCTAATAAATATGTTTTTGTTTTTAATAAAAAAAAGCTTATTACCGTCAACTTGGAGACTTAAGAGTGATATATTGTAGATACGCTTATGCTCTAGTCCTTCGGAACATTTGGTAGAACTGTTAAATAATTTAGTTGCTTGAACGTACTTGTCCGATTAAGGGAATAGAAGACCATCAAATGATAAACCATTATATATATATATATATATTTTTGATACATTGGGGGAGGAGAAACGGGTTTGAAGCCAAGACCAATTGGTATGGGGAAGGGGTTTACATCCACTAGGATGCCCTTCATTCACTACACGAAAATCATGTTTTTTCGACCCAATTTTCCGACGGATATTTCGGTCTGAAATTTGAGACGGATCTTAGACAGAATACCGACGGAAAGTACATTTGACCGGACGTCTAAAATCAGTTGCTATTTTTCGACCACTTTCCGACTAAAACGTGTTAGTTGATAATTAATCGGTAGATTTTCCACGCATTTTCGACTGAAATTTAAAATGTAATATATATTAGTTAGGAAAAAAAATTAAAAATATCCGTAGGTAATTCGTCACAATTTAGCGATGGATTTCCGACGGAAATTATTTAAAAAAATTTTAATTTTTTTTGTCATGTTCGTCCAATTTCCGTCTATAATTAGTTGATAATCAAAGACCGATTGCCGACGGATGTTGCATTTTTCCTTTTAAAAAAAATTATGAAAAATGAAAAATATTCAGTAGCAAATCCGTCTGTAATCCGTCTCCAATACAAATATTTTTTCCTAAGCTTTTCCCTCTAATCTAAATAATTGTAGTTTTTTATTATTTCTTATATAGTTAGTTTATTAATACCTCAATTTAGGCTTATAACATTTAAAAACCAATCCTAGTTAAAAATATAATTTTCAAAGTTTATTAATTAATTTGGTATATACAATATGTATATATGATTGTGTGTGACAACATGACTGTTATAAAAAATATTGATAACATATAACATAAGATTGAAATTGACGTTATAGAATATGAAATTTTAATTTTCCAAATGATAAAGAATTCAAATGAGCACCATAAGTCATAACTAACGTAATTATGCTCTCCAAAATCTTTGATGATTGATTTGAAATCCTCATTTATTTAACTTATGTTCTTTAAAATTGAAACTATCATAAATTGTAATTAACAGTATAAGTATTCGAGATTTATTAATTGATTAGTTAGGTAGTGTTTTAGCGAGTCAATATATACACACACAACAATCATATATGTATATATAATTGTGTGTGACAACATGGCTATTGTAAAAAGTTTTTATAATTTATACCGTCATATTAAAACCGATGTTGTATAATTGAAATTTTAATTCATTAAGTAATTAAAAATTAAGCTGAGTATGATAACTAAAGTAATTATGCTTTTTATATTGTTCATTTTCCCGATTTGTAATCCTTATTTATTTGACTTATATTCTATTAAATTGAAAAAACTATAAATTTGATTATATATAGAAATTTCAAAATGGAGCGCAAGAGCGTTATCCATTTGGATTGTTCATATAATTTGAAGACAACGAATATTTTTGTGAAAATAAATGATTCATTTAGTAGATATATATCTTGCGAAATAATTATCATAAATCTCGTACGATTATATTTACTACTTTAGCTTAATGTTTTTATTATGTTAACATTTCGGTATCAAGTTAGTAAACATTTCTATTTATGTGCATATTTTAACCTCGAATAACAAGATATCGATAAAATATAATGTGTATAACATGTAAATATAATTTTAATCAAATGTATAATCTAAAAGTGTGTTTAGATGTTTACAAAGAAGAAACTTATTTAAAAATCAAAATTTATGCTCTTGTTTTAGGATGTTTATTGGTTTTGTTTAAAATGTTTTTTTGAAAGAATTATTTTGATTCTTAAATGTGTCAGTATCATAAACAGATTCCCTATGGAAATTTAATTATTTAAAAAATTAATAGTGTATTTATTTATAAAATTAATTAATATTATCGACGGATTACCGACGGAAAGTTAAAATTTTAAAAAATTAATAAATATTGACGACGGATTCTAGACGGAAATGTGATTTTATTATTTTAAAAATTAATAAATATTCCCGACGGATTTTCGACGGAATTGTGATTAATTATTTATAAAATTAATTAATATTATCGACGGATTACCGACGGAAAGTTAAAATTTTAAAAAATTAATAAATCTAATCGACGGATTCCCGACGGAAATGTGATTTTATTAATTTAAAAATTAATAAATATTTCCGACGGAGTTTCGACGGAATAGTGTATTTATTTTAAAAATTAATAAATAGTTTCGACGGATTAGCGACGGAAAGTTAAAATTTATAAAAATTAATAAATATTGGCGACGGATTCTCGACGGAAATGTGATTTTATTATTTTAAAAATTAATAAATATTCCCGACGGATTTTCGACGGAATTGTGATTAATTATTTATAAAATTAATTAATAGTATCGACGGATTACCGACGGAAAGTTAAAATTTTAAAAAATTAATAAATCTAATCGACGGATTCCCAACGGAAATGTGATTTTTTTGAAAGGCTAGACCAATTAATGTTATTGCAATATATGGGTTCTTTCTTTTTCTATTTTTTTTTCTTTCTTTCTGTTTTAATTATACATGCTCATGAAATGACAAATGCTTTACCTTTTCTGTTTTTTCTTGTTTCAAAGGGAGATCAATTGCATTGCTTACATATTGAAGGAATGTCAATCTTCTGAGAGTAGACGCGTGAGATTTGGTGGACGCGTCCACTTCCTTGCCTTGCGCGTCCACTTGGTCTCCCTGCGCGTCCACTTTACTGTCCAACTTCTGAGGGTGGACGCGTGAAATTTGGTGGACGCGTCCACTTCCTGGCCTTGCGCGTCCACTTGACTGTCCTGCGCGTCCACTTCTCCCTTCTTCTAAATATCCATCCTCAAATTCCCGATTTCTTCCAATTTCATTCCAACATCTTCTAAATCTTCTAAAGACCTGAAAACAAAAGTAATAGTGTACAGAATCATTAAAATCACCAAAACACATAATTAGCTAGATTTAAACTTAATAAACATCATAATAACCCATAGAAAACTAAGCTAATTATGGTTCAATCACCTATCATGTTGTTGCTAAAATTCTAAAGAGTCACAATCTTGCTCAGATTAAAGAAAAAAAAACACAATAGCAAGAGAATATATATGAATCTTAATTACCCAGTACCACTAGGAAAAGATGGCTACCCTAAGACACTTGGGCGGTTAGAACAAGGACATCTATGGCGTACATCTCGGATAACACTAGAGCTTCTCCTCCCTGATATATATATATATTTCATTGCCTTAATGAAGTATTAACAATAAGTCAATACTTAATCAGTCAGTCCATCAACTTAGGCAATATTCCCGACGGATTTTAGACGCAATAGTGTATTTATTTTAAAAATTAATAAATATTATCGACGGATTACCGACGGAAAGTTAAAATTTTAAAAAATGATAAATATTGGCGACGAATTTCCGACGGAAATTTACTTAATTATTTAAAAATGGTAATAATAGGCGGGTGTTCCTCATTTCCCCTAATTTTCCTACTTTCCTAATTTTCCTATTTTCCTCATTTCCTCATTTCCCGGTGGTCACGCTCGGAAGCTCCTCCACGGACGATTTTCTTCCTCAGAGAACAAAGTTGTAGCTGCTGTCGTTCCCTGCTGTAGGTGTAGCTTATGCGCTGCCCTTCCCTGTTGCCTCTGCGCTGCCCTTCGCTACTGTGCTGTAGCTATTGCCTCTGCTCTGCCCTTCGCTGCTGTCGCCGCTGCGTCGAGCTCGTCCCTGCTGCCGGAATTTCAAGCCATCTCGTCGTTGTCACGGTGAGCAGTAGGTAAAGTAACTAGTTAGGTCGATTTGCTTGGTTAGCTAAAACAGTCGGTTTTACAAATTGGTTCTGTGATGATTTAATTTTGTCTAAAATTTATGTTTGGATTTTATTTATCTTTCTATCTTATGGAAGGGAAGCACAAGAAGAATACTATTGTTTCTCATTGAATAGAATAGTGCTTTGTGTGTGGTTGTTTGAGGTTTACTTTTAAGACTTTTCATTGAGAGAACAAAGCTGTAAGCTTTCTGTTCTTTTAATGTTTTACAGAAAGGAAATTGGTTGATGAGAAAATAACCCCTCTGTATGTGTATCAATTCAATTTGAAAAAGGTAAGGAATGAGGGTTGTCTTTCGCACAAATAAATGAGGATGGGAAGCTGTCACGGGGAAGTTTTCAATTTGAGTGCATTTTCTAAATTTTTGATAGTAAAGATATCATGATATTCTTGTATCCTCTCTTTTCTACTTGCTTTATTGAAGTCGTGTAAGATAAAAATCCATACACATATCTTCTTGCTGTCCTCAACTGCTTCTCTGCCAAATGGCAAGGATATTGAGCAAATTCTGGTAAGCAAATTCCCTTGATCAGAGAACTTTAAAGATTCAAGAATCAGGACCTTACATACACATTAGTCGTCAGTTAGTCATCACATTCTAATTCTGATTTGCAAGTGCCCTTAATCAGAGAACTCTCATTGAAATGATTTACACACACTCTTGTCAGATTATGGATCAATAATCAGGATCTTACATACTTTCTAAGTGGATTGATCAGCATACTCAACGCTGCTACTGAGACACAACCTTTTCTGCTTCCCACTGGCAACAGAGATGTCAGGGTAAACCACGGCAGGATCCTGTACAAAATGTGGATCAACTAGTGATAAATTCTCCACACTTGATTCTTGGAACATTCTTCATCAGGCGAAGAGCTTGCATCTTAGCTATCACTAGTGTCATATAATGTAAAAAGAGAATTTAAAAAGTCTTGATCAGGTAGATGCATTTCGGCTTAGATGTAACAGGTGTGGGGGAAACAATCTTTTTATCCCCAAATTCAATGAGAATGACTTCACCATACTTGGCAGTAAAGATGCAGGAATCTATATCTTACCCTTGCAGAGTGCCCTGCTGAATCTTCCTCCAACACTAGCTTGTCCAATCCTTCTACATTATTTCTTTGGTCCCTTTTGGAAAATTCTGAGTCTATCCTGATGAATTAGATTTTATGTTCTAGTAGTTCATTCCAAGGTGTATTTATTGATAGATGGATAACCGTAGTTGGATGTATAAGAGACATATACAAGGTGTGAAAGGAATTACAATTGAGTTTGAACAGGGAGTTGAAGGATTCATTAAATTCGCAACATCAAATGCACAATTTCCAGCAAACATTCGATGTCCGTGTTGTAAATGCAAGAATTTGAAACATTTATCTGCGGATGAAGTTGAGGTACACTTGTATAGATGGAGATTTGTGACAAATTATCATCTGTGGACTTGTCACGGTGAAACTTCGACTTCTCAGCCTACAATGGCATCATTGAGCCAACTAAGAACCCTTCCGAGATCCATCTCAGATAGTAGAATGCGAGATGTGATCTTAGATGCTGTCGGGCCTGTAGCAGACAAGGCTTACCAAGAAGATGTAGCTCGAGATGATAATGTTAATATAGTTTCAATTAAGATTGACATTGGACTTCTAACACATGAGACGGGTGAAATTTATGTCATGGATGTGTCAGAAATGGAACAATTATCGCCCACAGAAGATGTGTGGAATAGTGAAGTGGAAGAAGTTGAAACATCAGAAACAGACTATAATAGTGATGAGAATGACTCACATTGCAATTCCATATCTGATTTTAGCGATTAGGTGCATTATATATTACAAACTTTATTTTGAAATTCAATTTCTGATTTCGATAGCTTTATGTGAGTTTTATTTATTGCATGTAAAATGTATATAAGTGTAACTAGTGTTTTTTGTTGCTAATTTGACTTTATCATTGTTTTTTTTTCATATTGCAGCCATGGATAGTTCTGGACATGGTACACCGCCCCCTAGGTTACCAGGAGTTATGGAGGATCCTAGTCCAAACATAGTTGGGTTAGACACTAGCACACCTGCCTCCACCTCAGGGCCTGTCCCTTCTAGTCCACCAGTTCCCGATTCTGCTATACCATCTACTCAGTCACAGTCACGGAGTGAAGATGACCGTCCACTCATTTCTCCTGACGGTGATTCGTAAGTAAATAATTAAGTTTGACTTGCAAACTGTTTTGTCACGGTGTTTATCAATCGTATAGTATTCTGGGGAGACGTTACATTTATTGGTTGATATGATTTCTTAAATGTTAGATGATATATTATTTTTGGAGATGTGGAGTTTATTGGTTCATATGAATTACTATAATATTATATGGCATTTGAACAGGGAGTTTGTTGGCATTATTGTTATTCAGATTTGTGGTATATTTGAAAATAAATTGTGTGGCCTGTGTGCCTGGAAAATGTTCAATTTATAGGGGAGATACTGCCGAAATTTTTTAAATTTTAATTTATTTTGCTAATATGGATAATTTAAACAGATTTGATCCGTCTGTGGAGCCTGTTAGGAAGGTTACTGATACTATTAAGCAACACTTTATTGGTCCATTTGCCAAATTCTCCCAAGTTCCTGCACATGTTCGAGATATGTGATTTACAGAGTGGAGCGTAAGTTTAACCCGAACTTGGAATAAATTTGTTGTTAAATTATATATTTTAATTTTAAATGCCTTTGATTTAAATTTTTTTCTTGTTTTATTTGCAGAAATTGTATAGATGGCGTCCCGAGCACGACGGCCTTATACAGAAGAATTGGATTAAGGTTGCTAGGAGCAGGTTCAAGGATGAGATGTGTCGTGCCCGTAGGGAGAAGAGTTTGACTATCCCTCCATATTGGATAACGAAAGATGACTGGAAACAACTACATGTTTATTGGAGAACTGAGAAGTGGTTGTGCTCTTCTAGATCAGGTAAGAGCAACAGAGCTGCAGCTCCTTCCTCGACTCATACTGGCGGGTCGATTTCGTTCTCAGAGCACGAGAGGAGGATGGTTAGTCATTCTAATGCATATATTTAAATACTTTAGCTGAATTATATTATTATAATTATATTTTTATAATTATTTAATCTTTTGTAATATTTTGTAGCGGAAGAGGGAAGGTTCCCAGTTTAGGTACAAAGATTTGTATAAGAAGACTCACACATTCCAGTCTGAGCCTAGTAAGGGCGAATTCAATAGCGAGAAATCACAACAAACTATGGTATGTGTACATTCTATTATTAACGTCAATTTAATTATATCGTTTGCTTACAATTTTAATTTAATTGCAGAACGAGGTCAATGTATTGTGTGAGCAGTACTCTCAGATGGAGTCCACTGACTCCACTCATCCTTCAGTGCCTGATGATAAGCAACTATTTGTTGAGGTAGCAGGTGGCTTCAAGAAGGGCCGTGTTTCGGGGTTGGGGTCTGAAGCGCCTAGAGTGAGACGACGTCTAGATCAGGATTCGTCCAGTACGCAGTCTACACCATCTGCCTGTTCGGAGCCAGTAGATATAGAGGCTCGGATTCAGGAGCGTGTGAGGCAACAGGTAGGCTTGCAGGTGGGCTTGCAGGTAGGCATGGAGGTGGGTATTATACGGAGGAAGTTCGAAGACAAATTTAGAGCGATGAAGTCCCGAGAGGATAGTTTGCAGGCATACCTCAAAAACTTGGCTATCCAGATGAAATTTCCGGCTCCACCAGTATTACCTTCTGTACCCGAGTATGACATGTTTTTTGAGGATGAATATGTTGCGGAGGATGAGGATTTCACTTTGTCACCACCTGGTGATCATCCCGGTCCGTCAAGTCATTTTGATCCCCCTCCCCCTCCTCCTCCTCCTGCCCCTGCCCCTGGACAGACACATTCCGTTGTTGTTAGTTGATGTTTATGTACTATCTTCATATACTTATCACACATACATATTATTTTAGTTTTATTTGATAAATTAATTTCGGATATATATTATTTTAGTTTTATTCAATAAATTTATATTATTTTACAGATTTAATTATTAATTGGGTGTTTTTAATCCAAAATACAGGTTTTATTCACTAATACAGATTTTATTCACTAATCCAAAAATTTAAAATTTTCGACAGATTTCCTACGGAAATTAATTCATCATAGTAATAATTTCGACGGATTCCCTACGGAATTTAATTTTTAAAAAAATTAATAAATATTAGCAACGGATTACTGACGGAAAATGAATATTTTCTAAAGATAATAAATGTTGGCTACGGATTCCCGACGGAAATTAAATTAATTTATATTGGCAACGGATTCCCGACGGAAATTAAATTGTTTTTAATAACTTAATGGATATTGGCGACATATTCCCGACGAAAATGTAAATTTATTGAAAATTAATTTATATTGGCAACGGATTCCCGACGGAATTGTAATTCATTATTTTACAAATTAATATATATTACCGACGGATTTTCGACGGACGTATAATTATTTTTAAATTTAATAAATATTGGCAACAGATTCCCGACGGAATTGTGATTAATTATTTTAAAAATTAATATAGATTACCGACGGATTTCCGACGGACGTATAATTATTTTAAATTTAATAAATATTGGCAACGGATTCCCGACGGAATTGTGATTAATTATTTTAAAAATTAATATAGATTATTGACGGCTTTCCGACGGACGTATAATTATTTTTAAATTTAATAAATATTGGCAACGGATTCCCGACGGAATTGTGATTAATTATTTTAAAAATTAATATATATTACCGACGGATTTCCGACGGAAGTATAATTATTTTTAAATTTAATAAATATTAGCAACGGATTCCCGACAGAATTGTAATTCATTATTTTACAAATTAATATATATTACCGACGGATTTGCGACGGACGTATAATTATTTTAAATTTAATAAATATTGGCAACGGATTCCCGACGGAAATATTAAAATTTTGTAAAAAAAAATTCCATAATTGCGACAGTTTTCCTACGGATTGACTTATTTTTATGATGCTAAAAATTAAAAATTTAATAATATCCGTCTGAAAGCGGTCTGTAAGATCGACGGATCCGAGACGAAATCTTTTGTCGTTGACCAATTCTCGTCGTTTACGTTGCCGTCGAAATTCGGTCGTAAATAACGACGGATTACTCAGGCCGTTGGTGTTACCGACTGCCTAATTGCCGACGGAATATTCGGTCGGTAATCCGTCTAAAACTGTGGTCACAGACGGATTACCGACGGAAATGTCCGTTGAAAAAAATGGTTTTTCCTGTAGTGATTACCGGATAAACCATTAGATTGAGAATGTTAGAATGTAATATAGAAATACCTAATAAAGATTCGGTTTTGGTAAAACATTATAATACGTAGAAATGACATCAAAATAAAAATTAGGAGTCGTGTGAACCCCATGAAAACCCTGGCTAATTATAAATAGTGCTGCACATAATAAAACAAACAAAATATATATATATATATATATATATATATATATATATGGTTAATCTTCTTTAACTTGTTAAGATAAACACAATTATTGTTACCGTTATCTTTCAATTGATGCAATATTCTTCTTTTAACTTTTCAATTATTTAATTAAATGCAATTACTCTGTCAATCAACTAACTTAGTATCTTAATTAAATGCTATAAAATACTTATACTCACTCTTAATTTTTTTCTTTATTGTAATCAATTCATAAAATTAGACTAAAGTATTATTAAAAGGGTTCATGTATTCTTAATTTATTAAAGTATTAATTTATAAAAATAGAAAAAATAATGGAAAATATAAAACTTCATCTTCTTTAGTTTTTCTCAATGCAATTTCATGGAAGGAAATAAAATAAAAAATAAAAAAATGATATCGTATAGCAGCTTCAACTAATTTTTTTTTAGAATGAGAGATTATAGGTGACCACCTTAATGATTTAGTATACAAAGTTAATCTTTTCTTTCTACTTTTTTTTATTTATCTTCTTTTTTCCCCCTTTTTTTTGTAATTAATGGCATAAATATTTTATTAGATATCACAAGAAAAATATTTCTCATTTCTTATATAAGAGAAAAAAGGGGTAATAAATGTGTTATAGTATTTAAGTAGTATGATAAGTTAATTGACAAAAAACAAATTAGAATATAAATTATACTTAATTAAAAAATTAAAAACGGCGAGGGAAACATTGAAACAATTAAAAGATTCAAGGGGGAGTGATTTTTCGCAAGAAGTTTATTGTGGGGGGTGGGGCGCTTTAAAGAGATCTAAATGGAGGTCTTCTAATATCTAGTAGACTTCATTTGGCATTGTTTGTAGTCAAGACATCTTTTCATATAAAATACAGCATCAGTAGGCGTGTTGTTGATTTTTCTAATAACAGCTGATTTTATTAATGGCATGAAATTTTCTCCATTGGATCATATTTTTCATCTCCTTAGTTTTAAGGGTTTAGGTTTTCAGTCCATACATTATATTATTGTATTTAGACAAGCAAACACTATGTCTGTTAATCTAGCAAACTTGATTATGAGAATGCCGGTTCTCGGATTAGCTTGCTCCTATCCCATGGGATATACTTTCATGATTTTAATGAATTCTTTCTCTTAAAAAAGAAAGAAATAAAAAGACAAAAAAGACGAGGTAGACTCTGTGAATATATTTTTCTAATACTTCTTGATTAATACAAAAACATGTAAACTCAAAGAAAAGTCAAAGTACAATTTTATATTGGAAGGAGAAGTACATACAAAGTTGGAAAAACCGAGGAATTCTAAAATAAAAATATATCTTTTGGTTCTTAATTGCCACAACTTTTTTTGCCAAATCCTATCTTTCCAGCCTCTATATCGTATAGAACATCCATTTCTCGTTGTTGAATGTTCCCAATTATGGTCAAATCATCTTCATTTTCATTTGCCGTGAAACCTAAGCACCATATGTACATGTTTTCCTTCTTAAAAGTCAAACCAATCCCAGATTGATCCAAATCAACATCAGCCCCACCATCAAAATGGAATGTAACGGAGGGAAACTTGATACTTTGACCACTCTTGACTCCGAAGCAAGTGTCTAGCACCTCTTGTTTTGGTGCACGTTCATATTCATGCATGAATTGATTGAAAACAGAACTTAATGCTTGATAAGCTTTTCCAGGAAGGTGAGTAACGACGGTACCGGAGTCGATTGCAGTGCCTACCGACGTGAACACAACTGTTGAAATATTCAGCCTTTTGCCTCCAACACTGATGCCAAGTATTCGCAAGAAATATAAGGAATTTCTTTTGTATTTCCCTGATAGCGCAGGAGGATCTGTTAGTAGCTTTGTGAATTTTAGAGTAGTGGAGGATGAAATTCCTTTTGCCTTGTCACCAAAAAGCACATAGCCTTCAGATTTTGGTGATTTAGGAAGACAGTATCCAAAAATCTTGCCAATTATTGAAGTAGATTGAGAAACTAAAGAAAGATCACCTTTTCCCAGTCCTAGAAGACCATCTGCCGAATTATTTTTATCAGAGTACGGATCCCAAATGTTCAGACCACAACCGAATTTGAATTTATTGATCACATCATTGTCAAGTGTCAATTTGTCATAGACCCAGAATCCCTCGGTTAATGAATTGTCAATATATGGGATGCTAAATTTTTCAGTACCATTTATATAACTTGAAGATTGGGATGGATCAAATAAGTGGCTCATAGAAGCACAACCTGTCATGCATCCTCTGCAACCTACCCATGTATAGTCACTGCCAGTGTCAATAATCACTTTATAGTCCACTTTTGGAGTGCCAAGACCAATTGTGGTAAGGTATTGTGCACCATCACCTACGGGTGGGGCAGTTTCAAGTGAATTTGCATCCGATTCATCCATAGTAGTGAGGGACTTGGAGGTTCTCGAGTTTAGCCACTTTACTCTAGCTTCATTCTTGACGAGAATTTCTTGGGTAGACGGAACTTTGACCGAATTGGCAAATGGTGAACAAGGGCCATACACATGTGATAATTTCAGCTTGTGAGTTCCCAGCCCTACAATTTCACACATGTGATAACACTCTTGTTAGATATTGCAATCTTATTGATAGTGTAACTCGGATACTAGCATAGAAATAATAATAATAATATTGCAATCTTTGTTTTACTACTACTTCCTCTTTAAAGATAGATGGTATTTTGGTCTATTACCTTTCTAATTTTACATCTATATATCCTTTCTATATGTACATCCATAGACAGCATATCCTAATATAAAAATTAAAAAAGAACACCAGATAAAGTTCATTTACCTGATTTATGAGCTGAGCAATTTGGTTTTGACGACAGTGAATCAAAATCAAGAACATGATAATCTTTGTTTTCATGTTTCTTTGCTCCATGAGCAAATGAAATATTCAAAGAAATTAAGACAAATAGAGTAAACTTGAAGGAGAAAAAATTATTAGTGACGAGAAGCATTTTTTTCCCCTATTAAGAGCAGTTGTCACTCTAAAGCAATAATTCAGAGACTTGCTATATTGATATGCTCACTTTGCTCATATTTATATAGTGGACATTGGGACAAAGCCAGAAGACTTAGAAAAGTCCTATGTGAAGACTTGAATACTTCAAACTTGTACTTTTATCGTTAGCATTATTATCAGCATCCTTTATATTGGCCAACATTATGTAATCACTTGAAGAACATTATAGCATATTTACTTTTCAAAATATCTTTCTCCACCTAAAATTAAACGTTCATATTTAATTTTATTTAAAAATTAAAAATAGTCTTTGATTCTTTGACCTCAAAGGAATTTGCCTTTTATTATTAATTATGGTAGTAAAATTCCTTTTATTATTAATTATGGTAGTAATATAGACCATTAGTTAGTGATATGTATATCTTAAATTAATTAGTTCGTTAATAAGGGAATCATATTTATCGTGAGAACAATTTGTAAAACTGTTTACCTTAATTACAAAATACTACTTTCATAGTTTGAAATTGAATATTCACATCTGATTTAAATTAAAAATTAAAAATATAATTTGATCTTAAGGAAGCTATCTTAGTATCATTTTTATTATTTACGCTAATTATGAAAATTATTACTTAGTGGAAGTAAATCTTTTAAATTAAGGAAGTTGCTAGTGAAATTGTAAATAAAAAAATATTATTATTATTTTTTTAAAATGAACATTTAATTTCGGACAAAGAGAATAATTGCTAGTCTTCTCTTGAATTCGGTTTTCATTTTACAAAAGAGTAACTATATTTTAGAATTTCCACAAATTTTAACTACAAAACTTTCTTTTTGGTCCACCATCTCTTTCTAATAAGTTGGTCCCTTTTAAATACTCCCACCACCTTTTTTATATGATGTATTAATTAAACAAACTATTTTATCTTTAATTATAAGATATTTTACTATTTTTTATAGTTATTGTATATATTATATTCAAATTTATTTATACTTTATTAAGAGAGAAAAAAATAAAACAAATACTTTTTTAAAAAAAAAGACTAAAATAAAGTGGAAAGTAAAATAAAAGTGAAATTACCAAAAACATAGATCGGATGGAGTATAGTAATTGACTTGACTAAGTCTTTTTTCTTCCCTTTCTTTATTAAATTTTTTTGAAAAAAGATCAACCAAAGTAATTGATCTTTGGAACCAACGTACACGAGAAAACTCATCAGTCCTTTCACTTTAGAGGCCCCTTTTGACTTAGACTGAGCATTATTTCTTACTTCCGCGGATTCATGATGCTTTTCATAGTCACTTCTGGCTATTACATTGACACTTACGTTTCGAATCCAAAATTGGGCTGTTGACCAAATAGTGAATCACTAAAAATGATTTCGATTAACTCATCAGAAGAAGAAAAAAAAAAGAAAATCAACTAGATTGTGGTGTATAAATTTTTTAAGGCCTTACACAAATAAATTAAATATAATTCCACATAAAATCTTCTAAAAATCAAAAGGGACTTCTTTACAATTTGACTTCTGAGAACTTTATAATTTATCCTTATATTTTCTTCTCAGCTTAGGTAATTAACCTTTTATATATGTTTTTACTTAGATGCTTAGGCATTTTCTGAGTTTAACTACACGTAAGAGGCATTTTCTAACTACATAAATAGTGGGTATGGTGTTCTCCGATTACATAAAAATAGGGCATTCTTTAGTACTCTTAAGAACGAGATCGAAAGGAACCATTGTTTTAGTCAGTTTTTCCACTTATGATTGCGAGACAATATTTTTAAGACCTTTCAAAAACTAAAGGTCAAGATTGAGTTTCCTTATTTGATTGGAAGATTGCAATTTAATCTTATCTGGCAAGATTTTTCATCTTTTGGAAGTTTGTCTACATCCAAATCTTTAGAAATCTTCCAATCAAATAAACTCTCAA
Organism: Apocynum venetum; assembly: GCA_019593545.1. NCBI lineage: Eukaryota > Viridiplantae > Streptophyta > Magnoliopsida > Gentianales > Apocynaceae > Apocynum > Apocynum venetum. The sequence continues at coordinate 4,135,899 of SRSM01000326.1, read as the reverse complement.
TCTTCAAATAAGCTTTACCAAAAATAGATAGTTAAATCACACAAACAACATCCAATCAAATAAATGAAAAGATAGCCATCAAATTCCTTAACATTAGCTAATGCAACAATCTTAACTAAAACTTGTACTGAATATATATTACATATAGTTAAAAATAGATACCAAACTAAAGGCTCATAGTAAGAGCCACTCCAATTGCTTAACCATTGGAGTTCAATTGTTTTGTGGCAGCGTAAAGGAATGGTTCATTCTGGAAGCAACTGTTGTAAATACAAAAGTTTGGGTCCACAATATTGAAAACTATTCCTGAGGTTTAGAAATGTTTTGAGTAGTTTTTATCCCTTTTCTTTTTTTTTTAAGAAACAAAAGATTTAGTTTAAGTGAACAAAAGAACCCAAGAACATGATATTTAATTTTTAATGAAACTTGAAAAAATATGTTAATAAAATTTATTATTATTTTAAATTTATATTTTAATCACTTGAAAATTTCATATTTTCAAGTGATTAAAACTTGAAATTTATTTTCATAAAATTAATTATTGTTTTAAATTCATAATTTAATTAACATAAAATTTAGTAATATATTAAATTTAGTCTGGTAATTAAAAATATTAGTGAAGTAGGGATCTGATGAAATATGTATGTTATATTTGCTATAATTTATAAAGTTATACTATTTTAGTAGAGAGTTATAAAAAATAAAAATTAATATAGGTAGATATGATTTACAAAAAGTGGGAAATATGCAAATATTAAGAGGTGCATGAGTGTAGATGCGCTAATTACGATTTGACTTGCAGCAGGCCTTTGCTTGTGACCCTATGCACCCCAACTCTTCGATCTTTATCCTTACGCTTTAATTCACTTAACTTATCTAACCCTCGAGACCTATATATATATTCCTTATATAGTTTCTAGTTGACAGTTTCATCCGAATAGAATCTTATAAGATTCAATCTTTAAGTATATTATTGAAAAAAATGTCACAATATAGAAAATAATCTCACAAGATTTATAGTGAAAACTCCAAAAAAGGAAAAAAATAATTTTGTTGTCAAAAACTATGAGAGAAAATTAACTATGTACACAATTGTTACAACTACATTAACTAATTTTCTCACACCCCAAGCAAAGAGAGTCTTCTCTAAATCAACTTCAAAAGTAATACAAATGAGATAAAATAGTAACTCTCAAGTATTTTCTCTCCTGAACTATTTTATCACACAACCCTTTTGAAAAGCCTTTCTAAAAACTCTCTCAAGCTCTTTGAAAGAACTTAGTATTCTTTGTTTTTTCTACTTGCTTGGATACATTGAGGGCTTCCAAATCATGGCTATTTATAGAGAAAATTAGCCCACCATTTTTGGCTAAAATCATAGGCACGTTTCTCTTGGTTGGAAATACTACTTGCCAGCCATGATATTTACCTAACATAATTAGGTATGTCTTCCAATTATAGTATAATGGAGACACAACTAACATATATTCCTTAGATTGTATCTATTGCAAAGCTACTACCCCCGACTGCCAATACAGTGACCCTTACTTATTTGAGGCTACTCTGGGGAATGGGAAATGTATATATGTTCTTCAGTCTTCCTTCACTCTTCCAGACAAATAGCCTGTTTTTATGAGAAAAAGGTATCCCCAGTTAGAGGGTGGTTTAGCTAGAATCGGCAATAATGAGATAATTGTTTCACTAAATATACAAAAGAAAGGTAGTGACACTGATTCACAAGAGGCCTGATAAACTCTTGAAATCGCGGAAGCTAATTTGAGAAAAGAGGAAAGAAAGAGAAACAATTGAGGTAAATCTATATCTCTATGCAAAGCTAGGATATGGGTAGAGAATATCAATGTTTTGTTTGATTTCATAACACAACTAGTATAGGTACGTTCACATAATCAAAAGAAGATTTGTTTCGAACCCTATTGTCATTGGATTATGTTGAGTGAATTGAATCAAATACAATCAAACAAAATCCAATTAGAAAAACATGAATTAGCAATAAAAGACAATAAAAAATGGTGGGTTAAAATTTATTCGATATCGGTGTTTATAAGTAGGATTGAGTTCCCCTCACCAAAAAAATCAAGAAGTAGGATTGAATTGCAAAGATGGATGGGTATACTCAACATGGCAGGCCTCCACCTAATTATACTAACTTATTAGTATAGTGGAGTAACTAAGGACTAAGGACCACTGATACAAGGTAAGACTACTTCAAGAAAGTTTTTAAATGGAATATAATTGTTACTTTCTTTATCCAAAACTAAATATTTACTTTTAAAAAAATTGAATTATCACTTTCATAAAATATTCTTTTAAATTTTATTAACAATTCTCTTTATTTTAAAATATTACACCTTACTAATTCAAATCATCTTATTTTATCATTAACTAGATATTATACTTTTTGCGTCCCACTTAAAATATGCTAGTTTTCATTTTTTGTCATATCAAATTTTTGTTCATTTTTTTCCATTGAGAGTGTGATTTATTTTCTAATTACCTAAAGTATATCTATTTAAAACAATTTGTTATTATAAATTTATTTTTAAATTACTGGAATGATGAACATCAAGTGTTTTGTGATTGCCAATCTTAGTAGGACGGATGGAGTAATAATTTTGTCAAGGTAAAATACTTTACTTAATAATTCCATTAATTTAATTGTAGATATTCAAATGCGAAAAGAGAGATATATTGTATATGACTTTTCAATATTATTATTTACATTTTAAAAGATCATAATTGGAGATGCTGTAACACCCAAAAGGTTTTAGCTAGCTTAAACATGATTCCGGAGGTCCTTATATTGCTAGTTTTATATGGTGCTTTGCTTCCAATATCCTCAGCTGGCGCTGATGAGATTATTACCATTTCATGAGTTATTCCGTGAGATTGTTTAGGAAATTAATTGCTTCAATTTGGTAATGTACTTGATTCCGTCATTTGTTCTTGGCTATTCAAGGAAAAATTAATTAATTTAGCAGCCTCTCGGTATTTTTCTAGTATCCTTTTTTGATCCATTGCATATCCATAATATATATATTTATATATTGTAAAAACCAATCCAGTGAATAGTCATCAGCCTCCGCGAACTATTTAATCAGGTTGTCCATTCTTTATACATATGCAGATTTCCTTCATTAATCTTTAGATATATTGATGCAATTCATTCTATATAGAAATCTGAATTTTATTTATTTATTTAATTTGCAGGACTAATTTAATTTCTCCCAGTTCAACTTTTCAGATTCTTTTTGGGTACAGAAATATAATTCGACTCGAATGGCTAATCTTTGGAAAATTGTAAGGAAGAAGATTGAAGAAGTATTGAAGAAAAGGAATAAGAAGAATGCTCAGACAATAGAGGATCATCCCCATGATCGCCAGACTACTGAAGCAGTAGAAGATCAGCCTCATCAACATCGTCACCGGGGAAGGAAGCATTACATTGGTCTTGAAGCTATTGAAGAACAGCGAGATGAAGAAGAGAATCAATTTCGTCTCCACAGAGAGGAGAATTAATCCACGTTTTGAAAATCAAACAAAAAAAGGTGAATGAAAATGAAAAATACTTTTGATGAATAATTAATGTCTTGTAAGTTAAATAAGTTTTTTTTATTATATATATATTGTTTGAAATTTGAATTTTTATTTCTTTAGAATGATTTATTGGAGAGAGAAGATGTACTTCTTTTTTTACATTTCTTGTATATATTTCATGGAAGAAGTTATTACGCTTATTAATATATGTTGAACTTCTCATAAGTTGAGCTCTTTTTATATGAATAGAAAATAATGTTGATTTGCTTAGGGTTTTTTCAATTGTACTGAAAAGACTAAAAATCTCGGAAATGTGAAGAAGAAATCTTTACAAATCATGCCAAAGATATTTTTAATGTTTCCTTTTTTATCTTCGAGTCAATATGCTTGCTATATCTTCTCTCTCTATCTATATATATATATATATATATTATTGTTATAATTCTAGAGAAAAAAGGTAATTAAATTACTTAAATTGCATACTGTTCTGTTTTTTTTTTTTTTTTGAATCCTGGATGCAAAGTCAGAACAAAAAATCTAGGCCTTGTTTGTTTCGAGAATTTCAACGGGGGAAAAGGAAAGTGGAAAATACGTGAAAAAAACTAGTAAATGTTTCGTTACTACTTTTAAATCAAAGATTTGAAACCAAATAATTTACTTGTGTAAGTGTTGATTATATTCTTTTATCACAAAATGTGCTTGCACTGTCCGACAATTTTTTTACTTTAGTTTGACATTTTATTATACTCTTGACAATAAAATGATATTTTTCACATTTTTTTGTAACATTTAATATTCTTAATTTAAATAAATTAGTTTTTTTAACTAAATAAAAAGGGATACCATTTTAAATTACTGCAGAGGCATAAAAAATATCAGAATCGACTCTTATTTTATATAAGCTTCGAATCTTAGTAATATTGATACGGGAAGTGCTCTCTACAAATTTATCACTTCACTTTAGCATGCACGTTGCCATCGTTACTGGATATCTATAATCTATACCATGCCAAGGTAGTGAATTAATGTAGGGGATCATAACCTGCCTAAATTGTTAATAATTAGTAGAAAATTTTGCTGCATTCTAAGGATAGATATATTGTTGGACTTTGCCCTCCACAAATTAGTCATGATGTCCCATTATGTTGAATTGATGTTTGAGTTTCCCAATTAAATAAGAAAGGAAGAATATTGTTGGGCTCGGATGTATCTCAATCGGAGTTTGGATTAACTGTGCGGGTCACTAATGACCTCATCCGGATGAGTGTCATATATATTATTATTCTCTTGATGTCTCTTATGTGAAACCTTGTTTCATCGTACTTGTATGTCTTTCAAAGCGTGAGAGAAGTCAATAGAGGCTGTTTCTGAGGGTGTAAAACACTATAAAAGAGAGAGTGATTTTGGCTGAGTATCGTAGATTAGCCTATTACTAAACCACGTAAAAATTATTGATCTTCTTAATGTTTTTTTCTTACGTCGCGTTATTTTGATTGTTGGAGAAATCCCAACATATATGATCATGATTCCTTTTTATCACACAATTTAGGAAGTGATAACTCAAACATGTGGCCATTACATATAATCATATGACTTGCTTTTTAAAAAAATAAATATAACACAATCTTGTATTTTCTCGTGAAATTAATATTAGTATTAGACTCTTGAAAGATTAAGTTGGAGTCACTATAGATTTACAGTAATAGTAATTCTAATGTACATGTTTAATTGAGCTTTATTGGTTTCTATTGTAAAAAATTCATCCATAAAGGAGATGGATAATATTGTGAATTCCTGGATGTGTTATTTATTTCTATAATTTTAAAAAAATTGAAAGTAATACTCTATGCATTCAAAATTAAATGATTACATTTTAGTCGGTCTAAAAATTAAAGAATGTTGACCTTAATCAAATTACAACATTATTATTATTATTAATTTAGTTATCACTAGAATTGACTATTAGTTAGTGAAATGCAAATCTTTTAAATTTACGAAGTTGCTATTGAAACTTTAAATAAAAAATAAGTATATATTAAGAAAGTAAACATTCGAATATTCCGAACATCCCAAAATTATAAATATTCAATTCAAACGAAAAGAATAATAATAATAATGATAACACTAGTCGTAGAAGAAGAAGATAAGCAATTGTTGCACACAAAAGTATTTTGTGAAGTTTTCAAGTTAAGCTAAAGTGGATTCCCTTGAGGTAGACTTCTTCTAGGGTGAAAAACATTCGTAAGACAACAATTTAATAAGACAAAGAATTTCACTACTCTAAGAGATTTCATAGCACGCATAAGTAATAGCCTAAAGAAAGTTTCTTTTCACACCATCAAATCAATTGCCAATTTTGTTTTATTTTTCTTTTTTGGTAAAATTAAAAGATTCTATTCAAGTACATGATATTTAAGTCACTAAACAACTAAGGTTGCTCGATGTTCTCGAGCACTATGAGACAGTCTTTGATCAGTTGGTGAATCAGGACAAGAGTGCTCTTATTCTACCTTGGAAGGCGTCTCTTGCTGTCCTCCATTGGACCGAGGACTTAACTAGCTTCACGTACCACTAGTTTCCCATCACTTATCTCGGTGTCAGTTATTTCGAGGTTAGTGATGAATTTTTCTGTATGATGATCTCATTCAGAAAGTCCGTAGCAAGATCTCAAGTTGGGCATGTCGCTTATTGTCTCAGAGATCTCAGATCACTTTGATGCATTATGTGTTATCTATGTCTTTACACCTCTTTCAAATTGTTCACCCTTCCAAGATTGTTATGAAAATATTAGAGAGTTATTTTGTCAAGTTAATATGGAATGCGCAGGATCAAACATGCAGGCTTTATTGGTTCATATGGAAGGCCCTCTGTCTATCGCACAAGGAAGGGGATATTGAATTTCAGAGATTACAAGATGTGGTTGATGCATTCTCCTTGAAGTTGTGGTGGCGATTCCATTCTCAGGATTCATTATGGGCTCAGTTCTTTTGAGAAAATTTGTGTTGGAAAGCATCCATCCTGTGTTATAGTTACCTACACTGTTTTTGGGGATTGATGCAGGTTATTTCACGTTACCCCACGAGTTGAGAGTCATTGTTTGGCAGTTGGGTAGAGGATATTTTTTTTTTTGGCATGATTGATGGATAAGTGATTCTACCCTTGCCTAGCAGTTACCAAAGTCTCGTCATCAACTTGGATCTCTGATTTCTTCCGTGGTTATGATTGGTTATGATTGTAACTTCAATATTTTATATTGAGTGAATTCTTCTTCGGTAGCAGAGTAGATTGTTAGTCTGCCTAGCGAATTGATTCTCTAGACAGGATATTATAGAAATATATGTTGGATGGTAGGTTTACTACTAATTGGTGTGGCAGATTGTTAGGAAGCCCTACAATGTTTGGATTCCCTATCGATTATTCTAGGGACCATTTATCCCTACTACTATCTCTTTCTTCGGTTGGAGACTATGACACAATTTGATTCCGATTGAGACAGTTATTAGATACCATATTTGAATCCAGCTGGCATCCATTATTGACGTCAATAACTTTGTCATCTGGCATTTGCTTAAATATTGACTAAGTTTTCTTCTATTTTGCTAGTACCTATCTGGCATTTGCTTAAATATTGAAGTTTTCTTCTATTTTGCTAGTACCTATATGTCTGAGATACACAATTGATTCCTTCATTGGATTTCATCAGGCTGGCTTTCCTTTTTACATCCTCTCTTTGTTAAACTGATTCATGATTATTTATTATTTGCAAGGAGATAAATTTCATGGATTGGTGATCTTGTTCTTTTCGTTTTATTTTTCCAATACTTGGGTAGAAAGAATTCAAGGATCAAAACACGGGCCTCTTTGGAACCAACATCACATTGAAACAAAAAAAAACCTCAAACTAAGGCAGCACACCACATTATTATTGATTTCAGATGCAGGGGGTCACAATGTACATTCAACCATACTAGTAGAATATAGCGATTTATTTGTGAAGAAGAAGAACCCCCCCCCCCCCCTCTACTAGCTAAAAACTAAACTCCAAGGTCATATAGAAAATTCCGAGAGTTTGATGATTATTAAGCAGATGCAGCAGCAGCAGCAGCTTAGCCTTGCAGACCAATGATACCTGCAAAAGCATTTAAAGAATTTAAGATTCCAATTTGAAAATGGAAGAAGTTGTCATCACCAATTAAATAGTTTCTAACATTACAAATCAAGTCCATTTATTTCAGTATTTCGAACATATTCGAGAGCATGAACCTCTGAATTTCTGTGCTCTAAGCACGGATAGAGTGCAGAAAGGGAAAAGGTAGAGGAAGAAGGGAATGCTCACCGCAGGCAACTCTGGCACCAGCATTGCCCGTGGTCTTGCTCAGCTCATGTCCTCCTGGATGATTCAAAAAGAAAACATAAAATGTTGGTAAATCAAATAAATGAATAAAGAATTGTTACTTGAAAATATCTCAACAAGTAACTGAAGCGATGAACTGATTTCCGGTTTCTTCTTTCACCTCCCTCTTAATTTTATTTCCAACAGACAGTCAAAGTGATGACCTAGTTCCATCTTTGACTTCCCTTCATACTTAAGGCAGATTCTCCAGCAATTCTTTCGGTACAAGGACTTTAGGGGACTGAAAGATAACAGTATCACAAATCATATACATCAATCATTCTTTAAACTAACTTAAGAATTCAATAATCATGTTGAAAGACGTCTGCCATATACTCTCTCAAATATGCACTTCTGACATGCCCAACTCCTATATTAAACAAATATCTATATATATATATATATATATATATATATAACCATTACAACTCTGATTTTGTCATACCATTCAATACTTCCCAATAGGTAAGATTCTATTTCTCATTATACACAGATATATTTTCAAAGTAAAATATATACCCATATCGCGGTTCAAAATTTAATAGTCCACTATTCTTAAATTAAACATATATTCCATCTAAAATTCTATAAACAACCATTTTAATCTAAGCAATGCCCATCCCACATCGCATTAACACACTAGGTCCCACTACTAACCAGCATAATGGTAAGGATAATATTGTAACTAAAATGATTGTTAAAAGTTTTTAAATTTTATACTTAAGTCAATAGTGGGCATCTAAATTTTGGATGGAGAAAATATTTGTATTACAGTCCTTCAAGAACTAACAAACATTTGCAGCAGAAGCAGCATTTTTCTTATATTGACCCCTCAAATTTTGTGTGATACAGCAATAGTACCATCTATGTAGACGCAACTGGATCAGATATATGTTTCTGAAGTCATTATCCTTTATACTATGACAAGCTGGAAAAATTGGTGCAAGTTTGTAACTATATGTAAGTGCACCAATAAATACCCATAAATTAGTGTTGCCACCATTAGATAAACAGGGTATTTGGGAGATCTCCTAATGATTGAAATTTTTGGGTATCTGAAGCAGCTTATGTGATCTCATCTTGCAACAAATACATATGCCCTAGCCATACATCAATCTACCTACTCAGCATTCACAAGATCCAACAGGTGGCTCAATTGAGCAATTCACATATTAGCTTAGGGGCAGTGGGACTATCTATGCATATTAGCTTATTAAGTGCAGTGAGACTTATCTAGATTTCAAAGTAAACATTTTTTATGAACGAACATGGACACCCGTTATGAGTGTGATGCAACAGCTGCAGTGCTGAAACTACAAAATAGTGATAAAATTTCATGTAGACACAAAGGTAATCTGGTAATATCATTGTTTTCTACACCATAAACAGAAGAATAAGTAACAACAAGGTGAACATGGATTAATATGCATTCCAATAACATACTCATGAAAAGGAATCTGGATTGAGGAATGCTTAATATTCAAAGACTATTTTTATCTGCAGGGAACTTTCAATTTTTCATTTCTTGGGTGCATGGTTAACTCAGGGCAAGTAGAAGAGGGGTGGGGAGGAAGAAGGGATAACATAATACATATGTAAGCGGAAAAGAGATTAGATCAATTTCTGAACTGCTAGCAAATTTTTATTCAAAATAACTGCTGCAATTTCTCAGATTATCACCAAACACATACACATGATCACAAGTAATAGAACAGGGCTCACAGAAAAGAGATTTTCATTGTACATGGTACACAGTCAAGGCTCTCACTAAGACAGAATTTCACACCAATCACAATATAGAGGAGCCAAAACAAAGAGATACTTATCCAGGAACAAGAAGAGAAAATGTTACCTCTGCCAAGATCATCTGGATCTCCATGCACAACAACAGCCCTACCAATGATCGAATGGGCTCCAGTGAGAGGAATCTACAAAATGGATAATAAAACAATATAAGAAATCGAATGGAAACTGAAATGATATTCAATTTTTAAGCATTGGATTAAGGGAGGACAAACAAGGAAACATCACGAGAACTTACATGCTTGTCAACAATTGAGACATTTGCAATCCCTGGATGAAAGATAGGAAAGAATTAGTTAACCAGAGTTTGCTTGATGAAAGATAGGAAGTAATTAGTTAACCAGAGTTTGCTTGAAATTACAACAGAACTGGAGATATCTCACTTGAAAATTCTCCATCTATTGATGTTAGATTTGATAGAATTGTTAAGCAGATCAATCATACAAGCATAGGAATCAAAACTAATAATTAATGTCACAGAAAGCTCATATTTGCTATCCAACAGCTATGCCCATTGATTACTGATAGAATTGTTAAGCCGATCAATCATACAAGCATGGGACTCAAAACTATTAATGTCATAGAAAGCTCATATTTGCTATCCAACATAGCTATACCCATCTATTACTAATAAAAAGAGAGCATACCATCTTCACCAGCTGTGACATTTCCAAGATCACCAGCATGACGGTTCTCATCTTCAGGAGCACCATGTTCTTTGCCAACTGGGTTGAAATGTGGTCCTGCATTTGCACAGTTAAGAAACTTATATTTCAAGAATAATCCAGTTAATAAGAAGAAAAGACAAAAAAGGTAAAAAAAATAATTAAAATTAAAATCTACTGAAAATGAATGCAAGATATAATTAAGTAATTTCTAGTTGCTCATAATACAGGCAAGTTACATGGTTCATGTAAGGACTTCTACAAGCAATGCATCCTAGCATTGATGAGAAAGAAACTCTTATCTGTACATTGATTCATACCTATAGATTATATATGACAGTCTCAGGTGAGTGCACATGAAGTTAGTAGGAGAATTTACACTCAGACTTGTGCATCAAAAGAACAACTGAATAAAATTCTGCACCTAATTTTGACGAGAGCTAAATTAACCCCAGGAAAATCAAGAAACTAGAAATAAATTATAATAGGAAAAGAAATTGAACCTCAGTCTTGGTTCAGGTCAAAGGAAGACCTTTTTTTCCTTTTACTTCAACAGCATTAGTAATTGTTATAAATTACCTCCACGTCAAAAAGTTTACCATGTTAGGGAGGATAATTTATATCCCAGCTTTTTGCTTTAATTCATCAATGGGTGGTGCTGGAATTTGAAAAACACATTATCCTACTCTAATACTGTATTAAAAAACCACCTAATTTTAAAAGCTAAAATAGGATATACAGATAATCTCACTATCAATCTTTGATTATTACCAGTTGACATGCAGCCATTTGTTGTGTCTCCAAGAGCATGGACATGGAAGCCATGGAATCCTGGCTTTAAACCTGAGATTGATCCCGTGACAGTTGTAGGACCTGTGTGTGTGTGTGTGAGAGAGAGAGAGAGAGAGAGAGAGAGAGAGAGAGAGAGAGAGAGAAAGTTAATAAAAAGAAATAAATAAACATAACTAGCAAGAAGCTGAGATCTTACCATCTCCTTCCTGGGTAAAAAAGATAGTTCCACTCACACCTTCATTGCCATTAAGAACTGCAACAGCCTTCACCATTTTCTATTGTGATCTAAAAATAGAAATTATTATAAACATCTATTGCAGAAACAATTGAGCACCACAGAACATGGCTAGGAAAAATGACACTAAGACATAACTTTTATTCCCAAGGTTAGACTAAAATCAATTAAGCAGCACAAAGCAAAAGTTAATGTACTCGAATCTGAAACTTAGCAACCCTACAAGTAGCATACACAAACTCAGCAGAAATACCAAACATTAAACTGATGAGTTTTTAAGAATATTTCAATTGACAACATCATGAAAAATATAAAAAGAAATGGATCACATTGAATTTCATCTGCCAGAAATTAAAAACAGAAAATCATGGAAGAAAATGGCACTGATATGAGAAAGTTTTTATATTTTTCGTTTTTCTTTATCAGGGTATCAGCTGAAGGCAGAACCTATACGAAAATATCTCCTCCATGCCAAATTGAGGATCCCCATTGGGCATGGCACAGATTTTGAAGTGTACTTGACCATATTTATTTTAATACCTTACTTTTAAATGGATTATTATCATCTCCATGTCTAATAGTGGTTTCATATTCTTCCTTTTCTCTCAAGCAGTGTTTGTAGCAATTTAGGGATGTGCTTATTTTGGAAGCGGACATTCATCTCGTGACAATCTAAAAGATAGAATATGAAAAAAGGAAGCAACACCTAACAAGGATGGAGATTCCAGCCACATTTTTCTTTCACGAACCAAAACAGAGGTTAAACCAACTTCGATAAATGAACAGAAAAAATAAGCATCTCTGTCTAAATACAATACTTCACTATCCCATGTTGTTCCCAAGGAGAATAGACACCCAATTTCGAGATTCCTTTTCTACCCTTCTATTCCAGTCAGGTGATTGCAAAGTAAAAGGTCAACACAGAATTATCTCAACCAAATAACTAATCTACCCGGTGGGTTAACTCATATTCTAGTCAATTCTGATACTCTTACACCTCAAAAATGTTGGCAAATGTCTGCGAATAACATTGATATATTAAGAACAAATTTTATAAATTTCAGAATCAGCCCAAGATTTTTCGTTACAGAAAGGGAAAAGGAAAACAACATCAGATGAAGTTTGGCAAGAAAAAAAAAATTTAAAAAACTTAAACTCAAAAAAAGTTTCTACCAAATCATCAAAGGCAGATAAGATTAAGAACTCCCATCATAACAATGATATAGAGAAGCATTTCTAAACAACTTATCAACAAAACCCTACATAAAGGAATACACCCAAGAAAGGAAAAAGGAATTAACAGTAATAACAAAATCAACTCCGTCCACATTCATGGCAATAAAAGGCACTCCAACAAAATCAAATCCTCAATTATTCAAATACACAACAGACTCAGACCACTCAATTTGAGTAGGACCAAAAGAAAAACAGGCAATAGATACAATCTCTCATCCCAAAACAGAAAACATGATATAACACCCAAGAAAACAAAAAGGTCTATTGCAGACAAGCAAGAATTCATAGAGAAATGTTTGAGGGACTAATCAATCATACCTCAGAGCACCCCTTAATAGTGAAACTGAAGAAGACTAGAGAGCAGAAAGCGATGGAACTCTCAGAGATATAGTTGGGTATATATAGGTGAGGTCCGTAATTCTAGAAGGTACTGACAGATTATAGAAATGAGTGAAAGCAAAATGAATGGCAAAATTTCTTGTCTTTTATTTTTCTTTTGCAAGGAATGCAATCTTCAGCGGCACAATTAATTATTTTTGTAGTCAGGCGGCTTTTCTGACTCCAGATTGGATTCATATGACGGGGATGGCAATTTTATTATAGGGTTATAGATTTTTTATTTCTATCCCCGTATACCAGTCAAAAATATCTTATATTTCCTTATCTTTATCTTTTAAATCATAACGGATACACTATATATTCTATACATTATTCTTATCATCATTATCATGCATATGGCTTCAAAATATATATTTAAAAAATAATTAGTGTATTAAATAAATAAAAAATATTTATAAAATATATTAATGAAATTTTAAATATATTATATTACATCAACAAATTCCAATTAAATCATAATGGATACATCCATCATCATCCAGTGCATATGCAAAATCTTCTCTCCCTATTCGTTTTAAAATGTATATTTAAAAAATAACCACTACATTAAATAAAAAAAAGTTTATAAAATACATTAATGAAATTTCAAATATATTACATCAACAAACTACTTAAAATACATTCACATTGCATATTTAATTTTTTTTTTTCATCAAACTTTTGTAGTAAAATTCATTATACTATAACCTTGTTATTTATCTATGAATTTATTCCATAATTTCATAACTTTCCATTGTATACTTCCACAATTTCATAACATTTCATTGTATACTTCCACAATTATGACTCTCAAAGGTAAATCAGATGTTTTCTTTACTCAATCATTTTTTTTATAAAAGTAATTTTATCTTCTCGATTGATATTGTAGCTTAATCTAACTCATATATTACATCTAATTTCTTACCTCTTCATTTTTTAACAAAACTACTTTTATCCAAACTAGGTAAACTTTTGGAAAAAGCAAATAGATGCTCACTATTTAGTTGGACATTAGCTTCAATTAAACATTTAATGTCATCGTGCCCTTCCTTTCGACATTAGAACTCACAATCTCTCCATATTCATGTGATATATTTTTATCAATTCATTAATGAAGAGTAAAAGGTAATAATTTTGAAGTGTATGAATTGAATTATCTCTTTTGTAAAGAAAGTAAGAAGAATAATAAGAATAAGAAGTTTTTAATTAGATAAGTGTAGAATAAGAAGAAATGAAAAGATAGACTACACACACACATATATATTTTGATATTTGTGTCATTTTTTTCAAATCGTGTTGAAAAAATGACACAAAATGATAAATTGAAAAAGATAATAGAGATTTAATAATCCAACGAAATTGAATTTATTGGTTTGAAAAATTGGACAAAATGTCAAAATGAAAAAAGATATGATATGATATGTATATATATATATATATATATATGTGTGTGTGTGTGTGTGTGTGTGTGTGATCTATCTATATAAATAGGGATTGCTATTAGGCAAAAAAAATCATTATTCTTCTACACTTATCCAATTAAAGACTTTTTATTCTTCTTTTTCAAGACAAAAAATGAAAGAAACTTCAACACCAAGAACGGAAGACATTTCAACACAAAAAATGGAAAACACTGCAACACATAAAACATAAAGTACTTTTACGAATATTTTATCAACAATGACGTCAAAAACCATTGGTCTTTTTTGTGGGACTAACCTTGGAAATGACAAACTCAATATTAAAACTGCAATTGAATTGGGGAGAATGTTAGGTCATCAAAATATTAATATAATATATGGAGAAAGTAATGCTGAATTAGTCGGTGTTGTTGCTCAAACAGCACACAAAGACAAATCTAAAATGGTAGATGTTATTCAAATTCATTTAAAACCTTTATATGGCAGAACGGTGGGATTTGATATATAAGTCAATTTTATGTATGAACATATAGGTATAATGATGCAAAAATCTGATGTGTTTATAGTATTAGCAGGAGGATTTGATGTATTAGAATAAATGTTCAATATTGTTTCTTGGTTAAACTTGAACTTACATAACAATCCTATTTGTTTATTTAATGTCAACATTTTATTGATCCCTTATTAATGTTTCTTAATAATGCAGTTGAAAAAAGGTTTCTATCACCATTTTTAAGAAAACTTATGCTTTCATCAACCAGTTTGTTTGAACTTATGTTCAAATTATAAACTTTTATTTCTATCGTTGATCCTGATGTACGTATGATTAATTGACCAATTCCAAGTACCCCAACTCAAAGTAACAAGCGCAAAAAAGAAACAAATAAACTTGATTTGGACATACGATTATAGATATGTGAAATTTATTGGGTCAATCTATTTTGACTATCTTCATGAAATTCTCTTTCAAGTGAACAATGCATTTTCTTAATGTATTGTGTATTTTATTTTATGAATGTATTCCGTAATGATGAAGATTATTTAATGTAATACATTTTTATTTTAATATGTAATATTTTATATTTTATCATTAAAAATATTTATTTGGTATATTAAAATAAACAATATTGATGATTTATAATAATAATAATAATAATAATAATGTATGATATATATATATATATATATATAATCAAATTTATACATATGAATTTATATATATTTATATATGTTAAAAGATATATGCGAGTACAAAACGATTGTGTGAACGCATTTGACACAATACTTTCTCCATCCTTATCCCATGCCTGCAAAAATAATAATTGAAACTTCATCCTCATCCCCATTCCTGCTTATATCACGTAATCCCCTTCCCCGCTTACTTTGGGACCCAACTCAATTCACCTCTATGTCATATCGGGCCCGATATGCTATCCGTCTACTGCGCAAGTGTCGTGTACTTATATAGAGTAAAATTATTGTTACTTATTTCAAAATTTAATATCCTACTTCCACTTTGATAGGACAAACAAGATAATCTAATGGTTGAGCATTTTTATTCGTATCGTTAGGTTGTGAGTTCAAGTCTCGTTCTCCCATTCATGACGTTATAAAATTTTTTTTTTATTTTTATATATTCAAAATTAAATGTTTATTTTATAAAATAAACATAATTTTATTTTAAAAATTCTACTAATAATCTCCTTAATTTAAAAGTTTCATCTCATTCACTCACTTATGGTTACAATTTCTCTCTCTTTTTACTTTCAAAAGGGATCATTATATATATATATATATATATATATATATATAATTTAAAAGATGTACAAATGCAAATTACAAGTTGTTCACAACAAAGCACCCTACGCATCTCGAAAGTAAAGAAAGTAAAATGACAACTTTTGCTAGAAGATATCAAGCGATCTATTTTGAGTTCTTCACAAATACAAATGATTAATGAACTTCCCTGGTTTTGAAGATACCAAAGTATGGATGACATATCCAAAAATCAAAGGATTCTTTTTGCCCCACTCCCCTCCAACAGCCTGGTTGCCCAAGTTCTAGTCAAGCCAATCATTTTCCTTGGTGATTCTCCAAAAATTTGTGTAACTATTCCTATACAAGAGCTAGTGTCATGCTTCCCTAGACTTTGGACAATCTCTCACAGCATGAAGAGCATTTTCCACTTCTTGTTACATTGTTGGCATTTGTTATTAGTCTACAATGTCGCAATTGGCAAGAAGAAATGACGTCCTTGAAGGCCCAGGAATCTTTGATATCCTCTTCCAGTTTTGAGAGTCATTGTCGCCATGTTCATCAACCATCCCCATCCTTGGTGGAAAACTTGCCATTGTTTGACCTTCGCCATATTCCCGCTGATTTGCTGAGGAGATTTGAACCTCTTTAAGCTTCTCCAATATGTATTCAGGTAAGGAAACTTTGAGTTTCTCATCATTCCATTGATCACCTAGCCAGAATGTAGATA
Source organism: Apocynum venetum (assembly GCA_019593545.1). Classification (NCBI taxonomy): domain Eukaryota; kingdom Viridiplantae; phylum Streptophyta; class Magnoliopsida; order Gentianales; family Apocynaceae; genus Apocynum; species Apocynum venetum. The sequence goes on along the minus strand of SRSM01000326.1, from coordinate 4,118,936 downwards.
TTGGTTGCTCAGACCATTGTACATGTGGTATAGTGGTGCACAGATTAAGTAAGGGTCTGTCAATTAACCGAACATCTCACAAGAAACGGATCCTAGTACCATCACTCACTGTCCAACAAATATCACCTCTTACAGCCTCAAGCCCTTTGTTAATACTTTTCCAAATAGGAGAAGAGCTAGACTTTTGTCTAAAACCTTGTAATCTCTTAGCTCCACCATATTTCGTCTGAAGAGTATTTGCCCAGGAATTTTGATCATAATTTAAAATTTTCCACCCTAATTAGCTAGAAGGGACAAATTCACTTTCCTCAAGGATCGAATTCCTAGGTCCCCCAAGATGCTTAGGATGGCAGTATTCCATGCAATTTTGTGAAGAGCCCTCTTACTCTCTGAATTCCCCCAAACGAAATCCCTACTAACTCTTTTCAAGTTCATCAATGACTCCTTGTGGAAGTAAATGAATTGAAATCCCTAGGCCATACTAACTGAATCCCTACTAACTTTATTGCCGATAATGGTTTTTTTTAAAGGAAAAATTGGGATTCAAATGTGTTTTTATAATAGGAAATAAGTGGAAAAAATTGAAATCTAGAGGCGTTTTTTTTGTAGGAAATGAGGAGAAAATGTATTATTTCACTTTTACTCCTATTCTAATAGCTAATGTCAACTTTAGAAGTTGAACTCGCCACATTTTGTACAAAATCTGACTAAAAAGATTAATTGCATAAAATGTAAAACATTGATGACAAAAAGGATGAAAACAAATATTGAGGACCAATGATGCGAAACATAAAAATATTAGGTACGAAAATCAGCAATCTTCCAATTGAATAATTTAACTACATGATTTACACTATCAAATATGAATGCATAACATATCCAAGATTATGATGATAAACAAAGAAATAAGACAAGAATAATCTGAGTTAGGAAAGCAATAATTACAGTCAAAATAATTAAACAAAACATCAAATGATTAAATTACTTTTAGTGACGTTGGAAAAAAGAATTATAGTAAAAGAATTTGTTCCGTATCAGAACTCTATGTCCAGTAGAGTTTTGTGGGTGGAATCTGGATCAATCAATTTACGAGATGCTTCCCACAATTGAGTTTCTATTCCAAGCCTCTTCAGCTCCATAAGGCCGCGCTCAGCTACAAAAAAAAAAAAGAAGAAGAAAAAAAAAGAAGGAAATTAATAATCAAGAAATGTCATTTGTTAAAATGATGTCAGCACCAAATTTCAGAACCATTTACAATTCTTCTAGGGTTTAAATCATGAAAAGATCAATTCAAATCAACTTTCAACATAAATTCATTAAAGTTTAACTATAAGGAAAAGTATATTAATACACTCTGAAGTCAGTGTAGGAGAAGAGAAGCAAAATTGCTCCATAAGGAACAATGAGAGACTTGAAAAGGATTAATTCTACACTATGAATATAAAGATTCTTTTGCCTGAGCACTATACTGCCCACAAGATTGTAGATCTTTAATACTATGCCAATCATCAAATGTGAGCGTAAAACACCAATAATGTGTCAGATTACTCTTCACAAAAGAAATAGCTTTAGATTAAGCAAAATGATGAAATAAGATTTTGTTAGTATATCGTGAATATTTTGAGGGATCTATGAAGTTTACGTTTGCAATCGTAATTCTTGTGTTCCAACCTAGTCATACCAGTAACATGTTAAGTGATCAGAGCACTAGTTCACCCAAGACCTAGAGATTGTCGTTCGACACTCTCGCCCCATGTAATAATAAAAGAAAACATAGAAAATCAAATAAAGAAAGAATCATCCCGAATACATACAAAATACTCCAGGTTTTCATCTCCAAAGGGAAGATAAATGAAATGCACAACAGACACTTATTCTGCACCATACAAAAAGCTTTTTCTTCTGAAGTTGGGAAGCTCAACCATATTGAAGAAATGGTATTGCATGTTTGTGCAACTCCCCACATTCTTAAGCATGCTTATGCATAATAGAGAGAAAACTGTATTGCATGTTTGTGCATCTCCCTACATTCTTGAAAGAGAGAGAGAGAGAGAGAGAGAGAGAGTACTGTCGACTGCGTCCTGTGAGGTGGGTGATTGATTGGCTTGGCTGATATAAAATTGCAATCTCTCCTCAGCAATGTCAGGCTCTAGCCCCATATTCTTTGCTCTCCTCCAAATATAAGTGAGCCAAGCCTGCAAAAGTCTTAAAATTAGACATTACAAAGAAATATTGGAGATACACACAAGATTCAATTGAATAAGTAACTTTCATTTTTTATTGAATACTTCTAGGTACCATTCAAAACTATCATGGTCAAAAGAAGTTACAATCAAACATCTGATAATATAATTTCACCTTGAAGAACTTCCATTGCAAGAATCTAGCATGTTTAACAAATAAATCTAAAATCAGTGGTGTTCACAGTCGATGAAAGTAAACTGCTCTAATCTTCTAATTGACTATCACCTATTTGTTAAAATCCTTCACTAACCTAATTCTCTAACAAACAAAACCCATTTAGAGAGAGGGGGCGAAAATCCAAGGTAAGAGTGGTAATATGCAGAAACTAGTGAATGAAGTGAAGTACAAATGAAGAACACTGTATATGTTGTATGATATCTTGGCTTGATCATTGGAATCTTTTTAGGCTTAATTATAGAGATTGGACTTTAACATTAAGGATTAGTCATTATGTCTGTGTGTGTGTACACACGCACATACACACACATAATAAGCTTCTTGGAAACTTCAGGAGTTGTAATTGATGTCCAGATTTAAAGCAATTGTTTGAATTGAGAAGACATGTTTCCAAGCCTAGATAGTATGAGATACTTCTCTTATTGATGTGTTTTAATATTTACATTTAAGCATGAAAGCGGATCTGATATGCTTTTATGCAAACCATGCTGCAAATGCAAAAATAGAATCATTTTTCTGGGAATATTGGAACCTCGTTCCAAGAATTAGAGGACATTATTGATTTTCATAATTTAAGCCATGCTCACTTGTATGGGCAATTAAATGAACTTCTTAGAGACATACTACCTCTTTCACAAGCACAACTCAAATTCTCTTAACAATGCAAAGAAGAAAGATGTGTAATACATTCAAATTATGAGATAAACTCTCATCATTATATTTGATAGTTTTTTACTCTAAATATAGGCTTTGTTGAACAGAAGGTAATTTATAATGACTCCAGATCAGAATGACATGCAAACAAGAGTCATAGCAAGTGAAGAAGTTCATAAAATCAAAATAACATAATCGACGTCCAATTAGAACAAGACTAAGATAAATTAAGAAATTCATTTCTAATAAGAAAATCACATAGCTTCTTTTGAATACCTTATACCATTTTGTCTTATGAAGCCAAAAAATTGTATGGTTCAGGAAACATCAAGCTTATAGGTGCGTGCGCACACATATCAGAGAGAGTGAGAAAGAGAGAGAGAGGAACTATGAACTAACACTTGGTCTTTTAATCTTTTTAATTAGATATATGTTGCTTAAGACTAAAACAATGTAGCCCCATTATGCCAAATAATTTGAAGGAAGAAAACAATTAACCTAGTTAACTACCAGTAGCTACTGGTAAGGGGTGGATTAAACTGAAACACAAGCAAAATAATCATCCTATTGACTTTTTATTGTACCTGCTTAAATTGAACATCTTCAGCCTCTTCCTGGCTCAATCCTGAAACATCACCACCAATCATGAGAAATCAAAAGTGCTAGTATTATGTTTTCCTTTCCAAAGCACATCAGGAAAAGAAACAAAAAGAGGAAAAATGATCTTCTTGCATATGAAGTATCCAGGATAGAGAAAACCATTAAGAGATCCCACAAAGTTACTAGTTCTGGGGGTATGATGGGTTTCTTGGCTGTATTAGGGAAAGACGAGAAGATTATTCAAGTGATGATAGTACTGGATTAATGTTCTTGTATTGCATTATCCAAGACCATGCTAAGGGATACTACAATAAATCCAAATAGCCATTGTCTTATAATTTAGCCACACTAATCATCAGAACCATTATAGCCATCAATTGGACTGAAACAGTATGAGTAACATAGTATTCAGAATGATAATTGTTATCTATGAAAATATCTCAATTCAATAAAAACGAAAGCAGAATGTAAGATATGTTTCAATGTTAAAAGCAAAAGTTAATAAAAGTTATGTGCACAAGAACCTTTTATCAGTTGTACCATAAAAAATCACAAAACCTGTAAAAATAACAAAGGATGCAAAAAACATGGCGCTTCAAGACTAGTCAAACAGTGATCCACAGTCCTTACCAAATGTTTCTGAAAGGTTTTGGCCTTCAATTGGTAGCTTCAGTTCATCTGCATCCACATTGAAAGAGGAGAATAGCTATTCAGCTATCATGCCAATGTATGCAACTAATAAATAAAATAAACATTGGAAGATTTCCTTGAGTAACACAAATCAACACCCTAGATCAGTCTTAAAGGGAAAAAAAATTCAAATAGATTGGCAAAAATAAACCTTTCATTAATTACAATGTCCTGCAAACAAAAAGTTTTTTGCATACTACACTTCCTATACCAATTCAGATATTTCATTTTTTGGAGAAGATAATTGAATCTGTATGGCGTCTCTTTGTAATGCAGTTGTCCTGTAGGATAGTAAAACACATGAAATACCAACTAGGGGCAGAAGAGAAATGTTTATGCTTTCATAAGTTAACTTTTAGCTAATGCAATCTGTATATCAAAGAATTTTTTTTTATTTTAATTTATGCAGAACCAATATATAAGCCACAAATATTTTCTAAAATTGAAAGGGAAAAATCTACGAATTCTCAAATATTCCCTTATTCCTTTTGAAAATCGAATGTAAAAATTTGAATGTAAAATCGAATGTAGAAAATTTGACTTGGACACAAGGATCTTAGAGAGTTTATAATGGAGTCATATAACTTAAGATTTCTTTTTTCCTCTTTCCTTTTTCCTGTGGAGAAAATTGAGGATCTTACTGATAGAAGTTTATATGGAAAAGATTTCATTCAGAAAAGTTGATACTCATTTTCACAACCCAAAATAGAAATGTGTGTTGGGCACAATGAAAATAATTGTCTAGAATAAATGCTAAATAAAATAATCAACAGATAAATGACTCCAATAATTTAACGTGATTTACTTTTATTTTGGGCTATGTTCACCTCTCAAGCTCTAAATATCATTCGACTATTCAATAGTATAAAATAGTAGAAACAAAGAAAGTCTTCTGTAGAACATTCTAGAGACAATACAAAAGTGAGATATAAAATAGTCACACTTAAGTATTTTTTAAAAATACTCCAAATAATTTTTATTCACTATTTTATCACTCCCCCTTTTTTAAAATAATTCCAAAAGCTTGCAAAACAAACTCTCACAAAACTTGGTTCTTGAGAGAATTTCTTTGAATTTCTTGTTGAAGCTTGGATGATTTTTGGATGCCAATTTCGTTGCCTTTTATAGGCAAATGTCAGCTCACATTTTAGCTTAATCAGAGGCAAAGTTTGATGAATTTATAATAAAACTTTTGGGATGAAATCTTGGTATTGTGAATGGGTTAGACAGCCCTCACTTTGGGACCACCACTAACAATGTGAATATTCAAATTGGGACAGAGGGAGTAAATACACATTTGAGGTGGTATAAATATTTCCCCATTTATCAGTCTAACTGGTTTTTCCTGCATCTTTTATGATTTCAAGTACTAGAAGGAGAAAAGTTTTAGATGAATCAGAGATACAGTAATATTCTTTTGCAAAAATAGATTAGGTCAAGTTTGTGAATATTTTGTCCTGTGGACTTTCAGTAAAACTAGATTGTAGTTGATGTGCTGATGATTTAGAACCTGTACTTCATATGAGGAAGGTGAAAGCGTTTGTGGCTGGTAATTGCATTGTTCAAAAGATAGCTTTGAGAAGCATTTTTGTCTAAACCAAAATATATATTACTTGTCAAAACAAGTCAATTTTTCAACTGTATTTCTTGAATTTCATTCATTTCTTCATTCTTTTGACTACTATTATTATCAAGCTAAATGAATTTGACATCCATTAAGTGCTTGATGACCACATAATTGTAATCTCTATAATTATATTTCCCTTTTCTTAAGGAAAAGATATTAGAAGACCATATAATACCAGTTCTCTAATCTTAAGGATACTAGGATCATGTCAAATATGTCAAATTCATAGAATAAGATGTATATCTCAAAATATTTATTCTACAGGTCAACAATATAAAGAAATTTTTAAAGTAATCCAGGGCTAGGCTTGGAGATTATGAAGGAGAGTGAAGATAGCTAAAGATACATTTTATGGGTTGAGGATAACTTTTGGAATTTGAGATGTATGGGAGAAAATCTGTATTTCTAGAAGAATACATTTTAAACCTCAGGAAATTTCAAAAGGTTGCTTAGAAGCTACGATCACTGGTCTCTTACAGTTTTATATGTTTGCATCTAATATACTTCTAAAACCTTTTCTGATCGATTTAAAGAAGCCATATGGTGAAATTTGTAACAGTACATATAGGATTTCTATTTTTGCATAGTACACAGAAATGCTTTTGAAGTTTTAAAAGAAAAATCAATTCATTCATAACAAAGAGCTTAAGGAGATGCAAATTAATTGGACAAATATTCTATACCTGTATGTTTCGCTGAAACTGGGCGCCTTCGTTGAGCCATTGCAATTGCTATCGCCTCTTCTACCTTTTCAGGGAAAGCAAAACACAATCATGAAGGGGAAATATTGCATATCACAGAAGATTACAAGAGAAGATACTAAAATCAGAAGGCAACTGCTGTTAATCATAGCAAATGCATTTGAATTGGATATTCATAGCGAATGCATAAGAAATTTATTTTAAATCTATTTTTTGAAGTATCATTCAATATATACTATATTAACAAAATTCAAAGACTAAGAATGGAAAGATCAGCTAGAGTTTATGGCATCAAAAGTTAAAATGTTACAACAAAAACAGTTGATGTTAGTATGGATATGAAAAATATGAGAAGCAAAAATTATGATGTTATACAGAAAGATAAGAACTTGAACTTTAAATAGATCTGAACATATGATGATCCAAGTGAATAAAACAACTAAACTAAAGTTTATCGTAAAGAAAAGAGTCACTTTTTTATGAGAAAATTTTAATAAGGCAAGGAAAGACAGATTCGCGGTCAAGGATGAGCTTGTATTAGATCAACACGGGATTATGATATAGAATCACAGCACTGATGGAACAATTTTTTGGCATCAGAAAGAAACTAATGAAGAGGTTTAAGCCAATCTATCCAACCATACGAAACTTCAAATTAATTTTGACATGCCTATAAATGAGAAATCAGCAAAGACAAGAAGGGCAACTAGTTTTATAAAAACCTTAAGTGATGTCAATTCTCGAAGACCTTTCTCCACTAAAAGCATGCTCTCAACGTTTCCATCTCTAGAAAGTTCATTCAAATTGCATAAAGCCTCGTCTCTCTCTTCTGCATTATTATTTACTGCAAGTGATAGAAGAGATTCAACATATTTCTCAAAGACACGGTTAAGAACATTGAAGCAATCTAGGAAAGTGTTTTTCCTTGTTATCTTTCTGTTTAGTAATGGCTAAGATGTTACCTGAGGAATTTTCATCCCTTGCCTTTTGTCCTGCAGATAACACAACTTCAGTTGGAAGAGGAGCAAATGCTGACCAGTACTCATGCCTAGCTCGGGCTATCTCTCCATGAATACCTGGGAAAAATAAATTCTAGCATTTCTCCGTGGGAAAAGAAAAATGTACATTTTGTTCTTGCATCTTGCAAAAGAACACATTTTGGCAAGAAAACTTTAGCCACATTGAGGAAATCTACCAAAAAATGACAGATCAAAACATAAGTTCTTATGCAAAATTAGTTCATGCATATATTTTAGACAGTAAAGCCGTGGTGAGAGAAAGGAAAAAAAAGAGAAGAATGGAATTTCTAACACAGCAGAAAAGGGAGAAAAAAAAAAGGAAAAACTATCAAATGCATTTCAGAATATTTCAACTCTTATTAACTTTGTTCACAGTTTATAAACATCACATATTTTATATGTACCCAAACAACAATACATGATAATTGAGAAATATTTTCAACCTTTCAAATTTCAATTCAACTAAAAATTTTAGTTCATAACCCGCTAACTTAGCAGCTGAAGCATCTCACCATGCTGAAGGCATAAACTCCAGTGGCGAGCCAGCCAACACCTCTTTAGGACCACCTCCTCCTAAAGATGAAAACTATGAATAACATCACCTAAATAATGAAAAAGTTTAAAGAACACATAGTCAATGTACCATCTCATCTTGAGTTAGAATCATTCTCTGCGCTACTATCCTGAGTGATTTAAGTTCCACTTCAGCATCATGGAACTGCTCCAGAACAGAATTTGCTTCAACTCTTGCAGTCTGGTTCATTATTACAGAATTACTAAATACACTATGAAATTTAATTGGTTGGGAGAATAAGAGAATAGGAAAGACCTGCTAGAGAAAAGGTATTAATATATAGTATAGATATCATATATAGTATAGAAATCTTGATACCTCTGCTTCCATGCGAAGTGCTGCAACCTCTTCACCTCTTCCACCATAAGTATGCTCTGCCTCTTTCAAAGCTGCCTGCCCAGGAAAATATTAGATATTCATTTCTGCAGTATTGAAAATTACATGTGATTTAATTTTAAATATATAAATTACACCTCTCTCTATGAACATAAGTTTTCTATTGAGAAGAGAATTCAACATGAACATGGTACCAAAGCAAGAGATCCCGCGTTCAAATCTTGTTACTGCTCATTGGAAAGTTACTTACATGTTGGGCAGATTATTGAAAATTTGTTTGGCTCACTCATGAGGGGAATTTAAATATATAAATTATTACCCTCTCTATGAGTTAAGCTTTTAAATGACGTGGTAATTCAACATGGAACATCAGATAAAAGCCAGATTGCAGAATACATTTTGCAAAACAACATTCAAAAGAAGTTAAACGTAAGTAGCAACATATTAAAAGTAGTGGAGTAACCTAACAAGCAGAAAAGGTGCAGAGAAAAAACCTACATCGAACAATGCAAAAACAAGAGACCTTACATATGCATCTTTCAATGTAGTGATTATATAATTCTCATCAATATGCGTGCTAACCAAACTCCTATCACTGTAAGGATTTGACGTTAGCATTTAACGTGTACCTCTCTTTGTTGTAGAGCTGCTTCTTTCCTGCATGTTAGAAGAATATATTACATCATTGAACTGCAATACGGGGATACATAAATATATATAAATGCATGAACTTTCCTGCTCAGTAGACGTGCTTCTAATGAAACACCTTCACCAAGTGATGCCACCTACCATAAGTAATCATGTCATAAGCAACATAATAATAATTGGAACTAAAATACTTATGCAAAAATTTTGACAGTAAGGATGGTTGGTTGAAAGGCATCAACGATTGGTACAACACTGTACCAAGTACAGCATTCTGTTGAGCCTCACCACAGCTCACATAAGCTTGGCAATCTAGGCAATTACATGTGGGATAAGCATGAGGAAGTCTAGCATATGGAAAAAGATGAACAGAGGTTGATTCCGATAAGATGACTGATGGAAGGTGGGTACTTATTGTTCCACACTAAGAAAATAGGCTTATGTTTGTAATCCCTAAAGAAAAAGACGCTTTTTCCTACACCAGGAACGTAACTTAAGAAAGACTAGCCGAAACAGTTGCTGAAACAAAGCCTGCAGCATATGTGATTGATATAACTATGGTAGGTGAGATTACTTTACTTATGAAGGGGGAAAAATTCCAAGAAATCTGTCTAGAGAACCCTGCTCATATTAAGTTGTATATGTTCCTTTAGAAGCAGATTCTAATTTCTATTCACCTATAGGTATTAAATTTGATGGGAAAGACTCATGGGGGAGAATAATTGCAGCAGGTGTGTTTGAAGCAGAAAATTATAGGTCATCTACTTTTTCATTTGCAGATGGTGGGATCTTCTAGAAATGACCCAGCCTACTTTGAGTTCTAGGGTTAAAACATATCTTTAGTGAAGACAGTCTGTTGGCCAGGATGCATGTAAAGCAACAAATCAGAAGGAAGCCAACATAGTTCCTTTCAGTTGATTTTCCATACGGTAGAAAGAAGGGTTAAAAGTACAGAGCTAGTTCTATAAATGCTTCAATTCAAAGATTATAAACTTCTAGTAGAAACCAGAAGCAGTTTGTAACATATTCACAATCTTTCAACTCTTTTGTTTCTTTCAAGTGTTAATGTTCCCCATCACTGTTCTTAACCCCTTTTCTTTTACAAATTTTTCAAACTCATGATAATTTCACCATTAATTTTGTGTGTAATCAATAAATTAAAACGTATGATAATAAGAAAATACTATTGACTCAAAAAGAAAATCAGCCTGATCTTGTCATCTAGAAGCTCCACTTACAGAATGAATTTTAAAATGGTTCTAGTGAAAATCCCCTGCAGAATACCTGTTTCTCAAGTTGCCTAGCCCTTGCTTCTGCTTCCTCACACCTTTCTTCTGCTTGTCGAAGCTGAAAAGTACATGTTATAACGGTATAAAGCAAATATAATGCGCCTAAATATCCTTGCAGTTTCCAGTCATAAAAGATTTGAGGATGTACAAAAAATGTGGACAAACCTTTTCAAGTAAACTTTCATTTTCTTCTTGAAGCATATCAAGCTGCAATTGTTACAAACACTTATTAACATCTTCGGAAAAGATTCATGGCAGGCATCAATTAGACACAATTCCTGCTCCAAGATAAATCTATTATATAGAAGTATCTCGAATGTCAATGATCAATGTGTAGGATCAACAAAGAATTACATTGAAGAGAAGTCCAAAGATCATAGGGGAGACCGAATTAATGATTTTTCAAGATATGCCAAAAGTATAGAGTAGAACATGTTAGTAGATAAGAGAATGCAACATCTCATTAATGGCATTGATACTGAAATAGCAGTAAAATGACAGTTGTCAACACAGAAAGAACATGCTGAATTAATACCTCATCTTGTAGAGCTGAAGAAGACGATTGACGATCTGGTTCTTTGTATTTGAAAGTTCCAAAATCTAATGATAACCTGGGAATTGACAAACAGAAAACCTTTCCTAAGCAGATTTTTCGATATAATATATATATAAATTGCAAAGAATGAATATAACATGCACTGAAATTACAGACTTAGAAAATTAGTGTATTTGATCATTTCTCAAGCCTATTAAAATGAAAAAACTTCACAGCTAGCCTCAATTGATGGACTTCCTTAACAAAAAATAAAACAAGAAATCACAGGCATCATGCCATAGAGATGCACAAACAAAATCACTGCAACTATTTGAACTTGTTTGAGGAAGTTAAATGATCAGAATTAAATTTCAAAAGGAAAAGATGAACGAAAAAGTAGAAGTATACACAAAGTAATCATTCTCTCATTACCGATCGAAAGGAAAAAAAAGAACAGTTACAATTTATTTCATCCACTCATTAACTGATAAAATTTGAGATAGCTTTATAAGTTAAATAAGAAAGGCAAAAGAATACGAACTTGGTGGATGAAAAGCAGAATGAAAGAGAAATTATTCTTAGATCTGTGAGAACAAAAATTAAAAAGAGAAAACCTTAAGAATTTTAAAGCAAGTGAGCTGCTTGAAACCAAATGCAGTAATAATGCTAAGGAGTAACCTTTTCTCTTTGCGAATTTCGGCTTGAAGCTCAGCTTGAGGTGCCGATGCAGCTGATCTGAGTGTAAGAGGTACAGTAGGAGGTACCATGGGGACTGTCTTGACCCCTATGCTTGGACGGCTTGCCGAACGAGCAGATACAGGCTGCTCCACAACATTGCACTGAGATACTCTGCTTGTAGAATTAGACTTAGCAGATGAAGGCTGTACTTGCTCCGCCGAGTTTGTTGGTTGAGAGGAAATGACAGCCGCAGCAGAAGGAGCAGAAGAAGGTTGCTCTGAGAAATTGGAGAATGACCTAATATCTGAAGTTGTATGTGGGGATGAAGGTTTTTGTTCCAGTGAGCTGACAGATGGAGCTGTACGGAGAGAGGATGGTGGTTGTATGGAAATAGACTGAGATGATCGAGTGGCTGAGCTGGCACGAACTGATGAAGCTTGCTGCTCCAATGAGCTGAAAGATGCAGAAGTGCGGATAGAGGGAGGTAGTGGCAAGGAATTTGACTGAGATGGTCGAATAGCCGAACTTGTACGTGCAGATGAAGCTTGCTGTTCGAGTGAGCTAACAGATGGTGATGGTCGGATATTGGCTGAACGTGCAGCAGAAGGTTGCTCTATTGGGTTTCGAACTGTCTACGACCAGAGATATAAAAGCTTTGATCCTATATTAAGGAAAAAATACATCCAAGCAAATAGCAAATACTAAAAGTTATTCTAAACAAAAGAGTGCCGAAAACCACACGCAGTTCTTCTTCATGATTTAGCATGGAAATATCTATGTTGGCAACACCATTATGAGCCTTGAGATATAATTCCAGGGCAGAAAATGACACAAAAGGATTCTTCTATTATAAAAATGCTTTAAAAATGGAGTACGGAACCAAATCCTTCTTCAACTTGGCTGCCTCAGTTTTATTCACATGTGTATGCTTCTAGTCCATATTTGCATGTCTCTATAAATATTTATTTTAGAGAGAGCATTGCAGCATCTTATAGAAACAGAGACAAAAAAACATAATCAGTATATTACCAATGGAGAACAATTTCTAGCCGATCTTCCACTTGCAAGTCCAACACCAGTTGAGGGGGGGTTGTAATCATACAGAAGATCATTTTCATCTTCATCATCATCAGCCATCTGATTTGCCATAACCTGAGCAAGCTTTTGAGCTGCAGCCTTTGTGTTTTGGGGTTTCTTAAGTTTGCTCGCCGATCCAGAACGTGAATGATGATGTGATGGGGAACGCATTGGTGATGAAGGAGAACCAGAAGTTGGTGTGGTTGATCCATTATTCTGCCTCACATGCATTGGTCTCATCCGATCCATTTAGGCAATGACTTAACATAACCATGATTAGCATTATTAGCTCATACACAAGGAAAAAACTATTTATGGTTAAAAAATTATGGAATAATACTATTATTTACACCAGTGAATATGATATTAAACATGTAATAAATCATTTACCAAAAACCAATTGCAATATATAAGACCTGACAAATTTCTATGAAACCAAGCTCAACAAGCCAGTCCACTTCCAATTGCTCCTGAAAACACCCCATTCCTGATAAACCATGTATCTATTGTGCGAGCATGCACACATTCTACCAGTACAATCCCTGTAAAATAATTTCCCATTGTGGTTTTAGATTTATTGTCAATTCATTCATCCTTAAAACAACTTTACCTTTAATCTTTCGTAACTTGTTTTCAGATGAATGTATGTATTAATCTTTCAGCTTGTCAGGGAGTTAAAAGATTAACAAGAAAGTGATCCTAAGTTTGAAGATTTGAGTAGCACCAAAAAGTGGTAAATGCAACATGTCTGTCGGATAAAAGAAAATGTGATATCTTAAAATAAATGAAAGAGGATGAGGATTCCTCAAGAAAGCAAATAGAAAATTGCATTAAAGTAGCCTTCCAATCTCTTTGTAAATATCTCATGTTCACTTTTCTTGCAAATCAAACGAGGCCTCAATGCATTGTCTCTATAGACACCCAATCCTATCGTCTTGAGAGATAAAAGAGAAAAAACTCTATCCCAGAGTAATATTGAGGCATATATCTTTAAAATCCATAAACCTGCAAGCAAGCATGATGCCATAATATTACCCTACGCTCTCCTTAAAAGCCTATTGCATAGGGCTGTATTAGGACATAACCACTTCTTATCAACAAGGTGAACAGGTCATCCTGATTTTACTATCTATCTAAAAATGAATATATAATGGTAAATCTTTGTAAAATGTTCAAAAGGCTAAAAATCACAATTTTCGAAAAATATTTCCCAAGTAAATTGATATATCTGAAATATTTATATGTTACTGGCATCAATCCATGGGAAAGAATAAATCAACAGAATAATTCTCTGTTGCAGGCTATTATTAATTTTGTAAAGAAAAGAAAGAAATGGCTTCTCTAGATATGCCAGGAATATCAAAATCTGGGAAATAGATTCATACATAGCAATAAATTCTTTAAATGGGCAGGTAGTTTCACACCAAAAATCAACCATTGAATGCTATAGAAATTAGAAATAGTCCTAAACTAAATGTTGGAGAAAGAATATAAAGCCTACAAGGAAATGAAAATGCAACCTATTTACCATTCACAAGGAAACAGGAAAACATAAAAGAAAACAATGATCGATCTCACCATCTGAGCCACAGAAGCAAAAAAGACTCCTGCCACCCTTGGAGCAGCATGATGAAGTAGTATTTCGTCATTGAAATGAAGAACAAAAGCACAGCGTTGGATTGGATTGCAGAACCTTGATCTTTTGAAACATTGTTTGGAGGCTTTTCATTTTCTACCAATTGTATTTCAAGATTGAAGAAAAGGAGCATTGCTAAGTCTGAAATTTTAATAAAGATCTATCTGTAGCAAGTTCTAAGAGTCCTAAATTTCTTGTCATTCTGCTAGAAATATAAGTGCATCAGCCAAAATTAGATTCAAAACTTAAGCAAGACTGATCATGGCAGTCTAGGAGGAAAAGCTAATGATAATATGAAAACAATGAAAAAATGCTTAGAATTGCATATATTCTATTTCAACTAGATAAAGAAGTTCCCAAATGTGTAAGTACCTGAAAATTAAGAAGGAATGTATCAAATGTTGTTTTACTCTCTAATGTGCTTCATATCCTGGAAAATACGAGAAACAAATAATACATATAACTGAAAATGAAATAAAATTGCAATGGAAACTTGAATTCAAATAAAGAGGAAATGACTCTGATAAAATAAATTCTCGAATTCGTTTAAAATTGAATATTTGCATTTGACTTAATATAAAATTTGAAAAGTGTCTTTGACATTAAGTAAGTTATTAACACATAATCCTTGTTCTTACTTTAGTTAGTGGTGGGATTATTAATTAATGGGATATGAATATTTTAAATTCAGAAAGTTATGAAAAATAAATAATATTTATTTTAAAAAAATGGACATTCAAAAATTAAAAAATAGAATATCCACACTTAATTCCAAATGGAGAGAGTATAAAACTTTTGTGCCAGCAGCATGACGTAGACCTGTTTTTTCAAGTTTTACTCCAGTATGCTGCCTTCGCCTATTGCTGCTAACTACAGTAAGTCAAATAGTTATTCACTGATCAAATTTGATATGGCATCTCTAGCAGATTTTTGAGATATTCATACAAATCCACGTAAACATAAGTTTTGTTTCTTTTTCTTATACAGACTTAAACAATGTGATCATGGGTTCTGGGATGCAGGGCTGAAACAATTGGCAGTGGAACTGCAACTGCAATTGGTACTTAATATAGTACGTGGTATACTTCATAGCGTGTCTTGTACACCTTATAGTGTGCGAAACACTGCAGTTGTGTACTGAATAATATCTCGTGTAGCTTGGTGCTGTTG
This sequence comes from Apocynum venetum, assembly GCA_019593545.1. NCBI lineage: Eukaryota > Viridiplantae > Streptophyta > Magnoliopsida > Gentianales > Apocynaceae > Apocynum > Apocynum venetum. The sequence goes on along the minus strand of SRSM01000326.1, from coordinate 4,103,284 downwards.
GAGGTGCAAAATTTGCAGCCCATATCCTGGGTTTATCTTTTTGGACACTTTTTGCTAAAAGGAATTGTAGAAGTGATGAAAAGAAAGATTGCTACAAACATTTTAAACGCAAAGAAGGAGACAAGGCATAGGCATTCCCAAGTAATAAAGAAACAGAAGAGTTGATGAATAAAATAGGGAGAATGTTGAAACAAACACGATAAGAAGAAGAATCAAAGACCCCTTGGTATATTGATGTGAAGGAGCTGATTAAGTTCATCGAGTCTAACCTTTATTCGGATCACTTTTATGCAGCATTTTTAAAGTCTTAACTTATTTTGACCAACCTTATTGACCACAGAAACATATAGTGCAGTATGTTATTAGGAGAATATACTAGGGATTGCGAAGAGATTATTTAAATGTGAGACAAGAACATCTTGCTGTTAAAATGAAGAAAGCTAATAATTCGATATGGAAATCCTTGAAGAATTATACTGTCTTGTAACTCTTTCAAGGATGAGATTATGGTTGAAGAGTAGAGTATTCATTCACGTCATCTAGAATAGCCTAAAACAGGGATCTTATAATAACAACAAGGATTTATCATAACTCCTCAGATTAATTCTAAAAGAGGAATTTCCACAAAATGAACTTCCAATGGGTAATACAAACTAAGTCTTGTAACAGTTTGCATGTATTGCCCAAGGATGAATATGCTTATTCTAAGGAAATGCTTGCATGCATTCCTACACCTAGAACTCTTACCCTCTACCTCTTATCTCCATATCCATGTAAGTGAAAGTAAGCAATTTAGATCTTTGAACACATAAGTGTATGTTTATGTCTTCCTGAAGAATTGATCCAAAAAGTACATATATATTGAGAAAATAATACTGTTCATATGCATTTAGCGAATGAACTCAGCATAAAAAGACAAAGTTCCTATAACCCTTTACAATCCTACTCACATTCAAAATAAGACGGAGAATGGAATCAAGATACAAAGACAAAACTCATATCTTGAAAATGAAAATGATTCAACTATGAAAGCATCCACATAGACCACACGGAGACCATCATTGAAACATTTTCTCTATCAAGAGAAAGAAGCTATACAGAAAACTTCACTATTATATAAAGAAAAAGAATTAACATAGTAATGCTTGATGATTGACCATGACCTGGATATACTCAACTCTTGTCAAGTTTTAGATTCACAAAACTCAAAATCTATTATAGTATGCTTGGAGACCATTTTATACATGCTTGAACCTTTCTAGCAAATTTATCACTATAGCATAGCAATAGAAAATTTATCACACAAAAGTTAAGCATATAAGCATCTACACTGCTTCCACACTTCTCCCATTAAACTTTAAGAACTCTAACATCAACTTGTGGTGCAACAATGATCATTCACATTCAGTATACAAAATACTAAAAAATAACTACATGATTTTACACACTAAAGATGGACAGCTCGAACTACTGCCTTGATATCTCTTTATGGCTAAAAAGTAGACTAAAATATCCTGCAGGTTATATAACAACAGATACTTCCTTTGGAATACTAGGACTAAACTAATTTCCCTTACCTGAGTTTATCACTATGCCGAAGACGTTTATAATAAATTTCCAAGTGACGAATAAGAATGAAGTGATCAAGTCATTGAAAACTTTAAGAAGTGAGATTATGATGATATTGACAAACTATGGAGGCTAATGTAATTCCCCATGTCTGAGGTATCAGATGGAATGGAGTGTTATCCTCATCCAAATTTGGAAGGAAGAGTTTGATTAAGGAAGTATTTAATGTATAGATCCCTACAATGTTATGAGCAATAGACCAGAGTACAACATAGAGATGGATGATAACAGAATCTTTTAGACTTTGAAGAGAAGTCTTGCCTTGTGAACTCAACGAGTAAAAGAATGGTAGAATTTTAAAGCAAAATCCTTTCTTTGTAGAAAAATGCCAGGATTCTAAAAGAAATTTTTCTGATTGTAAACTCATACGAGAAAGTCTTGCTTAGGTTAAAAAAATGGGACAACTTAACAGCAAAACCAGGAAACACATATTGATACATCCAGCATAAGTCAAACGTAATCACATACGCAAATGTTCTTTTTTAACTAAAAGGTGGGAACTAATAGCACTATAAGCCAAAATAAGAGTTTTGATCTACAGCTGTCACTCTTAGAAGAATGCAAGCAATCTATCTGTATACGAAAAGAAAGAATGTACTAAGGGAGCCAATCACCTGCAAGATCATACATGTTAAGCGAAAAACCTTTTAGTTTGTACATGCTTTAGTTTAGAATTCTTCAATTGTTTTCTACATGCCCGCCAACATTATTTCTCAAGAGATTTCTTACCTGTAAAAACATGCCTCATTGTTCTCATAGTATTTGGATAAAACAGATATGTTTCGTTGTACATTTGAATAATTATTCAACCTTTCCCAGACACAAGAAGCATCTAATGCGTAGAACCTTCCTCTCATTGATATGCTGCATGCAGTTTACATATTACCTTCAAATGTTGAAAATATTTAAACAGAAACATTCTTTTCTGATTCCTGTTCTGCAGGGTTAATTCAAATTATGAAACTAATGCTGCATCTATTGACGGATCAGCTGAAATTCATATGAAGAAATTTCATCTATCCCCTTTTACATTAGATATACTTGTTGTTTGAAGTGATGCTTCTATGGATAGTCATTTTTAAGAAGATGAATCGAATCCATAGCCGTATTACATCATTCTCATCCCAAAATCTTTCGAAAGCACTAAACTTTCAAATCAATGCGTTGAAGTTTCCCTCTGCCTATTGTTCATTATTTCTCTAACACTCAAATTCAGTGCAAACGACTTGTGTAAAAGTTGAAAATAAGCACACTCCCGCTCAGCAGTATTGCTGAGAACATACTCTCAGCATGTAACTCAACATACTCCAAAAGCCTTTGAAATGAAAATAAACATGCCCAATTTGTAATAGCTTGCAAATGATTTTGTGCAAATTAATTCACACAACATAGAAACAAGAGAACATTTCTATTTGTAGATCAACTTAGTCACTACATCTACTTAGGAACAAAAAAACAACACACAGATACACACACATCTTCAAGCCGATCACATGTGTATATAAAAATAAAGAAATAAAACATTAAAACATGCAACAAAAGTGTAATCAGCATGATCTCTGAATCCAGTTTTTTATAAATCTAATACTCAATCGTTTCAAACAAGAGATCAGAAAACGCAATAAAGTCATCAAAAATTGCCCCAAAAATATAAAAAAAAGGTACCAAAAAACGTACGATCAAACTCTGCATGCACATTAATAATCCGTTGTTGAAATTGACTCCATATGTTAGAATTTTGCGATGAGAAATGGGCGTCTAACGTCGCCGGAAGAGATCAGCAATGTATTTGCGGAATCTGTGTTCGCGAGTGTGCAACAGAGATAAAAAAAATCAAAATGTTTTCAATTTTTGAACATTTCCCCCGGATTGTGTATGTGTCTCGACGTGCAATTGCAATGCATGGTATCCTCGTCACAATAGAGAAGGGAAATAAACCTTTATTTTTAAAAAATATTAAAGAAGAATCAAAAGTAACAAGCGCTTTGATCCGAGAATTTCGGGATAACTGAGGGGGAATAGATACGAATTAGACCTATTGTTTATCTTTTACTATATTTGGATTTAGTTTTCAAAGTTGTTTTTTGTTTTTTTTTAAAATAGAATTATATTTGAATAAGATTTTTCTTATTTGGAATAGAAATCTGATTGATATATTTTGAGTACTTCATTATTGATAATTATATAAAATATAATTAATAAATTGTTTTATGTTATAATTTTAATTAAAAAATAATGAAAAAGTATCGTTGATATGATTGAGTTAGACACATACATGATATTAAAAAAAATCTATTTTGAAAAATGTTTTAATGGAGTTTGAGAAAATCATTTTGAGAGACAATCCAAATATATCCATAATATCTTTTCGGATGTCTATAAAAATAAATTAGATTTCAGAAATTACTCGATTAGAATTCATATTTACATGTTTGTTTATTTAAGTTTCAGGTCTGGACAATAAATAGGTGAAACTTAGTTGGTAAGTGGTCTTATTATGTATTTAAAAAACATGGGTTTGAGTCATAATCTCGACAATTGTCATGTATGAAAAAATTCAATCGTGTATTTAAATAACAAATTCAATTTAGAAAATACTTATCCTAATATTTATTTTATTATCTTATTCAAAGGGAGCTTCAATTGGACAACAATTATCCTAATATATATTTAATTGCCTCATTTAGCTATAGTATTGTTTAATTGCTATTTACTTAGAAGAAATAATTGAGAATTGATGTTTGATTGTTAATAGTCGTCAAGAGTGAACTTTCAACCCTCCATTAATGGTAACTATTATTTGGGTGTTGTTAATTAAAGATCGCACTTCTATCACTAAATAATGTATTCCTCTTTATTTTGTTGTATTTCTCTCTCTAAAAACTAATCTTTAGAGTTTTTTGAGTGTTATATATAGTTGTATCATGTACAAATAGAGAAGAAATGGAGGTTGCATTTTTAACTAAAAATTGCATTTTTTTATTCTAAATTCATTCGGAAAAAAAATGTGCTTCGAGATGAAGATATATGGGCATCCATGCACAACACTTGAAATCTACATTCGAGCATAATGCATAGATGCTCAGAATTCTTCAGTTGGAAATAAAAAACCCAGTACCGCATCAGCACCCCAAAATCTATTTTTCACCTAATTTTCAACATAAATCTAAGCATAAAATGATAGACCAACACAATTTAATCATTGCCAACACATTACAACCTATTTTACACAAATTTAACAACAAAATCTATACATTTTTTTCATTCATAAAAATATTATCTGAAATATACATTTTATCAATAAAAAGTGCATATAAAATATGCTAAATGTATGCATATACAAAGATAAACATTATAGAATGAGAATAACTAACTTTAAATAAGTTTTCCATAAGAAAATAAAATGATGAAATTGACAAAAAATTGAAGAAGAGATTGCTTGTGTGTTGGTGCTTTAGAGAGATGAGGGGAAGAGACAAAGTTTCGAGTCTTTGGACTTTGGTAGATGGGTTAGAGTTAATATGGTAATTTGAGAAGTACGATTGTAATACCCTATTAAACAATCACCAACCAAGACCTAATTTCTCCCACAAAAACCTAACTTATTCCGTCAAAATCTAATTTCTCCCACTAAACTCCATTATTTTTCCCCATTATCTGATTAATCTAATTTTTTTCATTTAACCTACCTATCCTATTAAATTAAATCAAATTCACAAGACTTGAAATATCTATAATACCCTAGATTGGAAGAGGGTTTTTGCACCACAATCATTATCATTCTTCAAGGTGAGAAAATAAAGAAATAAGAATCTATATCTCTCTTCTTACTCTTTCGTTTAATTGCCGGAGACGATGCTACCATCGCCACTGAAAAAATTGCTTCTTTTAGTCTTCTTCAACCTCCCCATGATTCCATTATCAAACTTTCACTCCACCTCTCTTTTTTTTTTCTCCTCTTGGTTATTATTTTATGTCTTGTGCATATGAGTTTTAAGTGCCAAGAGAAGAAGGAAAGGGAAAAGTTAGGTTAAGAATTAGGGTTAGAGTTTTTAAAAGAACTCGTGGTCAAAAATATATTTTTTAAAAAGTTTTTTTTTAAATAAAATTTTTCAAATCTTTCGTTTTAGTCCCAATTAAGGATTCTATACCCTGATTCCCAAAATTAGATTTCTATAAATTACATATTTGCATAATTGAACTTTCTAGAATTTTCAATTTGACTCCAAAGTTTTATAAATTTTCAAATTGACCCTAAAAAGTTTATGAAATTTCTAGATTTACACCAAAACTCAAATTAAAATTTCTAGGAGTTTGACACTAATAGTTTAAAAAATTCCATAATTACTTTAATTTTATATTTTTGGAATTATGATTTAACCTATAAACTTTTAAAAAATTATGATTTTACCCCAAAAGTTCTAACGTCTTCCAAATCATCTCAATTCTTCCAACTTCCTATTTCCTATTTCTATGATTTAATTTAAATTTGAAACTAATAAATGTTATTTCTATTGTAGGAAAACTAAGAACCAGAAGATTATACTACATTTCACCGCATTACTGTTTATTTGCAATTTTTTGAGGTGTGAATTTTTTTCATTACTTTTAAAACTTGTCTTTGTTAAATATATTATTTTGCTTATATGAGATATATGATATATATGTATATTATATGAATAACCATGTTATATGCTATCTATGAAAATGAGACTTTTGTCCAACGAACTTCTAGGAGCGAATTGCCAATAATGAATTTTCAAGGCTTCGGCCAATAGCGAATTTTCAAATGACAAATTTCCAATGTGAATATTTGTAAATGCATGATTATATTTAGCTTAGACATATGATATTCTCACTAAGTATTTCGTACGCATCCCATGGTTTCTAAAATATTTTCAGGTTAAATGATGGATGCAAGCGACGAAAGGATGATAGGCAAGCAAGAAGTTTTAAAATTATTATTTCTAAATTTATTTTACAATTAAACAATTTAAAGTTGGGGAATGTTTGTATAAGTGTGGGTAAGTTGTTACCAGCTTTGGTTTGGTTGAAAATGGTCCAGAAACGTGAGAAATTGTGAAAAAGTCTAGTGGATGAAATTTATGTTTGGTCAATTTGATATCCCATTTGATCATGGAAAACTTGGGAAGGCTTGGGATTGATGGTATGAGGTAAAGAGAAGCTGTTTTGAGCTTCGTTTGCCCAGAAAAAAAAAGCATCAACAAAATTTGGGAGGGGTAAACCATTTTCTGACATATTCATGGTGTTTTGCAATTTTTTGTTACAAATCTTCATGCAATTTGGAAGAGGAAAGCATGTAACTGGTCATAGAAGGGCTAGGAATATGTGTGGAGTAGGTAGTGGCCATGATTTGGCCTAAATTGGAAAATTTGGATAGATTTGGCTTCAAAACCGCCACCCCTTTCTTTGATTTTTTTTGTTGATTTTGGTGTATGTTCTGTTGTGAAACGTACTAAGCTTTGTTGGTATTGATGTCAGGAAGAGTTTGGGAGTGGTGGCATGTCCCGATTCGGCCTCAGGATGTGTAGATCTGGTCGAAAGTTGAAGGCGTCATCATGACTGTTTGGGGCTGGTTGAGGGAGTTATCGTTGGAATTTTTGTGAGTGGTTGGTATAGTTGTATTCGTCTCAGAAAGAAGAATCTTTTGGTAAAACCTGATTTTCGGTGGTTCTTTAGATTCTGATGACATGGCTGGAAAACTGTGGAGGAAGGGCTGTAGTGTCCTAGTAGTCTTGGCAGCTTCAACAAGTTTTTCCTGAGAGAAAAATATAGAGATAGAAAGTTGTGAGAGTTTCCCTTTCATATTTGGTAATGTTGAAGGCTATGAATTTTAGTTCGTTCGATTGGGGGTCTCAATTTTTCTCAGTTTATGTCAGTAACTTGAATCATATGATTACACTTTAGTCTTTATGGTGAGAGTTTAGTGCATTTGGGGTTGTGGTAAATGTTTTTATCCCTTCAATGGCAATTTACAAGATGTCTTTTAATAGTACCAAATATGCTTTTACTAGATACATAATTGAATTGGAAGCTAATAGGGACTTGTCGTTATTGATTAAATGAAATTAATCGTTCTTAAGGCTTTGTCTTCTCAATCTAAAGCGTGAATGAACATCTTTCAAGACTGTAATACTTCAAAGGGGAGCCTTTCTCCTCACAAGGAGACAAAACCTTGTGAGAAATGTAGATATGAGGTAGATTTGGAGTCCAAAACAAAGGTTGATGTTGATTATGATCATGGGGATTCTAGTGGCACATCTATTTTCATTCCTTCTTAACACATTGATTGGTTGGATAGATCAGCTATTAGGAGATTAAGAGTATCAGTTTATGAAATAAATTCAAAGATGAGCGCAACGATATAGTCTAAGGAATCTTACTTTAAACAACTCTATATGTTAGTTTATACAAAAATTGAATAAGAAGAAAATCAACTATGGTGAATGTATTTTATGAAATTGCTTTATTTTGTATTTTATAGATATTTAAGATTTTTTTTATCTTGTTATTTAAAATTTTTATATGTTCTTGTTATTTAAGGTTTTTAGCGAATGGAGACGGGGTGATTGCATATCCACAGGGACTATGACGGCGATACCCATTAAACTTCTCAGATGGAGATACCCATTAAAGTTTAGCCAAGAACTAGGATAGGAACCAGGGTTGAAGGTAAGAGTACCCAGCCCCGCCCCCCACAATGCCATCCCTTTCTTCATAATACGGGTGGTCGAAACTACTGGAAATTATGCAATTTGTTTCCAGTGATAAGATACATGACAATGACATGCATATCAATTTTAAAGTTCAGGAAATTCAAGGTATAGTGTTCAGAAAAAGCATATATCGGTAGATTTCAATCAAAGTACCAAATGGTATTTGAACCTGCTAAAATCATCAACTCAAACTCTCCATATTAATTAGTCCTGGTTTCAATGTAATACAATTTACGTAAACATGAATATAAATTTCATAATTGGCAATGATTTGTTTATATACTAATTTCTTGAGTATCTATTTATTTTAATTATTTTTTATCTTTAATTAACATAACCATATCATTAGGATCCTAACAAATTTATTTATGAACGCTTGTCAGAAAAATCCTAATTTATTGGGACACTTTATTTTTAATGTCATGATTATATTTAATACTATAATGATACTTTTAATTAAATAAAGTCAACAAAAAAAATATAACTAATTCTTATGTGCAACTACTACATTTTGAACCCGCAGAACTCAAAACACATATAGATCCTTTAAAGCAGAGTTTTAAAGTAGTAATATTATCTTTTGCAAGATCCTTTTTTTTTCTTGTTTTTTTTCCTTCAAAAGTATATTTAATTATTAGTAATTAAAATATCTGGTTAGTAAAAGAAACTGGGATTTGACTCTCTTCTTCATCATCTTCTTCCTGAGGAGTGGTGGGAGGAAGTTGAATGGGATCAAAATAGTGTGGAATTATGGTTTCTCCGACGAGTTTGAAGCCAGAGATGGAGTTGACGGTGTTGATGTTTATAAAGTTATTGTTTGAAACTGACGAGGTATTGGAATAAGTCGGCTGCAACACTGAAACATTCTGCTGTTGTGGCATAGTTTGTGAACCTTGAAATGCATTTGCTATTGCAAATCTGCTGTTCATTAGTTGTGTTTGCACCATTGCTAGCTCAGCTTGCAGAGTTGCCACCTGAAAATTAAAGGGAAACATAGCTGTTTGAAGAGATCATTAATTAATATTTCAGCTCAAATTATGATATATTTAACCACCATCACCACCACCAACCCCCCCCCCCCCCCCCCCAAAAAAAAGGAAGGTTTTTGAATCATGAATCTTTTATGAATATTATGATTCGTTTTTTTCGTGGAACAAGTGATCTCATAATTCAGATTATTCTCGTTTCTCTTACATTTAGTATTATTAATCTATAGTAATTTTGTATATATTGTTCAAGAGTTTGAGTTTTAACTTAAGGGAAATTTTAATTAATTTTTAATGACACTTCATATATGGAAGGGAATTTTCGAAAGATATTAAATTTCAAAAGGGTGCCACATTTTGATAGTTTATTTCTTAAATTAATATGATATTTGCCTGTAGAAAAAGTGATATATCATTACTTTTTAAAACTTTCACTGATTCTAACAAAGTTAAGTGAAAATTAACTTCATCCCTTTCAAGGACTATGCGTATCCTCCAACTCTAGGAAAAGAAGAAAACATAAAGTCAATTAACCCTTGAGAAGAAAAAGATTGCAAAATCCCCAAGTACCTAATTAACAGGTCATTGTATATTTTAAGCATATAAATTTGTAATTAAACCTGCTGCTGCAAAGCAAGAATGGTGGAGACACAACCATAAACAGGATCAGAAAGCCTCGCTTGAGCCTCATAAGATATGGTAACCACTGCATCATGTCTCCGGTTTGCCGGAATATGCAACAATAGTTTCGATACATTACTCGCCCCAAACACTTTATGAACCGCTGCAAATTTAGCTGCACCTTGATCAGACCCAAAATATGGTGCAAAAATACATCCACTAATGCATTTCCTTCTCAAGAACTTGCATGCACCACATGGTGATGGACCACTATTAATTGGTCCTGACACCACCGCCCCGACGTCGGCCTCCACCAGATTGCTACTACAACTCTTTCCGGCCGACCTGGAGCTAGTACCAGCTCGGCGACGACGAGCCTCGGGGCTGGTACCGCCATGATCAAATTGTGACTCATTCATGTGAAAGGAGCTTCTGAGGAAGATCTAGCTGGAAGATTACTGTGAAGCTTTGAGGTTATATATATAAATTAACTTTTTTTGTGTGCTTAAATGAAGAATATTGGAGTTTAAACTTAATTAGGTGCACGTAATCCTCGTGAAGGATAGGAACGTTATCTAGTGGGTGTGGGAAACTTTTGAGAGAGAAAGAGAGGAAAACTATACATTGTGTGACGTTATGGTTGGTGAGGAGGGAAAGATAGGGAACGTTTTGGTGTGAGGTGAACGTGCAAAGAGAGTGTTATTGTTGTTACATGTTATTTTATTGTGATTTAAAGTTTTTTACTATTATATATACTTTTTTATATATATTTAATAAAAAGTAAAAATAATAGATATATTACTTCGTTATTTTTATTATTATTTATATAGCTAGTAATAAGATCGATATGTTTGAAAGAACCAATTTATGAAATTAGTGGTGATTTGTGATAGTTAAAAAAAAAATGTATGATATTCAATTTTGGACAGAAAATGTTTTTTTAAAACAAAATATATAGTGGTTCATGCAAAAGTGAGAAATATACTTAAGAGGTGGAATGTAAGTGTTGTGAATATTTATTTACAACGTCAAATATTTATTTGAAAATGATATCACTAGTTAATAGGTTCTTAAATATTAATTATGTTTACTCAAAAATTATAGTTTATTCAATGGTACACACACAAAGTTTTATATAAATTCATTTTATTGTTGAATTATGGCATCACAGGGATGTAAATAGAACTATAAAAATATTATTCATACCTAAAAAGATTTCAATCAAAAACTATGATGGGTTAAATACCTTATAATCTGTATATTAAAGATTAATATAAAATCAAGACGTACACAAATATTGGCATGTATAATCTATACTGTCCAGTTTAAGTGGGCTCTATAATTAATTATGAGCAGGTATTGGAAGAGAGACTCTCTTCGTGGGAAGGCAGGAGAAATATGTGCTGCTCATGGTGTCTGTGTTTGTTAGATGACATGTTCATGTAGTGTTGTAGAGGAAAAATTACTGTTTATTATCAAAGAAAGAAATGTGGAGGAATCGTCCAGGAAGCTATTATTTCTTCTTCTATTTTAAATTGGATATTTATTTTAAAATTTTTTAAAATATTTTACATTTAAATTCTTATAATTCCTAAATAACTTCCTTGAGATTTATATATATATATATATATATATATTTCCCACCAAAGTCCCACCACTAGGTAATTAGTATGCTAAGGTGACAATTTGCATATAGATAAAATGAATGTTGTGAGAATAAATATGTAATAACTCATCCGGTAATTTTTTTTAGTTTAGTGCCTTTTATGAATAAAAAATTCAAAATGATAGACATTGTATCTTCAATTAACGTTAAATTCAAAATGTAGACAATATTATTTTTAAAAATACATAATAATTATCAAAAGTATGACTCGAATACATGATCCTTACAAGCACCATTTTACTAACTAAATTACATTTAGTTATCAATAGAAACATGTGATGCCTCTTACCTTGATCTGTTTGATTATTTGTCAAAGAATTTCTCCTTTAAAAGCCTATTGTCTTTGGTTGAACTGCATCTTTATGAGGTTGATTATGATCAATTGATCATCATCGTCGTCATAATCATCTGCGTTCCCAAACTTCTTCAAGCACTCCATCAATTGAAGATTCTGGCTTTAGGGAACATTGAGGATGGGGTAAGATGCTATACTTGAGGCCATTATTTGGGTTAGATTCTGTTGTTCAACTCAATATTTTTAGAAATTTACATGGTTAAAAAAATATCTCCGTAAGAAAAATGCTTCACAAAATTGTAGAAAAGAATCCTTTCTCTACTTATAAATAATGCTGAACTTGGGCAAGTTTTATATGCCTTCATATTTTATCTTTGTAATTCTTCCTGGATGTTTGCAGGGTTTTTTCAGAAGCATCTACCCATGTCAGCAAGAAATTTTTTAGTTTTACAAAATTGACTTTGAATTCAAGATTGTTAGAATGGAAATATTTGCTAATTAAGAATACTTAAGCATGCATGAAAGGATCATTTAAAACATGGCTGAGAGGAAGCCTTCAATAGTAGATAAAATAGGGCAAGAACATGGTGAAGAAGAGTAATTCTATAAATTGGGAAAATGGTGAATAGTTCGCAGACAAAAATGCTCTTCTATACTGAACTAAAAATGTTTGACTTGATACATTGCGCAGCTCAAAAATAGTTCATGGACTCAAAAAAAAATAAAATTAAAGTTTAGGGACTTCATCTTGCTAAATATAAACTAGTTCAAGGACTAAATTCGCCAATTCTCCTTAAAAAAATTAAAGAACTTAATTGAAAATCTTTTTGTTATTGTGAAGGCTAATTTGCAGTTTACGCAATCTCTCTCTCGATATCTACGATTTCTTTTTTTCTTTTCTTTTATTTTTATACGAAATATGGGCGATTTCTTCTACGCGTATAAATAAAAGATCCAAATAGGAAGATTGCCCACAAATTAATCTGTTAGTTCCACTGATATTATATATTACCAATCAATTTGCAAATTCTAGGGTTTTGAAGTTGATGGAAGAATGAGAAGTCTGGTAGAAACCCTCATAGCACAAGTTCCACTGCCAACATCAAGCGGAGGCCAAGAAATAGAAGCAGCAGGTCGTGAAGGATGGCCATGGGAATGCCGTGGAATATTCCACAACCTTTTTCTGATTTTCCCCTCTGTTTTGTTTGTCTTGTTTCTGGCATTTCAGGCTAAAAAGAGCATTTCGAAGCTCTCAAATGGTCGATCCCATATCATTATTGCCTATTATGCCATTCTTTGGGTCGTCAGTTTGCTCAATTTGGTCTGGTGTTCTCTTCAGGTTTGCCTCTCTTTATATTTCTTTTATTTTCTTGGATTTCAGTATATATATACTTGTTTCTTTCTTGGTTTGTTTGGGTGTTTTATCAAATTTTGTTAGTTTGGCTATGTTGGAGACTTGGAGTTGGGGGATTTGACTTTGCAAATGATTGAAGGGTCATGATCATTGAAGCATTTGCAAGTGCTTGCGCTGCAATGAGATATTGTACCTTATTTATAGTGTGTACCATGCTCATTGATCATATGAAGTAGAAGATCAAGTAAAATTAAGGAAAAGGGGAAGATGAATTGGGAACCACTTAATATACAAAAGTAAAAGTTTCTACTGCAGATGTAGAAATTGACATATCCATGACTTTGAAGATGAAAGGTAGAGAGCATATAAGTTGGAGTAAAGATATAAAGCAGATTCACTGGAAATGTTATTCCCCCCTTCAGGTTTATGGATTTTGGATCTTCAACTTGATAAATAGGTGAGAAGTTGGATTAAAGACCTAATTTCAATGTAAATGTTTTTCTTTACTTGTATAGTGAATGGATTTTGAATTTTATCAAGATATATGCACGAGTTGTTGGACTGAATGCTTAAACCAAATTCAGTACAAATATAATGTACTTCAGTTGTGTAGATTTGATTTCTTAATGTTACATAGGTGAGGCTGTGGATTTTATTTTCCAAATTAACCGGATAAAGTATGTTCATCTTGGGTTTCTTGGTCATTTGAGAGTTATTATGTTGAAATTCATCTGTATAAACACTTTGCAAAAGCTGTTACCGAGTTAGCTAAAATTAGATAGGAGGGAAATAATGGTTTTTTTTTAGCTTGTATAACAGCTAAAATCTTCTTGTGTTAGTTATTTATTTCTCTTGACTTAGATATAGTTGGTTTGGATTGAATAATGTGACTTACTAGTTCTCTTCTAAACAACCAAACTGGGCAGAATAAAAAATGTAAAACACCAAATGAAAGGAAAGCGTTAGCTGAGTTTTTTATGATATTTGTTTCTGTTGAGTGGTCTGTTGTGATTAGTTGCCCAGAGGGTAGTAAAGTTGCCTGATATAAAACATAAAGGTATATTTTTTGGTATCTCTGTTTCTGGTCTTATAACAAGCATGGGATGTTCTCAAGTCAGTGAGATGGATAAAGAGAGGAAAGAAATTGGAGTGATAAATAAAGTGAGCCTTACAATTGTATGTTTGTACCTGCTGTACAACATATGAGAAAAATTGATGCTGTTAACCAAACAAAAAGTGAGACCAAACTTTTCTGGTACATAAAGAGAATCTGAAAAAATTGGCAGGGCAGGCATCAAAAGAGATTGTATCTCTCATATGTACAGCTGAAATATTTCATGACGTATCAATTTGCTTAAACTGGATATTTTAGCTTAAAACAATGCACCCCATATTCTTCAAAGTTTGAGTATCAAATTAATCATGAATCTTTCAGAACCTTTAAAAAGGATATAATTGGTGTTTGGACGAGAAAATGTGTGAGCACTAGTACTTGGAGATGGAAGCTCTACAATACATTTAGATCTTAACCAAAAGTTTTTTTTCTTTGTACCTTTATTTTAGCATAAAGAAAGTTGAATGTGCTATTTTCTGAAAGAATTAAATTAGCTGGTTTATCTGGTTTTAGGAATAACCTGATAGGAGGAAAATATTTGGGCATTGATTTTAGCATTACAAAACTACATAAAAGTTATAAGGCATTCAATATTTGGTTCCTTCACTTCTTTAGATCTATAATTCCTGGAACCAATAGACTACTGCTATTGCCATGAATTTGAAAGTGCCCTCTACTCTTTGCAACCATTTCCCTGTTTTAATATCTAATCTTTACTTCAGAATAAGAGTTACTTACAAAGAAGACATAGGATGTGTTCTATCATTAAGTTGGAGCTGTTCTTGTTTAGATTTTGGACTATTGATCAATGGTCCACCATGCTTCTTTGTAATTCTGTGGACAAGATTGGAGACAAGAACAGTGAAAGTTTCACTGCTACTTTAATCACTTAGTTCATACTGTTGAGAGAAGATAATGGCCCCTAATGGAAGATGAACCATTAAGGATTCATTTGGTAGCTAAGTTTACTTTTTAATGAAAGGACTTCATGTTTCCTTATATAAATTATGATTGTAAAATTTAACCTTCTCTTTGATGCATTTCAATGTTTTGCTTGAATAGAAGGAAGCATCCATGAGGCAATATGAGAAGGAAAGTGAAAGAAAGGATGGTAACTTCAGTTCATTTGTTGGTTTAGAAGAATAATTTCCAAAGTATAGGGGCTGTTGTAGATAGTAGTCGTTCAACTTATGGGAGGAAAAGCTTTCCCTCAAAAATCTACAGAATTTGCAGGATATATAACATGTAAAAGAATTGATCTATTACTTTCTGACAAACAAAAGGAACATGTGGGAAGATGCATTCCTTCACTTTCCCTTCATTCAAAAAATATACATACTTCACAGGAAATCATCCTATTTGTTCTTGCTGTTTCTTGATAGAAAGAAGAATGTTCACTTCATTTACGAAATCTGGGAATTGCTTAAGATTCTGTGACTGCATCAAATTGCTTTTAACTTTGTTTGTTCTCTAGTCATTGCAGTTTCATGTTTAATCTACGAGGAACTAAATGCCTTGCTCATGTAGTAATCATTGTTTCTTGATCACTCTTACTTGTCCATTCCCATGTCTCCTGTATTTTACCAACTCCTATACATGCAAGCCAAATCAAAAGAATTACTGATCCTGAAATTTGTTACATGGCCAATACCAGTTAATTTATTGCATTTGAATGAATCTATTTTATGATGCATGCGTCTGGGATTTTTGCACTGCAGGGATGGGAATGTACAGCTGGAAAGGAAGTAGCTTGGAGCATCTTATCTTTGTTTACAACATCAGGGATGCTGTTTCTTGAAGTCAGCTTAATGGCCTTTTTGCTTCAAGGAAATTATGCTAGCGGGCATGAGGCTTTAACGCGTACATTTGGTATCTCTGGCATAATTGTTGGTGTAGACATATTTCTCAAGGTAAATGTCCAGTGGTCATGTTAAACTAATCTCTCTCTCTCTCTCTCACTTCTCTCTCTCCTCTCTCTCTCCTCTCTCTCTCTCTCTCTCTCTCTCCTCTCTCTCTCTCTCTCTCTCTCTCTCTCTCATATTATACTGGATTTTATGGATCAAGAAGTGGGAGAACTATTCTAAGAACTTTTAGAATTTGGTTTGTCTGGCATGTTGTTGAAGAAACAAACTTAATACAAGCAGCTAAGTTGGGAACATTTTAAGGAGCATCCTTGTGTGAATAAAAAATCAGATAGGAAAGAATGAATGTTCTTGGTGTGGTCTGGGAGACAAAAGTGCAGTGGGGGTGTTTTTGTGCTTGCTCGCGCTTGAAGACATTTTGGCCATTATACTGGACATGTAAGATGGATTCAATCAATTGAACTTGATGGAGGAGGGGGAGGGTGGGGCGGGGGCAATAAGTTTGTGAGGTGAATTTTGCTGCACTCAGAGGCAAGCTTTGAGGCAGTGATAGGACATTTTCTTTGTTCTTTTCACCCCAAAAAGATTCTTTCTTGGAAGAAAACAAATTGCACCAAAGAGCAATAAAAATCCTAGAAATGGAAGAGGCTCAAGACAGTTCAGTGGAATTCACAATCACCATCCTTCATTGTCATCTACTAATATACTTGGTAGTAGTTCTGGAGAGGGGGTAGAACACAGATAAATGTGTCAGAACATTTGATTTTATTCAACTTAGAGTTGTCTGCATCAGTTCACCTAGTTTCCCAGAGTTGTTACCGGTTTTCAGGAATTACATTTATCCTTGAGCCTTGAACTAGAAAGGTGGCAGTCCTCTATCCAAGCAGTCAAATCTGCTTGGTCACATCAGGGAGAGTTGACTGTATTTCATAGAGATAGAATCTCATGTTTAGTTGCATGCCATATTTTCAACTACTAAAAGGTGCAATGATTTAAATTATGTCAAACCCGGGAAAATTGTATCACTATCAGTTAACTTATAACTTTCTGTTTCCGCTATACATTTGTCAACTATTCATTAACTGAGATTTACTGATGCCCATTTTAGGGAATTTATACATTTGGATTTGGAGTTCCGTTGTTTGTTGACACCAACCAAGAGTCGCACAAAATAAAATGGGGTCTATGGGTCATTCATAAACTGCTGCTGACTGGAGTTTATGGGTTGATATTCTTTCTCTATAGATCTAGATGGAGAGAAAGGTTGCCTGGTAAGTTTATTTGTGTGCATCTATAAATAGTTCTCTTAATATATATTATGTACTATTCTGACTCAAGTTGATTTTATGTTTCCTTTATGCAGCAAGACCTGCATTCTACAACTACATAACCATCATGTGTTCTGTGAATGCCATTGCTCTATTGGCTTGTGCATTTGCAGCAAATGGAGCTGCATTTGGCCTCTGGTATGTATGACTTTCATTTAATTGCTATTCTCTATTCATTTTTCGGTCCTCCTTGAACTTCATCTGAAGATCATTATTCTGATCACAGGATGAATGAGATAGCAACTGTTTCTTATCATGCCTTCTATCTTCCACTACTCTATGTAACATTCCTTTCAGACTTTTTTCAGGTATGATGCAAATTCTGCTTCTGTTTATTTATAGAGCAAGCAATAAAATGCCATCATTAGCTTTATGATCCATACTATTTGATGCAGGAGGAGGATTTGCACTTGGAAAATGTCTACTACTCCGAAATGAAAGATGCTGGTTTTTTTGACACTGACTGGGAATGAAGGCCCTTGGATTTTGACAAGCTTGGTGTAGTTCTTTGTATACATGTAAATAGCTTGATGGCATTGACTTGTGTTCCGTCTCTTTTTAGATAATTTTCCATAGGGGAAGATAATAAATTAGAGTGCTAAAATGTCAGTTCTACAAAGATTTAGCGTCACACTTGCCACTGATGTTCATGGAATGCTTCAAAAGCTGTAAATGCAGAATCTATATATTATGACACTACGCCATATACCTTCTGCAGGTAAACTGAAGACAAAATTAACCTTGTGGTTGGTTGCAAATTAGGCTATTTCTTTTCTTGACTCCTTTTCTTTGAGACGTGAATTAGCAAACTGTGATGCAATGAGAAGAGTAAAACATGATGCTAAGTGGAACAAATACAATGATAAAATCACATCAAATTATCTTCTCCGTTCATGAATTGCATTCATGACTCTTGTAACGTCGTCCTTTGCTTTCTAGTTTTCAGATAACCAAATTCTTGATGAGCTTGTGTAGCATTCTGCAATTCGTCCTGGAGTTTGCAGTTGTTGAAATGTACCAATTGTTACATATATTCTTGCGTAAGTGTAGATGAATTTTGTGTATCTTAAGAGTTCTTCTGTGCCAAGTATACTAAAAAAATGGATAAGGTGCATTTGAATGTCAAGAACTGACGATCCAATCAAAAACACACATTGAGATTGATCCGAGTTAAGAGTTTGATTTGGCCAAACTAAATTCAATCGACAAGCCTAATTTTCACAAGTGGTTTTAGGTCTTTATGCCATCTAAAAGCAAACCCAGCCTAATTTCTCTCTTTTGCTTCATATTTGAAATAGGAGGGGTAGGGGGCGGAGATTCTTCTTTTCTTTCTTTTTTTATGAATTGAGAGGGGGGAAATCATTTCGTAGCATAAGTAAAAAGTGTATTAAACAGATTAATTTGGGAAAAAATAAATATTTCTCTAGCTTTTAAAATTTGAAGATTGCTTTTGTTTTGTTGCTATTTATAATGGCAATGTGGATGGGTGATGTCGGAGATATCTATCTACATCACTCTATTCCCGATTAAAAATAATATCTCAGTTCCCTCTTCAATCTTTGAACCTTAACGGGTAGTCTTGTCACGTCCCCGTGAGTATTCAACAACCCCCCGTTCTGTTCCCAAAAACTATATGTCCTAATTTCACTAAACTCCACAATGATTATTAATTTGTACGTCTCACTTTAAGTTTCATTCATTTTTAAAAAATCTATATTGCAAATATTCAATGATATATAAAAAGTTGAAGTAAATATTTCTTAAACGAGTCAATAATAAAAATTCTAAACAAGAAACCTATTAAAAAATGTAAAATATCCATAAAATACATTCACATTACATATTTAATTTTTTTCTCATCAAATTTTTATATACACTTGCATACAAAATCTTTTAAAGTAAAATTCTCAAGATTATAACATTGTTCTTCATCTTTGAATTTATTTAATAGTTTGAAAAGTTATCGTTGAACACTTGCATAGGAATGCCTCTCAAGAGTCAAACGGATGTCATCTAATGATTCCTTACTCAATCATCTTTTATGAAAGTATTTTTATCTTCCTAGTTTCTATATACATATCCAAAGGAACGACCTCGAGTCTTGCAATTCCATTTGGCACATCTGTAATTACATCTAATCTTTTACTTATCTCTCATTTTCTTAACAACTACTTTTATCGAAATCAGATTGACGTTTGGGAAAAGTAGGTAGATGTTCACTGCTTAATCGGACATTAATTTCAATTAACCTTCTAACGTTCTCAAGCATTTCTTTGGAAATTAGCAATTGCAATATTTCAATTCGCATGTGATATATTTTTGTCAATGCATTAATAAAAAGTAAAAGTTAATAATTTTGAAGTTTATGAATTGAATCATTCATTTTGTAAAGAAATGAAAAAGAATTTTTTTTATTAAAGTAACTGTGTACAAGAGAAAAATGTTGAAGTGAAGAAGAAAAATAAATGAAGAATCTTGGGTTGAAGAAAGAATGTATTTTTGTTAAATATCAAATTCTCTCTATACCAAAAGAATGTATTTTTGGAGATCACATTTTTCTCATTTTGGCATTTAATCCATATTTTCAAACAGATTTGAAAATATGATGCTCTCTTCTTTTATCATTTGTATTCTTCTCCAATTTTTCAACACACACACATGTGTGTGTATATATATATATATATATATATATCTGTATGTATATTAAATTCAAGTCCATTTGAAGTAATGGCACATCACTTATTTTATCTTTTGTATTCTCATTTAATTTTTCAATACGAATTTGAATTTTGGAGCACATCACATTTTTTCCATTTGGGCATTTTATTCATAATTTCAAATTGATTTGAAAATATTACACATCACTTTTTTTATCTTTTGTATTCTTGTCCAATTTTTCAACATATATATATATATATATATATATATATATATGTAGTTTTTTATTTGAGAAAATCTCTTATTCTTCTTCACTTCTTATTTATTACAAATCTTAAGGATCTCTACATGCTTAGTTCTCATTCTTGTTCATCATTTCAATTATTATATTTAGTGTATACATCATCCAAACTCTATTTATAAACGAATAGTTATAATTATGAAATATGTTGATGCATTTATAGTTTTACCAAGAGGTTTTGATATGTTATAACAATTATTCAATATCACTTCTTGGTCCAACCTCAAATTACATACTAAATCAATTGGCATTTTAAATATTGATAATTTATTTGATAGTTTACTATCATTTATTGATTTAGCCATTGAATATAGACTGCCCTTATTGGACGAAGAATTCTTGTTATAGCAACATCAACAAAGACCGTGTTAACTAGATTAGAAGTTTCTGTTCCGAAATTTGATTATGAAATACTTTAATCAATTGGTCCATTAAAAAAATATAAAAAATAGAAATTCGGATCAAGTTGATTTAGAGGTAAACATTTCCAATCGTTTTGGTAGACGGAATTGTCCTTTAAAATTTGATTTTTATGTAATAGTGTATGTTTAATATTTTATGTACTTATTATTGATATATAATGTTGGTGATTATTCATATTTTAATGTATAATGTTTTATAATTTAATATGTATTATTTTATATTTTAATCTAAATTATACATAAAATTAGAGAAATTTAAAATTCAGCCTTAGAAATTATGTGCAATTTCGACAGCTTACAAAATTTGACAAGTATGTGTAGTTTCATTGATAAAACGGTCTTTTCACCTTTGATTCTTGACATCATGGATTCGAGACTTCAATCATACTCTCTATAATTGTGATGTATTTGTTTTATAAAAAAAAGTCTGCAAAATTCAAACATTTCCAAGAATAGCTAATATTAATGTTTATGTTCTCCTCATGTGCCATTAACATTCCTAATACTTCCTTTGTCACTTTTCATAAGATGTTAGAAGATTTCTTCCTTATACCTAATTATAACATATTTTACAATATTTTAGGTATATTTGATAAGTTGTTTTCAATGTTATTTTTATTTATCATTATCTCTTTCCCTACTTTTTTTCTTTTTTTTTTCTCTTTTACAAGAAATGACTTTAATTTTTCTTCTTCTATTTCTTATTCCCAACACAAACTTTATTATATCTTCATCTATTTATTCTATTTCTTATTCTCCAAACAAAATTTTCTTTTCTCTTTCTTATTTGTAAGACAAAATAAATAAAAATATTATCAAAATTAAAATACTTATTTGATCTATGTGAAATTACTTCTTATAAAAATGGACAAAATGAATAGTTGATTTCTTCATGTGCTTATGTTTGCCTTTATTTTTGTCTTTATATATGTTCATTATATACAACTTCTATATTTTCCTTTCTGGTCTTTTTGCAAGTACTTTATCTTTATTTGCTTATCATATCAAATAGAATAATTGTTGATTTTAGTTCCAATCTTTCTTTTTTATTTTTGTTAGCTAAGGTCCTTTTACCCATAATCGGACTAGGTCAAACAACAATCACAGTCGATGAGGGGCATATTGGTCGATTTACTATAGCAATTTCTTATCCCACATGCAAATTTACTCACAACTACAAATTTATCACATATGCAAGAAATGAAAAAAACATAACTTCTCATTCACTGTAGTTTGAGTGTTTTGTAGTTTCACTCATGTCAAGAGATCTAAAAATTTGCCCATTTCAATAGTTACCTACACTACCTCAAACTTTACAACTACCAAATTGTCGATGAAAGCCCTAAAACTTTTAATGTATTAATTTTTATTGTTGACAAATATTGATGATAACTAATTATTTATTTGTATAAGTAATAACATTTTAAGATTCATTGTTTAATCCATGCAAGCTCAAAGTTTCAATTCTTCAAGGAAGTTCATATGACATCAAGAGATAAAGACAAGCATTTTCTATATAAGATAGAGACTAGATGTATAGTTTTAAACATTGATATCATTTAAATATCTCTAGTTTATCTCTTTCAGTAATAACTCTATAGATTGCTCTATGGATATAAAACATTTTTCAAAATGAGTTTTATAAGTTAAAAATATGTATTGGATATTCAAAATTGTTTTTGAAAACATGCAAAACATGTTTACAAAATCATTGTTGTTTTGATACCACGATCTTTGAAGTTGTTCAGGTATCTCATTTGCATATTTGGTGTGTTATGGATGCACTTGTAGTCCACCAAACTATCCAGAGCACTCTGGTATTCATACTGATAATGGTGAGGACGACCAAGTCTATGAAGCAGTCGATTGCAAATAAGGAGATAGTGAGTCTTGAATTAAAGATAATTGTGATTATCTTGTTTGTTTGTATTTCATTAATTATTATATTGGGGATTATTGTATAATCAAAGTTGTGTTGTAAAGCTCAAAATGTTGAATGAGCCTTGATTGGTTGAGAAGTTTTGTGTAAAACCCTAAGGTGAATTAAGTAAGCCTCTTTTGTAATCTCTTGTACTTGATTAGTGAAAGATTTGTGAAATCTTTGAGTAGATAACTCAATATAGTAGATTAGGTTTTGTTAGACAAAACGAACAACTATAAATCATTGTGTTCATTGTTTTAATTATGCAATTTACTTGAATACATTATTATTCACATGAATTGTACACCAAGTGTTTGATATTTGTTGCCTTAGAAGTGCATAATCGAATTAGGTTGCAAAAATCGGATAAAATCTAATCACCCTCCTCTTAGGTCTTTCAGTCACAACCCACTATCATGGCTAAATTGATTCATCTTCAATTGTAAGCCTATTGTATAAACACTACATATCAATTCTTGACTTGGAACATTTGACCACTCTTGCTTTTTTTTTTGTTTTTTTGGTCTCATGGGAGAATAGATCCTAAAGAACAAGAGAAACTTCGAGAAAAAAAAAATCTGAACTTTCAAATTCCCAACTGATGTAGTGCTGCCAAGTGAAAGATAAGATCTTGAGGATCATAAAGTTCCTACCTTTGTTTAAACTTCCAAAATGAAGAGATTCCCCATTCATTATATAACAAGATTCCCTTTTTATATGGAAAAGGCTCGTATAAATAATTATAATTTTACGTCAATTAGAGCTTGCTTCATCTATTCAATTACAACAAAAGGTTGTATTTAGTAAACATGTATATGGGTAGCATGGCGATACATTTGTACAAAACTTTTACCTAATTCGAAAATTGGAATCTTTATTTCGTCAATTTTGCTAAGTTGTCTTTTGTTTGCCCATGGATTCAATATCAGTTTTAAAATTTGTATTTAGGAATCTCTATATCTATGCTTATTTTCAAACTCCGCATAGCATTTTGTCAATTACTACGCCTCACCCATATTGATATGTTTGTTGCATAGAAAGGTTCTTGATTTCCCAAGAATTTGGTTTAGCTAAAAACATCTCTAAGTTCAAATGCTTTCATTGGGAACTTGAGTAAAAGGTAGATCTTTTTGTTTTGTTTGGGTTTTCTAGAATTTGAAAAAAGGTAGATTGGTTCCTTCAACAAACCAAGAAAAACAATATTATCGATTAACCTTATTGTGACTCTTCTTTTGAGTAATGCATCTAGAAATGCCTTTCCAATGCACAAATGGTTGGGATTTCATGTTTTCATCATTTTTGGTAAAATCAAGTTAATAACTAAGACATTCATAAACAGCTCTACCGTATTTTTTAGATGATAACCCCAATTATAAGCTAGATGGTAGAACAAAAAGGACTAGGATGATTTTCTCTTATTTATCAAGAACCCAGCTCAATGTCAGAAACCTGTTTGTCTTTTATTAGTATTGTAGCAAAGGGGTTGGAGAAAGATGCTCACCAAAGAAGGATGCGACTGGCTCATTTGCAATTTTTCTTTCCCTTTTCATCACCCTATCTCCTCATGAATTTTCCCCATTTTCCCTTTCTCCTTTGCCATTTAAACTCTCTACCCTGACAAGAAGCCCTAACTCTAATTTGTTTTCAGCATTATTTTAGATCAATTGGACTAAAAGTGCATACGATGAATTGAAATGGGAACCAATTGTGGTGAAGATGTGAATAAGAAATTGGTTGGGACCTTAGGTACCAACAAAAAAAAGAAGTTATGACTAAAATGATCAATTATTCATTTTTGAAGAAGTTGCTACTATAAATTGACTAATATTCTCTTCACTGACTTTGAGGAGTGTTTGACTTGATCAAATTTTGAGTAAAAGGATCTAAGTCACCAAGAATAAAATAAAATAAAAAAGTTAGGACCTTAAAAAAATTTAAAAAATGATTGATATTTCAGTTACCAAAATAAATATATAAAAAAATTAGGACTAAAATGAATTATTCTATCAAATAAGTTGACAAACTTAGTAAAAATGTGAAATTTTGTATTTAAATTCAAGTTTAAACTAACTCTATAAATATAAACCTATTCTACAAAGTTTTTGAAAATTATATTTATCTCTTGTATAAAGCAATTAGTAAATTACTATGTTTCAAAGAAAAAAAAAGGTTTTTTTCGCATAAGGGAAACTATGTTAGTTTTCCAATTTCGAGTATATAGTGGATGACATAACATTAGGGGTAGCAAAGCGGAAATTATACAAGCCTGTCCAACCCAATCTCTGCATGGTCCACAGGCAACGAGCCAAAATGATCCAAAAATTTATAATTTTTTTTTAAAGTTATGATTTTATGTTGGCTGAAAAAATAAATCTATTAAACCATTTACAAACAAACAACACATTTATAGTTTCATTTTGACCCAAAAAATACTAAAATAACTTCAACAAATTTAAATCATAAAAGATAAAACAAAATGTTATGTAATGTTTATATCTATAACCTGTAGTACATTTACAATTTTACATCAAAAACTTCTAAAACAAATCAACCATTTTCAAGCAAACAAAAAATATATTTAAACCATCAAACACAAACATAATGTTAATTTATTTACTATATAAACAAAAAAATCATTTAAACCATTAAACATAATATAGGAAAAGGGGTTTAGAGCTGAACATCTAACAAAATTTACATAACATAACCAATTGCTATTGTGAGAGTGGCTTACAATTTTTTTTAGGAACTGGGCCAACTCGTCGGCTCACGAGTTAAAATGACCCAAAACCCATTTAGGCCTACGAGCCAATGGGTCAAGTCATTTAGACTCGATTTTTTTTCAAACAAAAAAAATGAAACCCAATTAAATTTATATTGTGAGCCTTTTAAATTAGCCTGACGGACCGAATTTATTTTGAAACCAAATGTTTGGGTAGGTTGCTTTCCATACTTGTCTTGGCAATTGAAAAGGAAGTTTCAACAATCATTTTCATGCATATTTGTGGCCAAGTTATTTCAATCTGTCATGTGTATCAGTATAAATTCTCAACTACTCACTATTGTTATTTCATTTTCGCATTTAAAATGACTTGCCCCACGGCATCCCCAGTAATAGTGTTTATTATAATATTTTTTCATTTTTCTTTTAATATATGCATTGAAGTTTTTAAAATACATCACACTTGTACTTTGGTAGTAATAAATATTTCCGAATTATGTTATCTTATGGCATATTATAAGAAATTATAAATTCAATTTTATGAATATAAAAAACTACTAAAAATATTTTTTCCATTTTTTTACTTGTCATAAAATGTAACTTTTTATAATTAGTAATTATATGAAATCAGTATAGCATTTATATTGTTTTGACAAATTGACATATTTAGTCCCTCATCTTGAGATTAATCTTCTTCCTCTCTTTTTTTTTTTAATTTTAAAGTCATTTATCTTTTATAAGGTTATTCCATTAATTTTTCTGTTAAGTTTGACTAGATAAAATTTTGTTGAGGGCATTTTTGAAAAATCTCTGTTTATATTTTTATTTTTTTTATGCAACTTGACATATTTAATCTCTTATCTTTTTACATTAAGTGAGATGAGTTTCTATTTTACTTTTTTAATTTATTTTAAAGTCTCTTATCTTTTTTCGTCTAGCTAGGTCATTTCCTAAATTTCTTGATTAAATTTGATTGAGTTAATATTTGCTCCTTTTTTCCCCAAATGTTCGAAGGTACTTTTTAAAAATGATTGTTTATATTTTTTCTTTTTTAAAAAAAAATATTTAGAAGGTCTTTTGTCCATTATAGTATATAAACTTAAATTTTGTGGTATATCATTACTTTAATTCAAATCAATGTTGAAAATATGAATAAAAAGATAAAAGAGAAAAGATGTTTTATGTTGTATTTTCAAATCGATTTGAAAATAAAAAGTCAAAATGGTAAATTAATCATGAGCCACAAAATTTAAATTTGTATTGAAAATAATAATAAAAGATAAAAGTGAACTGATATGAGATATTAAATTTAAATCATGTATCCACTTTTATTAAGTTTTTTTGCCAACACATGAGTTTCACATATTCCCCTAAACTCTTTTTTTTATTACTTTTTAATTAAAAATAAAATATCAAATAGTTATTAATCATTTTTATATATTTAAATTGTTATCAATAAGGTGATAAATATCATATCAAACTTTCAATTTCTAAAAATAAAAATTCTTATATAAACATAAAAAACTATTCTTATTTCAAAATAAAACAAAAATAACTTTTCAAATTCCAAACAAAAAACGCTAAAATACTCCAATTTGCCGTTTGGATTTGGATATTTGAAACATTTTAAACAAGACTTGTGCAAAGTGATCATGTCTTCTAAAAGGTTCAAACTGAAAAGGAATATGACGTATACATACATTTGTAGAAATTTCTCCTACACCACCCAACGACAGCTAGTTGGAAACTTGAACTACAAAACACTGCAACTTCTGAATTCCCTCCACTGTTGTCCTTCATCTTCTGCACAATTTCCAGCTCTGATCACCAACCAATTCTTCATTCAGACTACCAAACAACAAATTTGCTCAATACTGTATTCCATCTTTGATTATCCTCCACAGTTCACACCACCAAAATCTACACAGCGGCAGGCACCGTATTTTCCTTTTTGTATTCCACGTACTGTATTTAATTTAACTGCCGATACGGCGAACTCACGCAACAATTTTACCTTATTTGATTTTGTATTTATATATTTTTTGCGTTAATTTGCTTGGCCTAATGGAATCTATTTAATGCATTGAATTTTCCGTCTGTGTAATTTTCCCCCTGCAGTAAGGACTCGAAGGAAGGACTACGTCGCAATCCATTGAAGTAGAGTTCTTTTCTATTTCTTCGTAAGTTACACTTTCTTTTACTTTTCGGAATGGGCAAGGTTTTGCTATGATTCCGATTTGAGCACTACGCTACTAACCGTTGTATGTGAACATGGTTTAATTGGATTAACAGTATTTTTTTTTTTTCGCCGGGGCGGGGGCAAAATTTTTGTTTTTCTGTCAAAATTTTGTGAAATATCTCTTTTATATAATTTTTTTTGGGGGGTGAAGGGGTGGGGTGAGAATTAGGATTTGGGTTTTGGGTTTTCATGTGAAATTCTCTTTTCGTTGATTCGTTTATTAGGCTTGATTTGTTTTTGCAGGTGGAGAGTCCCAAAGAAGTCACCTGGCTTTTTATGGTTGAATGCTAAAGGAGTGAGCTCGGTACTTCTAGAGGAGCGATGTTTAATCAACTTGTAGAAATTGAACCGCGAGAGCTCAAGTTCATTTGTAAGTGATGCTATCCAACTTTTTCAGTTTACCTCTTTATGTAGAATTTTAATGGTTTTGCAGCTTTCTGCAGTTGTCAACATATAAATTAATTAGGATATGGTGTAATGAATTAGTAGCAGTTCTTTCAACCTTGTTTCTCTCTTAAATCAATTATCATAAATTCTTTTTTTTTGTATGGTGAACTGAATTAGTAGCAGTTCATTATGTATGTTTTTCTGTTTTTGGCAGTTGAATTAAAAAAGCATTCCGCGTGCTCTGTTCAGCTACTGAACAAGACAAATCAGCATGTTGCCTTTAAGGTACAAGAAGACAAAATCCTATTCAGTTGCAGAAATATTAATAGTTCGGTGTCTATATTTTGATCAATGCTGAGCAAGTGACATTTTTGGAATTCTTTGGACAGGTTAAGACAACGAGCCCAAAGAAATACTCTGTGCGGCCAAACACTGGTCTAATTGAACCATTGTCAACATGTGACTTTATAGGTATTTGCATATCTTGTCTGTGATATCGAATACATATATATTGTGGTCAAATCTGTAGATAACTGTAAAGGTATGGGAGCAATTACTTGAAGCATTATTATATATAAAGGCTAAAA
The DNA here is from genome assembly GCA_019593545.1 of Apocynum venetum. Taxonomy (NCBI): domain Eukaryota; kingdom Viridiplantae; phylum Streptophyta; class Magnoliopsida; order Gentianales; family Apocynaceae; genus Apocynum; species Apocynum venetum. Next base: position 4,074,455 of record SRSM01000326.1, on the reverse strand, counting down.
CATTCTTAGACTAAGTGAAGATGATTGAATTTTCTTATCAAGGTTATGAATCTGTAGTAGGATAGGAAACCTTTCCATGAGAATACAAAACCAATTTTGTTGATGATACGTGGAGTAATGGTTGCATTCTTTTTTCTTTTTTTTTTTTTGGTGAATAAATAATGGTTGAGTTCTTTATATGAATTTCTGAAACTAAAGATTTATGTTTTCTGATGCCCATATGTTCAACATGGTCTTTTACTTCCTGTTTAATATTTTTTTTTCCCTTCTCCCTATTAAGACCTCATAGTGGTGCTTTGTGGATGTCCTGAAGACACAATATTTTAGCAGTTTTACTTTTACTTCTACATCCTATATGAAGGAAGTTCACATTTAGAGACCAGTTTGCATGGTGTCTTTTTGGGTGTTTTGGGACCAAAGAATATTTTTCATCAGTTTACAATTTACATCAGATACCAATTTAGATGAGCTTATATTGAAAACCAGGCTTATGATGAAAAGTTTCCCATAGCACAATTTTGGGAATTGGGTTCTTTAGAAATTAACTTTCTGCCTCATTTTTTCAAAGGTTTGACCATTTTGGTCCTGCAATATATACATGATTCTACTACCAAGGGCATTTTTGCTTCCATCATGATTTATGGGTGTTGCAGTAGTGCTGAAAACATCTTAAGTAACTACAATATGCACCATAAATTTTTGTTTGATATTCTTTATGCAACTTCTAGCACACTGAGCTTCCAGTTTTATCTTTTGCATGAAATTTCAGGATATTATTTGGTGTCCAAAACTCGTGCAGTACATCATTTAGAATTTTCATGACAAGAGTTAAAAATAAACTTTAAACAACTGCACAATTGAATATTACTAGCTCTCTGATTAAAGTAGTATTCTCATTACAAAATATTTGTGAACATCTTTTCAAACAATAACCCTATTAATTAAGGAGTGAAGAACTATAAGGGGTCAGTATATATCAGATTTAATTTTGGAACAGTAAAAGGAGGGAAATTGGTGGTGTAGATAATGGAGCTTGCAAAAAGAGGATGAGAGTGAAAAAACTGCCTCATTGCCATATGGCACATTGAATTGGTTATAGGCCTTAGTGTTTCTGAGCTCAAGAAATCAAGGATGATATGTCCATTCCACTTTTATAGCATAAATGATTAAAATTGGGGAGTAACCCTAATTTCATCTCATGTCAGCTGGCGCCGCGCTCTTGGCTATCCAGCACCAGCTTTTGATGTTATTCTTCATTTCTAAAAATTGAGCCTTATTTTCCCCTAATGAAGTATATACATACTGCTGCTAATGAGCCTTATTCTAAAATTTCCAGCTGTTTTGATGTACCTATGTGACATGCAAATTGTGCACGTGCACTTAGATGCTATCTTTATAGTTTATACAGTATATCTAACTTTTTGAGTTGTGGGCGTGTGCATGTGAGAATAATTAGGCCTGTGGATTTATTAAGGGCTTACTATTTCCCATATCATAGGTTATGCATCAGAAAAAATTCTTTGCATCTTAAAGGATTAGTATTGGCTCAACATTGCAATGGAAAGAAACACTACTACACTAGAGGAGAAATGATTTTCTTTCTTCTTCTTCTTTTTTTTCCTGTTTCCTTAAAACGTGGTCACCTTACTGGCATGAACATCTATTATTTTCTTATGCTGCTTTCCTTTCCTAGTCTCTTTTGGTTTTTGATCTTATGGAGGCATTCATAATTGGAGTTTATCAAACTTGAGTGAAGGGCTTAACTGCCATGCATCATATTTTGTGGCCTTTTAGTGCTGTCCTATCATGATTTTCCTTTTCAAAAGGGAAGACTCTCTCACTGTAAAGCTAGTAGTAGTTTTTAATTTGAGAAGTAGGAAAAATTATCTCGTGGACAAAAATAATACCAAAAGGTAACACATACCATAAGGAATGAACTTTGTAAAACCTCCCTCTTAGGTGAATTAGATTTTATCCAATTTTTGCAACCTAATTCAATTATACTCTTTTAAGACAATAAATATCAAACACTTAGTTTACTGTTCGCGCATTTAATAATGTGTTTACGTAAATTGCACAATTAAAACAGTTAACACAATGATTTACAGTGATTCGGTCTGTCCAACAAAACCCACTACACTACCTTGAGTTATCTACTCAAAGATTTTACAAAACTTTCACTAATCTAAGTATAATAGATTACAAAAGAGGTTCACCCAATTCACCTTACATTTTACAAAAAACTCTCAACCATTCAAGTTTCACCCAACTCTTTGATTTTTACAATACAACATTAATTTTATAACAATCTTTAAAACAACAATTAATGAAATATATGCAAAAAAAATAATTACAATTATCTTCAATTCAAGGTTCACTCTATCATTAGCGGTGTTTTAAGCGGTGTTTTAAGCTATATGCAATATTGAATATGTTTACAAAATATAGATAAAGTTGATTTGATATAAATTTCATCTTACTTATGATTATATATCAAATTGTAGTTCAATGACCTTTTTGAATAATAGTTTCACAAGATTGCTCAATTGCTCAAGATCACCTATGAATGAAACCCTTCTTGAATGATTTTTACAATGTAGATGTTTAGAAAAGTTTAAGAATGTTTCTAAGATATTCTATAAGGAATGTGTATCAATTTTTTTCTTAGAGAAACGTTGTACTAATTTTTTTAAACATTTGGATATTTATATGTGTGTTTCAACGGTTATAAAAATTACTGTTAAAATTATACTCAGGAGACTTGGTCATTTGCTAGATAGTCCGCTGGAACACCAAATTTCTCTGAATGGTTAGCAGACGATGACTGGATGCTCTTATCTGGTCGACCGCTTAAGCGTCCGCTACAACACTAGACGGATGGTTAGCGGATGATATCTGCTATCATTCGGTTGATTACTAAGTATTAAAATATCATCCTCAAGTTTTTCAAATATGTCAACTCCAAAAGTTGTGGAACTAATTTTATAATTCTTTAAAGCGAATGCATATATTTAAAAAAATTTAATTTCAATACACATGACATATTTTAACTTATAAAACACATTTTGAAAAATGTTTTAAGTTCATAAAGCAATCTATAGATTTATTACTCAAAGAAATAAATTAGAAATATCTAAATTATATCAACAACTAAGAATATACCTCTAGTTCCTATCTAATTCATAAAATGTTTGTCTTCAACTCTTGATGACGTATCTACTTTCTTGAAAACTTAAAACTTCAATCTTGTATGAATTAGATAATTGAATCTAAAAAATGCTCACTTGTACAAATGAACTATTAGTCCTTATCAATGTTTGTCATTAATCAAAATTAAGACATTAAAAGCTTTAGGACTTTCAAACTCCTTACTCTCAAGATCTTCTTTGAGCTGAAATTAGATTATGTGACAGTAGAAGTTACTTGGTTCAAAAGGAAATTCCATCTTTACTTCACATGACCATCACTCTATAAAAGATTGAATCCAATGTGAATTGATAATAATTTTCCCCACAGATGATAAAACTTGAGATCTAAATAAAATAAAATGATTGACCTGATTGTTACAGTAATTGCGACATTTTAATTCCTGAACCTGTTCCAACCTTTCTGGAGCTATATGGTCATCTATTTCAGTAACTATGCAAGCACAGCGGGCTGCTCCTCCTGACATGATATGCAAGGACAAGTTTTTGGTTCAAACAATGATTGTGCCAGTGGGGGTAACCTGAGGAGATGATAACGTCTAGTCTGGTATGTGTTTCAGTCCCTTAATCTCTTTAAAACTCAGCTGGGAAAGTATTTTGGAAATATCTATATTATTTTTATTTCTTCTTTTCAGTTTAACAAAGATGACGGTAAGTATGTTGAAGAGAATAAGCTTAGAGTGATCCTTGTTAGTCCACCTCATTCTCCAGAACTATCACCAATGAATGGAGTACAGAATGAGGCTCCTGCTGTTCCACTTCATTCTCCTGTACTATCACCAATGAATGAAGTTTGTAAAGAGGCTTCTGCTTTTGATGCCCCCATTCTGGAAAATCAGATTCTGCATAGGGTTGAAACTGTCAGCCCACAGCACAAGGTATGAGATTCTTCTATTGATATGAAGTGTTATTAATGTGGTTGCAGACACAAATTTTGGGATATTTCATTTGAACTATCAGCAAAATTTTGCTTCTTTGCTTATGCAGTTGGTTATTTTTCATTTCTTTTTCTTTTAGTTGTTCCTGATAGATATAGCGGTTAGGTTCTGGTCTCTGCAACTAGAAATACTTAAGACATGTTTTGATGGAAGTTACAACAGATTCACCTCTAACTTCTTCAAATATGCATCAGGTGACTGAGGTTGTAGAGTCCAAAGAGGAAAATGGTGAGCAGATAGTGGCAGCAAAAGCTTTAGATCTGGAAAAAGCGCAGGATGTTGAGGAGCCAGAATTAGTCAAGGATATTGAGATCATGAAATCAAAAATAATTGGTCTTGAACTTAAGCTAAAAGAGGTAAAAATATATATGTTGCAATTTGTTGTTTTTTGAGTAATGGTATAACTGAGCTGCTGTTCCTTCTCCTCTTTCATTGCTGCTGCTTCTGTTTTTCTTGATTTGATTTGTTTTACGTACTGGATCAGATAAAATTTTCCCTGTGGGTGTGAAAATCCTTTTGTTAGGATTATCATGGCCTATGTTATGCTCATATGATAATTGTTACGATATATGTACGAGATTGTCTTCAGAGATTACACCGACTGATTGCAATTTTTTGTAGACTTTCTATTATTTTCCTTTTGGAGGGATCTTTGCTTAGCTATATTATCCTGTGGCTCTAAATATGTGCTGTTACTGAACTTAAGATCTCTTGAGACTTGGACAGTAGTGTGATACTCAAATTTTCATAGATATTCTGAAGGTCAGTGTCTGGAGATAACAGAGTTAATAAAACTCGTGGGCTTCTTTGCAGGCTGAAATGACTGTTTCAAAGCTGATAGAAGAGAGAAAATTAATCATTCAAGAGAGGGATACTTTAAACAAGAATTGGTAATTTCTAAATCTCTATCTATTGTTTTACAGCATCTTGAATCAAAGAGAACACACAGTGGTTCTTGTGGAGATGCTTAATGTTTGCTGAAGTTACAGTTTACCTGACACTTAATATGACTGCATGTTCTATGAAATTCATGATGCATCTGTTCATATTTTGGCAAATGAGGTCTGCCATGCTAATATGTTCTAGATTGCCTTGCAAGCAACTAAACTTTTGAAGGATGAATAGTTGTCTGCTTATGGTTACTAGCTCCAGCTACCTTGAATTTGTAAACATAGCCAATGCTTGTGGAACAATGTTTGTAAACTCTCTTACGCTTGTAAAAAGCAGAAGTACCTATTTTGGTTGTTATCCTCCCATGCATCATTTATGTTTTTAGATCCCTGTTCACTTAGCAGATGCTTGCATTGAAAAGGGCTTAATTTAGACCTTAGTCATTCTTCTGCAAACCTTGCCTCCCACATTCATGTACTGAGGCCTGCACTTGACACGTTTTTACTCTATTTGGCTAGATATGTTCATTTCTGTTTCTTTGCAGGCACTGTTAAGAAGCAAGAAAGGGATCAGAAAAGTTCGGGTTGGATTTCCTTTCTTCTTTGTTTGCATGATAGCCCTCATAAGTGCTTTCCTTGGATACTTTCTGCACTGGTAATGGAATAGAAAATGGAGATCATACATGTATGTATATATGTTTGAAGTTCTGTGATTCCTATCACTATAGCTGCCAGAAGAAAATGTGTTATGTCCTTGTATTATGAACCATTTTGTAATTAAAGGCATGCAAGTGCTGTATAGATTTGAGAATAATATGTTATGCAAGTTCTGTATATTTTATAAGTTATACAGATGCAGTGAGTTTTAGGGTTTGAACAATTTCCTGATTACAAATAAAGGGATAGACTTACCTTTTTATCCTCATACATGCAACTGATCTTTTGTTGGGGATCTCTTTATGTCTTATGCATCTACAATTCGTGAACCCTTTTTTAAAGGTTGAGAGTTGCGAAGACAAGAATAAGATTCCTAATATCCAATCTGCTCCTCCTCGAATCTTATCCTTGGTTACGAATCTCTTCTAGTCTGCAGCTTGAGGATAAGTGGGAATCCTGGCATCTAGTCTGCTGGGGACAAAATCATTTTTGGTCTTGATCACAAACGAAAATTGGAAAACAAAAATTCCTCAAGGGAGAAAAAATTCTCCTTTGAAGAAAAATGCTTTTATAGATATAAAGTTTCTGCAATAAGATCTTTGTAAAACTAAATAAAAAACCCGTAAACAAAATATAGACATTAAAATTCATCAAGAGCACAAGTAAAAATTCAAATTCAAACAAATAAATCAGTTCATATAAACTTATATTTTCGTTAAAAAATAGTTATGATTTGTTATAATAATTTTGATAACTAGTAATAAGTACTCTCACATATACACTTCTTCTTTTTGACGAAAACTCACATATACACTATGTATATGATATTTGTGAGACATATTGGGGATGTGTGGACGTGGAACAAGGTCGGTTCCCATCCAATTCTAGTGTAATTTGGGAAATTCTTGATCAAGATAGGCCAGAAACTTTATTGAAAGTAGATAAAATGGGAATTATTAAACACAATACTCCCCTTTTTGTCATTTTACTTTTTACTACTTTCTCTTTCTAAATAATTCTTTCCATGCAATTTTCAATAGTATTAAGGAATTCTTAAAAAATATCGACAACAGATGAATTTGAGGTAAGGATGAATTTGAGGTAAGTTTTTTAGTAAGTTAAAATTTGCTTTTATTTATAAAAAAAATATATTTAAAAACATTTAATATTAGATGAACATGAACAACAAAACCAATATTAGAAAGATCAAACCAATCAAACAAGTATTCCTTCAAAGTATATTTTTTATATATTAAAACCTCTTCTACCTCGAGTTAACAAGTCGGTCTTATTTATAGTTGTAGCACAAAGTATATTTTTAAAGTCTCAATTTAAAAAAATAAATAAATAATGCACTTTAGTTTGTCCTTGCGAACGTAGAATTTAGTTTACTCATTGTTTTTGGTCTTTTTTGCAGAGCAATAGACCTCAGATGCTATCATTCAATTGATCTTATTAGTTGAAGACTTGAAGAATGTCTCGACCAAATGATATCGCAAAAGTTGAGTCATAACTAACCAATGCACTTGAAGTGGATGACTTTGATTTTTCGAAGTTACCAGATAGGCCAAGGAACTTGAAGATTGATGGATAGCTATCACTGTATCAATTGTCACTCGCAGAACAACCTATGATTCATGACTACGATTTTTCTGATTGTTTTCATGATCTTTCTTGATACAAAACTTTACCAATAGTTTTTTTTTTTTTTTTTATGATCTTAAAGTTCCGCACAATTCATTACAGGATCCCTCTTGGCAAGCCATTATTGATAAAGTACTGACTTTAACTCTTTTTTTGCCTATGTTATATGTGTTTAGTTTCGAGAATGAATTTCATTATTCTTTTTTCAATTTGATGCTTTTGTTGTTTCTCAATTTGTTTATCTTAAAAATTTGCTGGCAAACGTTGACAGTAGTATCAAATTTAGTGAATTATTTTTTTTTCATGATTTATCAAAATAAAAAAAGTAAATTTGACATTATGGTTTGCTTGCATATGCAATCCAATTTGAGAGCGTCTAAGTCTGGATATATTCAGCAATCAAAAGCCCAGGTATTTTTGTTTCCTGTTGTTTTGCTAATTGAATGGAATTGAATACATAACCTAAATCTTGTTGTTATGGGATGACTTAGTAATGAAGTGTTGAAGTAGTTGACAAGAAACCCTTCCAAGCGGCTTATGATACTTCAAATGATGGGTACTTTGGAAAATTATTGAAGAATATGGCAATTCTTAATTGCTATTGTTATGAGCATCTTGAAATCACATTTTATTCTGTATTTTCTACCATTTTGATCCTGTATGAATTTGTTTTTTTGGTATTTGGGTTCCTTTTATTTTATTATTTATTTTATAGGGTTTGGTCATCTTCTACTATTATGACAAAGTAAAATTAGCCAACATGAACAGACTTTTCTTTCGTCTTAGGCAGTTTTCCTACAAAGCTATGCTCGTATTCTATTTCTAAGCTAGATATGGATGTCCATTGGAGATTAATTGTTGCAGAAGTTCTATTGCTTTTGTTAATGTACTTTAGTTTCTTTCTCAAAAAAAAAATCAATTTATTTTCCTTAAAAAACACTTTAAGTTTTAATCGTTAAGGAAGATTAAACAAATCATTCATTTAGACTGATTTGAAAATAATTTATAACTTATTTATAATAATTATATTTGAAAGATTTTATTTTATTGTAATATAAACTAAGATATGCAACCATTTTTTTTTTGCAAGAATTGTTATCTAAATTAAAATGAAATTGTTTTTAGAAGACCAAATGAAATATTCATCCAACAACAAAAAAAAGAAAATGTTTTCACTTCAAATTATTAACAAAATTTACCCTACATTCAAAATTTAAAAACTAAAATATATCAATTCCTTTTCATTATTATTTGAACAAGGAAAGTGTTAAAAATAGAAGGAAAAAATAACGATAAGCTTTTTAATGGGTCTATTATACAAAGTTTATTTTATTGATAGGATATCATCCCCTGAATCCCTAAATAAGTTTTAATCATTAAGGAATTTTTTTTTAGGGAAAAGAAATCATTTATCGAAAGTGCAATTAAAAAAAATCAAATTCAAGCAAATAAATCATTTTCATATAAACTTATATTTTTTGTTAAAAATATTAGTTATCATTTGAAAAACCTAAGAAGGAGGTGAATTAGGTTTTTACCCGATTTTTCAACCTAATTCAATAAAACACCTGTTTGACAACAAATATCAAACACTTGGTGTGCTAGTTGTGTGAGAAATAATGTGCTCAAATAAAATGCAGAAATTAGAGCAATAAACACAATGATTTATAGTGGTTCGGTTTATTCAACAAAACCTAATCCACTACCTTGAGTTACCTACTCAAGGATTTACCAAATCCCTTCACTAATCAAATAAATGAGATTAAAAAATAGGCTCACCCAATTCAAGACTCACTCAATCCCTTGAGTTTTACAAGACAACCTTGATTATACAATAATCTCACAACTCTCCTTAGTGAATCCTAACAATACAATTCAATTCAAGATTCACCCAAATGTTTTACAAACAAACCTTGAATACAAAACAACCTACACAAGGCTCACCCTAACATTTAGAGTTTTATGCTACTTGCAACCTTGATACAATTACAATCAATAATAAGAGATAAAGAGTTTGATAGATATCACCTTAATGTGAAGATAAATTAATTTGAATCACAATTACCTATTTGACTAATGACTTGCCAAGATTGCTCAAAATTCACCTTTGAATGTAAAAACCCTTCTTGAATGATTTTAACAAGTTTGATGTTTAGAAAGGGTTTTGGAATGTTTCTAAGATGTTATAGGATCAAGATATACAATGTTTTTGCTCAAAAATTATTCTAAGAAAGAATTCCAAAGGTTTTGATATTTAAAGGTTTGTTCCCAACGATAAAAAATGAAGCTATTGGAAACCCACTCAGGAGAAGTGCGGTCGACCGCATATCAGAAGGGTTGTTCGTACCATCATCCGCAAGCTCACTGGACAACCTTCGGATGATGATTTTCATCTTGCGGTCGACCTCACTTCACTGCGGTCGACTGCATGGTCGTCCATAGGTTTACAGATGAGCAAATTTGACAGCACATGCATCCACAAGATAAACTAACTTGTGAACGATACCTGGACCACTTTAGGTCGACTGAAACATGTTCATTTGTGTATCAACAATATTCTAACACACAAATGATGATTTCAATTAACCATATAAGTTATGGTATCAATCCAACAAAAGTTTATTTTGAAATCACAATGCATGATTTTCGAAATACCAAAACATATTTTAGCATATTAAAAACATTTTGAAATAATGTTTTAAGTTCATAGAGCAACCTTTAGAAACCATTACTCAATTAGAGGTAAAACTAGAGATATCAAAATATTTTAAACTCTAAAACTATACCTATAGTTCCTATCTAATCCAATAAAAAGCTTGTCTTCAAATCTTGATAGTTTTAACTTGTATACTTCATTGAAGACTTGAAATCTTATCCATGCATGGATTAGATCATGAATCCAAAAATTCTATCACTTGTTCAAAAAAGACATTAATCCCCATCAATGTTTGTCATTAATTAAAATTAAGCATTAATAGTTTTAGGGCTTTCATGATTTGTTATAATAATTTTGATAAATTGTAATATAAAATTTGCGAGATATGTTGGAGACACATGGATGTGGAACAAGATCAGTCCCGACCCCATTCTAGTATAATTTGGAAAATTCTTTATCAAGATAGGCTAGGACCTTTATTCGAAACTTTCGATGGCACATTTACTATGCGAGGTAAGATACCACTACCTCTAGCCCATTAACAGTTGAAAATATTGTCCTCATCTCCACTCGCACAAAAAGGTTTATATAAAAGCAACAAATACATTAAATAAAATGTAAAATGTTCATAAAATACATAAATGAAATACAAAATAAACTCACTTCATAAAATACATTCACATTACATATTTGATTTTCTTCATATCAAGTTTGTGTACAAACTAGCATACACGATCTTTTAAAATAAAATTTCTGAGACTATAACGTTGTTCTTTGTCTTTGAATTTATTCTATAGTTTGAGAAGCTTTTGTTGACCATTTTCAGAATGATGCATCTCAAGAATCAATCGGATGTCATCCAACGATTCCTTACTCAATCCATTTTTTATAAAAGTGATTTTATCTTCCATATTTTTAAATATATATTCAAGGGAACAACATTTATATTGCAGTTCCACTTAGAATATCTGTAACATACTTCTAATCTCTTACCTTTCCTTTTATTGGCAAAACTATTTTTATTGAAACCAGGCAAATGTTTGAAAAAAGTAGGTAGATGTTCACCACTTGGCCAAAGCTCGTCCTCAATTAATCATCTCATGTCATCAAAAATTCTTTTGGACATTAGCAATCGCAATCTTTTTCATTCTCATGTGATATATTTTTGTCAATATATTAATAGAGATCAAATGGTAACAATTTTGAAGTTTACAAATTAAATAATTCATTTTGTAAAGAAAGGAAGAAGAATAAGAAGAATTTTTAATTTAAAATAACTATATACAAGAGGAAAATAAGAAGTGAATAAAAAGAATAAGTGTTGAATCTTGTGAAACATCATTACTTTACCATTTCATCCTTTTGTACCATATTTTCAGAACTTGACTTTGTTGAGTCTTTGTCATATGGTGCTAAATATCAATTCTCAATTGGCAAACACTGAAACACAATAATAAACAATATAGAGTTTGTCTCTTGGCAAAAATATTTTCTTCTTCAATCCAAGATTCAAAACTCATTCTTTTTACTTTTTATTTTCCTCTTGTATATAGTTATTTTAAATTTGTTCCTTTTGATATGTATTTAGAAATAGGAAAAATAAAATCACTTTTTATAAAAGATGGATTAAGTAAGGAATCGTTGAATGTCATTCGATTGACTATTGAGATGCATACTTGCAAAAGTGTTCAATGATAAATTCTCAAATGATTGAATAGATTCAAAGATGAATAGCAATGTTATAGTCTCGAGAATTTTATTTTAAAATATTATGTATGCAGGTTTGTACAAAAACTTGATAATAAGAAAATCAAATATGTAATGTAAATATATTTCATAAAGTTTGTTAATGTAATATATTTTATATTTTTTAATGCACTAGTTATTTCTTATATATACATTTTGAAGCGGGTGGGGATGAAGACTATTGCATACTCACAAGGACGATGGCAGATGCCATTATGATTTAATCATGGATGGAGACAGAGACTTGTAATATATTTTCATGCGTGGATGAAGTTGAAGGTAGAAAATCTATCGTCATATAGTAAAATTGGCATCCCTAAAGGCTCAAGGCTGGCAGTTTTGCAGTGGATAAGGCTGGAAGGGGTGGTTAGAAAAAAAGATAGAGGGCACAACGACATGTGGCTAAGGGCATGAGAGAGACCGGAGATGAGACGAGAGTGAGAGACTAAAAAAAAAGACGAGAAAGACAAAAGGCGGACACAAGGGACAAAAAAAATGAATTGAAGGAAGAGATAGGTTTAGTAATCTAATATTAGTCTTTAGATTGGTTTTCGTTTTCTTTTTTTTAAAAGTAAAGGGATAACATGGTCATTTTCTTTTATTTATTAGAGGTAAAATAGTCTTTTTACTAGAGATAAAATCCAAGCCTAGGATTTATTAGGTATGATCCCTTTGAAGCCTCATTGGGGACAAATCAATCTCTACCTCTGACCTCTACTCTTGTAATCCCTACTTTTTAATCCCCATCCCCTCCTTTGTCCCCATTAAACCCGGGGAATCCCTGTCTCCAATGGAGCAGGATAGGGCAGGGCTTCACTTTAACTAGAGATTTTGTCATATCTAGCTTTGAGATACAAACTAACTCTATATATAAATGAATAACTATAATGATGAAACATGCTTGGATTCATAATTTTGTTAGGATGTTATGACATGTTGGAACAATTATTCAATATCACTTCTTGATCCAACCTCAAATTGCATACTAAACCAATTGATATTTTGAATGTTGATAATTTCTTTAATGATTTGCTATCATTTCTTGATTTAGCCATAGAACATAAATTGTTGTCTCTTATTGGAAGAAAACTTCTTGTTATAGTTACCTTGACAGATGAACTATTAAATAGATTATAAGCTTTTATTCCAAAATTTGATCGCGAGATACATCTAATCAATTAAGTCATGAACAGACACATACACAACATAAATTCGGATGAACTTGATTTAGAACTAAAATTCCGAGTTGAATTGTTAGACCCTTTGAAGTTTGAATTTTATGTATTGATTTATTTTTTACATTTGATGTAATGTTAGTGTGCAATGTTTTATATTTTAATCTTAAGAATGTTTATTTACTATTCAAAAAATTTAAAATTGTATTTATATAGACACACACTTATATATAATTAATGATAATTAATTAATGAAAACTAAGCAAAAATATCTGCGAGTACATAGCGAGTATGAAATAAGTGTGAATACGGGTGGGTACTCAATGGATAGAACAACATATATATCCATATCCTCAGTAAAACTAGCAATTACATCCCCATCCTCATCCCTACTAAAACATGTAATTACATCACCATCTTCACCTGCTTCCTCGCTTAATTTGGGTAACTCTGTCCCCAAAAGGGCATGTTCGAATGAGAATTACTAAACACAACACCCCATTTTGTGCCATTTTACTCTCTACTACTTTCTCTTTCTAAATAATTCTTTCAAGGCAATTTTCAAAAGTATTATGGATCGGGTAAAAAATGTCAACAAGAGACAGAGTTGCATTTAAGAGTTTACATAAAACATATTTCCAATATTTATATAAATAACTCGTACATTTAAGAGCAACTCCATTAGAGTTGCATTTTAGCTAAAAGCAACTCATTCAAACAACTCAAACCATTAGAGCCAACATATTGCACTCCACGCGTATACACCCGCATATCTGCTAAGCAATTCAAAAATTGAGTTGCATTTAGTGGTCTCACCAATCTTTTATATTTTATAATTGTTAATTGAAGAATGAACTGTGTACTTGTAGGCAAAGACTTAAAATTTTAACCATTATTTGCATATGAATTTTTCTTCTTGCCATGGATTATTTTTAAAAAATAAAAAAAATAAACCACAATTGATCGTTGATTTACTATTGCAACGGTAAAATTCTATAAATTCACTAATTTTGGTGATTTCTTCCCAAATTGAGATTATAAAAAATATGCATTTTGTGTTATTTCTTCTCAAATGGATCCCAATATACATTTTATATATTTTAACATTGAATTTTTTTGTGTTATTGAATAAAAATTTATGTTTTAATAATATTTGATTTTTTTCTTCATAAAATTAAATATTTTTAATTAGTAATTCAATCACATATAAATTGAGTAATATGTTAAATTTATTATTGTATTAAAAATATTAATAAAATAAGATTGTGATGTAATCTATGGGTCCCATTTGTTAATATTTGTAGAGTTGTATGATTCGAACTGAAGAGTTTTAAAAAATGAGAAAATGATGTGGATTGATGGGACTCACAAAAAGTGGAGTAAATGCAACTACGAAGAGTTGCATAGATAAAGATGTGCTAACTAAATAATTGAATAAATTCCCATGTAATAAACTAACCTTATTTGGAAAATACTTTTAAAAAATCTCTTATTTAGATAACGTGATTGTTAAATGTACATCATAAATTCTAATTTTAGTTTTGAACACTTTGAACAAAACAAGTAGGCTAAAAGAGAGCAAGGCTTAGCAGTTCAAAAGCCATTCCCAAGGCTTCTAGAGTTACTGTAGCTATTTTCTCTCTACCCAAAACTCTCTCAAATCTTTATAAAAAATCTTATAATTTGATGCATGAAACTTTGTTTTAATGAATAAATATTGTTTGTATATGATATACTTATGTTTATATGGATTAAATTTGGTGTTTGGCTGACCCGATTAGATGAACTTGGTTCGTCTGGGTTGGCAGTATGTACGAGCTTGATCCGCTCAAATGGGCTACTCGAAGGAGATGTGCTTGTTTTTTTGTTTGCTTTTGTTTAGTTAATTTAAATATTTGTATTCATTTAATTGTTTTCTTTGTTTTAATATTTGCATTTGATTTGTTAAGTTTAACTACTTAGTATTAATTAGTTAAGAATAATTTAGTTTAATTAGTTTAGTAATGGATCGACATTTTCATTTTTTAAAAGTTTTATTAGTTTAGTGTTTGTTTAAGCTTAGTTTAATTTAATTAAAGAAAATATTAACTTAAAAAAATTGATTCCTAAAAAATATAACACTTGTAATTAATTAATTAATGTATAATAAAATGATTAAAAATTAGAAAAACTAGTTTTTTTTACCCGGCTTGATCCACTTCGTCAGGGTTGACTTTTCGAACGAATCCATTTTCCTCCAGATGCATAAATTCAAGATAAAAATGGAAAATATTTTTTATTATCATTAATGCATGTAGAATTGGAATGAAAATCAGCTTTTAGATTTTCCATTTATGTTAATTGTATTGAGAGAATTTTTTTAGAGTGAGAAAATAAATAGAGAAAGATAATGAACACAATTGGTAGAGGGGGTGTGGTGTGCGTGCAGTAAGTAGGGTGTCCTCATTATAAAATTTGATAGAATTTAAAATTCTATGACATTCTAGGTATCCTCAATTTAAAATTTTATGGAATTCATAAAAAATCCAAGGTCTTCAATATGGAATTTAATTGATTTCATAAAATTCTAGTGTCTTAAAAAATTCATGGATTTCAATGGAGTTTAAAGAAATTTGAAGTAAAAAAATATAAAGAAACAATTCTTCGCAAATACGATCGCAACCCCTCAGAATTTCGTGTATTTTGTCTCTTTATTGTCAATAAAAATAAAATTATCAAATAGCAAATATAAAAAATAAAATATCACGTATCTCTCTCAATTTGGTTACCAAAACTTTATATTCCTCCTCTTATGACAACAATTGTTTACACATATATTTATTTGTTTATATTTAATTTTTTTATGTACAAATTATTCTATCCATTTTATAACAAAAAATCCAATAAAAATTTACCAAATTCTACAAAAATTTATAGAACAAAATTCCATGTAATCCATCTAGTTGGTTTGGTTTATTATACTATAACACATTCATGAACTTGGTTTGGTGTATTCTTTTCTTTGTTTCTTCTTTAAACTATTGCTTAAATTTTATTAGCGATAAAATTATAACATTGAGTAGAACAAATATCATTCAAAATTTCATATGTAGAAATATATGTAATAATATATATATATATATATATATTTCTAGTAAAGCATATATAAAATCTAAAGTGAATAAAAAATCAATCAAGAAGTATATTAAAAAATTGATGGATATTGAATTGATTTTATACATATATTGATTCACCTATATATTTTTTTATGTACAAATTTTATTCTATCCATTTTGTTACCAAAAATTTAATAAAAATTCATCAAATTCCTACATACATAGAATTTTATATAATTCTATTGAATCTATTAAACTTTATAAAATTCTATTAAAATACATGAAAATCATTATAAAAAAAATTTCTATGTGGGGACAATCCTAAATCTCTTTAGAAAATTGCTCTTACACTGTTACACCCATTTGGAGTCCCGGGTAGAATACTTTTAAGTTGACCCGTATCTGAAACCGAACCTTTGAAAATGAAACCCACAATCAGGAAAGGAAGGGGTTTATGGAGTTATTAATTTGGGTGGGGGGGGGGGGGGGGTGGGGGGAAGGGTTTTTGCAGCTTTCAGTATTCATCTAAAGGCAATCAATACAGCGTAGCTTTCGTCACTCTGCTAATCCTATAGAAATTTTAAAGTTGTTAAAGAAATGGTGGCGAAAAGGAGCGGAGGGAACAGAGGTAGTGGAGTAGCGACGGTGGAAGATGCCATGGAGGAGCTGGCAAGGGTACCTTTACAAGCTATCCTTTTGGCTGATAGCTTCGCCACCAAATTCCGCCCCATCACCCTCGAACGCCCCAAGGTGAGATATTTGTGTTTTTTCTGCACTTGTTCTTCGGTTAATTGCAATATTTTTGTGAATTTATAGAATTTGAGCGATTTGTGGATGATTTTCTGCATATGATATATGCCTCGTGGTTGTTTGTAATTGAGAAGTAATGTACATTTCTACATATAGACACAATTCAAACCAATGTCATGAAAGGGCATACTGAAAAACTTGCTTGTGTTTGTGTTTACTGTTATATAATCTAATTAGAACGCATTTTATATAGAATGTGTTTAAAGCTTAGGTCCTTACTGCCTGCTTCTGCTTCTGTTGTCAAAATTTTTAATTTGCAAGAGGACTTATTTATTTATTTATTTTATGGCAATGGTTGTTGCGGGGTGGGGTGGTGGGAATGGGATATAGAGATTGGATGAAGACTAGCTCCTATTATATGTGTATACTATGTGTTATCAACTTTACCTCTTTGGCACTTTTCATTTCGTTTGTTATCTGGCTGGTCTATGTACTTTAATTGCCTTTTATTCTTTTGGGGATGAGGAGGTCGAGGGTTACATTACTTCTAGCACCCCTTTAAGATCAGGTGGACTGTTGCCTGAGCTTTTAATGGATATGACCAACTTCATGTCTCTGTTAATACCCTTAGGTAATAAAATGCCACAGGGCATGAAATGTTTTAAGAATAGAGGATCAATATTATGTCTTCAAGGTCTTCTGAGATGTTCCTTTTATATGAGTAGTTTCTAGTTTTCTTGCATGATTTGAGAGTTAAAAGAGAATAGATGGTTAATAATGAAGGTGCTTGTTAATCATGCCGTTTATTTTGCTTTTGAAGGTTTTGCTTCCACTGGTCAATGTCCCTATGATTGATTACACCCTAGCATGGCTTGAATCTGCTGGAATTGAAGAAGTTTTTGTCTTCTGTTGTGCTCATTCTAAACAAGTCATTGAGCATTTGGAAAACTCTAAATGGTTTGGCCAACCAAACTTTTCAGTCTCAACAATTGAATCAAACAATTCTGTTGGTGCTGGGGATGCTTTGCGTTTGATATATGAGCGAAATGTGGTATGTTTTACGATTCTTTCTAGACAATTTTCTGCGTTGTTTCATTCTCTCTTTCTCTCTCTCTCACCTCTGGTATTAGTAGCAAAGAAGTGATAACTGTTTCTTTTGTCTCTAATTTGCTCTCTTTGCCCGGAATTGAATGTCCACATTTAAGTTAGTCTAAAAATTAAGAATGACCTTTGACTTTAATGAAGTTACTATATTATATTTGTTATTAATTTGGTTGGTGGAGGGACCATTAATTTGGTTAGTGGTGACTGAGAGAGTATCTAACATTCCATTAAGTTGATATTAACTGTTTTTTTTAATGAAAATTATCTTCAGTATTAACTATTAAATATAAATATTTCTAAATATTGCATCTATAGATCAGCTGTATTCTCTAGAATATATTTGGACACCAACTCAAAAAAACTTTTCTCATCTCTCACCAAAACTTTTCTCAAAACACTGTTTTACTATCTAAACACAACAAATCTTTCTCATTTCCAAAACAAAGCAAAAAAAACTTTTAGATATCTAATCCAAATGACAGTATGTGGAACCTTTTTTGTTGATGTTGGGAAGAAAAATTAGAGATTGCAAATGCATTAAAGGAAATATTTATTCCATTATCAACTTGCCCTCTTTCCTTTTTTCTACTTCTCTGTCCATCTCATTTAGACTGTTTACTTTTCTTTCTTTGAACATTATAGAAAAGGTAAAAGGGAGAAAAGGTATATTTCCTGGTTTTTCTTATCTATTGCTGCAATCAGATACATTTTGTGTGTCAGAGGATGCCCTTCACAAAAGTTCCCTGAAGCTTTTGATCTTTAAATCAATAATATTTCATATCTCACTGTTTGATTTTAATTTTTTTTTATACCTCAATGTTATTTATTTTACAAACATTTGCTACTGTTCTTTGCCTTTGAAGATACGAGGAGATTTCATCCTTGTTAGTGGAGATACTGTAAGTAACATGTCACTTACAGAAGCACTCCGAGAGCATAAGGAGAGGAGGAGAAAAGATAACAATGCTATCATGACCATGGTTCTTAGGAAGTCAAAACCTTCACCAGTAACACAGCAATCTCGCCTTGGGACTGATGAGCTGTTTATGGCTATTGATCCTGACACAAAGCAGCTCCTGTATTACGAGGATAAGTCTGATAAAAGTACAGTCTCACTTGATAAGGCGTTGCTTTCTGATCATTCGTCCATTTATCTTCACAATGACAAGCAGGTTCTTCTTTTTTATTGTTTTTTATTTGCCATTGCAGTCTGTATTGAATCTTCTAAAGCTGTTACTGCATTTGGTCGCTGGACATGAATATACTGTTTCCCTCTCTATTTCTAGTATGGTTTTAGATACTGGTGTATCTGTATTCCTTTTCCACTTTTGTACATGCTCATTTACTGAAAGCAATCAGACGGTAGTGGTAAATTGAGAGATCTCCTTTCTATCTTATTTTAGTGGCTTTTGACTCTTGAGGGGAAGTGGTGCTATATGGCTTTGTTTCTGCAGGTTGAACCTACAGCAGGTCCTTTTTTATTTTCATAGTGCTGTTTATGGCCAATCATTGTGTTTCTTGTTATGTGGGTCTTAAATTTAATGATACTGAGCTAAAAACTTGACAGTACCTCCACCGAAAGTTTTTTGTCCCCCCTCTCCTCTCTCTTTCCCCCTCCTCTGTGTGTGTCTTCTGCTGCTTCTTTTCTTTTTCAAACATAAGTCATAAATGTGTCATAACTTAGTTCATGCATCTGATTATGATGATTATTGTTTGTAGGATTGCTATATCGACATCTGCGCTCCTGAGGTCTTGAGTACTTTTGCGGATAATTTTGACTATCAACACCTTCGGCGTCACTTTGTGAAGGGTTTACTTGATGATGATGTATGTCTTTTTTACTAAATCTCTCTCTCTCTCTCTCTCTCTCTCATGCAGGAAGCCCCAAACAGATATCCCCTCCTCCAC
The DNA here is from genome assembly GCA_019593545.1 of Apocynum venetum. Lineage (NCBI taxonomy): Eukaryota > Viridiplantae > Streptophyta > Magnoliopsida > Gentianales > Apocynaceae > Apocynum > Apocynum venetum. The sequence goes on along the minus strand of SRSM01000326.1, from coordinate 4,054,686 downwards.
CTAAACATGAAAGGGCTATGGAGGAATTCTACTTGATAAGCATCATGGGTCAATACCAATATCTCGTGTTATGATTGCATATATGATATCTATATTGTTATGATGTCTGATGTATATTCTTTGTAGATGGGGTAGAAGCATATGTATGTATATGCCTTCTGATTGGATTAAATTACTTTGAGACTTCTTGGAGTTTCTAATCAAGTCATGCTTCATACATTTGTGCATTTGCAGGTGACAGTTTGCTAATATTCTTAATATTCCGTTTGGAAGGACTTCCTGTATAAGTAATAGATGAAGCAATTTCATTCATAGTTAAATTCCTAAATGTTGAATTGCCATTAACTTTCGTAATTTGTTTAATTGACCACAAAGGGAAGGGCTCTTCTCTCTCCTCCTTTCACTCATCCCTTTTTCTTCTTTTCCTGCACATCCTTCTCCACAGTCTGTCTATATCCATCTGTACATTGTAATATAAAATTGGGAGATGAAGCCAAATGTTAAAGCCTACTCATGCTTTAATATGAGATAAAATTTGGTCATGATGGAGTAATGCATTGTAATTCTTTGTCGTATTGTAATCCATTAACGTTTCAAATTAACTTCATCGTGCCTAAAAAGCCTGGGAATATTTAGAATAAGTTGATTACCCATTCAAATTTGTCCTATTTGTGTGTGTGTGTGTTTTTCTTTTTTTTTACTTTACTTTTTTTTTCCTTGCTATATTAGATATCCAGTAAGTAATTAGTCTTTACATAAATATTCAGTAAATAAAAGGAAAAATATTTGGATACATCTATGTCTTGAAATCTCTCTCTATCTCTTGGGAGCAGAAGTACCAGAAATGTGATTAATAGAAGAGCCCTTTCCAAAGTCATGCTTTTAGATCTAAGGTCTATTTGTTCATTCGTATATGATTCCTCTTTCTTTGGTCCTTATAGTTTATCTATTATTTCAGATTATGGGCTACAAGATTTTTACTCATGAGATTCACTCAAGTTATGCGGCTCGTGTTGATAATTTTCGAAGCTATGATACTGTGAGCAAAGACATAATTCAAAGATGGACATATCCCTTGGTGCCTGATGTTCAGTTTTCTGGAAATAGTTCTACCAAACTCGAGAGATGTGGAATATATCGAGCATCCGGTAACAGATTGTTTGAACATAAAATTCAACATTCCCTTTTTTTAAAATTTTTTTTTCATTAGATGCTTCATAGGGCTATTCATGAACGATATGTTCTCATGTATCTCCTTGTTTTAACTCTCAAACAGTACCTTCCCCAAAATGCATGCTGGATAGAAATAAAGAAACTAGAAACCAATAGCAAAGATCATGTATTTGTTTTTCTATTAGCTGTAGCTGAAAGGTTTCATCTCTAGAAATATTTGTGAAGTATATTTGAATTCATGAAGAGTTTGTAATATCTTCCATTTAGTACTGCTTTTCATCTTCCCGTTCATTGAATTTTATAATCTGGTAAATTGGATATGATGAGCCAACAGTATTGCGAGTATTCATTATGCCTTTTACTACTCAATGTGAGCTCATAGGATAACAAGGCCCCTTCACTGTGAAGATTATGCCAGCATCAGATAATTGGCTAGTCTAGACTTAGTGCTTATTTAACTCATTACAGTAGTTATCCCAAAATGTAGGGAATAATAACTTAATGATGGTAGCAAAAAACAAAATTGCATATTGGTAAATACAAATATGCAAGCATAGAAGCCAAGTTGATGGTGATGAGTCTGGGTGCTATGAAAAGATTGGCCTTGTGGTCTGTCACAATTTTCATACAAAAGCCACCTCTGTGTCCAAGTATAGGCTGCTTACAGCTGGATTCCATCCATAATAGCAGCAAGTTGTATACTAATGTTTCCATTAATATGACCCCAGTTTGAAAATATGATCGTATGTTTTCTGCTTGGTGTTATACTTGAAAAACCTAAGAGGAGGGGTGAATTAGGTTTTTATCCAATTTTTAAACCTAATTCAATAAAACACCTCTTTGACAACAAATATCAAACACTTGGTGTGCTAGTTGTGTGAGAAATAAAGTGTTCAAGTAAAATGCAGAAATTAGAACAATGAACACAATGATTTATAGTGGTTCGGTTTATCCAACAAAACCTAATCCACTACCTTGAGTTACCTACTCAAGGATTTATCAAATCCCTTCACTAATCAAATAAATGAGATTACAAAAGAGGCTCACCCAATTCACCTTAGGGTTTTACAAATAACCTTTCAAACCAATAAGGCTAACTCAACCCTTGAGTTTTACAACACAACCTTGATTATACAATAATCCCACCACTCTCCTTAGTGAAACCTAACACAACAATTCAATTCAAGGTTCACCCAAAGGTTTTACAAACAAACCTTGAATACAAAACAACCTACACAAGGCTCACCCTAACACTTAGGGTTTTATGCTACTTACAACCTTGATACAATTACAATCAATAATAAAAGATAGAGAGTTTGATAGATATCACCTTAATGTGAAGATATATCAATTTGAATCACAATCACCTCTTTGAGTAATGGCTTGTCAAGATTGCTCAAAATACACATTTGAATGTAAAAACCCTTCTTTAATGATTTTAACAAGATTGATGTTTTGAAAGGGTTTTGGAATGTTTCTAAGATGTTATAGGATCAAGATATACAATGTTTTTGCTCAAAAAATCTTCTTAGAAAGAATTCCAAAGGTTTTGGTATTTAAAGGTTTGTTCCCAACGGTAAAAAAAGAAGCTGTTGGAAACCCACTCAGGAAGTGCGGTCGACCGCAAATCAGACTTGGTCGTCCGCACTATCATCCTCAAGTTCACTGGACAACCACCGGATGATGATTTTTCATCCTCCGGTCGACCGGACTTCATTTGCGGTCGACCTCACTTCACCTGCGGTCGACCTCATGGTCGTCCACAGGTTGGCAGATGAACAAATTTGACAGCACATGCATCCACAAGATAAACTAACTTATGGATGATACCTGGACCACTTTAGGTCGACTGAAACATGTTCATTTGTGTATCAACAATACTCTAACACACAAATGATGATTTCAATCAACCATACAAGTTATGGTATCAATCCAACAAGAGTTTATCAACCATTTAAGTTTTGAAATCAAGATGCATGGTTTTCGAAATACCAAAACATATTTTAACATATTAAAAACATTTTGAAAAAACGTTTTAAGTTCATAGAGCAACCTTTAGAAACCATTACTCAATTAGAGGTAGAACTAGAGATATCAAAAAAATATAACTCTAAGACTATACCTCTAGTTCCTATCTAATCCAATAAAAGCTAGTCTTCAAATCTTGATAGTCTTGACTTGTATACTTCCTTGAAGACTTGAAATCTTGTTGTTGCATGGATTAGATCATGAATCCAAAAACTCTATCACTTGTACAAATAAGACATTAGTCCTCATCAATGTTTGCCATTAATCAAAATTAAGACATTAAAAGCTTTAGGGCTTTCAATACTTATAAGCCATAGAAATGATCTGCAAGCTGTCCAACTACTGAAAAATATTCATACATTCACCTAAAATGTCCTATTATATTTTTATTGTTTTCATGTTTTTGTTGCCTGATGGTTATCTTGTTCCCTCATAATGGTTCATGTTCATTGTACATTCTTGCAAAAGCTGTTCAAATTTTACTTCTATATTGACTTTTCTTGTGAATAGCATCTTAATATTTCTCCCTTTGTTTCCTTTAGAGATAGAACTGTCACGTTCTGCACGAATTGGTCCTTTTACCGTCCTTGGAAGAGGAACTATAGTTGGAAACACCACTGAAATTTCAAATTCTGTTGTTGGAGAAGGTTGTAAAATTGGTTCTAATGTTTCAATAGAGGGATGCTACATATGGCATAATGTAACCATTGAGGATGGTTGCAAACTAAATCATGCAATAGTTTGTGATGGGGTGATTATGAAGGCAGGAGCTGCACTTGAATCTGGTGTTGTCTTGTCGTACAAGGTATTCCTTCTTGAGGTGCCAGAACACTTTGAATTCTGCAGGATCTGCAATTTAATTGATGTAATTGGACTCAAGCTTTCTCGTTTTGGCCTTTTAACCTTGATATTCTCCAGGTGGTAGTTGGACAAAATTTCGTTGTTCCTGCTTACTCTAAAGTATCATTGTATCAGCAACCCATCAAGCAAGATAGTGATGAGGAGCTCGAATATGCTGACAGTAGCAGTGGAACAATAGAAACTTCACGTAAATTCTTACACTGACTATCTTGGTTTACTTTCAGTAGGAATGTCAAGATTTTAGATTTCCAATGTAGTAGCTTACCCAAGTCTACACATTTTTCTTCTCCCATTTATTTCATAAAAAAAGAACTTCCTAAACTTTTGGATGTTACTACTTTGGTTGTCAAATTTGAAAAAGACTATTAAACAATTTTCCTTTCCATTTGCATGACAACAAATGCAGCTTTGTCATGGGAGTGAAGAGAGAAGTAACATGGCTAAGGCAAAATTAGGTCCAAAATAATGAAGGCATGCAGAAAAGGTCGGAATATTTGATCTGTTAGAAATTTTTAAGATAGTACAAAATCAAGGAAGTATAGTAGATTAAGGCATCTAACAAATATTCTTAGCCTTTTCTCCTGTAAAATATATCTAAGATGACTATCATGATTGTGCCAGCTTGAAGATTATGATTATTTGTTTTATGAGATATATTTGGTCAGTAGTCAAGGTCCAAGGAGTACAAGGACAATTTTTTTCCATTTAGTAGGTTAGGTTTGAATACTCCCTGTTCTGATTGGTGTGCTTCTCAATTAACTTTGCTGACTTACCAGTAATAAAAGCTATTTATTTTGCTTATTTTCAAAAGAAACCATGTCTCAAAGATAAAAGATGAAGATAACTGAACTGGTGTTTTTCAGCCATGTGAAGGCATTGATCTTGACTATCTGATTTGTTGCATATCCTAATATTTGCTAAGCTTCCTAATGATTGGATGATGAACTGAGATCAATTGGCCTTGATGCAGGAAAAAGACTGTTAAACCTGGGTCTTGTGTTCCTAGACTTTAGTATTGAAGCATAAGGGGATATGGGGATTTGAAAAAGAATCTATAGGCACAAGATGTTTCTTGAAGCTTATATTTCAAAAGAATACCCAAATTCTGAATCTCAAGTGTTATTGTTTTGTATCTCGAAGATAAGTCTTCTGAAGAACAAATATGCAAATGATAATTTCTTTTTGAAATTAACCATATTAATGCTTCTTGTGGGAATCTAATTAAATTGGGTACCATATATTCGATGAATAAACCTAACCTTTCTCCTAGAATTTGAAAAGTTACAAGAAGCTGCTTTTCATTAAAAGAAATGTCATTTGAAATATTTGCTACTTTAAACCTGACATTTGGTTATGGTAAGCTTGATTTAAAAGCCCATCTAAACAACAAGGTTTGAAGGTGGATGAATTTTCGACGAAGTATTTTTTCCTCACTTTTTGTCTTTGAATTCTTATTCTCTGGAATAGAGTTACTGATGAGCTAAAAGTAGTTACGATTTAAGATCCCAACATAATGGGGATGAGACCGCACATTCTGCTTTATAAGTGGGAAATATTACTCCTTGTGTTGGATTTCCTTGTAATATTATGAGCTGAGACTACTAAACCAAAATACTTGAGAGAATATTGTGAGGTAGCTAGTCTTTTAGGGCAAATAAGAAGTACAAGAGCGAGGATATGGAGTCCACAAGGAAGGAAAAACCTACAAATCTCTTTGTAAATCTGTAAATACAATCTCTCTGAACTGTGTTTACATAGATATCTGGGCAAACTAGCTTGTCAAAGTTCCCTCAGTCAAAAAACATAACATCCATGTCAGGTAAAAGACTTGGCAGTCCAGGACAACTTAGTAAACCTTGTTTCTAAAAGCTGTGTGCTTTTGCTTTGACATGTGGTGTCTTCTTCTGATGTCTTCGAGTATATTGGACTTGTATAACTGAATGTAATTACCTTGAGTTTGATTTTAGTTATAACTGACTGTACCCTTACTATGAATTGTTAAATTTGCAGCAATATCTAGTTTGCCTGATAAGTTGAATGAACAATTGAGCATGGACTTGTCTGAGTCGCAGCTGCAGGCTGCATCTGAGGTTTGCTTTTCCATCTTTTCCTTTCATTTTGACGGCTGTATGTGTGTGTGGTGTGTGTAGATAGACACATTTGGCTCTTAAATAACTAAAAAATGATATATCTGTGTACTTCTTTTAGCATGACATACTACTGATGTCTCAAATGGCAAAGGGTAGATCAGCAAAATTATTTTGGAAAAGCTCTATATTCACTAGCGTTACATTAGGACAAGAAATTTGTGAAAAATACCCTTTTACGTGAACAGAGATTTGTCAAAAGGCATCTTTTTTATTTTTAGCATAGGAAGGTGCTTTCAGGGTACGTTTTCTTTGATAAACTAGGACTGGTTTATGAAGCATCACTATTAAATTTTAGATTTTGATTTCAGCTTTTCAGCAGATCCTTTCTTCAATAAATTTAAGTGAGTGAAACATAATTAAATAGGTTTTATCCTCACTACACTTAACTATGGTTTCATCTGTGGATGGAGTATTACCAAGAAGTGTTTCACCATTCTCTGCCCATCCACTCACTCCACCTAGTTAAATGTTGACAATATGGAAGGTAGCATTTCATCTGTACTTGAATTTTCCATAACAGTACTTTTAAATTCATTTATCTTTTTCTTCTTTCATTTTGTAGTTAAATCTAAGGATAAAATATAGGGGACCTGTATTTCTCCGTTTGGAATTAGGATATAGTTATCTGGTGAGGAACATATGTTGTGCATATACTTCCCAATCTGAGAATTGTTTTTCTCCGCCTCCTTATTCTCTCTTTTGGATAAAGATACACTCTTAGGGGCAAATCTAAAAATGGATATTTGCAGTGATTTCTCTTATGAAACAATTATCCAATGTCGTTCCAATAAGTAGTATGGCACTACCTCTGTTCTCAAATTCTATAGAGTTTCGAAGGAAAAAGACTGAATTAACCCTTCTTGGAAATGAAAACAATAAACATGATTGTTCGAGGACAAAACCAAAAAGAGACAAGGGTAAAATAAGGGAAAAAAAAATTAAAGTCTCCATTGATTTCATAAGGTGACAAGTATTTGTGGGTGGAAAACTCCAAATTGTGATAACTATTTGAGAATGAAGGTAGTGCTTTTTGTTTCTTAATGACAAAGCTTTAGTATGTTTGAAAAACTTCCTTTTTGGAACTCCAAATTGTGATAACTAGTTGAGAGCGAAGGTAGCATTTTTTGTTTCTTAATGACAAAGCTTTAGTATGTATGAAATACTTCCTTTTTGGGCAAGTATAAGGTGTATCATCTTAACTGAGAGAAGTGATTTATAAAAGGTGAAAATGCCGGGTAAGCCATTTATTATTTCTTAGTGGCGAAAGCCTGTAGGTATCAAACATAAGCCCCACAATAGTAAATGATTGACAGTTATAGTACTCTTGCTTGCACACCAAATACCAGTTAATATAAGTTTTCTTATGCTTTTAGTTCTAAGATTATCACGCGTCAAAATAGAATCCCAGCTGCTAAGGCAAAAACGGTAATTTTAGTGGGACTCTTAAACTTCTATCTTGGGAGTCAAGAAAAGAAAATGTGAAAGTTCCCATCATCATCTGGGGCAAGATATATTGGTGTAGGACTAGAGCTCCTTGCATATTAAACAGTCGTAAAAACTCTCTATCTCGTAAGCACTGCTAGTTTCCTTGCTGAACATCTGCCTAAAACCAATGTCATCCCTGATTCCATGTCATCTCACTTAAAGATCTTGATGTGCAGCAGGTATCTTGGGTAAGCAGAAACTCACAGGAAAAATGAGATAGAGATAACTAGTTACCATATCGCTATTTTCTGCAAGAGATTTTAATCTGATAATTTTATCGAATCATACTTTATCATCAATGCTTTAGTACCAATTCAGTTGCATTTACTTAATATTTGATCCTTATGCATGGCTTGTATCTGATCCTAAAGAATGAGTGTTTCTTGAGTTGTTAGTTTCTGCATATCAGGTACTTGTGATTCTCTACTGGATTCTGTGAATTTCTATAAAAGACATGTTTATTTTAGAAAGATAGTTGAAAAAAAAAACTTCTGAAGTATTAATGTTTTTCACAATTTACTTGAATGATTTACATATGGTATATATAAAAGAATTACAAACTATTTCTAGCCTACATTAGCAGTCCTACTTAGCCACCTTTAGCAGCCCTGAAAGATACAATGAGTAGGGAAAAAAATAGCACAACAATTAAGGGCTTGAGTAAGTTTATGAACTGAAATAAGATTGGTAGACAACTTGGGAACATGCAAAACATTTTTTAGAACAAGAGAATGACTCAGTTTGATTTCTCCTTGACCAGTAACAGTAGTTAATGGCCCACTTGCTGTTGCAATCTTTTTATTACTAGGACATGGGCTATAGGTGGTAAACTTGAGGGAGGAATTTGTCATGTGATCAGTAGCTCCCGAGTCAATAACCCAAGAGTCAGGGAAAAAATTATCCGAAGCACTTAACACAAGAGAGACATGAGACTTACCTGCAAGTGCTAATGAACAAGCACTTGAAGATTTTTCCAGACTTTCCAGTAGGTTCATTAATTTGCCAATCTCTTCTTTGTTGAACTTTCCAGTGACCTGAAAACTTTCTTCACCAAATTGTGCATCAGAGAAATGAGCCTGCCCTTGGCTATGCTGCTGGCCACTTTGTTTGTTTTTGTTCTTCCCAAAAATAGGTGGGTTACCATGTAATTTCCAGCATTCGTTTTGTCATGGCCTGATTTCTTGCAGTAATTACACCATCGGTTGCACTTTTTCTCTACTTTATAAAATTCTGCTCGACCATTCTCATATTTTTTAGGTTGGTTAGTTCTACGATTAGGAAAGACTGTTGGAGTTCCATTTGAAACCAAAGCTGAGCTATCTTGAGATTCAATCATCACTCCACGACATCCTTCTTCTGCTCGTATCATGGAAATAGTCTCATTCAGTGGTGGTAACTCATCCCTCCCAAGGACTTGGCTTCGTTTCTGATCATATTCCACATTTAGGCCAACAAGAACTCAAAGATCCTCTCTTTTTCCACAAATTTCTTAAGTAGTGAAGCATCTTCACTGCACTTCATTTGGAAACATTGATAATGATCTAGTTCTTGCCATAAACCCTTCAAAATATTGGAATATTTTGTGATTGATCAATCTCCTTGTTTTGTACTTGAAATCCTTGTTTTTATTCCAAAAATCTGTGCAGCCTTACTCAACTTTGGAATATGTTTCTTTGTACTCAGAAACATACACGTACTATTGATTTCCAGCACCATGGAATTCCATAACCAGGACATTATCATTGAGTCCTCTTCATCCCAAATCTGGAATTTTGGGTCACTTTGATTAGGACTCTCTCCCATTAAATGACTTAGTTTCCCTCTTCCCTTCAAGAATGTTCGCACAATTTGTGACCATTGCAGGTAGTTTGTTCCGTTCAGCCTATATGCTGCTTGGATACTCTGAAGTTCTCCTAATCCATGAATCACAGGAACTCCAGATGCAGAGACAGATTGCATATTGGTTGATTCATACAATTCTGACATGGTATGCAAAACAGAGGAATATATAGATTCTGAATAGAGGAGAGTCAAGAAGCACAAAAATAAAGGAGAAGAGACCTAAGAAGCCTATGGCTCTGATACCATGTGACTCTGAAGTATTAATGTTTTTCACACTTGAATGATTTACATATGGTATATATAAAAGAATTACAAACTATTTCTAGCCTACATTTGCAGTCCCAGTTAGCCACCTTTAGCAGCCCTATAGCAGTCCTATACAGTTCCAACATAATCCCTGAAATCATGGAATTCCAACAGATTCATCTTCTACTGCAAGGTTCCTTGATAAGATAAATTGTTAAGTGGGATGTAAACTGAGAATTCTGGTTCTCATTCAATATTCATCGTTATAAAGTCTCTCCTCTTAAATCTTGGTCAAAGGGAAATTGTCTTAATTGATGTGTCTGTATGTAGTTTGTCTGTTTCTCTATCTTGATTTAATAAAAATGGAAATACCTGTCTTTATACAAACCACCGTGTACTTGACAGGTTGGTCGTGGTGGGGTTGGTTTCATTTGGTCAATTAGTGAGGCGGGTCATGAAGAGGAATGGCGACATTCAGTTGCTCCAATACCTGGAGATAAACTAGTTGAAATTTTACACACTTCTAGTGATGAACTTGAACTGTCATATGAAGATGTAAAGATTCCAACTACAGGAGAGCTGGAAGCAGAATCTGATTCTGATGATGACAGCGAGGAGATAAAAGATGACCATCAGGTCACGGAGTTTGAGAAAGAGGTATGTTATAAAGGTAGCACAACTTGCAGACTTGACAGTTGGAATCAAAATGTTATTACTCATGGTTATTGCAGGTTGAAGCGACTTTTCTGCGGGCTGTACATGAAAATGTTAAGGAAGATAATATAATCTTGGAAGTGAACTCATTGCGGTATGTTTAGGACAGTGCTCTATCAATAGCCTTTTGTCCACATATAGCTGCCTATTTTTTTAAGTGTTTTACTAGATGAAAAACAATGCAGATGCGTGATGTCTTAAAGACAAATATATAAATCATCTGGAACCTCCTGTGTGATTTTATTATGTAGAGGTTAAAACAATTTTCTGAACAGGAAAAAGAAGTTAAAACTGTAAGATTATAGGATTAGTTCTTTGAACGAAGAAAGTGGCTTGAAATGATAAAGAAGTGGCTTTATCCTGATTTTTGCTTGCCTGACTAAAGAATTCTCATTCTCTTCCTTATCTCTCATCTTTTTATCATGAAATTCCATTTTTTTTAATAGTATATAAAAAGATGCTTGTAACTAACTAGTTCCAGTAGAGTTGCAGGAATAAATGAACTGTATACATGGACTCAGTGAAGGTTATGATGCATTTGTCATATTTCTGAGAAAAAGAAGTTTCCACATAAGCTTGACATGGTTGAAAAACATGAATTGCAATGAAAATATGAGCATTGATAACCAAATATTGTGTAGTAGAACTAAAATTCATATACTGTATGTAAACTTCTTGTTTTAAACGTTTCATAGAGTGTTCCTATGTGTACCTAATATGGTTTTATGCCATTACCCTCATTAATAAAGTCAAAAGCATGTAAAGTTCTACTTGGGCCCGTTATAACTCATTAGAGCTAATGAACTAAGCTACTATGCTATTGTATATCTTTCTGCCAGTCTAATCTGGATATTCATTTTTTGAAAATGGAAGGAATTTTTTTTCTCTTTTTTCTTTTTATTTTTCTTTTTTGGGAGGGGGGGGGAAGATGGCGTTCTAATGCTGCAAAACTAACTCAGTATTGCTGACTACTTACTTAAGATATCTTATTCCTTGCCCTGTTTGTGAATTAGGTTGTCATATAATTTGGCGGCTGCAGATTGTGCTGGTGCATTATTCTATTCGATAATGAGATTGGCACATAGTACACCTCATGAATCAGTTAGTAAGTATCTTCTTTTTTTCACTTTTTTTTTTCTTTTGTGTCAATAAATTCTCTTAGATGTTGGAAACTTTTGGTGGTTGCAGTATGCACTTAAACATGCTAGGATGTGATTTTTCATTACTTTGAATAACAAAGGGTAGCTTATTTCCTTGTCTTGGCCTTGGATGCTTAAGTGCTTGTTTTTCCTGCTGACTCTAGTTTTAAGCATTTTATTTTGCTTTATATGATTTCTTTTGAAAATGGCAGGTTATGGTAGATATTATTTTCACTTAAAGTCCTTGAGTCTTTGGGTAATAGATTGTATCACTGCCAAAAGCCAAAAGGTTGTGGTGCTGTTACCCAAATATTTGGACATCTAAATGCAATGTTTTTGAATTAGATCTACTTTGTGGAATTAATTATATGTCACTACACTACACTATCTTGAAATCTTTTGAAGTTCATTGTTTGCTTTCCTTTACCCTAATGTAAATGGGTCTCTTGATATCACTGGGCATTGCATTTTGTTAATATTGGAAGTATTGAATTGAATGGATTGAAAAAGAAAAGAAAAGAAAATAATATGCAAGAATGTGAAGAAAGGGATGTGGAAAAACAGTAAGAAATGAGAACTTGTCTCTGTAAGAAAAAGGTGTCAGCTCTAGTACTAGATCAAAGTTCCGTTTCTTATCTCTTTTCCTGCTTTTGTTAAAATTCAGGTAAAGTCCTAAAGGAAAATAAATTCAAGATGGTATTGAATTAGTGTTGTTAAAATTCTCATGACATGACCATTGTACTCTTTTATCTTGAACTGTCTACCTTATGCAATATAGTAGGGCCTGAGTTAACTATTTTTGTGTAAGCTTCATATGCGTAATGGTCTTTTAGCTGCTGTGCAGGTGAATTAGTTAAAAATACAGCAAATGTGATCACAAAGTGGGAAAATCTTCTAAAATATTACCTATCAACCATAGATGAAGAGGTTTGTATAGTGATCTCTTTGATGACTTGCTATCACACTTTGGTATATAGTTTGAACTATTTAGTGGATAGTTCAATATGTTGCATTGCTTGCTTACTACTTAAGAACTTGGTAATAGATTATTTGTGGTTATGAAGAATTTCGCCATATCTTTTTCCCCTTTCTAAGTTATCCAAACTCCTCCTCAGGCTCTTCTCTGCAGCTTCCAAGCAAAACTTCTCTAAAACACACACAAGAACACAGGCATACACATACATACATGTATGCAATTTGTTCCTGTCTGTTCCATCCCATTTGTAAAAAGAGAAAATAATGTTTCTACATAAGGCTTGTGCAGACACCATTTTGCAACCTTAAGATTCCTTCCATTTGTTGATATATTACTTAACTTCTGCATATAATTCTACTTTCGGTTGAAATGGCTGTTTTCATGGTGACCTATGTTCCATATCCTTGCTTTTCTTAAGTTAGGCCTACAGATGTTTGAAATGAATACAGTAATCCTTCTTATCTTTGCTTCCAGGAATTAGAGATGGAGTGCTGGAAGAACAATAGTCTGAACTTGTTAATAAAATACTTTAAATAGGCTAAACTGGACACATTGATCCTTAACATCGCATGTTGCTATTGTTCTATTAAAACATTTGAAATAGCATCATTATTCAAATTTATGGAGCAGTTGCATTATTTGCTAAAATGTTCCTGTGCTTTTAATGCTTATGAGAATTTAATTGTACAGATTTATAGTGATAAAATTAGCATTTGCATCCATTCTTAGATGTTAACGGCAAGATAATTTTCGAGATATTATAGATTGAAGTGATACTGAAATTTGAAGAGATGTGCTTGGAATCTACTAAGGAGTATTCTTCAGTGTTTGCACAGGTAAATTCTTGTCATTAAATAACTATTATTTTGTTTCCCCTCCATCATTTTGGATGATCCTGGTTGCTGTTAACATCTTTAATATGAGTAATCTATTGCTCTGTTATATTTGCTTTGTGTTTCTATCTTATATAGTGATTAACATCTTGTTTTGTTGTTCATGAAATCCATTAGGGAGTTATAGTTTGAGATAATTCTCATGATATGGATTAAAGACTGATAAAAGGATTAATGAAGAGTGAAGCGATGTGAGGAGCTTAACAATTTTTCTCCCCTTTTTTTCTGGGGGCCTACCTGTCACTTCTTAGAGAAATGTTTCTGGTTGTGTGCTTTGGTATTGCAAAGTCACGATAATCTCCATCCGTTCTCAAATATACTGGCAATTTCCTTTGGCTCTTGTTATTCTTTAATTGTCTAATGTATTTTACTGTCATGATTTTTGAAGATCATCTCTTGGTTTTGATCTCGAGTGGACTTCACTCAATAGCTATTCGGGTGCATAGCTTTTGAATGACCTTTCATAAGGGAAAAGAGAGAAAAATATAATATGATGGCCTTAGATTTTCAGTTGCCTCTCCTGCCTACTATCACAGAAGGGAATGCTTTTCAGGCTTAGAGCTAAAAATGCTTTAATTCTACCCTGTGCCATGGCCTATAGGTTTTCTTCAGTTGTTTAACTGCTCGGTTCTGAGTTCTTTATCCACTTCTGCTCTCTTATATTTGGGGAACTGTCCCTTTTAGAGGTCTATTATTTGGTTTTCCATTTATTGGCACATAGAAGAATATCCATGCAGCAGCTTTTAGTGTGAAAACTTTGTTGGGGGAGAGAAGTATAAATGATGGTACTAAACCTCATCTTGCCAAAAAGTACTCTGTAGTCCCTGGTTTTTCAATATTTGCAACTAACAGTCATCTCTGTTCACTGACGAACTTGAGAAATTATCTGATCCATGTATAATACTTTCTTCAGATTTTGCATCTTCTGTATGACAAAGAAATTGTTCAAGAAGAGGCAATTCTCAACTGGGCATCTGAGAAAGAAGGTGCAGATGAGTCTGATAAAATTTTTGTCAAGCAGTCAGAGAAGTTTATCCAGGTAAAATGTTTCTGCTTGCTATTTGGCTAAATTGAGATTGCAAAGGATGCAAACTAATTATATTCAATGAAAAGGATCTCTTTACTGTGAATGGCATGAGATTCTCATTCTGTAGTTTGCATTTAATTTTTCTCCTCGTGTATCTGTAATGATGTTGTGCAGAAGTCGGTTATGTGTTCATGGAGTAAAGAGACTTCTCCTTCTGTTTTGCTTTTCCTAGGACTTTATGAGCAACCTTTCTATTTGATTATATTAAGGAGATTCCTCCTGGCCTAAACTGGGAAAAGTGAGATTGCCCTTTTGTGATTTGTTTTATTTGTAGTGTTGTGGTCAGGGGGAGCTTTAGTAGGTTGTGTAAATAAAAGGATAATGGTCTTTACAAAGTGTAAGTTTGTTATGGAAAATCTAAATCTGCTTGTCCAGACACTAATATTTTGACCTCTTTGAATTTGATGCAGTGGCTAAATGAGGCATCTGAAGAAGATGAATGAGATTACTCCAATCATATCATTGGGGAAGGGGGGGGGGGGGGGGGGGGGTGGGGGGGGTTTCTTTTGACAGAGATCAGCCACTTTTCTGAACGTGGAATTTTTCTACTTCCTTTGCAATGCAGTTCCATTCAACATTCTTCTGTAACCTAAAGGATTAGATTGAGCAACTTTTTGCCTTTGTAATCTGTTAGAGAAAATATGGAATTTTGATCATTAACAATCAGCTGAGTGACGTAGAAATTAGGTACTGTGGATGACTGTTAAGAGCATAAGTCCAGGGCTGTCGATTGATTGCTAAAAGACAGTTCTATTGCAATGAAATGTAAGTAATGAGATTTCATGAATTTCTGTCTGTCCAATTGGTAAACCTATTTCCAGCTTTTGGGATCTGGTTGTTAAAAGTCATGAACTTTTACAGGGTATATAGTAATAATTTTCTTTTTATGAAAAATGTCATCTTTTGGGACATTCTAAAGTAGCTCTTAGGTCAAAGATTGTGCTTTACTGGCAAGGTAATAGTTGGAAGAGAGTTTGTGTGCATTCAAATGGGGGATTTGATATAGTTGTTTTAACTTTTCCTTTTCACATGTGCTGTTCCACAACAAGGTTCTGCATTATGTTGACTTGCTTTAGTTTGAACCACAATTTTGCATTGATAACATTGAAGTTTCTTTTCCTTTCACAGAGCCAGAGTTTTGAGCCAAAGACCTGCAGTTTCTGAATGATAATTATTTGCCTTCAAATGGTGTATAGCTTTATTTCTGCCTTTCTGTCCTTGCAGGCCAAGTGCTTTATGTCTCTGCCCTTCCATTGCATATTCTGTTTTATTGCTCAGTAATTATTGATTGATTTGTGGAGAAATATTCCCCCTCACACTTCACTTGTTTGTCTGTCTTGCCTTATCTTCCTCACCTGCGCACTCTTCCTTTTCTTCTTTTGCAAGTCATTCTATCTTGTCAAATGAACACTTTTTCAGAAGATTTTCAGGATATCTTGTGTTATTCTATTCTTGTCAAATGAAGATGTCTTAAGAAGATTTTAGGAACATAATTTACAGGGCGCTTGTTTGATCTTCAACATCATCCTCCCTTTATTCCTCTATTGTCTGAGGTGTTTGAAGCTTTGCAAGGCTGGGAGGCTTCTTCCCTTTCCATCATCAATTAGCTCCAAAATTTAGTGTAGCCATAGTTTTATTTCGTCATATGTTAATGGTATGAACTATAATTGACTATTTGATCTTTTCCGTTAGTTAAAGAGATTTGATTGTCAATAAATTTTCATATTTATGCAATTATCTAATTTAAAAAATAGTGACCATTTTAATCTTTTCATTTGCTAAGCAGTTTGATCATTAATAAACTTCCACATTTTGTGCGATTTGAGAAATTGATTTGGGTGACAAATAGTTAGATAAATATTCGGTTTGCCAAATTCGTTGTTTTGTTTTCGTTTACATGTTTCCATTCTTAGCCAATTACTTGTATCACTCAGACCATCAACTGAGCGTGATTATATTATAAATAAAACACACTAACACCACATGACATAGTTATAACATGTTAAGTTGAAACGATGTGTTTATTATTCATAAACAATCTGTAATTTAATTGAATTTATCCTTTTTGAATTAAATTTTAATTTGTTTAACTTATGATTTTTTTCCTTTTTAACTTTAGAAAAACTTAAATTTTGGTTGAAATTTTGACTATTCAATCATTACTAATGCCTTACACTTAAATAAAATTTGAAATACTATGAATTTTGTTAATGTTTAATTTTCATTGTGTATAAAGTTTATTTTGAGATATTTAAATTATGTTTACATTATTTTAACTTATTATAGGTGTTGACACAATGAGTTGTGACATGCTAAATGGAACACAACAGCATTGCTTCCCTTAATAATTAAAATTAGTATCTTCCAATAAATTATAGTGCAATAATTTTAGTTCGTGTTTTTTTTTTATTTACAATTTTCAAAATACATTTAAAAATAACTATTATAAAAATTAAGTCACATTATTTTTTTAATCATACCAATAAACAAAATTTGCTTTTAGAAGTATTTTAAGATACTTTTTAAAATAGCTATTTTAGTTTTCTTTTCAAATCAAAAGGGTATAAAATAAAAAGTACTCGGGAATAGATGAAGTTGGGGGCAAAAAAAGTATGGAAATACTTAAGCCGTTGAGAAGACGCTTGCTTATTATTGGATTGTTGAGTTCTTACTTGAGAGATTATGTTAAAATTATTCTTTTTTTATCTGAAATTAAATTTTTACTTTTATTTTAATCAAAGAATTAAGAACATTTGATCTTAAGAACATTGTCACATTATCCTTTATTAATATATTATTAATGTGATCAGTGACATACTTAGTGGGATTATATTTTTTAAATTAAAAGAATTATTAGTAAAATTTTAAATAAAATATATATTTATTTTTAAAACGTATATATTCAATTAAAAATATGAATTTTTAAATTTAAATTTTAATGGAAGTAATAGTATAGATGTAACTAATCTTCCTTAATTTTACTATTTAAAAAGGCATTTCTTTAAGATATTAGTTGAAGTCAACTGAAAAAAGGAAAAGTCAAAATCAGATCCCTCCAGACCTCCAGACGTACAATTATAATTTGTCATTATTGTTCATATTTTATTTTTAATTTACGAACAGGACTATATATCAATAATTCCAGTAGGAAAAGGATCGGGAAAATACAGTAGCATGATATTACATGAAAATTAATCAAAAGCCAGGGGGAGGGGGCCCACCAGGACGGCCTAGAGGCCCACCAAAAATTGGCCCACAGCATCTCTCAAAGACACAGCAACAGCACAAGAAATAAAGGCTGCAAATAGAGTTGCACAATTTACATTAACAAAAAAAGATTTAATAACCATAACATAAATATTAAAAAAATAATATTAGAGATGGTTTTTTATTTATTTTTTAATTAATCCAAGTTTTTTTCTCCCAAATTTGAATCTTCTCTTATACTTTCCAATTAATCGAAATAAAATCCCCTCCGCGGATTTAAGTTTGACATGTTTTATCAGTTTCAAATGAAAGCCTACATGATTTATCCCAAGTGTTATAAATGGACATTTGAATTATAAATGAATCATTTTTATTGGCCATTTTCTGTGCTATTTTTGAATTGTTGAAAATAAAAGTTCTCTTGAATTTTGTTTTTTAAAGATCAATATAAGTCTTTTAGGTAATATCCTTCAGTTGAATGCTTAAGTCATAGTTCACAACATCATCTATCAAACCCTGAAAATGAAAGGAAAAGAAGAAGAAGAAGAAGAAGAACCAGAAGAAAGTTTTGTTACTTTTGTGCTTAAAAAAATTGTTTGTCATAGCTTTTTTATCGGAGGGTGTAAAATTCTTATCAAATATACATATATTTGATAAGTGAAGGGATTTTTAGTAACATTTCAATGATCTAAGTAAACAATGAATAATTTTGATAGGTTAACGGGATTTGCAAATAATCCTTACCAAGAATAGATTATGAATTTGATTTTCACTATAAAAAACAATCATTCATAAGATGAGTGATCATAATTAAATTTATCTCATTGCATAATTTTCAACTAATAATTATACTACTACTAAAAAGGGAGAAATGAATATTAATTGTGCTCACCATGAGGATAGGAGTCCACATATTCCACCAAAGAGACACTCGCAACACCAGCCACAGGGACTCGGAAACGGTGGCGGCCCTCCGCCAGGTCCCGGCGGCCCTCCTCCAGGTCCCGGCGGTCCTCCCCATTTCGGACCCATCTGTAATATGTTTCTTTTCTCTATATATCTGTATTTTTTCCTCTTTGTTTGCTTAATTTTTTGAGCAACTGCTTGCCAATGCACCTTTCAAAAGTCCATGACTGTCCCAGTTTATATACTATTTTAGAGGATGATGTTATATATTCTTCCCCAAGACCTAATCATATATGGTCATCTTTGACTAGTAAGTAAAAAACTCAAACATGGACAGATGTCTATTAACTTTTGATGTACCAATATATATCAATACCATTACAACAACTGAGATTCGGTAGCTTTCCATCTACCATTCTTCTTTAACCTACTAGTCTGTTCTACTTGTGTATAGGCGAATTATAGCTTTAGTCCTCTTTGTTGTGGGACAATTTCTATTTTGTTACTTCTAAAAACTTATTTGGTCATTTATGTTTTAGGATTACCACCAATTTTATTAAAGTGGAATCATTTTGTCCATTATGCATCAAAATTAGAAGGAATTGGCGCACATGAATTCTATAGAGAAGTTTATGTGGAACTAGTTAGCAAAACTTTCTTCGTCCAGAATTGAATAATGCCCACATTTAACTTAATAAAAAAAAAAAGAGAGAGAGAGCTTATGACCTTAAAGAAGTTACCACATTATTTTTATTATTAATTTGGTTTGTGGTGACGTCATATGAATTAAGGTTGTTAGTAGAATTTTAAATGATAAATGTGTTTAATTTAGAAAAGTGGACATTTAATTTCAAACATACTCCCTCTATCCCACTAAAATATGCTAGCTTTTATTTTTTGTCCATCCCAAATTATAGTCCACTTTTTCATTAAGAATGTGATTTATTTTCTACGTACCTAAAATACTTATATTTAATACATTTTGTTATTATAAAATTAATTTTCAAACTATTAGAATGCTAAATATTAAGTAAAACATTTCATTTCTCAAAGATAAATATACGTTTTCACACAATTAAATTTGAATTAGACCAAATATGCTAGCTTTCAGACATTCTCCCTCCTTCCCACTAAAATATGCTAGCCTTCATTTTTGTCTATATGAAATTATAGTCCGCTTTTTCATTAAGAGTGTGATTTGTTTTTTACCTACCTAAAATACCAATATTTAATACATTTTCTTATTATAAAATTCATTTTCAAACAATTCGAATGCTAAGTATTTTGTAAAATATTTCATCTCTCAAAGATAAATACACGTTTTCACACAATAAAATTTGAATTAGACCAAATTTTAAATGCAAGAGTGAAACAGAAAAATAGTAAGAATATAAATATAATTTATAATGCCAACCACATTAAATATGTTTTCTTAAACTGTATAAAAAATGATAGTTGACTCTCTTAGTAGGATGAAGTTGGGGAGTAATAAAGTAGAAATGTGATAATTCAATTCTATACGATTGAAATAATTTACATGACTACTATAATCACAAAATAAAAATACTAAGAAGTAGCATTTTGGATTTATAAAAAGGCTTGGTAGTGATATATAGGGTGCTGCCTTAGTAACTCAACTGCAAATCACTAAATAGATTTCTTTGTTTATACCACAAAAACAACAAATTAAGTAAGTCGACAGAATGTTGTTCCGGCAGAGGGATAAGTGCTTTGGTAAAATTGTTAGCCTGAAAAAAAAAAAAATTTCAACAACTGCAAATTTAATTACCAAATTACAAGCTGACACAATCAAACCCTTAATTTACTAAATTGAAGTAAGCATTTTTCACTTAATTAAAAAGATCAAATACATACAACACAAGACTGATACATATGAAACATAAAAACTAAGTGCAATTTAGTCTACACAAAACTTCATCATAAATGTTGAACAAACAAATGTACTCCACAGTGGCATTTTAGACTTAATATCAAACATATAACTATGCGTCAATAAAAATAAAAATGAAATAGTAGAATTTAATTCTAGAAATAATTATAAAATTTATATGTGTCACTCCAAGAAAAAAATGCTTATCACACGGACAAAGGATAAAATTTAACTAACCAAGCTGCATTATATCTACACCTGTGGAAATTTGGACAGCACCGGTCTAGTGCCCCTAGTCCAACTCGGTTCACGTGTGGAAATATTATCCTCATTCCCGATTGAAACATAATGGGTATACCCTCCACTGTTTCTATGAGTATGCAACATCTTATCTCCAAACACGCTTAAAAGTGTCCATATAAAATAACCAGTGCATTTAAAAAATATATAATATTCATAAAATATATACATAAAATACAAAAAAAAAACTAACTTTATAAAATATATTCCCATTACATATTTGATTTTCTTCTTATCTATTTGTTGTATAACTTGCATACAAGACCGTTTCAAGTAAAATTTCTGAGACCATAACATTGTTCTTCATCTTTGAATTTATTCCAAAGTTTGAGAAGTTCTTGTTGAGCACTTCCATAAGGATACATCTCAGAGTCAATCGGATGTCGTCCAAAGATTCCTTACTCAGTCTATCCATTATGAAAGTGATTTTATTTTTCCGATTTGTAGATACATATCCAATGGAAAGAGATTTTGTATTGCAATTCCACATGGCACATCAGTAACATACTTCTAATCCTCACCTCTCATTTTCTTGGCAAAACTACTTTTACCTAAACCATGTAGACGTTTGGGAAAAATAGGTAGATGTTCACCACTTAGTTGGACCTTGACTTTAATTAACCATATAATGTCCTCAAAGATTCTTTTGGACATTAGCAATAACAATCGCTTCATTCTCATGCGATATATTTTTGTCAATGCATAGGAAGAGGGTAAATGATAATAATTTTGAAATTTACGAATTGAATCATCCATTTTGTAAAGAAAGAAAGAAGAAGAATATGTTTGTAGATTAACTAACTATGTACAAGAGTAAAATGATAAATTTCGGAATGGAAAGAATGCAAAGAAATGATGCAAAACTATTCAAAGGAAGTCATGTGATAGAGAAGAAGACAAACCAGAAAAATAATTGATGTAATGAAATTTCAAACTGTGTGAAAAATTATAGAAGAAGACAAAAGAGTAAAAGTAATGAAATGATATAATTTCAAATTTGTTTGAAAAAATTGAGAAGAAGACAAAGCGAAAAAAGAATTGATGCAATGAAATGTCAAACCATGTGGAAAATTATAAAATAGGACAAAAGAGTAAAAGTAATGAAATGATATAATTTCAAATCCGTTTGAAAAAAAATGGAAAAGAAGACAAATTGGAAAAAGAATTGATGTGATAAAATGTAAAACTGCATGGAAAACTATATATATGGTACAAAGAGTAAAAGTAATGAAATGATATAATAGACAAACTGCATGTAAAAGAGGACAAATAGTAAAAGTAATGAAATGATATAATTTCAAATCATTTTGAAAAAATGGTACAAAACAGGCTTATATATATATATATAGTTTGTTATTTGACAAAAATCTCTTCTTCTTCAACACTGTCTTGTTACGATAGGCTTCTTCTTCATTTTTCTACTTCATTCTCAATTACATTTCAAGTGAAAATTATGGAAGAAACATCTACAAAATGAGTGAAATCCATTGAAGTATCATCTTCTCAAAGTTTGAAAACAATTGAACGAGTTGCAGTTGGGAACAAAGTTTCATATTTGTTGACTGTACTGGAATTAGAAAGAATATTAGCCAATAGAAATATTGGTATAGTGAATGAATGAGGTAACTCTGGAAAAATTGAATTAGTTGCTCAAAAAACATATAATAATAATGCTCTCACAATAGGCATTATTACAACTGCTCTCAGTAGAGTTTATGACAGGATAATAGGCTTTGAGATACAAACAAACTCTATCTATGAATGGATAGGTATAATGAGAAAACATGCTAATGGATTCATAGCTTTTACAGGAGGTTATGACAAGTTAGAACAATTGTTTTTATGACTTCTTTGTCCAACTTGAAATTGCATACTAAACCAATTGACATTTCTAGTGTTGATAATTTCCTTGATGGTTTACTATCATTTTTTGATTTAGCCTTAGAACATAGGTTGCTGTCTCATATTGGACGAAGACTTCTGGTTACAACAACCTTGATAGATAAACTGTTAAATATATTAGAAACTTTTGTCCCAAGATTTGATCTCGAGATACCTCTAATCAACTGGTCCATAAACATAAACATGCATAACAAAAACTCAGATGAGCTTGATTTAGAGCTAAGATTGTGAGCGCGATTGCTTGAACCGTTGAAGTTTGATATATTGATGTAATTTATTATTGATGTGTAATGTTTTATATTTAATCCTAAGAATGATTTTAATGTGTAATGTTTTACATTTTAATCTTAAGAATGATTATATATGTAACAAAGATCCTAATTATATATGTACAATTAGATACAAATAAGTAAAAATATATGCGGATAGATAATATTATATAATTAACTATATTGATTTGAATGAGTTTATATTATTAACTACGTAACTATTTATATTAGAAGATTTATAAATTTAAAAACTGTAATTTACTTGAAACCCAAAAGAATTAGGTTGGTCACTTGGGCTAAAAACATATATGGGCTAAAGATATATATATATATATATATATTTGGTGGGCTATGCTAAAGAATTTTTTTTTGGTGAATTGTACTAAAGATATTTTTTTTTTGGGTGGAGCTATAGCCCACCCTAGTCCTCATGCTGGCTCCGCCCCTACCCACAAACCCTAAGTTTTCATTACTTTGTACTCCTCCCAAGCAATGGAAAACTTTGGTGTTGATTTCTGGTCGGGAAAACGTGGTGCTGCTGAACGTCGAAGCATCGATAACTCGACTACATACTTGAAGAGGCCATCGTTGGCGTTCTCTAAACATAAAGTGCTACGAGCTGTTCTATCCATTTATACAAAAAAACTAGAGGAAGATGACAAATTTATTATATTTGTATTTTATGATTTTTGGAAAATCTTGTCAAATCAGCAGACTGTTGATATTGTTTATAGTAATCCTAAAGTGGTAAGCCTATCCTCCTATCCCATGGTGAAGCATTAATTTTTTGGGCTTGCTTGATTGCCTTTATATGTTTTAATATTTTCTCATATCTGCCTTTTCAATGTTTTAATATTTGAATTTCTTGACACCAAATCAAACACGTTTGAAATAAAAGAAAAAGACAAATGACGAAAATATAAGATTTGATCGGAATACGTGTTTCTCGAGCACCGTTAATCAAATGTGTTTGCAAATAAAAGAACAAGAAAAAAGACAAAAAGATAGGATTGTTTCGGAATACTCATCAAGAGACTGCTTCAAATAGGTTGCTTAATCACTGTAAGATCTCTGCAATTTCATCTCCTGAGAGAAATCAAATCTTCAAGTGTGTGTTACCCAAATTACCTTTATAGCTATGGAAGGATTATCAACAAAAAGATTGAAAACTATTGAAGGATCATCAGCTAAAAGATCAAAAACCATGGAAGAATCTTTAGTGCAAAGACTAAAAACTATCGGAAGAACATTAGAATTATGAAGAACATTAGCAAGTCGAAAAATTGATATATTGTATAAAGGAAACAACTTTTGATTGGAGTGGTAGCTCATGCAACACATAGAAATCATTCCCTCAGAGTAGGTATAAATCCAATTCATCTCAGTAGAGCATATAGCAAAACAGTGGGATTAGGATTACGAGATTTCACAAAGCACGCAAAATATAACCATATAGTTAAATTCACAACCAAAAACAAAAAAGAAAATAAGAAACAAGTGAAATACCTCCCTCATCGCAATATACTTCTCATGCGGATGTTTGTGGTGTACTTCATTTATCTAGTCAGTGAAAATATGAAATATATTTTCCTCATCCCATTAATACCCCTTGCATGCTTGTGAGGGGGTGCGGGGTGCATAAGTACGTCCATGCAGTGAAGAATGGAAGTCTTGAAATCAGTAGAAGACTGTAGCATTGATCTTATATAACACATTCGTAATGACATTCACACTTTTATGAGAAGCAAGGGCTTTTAATTTGTTTCCAGTTGCCATCAACAAGAAGCTCTTCATATGCTGCTTTTGTTCCTTATGTTGGGCACAGTGGAAATAATTGTCCAGAATAAATGCTGAATAAAATAATCAAGAAATAAATGACACTAATAATTTAACATGGTTTACCCTTAATTTTGGGCTACGTCCACCTCTCAAACTCCAAATTTCCTTTCACTATAAAATAGTAGGTACAAAGAGAGTCTTATCTAAAATAACAATTCTAGAGGCAATACAAAGTGAGATAAAAATAATGGCACTCGAGTATTTCCCAAAAATACCTCCAAATAATTTTTCTTCACTATTTTTATCACTTCTCCTTTTGAAAATAATTCCAAAAGCTCACAAAATAAACTCTCACAAAACTTGCTTCTTTAGAGAACTTCTCTGAATATATTGAAGCTTGGAATTGGATTTGGATGATTTGAATGCTTGGAATCTATGCCTATTTATAGGAAAATGTATCACATGGTTTAGGCAAGAATCAATATATGCCCACATTTTTCACAAAAAAAACAGTCATATGTTTCTTTGCTTGTTTACCTAAATTAGGTAATTATTCACTAGTTGAATAGCCCATAATAAGGAGGGACTACCAACAAATCTCCCCCTCCCGACTACATCAAGGGCTTCATCATTCCGGCAACTGATCGACATAACTCAAATTTTTCTTTGGGCAGAATTTTTGTTAACATATCTGATCCATTTTCATCTGTATGAATCTTGTCAACCTGCAGTGACTTCTCCTCCAATACATATCTGATCCAATTATATCTCACATCAATATGCTTGGATCTTGAATGAAATGAAGAATTCTTCCCAAGATGAATAGCACTATGACTATCACAAAATAATTGATAGTTGTCTTGTTGCACACCAAGTTCTTTTAAAAACTTTTTCATCCACAACAACTCTTTACACGCTTCCGTTGCTGCAATAAACTTCGCTTCAGTAGTAGAAAGAGCAACACATTTCTGTAATCTTGACTGTCATGATACGGCTCCACCTGCAAATGTAACTAAGTAGCCTGAAGTACTCATTGAGTCTATGTCACCAATCATATCTGCATCGGTATAACCAACCAATATAGGTTTGACATCTCCAAAGAATAAACAAATTTTGGAAGTACCTCGACGATACCTGAAAATCCATTTTACTGCAGTCCAATGTTCTTTTCTAGGATTTGAAAGAAACCTACTCACAACTCCAACTGCATAAGCAATATCTGGTCTTGTACATATCATAGCATACATCAAACTTCCAACTGCTGAAGCATATGGAATCCTTTTCATATCTTCATTCTCTTTATCTGTGGAAGGGTACTTCTTAGTACTTAGCTTAAAGTTATTAGCAAGAGGACACTAATTGCTTTAGCTTTATCCATGTTAAATCTTTGAAGTACTTTTTCAATGTACTTTTCCTGTGACAACCACAGTTTCTTGGCACCTCTGTTTCTAATGATATTTATGCCAAGAATTTGTTTTGCTGGACCTAAGTCTTTCATAGCAAAAGACTTTCTCAATTGTTCTTTCAAATTTTCAATTCTGGAAACATTCTGGCCAACAATCAACATGCCATCCACATAGAGTAAAAGAACAATGAAATCACTTTCAAAGAACTTCTGGACAAAAAACACAATGGTCTGAAGTAGTCTTTTTGTAGCATTGCTGTCCCATAATAGATTCAAACTTCTTGTACCATTGTCTCGGTGCTTGTTTCAAGCTATAAAGACTTTTCTTCAGTCTGCAAACACAATCCTCTTTTCCTTTTTGCTTGAAACCCTCTGGCTGCTCCATGTATATTATCACCATGTAGGAAGACAGTTTTGACATCCATTTGCTCAATTTCCAAGTCAAGATTCGCTGCTAACCCAAGCACTGTTCTGATAGATGTCATCTTCACAATGGGTGAGAAAATCTCATCAAAGTCAATTCTTTTTCTTTGATTAAATCCCTTGACAACTAGTCTGGCTTTGAATCTTGGACTGGAACAGTGTTCTTCGTGTTTGATTCTGAACACCCATTTATTTTTCAAAGCTCTTTTGCCTTTTGGTAGCTTTACCAGTTCAAACGTCTTATTCTCATGCAAGGATTTTATTTCATCTTGCATGGCTTCAATCCACTTCTGTTTGGATTCACAGTTCATGGCTTTTTCAAAGCTTTCTGGTTCTCTCCCATCAGTGAGTAACACATAATCACTGGTTGAATATCTTGTAGAAGGTTGTTTTGTTCTATCACTTCTTCTTAGAGGAACTGGGGAGGCCACAGGTATTAGTTCTGGATGATGAATATCATCTTCTTCATCTTCAGAACCAACTTCTATGGGAGCATCATCTTTATCAGGTAAATTAACTTGACCTTCTTCTCCAACTTGTTTTGGCACCGGTGTTGGAGGAATTAATTTTAGATCGAATGAGCCATTATTGGAATCAGGAACATCTTTCTTCATTTTGTCAATGTCTTCAATGGTCTCATTTTCAATAAACATGGCATCATGACTTCTGATGAGTTTCTTGTCAACTGGATCATAAAACCTATAGCCAAATTGATCTTGACCATAGCCAATAAAAATACACTATCGTGTCTTGACATCAAGTTTGGATCTCTCATCTTTGAGGATATTTACAAATGCTTTGCAGCCAAACACCCGCAGATGACCATATGAAACATTATTTGCTGAGCATACTTTTTCAGGAACATCCAATTCAAGAGGGATACATGGTGAAAGATTCAATATGTATGCAACTGTGTATAGAGCTTCACCCCAAAAGGTCTTAGACAACTTTGCATGTGAGAGTAAACATCTGACTCTCTCCATCAAAGTTCTATTCATCCTCTCAGCCATGCCATTTAATTGCAGTGTTTTCGGAGGTGTTGTCTGATGTCGAATACCATGCTATTTGCAGTAAGCATGAAATGGTCCAATGTATTCTCCACCATTATCTGTTCGAATGCACTTTAATTTCTTTCCAATTTATCTCTCAACTGAGGCATGAAATTGTTTAAAGACATATAACACTTGATCTTTTGTCTTCAAACAATACACCCATGTCTTTCTTGAATGGTCATCAATGAAAGTCACAAAATACTGAGCACCACCAAGTGACTTAGGCATTGGTCTGCACAAATTTGAATGAACCAAATCTAGCACATTATTTATTCTGGAAGGAGAGAAACTTTTGAAAGCAACCCTGTTTTGCTTGCCTGCTAGACAGTCAACACATTTCTCCAAATATGCTTTATCTATATTAGGTAGCAACTTCTTATTGACAAGACTTGCCAATCCTTTTTCACCCATATGATAGAGTCTCTTGTATCCATAATTCAACAATACTATATTTCTCTACAGCACTTATAGTGTCAGTTGAGAGCTTTGCATTCATTACATATAAGGTTGTTTGCTTTGTACCTCGAGCCACCACTATGGAACCTTTAGTAAGCTTCCACTGACTATTGAAAAATGTATTACAAAAGCCTGGATCATCAAGTTTTCCTGTAGAGATTGAATTCAGGCGAATATCTGGAATATGCCTGACATCTCTTAGGACTAATTTGGTGCCATTTTCTATTTGCAAGAAAACGTCTCCTGTGCCAACAAATTTTGATATATTATCATTTCCCATTTTCACTGTGCCAAAATCTCCTGTTGTATAAGATGAGAAGAATTCTCTTCGAGATGTAGCATGAATAGTAGCACCATTGTCAATCACCCAACTGGTCTCGTGGGATGCAATATGGACAATATCTTTATCATAAACGACATGAAATTCGTCGTTAATGGTATGTGTTTGTTCATAATTACTGTTGACTTCATTGCTTTTGTTCTTCTTCTGTTCACTTTTGAACTTTCGATAGAACCTTTTTATGTGACCTTTCTTTTTACAGTAATGGCATTCAATATTGACATATTTGTTCAACTTTCCTCTGCTCTTTCCTCTAGGGTTCTGTTCCCTGGATTGGCTCCTTCCTCTAGAGTCTGCCACCAAAACATCTGGTTGTGAAGAAGATGAAATTTGTGATTTCCTTCTCATTTATTCGTTTAAGATTCCACTTTTAACAAATTCCATATTTATTACACCATCTGGTACAGTGTTGGTGAGTGAGATCTTCAAAGTTTCTCATGACTCTGGTAGAGAGGCTAGTATCATTAGAGCAAATACTTCATCATCCAGGTTTATGCCCAATCTGGATAGCTGGTCTAGAATACCTTGCATCTCGTTCAGATTGTCTGTTACAGTAGTTCCTTCCTTGTATTTCAATTGCATCATTTTTGTCAGGTAAAATAATTTATTATTCCCCGTCTTTGATGCATACAATTGTTCAAGTTTACTCCAAAGCGTCCGGGCATGAGTCTCATTACAGATGTGGTTGTAGACATTGTCTTCAACATATTGATGGATGAAACTACATACCTGTTCATGCTCAAATTCCCACTATTCATCTGACTTTTCTTCAGGTTTAGCAATTGCAAATACTGGTAGATGCATTTTCATCATAAATAGAATATCCTTCATTTTACTTCTCCACATGTGATAATTTGTGCCATTTAAGTTGATCATCTTGGTATTCTTTGCCTCTATCGTGACAGACATTAATTCCAATAAAATCTTTTTTGATGTGGAAGATTAGTCAAAGCTGCAACCACAAGCATACTAATAGTTTTATGGAACTAACAAATAATAGCTCTTATACCACTTGTTGGGTACAACGGAAATAATTGTCCAAAATAAATGCTGAATAAAATAATCAAGAAATAAATGACACTAATAATTTAACGTGGTTTATCCTTAATTTTGGGCTACATCCACCTCTCAAACTCCAAATTTCCTTCCACTATAAAATAGTAGGTACAAAGAGAGTCTTCTCTAAAATAACAATTCTAGAGGCAATACAAAGTGAGATAAAAATAATGGCACTCGAGTATTTCCCAAAAATACCCCCAAATAATTTTTCTTCACTATTTTTATCACATCCCCTTTTGAAAATAATTTCAAAAGCTCACCAAATAAACTCTCACAAAACTTGCTTCTTCATAGAACTTCTCTGAATATATTGAAGCTTGGAATTGGATTTGGATGATTTGAATGCTTGGAATCTATGCCTATTTATAGGCAAATGTATTCACATGGTTTAGGCAAGAATCAATATATGCCCACATTTTTCACAAAAAAAAAACAGTCATGTTTCTTTGCTTGTTTACCTAAATTAGGTAATTATTCACTAGTTGGGTAGCCCACAATAAGGAGGGACTACCAACAGCTTGGGGCTACTTGTTTTGGTTAAGGCTTTCTCAAAAACAAGTAGATCTTGTGGTGTAATTTACGGAAGAGAAAGCAAAATCTGTGGCAGGCAGATTGTTTAAAAGAAGTGTAACCGATAAATACTGAGTGCGGGATCTCAATCAGAAGAATGATAGCTCCACAGAAAGAGGTAACTTTTGTCACAGCTTCGGAGTCCATCCATCTGAAAGCTTCCAAACTTATCTGCAAAAGCTGGCACCTCATGGCTTTTGTGGTTAAGCAGAAATCTGAAAATGAATCAGACCAATAACATATAAGAGTTAGAATATAAGACATGACCTTAAGTGATGTCAAGAAAACATTATGTTTTTAGGCATACCCAGCTATAGTGATTTAGGCAAATGTATCCAAGTTTCTAAGAGAAGAAGCATGAATCCACACGGCTAAAATGTCCAGATTGTTCAAGAGAAGGTAGCCCCGAAGAAGCAATAACTGAGAAGTGACCAAATGTCACGAGTCAGATCTCGAAGAACCTATTCCTCAATCACTTAGTCTAAACCCGTCTGTATGCCATGGAGATCGGAAACCTTTGCACAACCTTCTTGTAATAGACTAGACCATGAGATACCAAAAGCCTGTTGAGAATGAAGAAGTAATGGATGCAGAAGCTTTTCCAGCCATCCCTCCCATATCTGAAGGACAGAAATTAACCATGGGAACCAAAACTGAATAAACAAGTTGTCGTATGTGCCTGAACTCCATTGTTTGTATATTTTCCATCATTGCAAGAGCAACAGAATTTGGATCTAAGAATATGAAGAGATAATGCTCAATGGTTGCAGATAAGCCCAAAACATTATACTTGGAGCCAGTTCAATTAGGGCAGCATACAATAGTCCAAAATAATGCACTCGAGACAACATTTCATCAAGTCAACCATCAATTCTTAGATAAGTCAATGTTTGAACAACATATATTGAAATAATATTTCTTTCATAATGCAATTTTTAATGGAACTGTCCATCCATCCTTTGAAGTAAAGTGATGGATTATATTCTTGAGAACCAAAAATGGTTTGTTTAAAAGGAAAACTACATTATAATAAGACCTAAAAATTTCCAAGACATTTCCAATATCCAAACTCCTAATTGCATGGAAAACATGCATAGTCCATAAAGTGGTAGACACCGAAGAAAATGAAATGGAACCTATTCCTCTTACTTTATTTTATTTTTAAGAAACAGAAACTGTTCATGATGGACAATAGAATCAGCAGTTTGTGCAATTTTAGGCAAATGTATTCTGCTTGATATAATCCTTGCAATTATAGGACATAAAGACACAAGTTAATCAAGTTTAAAGAAATAGGATGAGTGGTGACTCAATTACCAAAAAAGTTGCAAATGCAGAAGTATCAACCAATAAATTCAAATTTACACAATCATCAAGGGCAAATTTCTTCATGCGGTGGAATTAATCAAAGAGTGTTTACTCAATAAATAGCTATAGCCATTACTTGTTTTATTGTTCCTTAAATTATTAAGGGAGTTCCCCATACTTTTTGATGCCCATTTGAAGTACATTACTTTTACAAAAAACCGAAAAAAGTTGCATCATCAAGGCATAATTTAATACTGATGTCGTACCCACTTTAAGCAAAAACATTTTAGAAACATTTCATAACCCTTTCTAAACATCAATATTGTTAAAATCATTAAGAAGGGTATTTACATTCAAAGGTAAATTTTGAGTAATTTTGGCAAGCCATTACCCAAAGAGGTGAATGTGTTTCAAATTGATATATCTTCACATTAAGTTGAATTTTATCACACTCTTTCTTTTATCATTATTGATTATAATTGTATCAAAGTTGTAAGTAGCATAAATTACACGAAAAGTAGCAGTTACGGCAGCCC
Organism: Apocynum venetum; assembly: GCA_019593545.1. Taxonomy (NCBI): domain Eukaryota; kingdom Viridiplantae; phylum Streptophyta; class Magnoliopsida; order Gentianales; family Apocynaceae; genus Apocynum; species Apocynum venetum. The sequence continues at coordinate 4,022,689 of SRSM01000326.1, read as the reverse complement.
AAAAACCGCTGCAAATACACCATTTAAACTTTGGACTGCCGTTCGAAGACAGTTTAATCGGCGGTTCAACAAACCACCATATAAAGTAGTACTTTAGACGGCTTTTCATCGTATAATTTACTATTAACAATAGACTTCCGAATATAACAACTATTTATGGCGGCCTTTAATATTAAGAATCACTATAAATGGCGACTCTAGGATCGCCGCTTATAGTGCACCCTTTTTATGACGCTTTTTTTAATTGTTGTATATACTAGTTATATATAAACGAGGGTCCATCGTTTATAATTAACTATTAACAACGGATCGCTGCATATAACAACTATTTAAGGCGTTCTGTCGTATTAAGTATCACTATAAATGACGACTCCAGGACCGCCGCTTATACTGCACCCTTTTTATGACATTGTTTTTAACCATCATATATATATATATACTAGTTATATATAAACGGAAGCCCGTCATTTATAATTAACTATTAACGACAGACCGTCTCATATAACAACTATTTACGGTGGCCTATTAGATTAAGTATTACTATAAACGGTATTTCCAAGACCACCGCTTATAGTGGACTCTTTTACGATGATTTTTGCTCATATATACAACACTTTAAACTAACGTATATAGTAAGTCTTCATTTCTTATTTTTGAACAATTTTTTTTTTACTATTTTATATTATATATATATATAATATTATATAACAGTTTCGTGCTTAATATAAGAGTTTTTGTATAATTGACTCATGTTTGTATTTTCTTTTTAATATGAGAGAGAGTTATTATAACTTTGTAATTAATATTATTTAAATATTATTCACACACACACACACATATATATATAATGAGTATGTAACAATTCTATATTTAACTAAACTCTTTGAACATGAAAATGTCTACAATTACTTAATCAAGCTAATTAAGTTTCAATTACATGACCATAAAATTTGTGTTTTGTGTTAATGTTTTTGTGAGAAATTTAAACATAAGAAAAATTGTGAATCCTCAATCAATATAAACACACCGAATAGACTACTTAATTTTCGCGCCTCTTAATTGAAAGATTTCCTCCTAATAAAATCCAACCTTTATACCCTTTTTTTTTTCAAATTCAAAAACAAATAAATCAAACTACTTTGACCAACTAATACAACCATTTACACCGTTTGCATAGTGCCCAATCTACATCTGACACATGCCGAAAGAGTTTCGCAACTCTTCAAAGTGACTTGGATCAAGTGGCTTAGTAAATATATCTACTAACTTTTTCCCAGTTTCAACATACTTCACAGTTATAACTCTCTGTTCCATCAAGTCTGATAAAATGATGGCGAATATCAGTGTGCTTCGTCGTAGAATGCTGAACCGGATTTTTACTGATGCTTATTGCACTTTGATTATCGCAATACATGATCAATTCTTTCTCTTTAATATCATAATCCTCCAACATTTGTTTCATCCAAAGAAGTTGAGTACAATAACTTCCAGCTGCTATATACTCTGTTTCGGCAGTGGATAGAGAAATACAACTTTGATTTTTGCTAAACTATGAGACCAAGTTGTTTCCTAAATAGAAACTTTCACCAGAAGTATTTTTTCTATCATCACCATTACCAACCCAATCTATATCACTGTATCTTATCAAAATAGAACTTGTGTCTTTAGTAAAATAAATTCCATAATTGAGAGTAGAATTTATATACCTCAATATCCGCTTTACTGCTTTTAGATGAGACTCCTTTGATTAGATTGATATCTTGCACAAATTCCCATACTAAATTGAATGTCAGGTCTACTTGCTGTCAGATATAACAAACCTCCAATCATGCTTTTGTATTGATATTGATCTACTGATTTTGCCTTTTCATCTTTAGTTAACTTTTCATTTCTGGACATAGGAGTTCTAATAGTTTTAATCAGTTGTAACCCAAATTTCTTTACCAAATTTGTAGCATACTTTGCTAGAGAAACAAATATACCATCTTTCAACTGTTTAATCTGAAGACCAAAAAAAAAGTCCAGCTCTCCAACCATACTTATTTCAAGAGGAACATAGAGTACCATTCTAAAGGAATAGAAGAGGAACATAGAGTACCACTATAAGGAATAGAAGACTGAAGGCCTAAACCAGCTAGATTATGGGCAACTAGATTGCCTTTCCTACGAATATAGGAAAAAGAAATTGAGGAGAAAACACAACATAAATCTTTAATAAGATCAAGAATGTGACCAACATGAGATCTATCAATCTCTTTGGAATCTATCCTTTGAAGGATATTGAGACAGTCTCCTTCAATCATGACATGAGAATAATTATTGAGATGGGCAAATCAGATGGCAAGAAGCATTGCTGAAGCCTCTTTAAATTCTACCAAAGGATTATGGTCGATCAAATGTGCAAAAGCACTAAGCAGTGCACAAGTATGGTCCCGAATAGCAACACCAACAGCGGATTTTGTGGAATCAACAGCTCCATCAAAAGTTAACCTTAACAAAAGGTTGTTATGGGCAGCTCCAAGAGAATGGCAGTGAGGTGTTTAAAAAAGATCTGCAATGATGGTACCTCTACAACATTTAGATATTCTGAGGTTAGGGATAAGCTGGAAGAAAAAATAGCTTCAGGAACAAATTTCGTGTCTTCGAAGATGGCTCAATTTTGTGCAGTCCATATGTTCCATAGAGTTTCAACAAAAAGGACAAGATCTTGGGTAGTGAAACTTCTAAAAACATGTAGAAGAAGATCAGTGAAACTGTGGATACATAACTGCAACAAAGATGGGCCAAAGTGAAATCTCAACCAAACTTTTCAGGCACCATTGCAATCGAATAAGCAGTGACGATTTGTTTCATTGTAGTGTTCACATAAACCACAATTTGATTGAGTTGCTAAACACCTAGAAAAATTATGATTACAAGGAAGAATATTATGGGATGCCTTCCACAGAAAATGTCTAAGTATAGGAGGAACCGGAATTTTCCAAATATTCGCCCAATAATTTGAGTCGTGAGCATAAGAAGATGAAGTGAAATAAAAGAGCTTACGGTTCAACCACAAATGATAACCAGAGTGGACAAAATAAATGCCATCCTTAGTATGGTGCCAAGTCAAAACATCTAACTTTGAACTTTATAAATTCTTACGTGAATCATGAATCAAACGATTGTGTATTATATGTATTATGTATTGTATTTTTCTAAAAAAAATTTGAAAACATGTAGCTTATGAAAAATATTTTGTAAGTTCATGTAAGAAATTCTTATAGGATTACAAATAATATTTTTACCTAACACAAACTAGAACAGAACCGGACTACATATAATATTTTAACCTAACACAAACTAGAACAAGACGTACGGTAAATGAATATAAGTTGAACTTAACGGGATTTGAACTTGACATTAAATTGAGCTTAAATTTCAAGAAAAACTCAAGTTTAGCTAGATTTTGCTAGTTTAAGCACAATTCGGTTCACTATAAAGTTATCTTTTGCAGTCAAGGAATTCTTAAGAAAGCCAACAATACCATGCTTAACTTAATGACGTTTATTGTGCCGAATTCATTGAAGCTTAGTGGTAAACGCACCTCACCTAGGACTAAAAGATTTTGGGTTAAACACTCCCACCTCATGTAAATAAAATAAAAAAAAAAATTAAAGCTAAGCTTAACCTAACCAAAAGCTCATGCAAGAGCAAAAATTCAAACTTATCATGAGTTAAAGCATATTGGTGTGCGAAAGCTCATTTGAACGGCTGTTACTACTGAAAAAAGGAATTTACAGATAAGACTCAGAAGGTATTTTTCTTGCAATAGCAAGTAACAGTCTCTAAAAATTAAGGTAGCAAACGGATACTATATATAAAGCTAATGAATTAGCCGTTTTAGAGGCAAATTAATGTCTATCCCAACTTTGATTCGAAGGAACTTATGGAAAATCAAGGGATTGAAAATTCTTTTATCAGCAAAGACAAATTTTCCAATGAGATCACCTTGGGATTCTGATGCGCAGGCCAGGTGTGGAGAATAACTGGAACTCACTTGAAAAACCAGACCAGAGGAAATAACACGATCCCTATCGACAATCTCGCTAAAAGTACAGACAATCACATTATGCTCTAGCGCAGGAAATGATACTTTGTTGCCCAACCCGGCTACAATAAGAATCCCAGATAAGGATTTGAAAGTTATGCGTCTTTTAGGGAGCACTTTGGCGAGGACATTGACCCAGATTTGGAGGTAGGGCCAACCTCTTTGTTACCAAACTGGAAGTCATTATGATCTTTTTTTGATTCAGCTTTCAAGGCATTCCCCTTGTTTCTTTTTTGCTCGAAAAATTGCATCTCAAAGGTGTTTGCAAGGAACCAATGAGTTCATCCCATTTAATTTCCCCAGCTCTCTTATGCTCTTGTATAGCAACAACTTTGGATATAAAACGTGGAGGTAAAGATCTAAGAAGTTTCGTTACTAGTTTAGTCTCTGACCACTCTTCTCCAAGTTGATAAGCTTGATTAGACAACTCTCTAAGTGTGCTTGAAAAATCACCAATTGTATCATATTCCATCATGCGTAATTCTTCAAAGTGAGCAATTAGTTGCTGCAGCTTTGACTCACAAACAATTTTTGTACCTTCATGAACTGTTTGAAGAATATCCCGTGCTTGTTTGGCAATTTTGCAGCTAGATACATGTTTGAATTGTTCTTTGTCAATGGCACTAAAAATTGCATTCGCAGCTCTTGAGTTTCCCGAACTCATCTTGAATTCCAGCTCAGTCAATTTTGATTTAGGCTTGCGTTTGATTCTTTCTTTCCTTAAAAACTTTCTTCCTCAATGATTGGCGGTTCCCATCCTTCTTCAACAGCTTCCCAAGCGAAGTCATCCAATGCAGTAAGATAAGCACACATGCTTTCCAATATGGATAATTTGAACTGTCCAAAATAGGAGGTTTCGTATCCTTTGATCCTATACCGTTTGATAAATGTCCAAATCTGATGTCACTGCTATGATACTACTTGTGAGAACGTTGATTCCTGCTCCCATTTCGAGTCAAGAGATAGATAAATAGACACATCCCATTGCACTGGTCGGGGGTGTTAAGTTGTCTCAGTTATAACTCGTTAGAAGATACAACTCAGACGATAAAAAAAGTAAACACTGCCCAAAAACACCAAAACACATAAGAAGTTTGGTAACGCAGTTCGACACTTCCTTGCCTATGTCTGCAGAACCCTTACCCAAATTAATTTCACTAGAAACGAAAAAAGGAACTTACAATCAATGCACTATAAATATTCTAGTTGTAATACCCAAATTATAATTTAATGCGTTTAATTAATTAATTAACTGGACCATTATGATTTAATATCTTTCATATAAATAGACATGAGTTAAAACAATTAGTCATATTTTCCCCTTAATCACGAAATTCCGAGGTAGGTAAATTCCTCTACCTTCTCAGGCATGGCAGCCACCACCGGCACCGCCATATGGCTAGTCGTCGGCGTCGACAATAAGCCTAAAAATATCCATTTTTCCTAGCCTCCCACAAACCATATTTTCCAAAAAAAAAAAAACAGAGAGAGACCGAGAGGGAGAAGGCCGAGAGAAGGGGGAGGGAGAAGGAAGGGGAAGAGCGGCAAAGAGGAGGCCGAGAGAGGGAGGGGGAAAGGGGGAAGGGGAGCTGCAGAGGGAGGGGGGAGATGGGAGAGAAGAAAAGGAGAAGAAGAAGAAGGGAGAAGAGGGAAGAAGGAAAAGAGAAGAAGAAGGGAGAAGAGAGAAGGAAGGAGGGGGGGCAGCGGTTGAGAGGAAGACTGGGGGGCAGCAGTGGCGGCTGGAGTGGGAAGAAAGGCGGGGGGGGGGGGCGGCGGCTAGGATTAGGAAAATAAGAAGAAGAAAATTAGGGTTAGGGTATTGGGGATAGAGGGACATTTTAGTAATTTTCTTAAAAACTTATCCATTTTTGCGAATAGGTCTTTAGGGTTTACAAATCCTAAAATTTGTCAAATTTCATATATGAATTTACAGATATAGCCACAAATGTTTTAGAATTTCAAAATTAGGCCACAAACCTTTCTAGAATTTTCAATTTGACCCCAAACTTTTTAAAAATTATATTTTTACCCAATTCTTTTAGAAATTCCCTTTTCATACCACAAGACTTATTTAAATTCTGTTTCAACCCATATTTTCAAAATTTTCATTTTTCGTCCTGAAACTTTTGAAAATTACGATTTGACCTCAAAACTTTTCAAAAATTTCTATTTGGCCCCAAACTTTTCCAAACTCGAAAATTACCTTTTTCATACTCCAAAAGTGTTCCAAAACCTTTTTAAATGGTAAATATTTGCTTTAACTTCTCAAAAAGCTATTCTTTTTCTTTTTATTAGATTATTTACTTATTTATTTAAGACCAATTATTTAGTTTAGCCTTTCAAGGTTCTAATTCATTGAATACTTCTAATGTAGGAAACAAGGACTTAGGGAGCTAGTTTTTCCACGCAACTTAGCACGCATTTATATATGCATTTGATGTGGGGGTTCTAACCTTATTTGATTATTTAAATCTTTATATTTACATGTTACATGTGCTATTTATTCAACGATTAATTGTGTACTTTTAAATTCTATTATGATATGTGTACAATGACTTTATAAATTTTCATATAAATGTCTATTGTATATGTCATCAAACAACACGGGCTTAGGCCCAATAAAACAGGGACTTATATCTGATTGAGCAGGGGATTTAGCCCAATTAAAGAGGAGTCTTTAACTCAATGACATACATTGACTATCTATGTTTATATGATATTTGCAATGTGTATATCCTTATAAAATGTCACACTTTACTCCCACTAAACACTTTGTACTTAACCCATGTATTATGTTTTTCTAAAATCATTTACAAGCTGATGGATTGCAATACGGGAACAGAGGATAACCAACCATTTATGAATTTTGAATTTGGTTTAAATTATGTTCTCATTTTCGAACTACGAATATTTATGTTTATGTTTTAGTTTTATTTGTTATAAATAATTTTATTCTGGCAAAGATTATTTTTGATTCAAATTTATAATTTGATACTTATTTGGAATTCGGAATTTTGACTGTTTAAATTTGGATTATTCTTTTGATTTGAAAATTATATTATATTTTCTATTTTGGGTATTATGGAGAATCTGGGATGTTACAGTTGGTATCAGAGCAGGTTTACTTTCCTATAGACTTTTAAAAAAAATGGTCATTACTCTACCGTGTTCGCAACCCACAAAAAGGTACATTTTCTGTTTTATATTACATTTTTTTGATATGACACACATATGTTCTACTTGATATTTATATATGATTTGTATGAAATATAGGTATAATTATATGGTTAATTCATTTTTGCCTAGCATAATGAAATAGAGATTTATAAACGAGAGTTGACATTTGTTGTATTATGGTTATCACTATTTGCAAGGGTAAGAAGAACGTTCCACGACTTCCCGGAAATTGGGACCAAGAATTTTACTATCATTACATGCGCAACGAGGCTAACTCCATTAAAGAACATATCAATAAGATGTATGACCTTAGGTGGAGGGTCAAACCAGGTATCATAAATGGAGGAGTTTCTCATATTGAGGGAATTTATAGGCTTGTACTCACGCTACATCCAGAATGGGCAAATATGGCAAGAGAACTTTACAGAGACATGGCTGAGCCCAGGATTGGACGCCTACCTATGATTAATTATGGAAGATATACTAATTTGTTGCTGGATCTTGACCCACTTGTTGATATGGATGAGGATTCAGAGGAACTTAGCGATTCATCATCACAAAAGAGTGAAGTAGTGGATCCTGATGAGTTGGACATTTGAGTATGATAGTAAGGGTTCTCGAGCAGTTTAGGACATAAACGTTTGATTTATTCGTTATTTCATTTATTATAGACTTGATGTTTTACATTATTTGAACAATATTTTATGTTATTGCAAATAAAGAGAATCCTACATTAATAAAGTGATTATTACATTTTCTTAGTCTATTTCTTCTGTGAATTATGTGATGTATGGATTCTTGAGAAAGTTATACGTATATGTGATCTAAGTACTTGTATATCGTAATTTTAGAATTATGCCTCTAAGAAGGAACAACGACGAAAATGGGAATAGATCGTCCTCTAGTCAAACACCGAAAGGGGACGTGGGCACAACGTTGATGGCTAACCTAATTTTCTTGCTTCAAGGATTCCAACAACAGCAAAATCATGCACCACCGGTACATATTAGAAATGAAATTTCAACTGTGATGAAGCAATTTTAAGAACTCAAGTCGCCTGCATTCAATGGGCAAGAGAGGCCACTTGCAGCTGAGGAATGGCTTAGGGTTATGGACAAAACTTTCGAAAGAATGAGTTCTACTAATACACAAAAGATAACTTGTGCTACTTTTCGATTATCTGGAGATGCAGATCACTGGTGAGAATCGTTTAAGAGATCCCAAACAGAGGCACGAAAGACCCGTTTGACTTGAGAAGGGTTCAAACAAAAGGTATTACGACAATACTTCCCTAAAGCATATCGGAACCAGAAAGAGTCTGAATTTATGATGGTAAAACAAGGGACAATGACAATGATAGAATATGAGCACAAGTTCAATGAGTTGCCGAGATTTGCTCCACATCTGGTGAACATTGATGAAAAGAAGGCAAACCGATTTGAGCAGGGTTTGCCGATATAAATTAGCGAGGTTTTAGCAGGACACGGAGATATGTCATTTCCAGAAATGTTGAGTCGAGCACAAAAGGTAGCTCTTCATTTTGAACTTGATACCAAAGTGGTCAGAAGGGATGATGCATCAGGGAAGACAAAATTGAATGGTTCAAGATTTGAGCAAAATTATGGAAATCGGAACAAGCAAGCCAAACATGGAAACAACAAACATTCCCAAGGGACGTAAATAGAAAAGCCCTACATGTTGGAGAGTGTCTGAAAGGAAAAGGGGTTTGCTATAGTTGTAAACAGCCAAGTCATTCTGCAGGAGAGTGTAATAAGTATAGAAAGAATAATACTAAACAGAGAAATGAAGCTCCAACAGGTCAAACACGCCTCTACTCAATGGCACAAGGAGAGGCAGAACGATCTTCTGGAAACATGACAGGTATGATTCTTGTGTCTAAAATTCCCACACATGTATTATTTGATACCGAAGCCACCCATTCTTTCATATCTATGAAATTTTGTGATAATGCTCATGTTATAAGTTGCACTGTAGATGAAACCTTAGAAGTTAGAATACTTTCTAGGAAGATTATTTACACTAAGGAAATGGTTAAAGGAGTGAGAATGGATTTAGGTGGAAATGAGCTAGATGCAGACTTACATGTAATTAAAATGAATGATTATGATATTATTTTGGGAATGAATTGGTTACCTAAGAATAAAGCAAACATTCGTTGTAGAGAGAGAGAAGTATCTTTTGGAGTATAGGAAGATGAGGGATTTATTTTTCACGGATCAAGATCAAGTAACTTGCCTCAAGTAATTTCTGCGTTAAATGCAACAACTATGTTGAGAAAAATGAATTATCCTGGTTTCTTAGTTAACGTAACAGCTAATGAAATTGTGGAGTTAACAGTTGCCGATGTACTTGTTGTACGGGAATACGTTGATGTTTTTCCGAAAGATTTACCAGGATTACCTCTAGATCGTCAAGTAGAGTTTACTATTGACTTAATACCGGGGTCTGCACCGATATCTAAAACACCGTATAGGATGACACATAAGGATTTGCAAGAACTTAAGATACAACTAAAAGAGTTGTTGGATTTGGGCTTTATACGACCCAGTATTTCTCCATGGGAAGCGCCAGTGTTTTGCGTGAAGAAGAAAGATGGCACATTAATGATGTGTATAGATTATCGGGAATTGAATAAGCTTACCATTAAAAGCAAGTATTCTTTACTGAGAATCGATGATTTATTTGATCAGTTGAGAGATGCAGGAGTATTCTCCAAGATCAATTTAAGGTCAGGATATCATCAATTAAAGGTCAAATAAGATGATATTTCTAAGACAACATTTAGAACCTAATATGGACATTATAGGTTTACAATGATGGCGTTTGGACTTAGCAACGCCCCTGCAGTATTCATGGATCTGATGAATCGAGTTTTCCACTCATATCTAGATCGTTTTGTGATTGTGTTCATTAATGTCATCCTTGTATACTCCAAGGATAAAGAACAATATGAGGAGCATCTCTGGATTGTTTTGGAGACACTACAAAAGGAAACACTGTATGCAAAGTTTAAGAAGTGTGAGTTTGGTTGGATAGAGTGGTATTTTTGGGACATGTGGTAACTGCCAAAGGGATCGAGGTGGATCCGTCTAAAGTAGAAGCAATCTCAGAATGGAAAGCGCCGACTAATGCTCATGAAGTCCGCAGTTTCTTAGGTCTAGCTGGCTATTATCAACGATTCATTGAAGGCTTCACAAAGATAGCTGGCCTAATGATACGACTCACAAGGAAGGGAGAAAAGTATGTCTGGACCACTAAATGTGATGAAAGCTTCCAAGAACTTAAGAAAATGTTAATTTCAGCACCAGTGTTGACAATACCTAACACATTAGATAATTTTGTTATCTATAGCGATGCATCGAAGCAGGGTCTTGGTTGCGTACTTATGCAGAATGGGAAAATAGTTGCTTACGCTTCTAGACAACTTAAGTAGCACGAGCTGAATTATCACACACATTATCTAGAATTGGCAGCCGTAGTTCACATATTAAATATATGGCAATATTATTTATATGGTGGGAAATGTGAGATCTATACGGATCAAAAGAGCTTAAAATATTTCTTCACACAAAAAGAGTTGAATATTAGACAAAAAAGATGGTTGGAACTGGTAAAGGATTACGATTGTACTATACATTATTATCTCGAGAAGGCTAATGTAGTGGCAGACACGCTTAGTCGCAAAGGTCATAGGAAATTGGCAAGTTTGGTCACAACCCAAAAAGATTTGATCAAGGAGTTTGAAAGTGGTAACATCAACTACTGAAGGGTTTTTGACCGCAATGGTGGTACAACCTACTTTGAGATAGCAGATAAATGAAGTTCAAACTAAGGATAAGTTCTTGAACAAGATGAAAGAACTAGCCCTTGTTGGAAATATTAAAGGTTTTGAGATTGCTACATATGGAATTTTGATGTTTGAGAGAAGAATCTGTGTGCCTAAGGATATCAATTTGAGAAAGGAAGTGCTAGAAGAAGCATATTGTACACCTTATACGGCACATCCTGGTGGAACAAAGATGTACCGCAACTTAAAAAAAAATTTTGGTGGCGTAATATGAAAGGCAATGTTGGAGAATTTGTTGAGAAATGTCTGATTTTCCATCAAGTCAAGGCTGAGCACCAACGACCGTCAAGATTATTGAAACCATTAGAGATTCCACAATGGAAATGGGAATATATTGCAATGGACTTTGTTCTTGGTTTACTAAGGTCAAATCAGGGAAACCAAGAAATGAGCTGACTTGGCGATTAAGATGACATATAGTCTGGAAAGATTAGTAGAGTTGTATATCAGGGAGATTGTGAGACTACATGGTATACTAGTGACTGTTGTATAGGATCTTGACACGAGGTTTACCTCCAAGTTCTGGAAGAGTCTACAAAGTGCTATGGGAACGAAGTTAAATTTTAGTACAACATATCACCCTCAGACTGATGGACAGTCTTAGAGAACTATCCAGATATTAGATGATATGTTAAGAGCCTGCATTTTGGACTTCGAAGGTAGTTGGAAAAGATTTCTACCATTAGTTGAGTTTACTTACAATAATAGTTATCAGACAACTATTGGAATGGCACCATATGAAGCCTTATATGGGAGGAAGTGCAGATCTCCCATTTGTTGGGATGAGATAGGTGAAAAGAAAGTTCTTGGACCTGAATTGGTTGAACAAACTGTGGAGATTGTGGAAAAGATCCGAGGTAGAATAAAGTCAGCACAAGATAGATAGAAGTCTTATGCTAATTAGAGACGGAAGGAATTAAGTTTTGAAATTGGAGAAAAGGTTTTTCTCAAGACTACTCCAACCAAAGGAGTTGTAAGGTTTGGAGAGAAGGGTAAACTCCGACCGAGGTACATTGGACCATTTGAGATTTTGGAATGAATCGGGGATGTAACATATCGATTAGCACTACCACCTTCTTTGAACGGTGCACAATGTATTTCATGTATCTATACTAAGGAAATACGTCCACGACCTAAGCCATGTGATTAATTATGAGGCATTGGAAGTAAATAAATATTTGACTTATAAATAAATACCTATAGCCATTTTGGAGAGGAAAGTGCATAAGTTGAGAAAACATGATATGGCATTGGTCAAGGTACAATGGAACAGACATGGATGTGATGAAGCTACTTGGGAACGAGAAAATGAGATTCGAGCCCAGTATCCCAAGCTTTTTGAAGAACAAGGTAATTGAATTTTGAGGACGAAATTTTTATTAAGAGGGGGAGTATGTAATACCCAAATTATAATTTAATTATAATTAATTAACCTGGCCTATTAAGATTTAATATCTCTCATATAAATAGACAGGGGTTAAAACAATTAGTCATATTTTCCCTTTAATCACGAAATCCCGAGTTAGGTAAATTCTTCTATCTTCTCAGGCATAGCAGCCACCACCGATGCCGCCATATAGCTAATTGTCGGCGCCGGCAATAAGCTTAAAAACATCTATTTTTCCTAGCCTCCTACAAACCATAGCATTTTTCTCGAAAAAGAAAAGCAGAGACCAAGAGGGAGAAGGCCGAGAGAAGGGGGAGGAGTGGCAAAGAGGAGGCGGAGAGAGGGAGGGAGAAAGGGGGAAGGGGGGGCGGCAGAGGGAGAGAGGAGATGGGAGAGAAGAAAAGGAGAAGAGAAGAAGAAGAATGGAGAAGAGGGAAGAGAAGAGAGAAGAGGGAGAAGAGAAAAAGAAGGGAGAAGAGAGAAGGAATTAGGGGGGACGGCGATTGAAGGGAAAAGGGGGGGCAGCGGCGGCGGCTGGAATGGGAAGAAAGGGGGGTGGCGACTAGAGTTAGGAGAATAAGAAGAAAAAAATTAGTATTAGGATTTTGGGGATAGAGGGACATTTTAGTAATTTTTTAAAAAACTTATCCATTTTTGCAAATAGGTCCTTAGGGTTTACAAACTCTAAAACTTTTTCAATTTCATATACGAATTTACAGATTTAGCCACAAATGTTTTAGAATTTTCAAATTAGTCCCCAAACCTTTCTAGAATTTTCAATAACTCCAAACTTCTTAAAAATTATATTTTCACCCAATTCTTTTAGGAATTCCCTTTTCATATCACAAGACTTATTTAAATTATGTTTCAACCCATATTTTCAAAAAATTCGTTTTCGTCTTTGACTCGATGACATACATTGACTATCGATGTTTATATGATATTTGCAATGTCTATGTCCTTGTAAAATGTCACACTTTACTCCCACTAAGTACTTTGTACTTAATCCATATATTATGTTTTTCTAAAATTATTTACAGGCTGATGTTATCGTTTTCGAACTAAGAATATTTATTTTTATGTTTTAGTTTTATTTGGTATAAATAATTTTATTCTTGCAAAGATTGTTTTGGATTCAAATTTATAATTTGATACTTATTTGGAATTCGGAATTTTGACTCACTATTTGGGAATTTTGACTGTTTTAAATTTAGATTTTTCTTTTGATTTGACAATTATATTATATTTTTTATTTTGGGTATTATAGGGAATCTGGGATATTACACTAGTAAAACTAACCAATACAATTGTCATTAGATCACAATTGTTTTCAGCAACTTAGAAATCAGTCCTCCTTGAACAAAGCTTGAAGGATTTGGCTTCTTTCAAAGAGTTGAAAGTTTGATCAAAGTCTCAAGCAATTTAGCAAGGATGCATAATACGAATAAAATTGCTTGAGTTTGCTCAACAAAATTGCAGCGTGATGATTGCTGGAATTTTGTCTCACAATACCATATAATTCAGCGTGAGTATCTCCCTCTCTTGTTTGAGTGCCTTTCTGGTAGATATATCTTCTAAGCTCTTGTTTGGCTTATGCCACGATGATCTCCATATATAGACTAGTAATCCTTCTCCAACTTGGATTAGTCTTCCTTTAAACTTCACAATAAATCCTCATTATATTTGATTTACTCAAATAACCAAGATTCTTCGTATCAATCCCAATTTGATCGTGATTTGATAAATCCAATAATCCTTCTATCCTAATTCAAATTGCCAAAGATTTTCTCTTTATGAATTTAGTCATCTTCAAAATAGGACAATTCATCTTTAATTAATGTAAGTGGACATCGAATTAGGACCGCTGAAGTGGAATCTGCTCTAGCTTCCCATCCTCAGTGTGCTGAAGCTGCTGTAGTTGGTGTTGAGCATGAGGTTAAAGGACAGGGCATATATGCATTTGCCACTTTGGTGGAAGGTGGTTCATAAAGTGAAGATCTCCGGAAGAGTCTTATTCAGACAGTGAGAAGTCAGATTGGAGCATTTGCAGCACCTGACAAAATTCACTGGGCACCTGGTCTGCCAAATATCTCAACCAAGAGTTCACTTTCAGACTTGTAAAGTTTACCTGAGATGCTGGAATGAATGCTACTTTTCTCCCCCCTCCCCTCCCCATCCCAGCCAAAAAAAGAAGACTAATCAGCATCTGCTTTTCAATATTCTTATCCACACCATGTCCCCCAGCAGGAACTGATATATTGGCAGTATCTCAAAACCAAAGCAATAAAAAAAATCTAATATGCAGATTCTCTAAACCAAACAGTAAAAAAACATATCCTAATAATCTTTTAAATCTTTACACTTGTAATTTCTGATCAAGTTTCCTACATCACGTGAATTTCCGGGTTGTTTAGACAAGAAAATTTGAAAGAGAAAGGGATTCAATAAAAACTACATGATTCTTAGAAATTAGAATGTCCCTCCACTCCCCTATGCAAATTTCAATTTGATGCCCTCCTCTTTGTGAAGTCCTATCCTCACCTATTCTAACAAGTGAGATAGATTTATAAATATTATGAGAGTAGTATTAAATCTCAAACAACATTTTAGGTTTTTAAATGCCATTTTTTCAGTTGCAGGTAGATCAAAGTAAATTTTCTATTTAGTCATCGATGTTTTTTCTGACCGTTTTTTTATCTTTGATGATTATGTTGAAAAAAAATTTGGTCTTCTATATTCTATGAATTATTATATCCTTTTGTTTACAAATTTCATCTTCTTTGTTTTAGTCAATCAAAATTATTTGAAATTTACTAATTAATCCCAAATTTACTTTAACTAAAATGTGGGTTGACTACAGAATATTTTAATTGACTTAGATGAACCAAACAAGAATTGTAATGGAGTGATTTAATAATTCACACAAGCAAGAGACAAGTAAGTGAAAACAATAAATGATGACTAAAATAGTCAAGAAAATAAGGACTAAATAGAGAGTTTATCCCAAATCAATATTACTTAATCAATTCACCTCTTAGTTTTTTTGAAGCTAATCAATTTGCATTTTAAAAAATAAAACTTTCACAATTACGAAAAGTTGATTTATTCCTCTTTACATATGTGAGAGACCAATTGCTCCAATGAATCTTATATTAAGGTTTTGTGGTTAGAGTTAGGGTATTGTTTTGCGAACGTTGGATTCATATACAATTCTATGTATGTTTGGATACGGAAGAAAAACGAAATTGAAGCTATCTTTGGAAGTATAAAATTAAATAGGGTCTGTAATTATAACTAACTTAGACAATTTCATTATCAAAATGGTTTTATAATTATGGGATTAATGTATCATTGAGTATATTAAAAGGATTCAACCTTGGAATTTTTTTTATATTAAATTCTCTTTTGTAAAATTTTAAATAAAAATTATGGTTATTTTAAAAGTCTGAAATTTTACTTGAAAACATTGGGGGAAAAATAAAATCAAGTGAGAGAGTACTATATATTTAGGAAACAATGTGTTACAGCCGCGGCAAAGATCAAGACTTAGTTAACTAGTCAACATTTCCATGATTTTAAAGAAGAAAAGGATTCCTCAAAAAAAAAAAAAGTAAAGGATAGACAACCAATCAGAAAGCGACGAATAGATTGAAGGAGTGAAAATTGTACGACAAGACAACACAGCCATCTCCTTCGTTTTATGCCTAAGGTTTCGTGTCTTTTTATAAGATGTAGGACAGAAGAATCTTGTGGTATGAACATTTGCTAGACACACTAAACAGAAAGCTCTAATACTCCAAGAAGATCGATGTCCCGTTCGATTGACGAAAAGCTAGCGGACCTGTCAAAAACATCAAATAATCAATTCATATTTAGAGTTCATCAAGGACTGAGAAAGCACAATGAAGAGGCCTATGAACCAGAAATGATCTCTATTGGACCCTATCACCATGACAAAGAGAACTTGAAGAAGATGGAAAAGTATAAACTCAGATACTTGCAAGGGATTCTCAATCGACAAAGAGAAGCAAGTGCACAGAGATACATTGCAGCCTTAAGGGAAGAAGAAAAAAGAGCTCGAGACTGTTATGCAGAACAAGTCTTGATGAGTCCAGATGCTTTCGTGGAAATGATGCTCCTTGATGGTTGCTTTATCATTGAGTTCCTGCGAAAAGTAAAATGTATTGTTTCCAAAGATGATGACCCTATTTTCTCAATGGAATGGAACTTGCCAGTGTTGTGCAGAGACATGCTCTTGTTTGAAAATCAGCTTCCTTTCTTTATACTTGAAAAGTTGTTTGACATGACTAAAATTGAAGAGTATGGAGACTCGCTGAATGATTTATCCATATCCTGTCTATGGCATTGTTTACAGCCTCAAGATATTTCCTATTTCTCCGGGACCATCAAGCTGCCCGACAATGGGGCCTTTCACCTTCTCTGGCTCATGCATGAAATCTGGTATTCCTCATTTGTTAAAGCAAGGGATACTTAAAGTCAAGAGGAAGGAGGAGGGCATCACAGGTGCTTTATACAGTTCTGTAACAGACTAGACCTTGTATATGATCAGGATCTGATGCATATTATAAAAAGTGTTCGTGAGCTAAAGAAAGACTATGGGATTGAGTTTCAGAAGTCGAACCAAAGTAGTTCATGGCTTGATATTAAGTTCGAAAATGGGATAATGCGAATCCCAAATTTGAGGGTTGATGACAGCACAGAATCTATTCTCAGAAACCTAATAGCCCATGAACAATACATGTCTTATAAACTTCCTGCTTCTAGGCGGTTTCTGATCACTAACTACACAACCTTCATAGATAGCCTCATCAATTCGTCAGAGGATGTCCTAATGTTGTGCCACGAGAAAATCATCACAAATTTGTTAGGCAGTGATGAAGAGCTCGCAAGCATGTTCAACAAGATTGGTAACGATGTTGTCTTCAATCCTGCAGATTTCTCTTATGGGCAAATCTTTCAGGAGGTGAATATGTATTGCAGTAGACGACGGCATAGATGGATTGCAGAACTAAAGAAAAAATATTTTCGCAATCCATGGGCCATCGTTTCGTTTCTGGCTGCCATTCTCCTGCTCCTGCTTACTCTCTTGCAGACTATATTTGCCATTCTTCAGGTGGTTAAGGAAACCAAGGTGACCTGTAACTGTAAAATACAGCAGTTTCTCTTTGTGATATTAATAATCTTATTGCATATGATCTGTATTTCAAATAAATCAGTGGAGAGGAATAAATGCCATAATTAGTTATTGCACGGCATTTTCCTTTCTCCCTTTTCTCTCTTCTCCTCCCGTGTCCCTGCAACTTTCACAGTCCCTCTTGCTGCTTCCATCTTTTCTGGCCAAGATGGAACGAGGCTCTACTCTTGGTCAGCTATGTTTCTTTATGGAAGCTACCATTAAAATAGAAGCTTGAATTGCATTGGATTCATTATTATTAATATTTCTAAATAATTAATGTGGACACAATGTCAACTTAAGGAAAAAAGGAAATTACTTTTGTTGGATTGTGTCCACTTCACAGCTTGACAAAGAACCCAATGATGCTGGACCTTGCTGATGGGCCAAATTTGAGTCTGATCCACCTCGAAGGAGAAGGGCCGGGCCAAGCCCTATGTTTAACGGGCTACCGATCGAGTCAAATTTGACCCGACCCTGAAAGCCACTATATATTCATTCTTTTCTTCTTTGTAAACCTAAATGAGAGAGGCTGAGAATCAAAAAGGAAAAACCCTTTCTGCTATTTTCTTCTCTTCCACCCCGGCTGTTCTTCTTCTTCTCTTCGAACTTCAGAGTTCTTGTATCCTTGTATCTGGGTCTGTATACCTTTAACTTATACTTGATAACTTGACAGAATAATTCGTGATGATGGTCATGTACTGAGGGTGAAACAAATAAAGGAACACACATGAAATAAGAAAGACTGCTCTGATAGAGCACCGTGGAGTAGGCTTTGCCGAACCACGTAAATCTTGTCTTCTGTCATTCCTTTTTTATCGCTTTCGCTAGTTGTTTGATTACGAGTAATTTGGGCAAGAATCTTAACAGTGGTATCAGAGCCCTGTTGTTGCTCGTCGATCTGCCTTCGGAGCCTCTCGAGACAGAGACTGGTATCCGATTTGCTTCCATTTTCATTTCGGCTAAATCTGTAAGTTCTGATAATACACTTTGATCAAGTCTCAGCAAAGGCTGGGTTATACGAGATTGGTACTGGTTGGCTTCTCGACCTTTGCTAGGTCTGAGATCGGTAAACCAACAGGTAGGTTTTGCTAAATCCTAAATCTCACTTGTGCCCGATCAATTTTTTTTTTGAGGGGCTTTTATTTTTCTAAAATCGGAATAAGCCAATCAAGGCTATTCCCTTTCAAATCGATCAAAACCCAGGCCTAGCGTGTGTCCCTTAGAGGCATTCGTATTTGTGTCATGGCATTTCCTTGAGTGTGTGAGTGTTTTTCTCCTGGCTGGGGCTACTGTTGGAATCTACTGTGATCTGAATTAGTTTTGAGTGTCAATAAGTTCTCTGTCTTGAACTTGTTTTTTTTTACACTCTGTTTTGAGGAATTTTTTTTTATTCCCCTGTGCTGCACTGGAACACCAGGTCAGTCCTATTCCTGAAACTGCTTCTGGTTATCTGATCTCAGCCTTTTAGGTTAATCTGTGTAGTCAGTATATTGATCATCTGATTCAATTTATATCTGAATCCTATTTGTGTGCATCTATGTCTAGTGCTAAGACTGATGTTGAGGCCTTTAACGGCCAAGGTGATTATGGAATTTGGAAAATGAAAATGAAAGCTATTTTAGTTGAAAACAAGGTCCAGTATGCTATATCTGACCCTAAGTCCTTCCCAGAATCCTGAAAGGATGAAATTTTATCTGAAAAATTAGAACTTGTTCATAGTATTCTTGTGTTCCATTTATCTAATAATGTGCTCAGACAACTTGTTGGCCTTGACTCTGCTTATAAAATGTGGAGTAAACTTGATGAACTTTATCTAAGAAAGTCTTTGTCAAACAAAATCTACTTCAAAGAAAAACTATTTAGTTTCAAAATGTCTGCTGCAAAGTCCTTAGATGATAATTTAGATGATTTAAACAAAATTATTGTTGAACTGTCTAATATTGATGAGTCAATTTCCAAGCTCTGATTTTGTTGAACTCCTTGTCTAATTCTTTTAAGGATGTTAAGTCTGCTATTAAATATGGTAGGGAAAGTCTGACACTTGTTGATGTTAAGTCTGCTCTTCAGTCTAAAGAACTAGACCTTAAAATGGAAAACAAGGGTAATAGGGAGAATCTGTATGTTAGAGGCAGACCTGATAGGAAGAAGAACCAATTTAACAGGAATAAGTCTAGAAGTAAAGGTAGGTCTAAGTCCAGAGATAAAGAAAAGAGAAAGTGTTTTTACTGTGATAGAGAAGGTCATTTGAAACACAAGTGTTTTAAGAGAATCAGAGATGAGAAACAGAACAAGAAAGAAAATAGCAGTGGTAATTATCATGATAGCAATGGTAATAATGAACCTGATAGTTCTGCTAGCACTATGTATGCTGAAGTTTTGTGTATATCTGATAATTGCATATCTGATGATTGGATTCTTGATTATGGTTGTACCTTCCATATGTGTCCCAATAGGGACTGGTTTGTTTCCTTTGAATCTATTGATGGAGGTAAAGTTTATATGGAAAATAATGAATTTTGTAAAATTGAAGGTATTGGTTCTATATATATTAAAATGCATGATGGGGTTGTTAGAAAACTAACAGAAGTTAGATATGTTCCTAGTCTCAGAAGAAATCTGATTTCCTTAGGAATGTTTGACACTTCTGGTTATTCTTATAAAGCTGAGAATGGTTGTTTGAAAGTGTGTAAGGGTTCCTTAGTCATTTTAAAAGGATAAAAGAAAAATGGTTTATATATTTTGAATGGCTCTACACTATGTAATTATTTTGCTTTTTATGGTAGATAATAAATCCATGTTATGGCATAGGAGAATTGGATATATCAGTGAAAAAGGTTTACATTACTTGAGTAAACAAAATTTGCTGAATGGTGATCAAATAGATGTGATTGACTTCTGTGATTTCTGCATTTTGGGAAAATAACATAAACTTCAGTTTTGCCACAGGCACACACAAATCTACTGATATACTTGAATATGTACACTGTGATCTGTGGGGACTTGAAAGGGTCCCAACCTTTGGTGGTAATGTGTATTTTCTATCTATTGTGGATGATTTTTCTAGGAAGGTTTGGGTTTTTCTCTTGAAATCCAATGATCAAACCTTTGAGAAATTTAGGGAATGGAAAACCCTTGTTGAGAACCAAACAGGTAAGAAACTTAAGTGTATTAGAACTGATAATGGTCTAGAATTCTGCAATCATAATTTTACAAATCTTTGTTCTTCTTGTGGTATAGTCAAACACAACACTGTGAAACATAATCCTTAGCAAAATGGTGTTGCTGAAAGGATGAATAGGACTATTATGGATAAAGTTAGATGTCTGATGATTTCTTTTAGAATTCCAAAACATTTTTGGGGTGAAGCAGTTAGTACTGCAGTGTATCTGATTAACAGATCCCCCTCAAGTGCCATCAATTTCAAAACCCCTGAAGAACTATGGTCTGGTTCAACACCAGACCTCAACAACCTTAGAGTTTTTGGTTGTGCTACCTTTGCACACCATAGAGAAGGTAAGCTAGACCCTAGATCCAAAAAAGGAGTCTTCCTAGGCTATCCTAATGGTGTTAAGGGTTATAAAATATGGCTGAAAGGTGAACCAGGTGTGAGGGTAGTAATCAGTAGAGATGTTATTTTTAATGAACAAGACATGCCTTGTTTCAAACCTACAACCCATCCACCAAATACTACTGATCTTCCCCAAAATAGGAATGTTCCTATTGAGATGGAGGACACCTCTGTTTCACCTTCGCAGCCCACACTGCATGCTGAAACCAATCCTGAGTTAGAACTTGAACCTGCAGGATCAGATACTACACTTAATCAAGAGAATTCAGGTCAGATACTTGAGGAAATTGGGCCTGAATCTGAAATTAATTCAGATAATGATGTTGAATACTTAGAAGCCCAAACTCAGGCTTTGGAAGATTACAAACTTGCTAGAGATAGAATTAGAAGAAACATAAGACCACCTGAAAGGTATGGTTATTCATACCTTGTGTCATATGCCCTAGCAACTGGGAACTTGATTGAAGAAATAGAACCAACCTGCTTTGAGGAAGTTCTGAAAAGTCCTAACTACAACCTGTGGATGAATGCTATGAAGGAAGAAATGTCTTCCTTATACAAGAATAAGACTTGGACACTGGTATCCAAGCCTGCTAAACAAAGAATAGTGGACTGCAAATAGGTTTTCAAGGTCAAAAAAGGTGAAACTGAAAGTGAATTGCCTAGATTCAAGGCAAGACTTGTTGCAAAAGGCTTCATTCAAGTAGAAGGTGTTGATTTCAATGAAATTTTCTCTCTTGTTGTTAAATACAAAACTATTAGAGTTATGCTTGCTCTAGTTGTTTTTTATGACTTAGAATTAGAACAAGTTGATGTAAAAACTGCTTTCTTACATGGTGAGTTGGAAGAAATTATTTATATGTCTCAACCTGCTGGATTTGAAGTTAAAGGCAACGAACATTTAGTTTGCCTTCTCAAGAAATCTCTCTATGGACTCAAACAATCACCAAGACAATGGTATAAAAGGTTTGATTCTTTTATGGTTAAAATTGGTTTTGTTAGAAGCAGTTTTGATAGCTGCTTATACTTCTCTGGTAATTTCATTAATAATGCCATCTATCTGCTTCTGTATGTTGATGACATGCTTATTGCCTGCAAAGATAAAGAAAGATTGTTTAAACTGAAAAATGTGTTGAAATCTGAATTTGACATGAAAGATTTAGAATCAGCATATAGAATTCTAGGAATGCATATAAGTAGAAACAAAAATGAGAATTCCTTGGTTATTTCTCAAAAATCCTTTCTGAAAATAATTGTTTCTAAATTTGCTATGAATTTTTCTAAACCTGTTAATCTTCCTCTTGCTGCACATTTTCAACTGTCTACCAAAACTTATCCTGAAACTGATAGAGAAAAAGCTGAAATGACTAATGTTCCTTATAGGATGGGCATTGGATCAATAATGTACTCCATGGTCTCAACTAGACCTGATCTTGCTTATTCCATCAGTTTATTGAGCAGATTCATGTCAAATCCAGGTAAGGATCACTGGCAAGCTTTGAAATGGCTATTAAGGTACTTAAATGGTACTTGTAATTATGGTCTGCATTATTCAAAATGGACTGATTCTCCTATTTTGATTGATTATGCTGGTGACAAAGATGGTAGAAAATCCACTTCCTCATGCTTATTTACTTTTGCTAGAAATTGTATTTCTTGGAAGTCTCAACTTCAATCTGTTGTTGCTTTATCTACCACTGAATCTGAATATATTGCAGCCACTGAAGCAATTAAATAAGCCATTTGGCTTTAAGGTCTATTAAAGGAGCTTAATATATTAAAAGAAAAGGCAGTAATTTTTACTGATAGTCAAAGTTCATTACAATTGTGTAAACATCCTGTCTATCATGAAAGAACTAAGCATATTGATGTTAAATTTCATTTCATCAGAGAAAAGATAACGAATGGAATTGTTGATATCAGGAAAATTAATACTGATGATAATCCTTCTGATTTTGGAACTAAAGTTGTTGGAACTGATAAGTTCTTCAAATGCAGGAACTTGCTACACATTGATTAAAGCTGAAATTGGCTGAGAAGTGCAATGATATCATTGAAGTAGTCTCTCTCTATGTTTCCATGAACATTTCTAAATGCTGCTAAAGTGTTCAAGGTGGAGTTTGTTAGATCTGTGTCCACTTCACAGCTTGACAAAGAACCCAATGATGCTGGACCTTGCTGATGGGCCAAATTTTAGTTTGATCCACCTGGAAGGAGAAGGGCTGGGCCAAGCCCTATGTTTAACGGGCTACCGGTCGGGTCAAATTTGACCCGACCCTGAAAGCCACTATATATTCATTCTTTTCTTTTTTGTAAACCTAAATGAGAGAGGCTGAGAATCAGAAAGGAAAAACCCTTTCTGCTGTTTTCTTCTCTTCCACCCCGACTGTTCTTCTTCTTTTCTTTGAACTTCAGAGTTCTTGTATCCTTGTGTCTGGGTCTGTATACCTTTAACTTATACTTGATAACTTGAGAGAATAATACGTGATGATGGTCATGTACTGAGGGTGAAACAAAGAAAGGAACACACAGAAATAAGAGAGACTGCTCTGATAGAGCACCGTGAAGTAGGCTTAGCCGAACCACGTAAATCTTGTCTTCTGTCATTCGTTTTTTATCGCTTTCGCTAGTTGTTTGATTACGAGTAATTTGGGCAAGAATCTTAACAACTTTTATATATATATATATATATATATAGATTATGTTTTACATTTCTAGTTCTAGAGCATAATTATTTCCAGTTACTATAGGAGATGAACTCCTATTCGTTTAACTATTTGTGTAATTTATTTTTCTTCTATAATCTATCCAAAAAAAAAGGTACTTCAAATAAATCTTGAAAAGTGCTTCAGTATTATCTTTGTGTTGTAATTCCTAATGAAATGAGTTATGTTCTTAAATGTGACGGGTCCCAGCAATTAATTGATATCCCTCAATCATGTTCTGTTCCCAACTTTTTGGCACGGTAATTCTTCTCACTTAGTGATTTCTTACTATGCCAGCATGGTCGTATGGTGTTGAGGGCAGTGAAGATTTTATAACTTTTGAAAGTAGTATTATGAATTTAATTCTAATAAGGAAAACAATGATAAAAAAAACATTTTCTTAAAATTACACTATCCAACTTTTGTTTCAATTAATGATGCAATATCTATTGTGAACTCTTTCGCAACCTTATTAGGGGCGAATTTGTTTGTAGGGATGATTTAGAGCAGTTACTTTCTGTTAGCATTTGTACGTCTACTCTCTATAAAATTAACAGAAAAATAAAATCAACACAACGCAACAAATTTTTTAGCATTAAATTCAAGTAATTTCCCACTTAGGATTGGCATTGTGCGTAATAAGTACGATACCCTATCTCCAAATCCGTCCACAAGTAAAAAATATAATTTTCGCTCCTGCTCCCGTCCTCGATTAAACCATAATAGGTATGTAAATGAAAATAATGTACATAAAATACACATATAAAATACAAAATAAACTTTAATTCATAAAATACATTCACGTTACATATTTAATTTGATTTTCATTAAGAAAGCCAACAATGTCATGTTTAACTTAATGACGTTTATTGTGCTGAATTCATTGAAGCTGTAAAGTACTTAGCCGTAAAATTAAGCTAAAATTAATGCTAAACTTAGCCGTAAAGTCACCTTACCTAAGATTTAAAGATCTTGGGTTAGACACTCCCACCTTATGTAATAAAAAATAAAAAATAAAGCTAAGCTTAACCTAACCAAAAGCTCATGCAAGAGCAAAAATTCAAAACTCATAATTAATTTGTTTACCCTTCTCTGTATGAATGACTCAAGTTTTGGCACAGAGTTTAGATACCATTGTCAAGAGTTGATGTGATCATTAATTAACTGATTTTTATACTATTTAATGAAAATATTTTGTTTAAAATTCAGCTAATAATGTTATTTTATAAATATTTTCATATTTCCCACTTATTTATTTGTTTGTAAGTTTTTTAGTTTATTTACATTTATTTTGGAGATAAAAAAAAAGAAAAATAAATGTTGGAGAAGATTAAAAAAAGAAAAATAATCCACGTAAGCAGATGACGTGGCATGTCATGTTATCGGTCAGCCACAGATGAAGCCATGTCAGTTGCAGCTGCTGAGTCAGCGTTGATGCGATAGGACAACAAGGCACGCCTCAACAAGACTCAAAATGTTGTCATTTTGAGAATCCAATAAAATCATAAGTTGAGAACATATTATTCCAAAGTTAGCTCTTAGAAAGCGGCTTCTAGAAGTTACAATACCGCCCAATCACATGCTGACACGTGAAGAATTTCGCTCAGCATCCGCAACTCACCTAATTGTGGGCATAAAGTTACAATTTACCCCTAGAATTTTTCCCTCTAAATATCTTAGTTTTCTTTCTAATTTCATAACTAATTTAGCTCCGATCTTCTTTATTTATTTTGCACTTTCTTTCTATGAATATCATATTTAGAGAAATATAGGTTTTAAAATTTTTAGAATAGTTTTTGAAGTATTTTTTAATGATTAAGAAGGTAATATTGCCGATTAAATTCAATTTTTATATATGATCTTATATCTATTAAATATGTGTTATGAGTAGTTAAATTTTGTTAGTAAGGACATGTGTTCATTTATTAATAAATGATATTATGAGATAATTTTTTTCATACTTAATTTATGTCTAGATTTAATTAATTGGACTGATTGTCGGTTTAACCGTCTAGTTTTTATTTTATCGTATAGTGGTGGGTAAAAACCAATAATTTACTTTATGAAATTTTAATATATTAAATGGCTAGTCGAGCCATCTAATTTTAATGAATATTAATAACATGTTGAACCGACTATTTCTTTAGTAAATATAATTTATTTCTTTATAAATATATATTTGTATTAATTATATATATATATAATTGAATATTTATATAATTCCTATTTAAATTAATATAATTGTGTGAATTAATTGGATTGACAACCTAGTTGATAAGTACGATTATATAACTAGGATTATTAATCTTATATTAATGATTCAAGTAGCATCTACAAATTTGATTGAGTTGCAACTCATGATTTAATTAAATTAGTAGCAGAATTATATAATTTAAATTGTATATAAATAAAGTTGACAGTTATATGCAATTTAATGTTGGTGATATCTTATTTATTTAATGAAATTTGATTGAACATCCTATTCACATTGGTTGGTAGTAGTGTTTAATTAAATTAGATATTAATATATGTGAGTTGATTGGTGATGTACTCATAAATTAACTGATTTTTTATGCTATTTAATGACTATATTTTGTTTAAAAATCGGTTAATTGTGTTATTTAATGGATATATTTCATATTTCTTTTCTATTTCTTTGTTTGTAAGTTTTTCAGTGTATTTTAGATCATTTTGGATATAAAAAGAAAAGGAAGAAATGTTTGAGCAGTAAAAAAATATAATAATAAAAAAATCCACGTCAACTGATGACGTGGCGCAATCAGAAAATAACACTTGGCAGAAGAGGTGCGTGTCAGTATCGCCTAAAACGCTGTCATTTTTGGCTGAAGAAAAAAAAATCAAAACCCGAGAACGAATGTACATAATGAGTTCTCAATCGAAGATAGGCGCGCCAAGTGGTGCTTACAGAAGTCACCACCAGAAAGAAATTGAAATTTGTACTTGTCTAGTCTAAGACGTTAAACAAGGGCGTTGTGTGAGAGGCAATCCATCACTTTCTATAATACTTTTGAATTGTTTGATTTTCCTTTTTCACTTTTTAGCTTGCAGGCCTAGCAAAAATTGTTTAATACGCGTCTTCTCGGATACCAAAAGACGCCGTATTTCAATTAATTAAATCCAACAATGATTAAACACAACTTTAAATAGTTTGCGTAACTATTGAAAAAATCACTAAACGATTTTTACTAATTTTCTTTCAAGAGTAATTCCATCTACATAGTATTGCTTTCCTTTTTATATTTCAGTTTATCTTTCCATCCCTTATTTCTTTCTATCTCTTTGTTACATAATGGATGATTTATTAATGAAAATGAGAAGATATTATCCATTGCTCCCTATGATTTATTTGAGAAAAATCTATCTGATGAGAATGGAGCGTACGAAATTACTAGTATCTGTTGGAATGTCTAAAGATATTAGATGGATAATTGAAACTAAGGTCCGAATTAGTGGTGAACATCCACTTTTTTCCAAACATCCGTTTGGGTTGGGAAAGAGTAGTTATTCAAGAAAACAGAGAGGTAAAAGAATAAGAGTTTGTTATAAATGTGCTAGATGTAACTGTGATGCCAGTTGTCATTCATTTGGGCATTTATCTGATAATCCGGAAGACAAAATTGTTTTCATTAACAATGGATTGAGTAAAGAGTCATTAGATGATATCAAACTGACTCTTGATTCACATTCTAGTGGATACGTACAAATGAAAATTCTCGAGTTATGGAAACAATTCAAAATTGAACAACTCTGGTACAAGTCTTCGGTATCTGAATTTAAACAATTCTATTTGTCAATTTTTAAGAAAGCTAGATGAGCAGTATATCTTTGATTCATAAAAGATGTTTAAAATTGTTACTGGACGTAAAACGAGAGGAAGATGTGAGCCACAATCACAACTACTTGTTTCTATTTGTTTTTTTCCTTGATTTGTTTTATTTTAGTGTGTAACAGAATCACTTTTGAAGCCACATTACTATGGAAGGTTCGTCAATAAGAAGTCTAACAAACATCACAGTGTTTGGAGGAATGAACGTGGGTGCTACACTTTCGCATCTAACTTATGTTATCCAATTGGGAAGAGTACTAGCTCATTGAAAGATCGGTCTAGTATACGGAGGAGAAAATATTGAATTAATTGGAGAGGTTGCTCGAGCACACCAGTCATACCAAACACTGTTCAGATTGAAACAAATCAGCCAAACAAATTTCTCGCGGTAAATGTAATTCCTACTTCTCTGAAAGAAGTATATGGTAGAACAATTGGACATGAGGTACAAACAAGATTATTATATGAACGCATGACACATATGTTGCATAACTGTTATGCTTTCATAGTAATATCAAAAGGATATGAAGTATTAGAATGCTTGTTCAATTTAACATTCTGGTTTAATATGAAACTGCACACTAAATCAATTGATCTTTTAAATGTTGATCACTAGTTTGATGGTTTATTATCATTTCTTGACATAGCTATTACACATAGCACGAAGAATAATTGTATATGCACCCACGATCAAGAAGCTATTGGATGAATTAGTAACTTTTGTACCGGAGACAAATCCAAAAATACATCTAATTAACTGGTAACAAGCGAAAAAGAGATTCAGTGGACTTAATGTTAGAGTTGTAAGTTTTTCTTTTTAAATAAATGTGTGTTATCTTTTTCTTTTTGTTAAAAGCTGTGGAATAATGTTGTTGTTTTTAAAACTTGGTGTGTTTTTATATTGAGGACAATGTAATTCCCAAGTGTGGGGAATGGTTTGAGTAAATAGTCAAGTGATTAAACTCATTTGATTCTTGATCCGCACATTTAAAACATTATTTTTAATAATTTTTATTTTGTTGAATAAATCATGCATGTATTATAACTTTTAAGATGTTAGGTACTTTTGTATTAAAATTTTCAGTCCTTTTATAATTATACCCCTTTCTGTAAAAAATTTTCGAATTAATCAATTGAATATCTTAGCAATTTGACAACAATATTCTTATTTAATTAATGTGGCTAAATCTTTTATGTTATGAAACCCAGAGTTAAAAACATTAGTATTGTGACTTGATAATAATTTAAGTTTACTGTGTCTTTTAGTACATTTAAAGTCACTCTCTATACACTAGAACTTGTTCTTTCACATGCTTGAGAAGAAATTTAAATAAGATCTTAGTTGATTTGAAGATGACAAAAGGTCTTCTTTGATAGTTTGAGCATTTATGAACGAACCATACTTATATATATCCCTCGATCATACTTTGAGCCAACATGTATGAATGGTTTTATTACCATTTAAATTCTTTGAGAATTTATTAACATGTGTTAATCTGTATTAAAAAGTTATGAATACTGCTGATAAAGGATTACGAGATATTGTCAAAAACTGAAAGGTAAAAAGCTCATAGATATGATCTCTTCAAAAAAAAAAAAAAAGAAAGAAGAGATATCATGACTAATGTTTTATTCAAGAAGTAGTATTGTTTATAACTCATTCTCAATTTAAACTCTTGAAAATATTTTGTATATTCCTATCCTTCGATTTTTGCCAAATCCCGAGCTTAAACATTACAAGCCTAAAAGTTCTATTTGACCTAGATCAACCAAAATTTTCATCATTAGTGGAGAGTATGTGAGTTTACAAGCTTATAAGTTATGTTGAGAAACTAAGAATGTATTTTTTTAATTACATAGTGACATTGTTATTATCCTTTCATTATACTGATGAAATGTTTTAAAAAAATAAATTTTTTATTAAGGGTTTTATGTTTTTCACAGTCACATTTTGTTAACTTTGAATATTAATATTAAACTTGTAAATGATATTCAATCACACGAGCACAATTGTTTTTCAAATAAAAAGGAATTAATTGTGAAAGTTGTATTGAAATTATTATAACACTGTTTTACTTTATTAATCATGTTTATGTTATTTATACTTGTATATTTTGTGTTTATATTTTGCTTGAGTGCAAGCAAAGGGATAGTGGGTGGAATTTGATGTACTTATAAATTAACTGATTTTTATACTATTTAATTACTATATTTTGTTTAAAAATCGATTAATTGTGTTATTTAATGGATATATTTCACATTTCCTTTCTATTTCTTTGTTTGTAAGTTTTTAAGTGTATTTTAGTTCATTTAGAAGATAAAAAGAAGAACAATAAATGTTGGACAAGTAAAAAAAATAAAAATCCACGTAAGCTAATAACGTGGTGCAACTAAAAGATAACACATGATAGAAGATGTGTGCATCAGCATCGCCTAAACACCATCATTTTAGGCCGAAGAAAAAAAAAATCAAAACCCGAGAACAAATTTACATAATACATTCTCAATCGAAGATAGTCGTGCCAAGTGGCGCTTCTAGAAGCCGAGTGTGCAGCCCAATAAGGATGCGACATGTGACGCCACTTGGGAAAATTTTTCCACCATTCGAATTTTCAAGATTTTGGGGCACGAAATTACCATTTTGCCCTTGATTTTTGTACCTATAAATAGCAAGCTTATTTTATCATTTCTTCACCAATTTAGCTCAATATTCTCCATTTCTTTTTCAATTTCTTTCTTTTATTATTATCTTCATATTAATATAGTTTCTAGAGTTTTTAGAATACTTTTTCAAGTCGTTTTGTAATATTTAGAAAAGAAATTATGTCTGGATAATTTCAATATTTTCGGAGAGTTTTATTTTTTAATTTCTCTTTCCAATGTTTATAAATTTCATCTTATATTTATTAAATATGTATTGTGAATAATTTTCTTTTGTTAGCAAGGATATGTATTAAGTTATTAATAAATGGGATTATGATAGAATTTTATTTGTATTTAATTTCTATTTGGATTTATTTAACTGGACTTATGGTCGGTTTACTCGTCTAGTCTTTATTATTTTTATTTTATGCACTTTAAATATCGCAAATGTAAGGTAGAGACACCTAATTATTTTAATTTAATTTTATGTCTTTTATTTTCTTTTTTATGGAAGGTCGAGCCTTATATTAGTTTAATTTCTTTTTATGTCTTTAATTTCTTTTTATGGAAGGCCTGAGCCTTCATAATTTTAGTTTAATTTATTTAAATGGCCCGTTGAACCACTTAAGTTGTTTAGTTAATATAAATCCAATATTTCTTTATAGAAATCTATATTTGTGTATTTATTTAATATATACATATATATATATATTAATTGAGTATTTATAGAATTCATATTTTAATTAATATAATTGTGTGAATTAATTGGATTGACAATCTAGTTAATAAATGTGATTATATAGCTTGGATTATTAATCTTGTCATTAATGATTCAAGTAGCATCTACTAGTTTAATTGAGTTGTAGTTCTTGGCTGAATTAAATTAATAGCGGAATTATATAATTTAAATTGTATATAATTAAACTGATTGTTATATACAATTTAATGTTGGTGAGACATTATTTACTTAATGCAATTTGATTGAGCATCTTATACATGCTGGTAGGTAGTGGTGTTTAATTAAATTAGATATTAATCTGTTTGAGCTGATCGAAATTAATCTAATTTGTAAGGATAGGAATCTATCTTAGTTGATCGGAATTCTAAAACCAATTACTTAATAGTGTTTTGATCTATGATTAATCTCATGAAAAATATAACTTGATACTAATTCCTTACTAACATCTTTTATATAATTTGTATTCCAAATTCCTTTTTAATTATGTTTACAAATTTAAAAGTCCCAAAAATATTTAATTTTATTATTTTTATTTTCTTATTATCAAAATATCAAATCTCCAAAACCTTTTTCGATTAATTGTTTTAATTTAAGAGTTGACAAATCTCTGTGGATTCGATCCCTACTTTCCCTATATGTTTAAATTTGAGAGTCGTACAACAGACTTTATCAATTGGAATTCTAAAATCAACTACTAAATAATGTCTTTATCTATTATTAATCCTATGAAAATATAATTTAATACTAGTTCTTTACTAACTCTTTTTATAAACTTTGCATTTCAAAATCCTTTTTAATTTTGTTCACACATTCAAAACCCCAAAAATATTTCTTTTAATATTGTTTAAATTAGAGTTTAAAAAAAAGATCAAAACCCACCTAATCTTTTCCAGTTAATTATTTTGATTTTAAAATTAACAAGTT
Source organism: Apocynum venetum (assembly GCA_019593545.1). NCBI lineage: Eukaryota > Viridiplantae > Streptophyta > Magnoliopsida > Gentianales > Apocynaceae > Apocynum > Apocynum venetum. The sequence continues at coordinate 3,990,544 of SRSM01000326.1, read as the reverse complement.
TCCATAGAAACGATCCTTACGATTGGCATTGTTAGGTAAATTTGAGAGCCATGCAACGAGTTTGGTCAATAATTTTTAGAAATGTTGTTGTCTTGATACATAAGCTAATCTCCCCAACTATTACTTTTATTTATATTTTACCATGATTCATTTTCTTTTTCTCAATCAACGTTATAACATAACATTTTTTATAGAAAATATTATCTTAAACTTTGAAACACATAACTAATTCCATTTACCTATTGATTACTTTCTACAATTTTTTTATAAACTCATTAGTTTAACGATAATAGTAAAATATATTACTAAATTATTTATGATCTATTATATATCCTTTGTTTTGTATTTTTAACTTTTTGTATTCACAATTATTTTTTATTAACCTTTTATATACATATCTCAACACAAACAGTGGTTTTCATTGGTAAAATTTCATTCCCCATTTTAAAGCAGATGTGAAAGCTTCTAAATTTTGTGTATTAACTATTCCAACATTTCATGAGATATTGAAGAACTGATAGATGAACTAAATTAAGAGGGAGAGAGAATTACAAAATCAATGCAATGTTAATTATGAGGAATAAAATTATTTTAGTGAATACTCCATCAGTTCGGAATTTAATATCCACATTTCTATTTTAGTTTGTCCGGAATTGAATGTCCACTTTCTTTAAATAAACATATTTTTTATCCAAAGTTTCATTAATAGTCTCTTTAATTTAAGATATTTATATATAACTAACTCGTGGTCTCCACCACTTACTACCTTAATTTAAAGAATTTGCATCTCACTAACTAATGGGTCCCACAATCCATTATATTAATGTCAAGGATAATTTGGTAAGTTAATTAAAGTCGCGGGTTTAGTTGGATCTTTGGTCGTACCCAACCTGTTGTGAATGAAGATTACCCGATATAAATAAGGAACGGGATGAGGACAGAGCTTCAATTACGGGTTTTTGCATGGATGAGATGGAGATGGAGAATGTGTTGTATCTAATGGATACCCACCCGCCGCTTTGTACCTGCATATATATATTTTAACATATATATATATATATATATATCATGCATTATTATTTTTATAAATCATCAATATTGTTAATTTTAACACACCAAATAAATATTGTTAAGGATAAAATATAAAACATTACACTAAAATTACAATGTATTACATTAAATAATCTTCATCATTACACAATACATTCATAAAATAAAATACACAATACATTAAGAAAATACATCGTTCACTTGAAAGAGAATCTGATGAAGATGGTCAAAACAGACTGATCTGGTAGATTGCACATATCTACAATGGTAAGTTCAAATCAAACTCAACTTTTTATTTTTTGTGCTTGTTAATTTGAGTAGATGTACTTGGAATGGATCAATTAATCAGATGTATTTCAAGATCAATAATAGGAACAAAAGTTTCTAATTTAAACATCTGTTCAAACAAACTAGTTGCTGAAAGCAGAAGTCTTCTTGAAAAAAGTTATACAAATCTATTTTCAACTGCCTTATCAAGAAATATCAGTAAGGGATCAAATAAAATTGCTGACATTAAACAGACAAATAGGTTTGTTATGCAAATTTAAGTTTAACCAATAAACAATGTTGAACATTTTTTCAAGCATGTCAAATCCACCTGGTAATACTATGAACGCATCATATTTTTGCATCATTACACCTATGCGTTCATACATATAATTGATTTTTATCTCGGATCCCAGTGTTCTGCCATATAAAGGTTTTAAAAGAATTGAAATAATACATACCGTTTTATACTTGTCTTTGTGTGCTGGTTGAGCAGTGACATCAACTAATATAGCATTACCTCTTTCATATATTACATTAATTTTATGACGAGCTAACATTCTTCCCAATTCAATTGAAGCTTCAATATTGGGTTTATCGTTTCCAAAGTTATTCCCACCAAAATGACCACTGGTTTTAAACGTCCCTGTTGATAAAATATTTGTAAAATTACCTTATGTTTTATGTGTTGCAGTGTCTTCCATTTTTTATTTAGAAGTGCCTTCCGTTCTTGGTGTTGTAGTACCTTCCATTATTGGTCTTGAAGAAGAAGAAGAAGAAGAAGTTTTTAATTTGATAAGTGTAGAAGAAGAATAAGTGAAATGATGATTAAGGGGTTGAAAAAGAAGGGTTTTTTACCTAATAAGAACCCCTATATATAGAGATAGATATGAATTTTTTTCATACACACATATATATATATATACACACACACACATATATATATATATATATACATACACACACACAGATATATATATATATATATATATGTACATATACATATATTCATATCATCTCTTTTTCCATTTTGACATTTTGTCTAATTTTCAAACCAATAAATTCAATTTCCATTGGATTATTAAATTTCATCATCTTTTTCAATTTGTCATTTTGTGCCATGTTTTCAAATTAATTTGAAAAGATATTTCATCATCTTTTATAATTTTTTGCATTTTGTGCCATGTTTTCAACACGGTTTGAAAAAATTGCATAACAGACCTAAAGAGAAAAGAGGTGATGTGCCATTCACATTATTGTTGGTGATGCCTTATTTATTTAATGAAATTTGATTGAACATCCTATTCACATTTATTGGTAGTAGAGTTTAATTAAATTAGATTTTAATATGTGTGAATTGATTGAAATTCTAAAATCAAGTACTCAATAATGTATTTATCTATTATTAATCTCATGTAAATATAACTTGATACTAGTTACTTACTAACGCTTTTTATAAACTTTGTATTTCAATAACTTGATCCCTACGAATGAAATTGTTAGGTAAATTTGAGAGCTGTGGAACATGCTTGGTCAATAGTTTTTAGAAATGTTGTATTGATACATAAGTTAATCTCCCCAACTATTACTTTTTATTTCTATTTTACCATGATTCATTTTCTTTTTCTCAATCAACGTTATAACATTACATTTTTTTGTAGAGAATATTATATTAAACTATGAAACTCATAACTAATTCCATTTAGCTATTGATTACTTTCTACAAAAATTTTATGAACTGATTAGTTTAAGGATAATAGTAAAATAAGTCACTAAATTATTTATGATCTATTATATATTCTTTGTTTTTGTATTTTTAACTTTTTGTATTCACAATTATTTTTGATTAACTTTTTATATTCATATGTCAACACAAACAGTGGTTTTCAGTGGTAAAATTTCCTTCCCCATTTTAAATCGGACGTGAAAGCTTCTAAATTTTGTGTATTAACTATTCCAACATTTCATGAGATATTGAAGAACTGATAGATGAACTAAATTAGGAGGGAGAGAAAATTACAAAATCAATGCAATGATAATTATGAGGAATAAAATTATTTTAGTGAATAATTTTTAAGGTTTGATTAATAAAAGTAGAATTTTTTAAATTCCTTCATATAAAAAAATTAGAAAAAAGTTAAATATCATTTTAGTTGTTTTCAGCAAGGCATCAACTAGGTCGTGCATGTCTAAGTCAATAAATAGTTCACTCGTTTATATATGAATATATGCTGATGTATATATTAATATTATTAATGTAAGTGGACATCGAATTGGGACCGCTGAAGTGGAATCTGCTCTAGTTTCCCATCGTCAGTGTGCTGAAGCTGCTGTAGTTGGCGTTGAGCATGAGGTTAAAGGACAGGGCATATATGCATTTGTCGCTTTGGTGGAAGGTGATCCATACAGTGAAGATCTCCGGCTCAGACAGTGAAGATCTCTGGAATGAATGCTACTTTTCTCTCCGCCTCCCCCGACCCCACCCCCTCCAAAAAAAATAAGAAGAAGACTAAGCAGCATCTGCTTTTCAATATTCTTAACCACACCATGTCCCCCAACAGGAACTGATATATTGGCAGTATCTCAAAAGCAAAGCAATAAAAAAAACCAAATGCGCAGATTCTCTAGACCAAAAAGATAAAAAATATATCCTAATAATCTTTCAAATCTTAGAGGTTTACACTTTTCTGATCAAGTTTCCTACATCACGTGAATTTCCTGGTTGTTTAGACAAGACAATTTGAAAGAGAAAGGGATTCAATAAAAACTACATGATACTTAGAAATTAGAATGTCCCTCCACTCCCCTATGCAAATTTCAATTTGATGCCCTCCACTTTGTGAAGTCCTATCCTCACCTATTACATGCTAACAACTGAGATTGATTTATAAATATTATGAGAGTGGTGTTAAATCTCAAAAAAAAAAATTTTTAAATGCCATTTTTTCAGTTGCAGGTAGATCAAAGTATATTTTCTATTTAGTCCTCGATGTTTTTTCTGACCGTTTTTGATCTTTGATGATTATCTTGGAAAAAAATTTGGTCTTCGATATTCCATGAATTATTATATCCTTTTGTTTACAGATTTCATCTTCTCGGTTTTAGTCAATCAAAATTATTTGAAATTTACTAATTAATCCCAAATTTACTTTAACTAAAATGAGGGTTGACTACCCAATATTTTAATTGACTTAGATGAACCAAACAAGAATTGTTATGGAGTGATTTAATAATTCACACAAGCAAGAGACAAGTGAAAATAATAAATGATGACTAAAATAGTCAAGAAAATAAGGACTAAATAGAGAGTTTATCCTAAATCAATATTACTTAATCAATTCACCTCTTTGTTTTTTTAAAGCTAATCAATTTTCATTTTAAAAAATAAAACTTTCACAATTACAAAAAGTTGATTTATTCCTCTTTACATATGTGAGAGACCAACTGCTCCAATGAATCTTATATTAAGGTTTTGTGGTTAGAGTTAGGTATTGTTTCGTTAACATTCGATTCGTATACAATTCTATGTATAATGGGATACCGAAGAAAAACGAAATTGAAGCTATTTTTGGAAGTATAAAATTAAATAGGGTTTGTAATTATAAGTAACTAACTTAGACAAATTTCATTATCAAAATGGTTTTATAATTATGGGATTAATGTATCATTGAGTATATTAAAAGGATTCAACCTTGGAATTTTTTTTTTTTTAAAATCTAAAAGGGGTTTATTGCATTAAATAAACAAAAATGCTGTACAGAGGCTACAATTCTAAGGGTTTATCACTCCTTATCTGGGATTGCACCGAGCAGATCCGTTACATGCAGCAAAATATTTCTAGCTATTAAAGAATAGGAATACAGAGTAGTGGAGCTATGATATTTTTTTATTTCCAAAGACCACTAGAAATTTGTATGCCTAATTTTCCGTCCCCCACTTCTCTTTTATGCCTAGTCAATATTTCCCTGATTTTAAAGAAGAAAAGAATGGACAGCGAATAACAAAGTAACGAATAGATTGCAGAGATGGAAATTGTAAGACAAGACAAAGCCATCTCCTTCGTTTCATGCCTAAGGTTTCGTCTCTTTTTAGAATATGTAGGACAAAAGAATCTTGTGGTATGAACATTTGCTAGACACACTAAACTGAAAGCTCTAATACTCCAAGAAGATCGATGTCCCGTTCGATTGACGAAAAGCTAGCGGACCTGTCAAAAACTTCCAATAATCAATTCATATTTAGAGTTCATCAAGGACTGAGAAAGCACAATGAAGAGGCCTATGAACCAGAAATGATCTCTATTGGACCCTATCACCATGACAAAGAGAACTTGAAGAAGATGGAAAAGTATAAGCTCAGATACTTGCAAGGGATTCTCAATCGACAAAGAGAAGCAAGTGCACAGAGATACATTGCAGCCTTAAGGGAAGAAGAAAAAAGAGCACGAGACTGTTATGCAGAACAAGTCTTGTTGAGTCCAGATGCTTTCGTGGAAATGATGCTCCTTGATGGTTGCTTTATCATTGAGTTCCTGCGAAAAGGATACGGTATTGTTTCGAAAGATGATGACCCTATTTTCTCAATGGAATGGAACTTTCCAGTGTTGTGCAGAGACATGCTCTTGTTTGAAAATCAACTTCCTTTCTTTATACTTGAAAAATTGTTTGACATGACTAAGATTGAAGAACATCCAAATCAGGACCAGGACCAGGACCAGTTGCTGATTGATTTATCCATATCTTTCCTGAGGGGTTGTTTAGATGCTCAAAGCATTCCTTACTCCTCCTATAACATCAAGGAGTCCAAAAATGGGGACATTCACCTTCTAGGGCTCATGCATGAATTCTGGTGTTCCTCATTTGTTGAAGCAAGGGATACTCAAAGTCAAGAGGAAGGAGGAGGACATCAAAGGCGCTTTATACAGTTCTGTAACAGAATAGACCTTGTTGATGGTCAGGATCTGATGCATATTATAAAAAGTGTTCGTGAACTAAATAAAGACTATGGGATTGAGTTTCAGAAGTCGAACCAAAGTAGTTCATGGCTTGATATTAAGTTCGAAAATGGGATAATGCGAATCCCAAATTTGAGGGTTGATGACAGCACAGAATCTATTCTCAGAAACCTAATAGCCCATGAACAATACGTCTCTTATAAACTTCCTGCTTCTAGGCGGCTTCTGATCACTGACTACACAGCCTTCATAGATAGCCTCATCAATTCGTCAGACGATGTCCTAATATTGTGCCACAAGAAAATCATCACAAATTGGTTAGGCAGTGATGAAGAGCTCACAAGCATGTTCAACAAGATTGGTAACGATGTTGTCTTCAATCCTGCAGATTTCTCTTACGGGCAAATCTTTCAGGAGGTGAATATGTATTGCAGTAGACGACGGCATAGATGGATTGCAGAACTAAAGAAAAAATATTTTCTCAATCCATGGTCCATCATTTCGTTTCTGGCTGCCATTTTCTTGCTCCTGCTTACTTTCTTGCAGACTATTTTTGCCATTCTTCAGGTTGTTAAGGAAACCAAGGTAACCTGTAACTGTAAAATATAGTAGTTTCTCTTTGTGATATTAATAATCTAATTACATATGACTTGTATTTCAAATAAATCAGTGGGGAGGAATAAATGGCATAATTAGTTAGTGCACGGCATTTTCCTTTCTCCCTTTTCTCTCTTCTCCTCCCGTATCTCTGCAACTTTCAGTCCTTCATGCTGCTTCCATCTTTTCCGGCCAAGATGGAACAAGAGCTCTACTCTTGGTCAGATATGTTTCTTTATCTATTTTGTTGTTTCTACACCCTCTTTTATCACAAATCATGAAAATTTCTTCTTATTCACAATCTTCGGATCCTTGACATGTTTTTATCTATTCGGTTTTCATTTAAGTCTCTAGTGCCACTGATTTATCCAGAGTTTTTTTGGTCATTAACCAAGGTTTAAGTGAGGCCGACCCTTCTTGTCACTAAGATTGGAGAGATTGGAGGATATAACAATGGTACCGAATAAGAAGTTAGATTGAATTTGTTTTGTTTATTTGTATTATAAAAAGAAATAAAAAACATGAAATAAAAAACATAAAAAGAAATTAAATTAATTAGGCGGTTTGGCCAGCCATTTGTAATATTTAAAGTGCATAAAATAAAAATAATAAAGACTAGGCAGATAAATTGATTATAAGTCCATATAATTAAATTAAAAAAAATTAAATATAAAAAAAATTATCTCATAATTCCATTTATTAATAACTTAAGACATATTTTTGCTAACAAAAGGAAATTACTCGCAATACATTTTAATAAATATAAGATCAATATATAAACATTAGAAATTGAAATTGAAAGATAAAACTCCCCGAAAATATTAAAAATTATTCGGATACAATTTCTTGCCTAAATATTACAAAAAGACTTGAAATATTATTCTAAAAGTTTTGAAAACTATATTAATATAATAATAATTAAAGAAAGAAATTGCAAAAAAATTGAGAAGATTGAAGCTATATTGATGAACAAATGATAGAAAGAAGTTAGGTATTTTTAGGCACAAAATCATGAGCAAAATAGTAATTTCGCTGAGGTCGCGGCTGCACCTTTTTTTCCTCATGCGGTGCCATGAGTCAACACTTGGTTGATCAGTACCGCAACTTCTGGAAGATCGCCTAGTGCATGCTTGACTTTGGTTATATTTTTTATTATGTTTTCCTGATTCCATGAAACGATGTCGTCTGAAATTGATGCTAGCACGTGCCTTTGCCGCCACGTGCCATTGTCTGGTTCGGCCGATGCTACTGACTGAGCAGATGATGTAGCTAATTGAACCATAATTAGCTTGGTTTTCTAGTATTTATCATGATGTTTATTGAGTTTAAATCTAGCTAATTATGTGTTTTGGTGATTTTAATGATTCTTTACACTTATACTTTTGTTTTCAGATCTTTGGAAGATTTAGAAGATGTTTGAACTAAATTGGAAGAGATTGGAAGCTTGAAGATGGATATTTGGAAGAAAGAAGAAGTGGACGCGCATGGAGAGGAAGTGGACGCGCAAGGCCAGAAAGTGGACGCGTCCACTAGATCACACGCGTCCACCCTCAGACGTTTGACAGCATTAAGCGTCCAAGTGGACGTGTCCCAATCCTCTCAGGCGTCCACTCTCCGAATTGAAGTTTTAAGCTCTTTTTAAGTAGTTTCTAATTAGGACTCTTGTGTAATTAACCTTAGGACCTTTTTCTCACTATTATAGGATTTAATAGTTTAGTTTCGAGTGTCAAACACCTTAGATACGTTGTTCCGAGCTTTGTAGAAGATCAAGTGTTGGAGCTTCTCGGGAAATCGAAATTTCCGACTAATAAGTTTCTCTCTTTTCTTTAATCTTTTTATGATGTTTTCTTTTATGGATTGTGAGTAAATGCTTATAGTTGGCAAGGACATGTATTAGGCTTATGTTATTCGGGAATATGATATTTTTGTTTTATCATTAAAAATCCGATCTTTTCAATGAATCATTATTTCTATTTGGGAATTTAAACAATTCTTGGTTTTATTCTATCAATTGTGTTATTTCAATTATTATTGGCAATCTTAATTGTTTTACATAGTTGATTAACTAGGGTTATGCAGAATCGGTTTTCGGTAACCAAAAGTAGTAACTATTGATTAATTTAAATATGTGTTTGATTAATTGATAGGGAATTGTTTGAAACGAATTGCATGATTTTAATTGACCATTAATTTTATATAATTTGTGTTGATGTTGTCCTTGAGCTGAATAACTTAATTGACTATTTTATGCGAGCGATTCGGTAATTTGGTTTAATTAGGTTAAAGTTAATTTGCCGTGCTTCTCGGGAATTAACCTAAATTTACAGGAATCAGAATTTGCTGCGCTACGTGGAATTCTAAGTCACTACTCAAATAGGTTATTATCAATGATTAGTCCCGAATAAATAAAACAGAAATACAAAGTCCTTGCTAACGTTTTTCTAACCATTATTTTATTTAAACTTTTATTATTTTATATAAAAATTGAATCTTTCCCCCTACTCTCGATCAGTTTACTTTATCTGAAATTTTACAAGTTCATGTAGATTCGACCCTTACTTGCCCTAACTGCATAGGTTAGTTAAAGTTTGAAATTTAATTTGATAGCGCAACGACACGCTCGTCAGTAGCTTCGTTTGGTTGTGCCATGTCATCTGGTGAGACGTATTTTTTTTTACTTCTCCAATATTTCTTCTTATTTTTATTTCTAAAATAAACTTAAAATACACTAAAAGCTTATAAAGAAATAGAAATCAAATGTGAAATATATCTATTAAATAACATAATTAAGTAATTTTTAAACAAAATATAGTCATTAAATAACATAAAAATTAATTAATTAATAAGTACATCAAATTCTCCCAACACAATCTATTTGCTTGTTTCAAGCAAATTTAAACACAAAATATACAAATATAAATAACTAAAAAAGATTTAATAAGATAATAAGGTGTTATAATAATTTCAATACAACTTTTACATTTAACCCCTTTTTACTTGGAAAACAATTATACTCGTGTACTTGAATATCATTTACAAATTTAACATTAATATTCAAAGGGAACAAAATGTAATTGTGAAAAGCACAAAGCTCAATAAAAATTTTATTTTTTTAAACATGCCATCAATATAATGAAAAGATAATAACAAAGTCACTATGTAAATTAAAAATATATTCTTAGTTTCTAAACACAACTATAAGCTTGTAAACTCATATTCTTAGTTTACTAATGATGAAAATTTTGATCGATTTGAGCCAAATAAGACTTTTAGACTTGTAATGTTAAGCTCGGGATTTGACTGCAATCAAAGGATAAAAATATACAAAATATTTCAAAAGCTTAATTTGAGAATGAATAAAATCATTTCTTGGTAAAATAAACGAGACCATATCTAGCCATGGTATCTCTTCATTTTTTTTTTGAAGAGACCATATCAATAGAGTATCTGGGTAAAAAAGTAATAAACGAGGCTAATTATGAAATAAATTAATAGCAATAAAACCATTTATACATATAGGCTCAAAGCAAGATTGAGGGATATATCTAATTATGGTTCGTTAAAAAAGGCTCAAACTATCAAAAAATGTCTTATGTCATCTCCAAATCAACCAAAATCTTATTTAATTTCGTCTTAAACATATGAAAGAGCAAGTTCTATTATGTAGAGAGTGACTTTAAATGTACTAAAACACACAGTAAATTTACATTATTATCAAGTCACAATACTAATATTTTTAACTTTGGGTTTCATAACAAAAAGATTTAGCCACATTAGTTAAATAAGAATATTTTTGTCAAATTGCTAAAATATTCTATTGATTTATTCGAAAACATTTTATAGAAAGGGGTACAATTATAAAAAGATTAAAAACTTTAACACAAAATTACCTATCATCTTAAAACGTTATAATGCTTGCATTATTTATTCAACAAAACAAACAAATCATCAAAAAACAATGTTTTCAAAAGTGCGGATCCAAAATCAAATGAGTTTATCGCTTGACTATTTACTCAGATCAAAATGAAAAACAATAACAACATTCCACATAATTAACAATTATTTAAAAAGATTTACTTACAACTTTAACTTTAAATCCACTAAATCTCTTTTTTCGCTTGTTATCGAAAAGGGACCAACTAATTAGAGGTACCTCTGGATCTGTCTTTGGTGCAAAAGTTACTAATTCATCCAATAGCTCATTGATCGTGGATGCATACACAATTATTCTTTGTGCAATTGGAGATAAAAGCTTATGTGTAATAACTATGTCAAGAAATGCTAACAAACCATCAAAGTAGTAATCAACATTTAAGAGACCAATTGGTTTATTGTGCAGTTTCATGTTAAACCAGAATGTTAAATTGAATATGCATTCTAATACTTCATATTCTCCTGTATTACTCTGAAAGCATCACAATTATGCAACATGAGTGTCATGCATTCATAGAATGATCTTGTTTATACCTCATGTCCAATTGTTCTACCATATACTTATTTTAGATGACTAGGAATTACACCTATCGCGCTAACTATGTTTGGCTAATTTGTTTCAATCTCTACAAGTGTTTGGTATGACTGGTGTGCTCGAGAAACCTCTCCAATTAATCCACTATTTTCTCCTTCGTATACTAGACCGATCTTTCGATGAGCCAATACTCTTCCTAATTAGATAGTAACAATATCATGCGAAACAGTAGCACTCACGGTCTTTCCTCCAAAAACTGCAATGTTTGTCAAACTTCTTATTGATGGATCTTCCATAGTAACGGCTTCAAAAGTGATTCTGTCACACTAAAAAGAAAACAAATAAAACAAATCAAGAAAAAAACAATAAAAACAAGTAATTGTGATTGTACCGGAGTTGTTCAATTTTGAATTGTTTTGACGAGCGTGTCGTTGCGCTATCAAATTAATACCAAACTCAACCAACTTATGCAGTTAGGGCAAGTAAGGGTCGAACCCACAGGGATTTGTAAAATTTTAGAACAAGTAAACTAATCAAGATTAGGGGGGAAAGATTTGATTTTTATTTTAAAAGAATAAACTTTAAATAAATTTACTCACAAATTGATTAAGAATCAAAGAAAAGAAAAACGTTAGCAAGGACTTTGTATTTCGGTTTTACTTATTCGGGATTAATCATTGATAATAACCTATTTGAGTAGTGACTTAGAATTCCGCGTAGCGCAGCAAATTCGATTCCTGTATAGTTAGGTTAATTCCCGAGAAGCACGGCAATTTAACTTTAACCTGATTAAACCAAATTACCGAATCGCTCGCATAAGATAGTCAATCAAGTTATTAAGCATAAGGACAACATCAACACAAATTACATAAAATTAATGGCCGATTAAAATCATGCAATTCGCTTCAAACAATTCCCTATTAATTAATCAAACACAGATTTAAATTAATCAATAGTTACTACTTTTGGTTACCGAAAACCGATTCTGCATAACCCTAGTTAATCAATTATGTAAAACAATTAAGATGGCCAATAATAATTGATATAACACAATTGATAGAATAAAACCAAGAATTGTTCAAATACTCAAATAGAAATATTGATCCCTTGAAAAGATCGGGTTTTTAATTACAAAACATAAATCTCATATCCCCGAATAAAGTAAACCTAATACATATCCTTGCCAACTAAAAACGTTTACTCACAAAACATAAAGGAAAACATCATAAAAAGATTAAGGGAAAGAGAGAAACTCATTAGTCGGAAATCCGATTTCCCGAGAAGCTCCAACCCTTGATCTCCTACAATGCTCGGGAAGAAAGAATCTAAAGTACTTGACACCCTAAACTAAGCTATTAAGGCCTATATATAGTTAGAAAAAGGTCCTAGGGTAGTTTATACAAGAATCCTAATTAGAAACTACTTAAAACAATCTTAAAACTTGAATTCGGAAAGTGGACGCCTGAGTAAATGATACGCGTCCACTTGACTGTCAATCTTCTGAGAGTGGACGCGTGAGATGTGGTGGACGCGTCCACCTTCTTGCCTTGCGCGTCCACTTGGTCTCCCTGCGCGTCCACTTTACTGTTCAACTTCTGAGGGTGGACGCGTGAGATTTGGTGGACGCGTCCACCTCCTTGTCCTGCGCGTCCACTTCTCTTGTTCTTCTAAATATCCATCCTCAAATTCCCGATTTCTTCTAATTTCATTCCAACATCTTCTAAATCTTCTAAAGACCTGAAAACAAAAGTAATAGTGTAAAGAATCATTAAAATCACCAAAACACATAATTAGCTAGATTTAAACTTAATAAACATCATAATAACCCATAGAAAACTAAGCTAATTATGGTTCAATCATGTTTCTATAACCCGAGAATTTTCATTTGAACGTATCCACTAGAATGTGAATCAAGAGTCAGCTTGATATCATCTAACGACTTTTTACTCAGTCCATTCTTAATGAAAGCAATTTTGTCTTTCCGATTATCGAATAAATATCCAAGTGAACGACAGCTAGCATCACAATTCCATCTAGCACATTTATAACAAACTCTCATTCTTTTACCTCTCCGTCTATTTGAATAACTACTATTTCCCAACCCACACAGACGTTTGGGAAAGGTTGGATATTCACTACTAATTCAAACCTTAACTTCAATTACCCACCTAATATCCTCAGACATTCTCATAGATGCTAGTAATTTCATTCGCTCCATTCTTATCAGATAGATTTTTCTCAAATAATTAATAGGGAGAAATAGATAATATCTTCTCAATTTCATTAATTAATAATTCATTATGTAACAAAGAGATAGAAATAAAAAAGTGATGGAAAAACAAATTGAAATGTAAAAAGGAAAGAAATACCTTGCAGATGTATTTTACTCTTAAGCAATTAAGCAGAAATCGTTTAGTGATTATTTTCAACAATTAAGCAAACTATTTAAAGTTGTGTTTTATTACTGTTGTACATTTAATTAACTGAAATACATCATATTTCAGTATCCTAAAAGACGCGTATTCAACAATTTCTGCAAGCTAAAAGTAAAAAAAGTAAAATTAAACAATTCAAAAGTATAAAAGAAAGCGATGGGTTGCCTCCCACACATCGCCCTTGTTTAACATCTTAGACTCGACAAATACATATTTTAATTTCTTTCTGGTGGTGGGTCTTCAAAAGCAACACAATCGATAATTTGTCTGACAAATCATTGAGGAAAAGGTTTAAGGAGATGGCCATTTACTTTGAAATTTGCTTGTATGAGAACTTTTTATCTCCACTGACCCATGATTAAAGATGAAAAAACAAACCGGGGGTGAATTAGGTTTTATCTGATTTTTGCAACCTAATTCGATTATGCAATTCTAAAACAACAGAAATCAAACAATTGGGTTGCAGTTCATGTATGTAACAATGTGTTCAAGTAAATTGCAGAAATAAAACAAATAACACAATCATTTATAGTGGTTCATTTTGTCCAATAAAACCTAATCCACTACCTTGAGTTATCTACTTAAAGATTCACAAAACCTTTCACTAATCAAATATAAGAGATTACAAAAGATGCTCACTCAATTCATCTTAAGGTTTTACACAAAACCTCTTACTCGCACAAGGTTCACTCAACTCTTAGAGTTTTACAACACAACATTGATTCTACTATAATCTTCAATACAATAATTAGTGAAATATACACAAACAAGATAATTACATTTATCTTTAATTCAAGGTTCGCTCTAACTCCATCAGAGTTTTAAACTAAATGCAACCTTGAATAAATTTACAAGAAATAAATAAAGATGAATTGATATAAATATCACCTTAATTGTGAGGATATATCAAAGTGTAGTCCAATGATCTCTTTGAGTAATTGCTTCACAAGATTGATCAAGAATACCTTTAAATGTATGAAACCCTTGTTGAATGATTTTTACAATGTAAATGTTTAGAGGTTTAAGAATGTTTTTAAGATGTTCTATAATAAATGTGTATCAAATTTTTGCTCAGAAAATCGTTCAAATAAGTTTTTTAAACAAATGGGTATTTATATGGGTTATAATGATCATAAAAATAATTGCTAAAATCTCACTCACGACCCTAAGATTGCCATACAAAGTTCAAAAAATTATCATTACATATATGACGGTTAAAAAACCGTCATTTAAAGTCCAAAAGCCATCGTATAAAACCTAATATATATGATAGTTCGCAAGCTACCATATATACTTGTTTATAAATACCATCATATATATATATATATATATATATATATATATATATATATACAAGTATATATGGGCCTGTCATATCCCAGTGCGTCAAAATTGGGCCTTTTTCTTGTAGTGCCAGGCGTTTGGAACCTGAATCAAAAAAGACACTGCATTATGAATTGTTTTTTTTTCTCGGCAAGTATGTAAGTTATTTTCTTTTGGGCCACATCCATTTCGCCGACCTTTTCCTTCTTTTGTTGATCTTATGAGTTATGTTATTCAAAATTTTGGATGAAAAGATGCTGCTCTATTTTCCATTCTTTCATGGCTCATATGGTCTGGATGAAATAAATTTCTCTTTGAACAAGTTCAGTTGAATGCTCATGTCACTGCTAGATCTTGTGAATCTTAGGCTGAAGAATATCTTGGTCTCAATGCCAATGATTTGGAAGGTCCTGCTGTTAGACAGAATACTTCAAGGTCTTGAAGACGTCCACTAGCCGATTATGTCAAGATGAATTTTGATGGGGCTCTTATTTCTTTTGGCGCAGCCATTGGTGTTGCAGTCCGAGATCATCAAGGTCGATTCATATGTGCTTATACCTCTCGGATTCAAGTTAGCAGAAGTGTGGAATTTGTAGAATCAATGGCTTTATTGCAATCGGTTCATTTTGCTGCAATAAACAACTTCAAGAAAGTTGTGTTTGAAGGCAACAGTCAAAGTGTTGTTCTGCAAGTAAATTCTCCATCTATAGATTTATCATGTCATGGTCATATTGTTTATCTAATTAAATAACTTCTATGCCGTTTTTATTCTACTAGTATTGTTTTTGTTAAAAGGGAAGGCAACGAACTAGGCCATTGTTTGGCTAGTATAGGGTTATATTCTTCTTTGTTGAATGGTTTTCATATTTTCCATCTGATGTACTCTCTAATGAAGTTTCTTCTTTCTTCAAAAAACAAATAATAATAACCATAACAAAAATATTAAAAATTAGTATTAGAGATGGTTTATTTTTATCCATGTCTTTTATCCTAAATTTGAATCTTCTCTTATACTTTGCAATTAACTGAAATAAAATCTCCTTAGCTGCTTTATAAATTGATATCTTTATTAGTTTCAAATGAAAGCCTAGATGGTTTATCCCTAGTGTTATAAATAGAATTTTAAGTATAAATGAATCATTTTTATTGACCCTTTTTCCCTTTTTTTTTTAACTATTAAAAAAAGTAAAAGTTCTCTTGAAACAGATTAAAAATTAATATAAGTCTTTTAGGTAATAACCTTCAGTTGAGTGCTTAAGTGATAAGTTCAAAAAATCCTGGATATTTTTTTTAGAAAAAACAAACCCTGGAAATTAGAAAGAAAAAAAGAGAAGAAAATATTTACAAGAAAATCAAACTTACAAGAAGAGAGGAAAATATCGTACTATCTTCGTTCCATCGTTTGAAGACTTTTTACATAAACTAAGAAAACATTTTACTTCCTAAGTTGTCCTTATTTATTATGTTTTGAAGATAAGAAAAGAAAAAATAAAAAGTTTGTTTTGAGTAGAAGAAAATATAAAAACTGTCTTGGAAATAAGAAGATGTCAGAGGATAGATGAAAATAAATAAGGGTAATGAAAGTTAATAATAAAATATTCATTAAATTCTGTAAAATGATTTATATTTTAGAATAAAAATAAATTTTCTTAATTTGAGAGGGAAGGAATATAAGAATATTTATAGTGCCCACCGTGAGGATAAGAGTCCACATATTCCACCAAAGAGACAATCAGACACAGGGACTCAGACAATGGTGGCAGTCCTCCCCATTTCGGACCCATCTCTAATATATTTCTTCTCTCTATATATCTTTTTTGTTTCTCTTATTGTTTACTTAATTTTCTGAGGAACCGATTGCTAATGTACCTTTCAAAAGTCCATGACTGTCCCAGTTTATATACAATTTTCGAGGGTGAGTTTTATATATTCTCTCCCAAGACCTACTCATCTTTGACTAGTAAGCGAAAAACTCAAACAAGGACATATATATGTCTATTAACTTTTGATGTGCCGATATATATCAATATCATTACAACAACTGATATTTGGTAGGTTTGCATCTGCCATTCTTCTTTAACCTACTACCTCGAATATCCTTTTTTGAGGTGCACAAGCCGTTTTAATCCATTTATATTCAAATTCTATTAAGCAGTTTTCTTTTTCTTAAAAAAACTTTTAAGTTTTTTATTTTCTTAACCTTTAGACAACTCCAAACTCTTAGAACTCTATATACCCTCCATCCAAACCATAAACCCTCAATTTAATTACTTACTCTTATAATAATTATTAAGCTATAAAAATAATTAAATAATAATTTTTAAAACAAATACTTCATCCATCCTTAATCGAATATCTACTTTTAACTTGGCATAAATTTAATGACATGATCAATATGATTATAAATCTCATTATTATTGTGTTAGTACTGAGAATGTATGTTATTAGGAAATAATGAGGTTAAATTATATAAATTTATATAAAACATATTTATTTTATTTTAAGAAAGTACACAATCATTTTAAACGTCTTAAAATTGAAACGTGAAGATTCAAATGTAGATGGAGAGAATAGATAAGCTTGTAATTTTGAGAATAGAAATATAAAAATTACCTCCATTATGTCATCACACAAATCTGATTTGTTTCGTCGACATTTATTCGATCGACCGAAATTTGGTTGAATAAAGAAAGGTATCACTAGAATGGTAAAACGACTTGTTGTGCAGTTGTAATGCAGTGCTTCCTTTTGTAACTCCAAATTAAACTAGGAGGAATGTACTTGCCACTTAGCGCGGAAAATTGAACACTCGGAACCCTTATTTTTAAGCTTGCCGATGGGAGATTTAATCTTGTTGGTGGGAGATTCAGAGCTTGCCGCCTCATGTATCCAAATCACTACAAACAAAAATTTAAATATGAGGAGTAACTTTAAGCCATAAAAATATGTACTTTACTATATTTAATATCCTACATAGATACATATAATCTCTAAAATCTAGTAAATTATAGTTCAATCAACAAGTATAATAGTTCTAATGTTTGACATGAAATATTACTACTACTAGAAAATATGCTATTTACCACTGTGGAATCCGTCGTAAATCGGGTTATAGGGATGGATTAACGATGGATTCCGTCGTCATTGCTAAAAAGACTTTGCGACGGATCAGTGAGAAAAAAGTTATTTAGTGTTGTAAATCCGTCGTAACTTTTTAATGGATTCCGAGGTCATCTCAAATCCGTCAAAAATTTGCAACAAAGTTATTTTTTGTAGCAAATCCTCCAAGGATTCATTTCCGTCATAAATACGTCGCCAATTAGCAATAAATTTGCGACCATATTCATTTTTTTCATTTTTCAATTGTTTAAATGGAAAAAGAATATGTCATCACAAATGCATTACTAAATCATAGGAAATTAGCTACGGACTTGTGCTGTTGCAAAAATACGTTACTAATCGCGCATTTTTCTTGTAGTGAATTCCCAAGAAATGCATTCTCAAAAATATTAGTGGACATTAATTTTTTTTTGTGTTGTATTTTATTAAGACATTAAATTTAATGTTTCACATATTTCTAAAACGTCAAATTTATATTTTAAAATTACATACGGGAAAAATAGAAAATATGTACTAAAATTAAAAATCATACTATTTAAATGAGACAATAAAAAAAAATGAATGAAGGACAATAGAGAGAGAACCATGGGAGTAGTAAGCCTTTTTATATTTTATTGTGGATATGCCCAATTATTTCACATAAGGCAATCAACAAATTTAGTTGACCATATATTGGACCTACTACTACTTCTTTTAAATTTGGACATACTTTAATTTGACCTTGGACTTATTTTAATTTGGTCCAATTTAATTTAATCTATTAAATAATGGACAATGCTTATTTATACAATAAAAAGTTTAATGATTGTATTCCACATTAATTTATTTAAATAAACAAAACATAAACATTGCATTTATTTTTTCTTGATTAAATAAATACATGTTTTGCATTTCTACAAATATATCATGGCTCTATTTTCAGTATTAGATATTTATTAAGTTTATTTTTTTTCTTCATATAAAGAACATAAGGACGTAACCAGACATGGTCTTCATTCCCTTTAGGACATCAAGGTGTCCCTAAGCACAGAAACTAACATTTCTTCTTGCAAAGATGAGAGATTGTTAGCAATAATCATTTTTGGGGGTTTTTGGTTTGGTTTAAAAAACTAGTTGAACAAATTAAAATGGTTAGCAATGAACTAGTATCAAGTTATATTTTCATGCGTTTAATCATAGATAAAGATATTATTGAGTAGTTGATTTTAGAATCTCGATCAACTCAAACAAATTCATATAATTACTAATTAGATTAATCTCCATCAACTTAGATAGATTAATCTCTAATTTAATTAAACACCACTATCAAATAGTGTGAAAAGGATAATCAATCAAATTTTATTAAGTAAATAAGCCATCACCGACATTAAAATGTATATAACAATTAATTTAAATTATATAATTCCGCTACTAATTTAATTAATCCAAGAACTGCAACTTAATTAAACTAATAGATGTTACTTGAATCATTAATACAAGATTAATAATCCTAACTATATAATCATATTTATTAACTATAGTGTCAATCCAATTAATTCACACAATTATATTAATTAAAAAAAGAATTATAAAAATACTCAATAATATACATATATGTATATTAAATAAATGTACAAAAACACACACACACACACACATATATATATATAAAGAAAATAGGATTATATTAATTAAACTAATTAGGCTGTTCAACTTGTCATTTAAAGAAATTAATATATAAATATGGAGGTTTAGTCTTCCATAAAAAAAAAAATTAAACTAGTTAAGCGATTCGGTCAGCCATTTGCAATATTGAAATTGCATAAAGTAAAATTTGCATTTTTTACCCACCACTATACAATAAAATAAAGACTAGGAGGATAAACCAACCATAAGTCTAGTTAATTAAATTGAGATAGAAATTAAGTATGAAGAAAATTATATCATCATCTCATTTATTAAGAACTTAACAAATGCCCTTGCTTAAAAAAACTTAACTACTCACAACACATGTTTAATAAAAATAAGATGAAATATACATAAATTGGAAATAGAACTTAAAAGAAAACTCCTGTGATATATTAATTTATTCGGACAACATTTCGTTCTTGATCATTACAAAATGACAAAAGCTATTCTAAAAATTCTAAAAACTATATTTCTATAAAGCTAATGTTTGGAGAAAGAAATTGCAACATAAATGAAGAATATTGAAGCTAAATTGATTGTTAAAATGAGAAAGGAAGCTAGGGTATTTATAGGCAAATTTCTATGGGCAAAATAGTCATTTACAATGAATAGTAGGTGATTGTTGACTGCAAATAGTACTGTTCGTGATGTCAGCAATGACGTTATCATCGACGGTGATACTATTCATCGTAATTTGTATTTATTTACTTATCTTCTTCTACATTTCTTCTTCTTCTTTTTATCTTCAAACAAATAAATAAGTGAGAAATGTGAAAATATCCATAGAATAACATAATTAACTTAATTTTAATAAAAACATATTCATTAAATAACATAAAAATCAGTTAATAAATGAGCAAATCAAATTCTCCCACACTGTCCATTTGTTTGCCTTCCAGTAAAGTCAAACACAAAATATACAAGTGTAAATAACTAAATAAGATTTAATAAGGTAATAAAGTGTTACAATCATTTAAATATAACTTTTACAATTAACTCATTTCTATTTGAAAAAACAATTGTGCCCATGTACTTGAATATCATTTACAAGTTTAACATTAATATTCAAAGTTAATAAAATATGATTGTGAAAAATTTGAAACCCTAAAAATAAAAATTTTATTTTTGAAAACATGTCATCAACATAATGAAAAGATAATAATAAAATCACTATGTAAAAAAAAAAACATTCTTAGTTTTCTCAACACAACTATAAGCTTGTAAGACCACATACTCTCTACTAATGATAAGAATTTTGGTCAATTTGGGTGAAATAAGACTTTTAAACTTGTAATGTTAAGTTTGGAATTTGACTACAATCCAAGGATGTGGATATACAAAATATTTCAAGAGTCTAAAATGAAAATGAATGTTTCCAAATAAAACCATCTCTTAAAGAAAAGTTTAGCCAAGATACCTCTTTACTTTTCAATACAGTTTAACACATATAAATACATTCTTAATAGGGTATCCGAGTAGAAAAGTAATAAACGAGACTAATTAAAAATAAATTAAATAGTAATAAAATTATTAATAAATGTTGCCTCAAAATAGGAATGAGGGATATATATATATATATATATATATATAAGTATAGTTAGTACAAAAAGGCTTAAACTATCAAAGAAGACCATATGTCATCCCTAAATCAATTAATATTTTTTGAATTTCGTCTCAAGCATGTGAAATAACAACTTCTAATATGCGAAGAGTGACTTTAAATGTACTAAAACAGATATTAAACTTATATTATTATCAATTCACAATATTAATGTTTTAAACTTTGGGTTTCATAATGAAAGGATTTAGTCACATTAGTTAAATAAGAATATTTTTGTTAAATTTCTAAGATATTCATTTTCATTTTTGGAAATTTTTACATAAAATAGTACAATCATAAAAGGACTGAAATATTTTAATACGAGATTACCTATCATCTCAAAAAGTTATAATACTTTTATGATTTATTCAACGCAAAACAAACAAATCATTGGAAACAATGTTTTCAAATATGCGAATCAAGAAGCACATGAGTTTAATACACTTGATTCCTTCCTGAGACCAAGTGGCTAATATTCTTCTCAATTCCAGTGCGGCAGAAAAATGCAACTTTGTTGCCAACTATCACGCCTCAAAACAGGCTGATTGCTTTTACTTTTTGTAATGGATTTTGTTTGATTTTTTTTGTTCGTTGAGAAGTTGAAGGGTCATTGGTTTGCACATGTTTGGATAATGTGTCTTCCATAAGTATAGACTAAATGTAAGAAAAGAAGTGATAAAGAAGAAGAAGTATAGAGATATTGCTAGTTTGTAATAAAGAATAAATGAAGCAGAAATTTTTGCATATATATATAGAAACATATATGCACACACACACATATTTAGATACCTTCTATCATTTCACTTGTATATTTTACCAATAAATTGAATTTCATTTGAATTTAAAATTATATCATCTTTACCAATTCGTCATTTTATGTCATTTTTTCAAACTGATTTGAAAAAAAGGCAAATCCCTTATTTTCACATTTGACATTTTATGTCATTTTCTCAACATGGTTAGAAAAAATAGCACAAAATGCTAAAAGACAAAGATAAATGTGTCAAGTAAAATTGCAATTGTAAATGTCGTTCCTTTAGATATTTATCTAGAAATCGAAAAAATAAAATCACTTTAACAAAGATGGACTGAGTTCGTTGGATAACATATGATTGACTTTTGAGACGCATACTTGTGGAAGTGTTCAACAATAACATCTAAAATTATGAAATAAATTCAAAGATTAATGAACTCAGGGTACCAAAATGTAGCGCCACTTCATCTTCTTCCCATCTGATTTATCGCTTCCCACACCCCCCCTTTTTCGACATCTTTGTCCTATTGTCCACCAATTTTCGTCTCATTGATCAGAGCTTCAATGAGGGTTCGATTACATGAAGTTGTGTCTTTCGGTGCTTAGTTGTTTGAAAGAGGAAGAGGGGAATATGAGTGTATGATTGTTCCCTAATTATGTTCAGGAACATTCCAAGTGTTAGAGACATTGAAGTTCGTTGAGAATTACCCAAATACCCCCCATTGTATGTCATGTGACTTCTGCGTGCAAGCCCCTGTTAGCACTTGACAACCCGATGGACGGAAGTGTCAAAATTGATAGTTTATGTAAGTTTAAGTGCATTTTTATGAAAAAAAATAATTCGAGTACAAAAATCAAAATTTTGAAATGTTTAGGGGCAACTGATATTTGTTTCCCTTTTTTAAACGATGTTCAAAACATGTGCTTTAATGTTTAGAAAACAAGAACACATCCAAAAGCACAACTGAAGAATCCATGTTCCATAACAGAGATGACATAATGGGTGTTAAGGTGAGATATACATAATAGAATTATATCGTAATCCTAAGGTGACTATTAGCCCTCGAGCATTAATCAGAAAACAATCACTTGCATCTTTCGATGTGAAGCTATATTGTATATTTATTCTTAGCACTTCGTTCCAGCCTCATGAAAATTGAATCCTATTGTTTCATTGTAATATAGAAATTCCTTCCATTGCTTCCCAATACTAACCTGATTAATTTCATTTGCAGTGTTCTCGTTCCAAAGAGCTATTTTTTCTTGCAGAACACATACACCAGCGTTTGATAAAGAATGGCTATCATGGAAATGTTTCAGAGACAATGGGCGCTATAGATCTTGAATTCATATGGGCAAGAGTAGTCATGAATGAAGTTTACTTTTGAGACTTTTGTTTTAGGTCAATTGTTTTCCTACATAATTGTATTGTAGATATTGAAATGCCAATTTTTTTATATTGGAAATAGAATTTTGTACATTTTGGCTTTTTTTTTTACATTTATATTAATAATCATTTTATTATATATATATATATATATATTTGTTTCATTAATTTTTTTAAAGTTAAAAAATATTATGTGACGCTTTGGTGTCAACTATTCGAGTGAATATTATATCGACGCCACTATTCCTTATTTATTTACAAATATTAGCTGACAATCCTTCAACGTTAGGGACATTATTTCTATAAAAAAAAGGTGACAAAATAAATATCACTTGTGCATTTGACAAACTAAGTTATGTCATAAATAGTTTTACATCTACCTTATATTACGTGACGACTCATATATTTTACTGCGTTATTTTCAAGCGAAACGGGACATAGTATGCCACCTATTAATGTGACATTAATTTTTTGTCACAAATGTTTTACCATTTACCTTATATTTCGTGACAGATCATGTTATTTTGTGATATTTTTATAGCCGTTCCTTGACAACAAAAAAAGTGTCAAAATTGAGAAACCATAAGCTGATGAAACTAGATATCGTTACGTAAAATGAATTATTTCAAGACAAAATAAAATGATCCTCAACATATATCTAAATGATAGATAGTGAATGACATGAAAAACTTCATGGAAGATCATACGTGATAAAAAAGTTGTTATTTTGTGACAAAATTTGTTATGCCACTACTCAATAATTTGTGATTTGAATATGATATCATTGTTCATAACTAGTCATACAATAAATACATAAAATATAAATATATACATATATATATATTTCCAAACTTTGAACAATAAATACCTAAAATTCCTCACACATGATTAGCGGGAATTGCAACAATATCTATAAAATAATGTAAATTAAATGAAATTTAAACAAAATAACGTGATTAAATAGGATAAAAATTAATCATTTTAAAAGAAAAATCAGCCATATCTCGAAGATAATTCTACTTCAGTTTACAAGTCGATTTAGTTAGTTAGTTTTTGTACATAATGCTTTCTTAATATACCATTGATGACTTTTACTCATGTAATTACACTATTTTTAAAACTATCATTTTTTTTTCCACAAAATATTTAGCTTTGAACAATTCATTATTGGAATATGGAGCAAGATATATTATTCTTTGGAAATGATAAAAAGCTTGAAAGTCCTGAAGCTTTTATTGAGAAACATTGATGATGACTATTGCTTAGTTGTACAAGTGATGGCATTTCTTGATTCATTTGTCCAATCCATGCAAGATCGAAGTTTTAATTCTTTAAGGACATTTATTCGATATCAAGAGTTGAAGAAAAGTGTTTTTGAATCAGATAAGAACTCCATATATAGTTTTAGATATTGATATCATTTAGATATTTCTAGTTTATCTCTCTGAGTAATAGTTCTATGGATTGCTCTATGAACTTAAAACAATTTTAAAATGAGTTTTATAAATTAAAATATGTGTTGGGTATTCAAAATTGTTTTTGAAAACATGCATTGTGTGTTTGAGGCTTATATGGTTTACAAAATCATTGTGGTTTAGATACCACAACCTTTGAAGTTGTTTGGTATCCAATTTGCATGTTTTGTTTGTTGCAAATCCATCTGCAGTTAACCAGACCGTTCATGCAGTTGACCGAATGTCTCAGGACATCGTCCACAAACCCTCTAGTGCACTCTGGTGTGATTGCAGATGATTAGCCTTGTGTTGCCAATTACTCAAAGAGGTTTTAGAATTGCAAATTGATATATCTTCACATTAAGGTGATATCTATGGCAACCTCATTTATCAATCTTTTGTACTTATATTGAATGTTGCATATAGCTTAAAACTATAAGGTATAGAGTGACCAAGATAATTGTCGTTATCTTGTTTTTGTGTTTCATTAATTTTTGTAAAGTCAAGGTTGTATTGTAAAACTCAAGGGTTGAGTGAGTCTTGATTGATTGAGAGGTTTTGTGTAAAACTTTAAAGTGAATTGAGTGACCCTCTATTGTAATCTTTTGTACATGAATTAGTGAAAGGATTTTTGAAATCCTTAACTAGATAACTTAAAGTAGTGGATTATGTTTATTTTGGATAAACTGAACTATTATAAATAATTGTGTTCATTTTTTAATTCTGCAGTTTATTTGAACACATTATTACACACACAAATTGTACACAAAGTGTTTGATATTTGTTGTCTGAGAAGTCATTATTTGAATTATATTGCAAAAATAAGATAAAAATCTAATTCACACCCCTCTTAGGTTTTTCAAAACTTTATTGATATGCATAAATTAGGGACATATGAGAAAATTCCCATTAGTTACCTTATAGGGTAAAAAGTGCTAAATGCCCCTCAATTTTGAAAAATTTTGATTTTTGTCCTCAAACTATTTTTTGTTAAAATTTTCCCTCCAACATCTAAAGTTTCTCGATGGATACCCTTCTGTCCAAGTTTTGACACATGACTTTCTCATTGACTTCCATTTCTTCAATAGTGTCGTCAATCGCTATCTAGCACAGATGCCCATCATCATCCGACCATAGACAAAAGTCACCGACCATCTCCTTCCAATCATTGTCGCCCGTCACCAACCACCTCTTTATTCTCCTTTATTCAAATAAATGAATTTTAAGTTACTAATTTGAAATTTTTTTCATTTTTCTTCATTTTCCTTTGTTTCTTCCTCTTTCTCCCACCATTATCGACCACCGCCCACTATGGAAGAGCATCCATCAAGAATTATTTAAAGTTGGAAGACAAGATTTTGACAATAAACAGTTGTATGATGAAAATAAGATTTTTTTTTTTTTGCAATTTGAGGGGCATATGACTCTTTTTACCCTGCCTTTTATGAATAAAAAACTGTATGATATGATACCGAAAAGAAATGAAAGGGAAACTATCTTTGTAAGATAGTGAAGAAGTATAAAATTAAAGAGAGTCTGTAATTATAAGTAATTAGCTTAGCTAATTTCATTAGCAAAATGGTTTTATAATTATGGGATTAATGTATTATTGAGTAGATTAATAAATTCTATTTTGTAAACTTTTAAATAAAAATTATGGTTATTTTAAAAGTTTGAAATTTTACTTGAAAACATAGGGGGAAAAATAAAATCAAGTGAGAGAGTACTATATATTTAGGAAACAATGCGTTACAGCCGCGGCAAAGATCAAGACTTAGTTAACTAGTCAACATTTCCATGATTTTAAAGAAGAAAAGGATTCCTCCAAAAAAAAAAAAAAAAAAAGTAAAGGATAGACAGCCAATCACAAAGCGACGAACAGATTGAAGAGATGAAAATTGTACCACAAGACACAGCCATCTCCTTCGTTTTATGCCTAAGGTTTCGTGTCTTTTTATAAGATCTAGGACAAAAGAATCTTGTGGTATGAACATTTGCTAGACACACTAAACAGAAAGCTCTAATACTCCAAGAAGATCGATGTCCAGTTCGATTGACGAAAAGCTAGCGGACCTGTCAAAAACATCAAATAATCAATTCATATTTAGAGTTCATCCAGGACTGAGAAAGCACAATGAAGAGGCCTATGAACCAGAAATTATCTCTATTGGACCTTATCACCATGGCAAAGAGAACTTGAAGAAGATGGAAAAGTATAAGCACAAATACTTGCAAGGGATTCTCAGTAGACAAAGAGAAGCAAGTGCACAGAGATACATTGCAGCCTTAAGGGAAGAAGAAAAAAGAGCTCGAGACTGTTATGCAGAACAAGTCTTGTTGAGTCCAGATGCTTTCGTGGAAATGATGCTCCTTGATGGTTGCTTTATCATTGAGTTCCTGCGAAAAGGATACGGTATTGTTTCGAAAGATGATGACCCTATTTTCTCAATGGAATGGAACTTTCCAGTGTTGTGCAGAGACATGCTCTTGTTTGAAAATCAGCTTCCTTTCTTTATACTTGAAAAATTGTTTGACATGACTAAGATTGAAGAGGATGGAGACTCGCTGAAAGATTTATCAATTTCCTGTCTATGGCATTGTTTAGTGCCTCAAGATTTTTCCTCTTTCTCCTGGAACATCAAGCTGCCCGACAATGGGACCTTTCACCTTCTCTGGCTCATGCATGAAATCTGGTGTTCCTCATTTGTTGAAGCAAGGGATACTCAAAGTCAAGAGGAAGGAGGAGGACATCAAAGATGCTTTATACAGTTCTGTAACAGAATAGAGCAAGTTGATGATAAGGATCTAATGCATTTTACAAAAAGTGTTCGTGAGCTAAAAAAAGACTACGGGATTAAGTTTCAGACGCCAAACCAAAGTAGTTCATGGCTTGATATTAAGTTCGAAAATGGGATAATGCGAATCCCAATTTTGACTGTTCAAGACACCACAGAATCTATTCTCAGAAACCTAATAGCCCATGAACAATACACGTCTTTTAATCTTCCTAGGGGGCGTGTGATCACTGACTACACAGTCTTCATAGATAGCCTCATCAATTCGTCAGAGGATGTCCAAATATTGTGCCACGAGAAAATCGTCACAAATTATTTAGGCAGTGATGAAATGGTCGCAAACATTTTCAACAAGATTGGTAACGGTGTTGTCCAAAATTCTGAAGAGTTCTCTTACAGGAGAATAGTTCGGGATGTGAAGAAGCACTGCAGTAGACGACGGCATAGATGGATTGCAGAACTAAAGAAAAAATATTTTCGCAATCCATGGGCCATCGTTTCGTTTCTGGCTGCCATTCTCCTGCTCCTGCTTACTTTCTTGCAGACTATATTTGCCATTCTTCAGGTGGTTAAGGAAACCAAGGTAACCTGTAACTGTAACTGTAAAATATAGTAGTTTCTCTTTGTGATATTAATAATCTTATTGCGTATGAGATATGTACTTCAAATAAATCAGTGGAGAGGAATAAATGCCATAATTAGTTATTGTACGGAATTTTCCTTTCTCCCTTTACTCTCTTCTCCTCCCGTATCCCTGCAACTTTCACAGTCCCTCTTTCTGCTTACATCTTTTCCGGCCAAGAAAGAACCAGAGCTCTACTCTTGGTCACATATGTTTTCTTCATCTGTTTTTGTTGTTTCTACACCCTCTTTTGTCCACAAACCATGGAAATTTCTTATTTTTTTGTATTTTTGTTCACAATCTTCGAATCTTTGGCATGTTTTATCTCGAATCTTTATAGATTCCTTTCTTCTTTTTCATTTTCAAGAAGATTTCTTTATACCTAGATTAGATCTCGACCTTTCTTTCGATTTTCATTTCAATCTCCAAGGCTACTGATTTTCCCAGAGTCTTTTTTATTAATTGTTGACGGAGAAGTGAAGCAGATCCTTTTAACCACTGAGATTGGAGGCCATGACAATGGTACAGAGAAAAAAGTTAGATTGTGTTTGTTTTCTTTATTTGTATTATGTTTTACATTCTAGTTCTAAAGCATAGTTATTTTCTATCATCATAGGAGATAATTCCCGTTCATTTTACTATTTGTATAATTTGTTTTCTAAGTTTCATATTATATATAAAAAAAGTACTTCAAATAATAAATCTTGAAAAGCAGAAGCCTTCTTTTTTTTCTTTTTTTTTTTGTGTTGTAATTCCTAATGAAGGGAGCTGTGTTCTTCACGCCCCCCCCCCCCCCCAATTTTTTGGCACGCTAATTCTTCTCAGTTACTGATTTCTTACAATGCCAGCATGTAGATGATGGTACGGTGTTGAGGGTAGTGAAGGTTTTCTAATTTTTAAAGTAGTATTATGAATTTAATTCTAATACGGAAAACAATGATAAAAAATCATTTTCTTAAAATTACACTATTCAACTTTAGTTTCAATAATGCAATATTTACATTACTTTTAAACAAAATACTCCAATTAATAAATACAGTTTCTTGAAATTTAAAAATTTTAAAAATGCACAAAAACACCCTCTCTCCTCCTTTCACTATCATCACATTCTTTCCCCGGTCCCCCATCCCACTCTCCCCCCAACCCACTCTCGTTCTCACTCTCTCTCCCTCTTTTTTTTCTTTCTTTTATAACACTAAAAAAAACACTGAAAAAAAAATATTTTTATCAATGGAATGGTTTCCATTAGTAATTTCTATGCATTACCGCAACAAAAATTATCAATGAATTACTGACTCAAACATTTTCGTTGGTATTTTTTATCCTTTATCGACGGATTACTGATGTCTTGTTTTCCATTGATAATTCCAGTGTAATACCGATGCCTTTTTATTTTCAATTTATTTTTAAAAGAAAAAAAATTCCCTTGTGAATAGCGATTTAATTAAACAAAAATATCAATGACTTAGCGAGAGAATAGCATGGGAATAATGGAAGAAAATATTTTATTTTTGTTTTACATAAATTGTTATTCTTTTGTGAATTGCAATTTTTTGTAATGTTATACACGTACACTACATATGAAATTTGTATATATATTTTATATCATATATATATATATATATATTATTAGTGTTATCAATATTATTATGTGTCAATTTTTTTTATTATTATGTGTTACTTTTATTAAGTTTACTATTATTGTTGTAGTAGTTGTTATTATTATTATTATTATTATTGTGGAAATGTGTTGTGTATAAATATAAAAATTGTGCAAATATAAACAAAGTAGTTATTTGGTTTGGCGTCACAACACTTCAATCAACAACGGCAAGTTATAGGGTTCAAATCCTAACTATGGTATATGAAAAACCTAAGAGGATGGGTGAATTAGGTTTTATCCGATTTTTCTTTACCTAATTAAATCAATACATTCTAAGACAACAAATACCAAACACTTGGTACTCAAACAGTGTATCCATTACATTGAGTTATCTACTCAATGATTTCACAAGATCTTTCACTAATTTAGCACAAGAGATTACAAAAGAGTCTCACCCAATTCGCCTTAGAGTTTTACAACACAAACCTTTTACCCAATCAAGTTTCACCAAACTCCTTGAGTTTTACAACACAACATTTATTATACACTTATCTCTAATACAACAATTAATGAAATATATACACTAAAGATAATCAAAATTATCTATAATTCAATGCTCACTCTAACCCTCAGATTGTTAAGCTTAATGCAACCTTGAATGAAACTTACAATATGAGAATAAGAAGAGTTTGATATAGATATCACCTTTAGTTGTGAAGATATATCAATCCTTGTACAAAGACCTCTTTGAGTAACATGTTCCTCTAGATTGCTCAAGAACACCAATGATTTAGTAAAAACCCTTCTTGGATAATTTTCACAATATAAATGTTATGAAAGGGTTTGAAAATGTTTCTAAGATATTCTATATTGAATAAGAATCAGATTTTTTCTCAAAAAGTCATGGTTCTAAGTTTTTCAAACAAATGAGTATTTATATGTATGTTCCAACGGTCATAAAAATGACTGTTTTGAATCTCACTCATGAGACTTGAGGTCTACCGCATCTCAGATTGGTCGTCCGCACCATTATTTGTACCAGAGAGCTCTGGACATTCTGCAGACGATGGACTGAATAGTCTGGTCGACCACATGATCTGGGGTCGATCGCACATGCAGTCAGGTCGACCGCACATGCATCAAAACCATGCAATACAATATTTCAATCCACTCTTAGAGTTGTGGAATTTCTTTTATAAAATTTGTAAGCATATACATATATTTTGAAAACCATTTCAAATACCCAAGTCATGTTTTATCTTTATAAAGTGCATTTTGAAAAATATTTTACTTTTATTGAGCAATCTATAGAATTTATTAGAGATATCTAAGTGATATCAATATTTAACACTAAACTTCAAGATCCTATCTAATCCAAAAAACTTTTATCTTCAACTCTTTATAACATACGATCTTTCCTAAAGACTTGAAACTTCGATCTTGCAGGTATTAGACATATGAATCCTAAAAACCAACACTTATATAATTAAGATATTAATCATCATCAATGTTTGTCATTAATCAAAATTAAGAGATTAAAAGTTTTAGAGTTTTCAATATAATTACTCTCAAATTAGGAATTAGGCTTACGATTTGGTTTGGCCCCGATTTACGGGTCTCATCAGGTTGGGTCGAGTTCAAATACGGTCCAAAATAAAATTTGTCAATAAAAAAATATACAATTTTTTTCTGATAGAAAAATAACAAGGGAAAAAAAATCGGTAATTACCGAAAGTTCAACCAAATTCGTCATTGATTTTTGTAGTGTAATCTAGGTTTCGAGATTAAACTAACTAGTCATATTCCCTTGAACACCGGTCCCAATAGACAAAGAATGTAAATTCACGAAATATGCTTAAGCTAGGCAGAGTCTAAAAGAGAATTCCTTGAAAAAAGAAAAAAGAGGGAGAGATAGAGTGAGAATGGAGAAAAACATGTTTCTTCTTTACATTCCATATACCCCTTCTCCTTTTGTTGCTTTCCGTCTTTCTTGTCTCCTTGTCTTGCTTTAGCTTTCTTTCCTTTACTTTCTCTTTTCTTATCTTTTGTTTCCTTTTTTTTCCTCATGACTGATTTTCTCATGGGTATCTAATTAGAGGCGAATTTGTTTG
Source organism: Apocynum venetum (assembly GCA_019593545.1). Taxonomy (NCBI): domain Eukaryota; kingdom Viridiplantae; phylum Streptophyta; class Magnoliopsida; order Gentianales; family Apocynaceae; genus Apocynum; species Apocynum venetum. Next base: position 3,958,336 of record SRSM01000326.1, on the reverse strand, counting down.
TAGGCATAATTTAGTGCCGTAACTTTCCGATAGCATTTGTAGGTCTATTCTCTATACGCTTATGTAGTAGAAATTAACAGAAAAATAAAAGAAACACAACACAACAATTAATTAAGATGCCAACTACCAACTTGAGAAAAATCCATTCCATACTGGGGCGAGCAAAGAATGCTTTCTCTTTGGCGCGATGACGGGTTAATCTTGATCATAAATGCAATTACTGGTCGGATCGGATCATCATCAAACAACCATCGATTTCGTCCTCTTTACCCATCTTCAACCTTCATATTCACAGGAATTATCTATCTTTGTGATTGTATCATAAATAGAGCATCCATCTTTGCCAAAGTTTTTGAAGAGACCCTCTCGCAAAGTTGTAAGTCGTTGCCTTTGTTCTTTGAACTTGGGAACATTTTGCCCTAACTGAGAGGTGAGTTTGAATTGGCAAAATCAGTCAACAAGCCTTGACTCCTTAGAATTAACCCCCAATAGACAACCAAAAATGCTAAAGGGAAAAATTTACGAGACCTAAATTTAAAATAAAAAAAACAAAAATCGGACGTATCTCGCCAATAATACAAAGTCAGGGACGAAATTCACCAATTTGCCTATCACTAAGTTAAAATCTCTATAAGTTTCTAAATAATAAAGCTCTCTGATTCTTCTTTTGAATACATATGATCCAATAATCAAGACTTAGTCCTATCTAATGACAAAAGTGCCTCCGATATAGTAGACGAATGAAATCAAATATTCATCTCAAATCAAGTATATTATACCTTGTTCAATATGAAGAGGAAAGCTTGATCTTTGTACAATTGATCCACTATGATGAAGAAGCTGAAATCTTGAATTTTGTTTTTAGGAGGAAGTTCTTTTTATCTCCCAAGTATCTCCGATGTTCACTTCAGTGCTTCAAATTCTTGAGGGCAGTGCCTGCTTATAGTTAAAACACCCGTAGCTTTTCGATTATTTAGTTGTTAGTTATCTTAGCAAAACAAATATTTCTTTCGTCTCATTTCAATTGTTCAATTAAAATTTGCACTAGAATTAATTCTTCTTTTCAATTGTTCAATTTTTAAGGAATTTTAAAATGAAGCAATTAAAAAAAACATATTTTAAAATTACTTGGTTTGGAAGTTTAGACAAATGAGAAGCTATAGATGTGTAAAAAATGATATCCTAATAATTACATATTTTGTGAAATAGTAAAAGTTTCCTAATATGATAATAGAGAAAAATAAAAACCAAGGAAGAAAGAGAAAATGATAAAATTTATCAAGATTCAATTGTTCAATTTGGAAAAAATACCTATTTATATGGGTTTTAAATGAGGGATTTTAGGGGTTTAAAATGCATTGTTAAAAATCCAAGGATTTTATAAAACCTATTAACTAAATTACCAGTACAAAGATTTTATTATTTAGACTTTTGAGAATGTGGATTAAAATCAAAACTCTCCTCGAAATCCTTTACCCACAAGCACACATGTAATGTTCTCCTAACAACATTATTATTGGCCAAGATGGGATTAAGGATAGGAATTTGTTTATGAGATTCACTCCTTATATTAGAGTGTTCAATTTCTTCAAGGGCTTTAGTTCTTTCCAAATTCACAGCCAGATTTGATGGTTGTGGATCCTTTGGCATACGTCTGATTTGCTTAAAACTATGAAGGACCATAAAAATATAAGCTTTTGACTTTATTACCAAAGGAAAAAGGCTACAAAAATAAAAAAGAAAACTATTAGAAAAATCAATCTAAGAATTTAGGGCAACTCCCTGACAACGGTGTCAAAATTTGACGAGAATCTCCAAACTCTTTCCAAACTGATCATTACAGTATCAAATTGATATATTTCCAAACTCACAACTATGTAGAAGTGGTAAGTGAGGGTCACCGTACAGAATTGTAAATTCTTTGAATAAGAAATCTAATTAGATTTTTGGATTGAAAACAATTTAAAAGATAAAAAGCTTTAAAGAGATTACAACAAAACACTTTTGAAAATATATGATAAAAATGTGTTAGTAAGGAATATATATTCAATTTAGTTAATATGAGATCTATCATTGATAAAAATACTTAATTGACTTAGAATTCGCGTGGTGTAGCAAATTCTTATTCAAATGAAAACAATTTAATTCCGTGCAGCACAACAAATTAACCACTAACTTAATTAACAACTTTACTAATTGCCTGAATAAAATTTTTAATCAAGTTGCATAAATAATTAGTGTAACATGAACACAAATCTCATAAAATGAATAGTCAATTACTATCATGCAATTTGTTTCAAATAATTTCTCATTAATTAATTAAACTAAATTTAAATCAATTAATAGATACTACTATATAAAATTAAATATTCGGTTCTCAATTCCTAATTAGTCAACCATGTAAATTAATTAAGATGACTAATCGTAATTGAATACAATAGAATAAAATATGAAATTGTTTAAAATACTCAACATTTATATAAAATATCAATCAAAGACTAAACTAAATACATGAATTGATCTTTCCGATCTAAGATCAATTCTTGAAAATATAAATTTAAAAGATATATATATAAAGGGTAGATCTTAATCTATGATGAAAACTATCTCAAAATCTCATAAATACTCAACTTAATACATATCCTTGCAAATTAAGAATTTATTCACCATTTATAGATACAAACATTAAAGAAAGAATAAATGATAAAGAAAAACTCATTCAATCGAATAATTAAAATCTGAACAACTCCACTTTCTTGATCATCTTCAATGCTACAACAAAATGTTTACAAGTGGTTTCTTAGAAGCTAAGAGATTCTACGGAGGCTATGGTTAGGAAAACTATAATAAAATAGTCTATTTATATATATATATATATATAACGTCCGACAGCTGCCCCTATCCACCGAAGTAGGTTGTCTCATCCTATAGAAGTATCATGAAATAGAAACAAAAGAAAAGTCAGAATTTGTTATCAATAGTACCGGAAACGAGCCTCCTCTGCTCGATCGGGTTGTGGGCCAAAAAGCCCGAAATTTACACGGGCCTCTATTATGGTAGCTTAGTCTAAGCCACTACAGGCACGTCCAAGCGGGTGAGCTAAGGATTTTTATACTTCAAAATTTTAAAAAAGAAACAAAAAACAATTAAAATTTAATGAAAGATATCAAGATAATAATTAAATTATTTTAAAAGACAACAAAACTAACAATTTCTCCTACCAAATACCAACAGCAAGTCTATAATCTTCATCTTCTTTTTCTTTATTGAATTATCAATAAAAATATTTGAATCTATCAAAAAAAAATTTACATAATTAATTAATTAGTTATCATCGTTATCATTTATAATGAAAATTAAAATAAGTAATAAGTCTATAAAGAAAATTTAAAAATAAATAATAAAATAAATCAATTCAACTTGTATAATGATTCTAAATATTAAATATAAAAGTGATTTAAAAATATAGTTTAGGAACTAAATTAACTATATTTTCTTGAAGAAATTATGTAAGAGGAATAATGTTGTTACTAAAATTTATTAAGAAGTAGTAAAAGAATAACAAAATAGAGGTAAATTTTTCAAGAAAAGCTTAAATATTTTTTATTTTTAAAAAAAAAAGTTTTTACTTAATGTAAATAAAATAAAATAAAATAAAAAATCAAAGTATATGGGTCCGCTGGCCAAAACAGGTCGGGCCAATTTAGTATATGGGCCTAAAGCCTGCCCATATTCCCATCTCTAGTTATCTACCAATAAATTCAAATTTACACAATACTCGTTGGCAACTTTCTTCGTGCTGTGGAATTAATCAAAGAGTGTTTGCTCAATGAATAGTTATAGCCATTCCTTGTTTTATTGTTCCTTAAATTATTAAGGGAGTTCCCCATACTTTTTTATGCTCATTTGAAGAACATCACTTTTACAAAACAAAAAAGCTGAAGAAAGTTGCATTGTCAAGACATAATTTAATAATGATGGCGTGCCCACTATCTCTAACACCTTTCAACCAATTCGAATATCAGTTTCCATCGGCTCTGAATATGCATCACTAAATGATTAGCACCTATTGCAGTTTTAAAGCTACCACCCCCAAGAAGACTGTAGCCTTCAACATCAGTCATAATCATTGCACCTTTTATTTCTCCGGGTAATGCTTGTGCTACAGATGGCGACCAAAGATAAAAGGCATAAGTTAAATGTTAATTATACAATATTACAAGCTTTAGACAACAGTTCATTCGCAACGATATCAGTTCCAAAAATATTGAGTCTTTCTTCTTACAGTAAGCAAATTGGTGAATTTAACACATAAATTATGTAGGTCTGATGAATAAAATATCTAATATTTAATTTTAATTTTAAAACATTCAAACTATTTTACTTTACTGAAATACTTTCGTCAATAATATCGTTAAATGATAGTCTGTCTTAAAATTTATCAAGGGAATTTTCATCTATCCTTTTTCACTTCCGCCTTCTTAAAATTTATCACAGGAAAGCTTGGAGGGCTGTTCTGGTTGTGGGCAGCTCAGCAGCCACCTCCGACCACTATAGCCGCTGACGTTGTTGAAATGGAAGTCAAGAAGGCCTCACTACTTACTTCTACCACTAGAAAGATCTCAAGAACGATTTCAAGAACCAAGAGTGGTGGTGGGTATGGGTCAATTATTCTTAAAAGTACCAATTTGGCCGACCAATAGGTCGTGGAAGCTTTGTAAAAGTCTACCATGGCCATTCTTTGGAAGATCAGAACAATGTTGTTGTGAAAGTGATTGACAAAACCTCGACCCTCAATGGTGGCCTGATGGAGCAATTGTTAATCCGGGAAGCATCCGCCATGCGTGGCCTCAATGACCACCCCAATATCCTCAAGCTCCACGAAGTTATGGCTACAAAATCCAAAATCTACCTTGTTATGGAATTGGCACCATGCGGTGAGCTTTCTCTAAGCTTCAACAATGAGGCCAGTTCTCGGAAACCGTCACCCGGGGCTACTTTTGCCGACTCGTCTCAACCCTCCAATTCTACAGCCAAAACGGGGTAACTCACCGGGATATCAAGCCTCAGAACCTCCTCATTCGGCCTCTCCACCTTGCCTGAATAACTGGAAACTGGCTTCTTCACACTGCTTGTGGAACTCTAGTGTACACTGCTCCCGAGGTGGTATAATGCAAAGAGTGGTCAACAAGCACTATCTTGTTTCCAATAGGACCGGTTATAGCAAAACCTTTCATTTCTCCTTTAGGGTTGACAATCACACAAGAATTATCTTCGAAGTACATGTAAACACCATCTTTTCGACTCCAGGGCTTGCGCTGGCTAACAATGACAGTCTGCATCACTTTCTTTCTCAAATCAGGCTTCCCCTTTTTCATAGTGTCCATCACCATATCACACACAAAAGCTGATGAAAGATGATTCAATCGACCTTTGATACCCTTCACTGAAATAATATAAAGAATCTTGTTTATAGTGTTATCGGCGCAGTTCATCGTCGCCGCCACTGATAAACCAAATGACATTCTTAGCTTGTTCCCTGTTGTCCTTCCTCATCCTCGCTTCGACATATTTTGGATGGAACAAAAGCAGGGGTTGGGTTAATTTGGGTTTGAAAGGAACAAAAATGGTGTGACGAATTATTGCCCCTCTTGGTTAAAGAAAATTTTAAAAAATTGACCACGTCGGAGAAGTTCTTTTTCAATCAAAAGGGATCTTCTCAATAGATCGAAAAAATATTGGGGATCTCAAAAGCCAAAAAAAAAAAAAGGGATTTACCTCTCCAATCGAAAAAAGTTCTAGGACTAAATTGGTCAATTTGCCTAAAAATTAATATAAGTGTTTTAGGTAATAACCTTCACTTGAGTGCTTAAGTGATAGTTCAAAAGATCATTGATCTTGATTTTTTATTTTTTATTTGAAAGAACAAACCCTGGAAATTAGAAAAGAAAAAAAGAAGAAGAAGAAAGCTAATTACTTTTGTGCTTAAAAAAAAAATTGTTCAGTTTGATAACTTTTTATTGGAAGGTGTAAAGTCTTATATCAAATAATGCTAACTTTTATCTAACATGAATTATCAATGTTTTGTTTTATTTTTTATTTTTAAAAAACGACATGTTCTTTCTTCTTTATTCCCTTTTTCATAAAATAAACATGTATTTGATAAGTGAAGGGGGGATTTGTAGTAGCATGTCAATAATCTAAGCATACAATGAATTTGGATAAGTTGGTGAGATTTGGAAATATTCCTTACCGAGAATAGTTCTGAATTTGGTTTTAACTATAAAAAGCAATCATTCAGTAGATGATTAATTATAAAGAAGTTTATCTGATTGCATACCTTTCAACTATGTAATAATTATATTACTAAACATTTATCACTGAATTTACAAGAAAATCAATTGTATACAAAGGGGGGAAAATATTGTACTGCATTTGTCCTAAAATATAAATTATTAGAAGACTTTTGACACATACCAAGAAAACATTTTTCTTACTAAATTATTCTTATTTATTATGTATTAGAAATAAGAAATAAAAAAATATAAAGACTTTGTTTTGAAAATAAGAAAGATATGATATAAGATATAAAAATAAATAAGAATTATATTGAAAATTAATAATAAAATATTTATAAAATTTCATAAAATAAATTATAATTTATAAATAAAAAAAAAGAAACCCACCCACCTGCATTTCAAAAGAAGAAAAATCATATAGCTAGTTAAATTTTTAAAGGGATGGACGGATTGAGCATTAAGAATATTCCACCAAACAGACAATCGCAACACCAGCCACAGGCACAGGGACTCGGCAACGGAGGCGGTCCTCCCCATTTCGGACCCATCTCTAATATATTTTTTCTCTCTATATAAATATCTTCTTCTTTTCTTTTTCTTTTCTTTTTTTTTTCTCTCTTCGTTTGCTTAACTTTCTAAGCCAAATGATTTTCCAATGTACGACCTTTCAAAGTCCATTGGCCGTGCCATTTTATATACTATTTTAGAGGATGAATCATAGAACTTTTACACAAAATATATCATTTTTAAATTATATGCTCGGTCATAACCCCTTATCTGAAAGAATGTCTTCTCCATCGTTGCCAAATACGGACCTCATCTAAAAATAAAAATGATGCTACGTTATTTGTAAAAAAAAAATGACCTCAAAAATTTGGGACTGAAGAGGACTCCACCATTTCCATTGATGAAGGTGAGATTTGTGAGACAAGGATCAAGTGGCATTTTTTTGGCCAAAAAAATTACGAACACGCTATGATTGGTTAAAAAGAGGTAGAAAGAAACAAATATTTATACATCAGTTATTTCTAGCTTTGAGTGCTAAATATTTAATTCATCATTCATTTTCCTTCCATTTTTTTATGCCATCCAAGCATGGCTCAATGAAAGAGAATAATGTATTTTTTTTCTTCTTCTATGATGGTTTCACTAGCTTGGCCAGAAAAATGCCACGTGATTTTTGTCTCATAAATCTCACCTCCGTCAATGGAAATGGGAGAGCCCTCTTCACTCCCAAAGGTTCGTCTTTTCTTGACAATGGAGATACATGTCGAGCGTATTTTCACATTGCGAACTATAATTGAACATATATAGTATATTTTGTGTAAAAGCTGATGAGTCATATATGTCCTCTTTGACTAGTAAGTGAAAAACTCAAACATGGACAGATGTCTATTGACTTTTGATGTACTATATATGAAGGTCTACTTTTAATTTGACATAAAATTTAATGACATGATTAATTTGATTATAAACTAATTATCAAATTGTCCCATTATTAATGTGTTTGCGCTGAGAATGTATGTTATTAGGAAATGATCTTTGCATTATTATATGTTGGCTGAATTGTATAATTTTATATGAAAATATGTTTATTTTATTTTTAAAAAGTACGCATTTATTTTAAACATCTTAAAATGGAAACATGAAAATTCAAATATGAATGGCAATAATAGATAAGCTTGTAATTTTGAGCGTAAAAACATAAAAATTACCTCTATTTCGTCATCACAGGCAATCTGATATGTCTCGTCGACATTCATTCCTTCAACTGATGGAGCAAAATTTGGTTCAAGAAAGAAAGGTATGGCTAGAATGGTAAAAAGAGTTGTTGTGCAGTTGTAATGCAGTGAAACAGCCTTTAGCAACTCCAACTTAAAATCACTAAATAGATATCTTTGATTTTACAACTAAGAATACCAAATTATTAATAATGCCTTTGTTTATGCTCCGCCAGAAGAAGTGCTTTCGCAAAATTGCCAGCCTGAAAAAGAAAAGAAAAGAATTCGACAATAACAACTGCAAATTCAGGTTTTCCAAAAAACACTGTAAATTCAATTCCCAAATTACTAGCTAGCTGACACAATCAAACCCTTAATTTACTAAATTAAAGTACGCATTTTTCACCAAAGAAAGATCAAATCCATGCAACACTGACACATATCAATTCAGTCTACACAAAACTTCATCAGAAATGTTTAACAAACAAATTGTACTCCACAGTGGCATCTCCAGACTTAATATCAAATATATAACTATGAGCCAATGCATATCCACGAGCAAATCGAAACATCCCAGTTCCACCTATCACCGGAATTTCTCGAACATCATCAAGAACATGATTTCTCCCAAGAAGAGTAATTGAACTTCCATTGTACTCCCCTTGAGTGAAAACAAAATTCATAACCATCAACAACGCAAGATCGTTTTGTGCTGCAATGGAATACATCCCTTGTGCTCTCCCAACGATTTTTGAGTTCCGGTCTGGCCCTTGAGTTAACGCATCGTCGAATATCGATGTCGTCCCGAAACCGTACGGATCAGCCCCGATTACTTTTACGGCCGTTGGATGCTTTCCACTGACGATGTCCTGGAAGTAGAAATGAAGATGAGATGTTTTCTCTATTTGCTTCACTGATACATCCTCGGAGTAGAATGTTTGATGAGAGAATATGGAGATGAAATTTGATGTGATGTAGAAGATGAAGAGAGTGAGGTTTAGCAGGGAAGCCATTACCCTTGAGCACTCATAAAATCCAATAGTGAATGAATATATATTGTTTTTCTTTTTTTTGGTATAGGCAAGAACTACTAAGTACTAGTTTCTAGGAAAAGGTTGCTCTCTTTTTTCTTTTTTTTTTCTTTACAGTACTCTATGAAGCCTCCAGGGGCACAGACGAGTTGGTAAGTGGCAAGGTGATAGGGGTGGAAACACTCCGACGTTGCGGGTTCGAACCTGTGTGGTGGCAGTTCCTTGCTGAAATATTGCATGGACTGTTGCTAGGTTCGTATCTCGTTGGTCCTCTCCCTTGCAGGGCTGCCACTCGTGCATATCCCTCGATTTACAACCACCTGGCTAAGAGGCCTCTAGTACATGTGGAGGTTCGCCTTCGGGACTTCCCCTTATCAAAGTACTCTATGAAAATTGAAAAGTTTGCTTTTGTTTGAAGGGGTGGTTAGCATCTAGCTGCAGAAAAGTAAAAAGTAAAGCATTAAAATAGTGGAATGCCGGCAGGGGAAGCACTAACGGACATCTTCGTTAGAGAGTCCTTCGCTCTCGGGTAAGTATTCTTGACTAAAACAAGGACCAAAATGAAGCGCAACTGAGCTTCCCATTAACACAATGGATTTTTTTTTTTTTTTTTTTTTTATGACTTGAAAACCCTTCAGCCGCTACTTTATTGCGTGCACTAAGTAAACCTTCTGCCTTGGGCAACAGTCTCAAACTCCACAAAGCTGTTGATAAGTCACTCCAGCCTAAGTCTCAGTGTAATATACTGGTGTCCCAAAAATTGTTTAAATTCAAGACTAATAGGTAGAGTGTGCACGATCAGATCACTTATTTGTTAGTTTGGTCAACTCAAGGAACAACACAATGGAATATGCTTGTGCTATAAATATATAAATCATAAATATATTTTACTTTCTATTATACTCTTATTTATTTTATTTATTTTATGTTTTCTTAAAAACAATGAATATTTCTTCTCTATTTCTCACTCTCTTTCAATAAAGTAATGATGAATTTGAAAATAATATACATAATAACTCTTAAAAATAATAAAATATATTATAATTATGTATAAAATAGTTTGTTTGATGTATCTTATAAAAAGGGATGAAGAGAGTATTTTATTTGGATTGCAAATAGTGAAAAAAAAATTCTGACTCCAGTTCTCTATCTGTTTTTATTGCCAAATGAATAAACACTAAGACAACTAAAAATATTTCTTTTTTTTGAGGACAAAATAAATGAATCTTTTACTGGGTGTTTGTTTGTGCATTTGCAGGTTTGTATTTGATAAGGAATACTGGAATCTGTTAAGCACTTGAGAAGCATTTTTTACCACTTCTATAACTTTTCTATCTTAGAATTATATTTCCTTATTGTACATTAAACATACAAAGAGTATATTTTAACTAAAATGTTGACGTAAGAAGTGATCAAGATGATTTGAAGAAACTGAAGCTAAGGGTTTCACATTCTCCAAATTAGTGAAGTGGGATCCTGAGTTAAATTGAAAATTTTCAAACTTGGATTCCCAATCTGTCGCCATCTCACCTAATAAAAGAAATGTGTCTCTTAGTCATGTCTTCTTCTGCTTTTCCCACGCTACGATCCACCTCTTCTTGACTGCTCCCACCTCACCCCAGCAATTGATATCCCTCAATCATATTCTCTCCCTATCTTTTGGGCACGCTGATTCGTCTAATTCACTGATTGCTTACAATGCCACTATGCCATCATGGTGGTATCATATGGGGTTGATGTTAGTGGTTATAAGTTTAACATCGTCGCCACCATGTTTGTCCTTCTAGTTTTTTTAGACCTTTTAGGTTCTTTTAAGTTTAAAATTCTTGCCATGTTAGTTCCTCCCACTAAAAAGTCACTGGAATCTATCCGAGCAAGTGACATCCACCTGAGGAATTTTTAAGGACAAAATTATCAAATGACAGTGATAATACACCAATTTAGATCCTTAAGTTTAAAATCTTAATTGTTGTCTCTTAAGTTTGCTTTTTTTTTTTTTCGTTTTTGTAGCTAACCATCACCAATAAAAGAAATTTATGCTGTAATTCATAAAAGCGTATTAAGAAAAATAATTCATTTATTTATCAAAATTTCCTGTTATTTGAAATCATTTGGACCCAACTAATCCAGGGTTTGGCTTGAGGATAGCGTGCAAAGTCACGACTCTTACTTAGAAATGAAGGTGTAACCCATAGCTTCTTTTACATAATGCCTCGATCAGAATTTAGACTTTTGACCTACTTAGATATAACAAGTCTCTTTGCTCCAAACTACCAAGTTAATTGAGGTGCCAAGTCTTTCCATAGAAATAATATCTCACTTACCAACATGCTATCAGATCACAAAGACCACAAAAGAATGGCGCAGGAGGAGGAGGCTCCCATCCTGGTGGCCCTCTAAATATAGGTCCACCCAGTCCCATGTTTTCACAGGCTGAAACCACCCCTATGAAGAACATTTCTAAGGTTTATATTTGGAGTTTACAAGTGAAAGAGTGAAACTCAAAAGTCAGTTGCACCTATTGGAGTAGGAGAATTTGTCAAGTTGGATTGAAGAGTTGCATGGAGAAGCGACTGCATCATTGGAAAATTGGTGTAGTCCACAATTTTTTTTAATTTTTTTTTATAGAATTTGAATGATTTATGGGACTTTGTATTAAAATTATTAATGAAATATGAATGCATGGAATGATAATCCTACTAAAAGTGGTGAGTTTGCGACCATGAGAAAGGCATGAGCGCGATGTTCTAAGTATGCAGTACAATGAGACACACTGCCTTCTTCAACAAAGCCAAATAGTTTCAAGGTGTAGCAATCGTAATCTCTTTCCTCTATGTGATATATTTTTATCAAAACATTACCAGAGAATAAATGATAATATTTCTTTAGTTGACAGAAATGAATTGTCCATTTTGTAAAGAAATAAATAAAAAGAATATGAAAAACAAATTGAAATTTTTTAACACGATTCACCTCTCTCTCTCTATATATATATATATACAAACTCTAAATATAAATAGATACATAAACATATATATAAATATATCTTATCATTTTTATTTTTTCATCATTACTTTACCATTTTATCCTTTTTCATATGATTCAACGCAATTTGAAAATATGATGCATTTCCTCTAAGACAAGAGGAAAAGTTGTGATTTGAAGAAATGAGCCAAAAAATTCAAATAGCAAAGCCTTCTTCAATTGTTAATGAGACACACTGGCAGTGACAAATCTAGAAAAATTTTAGAATGGTTTTCATATATAAAGAAAAACAAAAAATAATTTTAGTGGGTTGTATAAACGACAAAAAAAAAAATAAAAAACTTCTCCCTAATAGCTCCCTAAATTTTTAAAAAAGTGGAAACCAAGCACCCCACTCCTCACCACATACATCCGCCTCTCCTCACCTGAAAGATCTCCCTCTCACACTGCCTTCTTCGACAAAGCCAAATAGGTTAAGTGATTCTTTACAAAATACTCCTTTCAATTCATATTAAATGTTATTTTAAAAGTTTTATTTTTTAGTATCATTTGTTATTATATTCAAATTTTATCTATATTTAAATGAAAAGATAATATGAGTAATCATTAATGAGAAAATATGCAATGAGATATTAATTTAGAATATTTATTAAAGATAAATTTATAATTTAATATTAAATTTTATATTATCTTCAGCATTTTTAATAAATGTGTAAATGACACTTTGAAATGGATGGAGTATAAGGTAATGCCAAAGGCAAATAGTATTTCCTTAACTTCGAAGATTTCAATTTCCAATTCCAAGCAAATTAAGTTTTTGTCATTCATATCTTTTATCTACCATTCTTGAAGATGCCAGTGAAAAGCAGCTACTCTTCAGCCTTTTCAAAAGTTACATGCATATTTCAACAAGGGAGAAGGGTAAACCCCAAAATAATACACACTTTAAATTCACACAAGCCCAGGGAGAATGGAATTTGTTACCATTTTCTACCCAGTAGAGATTCACCATTGCTGATGTTGAGGGTAATTTTCTATCAGCTATCAGACGTAATGTTATGCTCTCACGGAAGAATAGGGCTAAGAGAAAAATCAAAATGTTTAAATGAATTATTAACATTGATTTGGCAAGCAACCATAAGAAAAGATCCAACCTTTTTTCAATACAAGGAGGGGGGGGGGGGGAATCATGGGGTGAATTTTTCATCCACATATGAACTATTGTAAATTCTTCTAACATAAGATGCTTCAGAAAAGATGAAATCCTTCTGTACACATTGATCTTTTGTATAAGAAGTCCTGTGCTCCACACGAAGTGATTGTACCCTGTTGATTATAGCCAGAACTTCGATATCTAAGGATATCCTTTTACCAGTAAGGCCTTCAATCATGATCAAAATATCAGCTTGCAGCTTCTATATATATATCCACATTCACACACAAAACGCTTTTATGGTTGCCATCAATTTACAGAAATTAACATGATATACGGACTTAAACAACAGCAACCCCCACCCCATCCCCCCCAAAAAAAACCCCTTTGCTATACCTCTTCAGTGATGTATATCTATCTCTCTTGTTAGTTGAAACTCATCTTTGTACAAAAATCTGCCTGTATAGTTGTATTGCCCTACATAATTGCAGCCAATCCGATAACATCACCCTCACCAACGCTGGATTCAGGAGCAGGAGCAGGATTTCGAGATTTCACTGAAGCATGCAAAGTAAAAGTTCAGCTACATATAACCATATAGTTAAATTCTCATCCAAAACAAAAGAGAAAAAGGAAACAAGTGAAATATATCTTCCTCCTCCCAATATACTTCTCATGTGAAAGTTTGTGGTGCATTGCAATTATCCAGTCTGAAAATATGAAATATATTTTCCTCCTCCCATTAATACCCCTTGCATGCTTGTGTGGGGATGCATAAGTACGTCCATGCAGTGAAGAATGGAAGTCTTGAAATCAGTAAGAATACTGTAGCATTGATCTTACATGACACATTCGTAATGACATTCACACTTTTCTGAGCAGCAAGGGCCTTTAAATTGTTTCCAGTTGCCATCAACAACAAGCTCTTCATATGCTGCTTTTGTTCCTTGGGGCTACTTGTTTTGGTTAAGGCTTCCTCAAAAGCAAGTAAATCTTGTGGTGTAATGCATGGAAGAGAGAGCAAAATCTGTGACAGGCAGATTGTTTGAAAGAATCGTAACCGATAAATACTGATAGCTAAATGGTAGTTTAAATTTGTGTTATATTAGAAATTCAAAAAAAAAAAGGCTAAAGAATTGACAAATTAGACTAACCTGCCTGAGTGCAGGATCTCTATCAGAGAGGAAAAAAAAGATTTCACGACAGAGGCCAACAAGATCAGCACTGATAAAAGCATTTGATTCGAGGGCCAATCCTTGAATGATTGCAGGAAACAGATTTTTACAAACATATTCTCGAAGTTCCACAGTATCTGTGAAAATAGCCAGAAGAATGATAGCTCCACAGAAAGAGGTAACTTTTGTCACAGCTTCAGAGTCTGTCCATCTAAAAGCTTCCAAACTTATCTGCAAAGCTGGCACTGCAAGGCTTTTGTGGTTAAGCAGAAATCTGAAAATGAATCAGAGCAATAACAGGTAAAGAGTTAGAATATAAGACATGACCTTAAGCAATGACTAGAAAACATTATGCATAGGCTTACCCAACCATAGTGCTTGAGGCAAATGTATCCAACTTTCTAAGAGAAGAAACATCCACACGGCTAAAATGTCCAGATTGTTCAAGAGAAGGTAGCCCAGGGTTTAGCCCCGGAGAAGCAATAACTGAGAGGAGTGAGCAAATCTCACGAGTCAGATCTCGAAGAAGCTTTTCCTCTATCACTTCTACTTTTAAGTCTGAACCTGCCTGTATGCCATGGAGATCGGGAACCTTTGCACGACCTTCTTGTAAAAGACAAGACCATGAGATACCAAGAACCTGTTGAGAATGAAGAAGTACTGGATGCAGAAGCTTTTCCAGCCATCCCTTCCACATATCTGAAGGACAGCACTTAACCATGGGAACCAAAGCTGAATGAACAAGTTGTCGTATGTGCCTGAACTCCATTATCTGTATATTTTCCATCAGTGCCAGAGCAACAGAATTTGGATCTAAGAATTTGAAGAGATAATCCTCAATGGTTGCAGATAAGCCCAAAACATTATACCTGGAGTCAGAAAATTCAATTAGGGCAGCATACATTAGACCAAAATAATGCTTGAGACAAAAATTCATCAAGTCAACCATCAATTCTTAGATAAGTGAATGTTCTTACAACATATATTGAAATAATTATTTCTTTCAGAATGCAATTTTTAATGGAACTGTACATCCATCCTTAGAAGTAAAGTGAAGGAGTATATTCTTGAGAACCTAAGATACTTGTTTTAAAAGGAAAACTACATTAAAATAAGACCTAAAAATTTCCAAAACATTTCCACTATCCAAACTCCTAATTGCATATTTAACATGCATCGTCCATAAAGTGGTAGACACTGAAGAACATGTAAATATAATTATTTTATTTTATTTTAAGATACAGAAACTGCTCATGATGGATAATAGAATCAGCAGTCTGTGCAATTCTAGGAAAATGTATTATGCTTGATATAATCCTTGTAATTATAGGAAATAAAGACATAAGTTAATCAAGTTTAAAGAAATAAGATGGGTGGTGACTCAATTACCAAAAAAGTTTCAAATGCAGAAGTATCATGAAATAGAAACAAAAGAAAAGTTGGAATTTGTTATCAACCAATAAATTCAAATTTACAAAATACTCATGGGCAACGTTCTCTATGCTGTGGAATGAATTAGGAGTGCTGCTCAATGAATAGCTATAGACATTCCTTATTTTATTGTTCCTTTTTCCCCATACTTTTTTATGCTCATTTGAAGTACTTTACTCAGTACAAAAAAACGAAGAAAGTTGCATCATCAAGACAGTAAATTAATAATGATGGCGTACCCACTATCTCTGACACCTTTCAACCAATTCCGAATATCAGTTTCCATCGGCTCTGAATAGCCTTCCCTTGACAAATCAAACTGAGATGCATCACTAAATGACATAGCACCTCTAGCAGCTTTAAAGCTACCATCCCCAAGAAGACTGGTGCCTTCAACATCAGTCATAATCATTGCACCTTTTATTTCTCCAGGTAATGCATGCGCTACAGATGGCGACCAAAGAGAATGCACAGCACGAAGTAGCTAAAGAGAAAAGGCATCAGACAAATGTTAATTATACAATACAAGCTTTAGAGAGTAGCTGTCATTCGCAAGGATATCTGTTCCAAAAATATTGAGTCTATCTTCTTACAGTGAAGTAGCAACATATACCTTAAGCAGGGGAGGTAGCATCCATGATATATGAGAAGCCATTGGATGCAAAGCAGTAGAATTTGGCACGGGAGAATTTTGAAAATTTTGAAGATTTACATTGCCTTTTCTAACAGCACTTCTTTTTAGTGCCTTCTCAAAGAATGTCACTGTATGAAATAGAGACCACATAAATGACGCCTCCCCACACAGACGAACTAAGCCTGCTGGTTCAGACAAATATGCATCTTGCCACTCTGACTGTGTCCACTGCAAGCTCAAAGGTTCAAGCAACCATGCTAAAACTTCTTGCTGCTGTTGCAAGCTGCACCACAATTTGGGATTTCCCGAGATAAATCAAACATGCAGAACCTTAAATGGTGAAATGATGCAGAAGATATAAAATTCGTAGATTGATACATACCCAGCTGCAGAGGCTATAATTAGAAATGCTTCAGCCAGAAGGTTATGTTCTCCTCGAAGCAAACGCCCTTCCTTTTGTAGATATGCCATTGTGTCAGCAATCCCCTGTAAGTAAGGCACACCACCATGTACCCAATCATGTTGGCAATGCAAGAGACAGGTTGTCAAGGTGGAAAGAAAGAAATAAAATCTAGGACTAATAGATATTTGTGTAGTTCAAAAGAGATCTGCCAGTAAGCTATTAGCATGTTGCTTTAACTTCATTGCTGCAAAGTAACATACTACTGCTTCTCTATTAAATTAAAGGAAACACTGATATATGTTAATATAGATATAAGAATTGTCAGAAAAGCATGATTAGTAGTTGCTATAGGTCTGCTGCTTAGATCTGCTGTAGAGCTGCTCTAAGAGATTGAAAAAACTTCTTGAAGCAAAAGACTAAAAATTCTAATTGAAACACTTCTTGAAACAAATTCTAAAAAGGTTCTAATACTTCAAATGAATCAGAAAGGTTCAAGCCACAAGAAAAGAGGCAGGTTCAGGCCACAAGAAAAGAGGCTCTAATACCATGTTGATTGTATTTAATGACTTGATGCTTTAGATTACAAGAAGTGTCTATATATATAGGCTTACACAAGCACACAAATGTAGAAAAAACAACACTCATAGCAGCCATATTTGGCTGCCAAACATAGCCGCCAATGATGCAAAATCCTATGGAAAAGAAGCTAAGTAAGAGGAGGATGATTACTTAGATGAGATGGCAGATCCAAAGACTACACATAAAGTAGGAAAGGAAGCAGATTTAGTACATGAATTAGCAGATCTTGAAGATGATGATTTAGAGTACAATGAGGAAGATACATCATTGGCTTCGGTGCTTGGGTGCTTCGGCATATCCTTACAGCAGGGGGCAAAATAAAGACTGGAGGCAAGCTTCTAACTTTCAGACCTTAGCTGTGGCGATGTGACTAGAAAGCTCATTATTGATGGAGGCATTGCATGAAAGTGGTGTCTAAAGCTACAATCGAAAACCTTAAGCTACCTATAGAGCCACATCCAAAACCGTATAAGGCTACTAGGATTGATGGTACATCTCTTTAGTAACTTAAAGATGTTCTTAAAGCTTAACCCATGGCCGTTACACTGATGTTATCTCATCTGATGCCAGTCCAATGACTATTACACATTCTATTAGGCCAAACATTGATTTTTCAAGAGGTAATGCATAATGGAAAGGAAAACACTTACCCTTTCAACTTTATTGAGAAAGAGGTTCTAGAGGCTTTGAGAGTGGAAACTATGATGCAACATAAAACGGGAGCCTAAGAGACTCAGGCTAAATGTGAAACAAGAAGGTACTCCTATCAACAACATATGCACCCTGAGAACGGAAAGAGATAAGGGCTTGAGGATTCTGACAATCACTACTCTTCTGACATTGATTTTGTTCTCCCTATGGAGTTCTACAGCATCAGCAAGCAGACAGTTTACCAATCTTTTTTCCTATGTTTCACACAAGGTAAATTTCTAACTCCACACTGAAGTTGCAGTGGTTGGCAGTCCCAAACTTCATCCTAGCCTTCTCTAGAACTCAAGGAAGAGGTTTCTTCAAGAGATGAAGAATGATGCAGAACAAGTGAGGGGCCAATAGTTGGAAAATTCTTGGTCAAGTAAAGATTCAACAATCTAGCTTCAGCCACAGTTGGAAATTCTGGTTTATGAGTCATTAGCAAGGATATTTAGTTTAGTTAAGTTTATGAGTATTTAAGAGGTTAGAGTTGTACTCCGTGAAATAAGCCTATTGAGGTTTATCCTACATCAAGTAGCTTCATCTTTCATCATGATTTTTGCTTAGGTCTAACCATCATTTATTTAGCTTTCTAAGAGTTAGCTCATCTTTAATTATTAGACAATATATGAACATTAAAATTAGTAGGCTTTAAGAAATGTGGGTGGACATAAGTTGTATGTATGTTTACAAGAAAAATAGGTGAGCAAGTGAAGCAGTAAACAAAATCAAATAAAAAGTTATAAGCTTTGATGCTTGATGGTTTATTCAACGATATACTGCATGTCCTTCAACAGATGAATTGATCAAATGCTGGCAGTGAAATTCTGATAGCTCATAAACTTGGTCCCAGAAGATGGACTCTGGGAAATCCAAGCTGATCCCTTTGTGAAAGACTAAAGGCTAGTTGGTAAACAGAAAATGTGTATATACAGTAAGTGAAAGGTTTAGAATTCTGGTCACAGTCTAAACTAGATAAATTTTGCATATCCAGATTGTTCGAGTGATAGGAAAAAAACAATTATTTCATTGCCTCATCCACTGAACCAAAAAGAGTAAATGATTTTGAATTAAAAAGGAATTTATTCCAAAATCAGTAAAAAGAAGTAAAAATAGTTGAATTACCTTCATATGAGGAAGAAGGCTCTTGTCTGTTGCCTTGGCTATTCTAATAAATGATGTACAGATCTGCAATCTAGCATGTCTAGAGGTACTTGTTGAAGGATCCTAGCAAAAAACAAGTTTATTAAATCGTGTTCAATATTTTTTCCTACCAAAAACACCATTTAGAAAAGATAGAATGCTTATAAACTACCTTAACAACTAATGGCAGGGAGTTCAAAAGCTCAAAAAGCTTATTTATCACACTACTAACAGCAGCTGGGTAGTACTTTAGAAAAGGACCCAATGCATCTAAATAGTGCCCAAGAACTTCCACAAGAACTGGTTCAGTCCATTTCAAAGAAAGAAGTTGCTGGAGTAGACCTTCAGTTCAAGGTAATCCAATTTCAGATAATTTCAACCAAACATACATAATAATGATAAGAACATCAGAGGATAAAAGAGTTGAATCAATAAATGAGGGGATATAGAGAAACCTTCAAATATTCTGCATAGTGTAAGTTGAACATCAGATGTCATCCTGCTAAAATCATTTCCATCGAAAACTGTGCTCACCACATTTTCTAGAGGCAGCTGCATGCTTTCCAATAGAGCCAATTCCTAAATTTGAATTGGTTAAGTGCATGAAAGTTTGAACCAAATATGGTATCTTCTCAAAGCCATACTACTTTGGTAAATATCTCAAATATATCAATACCCTCATGAGAAAATTCACAGGATGCATCTATGACAAACCTGAGCAGGTATTGGAGCAATCAAGAGATTCTCAATAACTGTCACAGTTCTTTCTGAAACCTTATTTGCAGCTATTAGGGGCTTGTCAGAAGCTACAAAGCGAATAAGCTCCAACTGCATGAGAGTTACACAAAGTAAGATAAACATCAAGAACGAATGCATTTGACCCAGCGCTGATACATAAAAAGATAGACACTGGTCTCAAATTAGAATGATGATGATATTTTAGACAGAGAGATATCCGTGAGTATTAACACAATTCATGTAAGATCAAATTAGCTGCAGAACAGAGTACCCTGAATTCAGGAAGAGGAGAAGACTAAAATTGCTCTTAAATCCAACTGTTCAATAGCAAATAGTACTGAAAGACGGAGAATAACGATTCATATTCTTCAACAATCAAGTCAATCATAATGGAAACACAGTATAATCCCAAAGATTGAATTAAATCCAACTGGTCAAAATATAAACTTCAGATATTGTAAC
The DNA here is from genome assembly GCA_019593545.1 of Apocynum venetum. NCBI lineage: Eukaryota > Viridiplantae > Streptophyta > Magnoliopsida > Gentianales > Apocynaceae > Apocynum > Apocynum venetum. Next base: position 3,937,892 of record SRSM01000326.1, on the reverse strand, counting down.
TGAATGAAATTGTACAGACAGTACTAAACAAAACTAAACCAAAGTCAAATGCCTTCACTCCTCATCAATAAGAGAGTAATTACAGTGTCTCCAAATTTTAAATGGCAATCACTATGTCCTACAAGTCCAGTTGCTCTATTTATGTTAATTTACAGCAATTAGGAGGCAATAACCTGTCAGACAAGTAAACATCTATTCTTCAGGGAATAAGCTAGAAAATGTTAAGTTTCCAAAGTCCCATACTGATTCAATCACAAGCTGTTGGACTTGAACTCCAGAGTGCTAGCCACAAAACAGTGTAACAAGGTACATAATATCGTATATACACCATGTTTGGGAGAAAAAGGAAAAAACTGTTGATTGCATGTATTGTATCACAAGTTCATAGTACATGACATCAGTCGACATTAAATTTGATTTTATGTTGTTATCGTTTTTGTTTAAAGCATTATGAGCTCTCACCTAGCATGATTTTCTGGACAAATTTGATACTTATAATAAAGTATATTTGTATACAGAATCAATCAAGCAAACATGAACAAGTGGAAGACATTTCAAAGACTCAGGAATGTCATTTCCAGGAAATCTACAACTCTTCTGAATCAACAGATTATCTATAAACATATAAAAAAAAATTCTACATCCAATGACTATCATTAGCATTAAAGCTCTGAATTATTCCCTGGCACAATTTTCTTGCTCGTACAAAATACCAAGGAAGAATCAAAAGGCATAAGAAAAGCAATTAAAAAAGTGTCTTTACATGTATTATTCCAATAAATATGTTATTTTGTAAATATTGGTCATATTACCATAGTGTCCAGCTTATCATTATAGAGAACCGCCTTAGTTTGGAGGCACATAAACACATTCAAATCCAAGCACGTAAGAACAAAAAGACAGGCACATAAGCACTTCCAAATACAACTACACAAATAAGTGAAAATGTAGTAATGTGCACAGCTTGGCATTCCACCAACATAGTCAAGGGCACCAGTTCACATCCTTCTCTCTCGCCGTATGGGTGAAAAATTTGTACTCTTTCCTTTCTGTCAAGATTTACAGGGAATTGAGATTTTGCAGTTGAATGGTGTATGGCACTAGTGGTGGGTGGAATTGATGTTGTTAGATTCATGTAACAATGACAGTTTGTTGGTGATAGTTGATGGTAAAACAGGTCATGACGGTGGTTTCAGTTGTTGAAAAGTTAAGAATCAGAATGAGAACATTTAGGGATGAAGGATAGAAATATTGGGTAATTTCATTACTTAATAGAAATTTTATTGTTATAAGCCATGCATAGATCATTTTGGATTAGAGTCTAAAAATTTGCTGACATCAATAAGCATACATGGTGAAAAAACTAATAATCTAAGATTCATTTCAGTAATTTGAGGGGCCTATTTGAGTTTCATTTGTGATGTGGCAAAACCTCATGGAAACATGGGAAAATCTCATAATAAAAACACACTCCTCTCAACCAGCTTAAGCTTCAAGAAGAGATGTTTCCAGGAATAATGAGCCATCACGCTTTATTTTTTTCAAGAATAATGTTTAGGGCCTCTTAAGGATAGATGAGCATTAAATTCCTATAATGGGAAATGGGAAGTAATGTAATATATATACCAGCCTTGAGCGGTACTGGCCAAAATCTCCTTTGCCCTCAAAATCATCACTCCAAAGCTCCAAGGTACCCACAAGAATCGCTGATCGAGGATGAACCTTTTCTTTTTTCAACATGCGCCGAAAACATACATCCAATATTGCACTACAGATGTCATCATTTACAAAGGCCAGTATCTTTTTCTTCTCATTATCAGCATGTCCTGAACCTGTGTTCGTATTGTCAACTGAATTGTCTACATGTGCAACAATCTTTGACTTCAACAATAAATCTCTCATCAATGCCTACCACAACAAAAAAGGAAAATGTTCCTCAAAACCTAGGAAGATAAACTCCAGTTTAAAATGTGAGAGCTTAGTACAAGGAATCATACCAGCCAAAAGAGAAGAGATTGAGAATGCAGAGATAGCTTATAATGTTGGAAAAATCCCAGCATCTGAAAGAAATAATAAAAGATCAGAGCCACCATACCCAAGTCACCACTCCATATGTCTAGGGCAGGGAAAAATAAAAATATGTGACATGTGGAAAACAGGATACATGTACCATGGGCCTTCAAATTATATCTAGAAAAAAGAAGAAAATTGGTTCAGAATAAAAAATGAGTTTGAGAACAATAACAGCAAACCATGGTTTGTCAATCAAGTACCTAAAATCTCATGCATATCCAATTTAAAGCATACAGTTGATTTCGTTATAACAAGGTGAACACGAATGAAATTACATCATATGCACATCTGCTTCAACCTTCCTGCCAACCCCTCCCCCCATTCTTTTTTTCTTTTTTTTTCCCTTGGATTTAATTGAACCGTGATTTAAGTCCCTACAGCTATGCTCCTGAATTTAATCCAATAATTTTCAGTGGTCTGACCATCCCTACAGATATGCTCCTGAATTTAAATTATGTCCATGACAGCATTATACAGAAATGTCTCCCCCCCCCCCCTCTCTTATTATTATTATAAAAAAAAATTCAAAAAAGAAAGATAGCAACAGCAATACCATGTTAAGTACTTTATGAACTATCAGGGAATTCTCGCTCCATGCATTCATGTATAATTAGTTCACAACATGAATATCTATAGCACGAAATTGTAAATGCTTGAATTACAACTGAAACAAATATCAAATTGGGCCAGAATGAGCAAAAATGCAAAATATTCAGAAACATGAAAACAAGAAGAAAGAACTTAGGTGAACTGAGTTCCCAGTCTGAAGCTAAGCTAGATTGGTCTACCATAACTTTTCTCCGAAACTTAGCTTTATAATCTGTAGAAAACAGGCCAATTTTGCATTCAGTGTGAGAACAATCTCTCACAAAAAGCCAGCAATCTCTCCTAATCTCCTTTTTTTTAATTAATCACATCTAATCTTTAGGAGCCTCAATCATAGCCAGTATATGCTAGCTAAATATCGTCTTAGGGACCTAGGAAAGAGAAATTGTCCATGTTCTCTGATTCTAGATAAATATCGTCTCAAGCAACACTTAAACTTTGAATTTTATGAGAAATTCTTTTGAAAAACTCACAAGCTATCATGTGAATTAGCATTTGATGGTCCATTATACAGACATCAGCAAATTAATTTTGAAACACAAGATGATTATCTCTCTTCTTTCTTAGTGTAGCTGGTGAGATTCAAACACCTATATTCTTTCATAGAATCAGACATTCTTTCATACAATCAGCATATCTTCCATCAATGTACCATGTAGAGATAAATATGCAGTAAGCAATAGTCTTTGTTTAATTTTCCGCTTCCATAGGATTTCAAACTTAAATCCCTCACACGCTTACTCGCTCTACAAATTACTCAGTTCCAATTCAACCATTTAACAAACTTTACTAAAGAAAGGTTGTCCATCTTCTTAGAAAATCAGACATCTACAATTTGAGTAGAGATCCAGAATAGAAAACAGAGAAAGACAGCTTTAACAAAATGAAGTGGAAAATAGCCAAATCATTAAATCCATTACGGAGATAATAGCAGCAGTGACTACAAATCCATGTAAGTTAAGAACAGGTCATTTAAAGGGTGAGAATCTAGGACTGATATCAAGAAATCAAGACATAAAAGATGTTGACATAAGTCCTCAATCCCTTTACCCACACCCTGTATCTCTGTTAATATTTCTGGATGGATGAAAATATTGCCTTGAATTGAGCTCATTTTTAATCGAGATTATTGAAGTTTAGTTCCTCTGCAAAAACCCAAATCACAAGATTATTTTAACTTGGGCATTACGTTTCCTTTTTTTTTCCAAGTAAATCTCGGCTGATGAAGTTCAATGCACAACCTAAACTAGTTTCCTCTTCACTACATGCTCTCAGAGTTGCTGAACTAATTAGCTGAATGACAAGCAATCTAGAAGTGAAAAAAGACATGGTATCAGCATATATAAACAAAAGAAATAGGAAACTCAATGAAAAAATTTGAGAGATACTACCATGAACCCCCCACTGCCACCTAGATATCCACTCTCATCAGAACCTTATGCTCCAAAGGAAAAGACCGAAAATGTGAAGAATAAAAGAAATTAAACATTGAGCGTCCATATTTCAATTAGAGGTGAGAATTACCTGTTGAAGATAAAACGAAAGGACAGTAGCATCACCAGTGACAGACTGCAAGTTTGAAGAACCCAAAGAGACCATACTTTCACATATATATTCTGCAAACTCAAATTCACTCTCATCAACAGCAGCACCTGAGCTAGTTTTCTGCAGGAAATCTCCGGAGATGCTCATCAGGATATTAAAGATATGACTCATTGCAGCATCAAACTCAGCTGCTCCATCAGTGGGTCTTTTTCTGCCAAAAAAATTCCACTCAGCACTATTACAAATAGCAAACATAAGTTAACTTATCGCATCTGCATACCTCGGAGAGACAAGTTTAAAAAACTCGCATGCGTGAAGTCTAAAGTCAGGTGAAGAGAGTAAAAAGCCACAGCTGTTGGAGAAACAGAAAGAGATTAAATTCCATGAAATTCAAAGTTAGTAGATCTTCTGATAGAGAGAGACACTACCCATGAACTATCCCAAATTTCGCAAGATCAGGTAATGGAGCCCATTCTGCATATGCATTAACAGCATGTAATGTTGCTGTTACAGACGCTGCATGCTGCTTTGCGATGTCTAGTTTCTGCTTGCCTGCTTCAGTCAATGCAGCTCCAAAGTGTCTCTCCAGTAACTGATTGTTAGGAAATGCAATTAAGAAATTTTCTGAAGTCTGTTACTTAAAAAATAGATCCAGCCAACACTTACATTGTACAATAGAGACAAAATATCAGGCAAAGATTGTGTGAGTCCACGTAACAGCAGCCTTCGCCGATCACCTGAACCATCAACATACAGAAACATGAGACAGGGAAAGAGAGAAATTAACCTTTTCTTCTGAAATTAAAGAAAGAAATAACAATAAAAATATCTAAATAGCATTATGAAATTATATTTTGTATTTAAAATTTACTGACAATTTTTTTCTCCCTGGAACCCCTTGCGTAACTCAAAGAAAATTTTAAGTCTAACATATTTGGTTAGATTAGTAAGAAAAACTACAGGAAACAACAAGACACCTTCTAAGTCTTCATTGTGGACTAGTATATCTTCAGGAAGCCACCTCAGCATCATGGACACTAACTCTGCCTGTAAGAAAAGCATATTCAACATCATTAACTTTACAGATGCACAGAAAAAAAAGACCAAGAGAACAGCAGCAAACAGGAATTTATGTAATTTACTTGAATAGGACCCTGGTTGCTTAAAGAGAGGAGAGATGGAAGAAGCTCAGTCCATAGATCCACACCTTCTCTCCGCACAACCTGCACATGAAAGTTGATTAAGTGCTACCAGTAACTGCAAGAAAGGTCTATCTCAACCTAACAATGTGCAAAATGAAAACATTCAGAAACCTCGGCCACAAGAGCAGCCGTCTGACTCTTTAAGGCCCACTCTTCGCAAGGATTTGCCATTTCAGACATCAAATCAACTGACACTTTTGCAAAATTCCGTTTCTCTGACGGGCTCAACTCATCCCACCGCAGCCGCACCAAATGCTTGAAAGAGAGTAAAGAAGAAAAAAAAAGATTCAAACTTGGAAAGAAAATCCCATAGTATGTTCTTAATCAAGTATTTCTACAAAGATGTTCTACAAAGAGAGTCTAAAACCTTCATCATTCAATAACACTATTTCCATTTTTAACGGGAGAATTGGAATGAGTATTCCTGTTTAATGTAGCTCTCTATTCTTCACTTCTGGTTTCCACTCTAGTTTTCCATTATAATTCATCAATTATGTCCAAACTGAAACCACAATAAGTTCTCCTTGGATAAAAAGTATACAAAACATAAATAGCATATGCCAGCATCTGAATTTGTGTTACTCATATATGCTCTAACAGACTTGGATGAATAATCGCATATCAAAGAGGGAAGCGTTTCAAGCGGTTTCTGAAAGCTCTTTGCACATTCATATGATGCTTCCTTAGACGAAACTTCCCTTTCCTAAATAGAAGGCTCTAACCATGTAATTCTAGGCAAATTCCAATGGATTCAGGAGTAGCTGATTAAATCGATTGTAATCAGAAGTTGAAGAACATATTCTTCTTACATATTCATGGGTAAAATGATTACTGTAACAATTAGGAATCAAGATCCCTAAGATTAAGTAAAATCCCTCAATCTGAGCTTCCTGCTCTATTCTGCTCTATTTACAGTTACATGATCCCTCAATCTGAGCTTACAGTTACATAAAATTTCTAACATCAACAGAGCAATAGAATCTCTCTCTCTCTCTCTATATATATATATATGTGTGTGTGTGTGTGTGTGTGTGAGAAAGAAGACAATTATTCTCAAAAATAAGATATATGTGGATTAGTATGAAAAGCAAACCTGGAGCATTTTAAAAGCATGTAACCGAATTTCAGAAGACCAATCTTTCTTAACTAAAATAAAGGAAGTACTCGCCAATATACGTACATCCCCTGATTTCACCTGTGAAGTGTAGATAAGGAAACATTAAATAAGAGTTGGCTGCACATTTGATCAGAAAAAAGAATAAAATAAAATAAGAATATTGATGTTAGGAATATTATTTAAAATATTTTAAATATGTCACAAGTACAGATTACAAAAAATTCAATAGATAGTGAAGCCAGAGTAAAATGACATGCAAAACACTGAAGAAAGATAATGATAAATACACAATATTGGACTGTCATGACCACAGATTGCTTAAATTGTATCAGCCACAGATGTCAACAAATGATACAAAAAGCCCAAGAAATTGAATATGAAATACATGATAGTACGTGGAAGTATTCCCTATGTTTCAAAATGAAAGTCCATATTATTGGATTGTTGAGCATATTACCTCATTACCCTTAATGAGTTACAATGGTAGATGTATATGTAAAGATAGCTCTGCATGCTTTTGTTTTTATGTGGGTTAAAGGTCTAAAATTTAATCAGTAAGTTCGTTTGTTAGAAGAAATTCAATCAGCAATGGATGTCAGTAAAATGATTTGCAAAGGCTATGACAGTGCATACAAGATAGTTCAAAGAAATATTTCCTCTGTTTCAAAATGAATATCCATATCTGACTATGCATAAAGATTCAAGAAAACCCTTGACTATTTAACATACCAATGCTAACCCTCAATGAATTATAAGGTGCCCTATATGTGAGGACAGTTCTCATGTTCTTGTTTTCATATAAGGGTAATGGTTTAAAATTAACCCAGTTTGTTTGCTTGAAGAAATTGAACATCATCACCCATAATAGGAATTAGGATATTCATTTTGAGACGGAGGTGGTATATTTGAAATGTTGTAACATGAATGAAGATCCAAATGTCAATTGAAATCTATAAGGAAAAGCTTTCACTCGGAAGAAAAGAAAAAGAAAAAAACATCCTGTGTTGAAACAGCAAGTAATATGAAAGATGATGGGCAATAGGATATAGGTAATATAAACAAGAAATTCCCTCCACATTTCACCAACCATGTGACTTTCCAAAAAAACATAGTATTTGTACTTCAAATTAAATTGCTAATCCAACAAAAATGTTCAGTTTTAGATTAAACAATGAATAAAGATAACGACTTCCTTAAAATACCATGATCAAAGTCTAGTAACGATATAATCATCAAAATCGAAATTATCCTAAATATATACTTTGGTCTCCTATTATATGCAAGAAAAAGCATACTGACTCCCAAGCTTCTTAAACTCCAAGTCAGAAGACAACATAACATTAATCCAATTCCACATTTCCTAAGAAAATCGGTAGCAAAAAATTCACCTAAAAATGGTTTAATTAATCTAATAAATGCCATGTCTAGCACATAAAGATCCAAAAAGCAGAAGGAATCAAAAAAGGCATTCATTATGTCAAGAAGCAGATACAGTACAACACCCTAAACCATCATGAATGATGAATAACCATTGTTTTCTTCCCTCCTTTGTTTTCTAAATTTTCAAGTTTGCTTCTTTCTCCTGACCGCCAATGCAATATATTACTTTTTACCTCATTTCTTTTCCAGCAGGCCACTACTTTGGATTGCAGAACACAATCAATTTATTTTATTCTTGTCTGTCAGGGATATGTCTAAAATAGCTCAGCCTTTTTTAAGTCCGGCACCCTCATTATCAACTTCCTTTCTTCATTCCCTTGTTCAGTAATAGCAGTATACTTTCATATCTGAAAGTCCTAACCATGCATAACCTAGATCTTCTTAAGATGTTCAAAAATTAAAAATAAAAAATCAGACCTCAATTCAACCAAAATCTACTTGAGCAAAACTATGACAACCTTGTTCCCTTTTATTCAGCATAGGTCTAAGAAAAGGCGCCAAAAGAACATTGGCATAAATGCATAAAAATCACCAACATAGACAATTCATAGAAAAAAAAAAGAAAAGCAATCAGATAAAACTAATATCAGCTATGTAAAAGATCAAACACCTAAAAAAAAATGACATCTTCATCTGTCTTAAATTTCCAGAACATTGTATGATTTCAAAATAAAGACAATTGAGAGTTACAGTCACAGAAAGTTTGTAACTGTCTAAATCTTCCCCAAACACTAGGCATTTCAGCTCATTTACAAAGTAAGAATGTTCATCACACTCTAGGTAAAATAAAGGTAACAAATTCCATAGTATCAAACATTGTATTTTTCCTTCTGTGCCAGTGTGCCATTTGCCTCAATAATCCTCTCAATCACCAAAAACAACTCCATCATCATTCAAGCTCACTCCACTTAGCAATGAAGAAAGAAAAAAAGAAAAACAATGAATAAGAAGAAGAAAAGAAAAATGCAGAAACAAGAAAAAGACTAGGTTTATGAAATTTCTCAAGAACAGTCTATGATGATTTTCCGTCAAAACCCGCATCCCTAAATATACCCTTTCTCCTTTCCTTCTTGCCTTTGTTCTCTAGCCTCATATAAAATTAAAAGAAATTCCATAAATCCCAGTTCATATGCATATACATACACGTAAAAACACCCAAAAAAAAAAAAGTTCCGTCAATTTCTCTTCCTCCAAATATACCGATTCTAAGTAGGAATACGCAGCTTTCCGAGCATCAGGAGAGGAGCTCCAGTCAAGGGCAGCGGCTATGGCTCGAGCCACATTGTTTTCCATTCCACCATCCTCCATTTTTACTAGCAGAAGTCTAAAAAAAGCTGCCACTCCGTAAGCATTAAGCAACGTAGAAAAAGGGCCTATTCAATTTACTTTTCTCAATTCAAAGCTTAGAGTTTCTGCAGTTTCTCACAAGAAATCAATCACAACCCGGGAGGAATAGACACAATTCAAAGTGTGGTGGGGGATGGTTTTTGTAACGCTTTACTCTTTTGTATTAGGAAGTGAGAATTCTGAAGAAAAGGGAGTGGGGACACAGCATTCCTTCCATATAAGAGTGAAAATTATACTCCCTCCTCCTTTAATTAATGATCACTTTTTGACTTTAAATAAAATTTAAAATTTAAGAAAGAATTTAATTAAATTATAAAATTATTATTATTATTAATATAATGAATTTTATAATTGATAAGTGAAATACAAATTCATTAATTTAAGGTGTTAAGTTTTGAGGATTCAATTAAATATCTTAAATTAAAGAATTTATTAATAAAATAGAAATGTGTACATTTAATTAAACGGATGGAGTATAAGTTATTTACTTACAATAATTAGTTTAATATTTAATATATGTTCCTTCCATTATATTGTCTTTTAAATGTAAATCATTTTACTACTTTTATATTTTTTATTTTTTTTACATTTAAATTCATCATTTTTCTTTCACATCTCCATTCTTGTAAAATAGAATCATTACACTCTTAATAATTAAAGACATTTTAGAGAAAAAATATTATTTAATTTGTGTAAAAGTAAACTAAGTGACTTATATATTTGTTTTAATCACTCATTGACTTGTATTAATGGACAAAATGAGTATATTATTTATTTTTATCATTCAAATCACTCCCTTATTCCATTAATAATTCTCTTATATAGAGATTTTTTAAGTTTTATTTTTTTCTAAAATTTCAATTCATGATATATATATATATATATATATATTGAATTTTTTAAACTTCCTATGTTGCTCATATGGTTTCATTGATACATTCACTTTATGTTTAAGGTGATAATAATGCAATATTTTTTACACATGATAGTACATGGGAGAATTTGAGAATTTGCTATTAATATATCGATGGAACTTTTATACATTATTTTTGTTAGTGAGCAAACTCAAAATTATTGTTTCAAAACTTTTGTGTATGAATGAATTTAATGTGGTCAACCTTGTTATATTACATCACAAAACAATAATTTATTATCTATATGTTTGGAATTAAATGAACAGAGAGGTAAAGGAAAATAGTGAAAATCGATAAAATCAAAATTGTCCAAGAAAAGAATGACCAAGCTTCTCAAATGTGAAGTCTCGTTTGTCCATACAAGGAGATTTTCAAGGCACCATTGGAAAATCACCACTTTTCCACTTTTGTTTTCCTTTTTTAAAAATTAGTATATTTAGTCTCTTATCTTTCACTTTTTAGCCATTAAGGTCTTTTAATTTTATTTATTTATTTGACTTTGTATATCCTTTATTGATTAAAAAAGTTTAAAGACCTAAAATGTTCCCCAAAAAAAATTTATAAGGACCAATTTCACGATAAGTAAAATCTTAAAAGACTAAATTCATTAACTTGTTGATTTATTATATAAAATGGAAGAATAATAATAACCCCTCAAATTTTGAGTGAATCATTTATTTAACGAAAAACATTAAGAATCTAAAAAGTTTAAAAAATGTTAAGCACCAACCTTACCAAAATGTAAAAGTTAAAGGACAAAAATGACATTTTACCATTTTATTTTCTACAATCATGATATCTAAAAGTGCATTGATGATATAATCAAGTTTATCAAACCCTACACAAACGAATAAAGAGGAAGAAGAAAAGATTGCAAGATGTTGATGAATTGTTATCAATCCTCCAAATATAATTTACATCTCACTTACCATGTTATGTTTGTAAGTGTTTCAGTCACTTATCGAATCTTATATATACATAGTTGAAGTCTGGGACGTTTGAAGACCAGAAAACTACTTTGGAATAGACAGGTTCTGTATTTCCCTGGTATGCATGAGTTGTGGCCACTAGTGTGAAGACTCTTTCCATGCAATCCGGAATTGTTTGAAAGTCCAAGCAATTCACTCTGATTGTAAAGCCGTTTGGGCAAGCAACAAGAAGCATGACTAGGTTAGATTAAATTTGGGAAAGACTGCAAAAAGAATGACTGTGAATAAGCATTGGATATTCAGTTTTAGAAAAATCTATCATGTTGTGAATAGGCATTGGAGATTCATTTTTAGACAAACCTGTCATGATATTTGGTGCTTTCGTAATAGGGAACGTTCTAGTTCCAAATCTTTTGTTGATAGCATAATTATGATAGTTAGGAGTATTTTGTTAAATGTCCTTGAACTAATTTCTTCTTGTAGCCAAGATGAGACTATGAGTCATAAGAGAGGTTGTAAATCTCCATAGTTTTTTGCACACATTAATAGACTAATCCCTTTTGATATGTTAATTGGCAGTTGTTAAGACTGCTAATATAGGCTAGAGTCTACTGATAGGTCTGTTAATGTAGACTAGAAATAGTTTGTAAATCTCATATATACCATATATAAATCATTCTAAAAATATATAGAGATTAAACCATTAAGATCTTAGTTTTTACATGATATCAGAGCAGTTTGTAACCTAAATCTCCATATCCAATCATCTTGGTAACTCCTCATTAATAATGGATGGAAATAATAACTCCAACACTAAAGTTGATTTTCATTCTCTCGTAGTAAATCTGAAACTACTACAACATCTCTATCATTTGATAATCTTTCTTTCTAAATCACCATTCCTAAATTGAATGAACTTAATTTCCTCCAACGGTCAATATATGTGACTTTGTACCATCGTGGCAAGGGACACCTAGAATATCTTACCGGCGACATCAAAGCCCTTGATTCTAGTAATGAAACCTATTCAAAATGAGATTATGAAAATTCAATAATCATTGCTTGGCTCATAAATTCAATAGAAGTTGAGTTGGTCATACTTATCTCGTTCTATCAAGTGCCAACAAAGTGTGAGAAGCTATTCGTGAAACCTTTTATGACCTAGAGAATTCAACACAAGTTTTTTATCTTAAGTCTAGACTTCATGAAAAAAAAAAAAACAAGGCACTTGTTTTATCACTTAATACTATAGTATCTTGCATCATCTATGGCAAGAAATTGAACACTTCCAAAATATTGATAACAAAGCATGTCGCACGGCTTTCAAATTTAAACTTTGCAAATCCTATGTAGATAGGGAAAGTATTTATCGTATTCATAGAGATTTGTCAATTCTTAAACTAAAATAATTAATCGAAAAGGGTTTGAAGGGTTTTGGATATTTTTTTTTATAAGAAAAAGATAACAATACTTAAAGGAAATATTTTTGTGGTTTGAAATTCTTATTAGAATTAAAAAGAACTTTATAGTATAAATGATATAAAAAGTGTTAGCAATGAATTAGTATCAAGTTATAGTTTCATTGAATTAATTATAGATAAATACATTATTAAGTAATTGGTTTTATAATCCCGATAAGCTCAAACAGATTTCTATCCTTACAAATTAGATTAATCTTGATTAGCTCGCATAGATTAATCTTTAATTTAATTAAGCACTACTATCAATCAGTGTGTGTAGGATGTTCAATAAAATTCTATTAAGTAAATAAAGAATCACCAACATTAAATTGTATATAGCAATCAGCTTCAATTATATACAATTTAAATTATATAATTTCGCTATTAATTTAATTAAGACTAGGCAGATATTCGACTATAAGTCTAGTTAAATAAATCTAAATAAAAATTAATTACAAAGAAAATTATCTCATAATTTCATTTATTAATAACTTAACACATATCCTTGCTAATGATGTATTCATAAATTAATTGATTTTTATGTTATTTAATGACTATATTTTGTTTTAAAATCGGTTAATTATATTATTTAATGGATATATTTCACGTTTCCCTTCTATTTCTTTGTTTATAAGTTTTTCAGTGTATTTTAGTTCATTATGGAGATAAAAAGAAGAAGAATAAATGTTGGAAAAAATTTTAAAAAAAATCCATGTCATCCAATGACATGGCGCAATAAGAAAATAACAAGTGACGTTTCTAGAAGCCGCAATATGGACCAATGAGGACGCGACATGTGGTGAAGTTTAGAGAAATTATGCTACCAACTAAATTTTCAAGACTTTGGGGTGTAAAATGACCAATTTGCCCCTAATTTTTGTGGCTATAAATATGAAGCTTATTTTTATGATTTCAATACCAATTTAGCTCTAATCTTCTCCATTTCTTTTGCAATTTCTTTCTTTTATTATTTTCTTCATCTTAGTATATTTTCTATAATTTTTATAATAATATTTCAATGTTTTTTTTAATATTTAGTAAAGAAATTTTGGCCGGATAATTTCAATATTTACGGAGAGTTTATATTCAAATTTTCTTGATAATGTTTATAAATTTCATCTTATATTTATTAAATATGTATTGTGAGTAATTTCCTTTTGTTATGAAGGATATGTGTTAAGTTATTAATAAATGGGATTATGAGATAATTTTATTTGTACTTAATTTTTATTTGGATTTATTTAACTAGACTTATGCACTTTAAATATCGAAAATGAATGGCTGAGCCATCTAATTAGTTTAATTTACTTTTATGTCTTTTATTTTCGTTATTATGGAAGGCCGAGCCTCCTAACTAGTTTAATTTATTTTTATATCTTTAATTTTTTTTATAGAATGCTGAGTCTCCATACTTTTAGTTTAATTTATTTAAATGATCAGTTGAACCGCCTAATTTGTTTAGTTAATCTAAATCCAATCTTTCTATATATATATATATATATATATATATATTAATTGAGTATTTATATAATTTTTATTTTAACCAATATAATTGTGTGAATTAATTGGATTGGAAATCTAGTTAATGAATGTGATTATATAGCTAGGATTATTAATAATCTTGTATTAATGATCACAAAAGCTCTTGTCCAAGCACACCCTAACAAAATGGAATTATTGAAAAGAAAAATCGACACATTCTTGAAATAGCTCGAGCCCTTATGCTCACTACTCATGTTCCAAAAAATTTCTAGGAGGGATCTATTCTAACTACCGCATACCTAATTAATTGGATTGGATGCCATCATGAGTATTATTACATTATCAAACACTTATTTCTCTCTTTCATCATATATTCATCTTATCTCAAATTTACCCCTCAAAACATTTGTTGTATCTCATATGTTCATAATCTAGATCCACATCATACTAAGTTTGAATCCTAGAGCTCATAAATGTTTTTTTTTTTTTTTGTCTATTCCTCTAATAAAAAAGGCTACAAGCGTTACAGTCCTCAAACTATGCACGTATATGCCTCTCTTGTTGTCACTTTTCATAAATCCCAGCCATTTTACACAAAAAACTTCACTTTAGGGAGGCACAACACCAAGTGATGATGCTTGTTTTTGGAAAACATGTTTATCTTCTCCTCGTTTTCTAGAAAGCTCACTTCCATTGCCACTACAATTGCCTACCATTTCCGACTCTAATGACGATTCAAAGGAAGCTGCACAAAGTAAGGAAAAAGAACTGTTTGTTTACTCAAGAAGACAAAAAACAATCAAGACTTACAGCTTACTATTGAACTTGTACCTCATGAAACTGAACCGGTAATAGCTCCACTAGAAAGTAAGTCTTCTGAACCTGTCCATTCTAAGATTCCTTCTAATCATGATGATTCTAGTTTCTTAGAACCAAATTTGTCCATTGCACAAAGAAAGGGAAACGGAGTTGCATTCTTCATCAAATTTCAAAATTCATGTGTCTCAGCAAATTAACATCTAAATTCCAAGCCTTTACATCAAGTCTTGATGAAGCAACCATTCCAAGAACTATTGAAGAGGCCTTACTCAGACTTGAGTGGAAAAGGAACGTGTAGGTTATAGCACCAAGCATAGGAAAATTTAGATTGTTAATGTGGGTCAACCATCTAAATTGTGGATCAACCAAACTTGGGAAATTATGGATCAACAAAAAAACCAACACATTATGGACTGCAAATGGATATTTACAAGAAAATATAAAGTAGATGGAGGAATTGACCGATACAAAGTAAAGCTAGTAGCAAAGGGATTCACACAAACTTATGGAGTGGATTACATAGAGACATTTGCACCAGTAGCAAAATTCATTACTATCAGAGTTTTACTATCAATTGCTGCTAACTTGGACTGACCATTACAATAACTAAATATTAAAAATTCCTTCTTAAATGACAACCTCAAATAAGAGATGTATATGAAAATACCACTTGGTTTTGAAGGAAAATATGGAAATGGAAAGTATGTTATTTGAAGAGGTCACTATATGAATTCAAATAGTCCCTACGGGCATGATTTGAAATGTTTAATCAAGTTGTCAATAAACATATCATCCTTTATTATTTAAACACTCAAATGGTAAGGTTGCAATATGCAAATTAGGCATGATCTATAAAAGATAGAAGATCAACTACTAGGTATTACACGAAAGTTTGGGATAATTTAGAAACTTTATGAAGTAAAAAAACAACATGTGGTAACTAGAAGCACAATTTAGCGCCCTTGTTTTAGGGGCATGTTAGCTTAATTAGATCAAAAGATTACTCAAGAAGCTTCAACTTAAAAAATCAAATCCTATAAAGCTCTACTATGATAATATATCAACCATAAGCATAGCATATGAGTATATGACCCGGCTCATCATGATAAAACCAAACACGTGGAAGTGGATCATCATTTTATTAAAGAAAGAATTGAATCTGGAACGTTATGTATTATTTATGTTCCAAGTGGTCCGCAAACAACAGGCATACTTACCAAGGGTTTGTCCTGTGATTGTTTTGATGATTTGACTCACAAGCTAGGCATGCGGAACTTGTTTGCAGCAACTTGAGAGGTGTTGTAACGTATGTAGGATTGTTGAATTACACTAGCATAGGCTACTAATTGACAGCCGCTATGACTGTTAATATAGGCCATAAATAGTTTGTAAATCTTATATATACCATATATAAATCATTTAAGAAATATATAGAGATTAAACCATTGAGATCCCAGTTTCTACATTCTATACACACACACACACACACTTTTTTTTTAATCAAATTAAACCACTTTGGTGGGTTTGACACTGGAGACACAGGAACGGAGATATACCTCTGCATACTGCCATGGATTGATTCATGATCAAACATAACACCAGTCACCACGAGCAGAAGGATATTTTGATGAGCATGCTCGTGCCCATATCACTATTGGCTAATCTAGGGCGGGGGTGAAACTGCCATAAATTTATATCACAAAAGGAAAATCATGCACCAATCATAACACTCTATTAGCTGGGACAAGCTTCAATAGCCTGGCAAGATCATACGACTTGAAATCTTTCCCATAACACATGCTAAGATCCAAAGGTGTCTTCCCATCCTGAAACAAGATATAAGGTGGAACTCTCATTTCTTCAATGGCAAAAAGCATTAAGGATCCAATTAGTTTTTACAGGTAATTTCTACTTTTCATTGTAAGTATTAATTCTTCTGAAGTTTATCAGAAAGAGTGAAACAGTATGTATTTGTCACTGAAATTGGTTCTCTAACACATCAATTCACAGAGGAAGCACAAGAAGTGTCGAGAAATGCATAAAAATACATTACAGTGCATGTAAACTACACAATTAAATATACAGGTATTGGTGGAGCTTGAAAATGGTTCCACACAAGTTGTATCATAAATGATTATTAGATCAGATGAAATAGGCAGCAGGTTTCAAATTGTAAAGAACTGCAGAAATAGATACTATGAGTTGTAAATTTACCTTATTTTTTCTTGTTTTGTCTGCTCCATTTATTAACAAAACTTTGGCTATATGTCTGTTTCTACTTTGCATGGCAACATGTAGCGGTGTCCACCCTTCCTATAGAAATCAAAATTGATCAGGAAAACAAAACACATATAAGATAAAATTATTCGAAAAAAGTCTCACTCACATTATCAGCAATATTTACATCAACATTGTACTTGATCAGTAACTTGACAGTTTGCATGGCTCCCACTTGAACTGCATAATGAAGTGGTGTAGCACCTTCCTAGTGCAGGATGAATAGATAGATTCACAGGTCCTTCAAAATCGTTTATCTAGAAGGGGAAATCAAAAGTGGCTGAGATAACCCTAAGAAATAGTCTTACCAGATCTCTAGCTTGTGGGTCTGCTCCTTTTCTTAGAAGATGACTAATAACAGCCTCTTTTTTTCCAATAGTGGCATGATGTAGGGCTGTGAGGCCATCCTGCTTACCAAATTGTTTCAGATGCCTGCTTGGCCATAAAAATCAAGGTATTTATAAATGCAAGCTTTTCAGTCACATCAACAGAGAAATCTTACTTTATCCACCTGGTCAACATCCATTCCATTTTCACAAAGTTTATCCATAAATTTGATTTGTCCTGCTAGTGCGAAAGTATGGAGAGGGTTCCACTTTGCCTGCACAATGGAGTTTCAGAAAATCAAATGAAGCAAAATCAGTTTACAAACCTGCAAAAAGGGTCATCAACAAAACGTTCAAATTACTGCAATAAACCCATAGCCAATGGCACATAAGTAACATGATATACTCGTGCAACTTTAAGAAGCAGCTGACTTGCAGACAACCTGGTAGACACACATGAAAGAAAAGGTCTGGTGGTAAGAAAAGGCTGTTTCAGGTACTTAAAACTAACCGTAGATACTTTCTCCAGTACAGGAGTTTTGTTCCTGTCCAAAATTGCTCTTTCTTCAGGGCTCAACAGCTGCTCAATTTCTGCGAGAAATGGTGAACTGCTAATATCAAGTTCTTTTTTTTTTTTTTGTTCCCTCGAGAATCTCAAAGTGGTGAAATGTTTTTGAGGTTCGAATACTTAAAGAAACAATAACCATTACTCACTCTCAGATCAATGCAACTAGGAACTAATTTTTTAACTAAACTTGATGAAAGGTTTACTGCAGGGGAGCAGCGTAAATTATCATTCTGGAAAGAAACCTGCCTTCAAAGAGAGGTTAAAAAGGAACAAACATTATATCCTCTTCTCTTCTGTTCTCCTTGCTTTGCCAAACAAAGGAACCAAAACATTCATCAAATAACATTTCCGTCTTTCAGAGAAATCTTCATTTTCTTATTTTATAATTTCTTATCTTGAAGGTATAGAAATGTCTGTAACAGAGTTTCTTTAAGATTTGATCCAGGAAAAATGTTCCTCTGTTGTGCAAAAGATTTCACAGCCATCTTTGTAGCTACTAAATTTCAATTTATGCTCCTATCTATTATTTGGATATATCAAGAAAGAATATGGCCTGTGGAGGTTACTTTAATAAACTTCTTGGTGGGGCTGAAAATTCTAGAGGAGAGAAGTTGAATGTTTCATTAGATATCTTACAACTAGAATCCCTATTTTTTCTGACCACGACCAGTTAGAATCACGGATGCTACGGTTTTTAGTCCCAGAATGTATACTATTTTTGGCCAAATTCTTCTGATGATGATACATATAAAGCCAAACGAATAGAATGCTACTTTGAAAAGTATGAAATGAACACTCAAGAAGGAAACATTCTAATATAAGGGAAAATCATGTGTTTATGGCTCCCATAGACAATTATTATCTAACAAGGGTGGTTAATCAGGAAAAGTGCTCCTCCAATGGGGACCATTATGTTTGAACTGAGGAACACTTAATGTGCATCAAATACGTCAAATTATGTACTAGTTAAACACCAGACTCTGCACCTTATGATCAAACTTTCACATTCAGTTATCAGAAAAAGTAATGGCTTGTGCCTTCCTTCTACAAAATCCATTCCTTCAGCCATTCCTTTTTTATTTATTATTAAGATTTTCAAAGTCATTAAATGAGAAACATTAGCTAAGTATGACCTTTACAAAATCTTTTTGTTAAAATATTCAAGATAGTGCTTCTCTTTTCGAGTGGATATTTGTCAGTGGAATTGGCAGCAAAGGCAAGGAGAGTATATTGGAGATTCTAGGGAAAACACCACATTATTGCAGAAAGCGTGATGCATAACTAAAGTGTTTATGCCAGTAGATAGAAAAATAAGTTACAAAACTTAAGCACATAAATAAAATTACTTATGCCAGCAGAATGAATAGCATTACCAG
Organism: Apocynum venetum; assembly: GCA_019593545.1. Classification (NCBI taxonomy): domain Eukaryota; kingdom Viridiplantae; phylum Streptophyta; class Magnoliopsida; order Gentianales; family Apocynaceae; genus Apocynum; species Apocynum venetum. Next base: position 3,918,411 of record SRSM01000326.1, on the reverse strand, counting down.
TGGTGAGATCTTCATCATACTTGTTTTCAGAGAATTTATTGGCACTGGTAACAATGACTTTACTATCATTCTCTGTTTCCCAATCACTCTCAAAATCCAAGTCATTTTCTTCCATATCTTCATCTGCATCATTATCACCATCATGATCATCATATTCACTGTCACTGCCATCGTCAGGTTCTTCCCATTGTCCTTGGACATGCAATATTGGATAAATCCTCTCAGAGTTGGCTGTGCAAATCCTTCTCTTCGTGTACTTCCCAAGAAAACAAAATCCTGAACTATATCCTCTCTGGAAGCTAATCATATTTGCCAAATAAAGACTACTATTAAGTTGAGGGGAAAAGGTTGGATTAAGAGTCAACTGCTTAGAATTGAATGCCATAGTACTCGGAGATGACATCCTTTCCTACCACTCAATCCACGGCGGCAGCTTCTGATACATATAAAATAAATTAAGAAGAGGAAAAAAATAAAAAATAAAACGCAATTCACCATTTCTAGAACAATTAATCAAACAAAATATGCCCAATAAAATGTGCAAAGCGAATACAAGAACAAAACCACACACATCTATGTATAGCTGCCCTAACTAGAACGAGAAATGCATGAGGAAAAATCACAAAAATTAAACCATATAAAACACCTGACCTGTACTACACTGAAAGTTTTGAGTTGAAGATATGCAAGAAAATGGCGGCAAAATGCAAATACACCACAATTACTTCGATAAAAACTTCAATAAATAAAGGTGAATTTGCAAAATTAACAAAAAGGTCCACAAGAAACAATACAGGAAGCTCTAGCAGCAAACATATTGACAGTGAAATTTCATCCTAAACTGGCTAATATAATCAATGTTCAACATTCATCATTTCCTATAAATATAAAAATCAAAAAGGGAGAAATTACCGTTCCTGCCGTTCTGTTTCTTCGCCGACGCCGGTGTTATGTCCCTTCGTCGATGAGTTCAAGCTATGGAAAGGGTTTTGGATATGGTGGTTATAAGATAGCAGTAGACGACTTGGCGCCCGGAATCAAATGACAGGAAATTATAATTTCTTTATATATACATACATACATACATACATACATACATATATATATATACACATATATAGAGTCGCACACACACGTATACATATATACAATTTAATCCTTAAAATTAAAAGAAACAGAGAGGAGGCGATAAACTTTTTTTGGAAAAAACTATGAATAAATAAAGGCAGATTATATTAAGAACTTCTTGTCATCTTCATATTGATTGGGGGGGGGGGGGGGGGAATAATTGTATTTACATTAATCATACTAATAAATGTAATATAAATTAACTTTATTTGAATTTTTTTTGTCAAAGTATAACTAAAAAACATTAAACTTGATTTGGTATGTATTTATTTATTATTTTTCATACAATTGATTTTCTTTATATTTATATATATATATATAAAAAATAGAATTTTATGTCACAAAATTTGATGAAATTTTGTAAATTTTTATTTAAGTTTTAACAAAATAGATAGAAAAAAATTTATACATAAAAAAATAAAAATGTATAGGTGAATCAATATGTGTCTAAAGTCGACTCAATCATCCATTAAATTTTTAATGGACTTCTTGATCGATTTTTCATTCACTTTAGATTTTATACTTTTTTGTATATTTTGTTTGAAATATTATATATTTATATATATATATATATATTATATATTTTTACATATGAAAATTCTGAATAAAGTTTGAATAATAATTTGAAAAGAAACAAAGAACAAATTTTTTAACGTCAATTAAATTCATGCATGAGGTATAGTATAATATACCAAATCATAGATTACATTGAATTTTATATCATAATTTTTTGTGGGATTCGATGAATTTTTATTGGACTTTTTAAAATGTAATAATTTATACATGAAAAATTACATATAAACAAATCAATATATGTGTAAAAATTATTATCGTAGGATGAGAAATATAAGTTTATGACAACTAAATTGAAAGATACACATGGTATTTTATTTTTATATTTGTTATTTTTATTTTTATTTTTATTAGTAATAAATAGACGAATTCTACTAAATCTCGAGTGTCACGGTTAGATTTCTTGAAAAATTATTTTTTCATATTTTTTACTTCAAATTTCTTTAAATTCCATTAAAAATATAATTTCATTAAAATTCATGAACTTTTTATGACATTGGATTCTTATAAAATCTATTAAATTTCATATTAAAAATCTGGAGTTTTGATAGATTTCATAAAATTATAAATTGATTATGTCTTAAATGTTATAGAATATAGAGAACACCCCTAAATTTATCACAAATGTTTTTAAAGTTGAAATATTAAAAAAAATTAGTAACTTGTCTATTTTGTATTTTTTCATCCAAATGTGAATTAATACTAATGGTCAAATTGTATAAGTGCTAGATTTTTTTGATTATTTTTATTCAAGTCTATTACTATATATTTGATTTAGAAAATTTCAAATTTCCAAGGTTGTTTACTCAAATATACATTAGATTTGAAGACAAATAAGATTTGAATAAAATAGGAACTAAGAGTGAAATAATTATAAGTTATTTGTACATCTAAATCTTCTTATCTTTATGTTTTAACTTAGGTTGTTCAAGGTGTTCAAAATGTTTTTAAACTCTTTTTTAACATAAAATTTTATAAAAAACTATCTATATTTTAAAGAGTCAAATATTTAAAAAATACATCATTTTACCTTAGTATAAACAGACTTAAAAGTCAATCTTTGTATATCAAACTTAAGGATGTACATCTCACAACTCGAGCTCGTGAAGCAACTATATGTCAGATATATTTACAATTAATTACTTGTCATTCGTTTTCGCTATACCAAAATATATATTTCAAGTTGACAATGGATATTTATTCATTCTTATATATCATATCATACTCTTACAAAATCTCAATTTGTGATTAGATATATTACATTCACACTTTAAAGCCCTGGTGTTCTCACTAAATCCAAATTATTAGTTAAAAACCCAAGACTAACAAAAAATATGAGACTCTAGAGGTACCTTCAATCTCATACGAAGTATGATACCGATTGGTTACTCGTTCTAATATCAATTATTAAGTCATAACCTTGACGCGATTATGATGTAGCAACATAAACAATCAAGTAATTAATAATTGTCTTTATCCTGACATTATCATATTTTTACAAATTCCAGATGTGAGATTGAGAATATTATAATATCGTATAGTCAAATTTTTTAAAAAATAAATTTCTGAAAGTAATATTTTAAAAGATCAATATAAGTGGCTTAATATTTTGGAGCCATATAAAACTTGCCAAAACAAATGTAACTCAAATAGTTAAGCAGATTTCATAGTTGAATCAAATCATAATAAATCATTAAGTCTATTTTTGCATTTATTTCTTGTGTTTGTGCATTCGTTGATTTTCAAGTATCACTCATGGCAAATGTTGAAAAAGAAAGCCTAAATTTATTTAAGAATTTAAAAGCAAACTCATAATTTTCAATAAAAATATCTTTCAAAATAATTTATTTACCTCTAAAATTTACATCACATACTTTATCATATGATTATTAAATATTCACATAAATAATATTTTTTATTATTTTTTAATTAAAAACATAATTTCAAAAAAATTATTAAACTTTCATATTAAACTTTCAATTCTCAATCTTTATCAAGTATTCTTTAGAGAGCTCAATGAAATTTCCTTTTTCTTTAAAAAAAAAGACATAATTTTTTTAAAAAGGAAACCATTTTTTTGAAATAAATGGACTCTTTTCAAAAAAAAAAGAAAAAAGAAAAAGAAAAAAAAGAAGTACTATTTCAGTATTTCTCAAATCCTAAACCTTAAACCCAAAAACCATCTCTTCCTTTTAGCGCCGCTCCTCTCCTTCCCCTCATCCCCTAGTTTTCTGTTCAACTATCCAATCTTCTTCAAAATGGTGAAGAAAAGCAAGAGTATGCAATCAAAATCTTTACATTCTTTCGTTTGATTTCTTGCAATTTGTTGATGGTGAAACCTGTATAATTTGTTGGTTTTTCCCTTTGCAGAGAGTAAGAGCAAGAGAGTTTCTTTGAAGAAGAAGTACAAGATTATTAGGAAGGTGAAGGAGCACCATAGAAAGAAGGCAAAAGAGGCGAAGAAGCTCGGCCTCCATCGTAAACCAAAGGTAGAGAAGGATCCAGGAATCCCTAATGATTGGCCCTTCAAGGAACAGGAGCTCAAGGCTCTTGAGACACGCCGAGCTCGAGCCATAGAAGAACTTGAGCAGAAGAAAGCTGCCCGCAAAGAGAGGGTATGGAATTTGAGTACCACATTTTTAGAATTTTTATTTCATTTCTCTGTTTTGTTGTTTTCTAGTAATCATTGGATGAAGGGTCTCTCTCTGATGTTTAAGTCACAATAATTAGAGAGTTATTTTTCCATATGGTAGTTATTAGTTATTTTTCATCATGTAACTCTTTTATTTGAAGAACAAGCCATTCTTTTTCTATTTTTGATTGCCATCCATCATAGAATAGAACAGATTTTTTAATGCAGAAATATAATATTTATTGAATTCTGAACAGAGCAGAAGAAAAACACTAATAAGAAGATAAATATCGTTATGAAAGTTGACCTAATGACAGAGTGATGAAGAGGGATAATGGATATAAGGAACTAACTGTTTTAAACAATTAGAGAAAATCATGAGAATTAAACTATAGAAACTGATTAAGCTTTCAAATTCTCATTGGAGTTTAAAATCTTTGCAGCAAAGATGCTGATGCTTTACGTCATCTCTGTTAACTTTACAAAAGGAATAAATAATTATAGCAGCTGTGATTATATTGAAGAATTGAAAGAAAGTGCAAACAAGAAAGAACCAAGTCTCGTTCAACCTATGAAATTGATCTGGCAATGTTGCATTTTGACAGTAGAATTGTTTTATTAAAACGATGTCTTACAACTCTCTGGCTGTTTCAGGTTTTGCGCCTTTGGATTGTTGGCGTTCTCTTTCTCTTTCTATAGACCACTCATTTACTTTATGTTTCTTCAGGCAAAGAAGAGAAAGTTGGGACTGCTCGAAGACGATGATATGTCAAATTTGGAAGACACTGTTACAACCAAAAAACAGAATATTGGAGAAGTCCTGTCAAATAACCGAGGTGTGTGTGATAGATTTCCTGTTTAGGGTTCTTATACTTTAGTGTCTCTCTCTCTCTGTGATTTTCTCAAACACCTTCCTTTTTTTCTTTTGGATAGACAACTCAGATAGAGCTTTTTACAAGGAGTTAGTCAAAGTGATTGACGCATCTGATGTCATTTTAGAAGTACTTGATGCTCGAGATCCCCTTGGTACTCGCTGTGTTGACATGGAGAAAATGGTGATGAGATCAGGACCAGAGAAGCATATTGTTTTGCTGCTAAATAAAATAGGTTTACTACTTTAGCTATTACATTAGTGTATTTGCATGAGATATACATGGATGCTCATTAGCTTTGTGTGCTGTTGGCTAAAGTCTTTCTTTCCTAATAAATACAGATATTCACACGTCGAGTATAAGGATTAGCGTGCACTTTACTGATTTGATTCCTGGAATTATATTATAGTCCTACCAATGAATTTAGACAATTTCAATTCCAAGTATTAATGGAAGTTCCAGTATTTGGGAGAAAAATCGTAAGTTTTTGGTTGTGTTAAGTAACTATTTTATTGGGTTTTTTTTTTTTCTCTTTGTCAGATCTTGTCCCTCGAGAAGCTGTCGAAAAGTGGCTAAAGTATCTTAGAGAGGAATTACCAGCAGTCGCTTTTAAGTGCAGCACCCAGGAGCAAAAGTCTAATCTGGGTTGGAAATCTTCCTTGAGGGCTGGAAAGACAGGCAGTCTACTGCAAACTAGTGATTGCCTTGGTGCTGAAACTCTTATAAAATTGCTAAAGAATTACTCACGGAGTCATGAGGTATTAACTTGTCAAAATTTCTTAGAGAGTTAAGAGTTACTCTGTCTAGCTTGCCTTGTGGGTAATTCAAATAACTCTACAAGTACTTGCAGCATAAGCTTGCTTCTAGATAAATAGTGCTCCTTCTGTCCCTTATTATAAAATGCTAGAAGAAATTGCACACATTAATGAGGTATGCTTAAATATCTTCATTCATTTATTATGTCTATTTTTTCTTGGAACTAATTCTCTACTCTTTGCAAGGTTATTTCTCTCCACATGATATTGTGATATTTATGAGAGGTTTTGAGAATAATTAAAATCCTACTAATGGGAGATTTAAGTAGGGGCAATATTGGAAATAATTGACAAAAAATCCCCAAAAAGTAGTGAAACATCTTGTATTTATGGACAAAACAGATTGCTTCTTGCATTTTATAATAAGGGATGAAGGGAGTATTAGTTACCATTTTTTAATGCTTATTTATTTAGTAAAACAAACCTTTTTCTGATCTTTAAAGACAATTCTTATGCCTCTTTGTGCCTTGTTACCTCATAGCTTGTCTGGTATCAACCTATTTTTCTGCCTATATTGCTAGACTTTGCTACATATTATTTTTTGGTTCCATCTGCTTCACCCTTTTCCTTTTTACTCCTTCAGTTTACTATGGCCTAGCCTTCCCTCTTTTTTTATTTTATTTAAAAAAATCACATCCTAGGGCATACATTATCACTGGTTCTTGGGCCTTTTTATTGAATTGTGGCCCCTAGGAATTCTTTTAAATTCAGTTCATTTATTGGCTATTATCTGACTTCCACAAACAATGGTATCTAGATTTATTTATCATAACTGAACAAAGAGACAAGTTATACTGGATTGCCACAAAAGTATCAAGTGTACTTTGTGAGATCTCTAGAAAGTCTCTTGAATAATATGTATGACTAGCTGAAACTTAAGATAGAGAGTTGTATGAAGAATGATTTCTTTCCAATAGATTTCTGCTGCTCTTTGTAGTTAGTGCCTTGAGTTTTATTGTCTTAATTGTAAATCACTAGTTGTAAAACTGAGGTATAGTGGAAAAGGATATGCATATTCAGATAAGATATCTTTCAATTTGTATGAATTACATATGGTATATATAAGATTCACAAATAGTTTCTAGCCTGCAAATAGCAGACCTATAGCAATCTGTTACCTAGATTTACAGCTACTCCTTGATTGATTTATAGATAGGCAGATTTATAATATAGAAGTCAATTCTTAGATTTGCATCAGGTATTATAATGACTATTTGTATGGGAGTTGTTAGGTGATTTGCCCAAAGCTGAGCACTGTTATTCATTGCATTCATGTTCTGATCTGATATTATTTTTGTTTTTGATTGTCATCACTTCATTTTGTATATCTATCTGTCTTTTGTGTGGCTGAAAAACTAGTATTTCAAATGGAGTTTCAACTTTCAAAAGCACAGACATTAGGTTAATTTTCTTAATGCAAACATCCATTAATAGTGAGTATTTGTTGCAGATCAAGAAATCTATTACAGTTGGTATTATTGGCCTACCTAATGTTGGTAAAAGCAGTTTGATAAATAGCTTGAAGAGATCCCATGTTGTCAACGTAGGTGCTACTCCAGGATTAACAAGATCCATGCAAGAAGTTCAACTAGATAAGAATGTGAAATTGTTGGACTGCCCTGGAGTTGTGCTACTTAGATCTGCTGAAAATGATGCATCTATAGCACTTCGAAATTGCAAGAGAATAGAGAAGTTGGAGGATCCAGTTGGTCCTGGTAATTGGATTTTATTTCTTGATATTATCATGAGATTTGCATCTTTATCAATTGATGGATAAACTTATTGGCTTCCAATGTTTTGTAGTGAAGGAAATTCTCAGGTTGTGTCCAGCCAGAATGTTGGTAACTTTGTACAAGGTCCCTAGTTTTGATTCAGTTGATGATTTCCTTCAGAAGGTCGCTACTGCTAGGGGTAAGCTGAAAAAGGGAGGCATTGTGGATGTTGATGCTGCTGCTAAAATTGTTTTGCATGACTGGAATGAGGGTATGCACTATTAGCTTTTATTCTTCCTCTCTCCTTTCTGAACTTCTGGAAAGTTAGGTTACTCATGTTGAGAAAGATGGAACTGCATTATTAATCTGGTGATTTTCGGGAATTTGATGTTTTTAAGTTCTCCAGGTAAAATTCCCTATTACACTATGCCTCCAACCAGAAATGATGGAGAACCTTCTGAGGCAAAAATTGTCTCAGAATTTGGGAAGGAATTCAATGTGGATGAAGTGTATGGAACTGAATCCTCGTTTATTGGTAGCCTTAAATCAGTGAATGACTTTAACCCTGTTGAAGTCCCATCAAACTGTCCTGTCAATTTTGATGAGAAGATGCTTGAGGTATGTGACTTCTCTCAATCATCTCAGTAAAGTGCCATTATCTTATGTTTTGTTATGGCCCTGCTCCACCTTTTCCCCCCCTCCAAAAGAAAAAAAGGAAGGAAAAGGGGGGGGGGGGGAAGACACTTGCATATGCACATCCATTAATCATAGATCCTTCTCGGCCTGAACCGGAGGCTACTGTCTTCTGCTATATTTGGTGGGAAGAAATTAACTTTGGAATTTTGCCAAACTGGCCTTTCTTTTCCACCACAGCCAAAATAATTCGAATTGAGGCAATAAGTTAATGCATATAAGGTGACACATGTCATATTTTGTTCCCACAGGCTCACACCATATCTCGTGATTGTATTATGTGAACACACTTGATGTTAGGCCCATGAAAGCACTTCGGAGACTGATTCAAATTCATTTTTGAGTGCTTTGCTGCTTTTTTATTTAATCTTCTTTTTTCCTTAAATTGGTTGCAAAGTGGGTATGTCGACTTGATATATAGGGTTATTGTATGATCTTTGATTTTGTAAAGCCAAATTCTCCTTTGACTAGAATGTCAAATTGAATAGAGTTATAAAAATGCTCATTCCGCTTCATCTATTGATACTGCAGGCTGAGGTGCAACCTGCACCAATGCTGGAAGGCAAAGGCACAGCTAACATGGATAATGCTGAAGATGAGTCCATGGGATCTGAAGAAGATGATGCAACGCCAGCAAATACCAAAACTGTCAATAGGAGACAAAATGAAAAGTTATATGCTGAAGATGGCATGCTGAATACCAAGTTGAGAAAAGCAGAGAAAAAGAAGATGAAAAAGAGCAACAAATCAGCAACAATGGAAGAGGATATGGATGATGATTACAACTTCAAAGTAGATTATGTGAGAAAAGACATTGCAATGGATCTTAAGGAGAAAGATGAAAAGGATGAGGACATAAGCAAAAACAGATTCGAACTGCCATCGGGGGTTGACTTGGAAAATGAATCTTGAAACTAAGAGTTTTCACCTTTCACAATGATTGAGGGAGCAATGGTTCTAAATGCTTTCCCGTACCATGAGTTCTTACTAACAATTTGCTTGGTATTAAATATAGAACGCCTGTGGCCCAAAAATTTGTTGAATTTTTTTATATTTGGTATTTCAATTTATTTATCGTTTCTAAAAAAAAAAATTGAGTTAGTAAGTACTTCTATTGATAGTTTTTGTACTAAAATTTCAAGTCGTAAATACATTAAAGAAGATGAAAGACTAGTGTGAAAAAAGTTGGTGCAATAATTTATTTATATTTTTTGGGAAAACAAAAGACTAGATTTACTCGGTAGAAATTTAAAGAGAAAAAGATTAATGGATTGTTATAATGATTTCAATTTATGTTTTTGCAATATTTTTTTATGATATTTCAGACAATTTTCGCGCTAGAGGGAGTTTTACTATTAGCTTCAATTGTTCCTTTTCTGATTTTGGTTTTTCTCGAATAAAAGGCTATTTCTCAATTAGTTCTGTTCGCAAAAATGTTAATATTATTCATCTGTTAATTTTGTATTTTGGTTTTTATCTTTCAACTCTAAAACATAATGAAAAGTCCTATTTCACTAGCTTTATTAAGTAAGAGTCTAATAAAAGTCACGTGTGGTAAATATATAACTAATATAAATGATATTTTAATAAGAATATTCCATTTTTATAAAAAAAATTCAATATGTAATTGGAGAGTCTGATATTAAGAATAACCGAAATAAATTTGTCACAAGACTATAAACTGTTAAAAGAAAATGATTGAATATTTTTTAAAAAATACACAGGAATGTTTAACTTTTGTATGCCTTCATAATAATAGGTAAAAAGGGTCAATTGCCCTTAATTTTTTTCAAATTTTAGTTTTTACTCAACTTTTTTTGATTAATCTGTGTCCTCAAACTTACAAAACTTACTCAAAGTTTGTCCTTTTATCCATTTTAACAATTAAGCTATTACAATAGAATGTATTCTCGTCATTTTAGAAGACATAAGATATTTGATAAAACTTTTTCAATCATCTTTCTCTTCTCATCTATTTCGTCTCCATCTTGAAACTTGGACAGATTTACCATTATCAATGGAAGAAAACTTGAAGAAAGTAATGGATTCCATTATGAAAGCACTCTCAATTAAAAAATATTGTGATAAATCTCCAAAAATATTAATATCGAAACATAAATTACCTGATCATTACTGACATTTAGAAATATGATACGTTAGCATATTCTCCAACAAGTCCTAAGGCATCTCTTTCGAGGTCTCTTGTTTCTTCACCCTCGTCGAAATCCATCTCATTTGCTTAGTTGGTACAGTATCTTGAAATAATTATATGAGCATAATCTACGACTACAAAGTTTAATCTAGTAATATCTACTTTGTTGTCCAATAAATCTTCTCTAGTCCCATCTTCTTCACCATCAATTTTTCCTTTTGACTTATACGCCCATGTCTCTACATACTTATAATTCACATCAATAGTAGGTTCAATTTTTCAAACTAGAATTTTTTTAGTACTAGATTGCATAATTTCTTTTCCACTTTTCTCCTAGGGCTTGATGTATAAATTCTTGAATGTGTTTTCTCCAAAGCACAGTTATAATAGCAAAGTAGTAACTTAATAATATCTGCTAGTTGTAAAATTGCAAAAGAGATGAAGCAAAGAGGAAAATGATTGAAATTTTTTCTCAAATATTCTAAATCTAAATCTCTCTTGAAATGACAAAAACACCCTCTATTTTGTTGATCCTTAATTGTCAAAATAGACAGAAGGGCAACTTTGAGTAATTTTTGTAAGTTTGAGGGCAAAAACTAGTCAAAAAATAGTTAGAGGAAAAAATTATAATTTGAAAAAGTTCAAAGGCAATTAAAGATTTTTACCCTTGACAATAAGAGATAGACATAAAGTTCTCTCAAATTGTAATTAAAAAAAATGTAGAATTATTACTTGAAATGACTATTTTAAGTGGTTGTTGAAGTATGGTTACTAAAACAACACCTATATTAATTATAATATAATGTCTATCGCATTGTTAATTCTTAATTCTTAATTCTATTAACTCTTATCCGACAAAACTAATAGAAAAGTAACGTTTATTATTTTTTAGAGTAGAAGGATAAAATCATTAAACAAAAAATTGGGGTCAGTTAAAATATAAAACCAGTAAAAAAATTGGTAGGACAAAAAACATTAAGATCAACCGACACTTCTTTACCTTAAAAGTATTAAACAAAAAAAAAAATCACTTTGGATCTCTTTCATTAACCTTTTGCATTTGATTCTTGAACTCTGCCCTCATCCTTTGAATATTATTCAAAAATAATAATACTTCATTCATTTGAATTTGAAATTTCACTTTCTATTTGTCTTTATTTAAATAAATATATTTTTCATTTAAAAATTTCAAATAAATTGATACACTAACGGCATAAAACAAATAAAACAATTCACATGTCCAACTAATGTGTATGTGTAACGCGGTGACAAAAGTAAAGCTAAGTTGTAATCCTTTGATTTTACAGTTGAATATGCACAAGATAAATCTGTACTATAACGAATAAATGTGAAGTTGACTGTAACTGAGAAAAAAAATTTAAGAACAAGATTTCAATGTCAAGAGCAAAGGTAACAAACCAAACTAAATGATGTAAATACAGAAGGAAATGGAATTATATTTGTCACTTTCCCTTTGTATTCAACCAAAACCTCTCATTGCCTTCTAAGAGAAGGAAGAAAATTTATAACGGGGAGGAGAATTCATCTAAAATTTCACTGAATGAGGATCAGGAACATCTTGACACCAGGAACTGAAGAAATTTAACATATACACAGGCAGCAAGTGACAAGCTCCAGAAACAAATAAGGCAGAGGAAAAAGAATCTTTATACTTTTTCAAAAAAAGAATAGGACTAGTTCATCTCTAAAAATGCTTAAACAAACCTCTTCAAGGAAGAATATTAGCTGCAGAAATATTTCCCAGCCATCCCTGCAGTCGGCGCCTGTTCTGAGAAGACTCAAATTCAGTCTGATCACTTCTATAGCCTGGATTTTTTTTTACCCCCTTTTCCTTTGGACAATGTTCTCTTTTATATTACACTCAATATTGCTGTTTTCTATCTTTCTTTCCCGTAGAAAATTTTCTTGTTTCACGAGCATCATTTTTCTTTCGTCTTCCACCAGCCGGATCTACTAATGGACCTGACCAATTTTGAACAGGTTCTTTTGAATATGTGAAAGAGGTAGAACTGAATGGCACATCAGGAGGAACAAGGGCAGGATCAATGTGATGAGAAGCACCCAAAGGAACACCAAGTGCTCCATCCTGGTGTGGAGGAGGAAACTTCTCGCTTTTGCTCTTTGCATTTGCATGACTAATAAGCCGCCGCCGCTGCTTCAAGAAATATAGTATACACATCAGCAAACAAGACTGATGCAATTGAAATAACCTAAAACACTGACAAGATGACATTTCAAGTAAAGACATCGACAAAGAAAGGTCAGAATGATGAAATATAGGCTTATCAAATTGTCAACTAGAATCAGCTGAATTGGCAACTCAGACTCATCAATTCTCTCCAACTTGTCACCTATGCTCATTTGGATGCAAACTAAAGGAGAAAAACTTTCTAAAGTTGAATTGGACCTGAATTGAAATGTTCCCAAGTTAACGTGAAGTTAACATGACCTCTCACGATGTTCCCAAATTTATGGACCTCTCATGGAGTTATCTTAATTTCATAAATGATTAAATTATTCTGTGTGTGGAATTCTCCAAATTCCTTTTTTTAGTGTGCCTTTGGGGAACTAAAAAACAAAAATTTGAAAACCTAAAAGGGGATATTGATTAGCTCAAGAGTTTTAAATGTAAAAACTAATTAGTTTCCAAAGAAACAAAAAGACAGATCATAAAAAGTTTTTAATATATAAAAAGAATAAAAGGACTTTCAAATTTCAGCCAATTCTATATTTACATATACACATGCACCCATTTCTACAAAAGACAAGGCTGCAATTTGAAACTCTTGATGCTATAGATGATTTCATGATTCATTACAGAATCATGCAACTCTTGGAAGTGAGCTAACTTTTGCAACTAGCAAATAAAGAGAATCAACCAGGAACCTGTTATATTACAATAATACCAGCCAAAAAGGGTTCTCTTCCTTGTATATATGCAATTTTAAGATTAGCTTAGAATTGCACAAGAAATAAATAAGGATATCAGTTAGTCTATAACCCTTTTCCTTTTCTCTAAGGTAATTCTATACTTGCATCTAAACTTTTCAACTTCTGTTCTGTTTAAACAAAATATAATTAATTGAACCATGATGAATCTTTAATCAACTCCATGGTTTGAGGTGGGAAACTTTCTCAAAGTCACCGGTGCATAACTTCCAACATCTTCAAAGCACTTATTTTCTGGAGTATTCATAAAGCCTCATGAATTATAGGATGAAGTTTTGGGTAATTCTTGGATCCTATCATAGTAATGTTTAAGCTATATGTATGAATTGGCTACATGCTTTGTAAAGGTACACAACATCACAAGAATCATGCAAGGGATACCAGAAGAAATAGAGATAGTTCAAATTGAACCAACCTTTGGCAAAATGGAAGTATAGTTGATCCACTATGTTCCAAGACATAATAATTAAGGCTATTTTAAGAACGAAAAAAGTCCCTTGGTCTATATAAAAGTGGACCCAACGACTTATATTTCTGAACGAAGGGTGTACATAATGTGTAAACAAAACAAATGTATGCTAATAGGGTTTCCATGCTTCAGACAAGCTTACTATCAGACTTGGATTTACATAGCATGGAATTAGAATAATAATTCTCAGCTAGGAGCATGATTTGACTGCAGAACCATGTAAACCAAAACCCCATTTTTTAACCATAATCAGCAGAACCATTTTTATACTACCTTTGCAGCCAAAGACATGGTACTGTACTGTAACGAACAAAAATTTAGGATCATATTTTACAACCCATGGAATGAATAGATTCAAATTAAATGTTCCCTCAACAATCATGCATAGTATTATTTAATATTTTCTTTTAGTAACCTATAAGCTTTCTTGGATGTTACCTTCGCAGCCAAAGACATGGCACTACAGTGTTTACAAACAAAAATATAGGATCATATTTTACAACCCATGGAATGAATAGATTCCAATTAAAAGTTCCCTCAACAATCGTGCATAGTATTATTTAATATTTTCTTTTAGTAACTGATAAGCTTTCTTGGATTCTGTTTTCTATTAGCATTTGACTTGGTATTGTATTCCATTTCAATGTTCAGAACCAAACATGTAAATTCTTGAAATCAGTTCAAGCGAAGTAATTAAAATTCACATTCTAGAAACTTAACATAGGGCTTGGCTACAATTTTGACACTAATAAAAACAAATGCAGTTCTGCCCTAGATCACCTCCAATGTACATGGAACATCATTTAAGCACTTTCCCTGTTCCAAGACATTTAACACCAACCTCCATTAACAGTATTAAGTATCTATTTTCATCTTCCACAGTTGCTCCCCAGAGCTCACCTAATTATTCACACTACAGATGTCTTAAGAAAATGCTTCTCTAATTTCTTTTCAGGAATTATCTTTTCAAAGGCATTACTTTTGCTCCAAAGAAGAAAGAAAAACAAGAGACATATTAGGGGGAAAAAATAGATAGAAAGATCAAATGTCTATAGCTGCAAGAATGACATACATCAAGATTAGATTGGAGCTCAGCATTGGCATCAGGAGCAGGAAATGCCCGGACAGCACGATCACGAGCACGTGTTCGCTTACCTCCATCAGCCTGAGCTTTATTTGCAGCTCTTTGCCTGCACAATGAAGTAAATGATTATAGCACAGTTGGAGAAATTTTTCCATATAATGCACTTAACAAGAGCAAGGAGTAACACATGCATGGCAAGAAAAACAGGATTAATTATGGCAATGGAGCTAACAAGTTGCATCGACAAACATTTAACTTCTATGTAGCTTTTGTTTGCTCAATTTTCATCTGCTACATCAAAAGAACCTAACTTTACTTTATAATGTAATAGGATGGCAGAACCCAATAAATATAAAGTAGGTTGTGGCACCCAAAGATTCTACAGATGGGTAAATCAACAGAAAAAGCCTTGGGGAAAGTTAAAATCTTGATAAAAAGGACAATAAACAGTCATTCAATCTAGTTTAGTCAGTAAAATTAACTTTACTTAATGAATCCATTAAAGTACTGCACAAAAATTAGGCTACTTGGTAGAAATTTTTTATATGATGATTTCAATGTAGAGTACAAAGTAATTAGAATAACAATATACATACGTGTATATATTCAGATTGAAACCTGCATTATGTTCGTTAACTAATGATGAGATAAACATAGGTTTTTCTGTTCCAGATGTTTCCTTAGGGGCCGTCTTGACCAGGCTCCAGAACTCTACAAGGAAAACTGGTTGTCTTCTCATTTGAGCAACAATACAGAAGAAGAACGAAAGGAAACAGAAGCTGGGAGCAATGACTGACAGCATCTCATGGCCAGATATCTATGGCAGGTATATCTTTAAAAGTACAGATAGATAGAACATATGGACTACTTACCATGCATAAGTAGTTCATACAAGGAGCAGTTACAAACACATTTTTATACTGAGAGAGAAATATCATAAAGACGGGAAAACAGAAACATCGTAAAAGCCAGAAAAGCAAAAACTTAAGTGCATTAAACAAATCCAGATGAACTAAAGACTAGTGATCAATAGTTCCAAAAACAGATAGTGGGCAATGGTTTATTGTCAAGTAATCACAATCCCAATATTTGAATTGTGTCTGGTTCATTATTTATGTTCTGACTTCTGAGAAAGGAATTTGATTTCTTTAATGTGGAAATGCAGAATACTGGGAATATTAATCCTTATTAGGAGGTGCACTGTGATTATTTTTTCCAGAATTTCAACTAGTAAGGACAAAAATATTAAAATATTAAAAAAAACTTCAAATATTCATCTTTATTCCCCATTTTCTTCCTCACTTAACCTTCTCCTCTCCAATCTAACATAATAATATCTTGGTTGAAATTTTGATATCTCCGCTAACCTTCTTTTTTTCAATAATAAATTCCTTTTGCACAATCCAAATGATATTTCATATTGAAACATTAAACGCAATTGAACATTAGTTTCCCTTTGCCAATCAAATGATGCCATAGTGTTTTTTCTTCAATTTTTTAAACCAGATAATTCCTGAAATTTACTTCTAAATTGATTAAGGGTAGAACTTGTCACAGAATTCTAACAGCTCCTACAATGTAACAGCAAGAAAGTAACTTTAACCTTCGAGCTTCATCATCCCGCCGCTTGGCATCCATCTCTTTGGTTGGAGGGTATTGAGGGAGGCTAGCAGGATCACAAGCAAATGGTTCTGTAGTGAAAAACTGCAACATAAAGAATGCCTAAGAAAATTCTAAAACAGCAAACTCAAGAGCAAGAGAAAATTAAAACAAGTAACCTTAACTTCACTTGGAAACAAGTCTAGGAATATTGTGCAAAGAATTTGAAGCGAGAGAAAAGAAAATCATATTTCTTTGGACACAACAATTTTTATGACAAAAAACAAATAATAGTTAGCAATGACAATTTCATAAAGAAAGGAGTGCTGGTGGTATTGATTTGACAAATAACTGGCAAAATCTATTTCCCATGCTTAATCCTTAGAAAAAAGGACAGAAATCACCATCTTACTGACCCGTTTACTGAGATGCGCACATAAATGTCTCAGATTTTGATTTTTTTAATTCTTTTTACATACACAGAAGAGATGAAGAACAAGCGAAACAGAGATGCCCAGACAATATTTTTTTCCTTAAATTGCACTTGCCTTTGTTAATCACAACAGAGTCATCAACTAGTTAGAAAGTATTGTTACATTTCTTGGAATTTCTATGGGTATTTTCTACTTTCTACCTGATTTGAGCCGATAGATGGAACTAGAGGTGTCTACATGTAACACTATGGATAAACATGTGATAACAGTTTCATCAGTACCCAGATTAATTGAATTGCATCAAGAGCTACAGAAGTTCTACAGAACAGAGATCTCATCAGGGGCTATAGAAGATGTGTAGAAGAAATCAGATGCTCTGCATTCCAAGAGAATAGATAGTTTAACTTTCCAACTGCTTATGGTGTGTTTTAATGGCAACAAAAACGATACTGGTAAAATAACAGCATCTAAAACAATATATCTTTTGGCTAATGTGAATCCCAAATTGGCCACAAAATGGGCAAGTAGAGTGGATTCTTCTTCTTTTTCTTCTCTTTTCATTAACAGTTGAGGATTGAGGTACATAAAAAGCGACCAAAACTCACTTCACTGTTTAATGCATCAGTTGCAGTCTTCCGATCGGCTGGGTCAATGGCAAGAAGGGTGTCAATCAGCGGCAGAGATGATGGTGGGAAGTCCTTAAATGTCTCCCTAATGCATCGCTTGTACGGATCTCGTGGCTTGAATAATGTGGCATTAGGCAGCTTACACTTTTTCCAGTACTCATCAGAGGGCGAGCCACAAAGCTTGTATATCTTATGTAGTTGTTCTACCTAGGAGACAACAAGAAAATAGGAATCACAGAGACCAGAGATGGCAAAGTTTATAATTCACTGGAGAAAATAATAAAGCTATCAAATTCATGATTTGGTTGTTCTTACGGCAAACTTAGTATTTACGCTAGCCATACAAGGTAATACAAACTCTTTGACTTTGAGCAGTACCTATCTGACTAAGCCCAAGAGACAATATCTTTCATGAAAGTGAAAGATCAAGAAAGAAAACAATAACCATAGAATCTTTCTTCTCAAGAGACAGTTTTCCTACAGATGGCAGTTGCTCATTGTATGAAATTATGAATCCAGCACTCATTGCCCCCGTGTCCCCCTCTCTTTTCGTGAATATTTTCTTTGATATTTAATTTCTTTTTTTTTCCCTATTTCCACTCAAACCATTCTTCACATAAGTATATGCTAAAATTGAACAGTTAAATGTGCACCTTAAGTAGCTAATTCTAAAGGGCTCACAAATTAAACCCAAAGAAATTTAATGTGATTTTGTTTGAACATACATGTATCATTACAAGATGTCATGACATGAAAAGTTAGAGATATTAAATTCATATTACATTAGGAAGCGAAGGGACCTGACTATTTAATATTCCCTTTGTCCATAATTGAATGTTTCAATTTGATTTAAAATGAGAAGTAAGAAAAGCTCTCTAATATTAAGGAAGTTATCACGTTATTCTTGATATTAATGTAGTTACACCACTAACCATATGAGTTAGTGGAATATAAATACCTTAAATTAATGAGGTTTTAAGTAGAATTTTATATAATAAATATGTTTATTTTAATAAAATAGACATTCAATTCCAAAGGAAAGGGGAGAAATGATATTAAGAAACTGACATCTACACATGCCGCAGAGGTCAGAATCAATTTCAGATCTGCTTGAGAATCAGTGCAACTTCACATGCACTCACCCTAGCCATTAAAGATATGATTGCAAGTGGATTCTTCAATCTCAAATATACCAAATGCTACCAAAAATATATGTAGTGGATAATGTCTAACAATAAATTAATGATAAGAATGGATAAATTGGAACATCCATCAGAGTAATTCAAAGTAATATCATTAAAAATATAAGAAGTCACAAAAATAGAATAATGAACTTACACAACTAGAGTAAATGCTAAGAAACCCCACAGAAGCTGTAAAACTACAAAAGAGAGTAAACAGATACCTCTGTTCGACCAGGCATTATGGGCTTTCCAGCCAACAACTCTGCCAGGATGCATCCAGCACTCCATAAGTCAATACCTACACTGTAATCACTAGCCCCGAGAAGAAGCTCTGGAGGTCGATACCAAAGCGTAACCACCCGACTCGTCATGGGATGTTTATGGTTAGGATCGAAAATGGTAGCCAGTCCAAAATCAGCTATTCTTAGAATTCCTGAATTGTCAAGAAGAAGATTTGATCCTTTAATGTCTCGGTGAAGTACATAACGTTTATGACAATGCTCCAGTCCAGAGAGGAGCTGTTTCATGTAGCATTTAACCTGTAATAGGTAACCAATGAATAAAGGTCGCTTTTCAAGCCCAGGAATCAATCAGAAATACAGTGACAAGAATAGTGGGAAAGAATTGTACAGAGTGCAGTCTAACCTGTGCTTCAGTAAACTTAATATCAGGACTGGCAGCAAGTCCAGCCAAGTCATGCTCCATATATTCAAACACCAGGTATAAACTACAAGACATTCTGGAAGTAACTAAACCCTCCAATTTTATTACATTTGGATGATCCAATCGTCGCAAAATGATTATTTCTCTTGCCATAAATCTCACACTTTCTGGTTCTAAATTATCAAATCGCACTTTTTTAAGAGCAACAATTTTACCAGTAATAGTATCTCTTGCTTTATACACATTACTGTATGTTCCTGACCCAATCTGAAGCATACAGAAGAACAAACTTAAGTCAAAACCAAATGGAGAAGACTCCATTAAGCTCAACTAAACAAAAGAACAAAATTCTGAAGGATTATTGGATTAACAACCCACCTTATCAATCTTTTCAAAAGTGTCAGCACGCCGAGGAAGCCAACCATCAATTGCTTCTCCAACATGAGCAGACAACCAAGATGGCCACCCAGCAGCAACCTGTTCCCCATGTTTATGCTTGGGAGGATTACTCAATCTTGGATTTGGTTTTGACCTTCTCCTCTCACCCCTTGGCTTTTCACCA
Organism: Apocynum venetum; assembly: GCA_019593545.1. Taxonomy (NCBI): domain Eukaryota; kingdom Viridiplantae; phylum Streptophyta; class Magnoliopsida; order Gentianales; family Apocynaceae; genus Apocynum; species Apocynum venetum. The sequence continues at coordinate 3,898,243 of SRSM01000326.1, read as the reverse complement.
ATCTCTGGCGCCTTCTCCTCATTAGGCCCACCACCTTCTTCAACCCCGGCAACATTAATTCCATTATCTACTTTTATTGTAGAAGCAGCTTCTAAACTGTCATTTGATTCAATATTCAAGCTCCGATTCTTTTTCTCATAATTCTGTTCCCCCCTCCTCTCTTCATTACCCTTGTGCACCAAGCCTGATGAGGCCTCACGACCCAGTACACACCCCATTTCTGAAACTAAACTTCATTACTCAACATTCTCATAACTGCACTTTGATTGCCAAAAAATCAGCAGAAATCAATTCAAAACTCTTCAATTCTCTAAATGTCCTGCAAGAACACCACATACATAAATAAAACGACTTTAGCCAAATAGACATTGTTCTAGACACCAAATCACACTTGCCAATGCAAGCTCAAAGACCTGCACAGACAAATATATATAATTCAATTCCCACAAATTAACAAAAACCAACTCGTACGTCCCAAGCAACGTGGAAAAAAATAAATAAATAAACACAGTAAGAACACCATAAACTATCCCATAAAAAAGAAAATCGACCAATTTTACTTCCAAATCAGACCGCAGAAAGCTCGCGAAATCCACAAAAACGGATTTCTTCTTTAATTTGATCACTAACCATCCAAATCCACACTTCAATTAACCAATCTCCGAACTACCGCTCCCCCCCAAAAGAAGATGTCACCAACTCCGTCCCCTCCTTAACCTCCTCAGCAACCCACCAACAGAGATTAAAAAAAATGAAAATCCCTTAACTCAACCTCGTAAGCCAACAAAAACCCTAGTTCCAAAAGTGAGAAATTCACAAAAATAAAAGCACATAAACACATAAATAACCATAAGCAAAGTAGAAAACAGAGAAAGAGAGTTGAAATTACCACAATACTGATTGAATCGATGGCAGCAGAGCTTTCAGTCTTATTCTTCTACAGAGAAAAGTAGTTTAATCACTTTTAATCTCTAAAGAAAAGAACCGATCGGACATCGAAAGAAGGTGGAATAAAAAATCAAGTCTTGAAAATTTTTGAACTTCCCTATTTCATTATTCACCTTCTTTAGAAATTTATATACTAAGTGAATTAAATTATGATATATACATAAAATAGTTGGCGATTGATCGTTGTAAGTCAAAGCTTCACTGCTTTGCTGTGGTGTACAACTATGGGCTTGGGGTTTGAGTTGTAATAATTAGGAAATGGGAAAGATATATAATCACGGGCGAGATTGCCTCTCTAACGACTTGCCAAAAAGGAAAAAAGAGGTAACTAAAGAGATTTTCTACGGACAGTCATTGTTAGGAATATTTATTCAAAGCTTGTCAACATATAACAGCTTGGATTTGGATTTATTTTGTTTTTTAGTTTCGTCTTTTTAATCTTTGACTGAAGATGATATAAATACATATCATTATTATTTATTTCGTCTTGAATTGAATGTCAAATCAGACTTTAATATAAAAATTAAAATGAGACATTTCCTCGTAAAAATTACAATAATATTTTTATTAATAATATAATTATTTGTGTGACAATATAAATTTGTGAAATATAAATATTTTAAATTATGAAATAGATATTTCATAATATAATTATGAAATAGAATTTTAGGTAAAAGATATGCTTATTTTTATAAAATAGATATTCAATTTCGCATAATTCAAAATGAAAATATAGATATTTAATTTCGAGCAAAGATAGACATAGTGTATTTTTTACATTAAAATTCTATCACATAATATTATTTTTAATTAAAATGAAACTAAATATTTTATTACAAATTGATAAGGACTAAATTTCCTATTTAGTTCCTGATATTATTTTTTTTACCATTTTTGTCCTAATGATCACTTTGAACTTTTTCCCCCTAATATTTTTTTTTGTTTATTATTTTGTCTTTAATGAATATTTTTTAACCCTTTTTTTATTCTTGATGTATTTTCATATGAATTATTAGATATTTCCATTACAATTTCAGAAGGTCTTAATAATTCACATGAAAAAAAGTAAATCAAACAAATGTAAAAAAGATACCTAATAATTTACATGAAAAAACACCAAGGACTAAAAATATTTTAAATAATCATGCAGGAACAAAATGGCACACTACAAGTATAAGGACAAAAAAAAATCAAAATAATCATTAATAACCAAAATCGCCCAAGAAAAAAACAACATGAACTAATAGAGAATTTACTCAATTGATAATTGAATCAACAACTACAAAATATGGTTTTATATTAACTAAAAATATTTTGTATTGATAAGCATAAAAACTTGTATCAATTCATAAAAAAGGTATGGATTTAAAAGTCATCCTAATAGTACAAATTAAAATTTAATTCCTAACTTACTCTAACTAAGTAAATAGAACAAGCAAGAGTCGATCTCATATATACTAGTTAAATTATGTAATTTAAGTTTATTTATAAACGTGATTTTGGGAAAAATGAAGTTTGACTTTAAAACTAATTTATACAAATTAAAAAGTTGATTTTTCTTTTTTGGAAATTTATGAAAAAAAATATGTTAGCAAATAACTAGTATCAAGTTATAGTTTAATAAAATTTATTATAGATAAAAAGAAGTAGAGTCGTTTAATCTCACATATCTTTCATGCGTTTGTCACTTCACGGTGTTCAACAAGAGAAATGGAGTCATATGCTTCTTCTTGCAACAAGTATGGCTTAGGTCATGCACATCAAGCCTAAATTCTAATGGAAAAGTCAAATAATTGTTGCGCTTGAGTAGATGCTTAAAAAGTGGAAAAACTTATATTTCATTTTAACGCTATCAGTTGCGTTTTACTTTAAATTAGTTCATTTTTTGCTAGATAATCAAAGACTTTGCTTCACATATGTAAATCCTTCACACTCTCCTCGTGCCATTTCAAAGTCAAACCAAGCCTTCTTAATGGAGTTACACCTAAAAGGTCAAATCTTTTCACTCAAGAATGTAGTTTTCACAAATGGGTTTCCAATAGGCTTAACAAACAGATTCAAATGGTGATTTATTGTGGAGATGAAATTAGTATATGGCTTCAACCATTTGAAATTTGATTGAAATTGAGAAGATGATATGAGGACTGAGAGTTCACTTTTGACAACTTAAAAAGTGTTTAAATTTTATTCAACTTAAGAAGGTCTTTGTTTCTTAAAAAAAAATATTTGTTGTGTGGACGAGAAAGCCCCTGCAAAAGGTCAACTTTTTTTCACGTGCTCAACATTTCAAGTGAGGTAACGACTTTTCTTGATGGAAGTACAAAAGTTGGACATTTAAAAAGTTAGAGTGTAAAAGCTAAAAGAAAAAAAATTAGAGTACAAAACCTAAATTTGGAAAAAGTTCAAGTGTTATTTGAATATTTTGCCCTTATAAATAAGATAAAAGTTAAAGAAAAGTACTTTATTTTATTTGATAGATTTATACTATATACTACGAAATTATTTATATTTATTTTTCATATTATAAATATTATCTTTAATGATTTATATTTATAATAATTATTTGTAACATATGCTATTATTTTTCATCCCTACTTAGTGTTTATGCTTGAAGTCCAAATCTCACATGGAAAGTATAGGGAAACTAAGTGAGTCTCCTCACTTATAAAAGAAAAGTTCTCCCACAAGAAATATGGAGTGTTTTCATTCATCCATTCACCCTTGCTTATGTTTTGAGGAGTATAACAATATAGTATTCCTTTTATTTTCCTTGCGGGATGAATAAGTTAAGTTTAAGATTTTTATCTACATCATATGGTACCCATCTAAGCTTCCAGGCATCGAAGGCCTTTGGGCCATCAAGTTGAGGCTTTTGACATTTACGAGGCCTTCGGGCCATCAAGCGTAGACTTTCAGGATTCACAAGGCCTCCAAGCCTTCATCGAGACTTTCGGGCATTCATAAGGTAAAAAAGTCACTTAAAAGTTGGCTCACATTAATAGGCCTTTAGGCCAAACAAACCTTCAAGCATTTATAAGGTTTTCACGCCAAATTCACCCTTAACCTCTTTTTTGAGGAGTATGTGAGTATAATATTTATTTTATCTCCCTTATGAGATGAATGAGTTAATGAGTTAAGTTTGAAATTTTAATCCCACATGGGAAATTTAAGGAATCTAAGTGGGTCTCCCCTACTTATAAAAGGAGAGTTCTTTCGAAAGAAACATGGAGAGCTTTCACTCTCCCATTCACTCTTGCCTTTTTTTTAGGAATATGAGAGTAAAGTATTCATTTATCTCCTTTGTGGGAAGAATGCGTTAACTGTAAGGATTTTATATAAATCACTAGTTGAAGAATTTAATTTATGATTCTAAATATTACTAATTACTAATGGAGCGCTATAATACTTTTTAGTCATCTAGCTTTACTAACGCATTTCGGAAAAGCATCAACTTCTCATCTACCCATCCAAAGCTGCAATTAGAGGTGTTCATTTGGTATTCTGTTTGTAAATTTTGGTATTTCGATATTTTAGTTTGGGACTGATGAATAACAAATAATACCGAATTTATGGAAAAACCGAATACCAAAGTACCGAAATATTCGGGATAGAAATGAAATTATGCCAACCTATAAGTTTAAGTTTTTAGAATTTGGATACCTACCAATTTACCCCAAAAAGAAACCTATGCAAAAAATATAAAAAAAATATTTTGGACTACTAAAACAATGTAAGAAAACATCATTCCATTGTCATTACCAAAAATTTAGAGGAGATCAAGGGAAGAGTTCAAACTTCATCCAAAGTTATTACAAAAAGTATTAGTCTCCTCTATTAGAAATAGAGCTATTACAAGCACCTTAGGACTGTCATTTATCTTTAAAAGTTCAACTATCTAATGTTACGTCTCTCCAGTTTCTCAACAACCAAAGCATGCACTAGTAAGTGCATTCTTCAAACTACTAAGTACCAAGATAGAGGGGATCCTCCAAGGAAAAACAATTCACCAACAAAACAATAATAAGATGGGTCATCACAAAATAACATCAGAAAAAGGCAACACATTAGTGATGAGCAAACAAAATTAAAAGGGCAACATAACCAATGAAGACAGCAATAAAGCAATTTGTCACTTATACCTTGAGACTCAATCATCAAAGATCTAAAAATCTTGATTCACGAGCATCATTTCCCATTTTCAAAAATGAACCAAATACAAAGTCAAATAATGATAATAACTAAAATTTATTAAAAAATTAAATGAATTGGTAAAACAAAATTAAACAAGTATATCACCTTAGTCTAGATTTTCTAGGGAACGAATGTCTTCCTCAATGTTAATAGGATTTGCTTCATTATGTAATCAATCTTTAGCACACACGAAACATTTTATCATCTTAGAAGTTAATGAGCTCCAAAATGAGTCCAAAGCCCGACCTCCCATATAAAGGCTGATTCCAAAGCAACAACAGAAACATGGACAACTAGAACGTCTCATGCCATTTGTGCTAGTATAAGAAACCTTGGGGCATTCAACTTCCAACAATTCAAGAGATGAAGTCATTCACCACCATTTTACCTTTCTTCAACAATGTACTTATCCAATTCACTTTTGTTCTCATCCCCTCCAACCTCACTAGGAAACAAATCAAACTTTTTCTTACTTTTTCTTAAAAGGAAAAAGTGCTACTTTTTCTTTAAAGTATTTTGTTTGCACAATCAAGATTGTTTTGTTTCTTTCTGTTATGTTCTTTATATGAGTTTTGCTGACTGTTAATTGTTTGGAATTTGGATGATTATCAATTTTGCTATGAAATACATTATGTTAAATAACATTTCTTCTTAGTTAATAATAATAATAATTTTTGCATATTGGAAAAGTTTCAATATAATCTAATAATGCTCTTACATTTGTTTTGTGGTGATTTCTCCATGAACTTTGATTTAAGAAAGATTACTCGAATTTTTCATAGTTATGCTCAAGATAAAATTAGAATCTCTTTTGTAGTTTCATTGGAATTCATCCCTGAAACCATGAGGAAATAAATATCCTCAGTTTTTCTAGCTTAAATGTAAGATGACTTACTGATTTCCTTTAAAATTGTAAATTTTTCTTTAGTTTTATGAATTTAGTTTTCCCTACAATATCTAATTGTGTTGTCAAGTACTTATCCATTGATTAAATATTTACTTTAATATACGTTTCTTCTCATTTATTTACTTTTATATTAAAATCTTATATCATTTAATAAGTTATAAATTGTAGTGGTACTTGAAGGAATGAAGAAAAAAAAATTATCAAATCTTTTTTCAAACCAAATGAGTAGACATCTACAAGTCATCAATAGTTTACATCTAATATTGACATCCCAAATTCTAATGATCGACAACTTAATACTTCTTGTAGAATTGATGTTGACATTAGTTTTCTTGAACGTGATCTTGCATTACGTACTCTAATATGAAAATATCATGTTAATCAAATGGTTGAAATTAATCGATGTTATATTAAAATGGAGACTTATCAACCTATTAAGAGTGACTACCCACCAACCATATTCGGATCCCAAAATTGTCAGTTCCAAAGTCATTGGTTTAAGAAATTTCCAAAGTCAGTTCCAAAATTCATTTATCTTCTCTCAAGTTTTCAAATCTTTATTGTATTGCTCTCAGCTTTTTCTCTCGTTATCTAAAGATTAACAACTCGGTCTCTAATCCTCTGTTAATTCATTTCTTTTTTGAAATTGCCTCAAATAATCAGCATGTTTCGGCGAGGGACTTCGATATAAACCAGTAAATTTTTTTTAAAAAACAATTTGTTTTAAAAACATGATGACGTCCTCTATTGTAAAAAGAGAAAAGGTGATGATTCTATTTTTTATTATATTTTTCAGATAATCCTACCGTTCAATCCATTTCATTGTTGTTTTTCATTTATTCTCTCCTAAGCATCATGTAATTTTTCTTTTCTCATTTTTGTTTTGTATGTTTTAGAAATATTAGTTGTTTGTTTAAATGATGTATGCAATTGTTATTCTTTCTTTGTTATAGTTATCATTAACTTGATAATTATTTATGTTAATATTGTGTTTTATGTTTTTTTAAAAATACTATGTGTATGTCCCTTGTGATAAAAAAAATGAGAAGCTTATTATGCTTGTGCTTTCTTCTTTAATTGTTGGTGCTAAATTTATTTGTTTGTTAGGTTGAAGGCTGAGTTTTTTGTGTTGGTTCGTTTAATGGGGAATTACTTGTCTTTTTTTTTTTTTTTTGTCTTTTGTTCTTAAGACAATATAGGAAGGTTAATTTTATTTCTTTTCATTTTTTTAAGGAAAGAAAAGTCTAGTTAGTTAGGGAGAATTTTGATTTGGGCAAAGTCTATTTGTGTTTCTGGATTTAGTTTTTATTGTTCACTCTAGAGACTTACTTCTTATTAATAATACATTTTGGGAAATCAGTAAAAAAAATAAATGAGAAGTCTATATATAATTTTAGGGTGTCTTGCCAATTTATTCCAGTTCTAGATGTAGATGGATAGTCTTACTCCATAAAAGTGTTGGAAAAAATTAGTAAAAACATAAAGCTTGGTTCTCTCAATTTTTTTTTACAAAAACAGATCAACACAAAATATAAAGAAAAGATAAAGAGAAAGATGTTTATGTATATGTTGAAGTTTCTTAAAGAGAGTAGTTTTTTAGTTTTTTTCTTTGAAGTTTTTCACGTAGGTTGTTTGATACCATAAAATCTCTTTAATCAATTTTGTTTTGCTACCATAAATTTGATATATTTATATTCCATTAATAACTATAATGTTATCTATTGATCCAATTGGATACGAGGGACATGCACTTATGGTTGAGGACAAGGTTAGTTATTATTATTATTATTACTACTTATTTTGTTGTACAAAAATTTTACTCTATTAGATCTGTATCTTTTCCTATATTTTTGTAGGAATCGTTGATTCATCATCATATTGGGAGACCAGTGATGTTTTAAAGGGAGAACTGTGGTGCTAAAAGACTTTTTGTGGATTGGGCTAGACGATTGAAAGGTCTTTTCAGGGGTAGAATTAGGTGGATGGGCCGCCATTCATGGTTACGGTGTCGTCCTTCCCAAAGCGATATTACTCGCATTGTTGCTGAGCCCATGCAATTTGTTGTCATTCTAGGTCAGAGACGGTATGTGGATAGATCTTTTCCAAACAGGCAACCATTAGAGGCACAATATAGTGATGTTAGACATTCTTTTATGCATACTCTCGAGGTGATCCCGCATGCAATAGATCCTGATGTTGGACCTTCAACAGAGTATGAAGTAGCACCATCATTTAGGGGTACAATGCGTTGGAGACAGTTTAATGACAGACAATTCAGTGGTACATTGCGTCAGAGTCGTTCTACACATGTAACCTCTAGTGACATACGACTCGCACTTGCTCGTTATAGTGATGTTGAGTCATTTTCGCTACATGTTTCTCGGGCAGAATTGTATCCAAATAGTGATGCTGGACCATTTTCACAATAGCTTATCGCACGACATGTTTAAACCGTCATATTCATTTGATCACGACTATCTAGTAGGTCATACATATATGGTTATTCTATTACTTGCCATAATTTACACCATTCATCAACCTCTCAGCTATCATTGGACCCTATTGGAAGGTTTGTATGTTCTCTTAGCCCTCACAGACCCCTACTAGTGGATTCAATGCTTTATCCCAGTTAAGTGCTGCAACTGCAGGCTTAGCTCTATTGTTTATGCAGTTACCTCTAATAGATGATCCATATGTTATTCAAGATGGATATCGTAGATACGAAGATCATAGATTTGCAAGATCCATCTCACCTGCAATCACTATCTAGACTGGGAGGTTGTGGACTGTGGTGCATCTAGCGGCTATGATTGTACTACTCACGACTGAATATATATATATATGATAGTATGATTTTATTTCGACATGTGGTTTTTTATACAAGATTATTTCATATGATTTGGCATTTTTTCTACTTTATTTTCATAATTTTTACAATAATTGTTTTCGATTTTCTGTAATTTTAAAACCATTTCAATATCAATGAATAATAACATAAATATATTTTTATTTTTTAAAATCTAATAAAAGTATAATTACAAATACTTTGTTGAATATTATTTTTCTTCAAAATTTTTTTTCTAAGTTGACGGACTACTTGAAAAGAATTGAGGTCCGCCCTTTCCATAGACAGATCTTGGTCGTGAAAAGGAGGATGTCTGCTCTTCCCAAATGCATACCACTTTTTGAGGTGAGGTTAACTCTTCCCAAAGGTGAACCATTATTCAAGTTTTATGAGCTCATTCTTCATAAGAGTGGATCATTTTATTTAAATTTTATGAGCTTATTCTTCATAAGAGTGGATCATTTTTATTGTGGACCTCCATCGCTGTCAAAGACAGTATAATCCATTTTTGACAACTGTCCTCGTTTGGATTCACGTCGGATTTTACTTTTGAAAAAAAGGCCATTTTGAATAAATGCCCAAAGAGTTCACTACAATGAAATAAGGTCAGACCACTCATGATACCTTGGTGTGGACTATGCTAACTAGTATCTAGTTCAAAATTAAAATCCTTTAGGCTCAAGATCAGTTTTGTAATTTTCAATAAAAACATTTCTCAAAATACTTTTTTATTTTCAAAATCTCTATCATATTTAAATTTCAAATCTTTCTCAAGCTCACGTGTTACACGTTGGTCCCATTAATTCACATAAATAATACATTTTAAAATAATTTTTAATTAAAATTACAATATCAAATATTTACATTTTATATATTTTATACTATTATCAATAATGTGAAGCAAAAAAAATCATATTAAACTTTCAATTATCAGTAATTTTTTTTTATCAAATAGAAAAAACACTTCTCATTTAAAATACAAAACAAAAAATACTTTCTTTCAAAGTTGAATCCAAATACACTTTGGTATTTCCTTTTTCTCCTTTTTCTTTTTTTGGTTTGATTAATTTAATAAAGATCCTCCAAGGACTGACCAAAGATCATTTTCCAATTAATTTGGAGGTCGCCTTTGAGATAAATTTAGTATAATTGGGCCATTGTTGTGCCATATTCGAAACCACACAATACACGGGTAAAATAAATGGTAGAAAAACTGAAATGATCCATCATTCCTTTTTTTTTTCCCCCAAAATATTCTTGCACTATTTCAACAGGACAAAAAAAAAAAGAAACAAAAAGAAAAAACGCTCTTGCAAAACCAATAGAATAACGTGGAGACAAATTGAATGCTCACAATTAGCCATAAATCAAGTTATATTTGGACACCATTCCGAAAACTCTTTTTCTCATCTCCCATAAAAAAAGTTCTTAAGATAATTTTTTTTCTTTCAAAATTTCTATCATATTAAAATTATAAATTCTCTCCTAAACTTGAGTATCACTTATTCATATAAACAATACTCTTCAAATACTTTTTAATTAAGATAATATTCTCAAATAATTTATTAACTAAATTTTATATATTTTACAATATTATCAACAATGTAAACTTAAAAAACATCATTCTGTAAATTAGATTTTAAAAAATTCTTATTCAAATACAACAATTTCACTTTAAAAATAAAATTAAAAATACAAGTGATCAAGAGAAATAATCCACTAATATTTGTATTTTTTTTAAAGACAATATTGATTTATTATTTATTTAAATAATGTTATTTTGCGTGTGCATACATATATATTTATTTATTTTTATTAATTAAAATTTTTAGTTAAAATAAAAAAAATTGAAAATTATTAAAATAGGAGGTTTCGTATTTAAATTTTATTTTCACTTATTAGTTCACGTTTTAAATATATTATTAAAAATTAATAATTTACCTATCACACACACACACACACACACACACGTACATATAAAACTTGAACAAATGATTTTAACATCAACACATTCTTCGTTCCAGGCAGCTTTTGAGCTGCAAAAGCAAAATGACCTCATCTGCCGCCCCATATAGGCTTTGAAGAAAACGATTAAACGATGAAATGAACGTCTGGAAAATGGAAATGGAGCTCTTGAAATTATGTACTATATGATTATTATGGGAATAGTTGACGCATTGCTCTCAACTCGTACCCAACTTTTGGATGACTATTATGTACATTTACACAAACTTTTGTAAGCTAACTGTGGCAAAGTTATGCGAAAGAGAAAAATATGAAGATAGATCAATTTTGGCAATGTTTTTATTCCTTTCTCTCCATTGAAACCAAGAGTTTGCATTAAGATAGATCAATCAAAGCTACAATATTCATCTTCAATTGTGAAATATTCAGTGAATGAAATCATATCTTCAATTCAAATCCCTCATGGTGAACTATTTGACCATTGTTATTACCTAGAATATTGATGAAAGTTCTGTAACAAAATCATCAATATTTTTGTTAGAACTTCCACCAGGAGCTATTGCCTTTTCAATCTCTTGCTTCCACTTGAATGCATTCTGCTTCAGTTCCTTTCCCCTCTCACTCTGACTAATTTCTCTAATCCTCATTTCAATTTCTTCTCTTTTAAAACTTCCCTTGCTATTGGCCTTCACTCGAACTCCGGCTTCCCATACATCTGCTACAAACTTAGCATTAGTTATTTGATCCACCAAAAATGGCATTGCAATCATAGGAACACCTGAACTCAATGCTTCAATTGTTGAATTCCAACCACAATGTGTCATGAAGCATGCCATGGCCTCATGTGCTAAAACCTCAAGTTGAGGACACCATTCCAAGATTAGGCCTTTTTCTGATACATCTGACTTGAAATTTGCTGGAAGTTTACTCTCTTCTTCAGTTCTAACTATCCATAAGAAGTAGCAATTGCTGCTCATTAGCCCCATTGCAATTTCCTCCATTTGTTCTTGACTGAGTTCCACTAGGGTGCCAAAGGATACATAAACAACTGAGTTCTTTTCTCTTCTGTCCAACCATTTTATGCAAGAATCAGACTTCTTGCTTAATTGATCATCAGTTCTATTCATGGATTTATCGCCATTCAGATTCGTTGGCCCTACAGTTTTAATTGGCCATTTGCTTGCCATCCAACTAGCCACCTGACACCATTTAAAACAGTAATAATTATCTGATTCTGAAATGAGTACTGTACTAAAAAATTTAGCCCCTATTGGTAGCTATTTGTTAAATTTTCACCAAACCTAAATTTAAGCCAACAGAAGGATTGAATTTAAAAATTTAACACAGCAACCATAAATGTTCAATCAGGAAACACAGAACACAGAACACAGAACCTCATTACCTCCAACTATCATAATATGATAATTTATTCCCTCGTGTAAAAGATTATGATGATAGATAGAAATTGAATTTAACTATTTAACGCTCTCAAAGTTTGTGATTTCACATACATAATATATAAGTGCAAAACAGTAATTCAACCAAGAAATGAAGTGCTTATTGTAAAATCCTCTGCAACTAACCTCAATTTCAAGACTGTCAAAAGTGTTGATAAAGATCCAATCTGCCTTCTGAATATTCATGAACTGATAAGAAAAGTAATTTTCTAGTATAGTTTGATTAAAACACCTGACAGTGGGATAACAAGGCAAATCATCGATTTCAAGATTTGGCAATGGAGGTAGTGATATTATTGACTGATCATCTATTGAACTTAACTTCAATGTCCCCTGAAATATATGGTAGAATATGCAACTAACAGAATAACATTGAGTGAAAAATGGAGCTCCACGCAATCCCCGCTGATGAGCAACATCTAAAGCCCAGGGCATCGTTGAGTCATAAACAAGAACATTAGGAAGCTGATTAGACTTGCCCAGTTCCTCAATAAGCCCAGCAAGGTTATTTGAAACTTCAGTCTGCAATCTACTGAAATAGGCCTCGATTGAAGATGGTTGACCCTTTTCTGAGCCATCAGAAATTAACTCAATCTTGAAAGTGCTTGTTTCATCGATTTGTCCTGCAGCTTTACTCTGGCCAGATGTGGAGGGAATAACCAGTGTTATCTTGAGGCCTTTGGAAGCTAAACGCTTGGTGAAGTGCATCAATGGAGTTATATGGCCTTCTGCAGGAAAAGCAAGGGCAAGAACATGGATTTTGCCTTCCATTTCTGTGTAATTTGCTACTTCTTGTCTAGCAAAGTAGATGGCAGAGAGACAAGGGGTTTTAACAACTCGAAGATTCCATTGAATAAAAAAATAGGCGGGTTTGGACATTGAAAAAACGATAGCTACATTTTAAAATATAAAATTACTAATGTAATTTTTTTAAAATAATTTTTTTACATTGAAGAAATTATCGTAACATCGTTATAGTTAATGTAGGACAACATGATATCAATCATTTAAATAATTAAATTGTTTGTGTAATTTTACTTGAAAAATATTTTTAGTTTTAAAAAATAAATATTTAATTTTAAATATCTATAAATAAAATAAAAATATTCAACTCCAACTATATTAAGTGCCTCAATTGAGTCAATAGTTTCAATTATTTAAAATATGTATATTTTACTAATTTATATCGTCTCACAATTAATTACATTAATTATTAAATTTTTTAATGTCAAAGATTATTTTTAATTCTTGTATTAAGTTAAAAGTAAATATTTAATTTTAAACAAATAAAGTAATTAAGAAAGCCTTTGACTATAAGTTAATCAATTATTCTATCAAAATAATTAGTAGTGGATCAAGTGAAATGTGGCTCTTTAACTTAGATAAAATTATTAGTAAAATTTTAAATAAAAATACATTTATTTTTAAAAAATCAAATTTAATTTTGAACAAAATAAAAAGTAAGTCATTTTGGAGTAAAATAGTTTCCTTTCAAAAGGAAAACCTAATTTACAAAAGAGAAGAAAATATAACGTACTAGTTTGTTTATTATTTTTAACGCACTAGTTTTTTAAAGTTTCACCACTAAGCTCTAAATTTAATTTCTAAAGTCTTACAATTAATAACATTAATAATAATAATAATAATATTGTAATAATTTATTTAAAGTTAAATATTTCCTTCATTCTTGCACTGAGTCAAACATGAAAGTTTAATTTTGATTTTGAGAGATTATTATTTTCGTTTCAAAGAAGCAGTAATTTAATTTTTCTCTAAAAATTTTATGAAATTTATAACTTTCTTAAACAATATACATTTTCATTTTAAAAAAAATGCATTTTCAAATTTTGATGAGTATTTAAAAACGAAAATAGCAAATATTACATAGAACTTCTGTGAAATCTTTTCTTCTTGAGAGGGAATAATCATAATTTTACAAGGCCGGCCGCCGCCCTCAACCACTACACCCCAAAATATATTTTTTTAATGGTTAACACTTAGCATAGATTAGACCTAAGAGTGACCGCATTGACCCCACTGAAATCACATCGATACCTGATGCCCATTACTCCACAAGTGACAACCAAAATAATCTAATTCTTCTGCCATTGGTGTTTGAAGATATGGGGCAACTGTTTAGGATTTTTTTCTTAATAGTATTTTCAATAACACAACCTCCAAAAAAATATTTATCAATTTTTTATTTTTAATACAAATTTCATAGATAATACCATATACTCATATTAACATGACAATATTAATGAAAATGTCATATCTTGAAATCTTCTTTAACATATTGACTCAATATATATATATATATATATATATATATAAATAATACTCAATTCATCCTTTTTTTTATAAAACATTTTAAGTAAAATTGCACATACCAAATGTTTTTTTAATTCATAATATACCCTTATTTATTTTAATTTTTCTTAAAAAAATAATATTTGTTCTCTCTTTTTATCTTTCAATAAAGTAATGATGAATTTTGAAATAACATACATAATAACTCTAAAATATAATAAAATATCTTATAATTAGGGATAAAAGAATTTAATTAATGCATATTATAAAAAGGGATGTAAGGTGTATTATTTTTTAATAAATTCACTAATTATCAAATGACACATAGATAATGCAATTATGTATTGATATTATGCATTTGAGATAATTTTTAAAGTTGAATGTTTATTTATTTTACATTCATCTATTGTGAATTGACATTTCAATTATTAATTACTATGTGACATAAATTTTTTTAGATTGACATTAATACATTTGATGGATTTTGTTTTTATCTATGTAAAGCTTATTTCTTATGAAAAATTTAAGAGGGAGTTGAATTAGGTTTTTATTTGATTTTTCAACCTAATTAAAAAAACATCTTTTTGACAACAAATATCAAATACTTGATGTGTTAGTTGTGTGAGTAAAAATGTGTTCAAATAAAATGTAAAAAGTAGAGTAATGAACACAATGATTTATAGTGGTTCGGCTTATCTAACAAAATCTAATCCAATATCTTGAGGTTACCTGCTCAAAGATTTTACCAAATTCCTTCACTAATCAAATAAATGAGATTATAAAAGAGGTTTACCCAATTCACTTTAGTTTTTTACAAATAACCTCTAACCAATCAAGGCTCACTCAACCCTTGAATTTTACAAGACAACCTTGATTATACAATAATCTCACCACTCTATTTAGTGAAGTCCTCACAATATACAATTCAATCCAACGTTCATCTAAAGGTTTTACAAACAAACCTTGAATACAAAAACAACCGATACAACCTCAAAATTCACTTTTGAATGTAAAAACTCTTCTTGAATGATTTTAACAAGATTGATGTTTTGAAATGTTTCTAAGATGTTATAGGATCAAGATATACAATGTTTTTGCTCAAAAATTATTCTTAGAAAGACTTCTAAAGGTTTTTGTATTTATAGGTTTGTTCCTAACAGTAAAAAATAAATATGTTGGAAACTCACTAGCAATTTGTAGTCGATCGATGTATCGTCCGCAACATCATCCGCAAGCTCACTAAATAACCTTTGGATGATGATTTTCATCTTGCGATCGACTTCACATCACTTGCGATCGACCACATGGTCATCCACAAGTTAACAGATGAACAAATTTGACAGCACATGCATCCACAAGATATATTAACTTGTGGACGATACATAGACCACTTTAGGTCGACCGAAACATATTAATTTGTGTATCAACAACACTCTAACACACAAATGATGATTTCAATCAATTATATAAGTTATGATATCAATCCAAAAAGAGTTTATAAAACATTAAGTTTTGAAATCACGATGCATGGTTTTTGAAATACAAAAACATATTTTAATATATTAAAAACATTTTGAAATAACGTTTTAAGTTCATAGAACAATATTTAGAAACTATTACTCAATTAGAGGTAAAACTAGAGATATCAAAATATATTAAACTCTAAAACTATACATTTAGTTCCTATATAATCTAATAAAAGCTTGTCTTCAAATCTTGATAGTCTTGATTTGTATACTTCCTTGAAAATTTGAAATCTTATCATTGCATGAATTAAATCATGAATCCAAAAACTCTATAAATTGTACAAACAATACATTAATTCTCATCAATATTTGTTATTAATCAAAATTAAGATATTAAAAGCTTTAGAGCTTTCATCTTATCTTCAATGATGTATGAACATCATTGAAGATATATAAACAATTATTTTAAGGTATATATATATATATATATATATATATTATGACAATATTGTGATTGAAGATATGATAGATATGTGCACTAATCTTTAATAGAACTAACTATTGCTATACAAAAATGAAAGGTTTAATGTCCCCATATGTATAGCTGAATTGGTAAGGTGTAAAGAGAAATTCTATTGTAAATTCAAATTTTGTATGAAATAAATTTTCACTTAAATATTATAAAAATTTATCTTGAAATTTGAATCGTATTACTTATTTTCAATGAGAAATTTCTCCAATATGAAAGGTTTACTTAGATGCACTTCGAGTACGACAGTATCATTATAAATTGGAATAGACAAGTATGGAGTATTCCTCGGGAGTGGTTTTCTTTGACAAATGTGCATCATTTTCGAGTGGTAGGGTTGCTAAACTTAATGATTATTTTGTGGAGGCATTCAATCACTCCTTGTGAACAGCAAGGTCAAGAGTGTACTAATAGATTTGGATTACGAAGTTGACCTTATATAAACATTTTGCCAAACTATCTAGGCACAGTCACAAGTCAGTAAATATTATAAAAATTAAGTTTGAGTATTAAGTATTTATTAAGAAAAATATTTTACTTTCATAAATAATATAACTAATAATTACGTAGATTCTATTCTAATAAATGTTTTCATCGTGGGATTCAAGAAATTAATTCCAAGTGGGTGTAAACTTTTCATGTGGGAGTTCAAAGTAAACTTGAGGTCTAGTTTGAAGTCAGATTTGAGGAATATAAGAGTTCATTAATACTTAATATTTGGTAGGGTTTCAAAAACTCGTTTGTAAATTTATAAATTGAAGTAAACATTGGGATTGCATGTAGTTTTGCGTAAACTTTATTGAGAAATTTTTATGTCTTTGCAGTACTTTTTTTTTTTTTTAGTTTTTAAAAACCTTTTTTTGGGTTGGCCGGAGTGGGAATTTCTCTTCTCAGCTTCCATCATTTTACTATTCAAAGATATTAGTAATAATAAAAAATAATAATTTGCATTGCTTTCGTTTTTTCACTAGTTAGTCAAGTTAATCAGTTATCAAAAGAGAAATGAAAATCACACATAATAATTGGTTTCCTTAGCATATATAGAGTTCATGATTGAGCAGTTCAATGCTAGTTAGTACATTACACAAGTTGGGATTTCATTAGTTATTCATTATTCATGTCACGCTACTAGTGACTTCAAAGAAGAGAAATAGTACGTACAGAAAATTCATGCTATACTACGTACAGAAATAGTAAGCTACTTATGTGGTTATATATATATATATATATGATTAAAAATCATAGTAAAAGATCCATTATAACTGCAGTTTATAGTGATATTTAATATGACAAACCATCATAAATAGTTGTTATTTGTGACGGTCAGTCATTAACACTAAATTACAAATCGCACACCGTTATTTATATATTACTATTATATACGACAATTTAAAAAATATCATAAAAGGGTTAACTACATGTGGCGGTCCTGGAGCCACATTTTATAGTAATACTTAATACTAACATGTTATCATAAATAGTTGTTATATATGACGGTCTATCATTATCAATACAATATAAATGATAGATTGCTTTTTATATATTACTAATATGTATGGTGGTTTTAAAAAATATCACAATAGATTCTACTAAAAGCGATGTCATTGGAGTCACCGTTTATAGTGATACTTAATACTACAGGTTGTCATAAATAGTTGTTATATGTGGCGATTCGTTACTAATAGTAAATTATAAATGACGGATCGCCATTTATATATTACTAGTATATGCGACACTTTAAAAAAAGTACCATAAAAGGGTCCACAATACGCGGCGGTCTTGGAGACACTATTTATAGTGATACTTAATATGACAGGCTGCCGTAAATAGTTGTTATACGTGACGGTCCATCGTTGACAATAAAATATAAATGTCGGACTGCCATTTATATATTACTAATATATACAGCGATTTAAAAAAAATGTCATAAAAGAGTCCACTATAAGTGGTGGTTTTGGAGCCACATTTTATAGTGATACTTAATACGACAATCTGCCATATAATGATACTTAATACCCCTTAATACGCCATAAATAGTTGTTATATGCGGCGGTTCATCGTTAATAGTAAATTATAAATGATATATCGTAGTTTATATATTATCAGTACATACAAAAAATTTTAAAAAAAACATTATAAAAATGTCCATTATACGAGGCGATCTTGAAGCCTCTTTTTAAAGTGATACTTAATATGACAGGTCGTCGTAAATAGTTATTATATTCGACAGTATGTTGTTATCAGTAAAATATAAACAACAGACCGCCATTTATATATTATTAGTATATATTGCGGTTTAAAAAAATGTCATAAAATAGTCCATTATAAGCAGTGATCCTGGAGCCGTCGTTTATAATAATACTTAATACGATAGGTCATTGTAAATAGTTGTTATATGTGGCGATCCATCGTTAATAGTAAATTATAAACAACAAATTGTCATTTATATATTACTAGTATATACGACACTTTAAAAAAAAACACCATAAAAGGGTCCACTATACGCAGCGTTCTTGGAGCCACCGTTTATAGTAATACTTAATACGACAAGCCGTTGTAAATAGTTATTATTTGCAGCAGTCCATCATTAACAATAAAATATAAATGACTAACCACTATTTATATATTACTAGTATATACGATGGTTTAAAATGGTGTCATAAAAAGGTCCACTATAAGATGTGGTCCTAAAAACGTCGTTTATAGTGATACTTAATACGATAGACTGCTGTAAATAATTGTTATATGTGGCGGTTTGACGAGCGTGTCGTTGCGCTATCAAATTAAATTTCAAACTTTAATTAACTTATGCAGTTAGGGCAAGTAAGGGTCGAACCCACAGGAACTTATAAAATTTTAGATAAAGGAAACTAATCGAGATTTAGGGGGAAATATTTGATTTTTGTTTTAAAAGAATAAACTTTAAATAAATTTACTCACAAATTAATCAAGAATCAAAGAAAAGAAAAACGTTAGCAAGGACTTTGTATTTCCGTTTTACTTATTCAGGATTAATCATTGATAATAACCTATTTGAGTAGTGACTTAGAATTCCGCGTAGCGCAGCAAATTCCGATTCCTGTAAATTTAGGTTAATTCCCGAGAAACACGGCAAATTAACTTTAACCTAATTAAACTAAATTACCGAATCGCTCGCATAAAATAGTCAATTAAGTTATTCAACTCGAGGACAACATCAACACAAATTACATAAAATTAATGACCGATTAAAATCATGCAATTCGTTTCAAACAATTCCCTATCAATTAATTAAACACAGATTTAAATTAATCAATAGTTACTACTTTTGGTTACCGAAAACCGATTCTGCATAACCCTAGTTAATCAACTATGTAAAACAATTAAGATGGCCAATAATAATTGAAATAACACAATTGATAGAATAAAACCAAGAATTGTTCAAATACTCAAATAGAAATAATGATTCATTGAAAAGATCGGGTTTTTAATGACAAAACATAAATCTCATATTCCCGAATAACATAAACCTAATACATGTCCTTGCCAACTAAAGAAAAACTACTCACAATCCATAAAACAAAACATCATAGAAAGATTAAGGGAAAGAGAGAAACTCTTTAGTCGGGAATCCGATTTCCCGAGGAGCTCCAACCCTTCAACTTCTACAATGCTTGGGAAGAGAGAATCTAAAGTGCTTGACACCCTAAACTAAGCTATTAAGGCCTATAAATAGTTAGAAAAAGGTCATAGGGTTGTTTATACAAGAGTCCTAATTAGAAACTACTTAAAACGAGCTTAAAACTTGAATTCGGAAATTGGACGCCCGAGTCTTCAAAGTGGATGCCTGAGTAAATGAGACGTGTCCACTTGACTGTCAAACTTCTGAGAGTGGACGCGTCCACTTTCTGGCCTTGCACGTCCACTTGCCCTCTCTGCGCGTCCACTTCTTCTTTCTTCTAAATATCCATCTTCAAGTTTCCAATTTCATTCCAACATCTTCTAAATCTTCTAAAGGCCTGAAAACAAAAGTAATAGTGTAAAGAATCATTAAAATCACCAAAACACATAATTAGCTAGATTTAAACTCAATAAACATCATAATAAACAATAGAAAACCAAGCTAATTATGGTTCAATCACGGTTCTTCATTAATAGTAAATTATAAACGATAGACCGCCGATTAAAGTACTACTTTATATAGCGGTTTGTTGAACCGTTGTTTAAAATGTCCTTAAAAGGCGGTCCACCGTTTAAATGGTGTATTTGTGGTGGTTTTTGGGCTACCGTATAAAATGGAACCGTGACTATTACTTTTTCCTGTAGTGATTTTCACTTGAATAAACTTTTTGAATATCTATATCACCATTCTTTTGAATACTATGGAGAAAAGTAATTTGGGTGATATATGTTTTCTTTAATGTACTCTTTCATTCAATTGAGCAATAGTAAGCTACACTATTTGAGATCTTCAAGATCCTTTTTCTTGATAACCAATAAGATTCTTGTATGCATTGGATCACATATCATAGCCAAACATTTCAACTTTCCTTATGCAATGCTAAACATTTATTCATAATTAGCTAATGTGACAAATATAGTTTGTTTCATGTATCACCATAAAATGGTTGTATCCCATATATAAACAAATAATCTATTTGAGAGCTTCTATTATGAGGGCTAAATAAACATTCTTTAAGGAAACAAAGTGTATTCTTAACTTCATTCCAATGACTTTGTAGTTGAAGATCTATGTCTTGCTAATAAATTAACACCAAATGATATATCGGGTCAAGTATGACTAGTAAAATACAACAATACCCTGATTACATTAATATATGGTACTTCAGGACCATGTAGTTCTCATCACAAGGTCTAAAAAATCTTTGTTCACATTTTAGTGACCTCACAATTATTTGATACATATTATAATATATAATTGTTATATCACTTTGATCACATAAGTGCTTTGATATATAAGAATGACATTCTTAAGATATTCAATTTGCAATCCAAGGATAAAACTTTGTTCTTCCCAAACCCTTCATCTCAAGCTTGTTCTTTAAACAATTTACAGGTTTTTTAAACCTCTTCAAGAGTTTCAATAATATTTAAATTATTAATATAAATAGAAATTATGACAAACTCATTTCTAGATCTTTCCATAAAGATACATGCATAAATTGGGTCATTATACCACATGGACCCATATTGTTCGAAATTATTAAGTGATTTATTCAATTTGATTGAGTAGTCTACTCAAGAACTTGAAGTGTGCTTCAGGCAACTTAAAACCTTTAGGGATTTTCATATAGATGTCATTATCAAGTGAAAACATCCATGAGATGCAAATTAAATACTTCATATATTGTCAAACTAATTTAATATCGAAAAATAATTACATCCATCACATGTGAGTATATTTCATCAAAATCAATTTCAGGTCTTTGTGAAAATCCTTGAGCAAAACATTTTGCCTTATATCTCACAATTTCACCATTCTCATTTCATTTATGCAAAAAAAAAAAAAAAATCTTTTTTGTATCCAACATATCTAATATCTTCAAGTGTATGGAATACAGGCCAAAAAACATGTCTCTTTTCCAAGAAAATTTAAATCTATTTCAATTGTGTCTTTCTATTTTGGCCAATAATCTCTTTTATTTACATTCTTGAACATACTTTGGTTCATGATTCTCATTATCATTTCAAACATCGCACGCTACATTGTTTACAAATATATCATCAATGTTGACCTTTAATTGGTTCCATCATATGACATAATTAATTGAGATCTCTATATTTCACAAATTTCAGGTACTTGAGTTTATTCTGGAAACTTAATTATGTCTTGGGACTTTTTTTTGAAAAACTTTCTTGGAGTTGCTACATCCTCGATATGACCATCTTAATTGTTAGCTTCTTTTTCTTCTAGGATTTTTATCTTTATAACTAATAGATTTATCATGCTTCATACGAGTTTCAAGCTTATTTAACATATTGACTTGTCCGTCAATGATTTAATAACTCTTTTTGAATAAATAAATGTGTCTTGCAATTAGTTGGCTATTTTTTCAAATGAGTTATCTTTTGAACGTCTAGTTCACATTATTTTGAATGGGGATAAATATAACTCATGGCAACTAATTTCTTTTTCCAATTGTTTATTTTCTCCTCCTAATATAATGTTGGTAAAACTTATTCATCAAAATGACAATTAGCAAATTGAACTATGAATAAATTTCCTTCCAATAGTTTAGGATACTCTATTATAGAAGGATATTCGTATCCAATATATATTCCCAACTTTTTTTGAAGACCCATCTTAGTGCATAGTTGTGGAGAAATAGAAACATATACTGCAAACCCAAAAACTCTTAGATAGAAAATATTTGATTCTTTACCAAAAAAAACCATTTGTAACAGGGAATATTCATAATCACTTGTTGGTTTGATGCAAATCAATATTGCAACATGCAATATTACATATCCCCAAGTTGAAATTAAAAGTTTTGACTTCATAAATAATTTTCTTTATAATTAATTGCATGTCTCAATTTCAATTAATTCACATTATATCAAGACATTTTTATTAGTTGAATTATCAAGAAAATATGCTCATTATCGAACCAATTGAGCAAGTAATGTCACAAACGTCAAGTTGTGAGATGATAAAAAACACACATGTGACCATCCAGTCGATACATTGATTAAAACCATAAAATATCTAAATGGTCCACATGGTGGATGTATCGTATTGTATTCATTCTCAATATGATTACTTGATTGAAAAATCAGCTGGTTTTTCAAGTTTTAAATTATTTTTTGCATCATAATTGGTCCGGGATGGTCTAATTGGTCATACCAAGAAAGAAAGTTATTATGATATGTAAACTTCTAGTTTACATTAATATATATATATATATATATATTGCAATTTTACAGAAATATTTGTAGTATAATGCAAAGGAAAATGTAGATAATTTTTCCAATATATGTTTGTTACGTTAGATTGTACTTTTGAAGGTCTTCAATATTTCCTTCATTTGTTGTCTCAATATAGTATCCATTTTGGTAGATATCCTTGAAGCTTAATAAGTTTCTAAGAGACTTAGATGAAAATAAAATTGTCAATCTCCAATTTCGTTCCTTATAGGTAACATTATACTAACTCTTCTGTAGTTTTCAATTAAATTTGTACTACCAAATTTAGTACTAACATATCTCTCTCTCATCTTTAGGTGAGAGAAAACACATCTTATATGCAAATATTTACAAAGAAATTAATAAGATCATAAAATATGACATGATAACATATAAAAGACTAAACACTAATATAATCGTATAATGATTAAGTATAAAACGATAGCGTAATACATGCATATTAAAAATAAACATAAAATCCATTACTACTATCATTATTGATTTAAAAAATATTAAAACTATCAAATTTAAAATCACCAATATTAGCATCTTCAAGATGCTTAGAAACAAAATTTTCTTTCAAAATCATATTTGTCTATTTCATTCTTTTTGTCCCACTTCAGGTGGACTATTTCTAGATCAAAAGTTTTGATGTATCGATCACTATCTTGACTATGTAACAATGGTCTTTATCGATGTTTCTACCATAATTAAGTTCACAAAAGAGTAAATCCAATAACTCAAGAATCATGACTTTTAGCATTTATGTCTTTTAGTAGATGTTTAATAAAGATCGACAAGATGTTTTGTCGTATTACATTTACAATTTGTCAATAGTAATCATGTGTTGTTACACTCGCTTCTGGAATGGAGCAATACCAATTGAACAAGAATCATGGTTTTTCATGAAAAGTTCATAGTTTTCATGCTTAATATTTTATTTTGACTACTACAATTATAAAGAGAATTTTTATCATGACAAAAAATATAATCACGGTCACAACCACAACCATGACTATGACATCTTTTGGGATCATGAGTTCTAACAACGATTACTTTTAGAACAAAACCTATTAGTCAGGTTCAGATGATTCTTCATTGTTTAATTCGTCACAATAAGACAATAGATTAATCAGAGTATTTCTTAAAACCTTTTTCTCGATGTTGTTGCTACAAGACAATATTTGAAGCATGAAAAATATAGAATGTTTTCTCTAACTATTGACACGAAAATATCCTTTTTTTTCTCATAAAGAGCCGATAAAATCTCTTAATCGATGATATTGGTTAATTAGTTGTTGAAAAGAGTTAGTCGATTGGAGATTACAAATTAGGTAGGCTGAAGAGCTTTTTGTAATTGCTTGGGTTGTTTAAAATAATAAAATTTGTCCATTACAAAGTTCTTTTTGTCCAAATATTTGCGATTTTTCATTACACTGAAGTATATTGGAGGCGTTTTATAGTTGCTCCAAGAATCCATCCTTTAAAAAAGTTTCATGGACTCATCAACCTCAATCAGCTAAGACTCAGAACCATTTTGTGGTCATTAACACTTAATTCATCAGTTGATTTAAGACTTGTCAGCTCATAGTTAAACTTGCTGACTAGCCTATCGGCTAGTTGCATTTTGATCGGCAACACTAACCTATAATATCGTCATATTTTCTCCACATAACTTCAACTATGAAACAATTTTAAAAATTGTGGAGTTATATTCATTGACGAATTTGAAGTTTGTAGCCATAAGTAGATCATACCTTACTTTTGGAAGGATAACCAACTTGTGGTGGTTAAACTTGTCCTTATCAATACAAAAATAGAAAAATATAGCACTTACATGTGAAATATTTTTGCCAAATATAAAGTATCATCATATTTTTTGAAGGACGACCAACTTCTGATGGTCAAACTTATTCTTTAAATTATTGAATGAAACAACTGGATCTTTTATGGAAAGATATTTAATTCTCAAACTCACGTCAATATGACGATAGAGAAACATCATGGCTTTGGGACTTTGGCCTTATTTTAGGCAAATACACTATTTTCACCTTTCATGTATCATCAAGACCATTTGCATCGAGATGAATTTCAAGATCTAAGGCTGATAACATATAATTCATTCAAATAACATATGAATTTAAGTTTAACAATATGCAAATATAATAGAAAGCTTACCTATCTTACCTTGATTGTAAACTTCATAAAAACAGGGTAGAGACTAGTGCTGATAACATGGTATGAAATAATATACAAAGTAAGAGAAAAATAAAAAAAGTAAAGAAAACAAGAAAAGTATGAGAAATAAGATAGTGAATTGTATATATTTCATTCATATAGAGATGGTATTTATACAAGTAGATGAGAGATATTATGACAATATACAACTATAAGATTAAGTAATTAAAAAATTTGGATATCCACAAGACTAGGTAACTGAAATATATGGACATTCATACAAGATATTGATAATAAAAATATATAATTGAAGAATTGTAAATAGTTTGAAGGCATTTTTCGCAATTTCCCTTACATAACAAATCCAAACAAAAAATCATAAAAACATAAATTTTCCATATTTTAGTTTCTTGCTTTCTTTTTTTTTTTTTTTGAAAAAGGATTGTGCTTTGAGAATTTTTCTCTTGCATTACTTATCAAAATGGAAGGCCAAGTACGTGGTATCCAATTGAACACGTTGTGGTTGACGTTTGGAACATCTCGAATTCTTCCAGCATCAATTTGCATCCACAGCGTTATTGGAAGAGCACATTATAAGTCAATGGACGACAAGATGCTTGAAGATTGATTCTATTGAAGTTATTGATCATCTTAATTTTGCTTGGAATTTTCCCCCTTTTTTTCAATTCTCTTCAAAGGAAATTGAAAAGGTTAACTTGTTTCTCAATACATACTCTTCCCTTAATCTTTGAATTATTTCAATATTCTCCTTTGATTTTTCAAATTGTCGAAATTTAATACAATTTTTATTAAATTGATATTTTAAAGTTAATAGATTCATGATTTTAGGTAATGTATTAGTAAAAGAATCTATTTACTCTTTATCAAAAAAATAATTTTTAAAAAAGAGAAAAATGCAAAACATCATTTTATTTATTTTTCTCAACACTATCATAAAAGTATTAGAAGAGATTAAAAGTATAGAAAATAATTGTGTATGAA
This sequence comes from Apocynum venetum, assembly GCA_019593545.1. NCBI lineage: Eukaryota > Viridiplantae > Streptophyta > Magnoliopsida > Gentianales > Apocynaceae > Apocynum > Apocynum venetum. The sequence goes on along the minus strand of SRSM01000326.1, from coordinate 3,871,542 downwards.
AAATTTTAATTTAATTTTAAAATTCTAATAAAAACAGAGAGAGAGAGAAAGAGAGATGATATATGTCATATGACAAGGCTTTAGAACCAGCCCGAATAGTAGTAGGAGTACAATAATTTTCTTCTTTCTCTACCTTCCTTTCATTTCTCTTATATTACATATTTTTCCTTTCATAATAATAATAAATAAATAAAAACTTAGAGGGTATTTGATAGTATTTGAAAATAGGATATGTTTTAATGTTTTCATAATCAAAAAGTAAGGGCAATTAGGTTACTTATTCAGCAAACAATTTGATGCAATGCCCTCTAATCAATTGCTTCATATAAAATAGCTAGCCCAACCAATTTTGGGACGGAAGTTACTTGAAAACCTACCAGTTAAAGAAACAAATAGTAGCAAAATCATTTGATGGACTTTTTTTTGTTTTGAAAAGCAAGGGGAAATTGTATTGAAGAGAGCCAAACAGCAGTAGAGGACAGAAAGCAAGGCTGGACTAGACAGCCTACAAAGACTGAAGACAACAACCTGCATGCCACAGAGCCAAACTAAAAAGAAATGAGAAGGTCAGGCAGATTATCAACAGCTGCTTTGGCCATTCCGTTAATGGACTTGAATTGAAGTTGATCGAACTTGAAAACAAGAGAAATGAAAATCACACATAATAATTCATTCCTTTAGCATATAATAAAGTTCATAACAAAGCAATTCTGCTAGTTATTACATTACATAAGTTGAGATTTCATCTTAGATTTTTCATAGTAGTTTCACACAATTAGTGAGCGACTCCAAAGGAGAAAAATAGTACAGAAAATCCATGCTATAGTAGTAAGATAACTCCAATTCTTGAAGCAGATTCAAACCAGGAGGGAGAGACATATTTATTATTATATTGGATTATCATCTTGGAACCAAGGCACCTTTATACTTAGCCAGAGCCTGTTTACTAGTAATGGTTCCTTCATATTCTTCTCCTTCCGTTGCCCGGGACTGTAATTTCCCGTATCGCCTACTGGCCTCCCTGCTGTCAATTGTTTCATGAGGGCTAATAATTTTCTTCTTCCCTGCTGTCTGTCCAATCTGCATAGGAGCTGCTAAATTCCTTTTGGGATTTTCAGATTTTTTCTCAACCGGTTTATTCTCTCCTCCTCGATAATTATTTGCAATCTTTAACCCATCAAACTTACCTAAAGGAGGATTATATCGCCTCTCATCCTCCTCCTCCTCATCCTCCTCTTCTGAGTCATAATCCTTCGGTTTCACGACTTTATTATCCGAACCGGGCATTTTTGTTCCGGTTCGCCAGTTTGTGGTGACTAGAGGAAATGTCTTTGGTACCCTTGTAGCTTCGCTGCTGTATGCATTAGTATTGGACTCCTTTTCCTTCTCATAATTATGACCGTAAGTGGGCTTGACAGCTTCTTTCAGAAACTCCATGGCTGTGTTGATTTCATTTGTGGGCTTGGAAAGTGGGAGGCTTCTTACATTTGGGCCTTCAATATTTCCTCTTAGCCTTTCAGTTTCATTGGTGGGCTTCGAAAGTGGGTGTCCTCTTGGAATTGGGCCTTCAATATTTACCCTTGGCCGTTCAATTTCATTTATAGGCTTGGAAAGTGGGTATTTGCTTGCATTTTGGATTTCAATATTTCCTCTAGGCCTTTGAATTTCTCTTGTGGGCCTTGAAAGTGGGTGGCTTCTTTCATTTGGGAATTCAATATTTACCCTTGGCCTTTCAATTTCATCTGTAGGCTTGGAAAGTGGGTAGCTTCTTACATTTTGGACTTCAATATTTCCTTTAGGCCTTTCAATTTCATATATGGGCTTGGAAATTTGGTGGCTTCTTGGATTTGGGCCTCCAATTGGCCTTGGGTAGTATTCACAAACATCCCCTTGACATGAAGGCTCATTGTACCGGTCCCGATTTGGACTATGATCATTCACCTTCATCTGATCATATTTCCTATTAGTATTTTCTTGAACAATCCACGGCTTTGGGCCGGAAAGCCAAGGATTGATCGAAGGAGGACCAATTGGGCGTCGGGAAGCTTCATCCTGAACCTTGTTGATGAGTTCCTCAAATATTTGTTCAGGGTAATGAAAAGGATCCTGATTTGAGGAATCGAATTCTTCCCTTGGGTGATAAATGTACTCGTACTTTGGAACAAATTCAGGAGCAGGAACAATACTGTGTTCTATAATTTCAGCTTTCAAAACATAAGTCTGACCGTTGGAGCCTGCGACTTGGCGAATGATCGGCATTTGTTTCTCTTCCGCTTCCAGTATGAGCGGACGGTGGATAAGATCATGATCGGAAGGGACCATTGCAGGATGGTTTGCTTCCTTCCAACCATCAGTAAATGGTTGCCGTTCCCTGAAAGTTGAGTAGCTTCTGCTCATTTGGTCTTAAGATATTTTTTCTGTAAAAAGGATTAGGGAAAGGTTTTTGTGAGGAAATTTCTCAGAGAGAACTTCCTTTATATAGCAGGAAAAATAATGGTGGATTCTTCATTTTTTTCATTATATGGATGAAGGAATCAAATGCTATTCAATCCTGGAGGGGTACTGTGATTTTAGTGACTGGGATACGATTTATAACAGAATCTATTCGAAAATGTGAACATTACATGTGGAATAAACTTTAGATTTCCATTTATTGATAATATGTATGTGAATAATTCGATCTGTTCAACTTGGATAGAAACAATCTGGACAAGATTAGGATCCCTTCACTCTTCTTTCGGTTTAAAAGTAAATTCATCGTATAAATTTAACAGAAATTTAAAATAGAATTTGGAGATCAAACATTTGTTCAATTTCTATAAGCACTTCCTAAATAGAAACTTTGATTATAGATAAATTATAATATTATGATCATTAATATGTTTCAATAATTTAACTAATTTCAATTCCTGTTGTAATTATATTGATTTGTCACTAATCACTTATCTCTTATCGTTATACTTTTCATCAAGAAATAACTAACAAAATTTATGAATATGCTTTATTTACAAGTGATAAGGATCGAACATTTAACCTTTTATTTAAAGAACCCTGTAAATCATTTACACTCCCATCAATTCTAATTGTCTTTATTTCTTTCATCTTTAAATTAACTTTTTTATTTATTTGAGTATATTATATTTAAAATACTTTTAAATTTTTATTTTTAAGGTTCGTAGAGTAAATAAGCTTATAGATAATTGTAAAAAGTTGTAGAGACTTGTAGGAGTTCTTTTGCCCAAAATAAATTCTAGATGCTCATTTATTAGTCGTTGATAGAACTCATTTATCAGCAGTTGATTGAAATTGTTTTAGCCATGCAATGAGGTGGTAGAGGCCTATAAATACATCCAAGACTTAGTAATTATATAGCCTTCTTATTGAATTTCCTTAGTATTATGTAGCTTAGTAATTATATGTGGGTTCCTTGTATTTCCTCTTATTATTGAATATATTCTCTACATTTCAAAAAAAAAAAAATTATATAGCCTTCCAATAAGCCACTTACTTGATTGAGGAAATATTTTGAAAGATCTAAAAGAATGGTAACCTACTCAACTTATAATTAACCCTTGCATGTGCTTAATTACACCATTCAAAATTGCCACGCTTGTGGACCTATCCACTTGTGAAATTCCGTTTGTCAAAACTAAGACATTATTATACTTATTTCATTTTTAGATTCAGAAAAATTGGAGGAAATTTTGCTATTTTAGCCCCTTTCTTTTGAGGTTTCGATCCATTTGTTCTTTTTTATTTATTTTTAACATTTTAAATCTTTTTTTCTTTTAATTAGCTAACTTGACCATTGGCCAAAGTTATAAAAAATCGCCATAATCTGAATCTATCAATTGAATGGCCCGCCTTTGAGAGACGAAAAATCTTCATTGGAATTTGAATCTATTATTGAATGACCCACATTTGAGATGCCAAAATAGCACATTGTTTTAGGTGCTTGCAATTTTTATTTATTTATTTATTTTTAAAAAAGGCTTGTGCTTGAAGATTTTCCTTTTTTTGTATTGCTTGGTATCCAATTGAACACATTATGGTTGTCATTTTGAAACATCTCGAATTGGAAGAGCACATTATACTGGATGACAAGATGCTTGAAAATTGATAGTGTTGAAGTTATTGATCAACTTTAACTTTGATTGGATTTTTTTTATTTTCATTCTCTTCAAATGAAATTATTATAAAGGCTAATTTTTTCTCAATACATACTTTTCCCTTAATCTTTTAATTATTTCAATCGACTCCTTTGATTTTTCCAATACTACAAATTTAATACTTCCTCTGTCCCATAATATTGGAAGTAATCTCTCTTATCCTAAAATATACTCCATATTATATATATCCCGGTATGAATCTGCTTCAAGAATTGGGGTTATCTCCTACTATAATATGGATTTTATGTACTATTTAGGATTTTTATGTATTATTGCTTCACTAGTAAATGTTTCGCTACTTTTTAATATTATAGTATATTATTTTTAATATTGTTCTTATTTATTTTATTTGTCATATTAAATGATTTTAGTTTCAATAAAGAGAATACATAATAAATGAGTACAATTCAACATTTTATATTTTGGGAGGGAGTAAAAAGGATTAGGGAAAGGTTTTTATTCTCCTAGGAAATTTCTCCAAGATAACTTCCTTTATATAGAAAGGAAAAATAATGGTGGATTATTCATTTTCATGATATAAATGAAGGAATCAAATTCTACTCAATCCTGGAGGGGTCTTGTACTAGATTATGGTACTATGATTTTAGTGACACAATGAACAGGATTTATAACAGAATCTATTCGAAACTGTGAAAGGATAAACTTTAGATTTTCATATATTGATAAAAATATATGTGGATAATTAGATATGTTCAACGTGGATAGAAACAATCAAGACACGATCCTTCACTATTACTCTTTCAGTTTAAAAGTAAATGCATCGTATTAATTTATTACAGAAATTTAAATAAATATTTTGAGATCAAACGTTAATCGCTTCATAAATAGAAACTTTGATTATAGATAAGTTATTATATTATGATCATTAATATGTTTCGATAATTCAAGCAACTTTAGATCCTCTTATAGTTATGGTTTCTTATAGATATAGAAAGGTAATGTCTTATATGTAAACAATAATATCTTTTTTATACTACTTTTCTATCGTTAAATTAACTTTAAATTATGTAAGTATATTGTTAGATTTTGATTAAAAAAAAATCAGAGAATCACGAAAGCAAAATAAAGACAGAAATAACACGAGAATTACATAGTTCAGTATAACACCTACTCTACGGTGCTCGCCGAAAAACACAGTTTCTCTATTTAATATTTACACCTTTAGGAAGGCTATTCTAGCCTCTCTTTCTCTCAATCTTACTTTACAATCTATTAGAAATAGACAAGGTATCAGAGAGAATGAATGATTTCAAGAGATGAGTCACATGAAGAGAAAAGAACAACCAAAAGAACCCTAATCAGCTGGGTTATAAATGAGAAAAACATGGTATTTATACGGGGTTCGTCCGAGAGCAGGTCAGAATCTGACTAGCTCGATTGACTCGTAAGATAAGAAGGTTTTATCCGAGTCCAGCAATATTTTCTGTCATTTGTGCAAGTAGAGAGAAAGGCCCAAGTCATGTTATAAGTCCATCATCATTGGATTGAATCTTGGACAATATTATTGGATGTTTTGGACTGATTATGTGGACAAATTCTAACAAATTTCACCTTGAACACATGCACCAACAGTTTTAGAAAGAGTGTACAATTGACTTCATAGAACAATTTCTTAACCAATTTTAACTTTGATCAATGTGTAGCAGTTCTTTGCACATGAAAAACTTGTCAACAGAAACAATTTTAGTACCAAAATCACCAGGATTAATACTATTTAGTTCACTATATTCAGCTAGATATAGGCATATAGCCATGAACATGTAAAATCCATTTAGTTCACCATATTCAGCTGTCATTCCTTGCGCCCATTCAGATACTTCTTCTTCATTTTTTCCATGAACACACCGACTGAATTTATAATTAACCATTACAATCCAGACGTGTTTGTTTACTTACACCGTGCTTGTGGACCTTAAATCCTTAATCTATTTGCCCAATAAGTGTGAAAGTATGTTTTCCCATGTATTTATGTAATTAATTAAAAGTAAAGATTGCTAAGTTGAGCATTGCCAACAGCCATGGGTTCTTGCTTAGTTTATTGGGTAGAACGTAAACCAACTTATCTTTCTATGTTCAACCCCTTTTAAGTAATACTTGTAGCTACCATGGCAGCAGGGATAGCAACCAAGACACTTCCAGTGACCAAACAAAGAAATAGCAATTAATACCTTTTCAGTGCTCATATGTTGGGTTACGAGAAAATTCAAAATTTGAAAGTGATAGTTTAAAATTTAAATTTTGAAAAATTAGTTATTTTCTTGTGTGATCGATGCATGAGCATTATATTTTTAAAACGTCCCACTAATTAATGGTGAAACATATTTAGTAAAGCATAGCTGGCAAAGTAAAGTCCCTGCTTCTCTTCCCAGTGAAGATAGATATAGAAGGGAATGAACCCTATTGCTCAGTTTTACATATAAATAAGATCTTCTAGTTATAATTAACATATGATTAAAATTAAATAATTGTGATAATTATATAATAATAAGTAAGAGAATAAAAATGAATTATGTCTCTTTCAACCAATATTGAACTATATTTTTGTCAGTTTTGGTTTTAATGGATAGAGTAACATATAATCTGTGTAATAATAATTATGAAAACTATAACTAAGAGAATAAAAAATGAAGTATGTACTATTTAATCTAGTATTGCAGCAATTCATGAAAGTTAGTATTTTAAATAAGATTGAAATACTATAATTTGTTGATTTTGGAATCAATATTCTTTCAAATGAAAATCAACATTTTATTTTGAGCAATTAGAAGCTATCTCGATTTCAGAAAATGATATTTCATGCACAAATGCTATGGCAAACTTTTAAAAGTTAAAATATTTTAAATGCATTATATTTTAATTTTAAATTTAATTGAGAGAAATATAAAATTTGAATATGATCTGAATTGTTGTATAGAATTCAAAAGTAATACTCCTTTTGTTTCATATTAAATGTCTTTGTAGGAGTTTAGATTTGTTTCATATTAAGTATTTTTCTAGCATAATTTATTATTATATTTCAATTTTATCCCTATTTAAGTGGAGAAAGAATGAAACTGATCATTAATATGGAAAGAAAGAATGCGACATGGATTTAGAATATTTTATTAAGGGTAAATTTGAAATTTAATGTTAAATTTTGTATTGTTTTCAACATCCTTAATAAGTGTGCAAATGTCTAAAATGACATTTAATATAAACGGATGGAGTATGTATTAACTTTATATGTCTTTATTATAAATTAACAAAATAAATTGATTTTTTTTCTTTCGTAAGATTGAGACCATGATTTCTTAGATATAAATTTTAAATTTTGAATATTGTGTGAATTAATATTTAATTAATTAAATAAATAGAAAAATATTTAAGATTATAATATATAATATATATAATAATAATAATTAAGATAATAAAAAATACTTATTTCTCTTTCAATGTATTCTTATACACATGCTATGCATGTAAGTTGTTTTTTTTAACAAATATTGAAATATAATTTTGTTTAGATTAGAATCAACTTTTTATTTTGAAAATTATTAGCAATCAAAACAATCTCAATTTCTTGAAATGGAATTTTATGTACAAATAGAATAGCCAATTTTCATATAGTTATTCACCTGTATGATGCATGAAAATATTACTTTTTAAATAGATTGGCATATAAAAATATATTATGGTTATAATGACATATAGTTAAAATTATCTAATTGTATTAATAAAATTATAATATATAATCCATTTAATAAAATAGTAATAATAATAATAATAATGAAAGGGAACAAAAAATGAATTATCTTCTTTTCAATATAGTCTTGTAGCAATGTATGGAAGTTAGTTTTTAACGAAGATCGAAATATAATTTTGGAATTAAAATTGGCTTGGATGAAATCAACATTTCATTTTGAGTAATAAGAAGAGATATTGGTTTCTGCAAATGAAATTTCATGCACAAATATAATAGCTAAGTTTTAAAAGTTAAAATATTTTAGTTGCTTTAAAATTCAAATCTAAATTTAATTGAGAGATAAAATATATTTTGAATATGACGTGCATTGTTGTGTAGAATTCAAAGATAATGTGAATTAAATTTATATGTTTTATTAAAAATTAACTAAATAAATTGATTTTTTTTTTGTTTTTAAAGATTGAGATTTTAAAATTTCTTAGATACAAATTTAAAATTTAATGTGAATTATTTTTATATGTTTTATTAAAATTAATTAAAATATTTTTTTATAAAGATTGAGACTTTAAAATTTTTTATATATACTTGCCTTTATCGGGATATTTTTTCAGAAGGAAACAATTTTTATATAATACTATTTTTTCTTAAGATTGAGACTTTAAGATTTCTTATATATAAATTTTAAAAATTTGAAGTTAATGTGAATTTATTTTTTATGTCTTATTAATCAATTAAATAAATTGGAAAATTTTATTTAAGATTATAACTTTAAAATTTCAAAATATAATTGCCTTATGTAATTATTTTGATTAAACCATGATTTACTAGATTTTTAGGGATTAATCATGTTTATATTTCATATAAAATCTAGTGAATTACGTGTTTTGTGATTTTAAGTTAGTCTTCATGTTTGAATATTTGTTTGTAGGGGTTTTAGATGAATTTGACTAAGAAATTGAGAAGTTAAAAAAATAAACGAAAGGCTAGAACTGGAATTGAAGAGTTAAAAAATGGTGAAACATAGACAATGTTCCCACTAGAACTAGATTAATTAATGTTAAATTGATCTTGATAATTTGAACAATTTAATAATTCATTCTATCAATTGTATGTTTGTTATTTAGACTAGTCATTTTAATTGACTTATATGGTTGATTAATTAGGATTTAAGAATCGAATGTTCGATTTTCTATTATATCATTAATTGTTGTATCATTAAGAGAACATTAAGAGAACTTGTTGCTCCTACTGTGAATAATCAATCTCTTTCTATTGTTTTCCCTCAAGTTGATGCAAATTTTAAATTAAGCACTGAATTTGTGCAATGCATTCCAACATTTCATGGTTTGTCTGGAGAAAATCCACAAATTTATCCAAGAATTTCATACACATTGCACGAATTTAAAACCTTCAAATGTAAATGATGTTGTGATTAAGTTACATGTTTTTCCATTCAATTTGCATGGTAATGCTAAGGATTGATTATATGATTTACCATCAGAGTCTACAATTGAATGAGATCAAATGGAGAAAGCTTCACTTAAGAAATTTTATCTTGCTTCTAAAGTGGAATAAGGCAAAATTTTGGAGCATCATTGCATAAGTATATTCAAAAACTTGATTGCTAGTTGTCATAATTACCAAATTCTTGATCATATTTTAATTCAAAACTTTTATGAAGGGATGGTGTACACAAAGAAAGTATTAATTGATGCAGTAAGCGGATGAGTCTTTATGGATAAATCAGCTTACGAAGCAAGGGATTTAATTTCTAACATGACAAATAATGCACAATCTTTCATTACAAGAAATGAAGTCCCAAGGAAGGTAAGTGAGGTAAGTTCTCCAAATTTAGAACAAAAGGTAGATAAACTTACTCTTTTGGTTGGACAGATGTTACAAAATAAAGGGAAGTCTCAAATCAAGCCATGTGAATTATGCATAAGTATTGAACATCAGGAAGTCTCAAATCAAGCCATGTGAATTATGCACAATTATTGAACATCCTATAGATAATTGTCCTTTTCTTGGAAATGATGAACATATAAATGCAATGGGTAACTTATCTAACCAAAGGGGTAATTTTCCCAACCAACAAAAGAGACATAATCCATATTCAAATACATATAATGAGGGGTGGAAAAATCATCCAAATTTCATATAGGAAAACCAAGGGCCAGACAAAACAACTTTCGAAACCCTCCTGGTTTCATTCATCCCCAACCATCAAATCCACCACCACCACCTCAACAAAATCAGTCTCAAGGTATGTCTTTAGAGGATATTGTCAAATCTCTTACTTCAAATACTATCACTTTTCGAAAGAAGACCAAATCTAGTATTAAAAATCAAAATACACAAGTAGAACAATTGGCTACTGAGCTCAGTAAAATCCAAACTCAATTTTAGAGCAAACTACTTTCTTAACCATTGAATCCTAGAGAGAATGTGAGTGTCATTACTCTTAGGAGTGGAAAAGAGTTAAAAAGAACCTAGATTACCAATGGAGGAGGAAAAGGAGTTGAAAGTAACTTTACCTCCAAATCAAGATTCTAGACTTTCATTGAACATAACCTACCTAAGGTAGAAACTTTTTCTATGCCAAAAGACACTCCGCATTTTCCATTTAGATTAGCCAAGAACAAGAGAAAAATGATATTCTTTGGGTGTTGACCAACATTTTAATTTGGTTGTTGACCTTGGTCGAAAATACATTTTCAAATCAAAAGGACCTTAACTTATAAATCGAAAATAATTTGGGGACTTTAAAAGATAAAAATAATGTGCAAGGATTTCACCAAACATAAATAGTTTGGAGACGAAATTTACCAATTTACCTTATTTTTTCTAATCAACAATTGCTAAAATAGTTGCTGATTCTTCTTTTGGGGGGATTCACATTATTCCACGAGGGATTAGTTAGTGAACAAAAGAACGTTTTTTTCGTTTTTCTTCTTTTTTTAGTCTTTATTTTGTCACTTCTTTTCTTATTTAGGCTTCTCTTTTTTTTCCCTTCACCTTTCTCAAAGGTATGCCAAACAGAGAATCTTGATTAGTGTGAGTTTTACAGAAGTAATACCTCTATTTTGATATCAAAATCTTTTTATAGTGATATATTTTTTCAAATTACAAGTCATTTTATGAATTTAATAAGTTATTTTTTCTTTACTTGTCTCTATCTCTCTTTCACCTCAAATATTAGACATGTTATACATCTCAATCTTCTAAGTAATTTGACCAAAGACCTTTTCTTAACGTAATTTGACTATAAATACATTTTTTTTATAAAGTTTAATTTATGCACACAATTAAATTAAAGACCCTTTGCTAACGTTTTTAAGTGCTTATGACTTTTGATATATACATACATGTATCGGAGTGTCCCATCACTCCAATACTTTTCGCTGCCTTAATAAAGCAAATGCATAATTGTGTCTTCACTTGAACTTGTTATGACTCTAAGGATGGTCTCATGTGCATGGTTCAAAGTGATGGCTTGAGTTTAGTTAAGGAATTGAATTTCGTTTGGGATAATTATTTTTATTAGGCAATATTATTAGTCTATTAAGTCTGAATTCTCTTTTTGATTTATTCTATAATAAAGTTTATTAACAGAATGGGTAATTAGCCACTCACTTATTGACTCAATATTTATATAATCAACTCTTATAAAAATAATTATTGATTTGTTATATTTAAAAAAAGAAAGAAGGAAAAAGTAAAATTGTAAGTACAAATGTTGATTTCCCCCTTTTAGTGTATCGTTGGAGGGGAGAGATTTTTTTTAAAAAACATCTTATTTGGTTCAAAATGTAAGAGAGGTGGGAAAGGAAATGTTGAGGTAAAATCTCCTCTTTTCCACTCTTATCCTTCACCTTCAAGAGTTAGGAGTTTTCGGTAGGAGATGAATATGTACATATTAATACTAAATCATCCTTACAAAATTCTTATACATCAGATTATTACTGTATGGACGAAACACTTCATATTATTTTTAAAGACACATTGCTAATTTTGTAATTCTTCCATATTTGTGTTTCGATTAGGAATGGGCATGTGGATAATGGGTATGCATACCCTTTATCTCCAAATTTGTCCTGAGTAGAAAATAATGTCTCCATCCTTAGATTGACCATCTTTATCAAATTCTTCTTCAAATGAATAATGTTTTTTCTAAATGTATTGTGTATTTTATTTTATGAATGTATTATGTAATTATGAAGATTATTTAGTGTAATACTTTTGTATTTTAATGTTTAATATTTTATATTTTATCTTTAAAAATATTTATTTGATGTGTTAAAATTAACAATATTGATGATATATATATACATAATAACAACAAATTTATACATATGGATATATATATATATATATATATAAATATTAAAAAATATGCATAGCTACAAAGCAGGTATAGAGCAGGCTGAATACATAGGTACCCATCAATTGGATATAATATCATCTTCATCTCCATTCCCACTAAAATTCACAATTTCAATTCCATTCCCAATAAAATTGAATATTTTCATTCCCTATCGGAATGGGTACAACTTGAGACTTGTTTCATTGAGACACACGCCCATTCCCATTCATATAATTTTAGGAACTTTGGAGTTAGAAACTCGACGTTTGATATAATTTTAGGAATTTTGGAGTTAGAATGCTGAAGGAAATTCAGTGAATGAAAAATGAAATTTAATATTTCATTCGTCCCAAAATATAAGATATTTTAAACAAATTTTTTATCCCAAACTATAAGATACTTTGACACTTTTTAGAGTTATTTTGCACTTTTTTTTCAATATTACCCCTACTCTTAAATAAAGAGAGAATATAAATACTTTAATTTTAAATTTTGAAGAAATAATATGACATATTTATAAATATGAGATACTTTAAGAAATTAGAATTTCTCATTAATTAATACGCGAAACACCTAAAGTATTGAATTTTTGGGAACTGATTGGACAAAATACTTCAGATTATTTTAGAAGACATGCGCTCCTCGCTTCATGGCTAATGTTTTTGTAACTTTTCTAAATTTGAGTTTTGATGGTATAATTTTGTCAAGTAATTCCTCTCTCCCCTGCACCCATCCCCCACCCCCCCCCCCCCTTTATATTAGGAACTTTGATGTCACAATGGCTAAATGATAATTTATTTAATGGTTAGAACTTGAAGGATGGGATTTTATATTGCATTTTATTATTATTATTATTTCATCTCTTATAAACTAAACAAAAGATATTTTCTATTCCCTCCCTTCATATTTAATCAAATTAAACAAGGCTAAATAATTTTCCCTTCCTTCCCTTATCCTTTTTGGACGAAACAATATGTAATGCAAATTGAGTCAAATCACAAATGTTAATGGAGAAGTTTCGAACTCGCATCAGGCAAAGCGCTTATCGATTCATCTTTCAGATATCTACGAAAGAGTCGTCGTGCAGGTCCTAGCGTTTTCTCGGGTACAGCATGATTTGCTATTCTCTTGTCTCTGCCCTTCTCCCTCTCCAGTCTCCACTCCTTTCAAAAAAATTTCAAAATTTTGTAGCCGGTTCAATTTCTCGGCACAGTCAGCACCAGTCATATCGCCGGAGCAGCAACATTCCGGCCCCATCTCTCATCGCCGGAGCCAATTTTCGAGGTTAGGTAAAGGTATGTTCTGATTTCCCCCGAAACTCCAGACTGCTGTGCTCCTTTGCTAACAGAGAAAAGGCCGTCTGTAGAAGTCTGGAATAGGCATCGAAAATTTTGCATCGGTGAGATAAGGGTGAGTTTTAGGAGCCAAGTTCTAGGGTCTCATTTGAATTTTATCTTAATTTTGGTTGAATTTTTATTTCCCTCTAATTATCAATGCTTTTGTGTTTTAGGGCCAATTCAAAAGCTGTAATTACTTACTCATTTTTGTTCTAAGATTTTATATATATATATATATATATATATATTATTGTTGTTTCGTTTCAGATGGAGGGACTTTACACAAAACTATATAATAAGTACAGTAAGCTCAAGGTCTGCTAACCATCTCCCATTTCTCTATCATTTTATGTATTTGTTATATATTTTGTTAGTGGAGCAGTAATCCTTTTTAAATTTTGTTATTTTTCGGCCTTTTTTCTTTGAATTTCTAGAAGGAAAAAGATACTCATATGGAGAAGCTGAACCGCGAGCAGGAAGAGAAGTTTTTGAATTATGTTACTGGTATTTTTTTTCTCCATTTTTAGAATTGCATTTGTTGGTTCATTTTAATTATATAAGTTAGTTTCTCATATTATTCTGTGAGGTGTTTGTTGTTTTGTCACACAAGTCTTTATTTTGCCTCTTGGGAGATACCCCATGTGCACATACAAGCATTGGTAGTTTACAATGAATTTCCAAGCTGGTGTATTAAGTTTAATTGAAAAGTACGAAAATTGTGATGAAAACCAAGAGTGGTGTTCTTGAATTTGGACAACGTGCTTCTTACAATTTGGTTTTTGGCAAGTTTTCAACTATGTGTCAAGGTCTTTTAGGTTTAAATTCTACAATTATATGAACAAACTCTTGAGGGAAAATATTTTGTTTGAAATCCTTTTTCCTTGTTTTCATTGTCATCCAGCTGGAGTTAAAAAAATTATCGTGGAGATTGGATTTTTAATCAAAACGCCCATAAAGTTTCTTGGAATAATAATAAGTTAAACTTACACTTTACAAATATTGGTAGTTGTAGCTATCCTACTTAATTGATTTGTTTGCCCATGTTTGACATCTGTTTTGTTCTGGATATGCTTATTTAGTGTATGATTATTTGACTATTTCTTTTATCTTGATGCAGCTGCTGATGAAATGATAGAGTACTTGAGAAGTGAAAATGATAAGCTGGGGAAACAAGTCAGTGAATTGAGAAGTGAAATGGCTTTGATCAGGTGTGTATTTCTGAGGGGCATCCTTTTACAATCTCAAAATGGTTCTAATTAAGAAATATCTTAAATGTTTCTGTAGATCTACAAAAGATGAAGAATGCATTCAGTACCAAAGGCTTCTGATGGAAGAAAATAAAAAGAGTAAGATCTAAATACATATATTGGCAGTTGAATTTTTTCAGCATTTTTTAGCTTTGAGCTCCCTAAAACATTTCCAATATCTCAATTGCATAATTTTATGAAATGATTCTGTCTACTGATTAGATTTTGTTAAAATGGTAGAAAAGAACAGTGACTTTATTTTATAAAAGGACACGGGTTGTCGGATAAGGTAGACAACTCAGGCATTCTGTTAAATGCGTCTAAGCATTTTATATCCAAATCCTTCCTATGCAAAATGCATTTTTACTGTTCTTTTTGCATGCATGTTTTCTAGCCTGATCTATATGTAGATGCTCGCAATATGATTGTGATGAAGATCCATGGAACCTTTGAAGTTTATAAAGCCGCCTTAGCAAAAATACCAGATTTTGCCTGGCTGTTCTTTGACATGTTTCTTCATTTGTGAGTCTGTCATCATCTCGTCACCCTAAAAATTGCAGAGAAAGAACTTTCAGAAGAAATTGAAAGGCTAAATAACCTAAAACGAGAAGGACTATGCTACCAAAGTAAGGGTGATAAAGTTGATAGTGGCCCTCTAGATGAACTTGGAAGTTCTCCAGCTGCACCCAATTCGTCAACATGTACCAACGAAAGAATGTCAAGGAAACGAAGCAGACAATCTGTTAATAATGGAGGAATTGAAGTTGCTCAATGTGCCACTGAGCAAGTTCAGCCTGTGGAGTTTGGTGATACGGTAGATGAATTATATAGGCAAACCAAAGTTGGTGATGTTCTTCCAAACCATTGCATTGTACGTTGACATGACAAATTGAGGTTTAGATGCTCCATTTCTCTTTTCGAAAATTACTCTTTATGATGCTGAGTCAAAGTATTATTTGCAGCCTGCATGCTGTAAAAGAAGGATCAACAGTTCAGGTATATATTAAAGAAATCCCAGCATTTCCTCCCACAGTTTTGCCCATTATTTAAACTCTTTTATGTGAATCTTATAGATGAGAAGGCAACTGAAAATGGTCTTGCCAGTTGTATGTTTCAAGATCTTGTTGAGTTTGCTGTTGGCATGAAACTATCTGCTGTAGCTCAAGATGAAGATTTTAGTGTATCAGTTCATCATCCATCAAGTGGTAACTTTATAGTTGAAGATTATAATATTTTGATTTGTTTGATTATCTTTATTCATGTTATTCCAACTTGCTCCATGAACATGACTTCATTGAATAGTTGGGTTACTATATGTTTTTGTTGTCACTGTATAGTTTGGATTAATTGTTTTCTTGCTTCCTGAGATGTTTGGATTGCATAATTTTTGCATTACATGATAATTTGTCTGCACTATTCATAGCAATTTTGTTGCATGGCAAAGAATGTTTTGAGGATCTTATGTTACTGCTATCAAGTTTGGATCTTATATTACTGGTCTCCTTCAGTTGTATTTAGAGATGTCGTTAAAGAAAAGATAAAAATAATTACTGGATGTCTTTGTAGATGGTTGCTTTTGCTGTTTATTATTTAGGTATTCTGACAGTGCCAATAATGTTTCCAAATTCCAAGCTGCTTTTTTTAAATGGGAAGGCATCAACAAGAAAAGCTTAAGAAAAGTTTATCATTAACTATCTTCAATTACTTTTCCCATGATTGAGTAACGTCAGGAAAGTGGAGTTTGCCAGTTATTCAATGCTGAATATATATTTTGAACTTTTATTTCTCTTTTAACATCTGATGTGGTTTTCTGAGTAAATTTGTGTCCAACATTAAAATATGATATGTTTGCTGGTTCAGGCTACTCCTTCAGTTTGACATGGGTAAACAACTCCAGTGGTGAACCAGAGCTGCTATACCGTCTTTTGTCTTTGGGCACCTTCGAAAGAGTAGCACCAGAGTGGATGAGGGATGTCTTAATTTTCAGCACGAGTATGTGTCCTGTCTTCTTTGAGAGGGTGTCTCGCGTTATTAAGCTTAATTACTAACAACTGGCTCTCTAGGCCATGTAGATTGTTCATAACTGATCCTTTAAGTGGTTTTCTTCCTGCATTCTGTATGGAAGAGGAAGATCCTCAAAAAAAAGCCCTGTTTTTTGCCATCTTAATTGATACCCTTCACAGTCTCTATATGGCATTGATCACCATTACATTTGTGTAGGGGGGTTCAAAAACCGAACCGAACCGAAATTTAAAAAATGGTTTGGTATTTTGGTTTTTCGGTTTATTCGGTTCGGTTAACCGAAATTTTTTAAAATTACGGTTCGGTTTCAACTTTAGAAACTTCGGTTAAACCGAAAAATCGAAGTTTTTTTTATAAAAAAAAATTGTAATTAATGTTTAACCAATTTTATTTACTTCAAAAATTATTTATATCTTTTTCTATTTGAAGTGTTTTTGTATCCACAAGATGATTATTAAGTATTGTAAAAGAAGTTAATTCATCATATTTTGGTATATTATGAATCATTTTCGATATTTTTCTCATTGAAAATGTTTAAATAATATAATAATATGATTTAATTGATAAATTTTCTTTCGCCTATTTTTGAATGTGTTTGTGTATTTGACATCATCATTTCATTTAATCATATTTATTTAAGCTCATTGAATTTTTTTGTAAAAAAAAAAAAAACTCATTGATTTTTTTTTTAAAAAAAACTAGAATTGTGGGCCAATTGCTGGTGAAAATTATGTTGTAAAATGAAAAGCAATGTTGTGTTCAATTATCAGCGCTAAATGCGTTTCTCATTTTTGTAAATAAAAAGCAATCTAAAGAACACCGTTTATCACATTTGGTTGCCTTGGTGTTTACATATCAAGGTCCGTCTAAACCAAAATCCAACCTACTTGAAATTGGTTTTTGGATATAATCTAAAAAACCACTTGGGTTAATCTAGGATTTTTAGTTTTAAAAAAACAACCGAAAATCGCACTTTTGAAAGAATAGGTAATTTGCATTTTTAGTTGGACTTGGTCATGTGTCTTATTTATTAACTAGTTGAGTTCTAAAATTCTAGGTTGATTTCATCTTTGAATTCTTCACCTTTTGCCTTGGAAATTAGAGGTGATGGTAAAAATTATTCAAGAAAAATTGTGGTCAAAAGACCTTTTACCCTTTAGTATCCATAACAAACCAAAATAAATAGAAGTTCAGTTTTACTCCTTTGTAATTAAGTTCTGCATTTGATTTTCTATATAATATAAATATAAAAACCTCTGTTTACTTATAATTCTTTTTATAGCATTGTTTATTATACTCTCTTGAATCTCTATTACATCTAATGATATTATTTCAGGTATATATTCAAATCAATTTTTTTAATCATGTAATATTCTTTATCCAAAGCTAAATTTACTATTCTAATAATAAAGAAACATATAATAGAAAATATATTAGAGATTGTACTAAAAACTTTAGAATGCAGTCTTTGATTCCTTTGTTAATCATCTTCTTTTCTACCACTCCTCCCCCCCTCCCACACCCCACTTTTTTTTCCTCTGCAGCTGCTCTATCCTACAACTTCTCCCTTTCTCCTCTCACATCCCTTCCTTTCCTCTTACCCCTGTCCTTGTTCCTAGATATCCAATCCTCTAGCAATTACCCTAAAACACCGCTGCAATTTTGCAATCCAAAACTGGCGGTGCTCCATGGCAGCAGCCAGGACTTCCGACCCTTTCCCAATCTACTCAAACATTCTCCTTTTTCTTCTTCTCCTCACCATGCCTATTTCCATTTTCCCTTGCTCTTTGATGAGATCTATTTCAAATTTAATAACCACCTCTGCTTCTTCTCCAATGAAGAAAGCATACTCGTTCCATCTCGTTGCCTTCACTTATCATCATTACTTCTTGCTCATCAACAAGAACGAGGACCTCAAAAGTGACCATAACAAACCAAAATAAAGAAAAACAATTGTTCATAATTATTGTAACCAAAGACGTATTAATTATATTTTATTAAGAGAAGAAGTGCTCTTCTGAAGCAATGGCCTATTAGCTCAGTTGGTTAGAGCGTCGTGCTAATAACGCGAAGGTCGCAGGTTCGAGACCTGCATGGGCCACGAGTAAAATAATTTTAATTTTTTCTTTCTAAAACTTTTTTAAGGTAGAACATATGTCTTATAAATTGATTTATGCTATAAGTCAAATTTTTTAATGCTAAAAATAAGGCTAATGTTGTTTATTAATAATGACTTCACTTATTTTTGTCTCCCAATCTTTCAGTATGGGAGGGCAAAAAAATGCTTACATGGAAGGGGAGTGATTACCTTAATTTACATTCCAACCATACTTTCATCCAACTAAACAATTTAATGTACTATTTATGTTCACTTTTACTTCCATAAAACCACTTTTCTAGCATCCTAAGTGATAAACCAATTCACATTTGAAAATGAACTATTGTAATTCTATTGGATTATAGTGGGTTTGATCCCACATTGTCATATTCCTGCATCTTTTGCTGTATTATACAAAGATGAATCGAATGTACCACTTCCTCTATCAAGAAGATGGAGAAAAAGAATTGATGATTTGCAACAAATTTTTGAGTAACAAGAATGCACCTATCTATTGCAATGCTTCATGGATCAAACGCAGGGACTTGATCTAATGGAACCGAAAGTACATGATATGCAGTCCTGTTGATGACACTTCTATAAGGATCTTCCTCCCTCTTTCTGAGTAAGTATGCCATGTTATTTTCAACTTGAGATTTTATATGAAGATACAGTTCCCTAGCTTTCTCTTTGTCTTTTAACATCTCCTGCTTTCCCTTGGTTTGTATTGGTTTTCCAAACAAATAATACAGGCGGCCGGGAACCTTAGGTAAAAGGCCTGGAATAAATAATTGTTGGTTGGCAACCTCTCCAGCTGTTTCATCTCTGCCAATCAATCAGATAAAGAGTTTCGAAGGTTACCAGTTATCATTTGCTTGTAATAAACATTAGCCGGCTAGAAGTTTTGAAAATAATATTTAGTGGAATGAAAAATGAGTACCTTAGTCTTATAGCTGCCTCTTCATTTTTTTTTCTAACAAAATCATTAACAATAGGGATCTTCATCAGGTCATTATAGTCAAGGGCTAACTGCAAATTGGAAAAAAAATCAACATTTAAGATCAAACGTTCAAAAGTGAGCAATCTGATTAAGACAAATGCTATGTGCAAAAAATCTGTGGGAAGAAAAGCTGTACTGAAAAAGCCATAGGGCTCAGCAAAAATAATGAAATTCAGAAGTAAGCAAAAAATCAACTTAACTGATACTGAATCCCTCGGCAGCCAGAGCTATAAGAATTTACCATTTGACAATGTTTCAGTAATTGAAGCTAAATCCTGTATGTCATTAGTCTAGAACAACATTCAACCTTAAGTGTTCATAAAAAATCTGCTAGTTTGTGCATGGTTAAATGTCTATCAAAACCAATTAGATGCAAATCACTGATCTGTTTGATTATTCTTTGCAAGCAAAAGAATCAGATTTTTCTTCTTGTTAAAGGTTCTGAATAGGCCCTTTTCAGCATAATGCAATTATCAGCTCAATTATATGTTGCATTATTTGAGAAGAAAACGAATCATAGCAGAAAAAAAATGGGGAAAGGGAAGGGAAAGTTATCATTAAGAATAGTGTACTTACTTCTGCTAAGTCATCTTCTCCAACAACTCCAAATGGTACAATAGTGGCACCAAACCTCACTGCCATTCTTACAAATTCGGGCTGGTCAGACCAAAATAACTTGTATGCCTCACCCTGAGAAACAAAGAAAAAAAAAATCCTTTTCAAGAAATGAAATCTTGATGGTGATTATGAAGAAGATGAATATAAGTAAGCAATGACGTGAGCTTTCAGAATAAATTGCAAATGGAAGTTGCACATGAACAGTTTCCCTAAATAAATCTGTTCTGTAAAATAATAATTGTATATATTATAGATTTTGAACAGTCATAGAGTTGTTATTGATGTTTCTTATTCAGAGTAAATAAAATTATTTTATTTAGTTCCCAGCATGAGTTGCAAAAACATGGATGCTAAGATCCTACTGTGATCACGTCACCATTTTTTTTTAGTGCAAACAGAAGGCCATAACTCAAAATGACCTCATTTCACCATCTTTTAGCTACTAGATAGGTGAACAATTTATATATTTATTAGTACTGAATGCATTTAGACTTCCAAAAGTCATCAATTTGAATAATGTGTCTCTTACTGTCCGTGCCACGACACTGGATTCTTCTCCCTATCAAAATGACTGTTGAATGTAGGAAAATAAATTTGACCTAAAAAGGTTCTGGAGTCCATTCTGAAATAGCATATCAAAATAAAAGTGGTCTCTTTCCTGGAAATTTAATGATTCAGGAACAGAAATACTTAAATTCAAATGCAACTTGCCACATTGAGTGGTGATCCTCAAAGCTACTGAGAACATTAGAGATTCTGTGGAATTTTATTGTTTTAAACCAAAAATAGGACCCCAATTACTTCCCTACCTCTGGAGGGGGATTGTCATGATCAATTTTAAGTTTCCTTACTACTAAATGTTACTACAAATGTATATCTTGAAGGAGATAAAATATGAAGATTCTTTTCTTGAATTTACTCTTGTTAAGGCAGCCTCTCTTCTGTTTTTGTTGAGGATACTAGAGGCGTATCTACAGTTGAATCCCAGAAATATAGCTATCAGAAAAATTTAGATTGTTCATGGAAATAGTTTCTAATACTTTTAGAAAGCATCTAACTTGATTGTAACTCAAGTTTGTACTATCTTTCATCTGTCTTACAAAGAATTCCAAGCATTAATGGTTAAATATCTGGTAAGATCTCAGGGTTACAACACAGTGAAGTGCACACATTGTGGAACCAGTAAAATTTCGGACATGATCATTTCATGCTACAGATGTTAATTCCTAATAGGGGAAGAGCCCACAGGGCATCTATTTAGTGGCATCTACACATTATGATTGTTAAATTCTATCATTTAGATCCTACCAAACAATTGGAATCTCCATCTTTGGGCACAAAAAATTCAGAAAAGAAAATTTAAGCACAGAAAAAATAATTTATAATAAACTAAAAATGAACATATGAACTACACAAGAGTATAATTCTGCTGTACCTTATAATGTAGAGCCTCACGAGCACCACCGGGATAAAGCAGCACATGAGATTTGCTTGCTAACAGTTTGAACAAGTTGCTAGCACCAACGGGAGAAGCACCATATAATTTGATAACATCTGAAAAGGAGGGCTCCCTTGACTGAGGCTCCACCTGATTTGAAAATAATGATGGGTGTGCTACTCCACGAAGTAGAATTTTCTTTTCCTTCAAAAATGTTTCAACAAGTGGAACAAGTTCCAAACCCATAAGCATGTGATAACCAACTAACAAGACAGGACCTTCATTTGGAACCCCTGCCAACCCTCTCACTATCTTTCCATCCTCCAAGGTAGAGAACATCACTGAGCTGGTGAAATAATGGTACCATCTGATACCAAAAGAGATAACCTTAGTAAAATAAATCTAGAGAATATCTAGTTTGGTATGGCAAGGTTTAGATAGAATCTCTACCAACTAGGTTTTAGCATGCATGATTTGTATGATGGAAAGGTTTTAGATAGAATCTCAAATTTGTCTTGGCCAACATAGTTTCCAATATGTACATTTTTCAGAGCATTTCTAATACACAAGTGTCAATGATAACAAAAAGTTATATCACATTATCAAAGACAAGGGTGTCATCAAATTTTTCTAGTCAAATGCAAATATCATACTAACGTGTCCTTAACGATGTCTATCTCTTAACATCTTTTTTGACATCCTGACTCAGCACATAGAGATAAATAATATTATTTTTAATAAATTCACTAATTATTAAATGACACGTGGGCAATTCAATTGATTGTTGACATTATGCATTGAAAATTATTTTTAAAGTTGAATATCTATTCATTTGACATTCATCTTATGTGTATTGACATTCCAATTATTAATTGTCACGTATCATACTTTTTTTTGTCATTGACATTGTAGCATTAGAGATGCTGTTAGTAAGAACTTCTAGTTGACTAAAACTATAAACTTTTTGAAGGACATACCTTACAACTTAATCAGAGAGAATAGTAAAAATAAGAGTAAACAATTATTGTGCATTTGGATTTAGGATTTTACTTTTGAAGGAGGGTTTTCTTTTCAATCCAATTTTTTAAAAATCTAATTACTAAAATCTCCAATAGGTAGGCTTTCCAAAATTCTTGGCCTTTTAATAGGAGATTTTAGATCCCTCAAATACCTGATTTTAAAGCCACCTAGATAGGCATTTTTAAAAATATTTTAAATTCCACTTCTAAAATGGGATAAACTCTATATTTCCCTCCTTTTTCTAGTTTTATTTTCCTGTATAATTATATTTATGAGAGTTTTACTATCTTACAAATTTGTAATTATCCTTGTTCGGGAAGAATGAGTGTACCAACGGAGCTTTTGATGTATTTCAAGTATTTTATTGATTAAGTCTTTTAGTAATTAGCAAAATAGAAATTTTTGTTATTTTGTAATATCAAAATCTTGAAGAGCATGGACAGTTTATTGAGTTTAAAGAAGGATAATTGAAGGTATACCCACCAACTATTTTCGATTCATAAAAAATACACATTATATTTGTTTCAAGCAAAATATACTACAAATTATATTTTTTCCATCTAAAATACCCATAATCTTTGTTTTTCTTTTTTTACACCCGCCAACTATTTTCGATTTATCGAAAATAGCCATAATCCTTATTTACCTTTTTTTATACCCTCAAACAATTTTCAATTCATCAAAACTACACAAACTCTTTATACATGAAGGTTCCAGTAGAAAAATAAAATAAAATTAGCATCTATTTTGAAGGACAAAACCATCATAACATTTTTTTTTTTACAAAAAACAAACCTTGCAGTTTTTTTCCTTCCTAAATACACATTTACCTGTCATAAACTCTTCTGATAAAGTCTAAATTGTAATTTTAAAGAGTTCAACAAGAGGGAAAAAAGTTGGGGATGGAGTTTTTTGGGAAATGTTTTTTATTAGAATGGTTTTGCCCTTCAAAATTGATGCTAATAAGTTGTTAATTTTATTTTTTTCTACCATAGATGTTGTGTACAGAGGTGGTTCAAAAAAGTTGGATATAAAAAAAAGGAAAATAAAGATTATGGGCATTTTCAATGAATCGAAAATAATTGATCATCATAAAAAAAGAAAAACAAATATTATGGGTATTTTCGATGGAAAAAACATAGTTTGCTGGCATATTTTGCGGAAATCAAAGATTATGAGTATTTTCGATGAATCGAAAATAGTTTATGGATATATTTCGCAAGTTTTCCCATAAATGTCATTTGTGAATTAGTATGACAAATTGGAATGATTTAATTATCATATAAAATGCATGGGGTACTTGAGTTACTATTGTAGTATGATTTCTTATTGAATTGTTCCGTACAATATGCACATGTTCCATTTGTATGCAGGAAAAAAAAACCAATGTTGACCTTTATTTGGTAGGATTATGTAATACCCAGCCCAATTAGTAGGTGAAAATATTTTTAGCCCATAAGCTATTTAGTGACTTTGCTGCCCAGGACCCATTCAAATTTGACTTTTGTGGATTGCATAATTGGTTAAGTCCTTTTTAGCAGTTGCATTTAAAATATATGTCTTGAAGATTGTAGGATTCACCACTCTTTCCATATTCAACTTTAGGCAATTAGAGAGGAATAAATAAGATTTCTGTAACGGTTAATAGGCAGAGTTCAACATAGATTAAAAGTGCTAACCAGAATCTCAGTAAATTCAACCTAAAAACTCTAATCTGAACTATATTTCACCAAGACTACCCTTATTTCTGCATCATTCATTAAGAAGTACTATGCATAAATAAAACAACTTTGAATGAAGAAACATTTACCATTATCATTCTCCATTACCTGTTATTCTTAACTGCTTGCTTGAATTCTGATGCACTAGGAGGTAGAAAATCCCTAACATAATCATGCCTCCTTGTCTGGCGATATTTGCAAGTACTCTTTATAATGGTAAGAAGATTAACACCATCCTCCTGCAGAAAAGAAAAATCCATAACATTAGTTTCACATTGGTAAGGTTATCTGAAGAAATATTAGCAAAAACAATGAAAGTTATCTGAATAGCTACTGGAAATGTTGCATTATGATATATATTTAGATTCTAGGAACTTACATGTCCCAACATTACATCACAACTGTCTTAAAGGGGATGATAATCTAAAGCTGTAATACCACACCTTTAGATGCAAGGAAAAACATATATTCCACGGATTTGGCTTTGTGCATCATATACACCAATCAGAAGCTAGTTTATCACCCAAGATATATGAACTTTTCTTCTGATACTTCTCCTAATAGTTCCAACATCGGAGATTTAAAGTTATGGGATGACAGTTTGAAAAATCTAAGAGGGGGATGAATTAGATTTTATCCGATTTTTTTAACCTAATTAAATAAAGCCCTTCTAAGACAACAATTATCAAACACTTGAGTGCTCAACACTTGGGTGCTCAAATAGTGTGTAATAATGTGTTCAAGTAAATGGCAGAAATAAAACAAAGAACGCAATGATTTATAGTAGTTTAGTTTGTTCAACAAAACACAATCCACTACCTTGAGTTATCTACTCAAGAATTTCACAAAATCTTTCACTAATTTTGCACAAGAGATTACAAAAGAGACTTACTCAATTCATCCTTAAGTTTTTACACAAAAACCTCTTATTCAATCAAAGTTCACCCAACTCGAATTTTACAACATAACTTTGATTATAGAACTATTTCCAATACAACAATTAATGAAATATACACACTTAAAATAATCACAATTATCTTTAATTCAAAGTTTACTTTAAGAGAGTTTGATATAGATATCACCTTTATTTGTGAATATATATTAATTCTTATACAAAGACCTTTCTGAGTAATTTGTTCCTCAAGATTGCTCAAGAACACTAATGAATATATGAAACATTTCTTAGATAATTTTCACAATGTAAATGTTTTGAAAGAGTTTGAAAATGTTTCTAAAATGTTCTATAAAGGATGTCAATCAATTTTTAGCTAAAAAAAACGTGTTAAGAAGATTTTCAAACATTTGGGTATTTATAGTGTGCTCTAACGGTTATAAAAATGACTGTTTAAATTCCACTCAGGAGATTTGAGGTCATCTTCACCAACATCTGCAAGTATACCAGAGATGTCTGGACATTTTGAAGAAGATGAGTTGAGAAGTCCGATCAATAGTATAAACTGTGGTCGACCGCACATGCAGTCTGGTCGACCGCTCAACACACTAGCCATGCAATAAAAGATTTCAATCAACTCTAAAAGTTGCGAAATCTATTTTATAAAACTTATAAACATATGCATGTATTTGAAAATCATTTCAAATACCCGAAATCATATTTTAATTTTATGAAACACATTTTGAAAAAATGTTTAAATTCATTGAGTAACCCATAGAATAATTACTCATAGAGATAAATCTAGAGATATCTAAGTGATATCAATATTTAACACTATACCTCTAGATTCTATCTAATACAAAAACGTTTGTCTTCAATCCTTGATAACATACGACATTCCTAAAAACTTAAAACTTTGATCTTACATGAATTAGACATTTGAATCCTAAAAAACTATCACTTGTACAATTAAGTCATTAGTCCTTATTAATGTTTGTCATTAATCAAAATTAAGGCATTAAAAGCTTTAAGGCTTTCACAGTGAAAATGCATAACTTTTGTGCAGGCTTCCAAGGCACTCAAGTTTTAAAAAACTTATATTCTCTTGCAATGGTAAATAAAAGTTATTAATTGATTATAGGAAAACATCCTTGTTCAGAATTTTGTATTTTACAAGTTAGATTATCATAGTCAAACACTCCAAGATTTGTCTATGACCATGGAAATCAAAGATGTAACAAAAATAATAATAATAATAATAATAATGGAACAAGAAATTGGAAAAAAAGAAATTGCATTATCACCAAATGATTTATGCATCTTCCATTAACATGGTTCCTAACTAGATTTTCTCTCAGGAACTCAAAGTAATCAGAAAGAAAAGAAGAGAGAGAGAGAGCCAAAATCCTTGGCCATATTCAAATTATTTTATGAATATTTTTGAAATTTGAGTCAATGATGAGCTATAGAGATATCTAAACTTGAATCTCTAGAAAAGTTAAAGCAAACAATTATCAGGATCTCCTGAAAAAGGCCAAGTCCAATTAGGATCATATAACCAAAAAAGAAGTGTTCACCCACCAGTAAAATGGTATGTCCATTGTCCTTGAAGAATCGTACTTTACAGTTTTTTATTGATCTTTCAAGCCTCCTTGCTTCGTCTCTACTAGGAAGCAAATTGTCCTTGCCACTGGAACAAAAAACCTTACTCAGCATTAATATTGAGCAGGAAAAAGGATAAAGAAAATAAAAAAGTTAACTTAAGAAGAAATCTTCCTTGCTAAGTTATGCATTTCTTCTTTCCCCACAAAAAATAGCTTAGGACACTGAAACTGATGGCTCAATTAACCACTCTAAAATGACAATTTCAAGAACAATAGTGATGCTTAAGAACTGAAATTATGTCAGTTTGATTGCCAAATTATGCTTTGCTATTGCAGGTTCTGCATTTTTACAAGTAAAAAAAAAAAAGCAGTCTTTCTTTAAAATGAAAAGATGGTTAAAGATATCTTGAGTAATCATCATAGCTAGTACTGGAAAAGGAATTATATCCTCCCAGATTAAATGATCAGCATTTGGCATATCATACAAATAAAGAGCAAAGGAAGATAGTAAGTCATTCATCTCTTTAATCTAATTAAAAAGATTCTTTCTCTTTACCCTTGCATAATCCCATTTGAACGGGAACTAGATCCTGCAGTGTCTTTTTACTTAATACACAATCCACTGATAGCCATGCTATTGAAGAGCTCCAGCTTTTGGATATGAGGTAATCCAATATAGTAGGTAACTGGACAAACAAATACATTCAGTGGCTTGTGGCATGTTATCCTGTAAGTCTAAAAAGGCATTTATAATAAAATTATTTGTTCCCTTTACAAATGCATCTGCATATTTTTTATATTATTATAATTTGCTTAAAATGATTTTTATGTATCTCTAAGCATAGAAAATTGATGATGATGATTGTGGCACTAGTTTTAACAAGATCCTAGGCTTCAGAAATGAATTAAATTTTTCAAAAGCAGATCTAGAAACTAATCAAAAGCCTTGTATTATGTGTTAAAAGAAAACCAGAAAATTTAGCATGTTAAATTTTGAAAGATTTGCAAGAGGTCAAGATAGAAAAGATACCCAGCAAGCACGAGTACTTCAGCTTTAACAGCATGGAGACGGGAATTAGCATAAGCAGCTGCTGACTTAAGAAGCTTCAGTTTCCAGAGAAGAGTATCCTTTGGAATAACGTCAGCCAAGCCCTGATAGATATGGAAAGAAAGAATGGTGTTATCCAACAGACATCCAATATTCTTTTCAGTAAAAAAATTTAGGGAAAAAGATGTTTCATGGACCCTAAACAAAGAGTTGTAAATAAGGTGGGATAGGAGAAGCATAAATCTCGAGATATGCACTGCAACATAAATATTTGGCAAGGCTATAAATATTTTAGCACTGCAATATAAGCATAAAGTGGCATATGCACCATTTTATTGACCTTTCTGAGCTCCTCTTCACCATGTTTTCTCATTTCTTACTGCCAATTCCTTTCCTCCACTCTTTCCTAGTCTATTCTGAGTGTACATCTTTCTAGTTTTACATAAAATTGTTACTCTTTTCTTCCTTCCTTATGCCCCTATACTACTACTATCAAACTTGTACAAAATCTCCTACTCAAGCTCCATGGGCAATATATAATTATTCACACCAATGTGATTCATCAATTCAAGTTTGCCTCCTTTGTCAGAAACACGGTAATGGATATGAAAATTCCTGCTGCAATTATACAGTATCGAATATTTAAATGAGCATATTACATTGAGGAAATGCTTAGCAATTTTGCACCATTCCCATGCTGTTATCAATAAAAATTTACAATAGGAAGCATAAGGGTGTAATGTTCTGGTCCAGATCCAACGAAAAAGTAAGTTAACTCCAATTCATACCAAGGGATAATCGCTTGAAAAATAATATTGCATAACATGAAATTCAAAGAGATCATTTCCAGTACAAGCCTTCTTTTAGCAGGATGCAACCGGAAAAGAATGGAAAATGATAGACATGATAGCAGTTGCTTACACCAAGACATGGCAGAAGATCAACAAGGTTGCTAGAGAGCTGTTCAAGAAATGGTCCAGGAGGAAGTGAGCTATCAATGGTGACTGTAGCCATTTTTACAGGTTCACCTGATATAGCCATAAGATACAATTAATTTTAGATGTGATAAAGATATAGATTTAATCACTTTCAAGAGGAAATATCGTTTATTCCACCAAACAGATATGTTTTACATAAAATTCTGTAGTGGCATAAAATGAAAAGGAAATGATTCACCTTGAAAATGTTCATCCATGAAATTACAGTAATGAGCTGTAGAAGTTAATAAAGACTTCTTTGTGGACAATATTTAGAGATGCACTAAAAAACATTTCGAGACTCATCCGTATTAATATTTAGAATAAAGACATTTAGATCCGGGGTTTTGAATGAACAATGGTACTGAACTTCGTAATAGACTGTTGTTACCAAAGTTACATTGCTTTAGATGGTCAATGTGTTGGGAGTGAAAGTTCATTGATCCCGCATAAAAAACCATGAAAAGAGAAGAGTTTGGTACAAGAATCTTGTGAGACTTCTGCAAGTATATCAGTATGGTATGGTAATGTTACATTTTATTAGTTAAATACTAAAAAAGAAAAAGCAGGTTGACAAATACTGTGCTCTTAAAGAAGCAAAGGCATACCCATAACTAAGCTTAAAAAGTAAGGCACTGTAAAATGAAGTTCTTCTGGCATAGCCGCCAACAGGGGAATCAGAGGTTGCAATTGTGACCTGTTAAATGAAGTTGCTGAAATAATTGCAGAAACAAGATTTAGTGCACTGTATATATGTTTGTTAAAAGCAAATAGAATAGAGGAATCCAAAGCCACCTGGATTAGCTAATATTAACACAAGGTCACTGGTAGGATTGCGAGCAGCAACAGCAAGTGCTAAGCTCCCTCCAAATGAATCACCAACAAGGTATATTGGCTTCTCAGGGGATAAAGAATTCTGATTCCTCACAGTTCCCTCAACAAATTTTACCAGTTCTATTCAAAGGAAAAAAATTTAATCAATAAAAATTAAAGACTTCTTGAAATCTGATAAAGTAGTTTGGATAGTAAAATAATGGCAGCAGATACATAAAGAAGTGCAAAAGAGAAAAGGATGGGAGGGAGCAACATAAACTGAAGAAAATTTCTAAAAATACTGTAGAATTCTTGTAGAATCTTTAAAGATTACAGTTTTATTCTTATATAGATGTTAGACAGGATATCATTTCACTACTCTTGAGCAACAACATTATGCACCTTCTTGGACATTATGCAATTAATGTTTCATTTTTCCCCAATGATTTGAATATTTCTTTAGAAGCTGTGGGAAGTTTCGCATGTAGACATTAAATCAGTAAATTGTTTAACTGTTAATGGATCTATAATTTCAAAATCATATTACAAGTTATATATTAGTGCAGAGGTTTCATAAAACACGCTTAGATTTTTAAAAGAAACACGTGGGAAACAAATTTCAGTCAAAGCTGAACAGATAGTCACTCCTAAAAGATAGGCTTTGTGCAAGTGGCCAAATTTCACAACTTCATAAGGCAGATAAAACAGCCAGGACAAACTTCATATGGCAGATAAATAGACAGGGATTTCATATAAAAGTAGCAGTCATCCCTAATGCAAGAGATTAGCCAAGCAGAAGGTATAACTTTTGAGAATCCTAGGCATGCAATTAAAGTCGCAAAATCAGAGTGCCAGAAGAGAATAATAAAATTTAGCCTATGCAAATCTAGGATCTCTCATTTTGGAAGTGCAGTGAAAGTTATAGTTCTGGGAAATAGTTTGATGATGTACAATACTTTAGGAAATATATGATGTTGTCTGAGGTAGCAATGTCCAAGAGAGGTGCAGTATTCCCAATATCAAGCTAGTTTCTACATATTCAGTCTCACGGGAAATAATACATTTGCCCTAACCAACTCAGCTCTAGAAAAACTCTTAATTTGTAATGAACCATTCCATATGATCTACGCTAGAAACTTCATTATACAACCCCTTTTACTTATGTCTCTACATTTCGAAGAAACTTAAAGCAAACAGTCAAATATTACTTTAGGAGTTTTAAACTGCTACAGGTGGGAGCCATATTGAAGCCACTAGGAAGTTATCTTATCTCTGGGAGCTTTTAACATAAACAATTCATTTTCATTAACTGAGTTAAGGGAAGAGGGAAAGAGAGACTATAGAGAAGGGTAAGAATTCTCTTCATACAGTGAAACTTAACACAAGGGAGCAACTAAAGATAAAGACCTTGAAATGATGTTCGATCTTTCACCGGAATATGCAGGCACCATACGTCAAAGGCCCTGCAAAAGGAAATGCTCCTTTAATAGTCTACACTAGATAGGATGAGGACCACTGGACTCATATAAATCTAGGACCAAACCTTTTACTGAGCTTTCACAATCTGCTTATGTTGACCTCAATTTACCGTATGTGCTATACTTTTGTGTGAGTGTGTGTGTTCTAAAATATGCAATATTAATAGATAGCAATATATCAGTAGTTGAATTAGAATGGCTGCTTTCTCAGTCTGATAACAACATAACAGGCCCAAACCTACAATTGCTCAGGCTGAATACTTTATGATCCAAATGAGGAACTATCAATTTTCCACCTCAGAACTTGAGATCCCATAGAATTACAAACTGCAACTCTTTTGGGACTAGCCACATCTAAAACACTAATCTTTTAGAAAAGGAATAAAGATGTGACAATGGAATTGCACACAGACATTGCTGCCGACTATGGCTCCTGCACCCTTCTGAACAAAGGAATTCAAGTAATTCCTGAAGGCACCCCAAGAAAAGAGAAAAAATATGTAGTTATGGAATATGAACTGTTCAATAGGGAGAAATATCTTGAAGAGTTTGATAAGATATTTTGCTCATTGCTTTATAGAATGTGGATAATACTTATCAAGAGAAGCATAGTCCCAAGTCTAGAAAACACAGTTTCAAGTGCACGTACAAGAAAAATCAGTGAAGTGTCTAACAAAGTCCAGAGTTAAGAAAGCCAAAGAAAGAATTGGAGAGTGATACAACCTAAACTCTATTTCAGGAGCTCCTTTGCCATTAGACCAGGAAAGGCTTTCGGTTCTAATTCACAAAGTCAACTGGCTGCTGCCACTATGAAGCCTTAGAAGGCCACAGACTACAGATATTCACTATATGTACATGAAACCAAGGCTCACCTTCCAAGAGCTTTGTGATGCAAAATGAGCCCCAATCCAACACCATCCATGCCTGTTGCATCAAAGTAAAAATTAGTATAAGTTTAGCTGCCAAATACCTATCTTAACACTTCCACGGAAAGAGATTATGGGAAGAGATTAATCACTATACTTGGAACTTATACACAAGGGGGCAAAGCTGTTTATATCCGAATTAACCATGTACAGATTATACAAATTCTATCACATTAACAACCAAATTAGAGTTAAGATTAAAGCTAAAGTATTACCAGGCAAAAACAGAAGAATAGGAGCATTTTTCAAAGGAGGACCGCATGATATTGGGGAAAACCACCTAGGAGGTCCACCATCAGGCTTTATGATTTCATTGGCCAAATTAAGGTAATCCTTCACACTTTGAGTCCCATATCCATCATCCCACAAAGGTTCCAACTTCTTTTTCACAACATCTTCCTTTCTCCTCTTCTGTGTAGCCCTTGAACTCAAATGACCATTCCCCACATCATTAGTTAAAGGGCTGATTCTCTCCTTCTCTTCAACGGAAGAAAAGCCATTAATAACAGAATCAGAAGACAACGCTGACCAATCACGCGTTGCCGAACATTTAATTTGAGCTGTAGACCGAGCCTTCAACTCTGATTGTGAAGGGAAATTTGGAGCTGCCCACAAATTGCTCACAACTGAAGCCATTGTTACCTATCAGTGGCTTCCAACTTAGTACGTCGAGATTTCAAAATTCAGACTTTAGCAGTGAACAGAAGCAACTCTGAGTTAAAAAAAAAAATTGTTTCCTCATTCAAACCAAGTGGGAAAGACAGGAATCTAGATTACAGGAAACAATCAATTGCCCTCCATATCAACCAAAACAAGGGGCAAAGAAAGATTCTCACATGAGATGAAGTTGAGAGAATTCAAGAAATGAATTTGCAAGAACTGAAAAACTAATAACATCAAATATTCAAGAAACTACCAAAATGCTAGGAGAAATTTCTTGGACCATGGAAGTTTAAACAGTCTGTCTGAAAATCAAAAGATAACAAAATGAAATCTTTATAAGGACCAAACAAACCAACCACCAATCAGAACTTCATGCTGAGCTGAGCATGCAAAAAATAAAATAGTATTTATTCTATGCCACAGAACAGATGAATGAAATTTCGTACAGGCTACAACATGCCACATGGGATGGGACATGTGTAGAAGCTAGTAAAACAGAAATGGAATTCTGGGGTTCACTTGTTTTCCAGATAACCACTGAATTGGAAATGCAATTAAAATGAGTGGAAATGCAACCACTCATTTCAATAGTTCATTTTAATTGTTTAACTATCATTTTTAATTATTCAATTTAAATTAAAACGAAAAAAAGTACTAATGTCGGTATCGTAAATCATAAAAACTCTAACATAATCACATTTTTTTCATTTTTTTAAGATTTGTTGCAATTTAATTATTGCAATTAATCTCTACCAAATACTATTTATTTTATATCATGCTACAGAAATGAACATTAAATGATATAAACTATAGATTTTCTAGAGAAAAATGTCAGACATTCCAGTAGTGCCATTTGATTTGTTTTAAATATTGTTTCGCTTGATTAGTCATGCTCAATATGTTAAGAACCGATTCAAAGAAAAGACGTTAACCAAGGAAAATAAATGGAGAAATAAAAATGACAAGACAAGAGCATATTTATATTTAAAATTACCCAACATAATTTAGTCTAATTATTTTATAATGATATGACAGTACCAAGAGATACAGAATCTTGACTCCTCTTCCTGCCCATCTTGATGGGTTAGGAACCTCTGTTATTGGACAATGATTGTTTGAATTGGATTGTGTGCCCCGGTCCAATTATTTAGTACTTTTTTTTTGTTTTAAATGATAAATATATTAGAAATCAACTTGATAAATGTCTTGCATTTGGACATTTATGAAAAAAAATTGTCTCTTTGCAATGGAGTTTAATCAGAAACTCTAATTATAAGGCAATAGTACCAATAGTTCTGGCCTCACTCCAAACTTAAATGCATATCCTTTTAATATAAATAAACCACTTTATTAATTATGTTGCACTTTCTTTTCATAATCATGACTAATTTGAATAAACAATAATTCATCAATCCAATAACAACTTAGATTAAAATTTTATCTCTTAATTTTGAAAAGTGTTACGTGTTACATAGGAAATCTTTTCAAAATTTTATGCATCCATAAATAAAATATGCAAGTCAAATTAGGATGGATTGTGCATAGAGACAAAAGAATATTCTATAGACAACTTCAGCTCTTAGTTTTTTTCTTACAAGATCTAATTCAACTATTCAAGTAAATGGAATTTAGGTAAAAAAAATTTAAATATACTTTACAATTGTCAAATATAATTCGAATTCATTACATTATAATCATAAGTGAAACTATTTTAATAACTAAGTTATACTTACTCATCTAATTTAAATAAATATATTAATTATAAGTTATGTATATTAAAAATTTATATTTATACATTGTAATGTATTTTTAAAATATTTTCTATATATTATTCTGCAAAAATTAAATTATTTAAGTTTTTTCTATGAAAATATATATTACATTTATTAAGAAAATATAAGTCGAGACCATAATATTTATACTATATACATACCTACTTGTCATTGTCATCTATTTGACAAATAGCTAATTTTAGTTTACTTAATCTGAGTTTAGGCTATTTATAAAAAATATAAAAAAAATCTGAGTTTAGGTAATTTTCTTTTCCTTTTTTATGAAAACGGCCTATCATCAAATAAATAATAAAATTTGTGGAGGCTGTTGAAAGTGGTGGGGAACATAAAAGCTGATATCCTATATTTTTGGAAACTGTGCTTTGACCTTTTCTAATTAATATTCGTGGATTAAAAAGGAAGCAATATTTGGATTCTAGTGGCAGATTTTATTATTCAAGCAATGGGCTAAGTAATTTTACATAATGGCTAGATGCACAATCGTATTACTTCAATGCATCATTTCTTTTTACAATTATATTCTTCATTTCTCTCCATCACCTCTCTCTCTCTCTCTCTCAACAAATTCTATCCCAAATTAAATAAAAAATACTCAAATTAAAACTGATTTTAACTAAATAAAGGTCAAAACAGATTAATTTTGTACTATCCATAAATGTTTATTAAGTTTTTTTATTAGATTTGTTTTTATTTTGATGCAAAATTGAAGAAAGAAAGCTAGATTTTGACTGAATTTGAATGATGAATTTAATGCTTTAAAAACTTGTTTTGGTTGTTGTTGTATATTGGGCATTGATTGATATACATTTAATTGCTTTTATATGGGATTAAAATGTTGAAATTGTGTGGGAAAAATAAGAATTTGATTCTGGAAAATTTTTGCCTCAAAAATTCACCTGGCCAGCTCAACCAGTCGACGGCACAAATGCCCGCAAACTGAAACATTTGAGACCGTCCATGCTGCTCCACCTACATCGGCTTGTTCGTGCTCTGCCCGCAAACTGTAAATGTCACATTATAGTTTTAAAGGTAATTGGTTTAGTTTAATATTTAACTAATCTAATATTAGTTTTTATTGAATTTAATATGATGAATATATGAAATAGTTTTTTTTTTATATTGTAGTTATTTTGTTATATGTGCTATAATAGTTTAAATTGTAATATTAATTTAATATAGTTGTTTAAATTGTTATATTAATTTTATCTAAATTTGTTTAGATGTCGAATAAGATATCAATTTCAGATTCCGAATTACGAAAACTAATGGCAGAACGTGAATGCTGCTTCAATGACCGATGTGCTTCAAACTCACTCAGAATGTTATGTAACGTGCTATCTCGTCAGTCAGGAAGTACATATTTCCCACTTGTATGAGATCCTATGACTCCTGGTGGATCTATATTTGTGCCGACACCTGGGTTTCCAGTCTGAGAGGAGATAATTACTGATGTTGAGATAGATGAGCAGCAGTTTATCGATCATAGCGACAGAGGAGATGACGATGATGTGGAGATAGACCTTCCCAGCGCAAATGACGGGCCATCGAAGGTTCCTCCAGAAATACCTGTTCCACGTCGACGTGGAGCGGGTAAGGGTGTTGGATTCATGACGCCTCTGGCAGCTTTGGCTTCATCTTCTCGTCGTTCTCGATCGACCAGTTCTAGTACATCGAGCGGGTCGAGGAATGAGTGGGAGTTGAGAATTTCCACTCCAAATGGACCAGAGATCCCAAAGTTGCTTAAGGGATTTAGGGATCATGTGGCATATGACGTATGGCGTGGTGAGGTACATATCTTTATTTGGAATTAATAAATTTTTACTTCAAATTTTTTAAAATATTATTTAATGCATCGTTTGTTAATTTAATTGTTTTATATTTTTGTACGTAATTGTAGGAAATGGGTACACTTAAATGTCATTTGCGCACTTCTTACTTGTCTTTTTGGGATAAGCCTCGATCAATTCAGGCCAGGGAGATAGTTGCTATGTCTGGATTAAGCCACTGAGTCGGTGCATGTTCACAAACGTGAACGTTCCCCTGATTTTAGCTTTCGTAGAAAGATGGCAGCCTGAAACTAATAGTTTCCATCTTCCATTTGGAGAGATGACCGTGACACTCTATGACGTCCAATTCATTCTAAGATTGGATGTTAGTGTTACTGAGTCGGAGGTATGTTTCTTATATCACTTTTATTGTATTTTAAAATTATATGTATTCCTGATATATTTTAAGTTTATCTTAAAATATAAAATGCTTAGAAATTTTTTAGAGTTATTTTATATATTTATTTCCAATATTACACATACTCTTAAACAAAGAAAGAGAAAATAAATGATTTAATTCAAAAAATTTAAAAGAAAATATAACATAATAAATTATGGTATTTTAAGAAATTAAAATATTTTCTTAATATGTGTTAAATACCTAAATTATCTTACATTTTAAAACAGATGGAGTACTTTTGTGTTTTCAAACTATAAGTGTTTTTAAAAACACAATTAATATTGTTGGAAATATATATTTTTCTTAAAGTATTTCTAAAAATCTCTCACCATTTATCATTTAAAAGAGAATTCAATACATTTTTTAGATACAAACAATCCACTTTAAATAGAGATAGTTTGGTCAACTAACAAATACATATACTTTAAATCAATAAAGTGGCCTATAATTCTAGACAAACCAAAGGGAAAATAAGCTTATGAAATTGGGACGGATGGGGTATTTCTTTTCAATATTAATCATTAATAGAAGAGAAATAATTTGAGAGAAGATTAAATAGAATTTCAAAAATAATAATAAATACGAGCATTTTAGAGATAAATATGTTTTAATATATATAATTATTATTCAAACGAATTATATTTTAAAAGATGTAGTCATTACCAAAAGTCTTGTGAGACTATGTGATTCATTTATTCTCTATCTAATGGTCACCGTTTTTCACACAATTAAAATTTTTTGAAGTGATTAAAATTATAAATTATTTCTAAATTTTTCTAATTTTACCATTTCACTCTTGCATAATAAAACGTGCCCAAATTCAAATTTTATTGTGTGAAAAATTGTACAATTTAGTTTGAATTGTGTGAAGATGTGTATTTATCTTTGATGAAAAACCTAAGAGGGGGTGAATTAAGTTT
Source organism: Apocynum venetum (assembly GCA_019593545.1). NCBI lineage: Eukaryota > Viridiplantae > Streptophyta > Magnoliopsida > Gentianales > Apocynaceae > Apocynum > Apocynum venetum. Next base: position 3,833,463 of record SRSM01000326.1, on the reverse strand, counting down.
TATCCAATTTTTCTTGACCTAATTAAATCAATCCCTTCTAAGACAACAAATATCAAACACTCGGTGCTCAAACAGTGTGTGAAACAATGTATTCAAGTAGGTAGCAGAAATAAAACAAAGAACACAAAGATTTATAGTGGTTCGTTTTATCCAACAAAACCTAATCTACTACCTTGAGCTATCTATTCAAGGATTTCACAAAGCCTTTAACTAATTTAGCACAAGAGATTACAAAAGAGGCTCACCTAATTCACCTTAGGATTTTATATAAAAACCTCTTACCCAATCAAGGTTCACCCAACTCCTTGAGTTTTACAACACAACCTTGATTATACACTTATCTCTAATACAACAATTAATGAAATATACACACTGAAGATAATCACAATTATCATTAATTCAAGATTCACTCTAACCCTTAGAGTTTTAAACTTAATGCAACATTGAATGAAACTTACAAGATGAGAATAAAGAGAGTTTGATATAGATATCACTTTTAGTTGTGAAGATATATCAATCATTGTACAAAAACCTCTTTGAGTAATTTGTTCATTTAGATTGCTCATGAACACCAAAGATTCTGTGAAACCCTTCTTAGATAATTTTCACAATATAAATGTTTTGAAAGGGTTTGAAAATATTTCTAAGATATTCTATACTGAATATGAATCAGATTTTTACTCTGAGAGTCGTGTCTAAGTTTTTTAAACATTTGCTATTTATATATATGCTTCAACGATCATAAAAATGACTGTTTAAAACTCATTCATGAGACTTGTGGTCGATCGCACCTTAGACTGGTCATCCGCACCCTCATCCGCAAGTGCACTAGAGAGCTCCGGACATTCTGTGGACGATGAGCTGAGAAGTCCAATCGACCGTATGATCTGTAATCGACCGCACATGTAGTCAGGTCGATCGCACATGCACACTAACCATGCAACACAAGATTTCAATCAACTCTTAAAGTTGCGAAATTTATTTTATAAAACTTTTAAGAATATGCATGTATTTTAAAAATCATTTCAAATACCCAAGTCATGTTTTATCGTTATGAAGCACATTTTGAAAAACGTTTTACTTTTATTGAGCAACTTATAGAATAATTACTCATAGAGGTAGACCTACAGATATCTAAGTGATATCAATATTTAACACTATAACTCTAGATTCTATCTAATTCAGAAATGTTTATCTTTAACTCTTGATAAGATACGATTTTTCCTAAAGACTTGAAACTTTGAACGTGTATGGATTAAACATTTGAATCATAAAAGGCCAACATTTGTACAATTAAGATATTAGTACTCATCAATATTTGTCATTAATCAAAATTAAGACATTAAAAGCTTTAGAGCTTTCTTTTGGAAAATGACCATTTCACTCTTGCATAAAATTTGCTCATATTCAAATTTAGTTGTGTGAAAACTTGTACAATTTAGTTTGAATTGTGTGAAGATGTGTATTTATCTCTGTGAGATAAAATATTTAACTTAATATTTATCATTCTAATAGTTTGAAAATGAATTTATAATAACAAATTAAATTGCTTGCAAGCCTCTAGTTAGCGGCTTGATCAAAGCTCAACTGAAGTTCAAAGTAGATTGAATTCAAGCTGAGCTCGAGACCAAATTAATTAGCTTGTTGAATCAATCTATCCACACTGTATTTTTTATTTTCTATTTTTACTTGTAATTTTAAAATTTAAAATTGAAAAATTAATGAAATGGCTTGACTTGAACTCAAACATGAAATCTAGTGACTGATCGTTGAGATACATCATTGTAAAAGTGTATAATGAGAACTTCTAAAAGTGTGGAATAAATTCAAAGATGAAAATAATGATATAATTTAGAGAATTTTATTTTAAATGATCATGTATGCAAGTTTATACAAAAACTTGATGAGAAAAAAAATTAAATATGTGATGTATTTCATGAAGTTTGTTAATGTAATATATTTGAAATTTTATTAATGTATTTTATAAATATTTTATATTTAATTAATGCACTGATTTTTTTTATATGTACATTTTGGAGCGGGTGAGAATAGATGATTTTTCATACTTATGAGAATAATGACGAGTGTACCAATTATGATTCAATTGAAGATGGGGATAATGATGTATAATATATTTTTTACTTGTAGATGGGATTGGAGGTAGAAGAATATGAACCTTAATGCCCATAAATTTAAAGATATCGGACTAAATAGATGATTTTTTCCTTAAGAATAAAAAAGCAAAGAAAAATGAGCTTGATGTAGATCGATTAGAGAAAAAACAAAAGGAGAATGACCGATTAGTCGTTGTGATTGCCTAGGAGAATGTAAAAATCTCAATACGCCACTCTTTCCATCAAATTCACGCAATTCCTGAAGTCCATCATATAAACGCTGACATATACCCCATCTCATACGTGTGATGTGATAGAGATTGGATTGGTCAGATGTGGAAGCCCAATAAACCTAACCATTCTGACCTATCCCAACAATTTTAGTTCTACATATAGCTCAATTTGGGAGTCCGGACTCTCCATAAGAGAAGGTTAAAAAAAAAAAACTTTTTAATGGTCAACAATCTAAAAATATTTTTTTATTACTTTTTAATTAAAATTATAATTTCAAATAATTTATAAATTGTATTTTATATATTTTATATTATTATCAATCAGTTTTCAATTCTCAATAAAAAATTATCTAAACATAATTCTAAATACAAAGAAAGCAAAAATCACTTTTAAAATTCAAACAAAATATAAAAACACCAAAGAGGCAAAGAGATTCCTCTAGCATTTTCTAGGCCAGAGAAATTCTTCATGTTTTCTTTTTTAAAATAATTTTATTTAAATACGAGAAAATGTTACAAAAAGTGGCACCAGAATTTTTAAATAATCCAAAATTACAAAAAAAAAAAAATCTTCTCTTAATGAAATTCGGGCTTGCCATACTATTCAAGAAATATCAAGGGGTGATGCATTTGCATGGAGTCCACACGAGTATGGAGGAATTCCAAGAACATCTGTTGAACATTAGAACTGAAACGTTGGTTGATACAATGCTTCTTAAATTCCAATGGCAAAGGAAGACAACTAAAGCGGGCTTTTGTGAAAACATCTAAAAAGGACATTATCACATCTGAAAACCTCCAGGTGTTCTATCCCCAGAAACTGATCTGCAGAAAATACTCTATGGACTACTGGAACAGACATCAAGATTGGCACTGGCTGTACATGCCATTCAAATCATTTCAAAATCTGTAACACAATCCCAATAGGAGAGGTAATTTCACCATGCCACACGGGCGCACGCCCACAGAGACACAGATGGATGTTATGATTTCTGCACAAATGCATTCCAACCAAGGATATACTTTCAAATAAAATCATCCAAAAAATTTTATACAAATTTACAGGAGAAAAAAAGGGGATGTTGAAGGGACCCTCATCAATATCCAAATCCGTGGCAGGTTTGCAATGAAAAGAAGAATTTTATTTTCAGGAAAAATTTAATGAACTTCATTAACAGTGTGGTTTTTGCAACATACTGTACCAACCCCATCCCTCCCAAAGAAATCTACAGAGCTTTCGACATCCTCCTGTCAGGCTTCTCATTAAAAAAATTCCCATTTGCTAAATTTCCTGCCCCAAAAAAAAAAATTTAAAAAGAAAAAATAAAAAAAATCTACTGCCAGATGGAAGCCCAATTCATATAACTTCCAATGTCATTTAAGAACTCGAATCTGCAGCACCAGAATCTTAGGCTCCGTAATTACTGGCAACTCAACCAGGGAAACACAAGTGAGGATTCTCCAAAATTTTCAGACTTCCGCACAAAGCATGTGGTTGGTTCCCTGGGATAACAAGTAATAAATAGGCATGATCACAGCTAACATCTCCAGAGAGCACAACACCAGAAGCAATATACATTCACAAGAAACCCTATCCATCAGGTCACTTCAGTCCTGTAGGAAACAAAAAAGAAAAAAAGAAACACATCAAAATAAATTTCACAGGTTGCTCAAATTATATAACCTATGAAACAAAATTTGTTAAAAAGTCTATTGCTATATGCTAAATTGTTGACACTTATACAGCCAAACAGAAGTATACACCCTATCACTGAAATGTAGATGTCTGAACTGCATTTTATCTGAACGTAAAATCACATCTTTTAGAGTGTATGGCTTAAAATGAATTATATTTTGACACAGAGTATGACACAGTGTAGCAAAGCCTGCGAAGTCCTACATTGTTATGCACTGATAACACTTCAAATCATAAGTTGAAAATTCACAGATTGAAGTTTCAGATATCTGAAGAGAGTAGAGAACTTCTTAAGGCTACATTGTACCGTAATCCACTTAAGTCGGAAACCAGTAGGAAACTATTAAAAGCTGAATTCTCTACTCTAAAAGTGATTTAAATAATAATCCACCATCTTTTACAGACAAATGAAAACTGCTGAACCTGAATTTGATGCAATAAGCATTCACCATAAAAGTTCATCCAAGTACAAGATGTTCCTTCACAGGACAGAATATATGGCTGCCTCAGAACATTTCTATAGTCTTCCAATTCAGGGAAAGATCCAAATCTCCAATTCTTACTATGGGCTCCTGACAGCAGCTAATTATTGATGTTATATAGTACAACAGTTCTCATCTGAGACTCCTTGAGGTCTACATATAGCCAGTGAATAAATACTACTCCAAAACGATGTCATCTATACTCTTTCATTAAATTGTGTTGTAAATATCCATCAGATGAACACCAAAAAGACAATTCATCAATTTGTAGCACTATTTCCTAATCACTGCTATAGAGTGGGTCCATTTTCTTATTAAATAAATTGATCAATTAAAGAAAATAAGATGATGAAGAAGGAGCAGAAGCAGAAGAAGAAACAGTGCCCTGATTGTGAAGAAACTGAATTAGAGGTTACCTAGGTAGTTGGAAATGCTACAAAGTATCAACCTACTGGCTTTCCTCTGGATGTCTTCCAGGATTCATCCTTAGGGTCCAACTTATAGTGAGCAAGTCAATTCCAATTACAAGCAATGGTATATCCTTGACAAAATTGAGTATGCATGGAATACTGCCTTTTTACTTTAGGATAAAGCCATCTAAACTCTCATCAGTTTAGAATACGAGAATTATGCCGTTCTGAATTTCATATGAAAATTTCCCTTTTTGGCTTCCACCTACTATCTACACCACTTTAAAGAAGATATTCACCAATAATATATAAAGTTTATTTTTACTCAAACATGCAAAATAAAATACTTGTACATCTAAGAAAAATATATATGCAAGCAAATAAATAAAAAATATATTTTGTGCATGTGCATCAATGTAAACATACATCTATGTTGGTGTGTGTGTGGGCATGTGTATTGTGCATGTATTTATATAATGGACATTTAAGCATATTTCTGTAACTGCAAATTAGATATGACATGAATTATCTGAAGTTTATGTGTATTAAATTCTTTGTAAGGGATTCATTTCCCCTGAAATTAAAGAGGCTAAAAAGGTCTAAATGTCATCTTTTGAACATGTGATGGCTATGTGATAAGTATGCAAATCTCAATGAGATAGGTTAAAGAGTTAACCAAGCAACTGAGCCACATTACCAGTAGAATACTTAAAAAACTACAAAATGAATATCTTCCCAAGTACACACATCAAAAATTAAATTGGAGTAATGACATTCCATATGCATTCAGCATCTTCCAAACTCACAAGATTAAAACATGAACCCACAATTCCAAACTGTCTCACTTTTTTCTTCTTCTTGACTCTATACATGATGCATCACCCATGTGAAATCCGTACTCCACTTCATAAGAGCATGCAGGAATAATGGACACAAAAGAGATTTATATGACACCAAAACACAATACGAGACCATACAAACAGTAAAGCAGAGAAAAAATTATCTCCCCATCAGATGAATGAGTTAGAAAGAACTTGTTTCTTGGCAAAACTGACCTCAAATTATGGGTTTTATCACCCGCCCTGCACCACTCGGTAGTTTAGCACTAGATCTTCAGGTTTTTTCCATATATAACCTCGGACAGTGGCTAAGCTCATATCAGGGGATAAGACCTATTCACAATAACGAGAGAAGAAAAAGAAATTCTAGTAATTCAGGAAGCAGAGTAGAGATACGCCAGAATAAAACATAAAAGCAACACAGTACAGGAGAATAGCTGATATTTACAGTTACATGCAAAAAAAAAAGAAAGAAAGAAAGAAAGAAATTATGAGAGAGAAAAAGAGTTAAATGAGATACTCACGCAAGCATAAATGTGTTATTTACAATAAGAGAAGATTAGTCCCTAGATAGGTATACAACCCAGAAGCTGAATATATGAAGAGAAAAGGAGGGTTTACATCCACAGAAATTTATACACTTCGGACAAATTAAATGCATGGTGAAAAATAAAAATTTATACAATGAGAAGAACAAGAAAATGTGATGCTGAAAAAGGTAATATCACATGGATGCATGGTAACAAAAGATATTTAAGATTTCGTTCACGTGGCAGTTACCATTTCAAATTTCAATCCTGTCAATAGGGAAAATCAGTATAATAGAAAGCCCAATGTTTAATATGTAGAAAGTAAATTTCCTTTTAAAGATATATGACACAGACCACACCGATAAGCAAGCAGTCCTCTATTAAACTGTTCTACCATTCCCGAGTACAACATATCACACAACTTGCCTGATTATTGCACAAGATCTCTATAGGAGGCTTATGCTTTTGCCAAGGTTTCAACCCCATTCTGAAAGACACATCACCTCCGGCAGCAGGGTGTGGCAACTGACCTCCCGGTAACCCAGCAAAATTGCCATCTAAATTCATATTATCCAGTGGCTTGTCAAGAACCATCTTTTCCAAGACATAGTTGACGACCTACAAAATTAGTGCCAGATTTTGCATCAAGATCATTGCAAAAATAAATCTTATATGGCTACAAGGAAATGTTTGTCTAAATGAAGAGCTATTGGATTTTGACCACATAAAAGATGGTATTAGGCTCATAAAAACAAGTGAGGAAGAAGAAAAGAGTCTCACACTCGAATGAAAATATGAAAACTTATGATCAAAATGAAAATATAAAAAACTTTTTCCGCTCATGAAAGATTCATCATAAAAGAATTGAAAAAACTATTTTCACTTAATAAAATTTATTTATCGTCAATTAACACATCAGTGAATTAGTTCCATTTCTTCACTCACTAATTCTTTTGAACTTTATATTAAAATGGAAATGAATATTTTCCAAAGTATTATCAAGCTTGAGAAGGCCTACAACAGCATCAAAGGGAGGGGAAAATTAGATATTAAGTCAGAGGAAATAAGGTACAGACTTATAGCATTGCACAAGCCTGAGGAAACATGAAGTGCCAAAAGAGAAATAGGATGTTATGAATTCGTGACTATTCCATAATGTGAAAATCATAGCTCACGATGAAAATGTTTTGTTTCAAGAAACATTGAAGATGATTATATGACATACAAATTCACTTGAAATGAAGAAAGGACATATAGTAATGGGTTATTTGGTGGAATAAACAATTAGTGAAATTCATGTAGTCTTCTGACCCTCAAATCCTCTACTTAAGCACACATAATTAACTGAGGAGGACAACATTTATTCCAAGGACCCAGAACCACTCATGAGTATTTAAGGTGAATTTCGGGTTAGGTTGTATTAGTCCATTTTGGAATTATCACCTCATCTGAGGGCATAGTGCACAGAGAGAGAAGAATAATATATATGTTTAGCACGTCTCCTCATGTGTGGGCACAATAAAATTTTTTACTATTAAGGCAACATAAGCACAATAACCCTTAACAGGCAGCAAGATTTGAACATGGGACCTCCCATTTTCATACCATGCTAAAATTACTACCTCATCAAAAAGATTAATCTTACGGAGAGAAGAATAGTTTATATACTTAACAGTCCAAAAGAATGCATAGTACAAACACTTTACTTTTGGCTTGTTTAGTAGTTAGCTATTTCAAAAGAATCTTGCATATCCAAAGGATAGTAGGAAAACTAGCTGACGAGATAAAAAGCTAAAGATCAAGCCTCTTTCCTTTTAGCAAACTAGTTAGCCATTTCAAAAGAATTTGACATATCCAAAGGACGGATACCAAGTGTTAAAAAGCCACTGAGAAACCCAAAACAAGTATTAACAAATAAAGAAATAGTGACCATAAGTTCCTTCAAATTAGTTTTGACAGGTAATAATTACAAAGGAGTGAAGGAGACGAATATTCAAAATCTAACAAACTTATATTTCAATCTGCAAAGTTCTTACTTTATGTATTCTTAAAATTCGTGGTGCACTCAATTTCCCCTGCGTGAGGATCTGGACCGTTGAACCTTCACATGGATGCAAATAAAAGCTGCATCTGTATGGATTGAATACAAAGGAATAAGAAAAGTAACTGACTTGCATTTAAAATACAGAGATAGGAACATTTCTGTCACTGTAATGCACTCATGGTTTTTCTTAGTAACATTGATGGTGTCGAACTTCTGCACAATGCAAAATGCAATGTACATGGAAGGATAAGAAGAGGAACTGGGACACCATGCGGAGTGGGGAGGTGGCCAGATAAAGAGAGGAACTAAAATAAATGGGGCGAAAGAAATAAACCCACAATACTAGACCTTATATAAAACTCTCATCATTGGAGTATGCAGGTAAAAAAAAAACACCAAAGACAGAAAATTACTTGGTATTTTCTCTGGGAGGAAGACGATTATTCAACACACAATCCAAAATCCACCAGGGAAAGTCCTTCTCGTCTTCATTGCCATCTAAGTCAGTAATTTTCTTCCTCCATGGACCACCTTGGGAGCCCTCAGTGATAATAGAAGGAGGAGAGGCCGCTGAAAATTCAAATGGTGGATACACCATTGAGTCATTTTCAGCATTACCATCTAAATCAACTCTTGATAGGGTCAAACTTCGAGATGATGCTTCCTTTGCCAACTGAACTTCCGCATTGGCTGAGGCCTGAGATCCAAATCTTTGCCTTCGTTTGGTTAACCAATGAGCCAAGAGCCCTTTCAGGGTTTCTCGTGCTAAATTAACCTATAGAATCAGATAGATTGGCATAGGCCAATAAATTATTTTGTACAATCCAGCAATAACTGAAGCAAGCATACTGACTACCCCATGACATTGTGCAAAACTAGTGATGATTATTGAATCAAACAGCAGTGTTAGGAAGGGCAAGATCGTAAACTTAACAATTATAAGCATCCAATCTCAATTCAAGATTCATATAACATGAGAACATAATAAATTTATCAGACTTTGCTGTGGGGCAGAGCTCAGAACTAAATCCATCAGTCTCAGATGTGGATAACTGGAAAATAAACAAAATTTAACAGGTGAAACAAAACCAGACTGAATTCTTGACCTTTGTCAAATACAGTAGGAAATGGAAGTCCAAATCTACCCTTTATGAAGATGCAAATTTCATGGAAGTTTGTACCCCAAATTTAACTCACCAAATTTAGTTCACCATTAACAACCCCAAAGTTCAACCCTTTATGGTTTCTTCATGCAACCAGAGCACATAGCCATGAGAGCTATACCCACCATAACCTACTCTATATTCTAAAGCAGCACGATAATATGAACCCATTTACCCCACCATGAGGTTCTGGAAGGCAAGCCCAAAAGAGTGGTCAATGTACAATGCTTATTCTTCTTCAGATCAACAGGAGTTCCATGTAGTTTTCATACTCAAAAAGACTTTTTTAGCAGTTTCATGTCATTGCCTATACCTCCATGGGATTACACCAACCAAAACAATCAGAATCCCCATTTATGGTACCAAAAGGAGATCAAGAAAGTGTTGAATGCCAGTTGACTTTCTTTGAATAATAATAATATTAATAATAAGAAGAAGATGAAGAAGGAGAATTATTTTTCACCAAAATTTATTTTATCCATAGAGGTAAGTCCATGGAAAGATACAAATTGAACAAATATATATATATATATATATATATTGATTGACAAGCCAAATTGAACAAATATTATGTACTGGTACGATTCTATTCCTTTCATTATCTACATTCCTACCAGGAGAAGTAATCCACATAAGCGGTCAAGTGGTTCATAATTTGTTTCAGCCAGATCTATTTCTTGAAAAATTTTACAGCAACTAGTTGGGATATTGGTAAAGTTCTTGTCAGCTTGTATATGTTCTCATGAACAAGTTGTCTCAATGCCTCTTATTCACTGGTATTGAAAAAGTCAGCAAGGACAATACAAATAAAAAATACAGAAAACACAAACATAAATCCACCATCCTACAAAATATAACACTTCAAAACAAAGAATAGAAATATCTGACTTTCCATTCATTAAAGGCAACAACAAAAATTATTAATTTTTACCAGTAAGAGTCTACTTGAGGTGGAAGCCTCTCATCAATCAAAACTTAGCCCAGCCAACAAACCTAAAAACTGTTTATTCTTTTTTTTTTTTTGCTTCAATATGAGTTTATTTAGCTAGGCTATGATATGACAGATTTTTTACTTACCTCAAATTACTGATCAGAAATATATACATATGCATACAAGCACAAGGAATTCAGATTTGCCAATTGACTATAATGAGAAAAATAGTACATATACAAACAGTTCTTATATGCATTTTTTAACATAGTGCTACATCTATCTATCAAACTTTGAAGGTAAAACAGCATAAGAATATCTTTACAGCATTAGAATCCACCTATTAACCTCAAATTCTTAAAACTTATTGTCCATGATAATATGATATTTAAATCTATTACGTAACCATCACAGAAGGACAAAGCAGAAAACAACGCATAAGCAAAGAACTCTGGGATGGATGGACCTCATCAAACAAATAGAAAGAGATTGAAATCACAACCATTAATATCCATAAAGAGAGAGTGTCATGGAAAGTCCATAGCAAATACCTTGTCATCCTCAGGTTTCCCAGCAATGCTCAGATCAGCAGAATACATTTCAGCAGTAAAACATTGAGGCGTATCCAAATGTACAGCCAAATTTCCAAGCCTAGTATCCACAGTGAACCATGCAGGAATGCTTACCTGTAACAACAGACCAAACGTTGAATGAAAACATAAACATTATGGTATATCTAAGAGCGCTAGTATGAAATAGTTATTCTCACCATCTCGAATAATTCTTCTTTCTTCTTGTCAAATGAAACCTATAACAACACATAGTTCCACAGCACAATCGATTAGTATAGTAACAACGTCATGGGAAAATAAACCCTATAAAGCCTCTCTCTCTCTCTCTCTCCTTAAATTATAACTGCCTAATTGAGCATTGAGATGATAAAACTTAACCTGACAGTAGTGAAAACTGGATTTGAGCTAAAAATTTATTACCAACCTGTCCATAATTTTCAATTACGATGCCCCGGGTGATCTCCCACAATTTCACAGAACCAGCAGTGTCCTGGCATAACCACGTAACAAAGTTAGCTTACACAATTTTATTTTCCAGAATAATCAAGGTATAATATAAGAACTTGGAGAAAACAAAAGGTGATGCCTCTGGCAGAAGGCACAATTATCAACTTACTTTTGTCAGGACATGCCTCCGATTGTTTAAAATCTCATGTTGGACTATTCCAGGAGTTCCAGGGATGCTTAAGGATGGTTCTCGATACACAGGCACCTACATTAGATAGCCATTAGTAACTCTAATATAGGAAAACAAACTCCAAATACTCTAAACAAACTTCAGATAAAAGAGGGAAAAGAGCAAAATGGAAAAAAAGTCATTGGAAATGAAGGGGGAAAAAAAAAAGAGGCACGAGTTATACATGATGCTCTCTATGATTCCTGTAACTCAACAAAGTCTAAAGAACTAGGTGCAACTGTTGAGATAGCATTTCACATCTTATTTTTAATAGGTTTTACAATCTGCAATGTTTGTAGGCAACACCATAAACCTTTTTATTTTCAGAAGTTCAGGTAGGGAGACAAAAAGCACAGTTCAACATCAATGTGAGCAAATTTTAGATTAAATTAAGCAATGAGTTGAGAACATTTATATGGAAAGATGCAAATATGATGTGTGAGGTATAAACATCAGAAATCCCCTGAAGTATGCATAAAGCCAACTGTACAAGTAAGAAAGAAATGCAAGTAGAAGAGGAGGGGAAAAGGGCATTAAAACGCCTTTAGGTGACAAAATGCATCACCTTTGCTCAGCCAAGTCATCTCTTTATGGAGTCTGAGACTTCCATGTTATTTTCATGTCTAATACTTAGACCCAACTGACATATTCATTTCAACACGAGACAAAATACAGCATGGACACTAATCAATATGGTAATGGGAAAAGAAGATCCACTGGCCCCAATCCTCTAAAGCATAGAAAAGAAAACAACTTGCAATATCATGATAAGCATCATCCTACATCAATTAACTTTAATCTTTAATGCATTTAAATTTGAAACCGAAAAAAAAAAAAAAAAACCACTCTACTATAGCCAAGTATTCTGCTATGCATACTCCTCTCTATCAACAATGATTATATCCAGCACAAGTAATTTGAGACAAGATAATGTATATGAGCCAAGGAGATGCATTGCAAGCTCAGGGTCCACAATTTTAGATCTTCATGAAGTTTTGGCAGGCACAAATCAAGTGAGTAGCTTCCCCACCGTGAAAGCAATTTTTCTTCATTTAGATTTGGAATTAGAGCATATTAGAACTCAATATTCAGACATCTTCCCATTCAACTCCAATTCATTCATTCAAGGAACTTTGTTACTGAAATTTTTTATAGCTGCAGAAATTTTTTTACACAAAAACTCTAGTACGGATGACATCCCAAAATAATTGACTGAATAACTTAGGGATCCAAAAATATTATACAATAGCAGCATGCGCTACCAAGACAATTGGTATTCACTCACTGTGAGTGGCACAGTTAAGCATGCATCACAGACTAGTAATTTATATACTTTTGATGATATACAACTAATAGATAGAATGAAAGAAATTTGTACAGGTGGTTAGTCCATCACAATTAACTATTTCCACAAACCTCCACATTAGAAAAAAGTAAGCAAAAGAAAAATGAGATGGCCATACAGAATTAGTGAAAATGACTCACAGGTGTCGATCCCTCTAATGATACCCTTGCTCTTGAAAATGATAAGTTTCCAGCCAAGAATGAACCACCTCTTTGAAAAACTTTTTGAGGATTCTGTCCTTCAGCTGGCCATTTATGTACAGAAGAATCTGTAGTTGCAGCCCAGATCCCATCATCATGCAGAGCCAACTGCAATATGGGATGCTCCTTTGCACAAAGCAGCACACTCTCTCTCGTTGACAAGTCTGTCAAGTATAACTGCAGATAAAGATTTCAGCTAGGCCAAATTAAGAGAGTAAAGACAAGTATCCAATAGGAGAAAGGGAAAACAAATCTGGAGAACATGGAAATACATGTGTAAATGTACTTACTGAAAGATCTCTGCCACCACTATAAACATGGCTGAATGTGGGTGTACTAGCAAGAGCCCAAACAGAATCTGTATGAACAGCATAGGAATGTATACAGCGCTGCTGACCAAGATCCCATAATCTATAGAAGGAATCAATACAAGAACAGAAACAAGAAGATTAGGAATAAAATTTTGATTGTTTAAAATTCTGAAATCGGCTCTCATATACGCAGAAGAATTGAAAATAGAACAAAAAAGGTGACAGTATTTTCATTGATAAAAAATAATACTCCTTAAATGGCCTCTTTGACTTGATACAAATATTTAAGAACCATTTTGACAATAAACTGCCACCTACCCTTACTAAAATGGTTAGTGAGGGACCCAAGATTTAGTAAGATTCACATCCCTTAATAAAAGGATGTTACTTGTAGATCTTTAGATGAAAATATATATTTCTTGCAGGAAAATAGACATCATTTATTTACATCCCAAATAAAAATGTGCATATTCAGTTTTGAATGGAGGGGTACCAGATAAGGTTGATAATGCTTTATTAATAAATGTTTTCTCAGAGAAATACATGAAAATCAGATCTTAACCAAATAATAATGTTTCAGGTGCAGGAAAAGAAATTTAACTAAAAGTTGACAAAAAGAAAACTTCATAGTGACTTTCTGTGGATGTTCATGTGTAACATTTATCTAATTAATTCACACAGAAACTATTGCCATGATAAAAGTATAACAGCCCCAACATTTTACAAAAAGCTTTCACACCATGGAACTAAGCAATTTATTTGAGGAATATTGTAAAAATTCATGATCCCAAAAACAAAATTTCCAAAAGAGCTAAAGCGCTTAATGAGGATGAACAGAAAAATAATAGTGATGTCAAGAAACCTCTTGCGTGATTTTTCAATTACTTAGAAAGAACATTTAGATGCAAACCAACTGTATGCATAAATTTGTCCACAATTTGTCTTTCTACCAAGTGTAGAAAAAAATTGCACATATATACTAGTTTGTATTTGAATATGTAATAGACATCTCAAGAAAATAAAAATAAAAATAAAGCTTTTTAATTCTTCCCTTGACTGGCCCTAAATGACCCAGAAGTAATAAGGGCAGACCACGTCATAACAATAGATGATTCAAATGGTGACAAGAGCTATTCATTTGAAAGTTCATCTCAAATCATGTAACTTTTGCTAAGGCTAGCAGGTGAATGGGTAAATGATTTTTACTGTTTACCTGATCATTGAATCAGAGGATCCAGATAAGCAAAACCTGCAAAATAAAAAGGATGAAAGGTCATAAGGAACTAACTAACTAAAGCGTTTTGTGAGACAACAAAAAAGGGAAAAAATGAAAACCTCTAGCCACATCAGACTACATTCTTTCAACCAAAGGATAAATAATCCTTTTCAAAGAGATGCATACATAAAACATCTATTTCTCTATTGCCCAGGATATTTTTCAATTAACCCTTGATTAAGGGGGTAGATCAGATGAAATATAAAAAAATTTAAAACATGCATGTTAACTCTTGTACACATTTGGTATAAATTTAATTCAGTTGAGAACACACAATGAGCTATAAATAAGAATTACATTAATTTAAAAGTAATTCCAGATTAACTGAAAAGATTTCACATATTACTTATCTCAGAAAGCATTTAGTTCCCTCTATACCAAGGCTTTTTTATTTGTTGGGAGGGGGGGGGAGGCTGAGTCGCTACTGAAGCTAATAGCAAATGTTTTGACATAATCAAAATATGTTAATAATGCACAATGAGCAATCACTAAGAAAAACATTTACCTAAAAGTAATCAGAAATTTTATCTGAAAATTTTTAATGTTTGTGAAGTATATAATATTCAGTTGTCATGGCAGTATATAGAAAATTCCTTTGTCAAAATAATTCATATCCAAACAGAGAATTAATTGGATATGCAAAAACTTTGAAAGCACATCTTGTTCTTCTTCAAGGATCTATCGTATCCTTGTAATCTAACTCTCTTTTCTTCTTACTAATAATGTTTTTTTTCCTCTCTTCTTATGGATAATGTTTTTCCTTTATCCAAAAAGCTAACCCACATTATCCGGTAACCTGACAGAAAAATTCCCTGAAAACCAGAAGCAATTTCCCTTACACTAAAATCTAAGACAAGTATTTAATTTAAAATAATAACATAAAAAATTAAAAAAGGCACATCAAGATCAACATGGAGCATATACCAAGGCTAATAACTTAACAGCTAATTCCGTTCTTTGATTTTATATTCAGTAAGGCCCCAACAACAATAAATGTACTTTAATACAGAAAGCATATAAGCATCTAATTAACATTTACAGCATTCCTTAGGAGAATAAAAGCCCTACACACTGAAACACAGAAAAAGCCATTCAGCCAACTTTCCCTTGCAAACCATGAAACAGAAAGATTAGACCAAAGTTTCACAACTTTAAGCACACAAATTTTAGAACACCTGACAAACAATTTACAATTCTGTACAAAATAATAGCTTGCATATATAGCCTATGAATTCTGAAAATCAAATACATTTCTATTAACAAAGTACCCTCTCACAAAATCAAGACCAGTAACATATTACATCCATATAACGAACCTGCCAGTAGAATCCAACAGCAGTGCCCTAATATTATCTGTATGGCCTCTAAGCTTCATGGTCTTTGAGCCACTTCTAGGGTCCCAAACCCGAACAACCTGAACAAAATTACAGTATTGCAACACAAAGCAAAAATATCCAAAATGAACTAGCAGTAAACATAAAAACATAGCATGCATTTAAGAAGACAAGTAAATTCCAAGAAAACCAACCAAAAGATCCTTTGGTTTGCAAGAAGTCCCAAAGAAAACCTAAAAGATTAAAAAAAAACAAAAAACTAACCTACTATCAGAATATACCTTCTCAGTTCCACCAGAAACAAGAAGTGTTCCACTTTCATTCATGGCCAGTGCATAGACCGACTCCTTATGGCCTTTTGCAGCAATAGGAACATATGCTTGTGGTGTAGAATGCAGAGAAATGCTATTGCTTGAGTTAACAGGTCGAAGACTTGTAACTGGTAAGGAAGTCCCAGATCCACTGACTCCATTGGAACAGCCATCTTCAGTTGCATCACTTGATTTAGACTGTGGAGTAAGTGCAGCCTCAAGGTCCCATATGAATACCTCTCCACCGAGGCCACCCGAGGCAACGATATTACGCTATTACAGATTATAAAGGGGAAAAAATTCAGTATCTGATTCTCAGTTTTGCATCAGTACATACTCATGCAACTTGTATTGCTATCTTAATTAACAGTGGGGTTACATTTTTCTCTGCTGCAGCAAGGCAAGTAACATAGTCTGAGTGTTGGCGAAGGGTCTTAATACAAGTTCCATCACTTGAGCAATTCCAAGCCTGATCATCCCCAAAGGAAACAAAGCAATAAGCAATCAATATATGTGAAAAACTATAAGCCAGAAAATACATACCTTGACAGTTGTATCTGAGGAGCAGGACACTAACGTGTTCCCACCAACAAGAACAGCATCATTGACCTGCACCATTAAAACATGCATTTGAAACTTAGAGCTGCCGAACATGGGAGAAGCTATGTTGAACACAGGATAAACGAGCAATTGAGAACTGATGTCTAACAAACTATCCTGAACTTCTGTGTAGAAATACCTAACTGAAATAGTCTGACCTATTCCTCTCCATCCAACAGCCAAAGATGACGAAAAAGATGACAATAACAAGAGAAGAACCAATACTCTTACATCACTTCACAGAAACCATCTCAAAGTATGGAAATTGATCAAACTTTGATTAAAGTAAAATATATGACATAAACTACTAAACAGTACCAAGATGTACTAAGAATTTAACATTGCTAAAGATCAAAATTGAAATATGGGACAAATAATAAAACAGTACCCAGTCAATATGTGACTCAAATGTAGCAGAGCAGGAGGCACCATCTTCACCCAATGCCCATTTCTTTAAAGTGCCATCACGGCTTCCAGTGAAAAGGTAATTCGAACCATCTGAAATCGCTGATTTTAGTACAGCCAGGCAATTTATACCAGCACAATGCTGCAAATAGAGAGAGATCCCAAAATGAACAGAAAATTCAGAAAATTAGTAATAATAGAAGAACATGTAACGAACTCAAAGAAATGTCTAAGTGGTTTCTAGGAATAACCAGAATACCAAAAGCAATCCAAATAGTTGACAAAGAATGAAATGGGTTCAAAACAATGGAAAATGCAACCCATGTTTTCTGATAAAAGTCAATCAAAGTCTGATATCGAAAGGTATAGATCCATAGTTATAGGAAGGATTGAAATGAATAGTAAGGCTCTTTTTTGTGGGAGGAAGCATTAGCATAATACTTTAGTTAATCTCCAAGGAGATCATAATGAATTTGGAATATGGTTATAATTGAAATTCCCCAAATGTTAGTACAATACAGTTTAATCTCAACGTTGACAAAATTAAGTAGGCCCTTAAAGAGTATCTAACTTTATGAACACTATCAAATCACATAATGCAGACCACTGTTGTCAAGGCCTGTGCCTATGTCTGCCTAGGTGCTCAGATGCAGTGCCATAGATGGGTTAAGGCAAGGCTCCTTTTGTCAGGCGACGCACTTTTACGCCTGTCCCTGAAGCCCAAGGAACTAAAAAGGCATTCCAGATTCAAGAGTCTGTTACTTTCTTTTCTTTTTAAAACTTTAACATTGGAAGACACTTAATTTCTATAAATAATTTTAAAAAAGCCACAATCTTTTGAGTTCACATTGGAAGACATCATTATATATTAAATAGTAGTAAATTTCTTTAAGAAAAAAACCACAATTTTCCAGGTGTTGACTTGGGGTGTAGTAGCAAGTGTTCTTAGTGTTAGCGAATCGTTAAGACCTACAAGATTGCAATAAAAATTTACAAGAAATATTTCGACCGTTGAAGTGGAAGATGACAATGTAGAAGGGCAAGATGAAGTGGCTATGATTCTGAATGTGGAAAAGAAGAAGAAAACATAAAAATTTGAATATGACGATAATGATTTCTAGTCAATTATGATTTTAGGAATAGATATTTGAATTCTAAAAAATTTCTAAAGGCTAAGTAGGTTGAGAATTGAAATGAATTAAATTTTAGATTCCTCAAGAAAAAGATAGATATATTAGACTAAATTAAAGGTCTTATTTTGAGATATTTAAGACTTTTAAGTTGCTCTATATTTATATAATATATTATCTACACATTTTTTTTCAATGTTGTGCGCCTTACTTCATTCAATGTGCATTCTTTTTGCACCTTGCACCTCAGGTAATATTAGGATCTTAGCACCTAGGGTGCACCTAGCACCCTTGACAACATTGATGGAGACCACTTAAAATGATTCACAAAGAACACGAGTTTTTCAACCATCAATCAGAAACCAATAGCATGTGGTCCAGAGAAAGCCATCAAGATCTATAATGAATGTAAGACGGGTTCAGCAAAATAATGGCTTTCCAATTGCTATTGTTTTCAAATTTTACAAAGAAGCTTAATATTTTGAGATCATTCCACTTACTTCCTCCAGTCAGAACTTAGGAATGCATAAAAGGTGGACAAAATTGTTGTAGAAATCATTAGCTCAAGAAATAATTTCTTTAATCATCTTGGTGCCAGTGCCAGGATAATAACTAGAACAAAATTCCTTATGTCATAATCTGCTGTGAACTAGGTCAGTGTTAAAGACTAGCATGACACAAAATTAAACCAAACCTTTGTGTCATCTGCATCATTCAAAACATAAGTCAACCTCTTCTCTTTGCGAGGACGAACTGAACTTGATGTGTTTCCTGCACTCGCCACACGGTGCATGGCCAAAAACTCCTAAAGAACGTAGATATAGTGATATTAACATCAATTGAATGCTACTGCTAGGATTCTGAAAACATAAAAAGGATATATATCTAAAAAGATTAAGAAAAGACAATCAGGGTATTCTGAGAAAGTCAGTAATTCATCTAAAGTAGGACACAGACTTCAGATATTCCCAACAAAAATCAGCAGTCCCGGTGTGGGGGTTTTGTGGCACAGATTTCTCAGATTTTCTCCCAACTGACCTTATATTTTCTCAGATTTAATAGTCCCGTTTCCACCAAAATAACTCACTTTTCCTTCATGCTACTGCCCTCTAAGATAAGCAGCTTAATATAAATAGCAATGGCAAAAGAAAAATCAATTTCCTCTCATAACTTTCAAAGAAAACACCCCCCACTCATATTCTCCAGAAAATGGAAGGTGTTGTAGAAGTCTTAAACAGGAGAACTCCACAATCATGAATCCCTTGTGATGCAAAGACAGCATATACAAGCAACTTGGTTGATTAAAGTTCAGCAATCGTATATAGTCACGCTCTCTGCCTCAGGGTAAAAACAGTCCCCCCGCCCTCTTCTTTTTTGCATCTTACTTTAAAAAGATTTCGGACACAGGAGAAGAATTCGGACTTTAAAAAGATTTTGAAATTTAAAGAAGAATCCCCAAGTAACTCCCGCCAAAACAGATCCTCAGAATTGGAAATAAGAAATGAAACTGTAATCATGGATCCAAATATTTTAACAAATAGTTATCAAACATAGTGAGGAAACAGGTCACTGATTTGAGTTCCATTGAATGGTCATTGCTCAACTGCACCGGTAATAAATAATTCAAACTTTAAAAACATGTATCCTAATATGTTTCAGTTAAGTAGCATCCTTAATAAAAAATATATACCATAAAAGAACCATTGGACTATATTTATAGTATACAGTTGAAAAATTACAAAAATATTAGCACTTTCATACACATAATATGTCAAAAGAAACCTACATACATGCAAAGGCACATTCACATTAACATATCCTTAATATGGATATTATCTATTTTCAGGGTTTTCTTTGAGTCATATTGCAATGGATATAACTTAGGATTTAAAAGTTGAACACCCTTTCTTTAATTGGTAAAACTTTGGACTACTCCTTCCAAATCAGTTGGTCTATAGTATTTGTACCAAAAAGAAAAACAGATTATAATTTAAAGAAAATGGACACTGTTCACAAACTCATATACTATAAACCAAAATGCTTATTTACAACTTTTTTTTGTAGAGGACGCAAGGTCACTGAACCTAATAGGTCTGACAGGTTCCACAAGCCCCCTATATGTCTAAGTTCACATGGAGATGGTACAACTTAAAAGAAGAGACCTTCAGAGGCCATCCAGAGCTTTGGAAACATGTTCAAAATCTTGAAAACAAAATAAATTGTTTCTAGGTTAATTCTTTTCATTCCAAGTAAAGAAAGGGGGCAGACTGAGAAGGTAAAACCACATAAATAATTAAATTTTATGGGATACCTTGAATGTTATAAAGGAAAGTCAACAAATACTTAATAGCTTTCAGGACAGCGGATTTCTTTCCCAAAGTTTGTTTCTTCCTTTACAAATCGTGGACAAAAGCAATACACCATTGCGCATACTAGTTCCACTTACCTTCCAACTAGTTCCTTCAACAGAAGTTCCAAAACTGATCCTACCACCCTAACATACTCAGAGTTCTGCAGACTCTTAAAAGGGATGCTTTTGCTGCATGTTCTTAATCACCGCCATGTAAGATACAGCACCAAGAACTGAGGTTAATTGGCAAATACTAATAAATTTCAACATGAGACGAAGAACTAGCATTCCATGAATGACAAAATTAATCCTTTTAACAAATTCTAACATCAATTTCCTTTTTTCCAATTCCAATTTTACAGAAAGATAAAAAAAAATTATCCAAGTAAACCAAAAAGGCAAACATAATTCTAGAAAGAAAGGCAAACTTAAAAGAAGAGGCCTTCAGAAAGGCCATCCAGAGCTTTGGAAACATCCTATTTTCAAAATCTTGAAAAGAACATAAATCATTTCTAGGCTAATTCTTTTTATTCCAAGTAAAGAAAGGGGACACATTAAGAAGGAAAAACCACATAAATAATTAAATTCTATGGGATCCCTTAAATGCCATAAAGGAAAGTCAACAAATACTTAATAGCTTTCAGGACATCGGTAATCCCAAAGTTTGTTTCTTCCATTACAAATCGTGACAAAACCGATTCACCATTGTGCATACTAGTTCCTTCAACAGAAATTCCAAAACTGCCCCTACCATCCTAACATACTCAGCGTTCTGCGGACTCTCAAAAGGGATGCTTTTGCTGCATGTTCTTAATCACTACCATGTAAGATACGGCACCAAGAACTGAGGTTAATTGGCAAATACTAATAAATTTCGACATGAGACGAAGAACTGGCATTCCATGGATGACAAAATTAATCCTTTTAATAAATTCTAACATCAATTTTCTTTTTTTTCATTAAGTAAACCAAAAAGGCAAACATAATTCTAGAAAGAAAGGCAAACTTAAAAGAAGAGGCCTTCAGAAAGGCCATCCAGAGCTTTGGAAACATCCTATTTTCAAAATCTTGAAAAGAACATAAATCATTTCTAGGCTAATTCTTTTTATTCCAAGTAAAGAAAGGGGACACATTAAGAAGGAAAAACCACATAAATAATTAAATTTATGGGATCCCTTAAATGCCATAAAGGAAAGTCAACAAATACTTAATAGCTTTCAGGACATCGGTAATCCCAAAGTTTGTTTCTTCCATTACAAATCGTGACAAAACCGATTCACCATTGTGCATACTAGTTCCTTCAACAGAAATTCCAAAACTGCCCCTACCATCCTAACATACTCAGCGTTCTGCGGACTCTCAAAAGGGATGCTTTTGCTGCATGTTCTTAATCACTACCATGTAAGATACGGCACCAAGAACTGAGGTTAATTGGCAAATACTAATAAATTTCGACATGAGACGAAGAACTGGCATTCCATGGATGACAAAATTAATCCTTTTAATAAATTCTAACATCAATTTTCTTTTTTTTCCAATTCCAATTTCACAGAAAGATCAAAAATTTATCCAAGTAAACCAAAAAGGCAAGCATAATTCTAGAAAGCTTTAAATACGAATGGAACAAAAACGAATAAGGAGAGAATGAGCAGCTAGAATTCATTCGAACAACAAATAAGATCAAGAATCGAAATTCACACACCTTAGACAGCCAAGCGCGAGGATTTGCTGTCGATGATTATAGTAGCTTCGGAGGTGGAAAATTTTATTGAGAGGCGGATGGAGGTCAAAAGTAGTGATGGTTCCGATGATCGAAGAAGTGGACGCCGGTGGTGGACCGGTAGCAGTGGTGATAGAGGTTGAGGTCTGACTCGGAGGGAGTGTCGCTTTAGGGCTTAGAGCGTTAGGAATCATCAATGGGTAAAAAAAAGTAAACGAGCCAAATTGAAAATGGGGCTCTTTTATTTTGTTTCTCCTCTTTTTTCATAAAGAATTTTTATTTTGTTATGAATTGTGGATGTCCTAAGTTAATCCCCCAAAATGAAGATGATGTCAGGCCTATGAATTTCATAGTAATTAGTGAAATCTTTACACAATTATTAAATTTTGCACCTTATTAGTAAAGATTGTATTCTTAATTTTGGAAATTACTCTTCCTCAATCTACTATTCCGTCACTTCCTTCCAATCGCTCCAACCAATGTGCCCAACAACCCTTTTGTTTGATTTCTTTTTCATTTCAATTGGTTTTTGTAAAAAAAAACAAAAAAAAAGCCTCATAGGTTAATTTTTCTCATTCTAATAAAGTTCAATTACATTTTTTCATCGAATTTGATGGTTTTTATATTGATTTTTTTAATGAAAAAAAGTGACCTTCAATCACTACATAATATATTAATATGTGCAAAATATCATGAATTTTTATGTTTTATAATTAAAGATTAAAAAGTGACAATTTGAGTGCAATCAATTTAGGTTGAGTTGAGCCTTTCTTTTTGACTTAATCACTCACTAAGAAAACATCATATTTTTAGCCAAAACAATTGTTTTCACAATTTAATATTTTAGGCTCGAAAATCATACTCAATCCAACTTTATCCCTTGGCAAGATCAGGCTAGGTGGCCTATTTTACCACCTTCTAAGTAGGGATTTCATTATAGGCAAGAGGGGTCGGATACCCCTACCTTCAACCCCATCCACAAGTGAAAATATTGTCTATATCTCTATATTCATCCCTGATTAAACCATAACGAATACACACACCTCTACCCTCATGGGCATGCAATATTCATCGTTCGAATGTATGCCAGAGGAAATATGTCGATCGCAAATGTCTAACGGTTTTAAAATAAACCTAAACGAACACAACTTTTCATAGCCCCATCATCCGAAAATCGTTACAAATTTTCTTTTCTTTTCAAATATCATTTACCCACTATATATCCGACCAAATTCCTTGCAAAATCATCTTTCACATTTTACAACCCCCAATTTCATTGTTTTTAAGCCCTAATTATGGTGAAAGCAAAACATGTGCCTATCAAATGATGTTCAAGCAATCCTCTAAGTCTCCAACAATTCCAAAGAAGAAAATGAGTACTAACAACCTCTTAAGTCTCTATTCAAAGGCAAAGAGAATGAGGAATGATTCAATAACTATCTCGAGCACCGTAAAGTAAATCTTAACAGCACCATTGATCAAAATGATGTTCCATTTCAATGAGATACATTGATAGACAAGGATGGAATGGAATTGTTATGCATGATGAACCTATTTATAATGACTTTATGTTGCAATTTTATGCCAATCTCAAAAAAAATAAGCCTGAAAGATCTATAAACACATTTTATATGTCTAGAGTAAATATAATCGATATTCAATTTACTCATTATGAATTGGATAATATTCTGGGAGTTCCAGCTGATAGGATTGAGTATCACAATACTCATCAGATTTGTCTTCTTGATGAGTTCAAAAGCAAGGAATTTGAAGAGGCTTTTACAAACAAACCACCATTTGTCAATTTGATTAAAAGAGAATCACAAGTGTTTTCCCTTGAACATCGAATACTCCATTATATGTGCACTACCATTTTTGTATTCATAGATGGTCATAAGACTTCTATGACTTATCTACTTATGTTTATTATTCTAATGTTATATAAAGGTCAAATAGTGGATTTTGGTTTTCTCATGGTCAATAACATGATGGCTACAATTGACAAGAAAAACAAAAAGACAAAAGAATTTGTCTTATGCAAGATTATTGACCAGAGTTTTTCACCACTTCAAGATTCCTCTTCCTGAAATTGAAGAGAATAGGTATTTGCACAAGTATGATTATACAACTTTCAAGAGGATGCATGTTTTATACTTGAATGGAATATGTGATTTCAAGAAAAATATGACAAAATAAGAACTTCATCGAGCCATCAAATAAACTGCAAGAATTAAAGGAACAAATGAGCCTATTATCCTTGAAAGTGATGATATTGGTGAAGATTTTGTCCAAGAACCAACTCAAAGTTCAAGAGGCACAAAGATGAAGTTTGTTGAAAAAGATGTTCCTCTTGACAGTTCTATCCGTGAACGATTGAGGAAAAGAAAGGAAGATGTACAAGAAGTGATGACAAAGGAAGAGTATCTTGAAGGTGTTAGGGGAAAGGATTCCACAATTCATAATGCCGCTATTTGGAGTGCATTAGAGAAAATTTCAACTCAAATGGGCATCATGTTTAGCACATTTATAGTCACTTCACGAATCTCAGCAATAAGACAGATGATGTGGCATTAAGAGTAGAGTTCTTTGGGTCTGAAGTACAACTTATCAAGGCACATCTTAAAGCTCTTCATGGTATTAATGTTGATATCGATCCTCGTCCTACTTCTCATAATGATACACTAGCTCCGGAGCCTTCTACTCGATATGAGTTCACACATGTTGCTGAGGATCCTACCACAGTTTGTGTTGATGATCCACTGGTTCTCCAAGTGATACTATTATTCCACCGTCATCTTATATTGCAACACTGTCTTCCTTGTTGCCTATAGTCTATGCACGGAAGTCCTATCATCCAGCTCCTCCTTTTTAGACATTATTTTTTGTTCTAGCTTTAATCATTTACTGCTTTTTGTACTCATTGTATAAACTTTTTAATTCATGTAGTTCTTGATTATCTATTTCCCTATGATGACTCATTAGTAGTTGATGGAAAAATAGACTATTTGAGTCTATATAAGCTAGGTAATGATCTCATACACTTTTAAATAATCTATTTCAATTTTTTAGATCCAATATTAGTTTCAAAACATTTCAATTAATTTGTTTCTAATGTCATTGAACTAAATGTTTTAATTGCTGAACACAATGTCTTACAAATACCTAACATATTGTAAGGCGAAGGGGTTTTAAATATTTTATACATATTCTATAAACACTTCATTACTTTGAATCTTTGTACCTAAATTTTTTATCTATCACATTGCATTAATATTTGTCATCATAAAAAAAGGGGAAATTGAAAACCCTAAAGTTTTTAATATCTTAATTTTGATTTATGACAAACATTGATAATGATTAATGATTTATTTTGTATAAGTGATAGCATTTTTAGGATTCAATTATCTAATCCATGCAAGATCAAAGTTTTAAGCCTTCAAGGAAATTCATTCGGAATCAAGAGTTGAAGACAAACGTTTTCTGGATTATATAGGATTAGAGGTATAGTTTTCAGATTTCATTATATCTTAAAGACCTTTAGTTCACCTAGATTGAGTATTGGCCTAAGAAAATTGCTATTGGAACTTTAAGTATTTTTCGAAAAGATCTAAATCGGATTTTTCTATCTTAAGTTTGTAAAATGGCGTTTGTAAATCATACTTCTTGATTTCTATGCTAAAATTGTTTGTAAGATTAATGTCATAGCTTGTATGGTTGTTTGGTAACATTACTTGTGTATTTAAGTATTTAGGATGTACAAATGATGTTGTTCGAACGATCTAAAGCTTCCCAATGATTGTCCACAAGTTGTCTAAAACAAGAAGTTTGTCTCTATTCTAGTTTCGAACGACCTAACCTTATATGCGGTCGATCAGGAAAATATTTGCGGTTGACCAAACCTTAGTCCGGACAATCAAAGTGGGTCATCCGAAATGTATCCAGTGACCACTTCATGAAACTTGCAAGCGAGATTTGAACGACTATGTGGTTGACCGCAAGTCTGTGAATGAGATTTTAACAACTTTGTCTGTGATCGTTGAAATGACCCTATAAAAGCCCAAACCTTTGGGAAAAAAAAATCAACATTTTCTGAGCTATAATTTCATATACCTACATTATATAACATCTTGAAAATATATTTTAACACTTTCTAAACAATTTCATTGAGAAAGTCATTCTAAAAAGGTTTCATTATTTCAAAGTGTTCTTGAGCAAGAATCATCAAGTCAATGTTCAAAGATGTCATAGTTCTACATATTGATATATCTTCACAATTAAAGTGATATCTATATCAAACCAATTTTATCTATCTCTTGTAAATGTTGTAAATAGCTTAAAACTTCAAGGGTTAGAGTGAGCCTTGAATTGAAGATATTGTAATGATCTATTTGTGTATATTTCATTAATTGTTGTATTGAAGATTGTTGTAAAATTAAGGTTGTACAATAAAACTCAAAGTATTCGGTGAACCTTGATTGATTGAGAGGTTTATGTAAAACCATAAAGTGAATTGACTGTCTCTTTTGTAATAACTTATACTTGATCAGTGAAAGATATTGTAAAATCCTTAAATCGATAACTCAAGGTAGTGTAATAGATTTTGTTGGATAAATCGAACCACTATAAATTTTTGTGTTTATTGTTCTACTTTTTATTTGAACATATTATTACACATACGAACTATACACCAAGTGTTTGATATTTGTTGTCTTAAAAGCGCATAATTGAATTAGGTTGCAAAAATCGGATAAAACCTAATTCATCCTTCCCTTTCTTAGGTTTTTCAGTTATATATAAATTACATAACTAAAATAAAGAGTTTAAAAATTAAAATAAAGAATAAAAGATAAATTTTCCTTAATATCTTCATAGTTGACATACTTAATTTATTTCTTCAACAACTTCTTTTAATTTATCTAGTATAAACTTGTATTTAGTATCTAGTTTGAAAAACTTACAAACACTAGTATAAACAACACAATATTTAGAGAAAGAATTTAAAAGAAAACTACTAAGAAAAAAGGTATAGAAATAGCTGCAAATGCCTAGATATTTATAGAAATATTCTAGGACTAACATTTAGGTTTTTACAAAGCTTTTGGGGTCAAAACATAATAAAACAAAGTTCATGGGCAGCTGCAATTTCCCGAAGCTAAATAGACACATGGCATGATTTGGTGCATCCACATATGTTAGATCCAACGGTAAGGGCGGCTAAGTGCGTCGCCATGTTGTTGGGAAAACAAACAAGTATATCTAATGTCTAAGATATACTCTAACAACTAGTACTGTATTTGTGAATCAGTACTATACTAAAATACTATTGGTTCTGTAATCGATACACCAATTGAGTTCCCAGGAAAGAGAGGAGAGTCACAAATGGACTACTTAAGTTTCAAGTCTTTCCTTAGCCAGAACCAGTTCCCAGGAAATAGGGGAGAGTTCCCAAGTCTTTCCTTAGCCAGAACCTTACTTGATGTATAATCACTCTACCAATACAGTATAATAGAATAATACAATACAAATAAACAGTACAATACATAGCGGAATAAAACCCAACTCTCAAATATTGAATATTATCTAACAATGAAAATATTACCAGCAATTTAATAGCTAAAGCAAAATATAAAGGAAAGAACAAACCGGAATTGATAACGGAGTTCGGCCAATATTGCCTACGTCTCCAGGCCCCACCACAATAGCAGACCACTTTTCTGAATGCTCAAAGTATTACAATTTGGATATCCTAATTAAAGGATTTCCACAAATATAGAAGATTAGATGTTGAAGAGGTAAAACTATCTAAGGGGGCTAGGGTCCTTTTATAGGAGTTTAAACCAAAGATATTTTTTCCCATTTCCAATGTGAGACTAAATTGGAATAGTAAAACTAGCTAATTTCTAACAAATCTCCACCTTGGCGAGTTTCTTCAGTCTTCTCAACTTCTAAGTCTTCCATTTTCAAGATTGAACAGAGTGGTCTTTAGTGGTGCCATCAAATGCGCCATCTGGCGCTAACTCAACAATGCAGGATATTGACCAAGTCCAAACAATGATTGAACTTGGTTGCTGTTACCACTTTGGTCAACATGTCTGCGGGATTCTCTGCTGTTGGAATCTTCTGAATAAGTAATTCACCTTCTTCAAGAATCTCCCGTACAAAATGATAGCGCACATCAATATGCTTCGTCCTTACATGATAGACTTGATTCTTTGCTAAGTGTATAGCACTTTGACTGTCACAATGCACTGTAATGTGCTTCTGACCAACTCTCAAGTCTTCTAGCAACCCTTGAAGCCAAATTGCTTCCTTAACAGCCTCTGTAATTGCCATGTATTCGGCCTCTGTTGTAGACAAAGCTACCGTTGACTGTAAGGTAGATTTCCAACTAACTGGTACCTTAGCTAAGGTAAACAAGTAGCCAGTTGTAGATCGTCGCTTATCCATATCACATGCATAGTCAGAATCACAATATCCCACTACACATTGACTGAGTGATTTGTCCTGCTCAAATACTAATCCAATGTCTACGGTGTTTTGTAAATACCGTAGAATCCATTTCACAGCTTGCCAATGATCTTTGTCTGGATCATGCATATATCTGCTCACAACTCCAACTGCTTGTGAAATATCCAGGCGTGTGCATACCATTGCATACATCAAGCTACCAACCGCATTAGCATACGGAACTTTCGTCATGTATTCTCGTTCTGTATCAGTCTTAGGAGATAACTTAGCACTAAGTTTCAAATGATGAGCAAGTGGGGTACTTACAGGTTTTGCGTTTTCATTCATGCCAAAACGTTGTAGCACCTTCTTCAAATACTATTTTTGAGTCAAACAGAGTTTGCCACTCTTTCTGTCTCTGTTTATCTCCATCCCGAGAATCTTCTTGGCTTCTCCTAAATCTGTCATCTCAAACTCTTTGTTCAATTGAGCTTTCAACTTGTCTATCTTTGTTTGGCTCTTCGATGCAATCAGCATATCATCGACATATAAGAATAGGTAGATGTAGGAACCATCTTGTAGCTTGCGTAAATACGCACAATGATCATATTTGCTTCTTGTGTACTTCTGTCTCATCATAAATTTATCAAATCGTTTGTACCATTGTCTTGGAGATTGCTTCAATCCGTACAACGATTTGTCTAGCTTGCAAACCCAGTTTTCCTTACCAGCAATCTTGAATCCTTCGGGTTGCGTCATATAGATTTCCTCTTCTAAGTCACCGTGTAAGAACGCGGTTTTCACATCTAGTTGAGCTAGCTCCAAATCCATTTGAGTTACCAAGGCCAATAAAACTCTGATTGATGAATGTTTTACCACCGGAGAAAATATGTCGTTATAGTCAATTCCATCCCTTTGAGCATAACCTTTAGCCACCAATCTTGCATTGTAGCGGATGTCGTTCTTATCGGGAAATCCATCTTTCTTTGCAAATATCCATTTACAACCAATTGCTTTCTTCTTCTTTGGTAGTTGTGTCAACTTCCATGTGTAGTTCTTATAAAGAGACTTCATCTCTTCGTTCATGGCATTTCTCCACTTTTCACTTTCTAAATTTTGGAGTACCTCATGATAAGTGGACGAAACATCATCTTCAACAATTGGAAGTGCATAAGCCACCATATCAGCAAATCGAGCGGGCTTTTGAGGTTCTCGTCTTGTCCTCCTAACTGCAATTGGTAGTGTCAGTTCATCTTCTTCTTGGGTAGAATCAACTTCTTCTAACTCTTCCTCTGCTGTTGAGATGTCACTTTCAACTTCTGTTTCTGTTGCTGAGATCATTCTCATATGTTGAAACTCCACATGCTTTGGTATAGACTCCACCTCTTGTGGAATATCATCAGTCTTTTCATCTACTATCTTATTAAGCATAGCAAATTCATCAAAGACAACATCTCTGTTAATGATTGTTTTCTTTGATTCTAGACACCATAAACGGTATCCCTTCACTCCAGAGGCAACTCCTATAAAGAAAGCTTTCTTTGCCCTTGGATCTAACTTCGATTCCTTAACATGATAATAAGCAGTAGAGCCAAATACACGTAAGAAATTATAATCAGTAGCAGGTTTTCCAGACCATACCTCCATAGGTGTTCTACCATTTATTGCAGAAGATGGTAGTCGATTGACAATATGTTGCGCATAATTCACAGCTTCAACCCAAAATTGTCGTCCTAGCCCAGCATTGGACAACATGCATCTAACTTTCTCAATCAAAGTTCGATTCATGCGCTCTGACACCCCGTTCTGTTGTGGTGTTTCTCTGACGGTGAAATGCCGAACAATGCCATATTTTTGACAAACTTCTTCGAATGGATCACTACGATATTCTCCACCGTTGTCTGTTCGAAGAACTTTAATCTTTCTCCCTGTCTGGTTCTCAATTCGAGTTTTCCATTTAAGGAAAATTCCTAGCACTTCATTCTTCGTCTTCATAGTGTGCACCCACACTCGTCTAGAAAAGTCATCTACAAATGTGACAAAATAACGTCTGCCACTTAGGGACGTTGTTTTGGAAGGTCCCAATACATCTGAGTGAACATAGTCTAGAATACCCTTGGTATTATGGATAGCAGTGCCAAATTTCACTCTTTTCTGCTTTCCCATAACACAATGCTCACAGAAACCTATCTTGCAAATCTTTGCACCTTTCAACAATCCTTGATTTGTTAACACCTGTAAAGATTTTTCACTAGCATGTCCCAAACGCATATGCCACAATCTGGTAGCTTGTAAATCCTTATCTTTTCCGGAAGTTGCTGTTTTTACTGTTCCAACTTCAGTATTACCTTGATAATAATACAAGTTGTTGTTGCTTCTAATGCCCTTTATCATCACAAGTGCGCCAGATATGACTTTTAGAATTCTATCTCGCATGTTCACAATGAAGCCTTTAGATTCTAAGGCTCCCAAAGAAATGAGATTCTTCTTCAAATTCGGGACGTACCGAACATCTGACAAAACTCTTGTTGATTTATCATGATTCTTTAGTCGGATTGAACCTATCCCCATTGTCTTACAAGGACTATCGTTGCCCATATAAACAACTCCACCATTTAGCTCTTCGAAATTGAAGAACCACTCTCGAACTGGAGACATATGATAGGTGCAACCTGAATCCAAAATCCACTCATCAGAGTGAGATGTTGATGATGAAGCAACTAGTGAAAATTCTCCTTCACTATCACACTCAGCTACATAAGCATCTGTGTTAGTTTTTCCTTTCTTCAATTTTGGACAATCTTTCTTCCAGTGCCCCTTTTCACGACAAAAGACACACTCATCTTTTCCAAGTTTGGACCGTGACTTGGATCTTCCACTCCTTCCTTGCTTCCATTGCTTCTGGCTCTTTGGACGACCTCTCATAATCAATGCTTCATCAGCTACGGTATTCTGATTCTCATTCTTGTTTATCCTTCTCAATTCATAGCTATATAAAGCAGAAGTAACACCTTCGAGAGACACACTTTCCTTGCCATGCAGTAGAGTAGTCTCCAAATGTTCGAACTCATCCGGAAGAGATAACAATAACATCATAGCTAAATCTTCTTCTTTAAAAGTTTCACCTAATTCGAACAGATCTGCTTTTAAACGATTGAAAGTAATGATGTGGTCATTCATAGATGTACCTAGAGTGTATTTGAACCGGAACAATTTTTTCTTCATCAGAAGTTTATTCTGACTAGTCTTTTTCAAGAATTGATTTTCCAACGCCTTCCATAATTTGTATGCCGAAATTTCATTCTTGACTGGATACTTCTGTTCTCTAGATAGACTAGTTCGAATTGTTCCACACGCCAGTCGATTAATCGTTTTCCAATCCTTTTCTTCTATATCATCTGGTTTCTCTTCTTCAATGGCGATATCTAGACCCTGCTGAAAGAGAGAGTCTTGCATCTCGCCTTGCCACATGCCGAAATGACCGGTACCGTCAAATATATCCACCGCAACTTTAACACTTGACATTGGAGTCCTCGCCCATAAAGACGGAGATGTTGATGCCACATTAGGTACAACTTGCCTTGAAGTTGTAACCTCTTTCGATGGTATAATTACTGCCTCCATTTTGAACTCAATTTATAATATTCAATACAAACAACAAAGCCTAGGGCGAACCTTCGGCTCTGATACCACTTGTTGGGAAAACAAACAAGTATATCTAATGTCTAAGATATACTTTAACAACTAGTACTGTATTTGTGAATCAGTACTATACTAAAATACTATTGGTTCTGTAATCGATACACCAATTGAGTTCCCAGGAAAGAGATGAGAGTCACAAATGGACTACTTAAGTTCCAAGTCTTTCCTTAGCCAGAACCAGTTCCCAGGAAATAGAGGAGAGTTCCCAAGTCTTTCCTTAGCCAGAACCTTACTTGATGTATAATCACTCTACCAATACAGTATAATAGAATAATACAATACAAATAAACAGTACAATACACAGCGGAATAAAACCCAACTCTCAAATATTGAATATTATCTAACAATGAAAATATTACCAGCAATTTAATAGCTAAAACAAAATATAAAGGAAAGAACAAACCGTAATTGATAACGGAGTTCGGCCAATATTGCTTACGTCTCCGGGCCCCACCACAATAGCAGACCACTTTTCTGAATGCTCAAAGTATTACAATTTGGATATCCTAATTAAAGGATTTCCACAAATATAGAAGATTAGATGTTGAAGAGGTAAAACTATCTAAGGGGGCTAGGGTCCTTTTATAGGAGTTTAAACCAAAGATATTTTTTCCCATTTCCAATGTGGGACTAAATTGGAATAGTAAAACTAGCTAATTTCTAACACATGTGTCGCAATCTGATTGGCTTGGCGACAACACGATCTGGGCCGTTAAATCCGTGCGCATCTGAAGTGTTCATTGACACGCATTTTCAAAATGCGTTCTATGACAAGGATTGAAGCTTCTGAAGTGTGCGTCACATAGAGTGTGCTGGTTCGTTCGCCAGTGATGATTTGGCGTTGATTGGACCGTTGACTTTGGTCGATTTTTTTCCCTTTTTCTAAGTACTTTTCTCAAGCATTTTCTCTGTACATTTATTTTTAAACTTGACCAATAAAATATTTAAAATCATGCAAACAAATATATTAGTGGGAAATACAATTAAATGACATTTAATCAAAATAAATCAATTAAATAACATAAAACATAATCACTTTTCATTTATATCAGTCAAGTTGGTTATTCCGGCAAAAATGTTGCCAAAAACCTGCTAGAACACGATTTGCTGCACCGAAAAACACACATTTCAAGGGCAAATCAGGAATACCACATTTCTTATTATTATTATTACTATTATTATTATTTTGAAGAATGAATGCCACATTTCACAAAACTCTTACATTTTTCACTAGTTCAAAAATGCAAAGCCCATTTTTTAACAAGAAAAGAAGAAAATTGAAGTTTAGATGATTATCTTGACAAAACTCATCAAGCCTTTCTGAGTACCACAATAGAACATCTAATTATTCCACATGAAAAATAATTATGCATGCCTATTGCTTGTGCTGCTTTATTTTTAGCTATGGTAGCATGATCTAGAATTGAGCTAGGTGTTTCTAGAGAAAAATCAATAGACATATGTAATAGCCATCGAAACTTGTTATCTTGCTATACGTAGGTACCTCTATGATTCGTCTTCAAGTTATCGATTTGCTTCTTAAACAACTCAGATAAAAAGTCCTTGCAAATAAACTTAATACCCTCAAGATGATCACTAAGCCTTGGTCAATCCGTAGTATACCTTTTAGAGGATTGGTGGCTGACTTAAAAGCTAATGGCTTCAATCCTTCTAGCACCCAGCTCGGGTTTGTAGGCACAGAAACCATTGCAGTAGAAAGAGACTATCTCCGCGAGTAGACTCTACACACAGCTCTCAAATACCTCTCTTACTATTTTTGCATATCTCTCATTTTCTCTTATTATAAAGACTAATTTGCCCCTATTGGCAAGGCATAATCAATTGATTATCAAGTCATATTTGGCTAATGTGGTGGAATGAGTTTTTTATCTAAAGGGAGTTCACATATCGATTTTGGGTTGTACATCAATTTGGTAATTTTTTGTAAGTGGTGACGATGTTGTTGCTATTGGTGCAATTTTCTTATTCTTTTGGTGTCTAATTAATTTTAGTCTTCTCTTATTATGCTTCTTTTTGTTTTAACTGTGTTGTTGTTGTAGATGGATTCTTCCTTTATTTGTTTTTTTTTCTTCTTATGTCTATGGAAACTTGATGTTGTTTGAACTAGGAAGTCTATGTACGAATGGTTTTGGGACAACCTGCTGCTATTTTTGTACTATGTTTTTATGTTAATATTAAGGTGGAAAGATGAGGGATGAGGAATTGAGATGAGAATGGATGTGGAATCAAGTAGTGGTGGGCATGGCTATTTGCAACAACTTTTTTAGGCTTCAAAATTGAGGAAAAAACACAAAGAAAGGAGGAAGCGAGGAGGGAAAAAAGTAGTTTACTTTTTTAACCCCTCAAGAACGTGCCAAGTCAATAGATTATACGGGTTCCAATAGGTTTTTACAATATTTTTGTTGAAAGAACCAACTTGGTTGATGTTTGAAAGGAAATGGATCTAAATGGTCGATCAAAAACAAAAGAGACCAAAATGATAAAAACACCAAATGAAATGGACTAAATGGGCAAATTTCCAAAATAAATTTGGCAAACAATAAAGAATGGCATTGGCATATCCAGGATAAACAAGAGGAAACAATGAGAAAGGGAAATCATTGGGTTGGTAAACAAATTGTCCCTCAAACTTCTCATTGTTTCCATGCTTTGAAGTTGAGATTATCTTTCTATTTATGGTGTAGGAAGAACATGATGATTTTTTTAAGAGAGAAATAGAGCAAATTGTGGAAGGGAAAAAAAAGTCAAAGAGGTTTGGCATTTAATAATAGGGGTACATGTATTTAGTAACTCACAATCTTTATTACCTTATTTATGATATATTTATAACAATCCATTCTTATCTTGTATCAAGACCCCCATAAATAAATGAAATATGTAATATAATGATAATTAATAATAAGAAGTTTAGGCAACATATTTGTTGCCTACATATTTGTTCTCTCTATATTACTTTCTTTTGTTATATTTTGTTCATTCTATTTTAAAATAAGTGTTATTTTAAATATTTGCACACTCATTAATGGTGTTGAAAACAATACAAATTTTAGTATAAATTTTTAAATATACTCTTAATAAATATTTTAAATCAATCTCTCATTGTCTCTCTCTCTCTCTCCAAATTAATCACTTTCATTCTCTCTTCACTTAATAGGACTAAATTGGAAAATATTAGTCATTGATGCTAGAAATATACTTATTGATAAATGAATAAAACTTCTAAAATGAAACTTATTTTGAAGTGAATGGAGTAGTTTCAATACTAATTAGTTAATAGTTTCAAACCTATATTTGAGGTTTAGGTTATCAAATTTATTATATATTTCTCCTACTTTCATTTTAGCTTTTTAATTTTTTTTATATAAAAAACTTTTATAGCGAGGAGAGGATTATTGTAGCATGACCACACATTTATCCTTTTGCTAATAACTCTTATAAATGCATTCTCTTTATAAGGGCTAAGAATGCAAAAGTATAAAACTAAACGCTTTAAAGATTCACGCAGTGGAGATTTTTTTTTTTTTTTTGCTGAGAACACTTAGTGCGGAAATTAAAACGGGTCAAATGTTGTAGTGTTCTTTCAGTGGGTTCCCAAATATATGGCACTCTTGGCAATTCCAAATGATTGCAATGGAAAAACTAGTTATAAAGCTATTACATTTGATTACAAAGGTTATGGGCTATCAAACTAGCCATCGATATAAAAAAAGACTAATTCCACTTATTTCATCCACGATCTTCACTCACTCTTAGATATGCTTGTCATTTCCAAGGGACTTTTTACTCTTCTTAAATTGACTTCTTCGCATTTATTTTCCCATTATTTATATGGCTAGACCAACCTTCCCTTATATAAGTTGAAAATTTCAATGTATTTTGTAAATGCAAAAGATCGTGGGACATTTTATTATGGTGTAGGAGCATCTTTATCTTGTTTGAATAATGCCACTAGACATTTTTCTATTGTGATTGTTTTTCTATTTTCATTATCCTATTGTGCTTTTAACTTTAAACTAATTAGTAATTACATTGGTAATATTAACTTTAAATCGTTTATATTCTTGGAGAAAATGCATTTGTATATCTACTCAATTACTTTGTATATGTTCTTGAACATGTTTTAATTTGTTCTCATGATTGTGATTAATTTCATTCCCCATTCAAATGTGTTGCAATATGAATCATGATTAGCATCAATCCTCTATAGAAAATAATAAAAATAAAATTTTTGTAGAAGTATATAGAATGTGAGACTATAATATGGGCTCATGAAGAACTCGATTGATGTATAATAAGTTTGTTACTAGAAGCAGGTCAAAATTATTATTGTTTTACCTAATTTATTCATTCTTCTATTTTGTTTCTATTAAGAAATTATTTTCATACTTGCATATTTTTCTTTGATGAAAAATGTAGTCTACATTTTTTCCCTTCTCCACCCAAAGAGAATAGTTGGAGTTGTAACATTGGATATATCTTCAGGAGTCCAAATATCTATAATTTAAATGGTACTTACATGAAGGCTTTTATATATCAATAGGACAAGTATAAAATTCTTGTGCTAACTTTCCCATTCATCTAGGTACATGTAAATTTTTTCTAGCTAGCACGTTTATACATTGGGTAAATGCCAACACACCTAGTCTACCATAGTAAGCCTCTCTCTCTCTCTCTAGGATCTTGTATTGCTCATATAGTGCAGTTTTCTTTTGAGAGGATAGAAAAGAATCATGAGATTTTCTTTAAGAAAAACAAAAAGAAATCCGAAGAAATGTGCTTAGTTAAAACTTGGAAGAAATGTTGATCATTTTATAAATTGGTTGCTAAGAGTAATAATAGCTTGTATCTCATGAGAAATTTATTACAGGATCTAGGAATATTTGAAATTAATTTTGGTCGAGTTGATCCTAAAATAGTTGTTTGCTAGCTCTTCTTCTTATAGAAGTGAAATAGCCTTAACAATGAAACTCAAGAGCTAATAGATTTGGTGGATTCTTATACTTTTCTTTTCAATTGGTTACTGAGGAAGATCCCACTGCCTATGACACTCTATAAGAAATCTAGATTTGAAACTACACTTCATGTCTTGTAGATACTGCTATTCATAATCATTTAGTTGCAATTGGATTATCTATAATATTTTTTATTCTTAATAGTTGTCTATGTACTTCTCTACTTTAATTAATACCTCTTATGAGGCACGTCCATGAAATGAGCGGACAAATGAGGAGTTTTTACCAAAATACCTCTCTTTTTCATCTTATATCTCGTACGACCGGTTATGGAGGCAAGTAACCAAAATAATATAAAACGTATTTTGCATAAATGTTGAAGATGTGAGAGGAAGTAGATGTAATTGACAAAAAAGTCACTGCAAGAAACATCGCTGCCTTTTTGCGGACAAACTTGTCTTTATAAGCATATAAATGAAAACCCACTAGCCGACCCAAGCAAATCACAAAAAAGAAGAAATAAAATCAAATTGAAACCAATCTCCAATCGAAGGGATCACCACCAACAAGGGAAAATTATATTACTTATGCACCAATTCCATATCTAGAACATGAAAAATGAATTTAGTTCAAGACTGCAAGGTTTTCATGTCATATTTGACAAAAAACCACAAAGAGAATTAAGTGGACCCTAGAATTCATAAGAAGAGATAGTAATAATATAAATGGGTAAAACATATAGCAATAATATAAAGAGAGCGGAGAGATGATCAAAGAAGTGAAGAAATGAAGAGATAGAGAAAATAAGAAATGAGGAAAAATGCCAGAAAAGAAATAGTAGAGAAATTAAGCAGCTTCAAGCGATAGGATCTGGAGTGAAGAATTTAAAGTGGAGAACTGTGATCCGCAGTGAATTCAAAACTGAATCCCTCTCTTACATATATGGTGTCTTTTCTTCCATTCTCTCTAGGCAGTGCTTTTCACTCTCTCTTTTTGAATTCTAGGGCCCATTTAATTCTTGGTAGGTTATTGTCAAATATGACAAGAACACCTTAATCTCTTGAATTGAATTCATTTTTCATGTTTTGGAATTCGTGCATAATGTTTTTTTTTCTTCTCATTTTTTTCCTATGATTTTATTGGAGTTTTGATTGGCGAGATTTAAGTTATATGATGATACAAATGGAGTTGTTATGCAAAAAGGCAATGACATTTCTGATGGTGACGGCTTCTGTGATGATATTTTTGCCAATTAAGTCTACTTCCTCTGACCTTTTTTACATTTCTCCAAAATATGCTCGTTTGGTTGATAAGAAATACATGGTTATTAAGGAACACAATTCCTTAGAATATGATTTTGGAGAAAATAAATCCATACAGATTACTTATCCAACATTTGGAAAAATTAGGAAACTTGTCATGAAAATTTTTAAAATTTCAATTATTATTGTTAAGATTTTTATTTATATAATTGTTTTAAGTGAATTAATTAAGTAGTGTATTCGATTTATTACTAAAATATCTTAATACTTTTATAGATATTAGGCTTGTAATAATTATGTTATAACTTGCTTAAATGTATATAAAATAAAATAATTATGTTTACAAATTTAAAATTTATTTAAAAATATATTATATAAAATTTAAAAAGAAACCACATTTTTAATTCTTAAATATTACGAATACTAAAAAAATCTCAAACATTCTCAAATGATTCAAATCCATAATGGTGAGATGAATGAATTTAAATAGTTTTTAATTCTTAAATATTATGAATATTTAAAAAATATATAAAAATTATCAAATTGTTCAAATAAACAACAATGAAATAGATATTTGCCTAAAGTAATTTTCTCACACCACACATCAACTTTTTGCCAATAATAATAATAATAATAATAATAGAGAGAGAGAGAGAGAGAGATAATTGAACCAAATTAATGAAAAAAAATACTTTCCCGTGCTTGATTCCTTGTCAACCAAATGGGTTCTTTAGCTTATTTTGGTTAATTATCTCCATAAGGTGTCATTTTAGATACAATATGGGAAAAGAGGGGCATTTTGGTTAAAATCTCAATAAATGAGCAACTAGTTTTGTGTAGTATGCCTAACAACCTCCATTTCTATAATTGGCCCAACAAACCTAAACATTTAAAAAATTCTTCTGCATTTCATTTCTAGAAAATTCTTTTTTTTTAAAATATATTTCGCGTAATATTTCTCATATGCATAATTGATGGTGTCATTATATAGAATTTCTTTAGATCATACCTTTTTTAATAAATTGTATGTCATACAATTAAACATGTAAATATGGAAAATATGAATGAACCCATGTTAAAAATAGGAAATTTCATTATTGCTAAATGTTAAAACTCATTTTCTAAATGTAACACTTAAAAATTTTGTTTCTTCTAAAAAATACCCCCTCCAAAGTTAAATTTTCTCTCTTTCCTTATACCTCCTGCTTTCTCTCTCTTTCTCTCCATTTCTCCCTTACCTTAGTTACTGCAATACTACCATGTAAGGGAAAAATTGGGTATATATCTTGGATTCTTTTCAACTCCACTCTAAACCTATCCTTGGATGTGTCCTACATAATTTTTTCACATGTTAAACCCTTTAAAATTAATATAATGAGCACATAATATGAAGTTACAAATTAAAACTTTACGTTAAAGAAAATAGGGGTTAAGGAGGTAGTACCCCTTGTGGGGGGTTGAGGGCGTAGCCCTGAAAAGGTAGATGAAATCTATCGACCTAATCTTGAAGAAAAAACTATTAATTAATGAACACTATTGTGTTTTCCTTTTGAAATTTGAATTATTTATGTTTTATGATTGATGAACAATATTGTTGCATAATTAATTTATAATAAAAAATATGAAAAATGAAAGAATTTGGATTTGAAAATAAGTGATGTGCTATTGGGAAGGAGCCAGTCAATTGTGCTTTTTCTTTGTGTCGATGGTTGACCGAGTACGCATTCTTTTTTCTGTCCACAATTGGTATATCCATGTGTCCTTGTTCAAATTGAGATTGGAAGAAATAGTTATAGAAACTATAAAAATGTAATGAAATAACGAGTCCAAAAAAAATAGAAAAAATAAAATTTATTGGGTTACTCTTAGTATTTCACTTGTACCAAAACCATAAGCATCAGCCTCTAATATGAATGATTTTAAGAAATTTGGCATACAAAATGAGAATATAGGCATTAGTTGGTCAAAATCTTTATGAAGTCTAAAGTATCCACTTTAACATTTTTCTTTAAATTAGTCGAGTTTCCTATAGTTTGATGCTCTAATTGTACCATTTATATGAGAAAAATTCTGGCACTCTAATATTCTAATAATATTTGACTAAAACATTTATAAATCTTTTTACGCCTAAAAAAATATTTAAAAGTATAAAAAATATTTAAAATATTTATATTTGACTAAAAAGTAATAGTGTACCTCCATTTCAAAAAAGTCTTTTTATGTCTTTTCAAAATATGTCTTTTTATGAAATGTAATAAGTATTTTTTTTCTATTGTTACCCTTATCAATCTTTTTTATTTTAATTTTCTATGTGATTTGATTAAAAATGTCTTAGGTAATTTAGCTAAAAATACATGATTTTTTTATTCTTTAATTTGTGAATAAAAATCTAAAAAGAACAGAGATAGTTCAACACGTACAAGTCTGCTTTCTCTTTATGGATGTAAGTCTGCTTTCTTTTTTAGGATTTTGAGATTTGGAAAATTTGCAAGAACTACAAGTTTTAATATTCTTAAATAACTAGAAAGATACTCACTAGTAACAAATTATGTTATATGAGGAGAAAAAAAGAGAGAAAAAGTCAAAGATATATTACAGGTAAGTGAATTTGACAAGCTATTGATATTTGATGAAAGAATGGGCCATGAACCCCAACAACTTGGCAAAAGGACTATTATGAGTTTTCCATCATGTCGGAAATTTTCATCCCCAAAAGTTTTGTCAAAGTTTCATAATGCATGTTAGGATTTGAGATAACATAAGGAATCAAGAACTTAAACAAACAATAATCAATATCCAAAAATGCTCACCTTTTAGTGCTCTCTCCGCTCCTCACACTCCTTCCTTTAAATTTTTTTTTTGATTTTTTAAGATTCTTATGACACTTCTCAATTCTCATCTTAGATCTAGTAACAAAGCAAAGAATCCCATAAAGGGTCCTCTATCTTGCTTCCTTTTTATGTCTTTAAATTTAATTTTTGTAAAATTTTTCGTTTGCAAGTGTAACTTCCCAACTGTCTTGAAAAAGAGCTTTTCCACCTCCCAATCAGGGTCCTCATGGAGTGATCAATGATTGCATAGAATTTTTTTGAAGAAAAACCAAAACTGATCACCACAAAGCCCAAAGTGTGGACTCTCTAAGGCCTGTACTAGTACCAGCTGTGTTCTTGAAAAACCCAATTTTTTTTCTTTCTTGTTTTCTTTTTTTCATGGGAATATGGAAGCAATCTAGCCTTGAGAATGGAAATAGTGAAAGTTGCTTGATCTTGTGCTTATAGTTCCTCTCTGGGGTTTGAGCATCAAGGTGGTGGTTGGAGAACTTACAAATGATATTTATTGCTGTTTTTCTTGCTTGAAATCTGGGAGAAATAAATATTTTATTGGGCAGAGATAGCTTCATCTTTACTCCTTTTTTAAATTTAAATATAAGGTATCTCTATGCAGATATATGCATATTTTATACGAGATGCTGTGCTCTTTGGTGGTAGTTCTTGCAGTTTTTTTATATGGGTCTGCTTAGTTTTATAGGAGATTCTCATTTTGCTCCTGAGAAACTAGATGACTCTCTTGGCCTTTTGTGCTCGTTTTGATTTCATGGGCTGCCATTGATTTCCAAGAAATCAAGCTTCTGTTTATAGAGGGGTTGGAATTTCTCCTGATCTTTTGGAGGTTTTCTCAAAGAGTAATCTTTTGAACAGTTGGCTTACAGTTAGACTTGAGAAATGTTTATTTCTGATGAAGTAGTGCAGATCTCATTGCCTCTGGACAATGGGGAACAATTGATAAAATCTCCTCTTATGGACTCAAATCCAATTTCAATTGATGTGCTTTCTTCTGCAATTGGATTGCCTGAGTCTCCAAGAAAGTTCTCCAGACCTTTCCTTGATGCAAATGCGGTTTCGGAGCATGAAAAGATTCGACTTGAGCAGAACATAAAGGATTTAGAAGGTACATTTTTGGGGATTTCTATTATATCGAATTAAAAACCTCACACTTCCATGATCTCAATACTTGTGTTGTTTTGGTTGCATAGGAGAAATTGTAAGTCTGAAGACAAAAGAGAAATCTCTTTATGAAAAGAGACGAATAGCATTGAATAAGATACTGGACATTAAAGGTGATCCTGATTTGAGGTTCTACAATTTTTTTCTTTGTTTGTTGCTCTTCTCGCCTTTGTTTTTATGACAAATTATATGAATTTGTAGGTTGCATTAGAGTACTTTGTCGGATTAGGCCATTTCTATCCACAGAAAAGAGGCCAATTCAGCAACCCATTTGCATTGAATCTGATAAGATTATAATCAAATCTGGTGCAAATAAGAAAGAATTTGGGTTTGACAAGGTTTTCTATCAGGAAGCAAGCCAAGGTTGGTAAATTCTTTTTCTTCTTGTGTTTTTGATAACTGCTCTTTTATTTTCTGGTCAATTAGTAAAAGATTTCATCCTATTTAAACAATCTGTAGAAGATGTATTTGTTGAGGTTGAGCCAATTCTCAGATCTGCACTGGATGGACACAATGTGTGTATATTAGCTTATGGACAAACGGGCACAGGAAAGACGTATACAATGGTGTGTGAGCTGTTGCTTGAATCTTAAATTTATCTGCTTATTCTGTTGAATAAGATCTATATCTTGTTTAGCTGTAACATTAGTTGCTTTAGTTTTGTATTAGGGATAAATGTTAACAGGTTCTAATTTTGTTCTTTAGGATGGGACAAATGAATCACCAGGAATTATTCCTCGTGTTCTTAAAGCACTCTTCAGCCTGAACTCTTTAGATAGCTCTACTTCATTGACTTTTTCGATTAGCATGGTGGAAGTTTATTTGGGTAGTCTTAAGGATTTGCTGGCTCCAAAACCATCTAGCAGAGTTTATGCTGTATCAAAATGGTAATATTACAAGAAATTCATCTTTTTTTGCAAATTGAGAGCATATAGCTGCAGCATTATCTCTAAAACAATTTTGCTCTCTCTGTTCTAGCAATCCCACAATACAAATAGATTCAAGAGGATCAGTTGAAATTGAAGGTCTCACAGAAGTTCCAATCTCAAATTTCACAAAAGCAAATTGGTGGTATGCTAAGGGGAGGCGTGTTAGATCTACTTCTTGGACTAATGTAAATGAAGCATCGAGCAGATCACATTGGTGGGTTAGGGTCATAGTGAAGAATTTGATGTTTTCCATTTAATCATTTTATTTGATAGTGATATGATATGTTTTAGTGTTATATGTGTAGCTTAACTAGGATCACCATATATAACCATGGGGATGCTACTGGAGGAAAAGAAGTGAGCAAATTATGGATGGTTGATCTTGGAGGCAGTGAGCGGTTATTGAAAACTGGAGCAAGAGGACAAACACTTGATGAAGGGCGGGCAATAAATCTGTCTCTTTCAGCTCTTGGGGATGTTATTGCAGCCCTTAGAAGAAAGAAAGTCCATGTGCCATACAGGTAAAATTTTGGTTTAAATTTGATCCTTCAACTTGTTTCTTTCACTGCTGATGACGCTATGATAGCAATAAACAGCCAACAAAGCGCAGTTGATGGTTCTGCTAAAAAAAATGTCCTAGATTCTCATAGACTAATCAAACGACTATTTCTGATTGCAGAAACAGCAAGCTGACGCAGATCCTGAGAG
Source organism: Apocynum venetum (assembly GCA_019593545.1). Taxonomy (NCBI): domain Eukaryota; kingdom Viridiplantae; phylum Streptophyta; class Magnoliopsida; order Gentianales; family Apocynaceae; genus Apocynum; species Apocynum venetum. The sequence goes on along the minus strand of SRSM01000326.1, from coordinate 3,788,766 downwards.
ATTCACTTGGTAAACCTTCTATACTCGATATTAGTTGGAAAGGCATTTAAACCTCATACAGTGAGGTGGAAATCAGTTTATTAATTGTTTCACAAGGTTCTTTTGATAGAAATTCTTATCTTGTTGTCTTACCTAGTAAATAGATAATTAACAGTGACGCAACGCTAACTCTAGACTGTTGCATTTCCTTTAGATACCAGAAGTCAAGCTTATTTGTCTTATATCAATGAGACTTTTGAGTTTATTTCTTCACTTAGGAGTGTTTGTTCAATGTCTGTAGGTAATGGATCAAAAGTTGTAATGCTGGTGCATGTCAGTCCAAAAGAAGAGGATGTTGGAGAAACTGCTTGTTCAGTCTCTTTTGCCAAGAGAGCAAGGGCAGTGGAGTGCACTAGAGAACTCTCGGAGGTATTTGTTCCTAATGTATTCTTTGGTAATATTCTCTTTGTAAAAATCACTTAACAACCACTCCAAGCACCCTTCAGGAGTTGAAAAGGCAAAAGGAAAACAGGATTTCTGAACTTGAGGCTGAAATGAAGGAAGCTGAAATGGAGAGTGAAAAACTTTGGAAACAAATTCTAAAGGCTGAGTTTTTGCTTAGTGAAAATAGAAGGATTCTCTCAACAACCTGTTCAAATCCTGAAGATGAAGGGAGAATTCCCCAAAGTCCAAAAGATCATTTTGTTGAAGTCCTGGAGATCCCTAAAGAATCTGCAAAAGCAGTTAGAAAGAGTGCTGCTAATTTATTACCTCGATTCATGGATTCTACTGTTGCCAGCCGCCAAAGGAAGAGTATTGCAGAAAAAGAAATTAGTGGTAAAGTGAGAAGTTTCAGATCAGAGACTAGAAGTTCAATCCAAATTTCTGGTTCTCAATCCAACAGCTATTCAGGATTGAAAGCTATTCTAAAGAACTCAAACAAAAGACCTCGATATGGAGAATTGAAGAATTCCCTTACAGAGGATGCCAAAAATATCTCCTTCGAATCAAATCCACACACTTCTTCGCGAGGGACCATGGTTAGTTCCTCTGATCCCAACTTGAGGGTTGCACTTTGCCGCCATAGAAGAAGGATGTCTGACTTCATGTAGTGGTAGAATAAAATCATTAATCAACCTGCCTATCCTGTAACATGTGATTTTGTTTTTTTTTTTTCTTTGGTTGAGTGAAGAGGGCTGTCCTTTTTTTCCCCCCCTCTTTTATTTCTTTGAAGGGGAATTCTCTCTCATAGGTTTTGATGGTATTTTTTGGCTTGTTGGGATCACCGAATTACTTGTTCTCATGATCCTCGTAGTAAGATGGGTTGTTTTAGTTTTTTGAGGGTTACAGAATTCTTCATTTTGTGATATAAATGTAACTTAAGCTGCACAGAATGTGATTCAAGATATTTGACAAATGGTTTGCAAAACATTTATTATTGTCTATAGTTTCTAGTCCCCATTACAGTTATAAACCATTTCTGAAATTCTAAGGTTTCTTCCTCGTGCAAGTTTTCAATCTGTGGTAACTGTGTAAAGGTATTGTTTTCTCCATCAGTGATCCAGGGTAGAACTTTTTGGAAGTTCTTGAATGAATGAAGCTTTGGATACTTTCTGTTGCACTTACAAGGTGTACTGCAGAAATGCATGCTTTTTCTCACATGGATTCTTTACTTGCAATGTGAAAAGTTGATTGGCAGTGCACTTGCATCTCTATTTGGAGCTAAAAGGAAAGGAAGGGAAGAAAGGATTTTATGTTTTGGATTGAGGTAAAGGAACCGAAAGCAACAGAGAATAGAAGATAGAGTATCAATTTGCTTGGATAGCTAAAAATATAAAAAGAAAGGAAAGATAATGAGAAAATATACACCTCTCTGTCTTGTTTACGTAGGCCTAAGATATGGCACTTTATAATTGGAGAATTTGATTTTTCTTTTTTCTTTTTCTTAATTTTCATTAAAGATAGAGATTTAAGGACTTACTATATAAATAAAAAGGAAAAGTAGCTCAAATTACCATTTAACTATTTCCTTTCTTTAAATACATCTAAAGGGAAAAAGAAGTATTTTATATAACCTAGGTTATATATATATATATATATATATACTATAATTTTTAAACGCAACACTCAAATTAATAAACACAATACCTTTAAAATTTAAAATTTTCAAAATATCTTAACTCAAAAAACACTCCTCCTCACACCCCACACCCTCGATGCACTCCCCCATTAGGTTTTCCATCACTCAAATTTCTTCATTATATTTGAATGTTTTGTGTTTATTTAACAAATATTTTGAGTTAGATATATTCCTTAGAGTATGGATAATTGTTATCGGAATTGTATTTGAAATGAAGTAATTAGATTAAAAAAAAATTATTGGAGAAATGTATTTTAGGAAATTAATAAGTCAATTACATGATGACACTTTTGATAATTGTGTGAAGTTTAAAATGTCAAAAACACTTTTGACAACTCTTTAAACTCAAACAAATATGTCCCTATAAATAAAGTTATCCCTTAAGGCAAAATTTTCAAAATTTGAGAAATTCAAGCCTACCCAAATTCATAGTTTGGGAAACTCAAGTCATCATATTCCAAGCTCACAATCCATACTTTATTTTAAATTTAATGAAGGAACTCAAAGTTAAGGTGTTATTCATGAAGTTCATTTGATCTATATGAGGTTTACTTATTTACATAAACAATAATTTTCTCAATACTTTCTAATTAAAATAACACATTTAAATAATTTATTAGCTATATTTTATAATAAATCTATAATTTGGAACAAAAAAATCATATCAAACTTTCAATTTTATTAAAAAAAAATTCAAAATTCAAACACAACAAACTCTATTTCATTTCCCTCCCTAAAAAACATATCTCTAACATGATATGTAGGATCAAAGTACACTTGAAGTGAAGATTTTTCCATCCCAAGAAATCATTAAAAATAGAGTAAATATAAATGATAGAAAATATAATATAATAAAATAAAAGTTAAAAATATTGTAGATAGTAAACAAATTAGAAATAAAAAGTTAAAATAAAAATTAAAAATATTTTTCACAATTACTTTTGAAAGATTTGTGATTTGAGTCCTCAATGTATTTTTACCTTTGGTCCTTAATATTTATTTTAAACTTTTTTGGTCCTCAATGCTTTTAATTTTAGTGTTATTAATCCTAATTGTTTTAAAAAAAAAACTTTGTTGATCCTCAACATTTTTATGATTTTTACGGTCGGTCATATTGACCCGATTTATGGGCAAATTCATCAAATCTCTTTTTTCTAATTCCCACTTTTAATTAACCCATTTCCCTAATTGGATCCATAAACATTTGTCTTTTTTCTCTCCCAAATTTGAACCCATCTGTTAATCTTTTTCATTTCTAGCCAAAATAGATAAACCATATATGATAAGATTTGGAAAGAATGAGGAACTAGAAGAAAGTTTGTAAGAATCTCTTAAATCTTTTGGGCGAATGAGACGATGGGCTGAGAAAATGGAAGTTTTATATGTTGTTGCACCAGTTACGTGCTTCTATGGGATAAGAGTGTTGTTCCAGTTAGGACTTCTTGGACCGATGACAACCCTACAAGGCGATTTGCCTCATGTGAGATTCCTAAGGTAAGCTGAAGTTTGAATTAGTTATTTTAGTGTTGAGCTTAAATATTGCCGTTTACTATTAACATTATATAGTTTAAAGAAGTGTTTTTTTTCCGATCTCAAATTACCTATAAATTTTTTTTGTTTACTTTTAAAGGTGTTGGAAATTTTGGACTTTTTTAATGGATGGATCCTCCAACATGTGAAAGAAAAAAGATTGTCATTCTTGGCCTTCTGAGAAGGATAATGAAAATGGAGGCTCGTGAAGTTTTGCAGAAGAAAAAAAATGAAATGGATCTGGTTGCAGCTTGTTTCTCTTGGTTGGTGGTGGTGTTGGTGATATGGTTCAAGTGACGCAACTAACATATAATTTTTTATGTTTTGTAATAGGTTTTGTCATTCTTGAGACAATGCACTAGAATGACCTTTTGAATTTACTATGATGCTAGTTTTAGAACCTATTATTATGCTGTAATAGGTTATATTGTCTGATGTTTTTAAAGTGATTATGCTAATGAATTGGGAAGTCATTATGTATGTGAATTTCTGCGAAAAAGAGCTTAGGTATGCTAATAAAGAACACTTAACTAATTGATCTCTTAAAAAAACTAACATGAACTATGTTAGCAGCCAATAATTTAATTGTTGCCATAAAATGCATGAAACCATCAACATTCAAAACTGTGAAGACTTAAAATAGTAACCACTATATTACATATTCATCAGATTCCACCGTAACAACAAACAAAATACCAAAAACTAACTAGAAAAACACTATTATCATCCACAATATACATATTAAATGCATTGTCTAGGGGCAATTACAATCCACCAACTATATTCCCCACAATATTTATATGTCAAACAAGAAAATAAGTTCAATCACATTTCTTGAAATCAAGATAAACGATTGTCATATTGCGATGCAACCATGCCCCACCCTTATTGCATTTTGTTCTATTGTGCCCTTGTTCTCCACAAAAGCCACATCTTTGAGGCTTTCTAGCTGAATGAGTGATAAGCTAAAATAATAAAATTAAATAATCAACACAAGGCATGAATTTTAGTAAAATGCCACAATTGGAAAAAAAATGTGACTCTTATCTTGAAACTCATCTACATCTACTCCTTTTGAACTGACAAGTGTGTCGTAACGTTATCAAATTAAATTCTATACTGTAACCAACTTATGTAGTTAGGGAAAGTAATGGTCAGTCACAGGAACTTGTAAAATCTCAAAATAAGTAAACTGATCGAGATTTGGGGGAAAATATTCAATTTTTATCTAAAAGAATAAAACTTAAAATAAAATAACTCACAAATCAATTAAGAATCAATTGATAGAAAAACGTTAACAAGGACTTCGTATTTCGGTTTTATTTATTAGAGACTAATCATTGATAATAACCTATTTGAGTAGTGACTTAGAATTCCGCGTAGTGCAACAAATTCCGATTCCTGTAAATTTAGGTTAATTCCTGAGAAGCATGACAAATTAACTTTAACCTAATCAAATTAAATTATCGAATTGCTCTCATAAAATAATCAATTAATTTATTCAGCTCGAGAACAACATCAACACAAATTACATAAAATTAATAGTTGATTAAAATCATGCAATTTGTTTTAAACAATTCCCTATCAATTTGAAAAACCTAAGAGGGGGGTGAATTAGGTTTTTATCCGATTTTTCAAACTAATTCAGTAAAACACCTTTTTGACAACAAATATCAAACACTTGGTGTGCTAGTTGTGTGAGAAATAATGTGTTCAAGTAAAATACAGAAATTAGAGCAATGAACACAATGATTTATAGTTGTTAGGTTTATCCAACAAAACCCAATCCACTACTTTGAGTTATCTACTCAAGGATTTATCAAATTCCTTCACTAATCAAATAAATGAGATTACAAAAAAGGTTCACCCAATTCACCTTAGGGTTTTACAAATAACCTCTCAACCAATCAAAACTCACTCAACCCTTGAGTTTTACAACACAACCTTGATTATACAATAATCCCACCACTCTCCTTAGTGAATCATAACAAAACAATTCAATTCAAGGTTCACCCAAAGGTTTTACAAACAAACCTTGAATACAAAACAACCTACACAAGGCTTACCCTAACACTTAGGGTTTTATTCTATTTGCAACCTTGATACAATTACAATCAATAATAAGAGATAGAAAGTTTGATAGATATCACCTTAATGTGAAGATATATCAATTTGAATCACAATCACCTATTGAGTAATGGCTTGTCAAGATTGCTCAAAATTCACCTTTGAATGTAAAAACCCTTCTTGATTGATTTTAACAAGATTGATGTTTTGAAAGGGTTTTGGAATGTTTCTAAGATGTTATAGGATCAAGATATACAATGTTTTTGCTCAAAAATCTTCTTAGAAAGAATTCCAAAGGTTTTGGTATTTAAAGGTTTGTTCCCAACGGTAAAAAATGAAGCTGTTGGAAACCCACTCAGGAAGTGCGGTCGACCTCATATCAGATTGGTCATCCGCAAACTCACTGGACAACCACCAGATGATGATTTTTCATCTTCCGGTCGACCGGACTTCACCTGCGGTCGACCGAACTTCACCTGCGGTTGACCTCATGGTCGTCCATAGGTTGGCAGATGAACAAATTTGACAGCACATGCATCCACAAGATAAACTAACTTATGGACGATACATGTACCACTTTAGGTCGACTGAAATATGTTCATTTGTGTATCAACAATACTCTAACACACAAATGATGATTTCAATCAACCATATAAGTTATGGTATCAATCCAACAAGAGTTTATGAACTATTTAAGTTTTGAAATCACGATGCATGGTTTTCGAAATACCAAAACATATTTTAACATATTAAAAACATTTTGACATAACGTTTTAAGTTCATAGAGCAACCTTTAGAAACCATTACTCAATTAGAGGTAGAACTAGATATATCAAAATATATAACTCTAAAACTATACCTCTAGTTCCTATCTAATCCAATAAAAGCTTGTCTTCAAATCTTGATAGTCTTGACTTGTATACTTCCTTGAAGACTTGAAATCTTGTTGTTGCATGGATTAAATCATGAATCCAAAAACTCTATCACTTGTACAAATAAGACATTAGTCTTCATCAATGTTTGTCATTAATCAAAATTAAGACATTAAAAGCTTTTGGGCTTTCACAATTAATGAAACACAGATTTAAATTAATCAATAGTTACCACTTTTGGTTACCGAAAACCGATTCTGTATAACCCTAGTTAATCAACTGTGTAAAACAATTAAGATGACCAATAATAATTGAAATAACACAATTGATAGAATAAAACCAAGAATTGTTCAAATACTCAAATAGAAATAATGATTCATTGAAAAGATCGGATTTTTAATGACAAAACAAAAATCTCATATTCTCGAATAAAGTAAACATAGTACATGTCCTTTCCAATTATAAACGTTTACTCACAATCCATAAAAGAAAACATCATAAAAAGATTAAGGGAAAGAAAAAAACTCATTAGTCGGAAATCCGATTTTCGAGAAGCTCTAACCCTTGATCTCCTACAATGCTCGGGAACAAAGTACCTAAGGGGCTTCACCCCCCGAAACTAAACTATTAAGTCCTATAAATAGTTAGAAAATGATCTAGAGTTAATTACACAAGAGTCCTAAATAGAAACTATTTAAAAAATAGCTTAAAAACTTTAATTCGGAGAGTAACTAACGCGTTCACTTGGACGTGTGATGCTATCAAACTTCTAAGGGTGGACGCGTGAGGTCTGATGGACGCGTCCCCTTCCTTTTCCCACGCGTCCACTTCTTCTTTCTTCCAAAAAATCATCTTCAAGCTTCCAATCTCTTCCTATTCCGTCTAAATATCTTTCAAAACCTTCAAAGGACCTGAAAACAAAAGTATAAGTGTAAAGAATCATTTAAAGCACAAAAACACATAATTAGCTAGATTTAAACTCAATAAACAACACAATAAACACTAGAAAACCAAGCTAATTATGGTTCAATCATGAACTTCTAAAATCTTCAAAATATTTTCTTGCAATCCACTTAGGAGATGCCAATTTATGTTTTAGAGACCTTGAACAAGTATGCTTGGAATGTAATGAAGTGATTTTAAAGGTAATTGTGTCCTCAAATTTTGCTGCATAAACAAACTAATCACATCATTTTCAGCATTTTAAACAAAACGTTAGTTTGGCTTTGCCTTGGATCATGCATGTCTTGATCAAAATAATACTTGCTCCATATGTTCCATCCATACTTATTATTTTAACCTATAAGCTTACTCATTTTTCAAGTTCAATAAACTCTTCATCAAAAAAATCTTTAAATATATCATCATAATAAAATAAATCATAGTCACTGTCATTAAATTTTCCATTGCATTCAGAATTCTCGTGATATTATCTTGTTGATTCATTCATATCAAGATCATCATCAAAGCCTTGATTTTCAACTGAATCTATATTTTTACCTCTGTCTTGTGCGGCTGGATCATTATTTGTTGTAGAAGAGTCATTTGATAAGTGAAAACTACTTCACTTACATTATTCATAATTTTAACATCATGATCAAGTAAGTCATCACTACCATTATGATTAGTACAAATAGCATCTTCTGAAATTGCATAAGCTATTATTTCCATATCATCCTCATTTGAGACATGCATTTCATCAACTCCACCATAATCAATTGAGTTCTCATCCCAGTATTTCTGTAGACTCTAAATATAGATTGGTCTTGAATTTCCTCAAAATATTCTAGAGTAAATCAATCTTTAGTCATCTAAACATAATAAAAAAAAAACAAGAACACATATTTATTATTTGATAAGCACATTATGCAACTTAATTAATAGAGTTATAGCACAATTACTTTCAAAATAAGGAAATTCATTATGTGTATTAAAAACCTCCGGTGCATTCTTAAGGAAAAATTGTGCATACAATAGTGTATATCATGCACATTCCACCCCACATTCTTGTTGTGGAACTTAAGACAATATGCAAATTATTTACTAATCAATTAAATATTGTTATGATGACATCTATGAGAACAAATTAACTACATATTAAAATTAAAATTTACAAACCTTTGGATATATAGGGATAGTATGAACAAGTTCACTGTTATGCCATTTAGCAGATGAAAAGTCTAAAACAAATATGTGGACATAGATTTGATCATGGTAAATCAGCAACAAAAACACAATGTCTTTGATCCTATTTGTATATAAACAATTCATACTTACTTTATGATTTCTACTTGTAGGTTGATATTAGCTTAATGGAGTGAGTCAAGTACAACAAAACATTAATTACCATTATCATCACCAATGTGACATAATATGACTAGCCACCAATGAGACTTTGAACAAGTCAAGAATACACAAACAAAATACAAAAATACATCTTAAAACTATTGGAATATAGCACACATGAATAGCCTACCACATATCTCAATTAATTTTTTTAAAATTAGGAATCTAGCAACACCTACCACATCACTATTGGAAGTATAACATAGTTCTTAGACCAAATGTCCTTTGATGTAATCCATATCATGACTTTTTTTTTCCCCCAACCTTGCCATGACACATATTGAAGTACAAAGAATCCAAATATACAACCCCATTTCTCTTCTCTTTAGGAATTCAATTCCAGATGATTCTACATTTTTCAACCAAGTTAATTTGGTAGTTTCCATTGCGAAAAAAAAACCAAAAAAATGAAAACAGCGGTCGAACTAACCTCATGTATTGGTCAAACTTCATTGAGCCTAACATCACCCCAAATGTGTTTTCATTGCCAAAATGATGACGTTTTTTTGGCTCAGGAATATGTGCCACAATGTACTTTCACTAACCCCCATTGTTTCAACTTCTTTGCAATGATGGATCTTCAACAACATATAGCAATGCAACACATCACTATAACTCCATTTCAAAGCCTTTTATCAACATATGTGCTCTCGTTGTGATCGCCATAGTGCAAAACCATCCATCAATTGCAAGAATTCCTAAGAAATGAAAGAAATTAACATATGGGTTCAAATTTGGAAAAATGAAAAGATTGATATTTAGAGATTCATTGGGAGAAATGGGTTCAAAGTGGGAATGAGTTTAGAAAAAATTAGGACCGTCCATCAATTTGTCTCTCTAAAAAATTAGTTATTGATTTTTTTTTTGACATTATTAGAAGTTATGATAAATCCGATCAATAGAACTTAATCATGTATATTTTAAAGAAGTTATAATAAATTCGATCTATAGGACTGAACCATGTATATTTTAAAGATGTTAAGGATAAAAAAAAGTTAACAAAAACGAATTAGGACCAATAACATCAAATTAAAAACGTTCACGACAAATAAAAAATAAAAAAACGTTAAGAACAAACGGTATTAAAAAAAAAACGTTGATAGACTAAAATCATTTCTTTTTCTGAGTCTTGTCCTAAATTGAAAGTAAATTTAACTTTGAGTATAAATTTTGATAAACTTCGTGTCTTGTACTAATTTCAAATTTTCAAACACGGAAACGATAATAAGTAGAAACACCAACCAAAACATTTACACACAGGGAGAGAATCACATGGCTCTGTCATCAATCTCATCGCCGAAGGGAGTGGTGATCTCGGTTCCCGTACTAGTTCTCTCCGCCGCCGGCGCCGCCATCTTCCTCTTCTTCCTTATATCTTCTCTTTCTGCCTCTCCTCCTCTCTGTACCTGCCCGACGACTCTCACCTCCCCCACCGGTGCCGGAACCACTGCAACGACCGCCTGTGGTCCAAGTGATGATTCCGCCGCCGAATCATATAAAAGAGAGCGGATCTCGGCTACTGAGGAGGATATTGAGTGGGTTAAATCTCAGATCGAATCCAATGGACTCCACATGGGGGAAAATGTGCTCCGCAAAGGCATTAATCCCCGTACCCGACAACAACAGCTCCAAGATCTCCTTCAGTATGATCTCATGACCGTTCTGTCTCACACACACCCATGCACATCCACACTATGTCTTGCTACTAATTTGCTCAATTACACTTAATAATTTTATTTTTGTTTTCTGCGAATTTTATTTTTCTATGTCATTATATGATCCCAGTCTTTTCTACTTCTTGTTGAAGGGGTAAATTTTAGTGGATTTACTTGGAGTAAGAAAACTTGTAGGATTTTTCTGATGTAATTCATTGGAACTATTTTGGATAATCAAATTGGATTGGAGTGTTGATTAGTATGCGCGCGCACACATATATTATCAATTCTTTTGGGGGTTTAATTTTTGTTGGTCTTCATTGTAATTTGTAACATAACTTTTGATCTCCAGTTTCTTGTGGCACTGGTTTTCATTAAGTAGAGTGATTTCTTTGTCTGTCTTATTAACAATGCTTGAAACATTATGGAAAAGACAAGTGCTTCTGTAACAATTTCCGAGAAATTAAAGAAATTTTAACAGTTTGAAGAAGGAAGAAGTAGGAGTGATGCTTTCGTAACTATCAGTAAAGTTGGTATATAGAGATAGGAAACTTGTGAAATCTCGTGGTGGTGAGGGATAGTACAGAATTCTTTTCAATTTTTTCAGCACTCAGAGAAAAAAGGTTCAGACTTTTCATCTTTGAACTTGATTATGTATCTTTTTTCGTATTTTCTTGGCCTTTTTGGGTCTTCTTTCACTGAATTCTTTGTAGCTATTTAACCTGCTTATTCAGGTAAATCTACTGGCATTTGATTGGATTATTTTTATTTTTATTTTTGACATATTTTACAGATTTAAGGGCATATCTCACTACGATGGAGAAGATGCAAAAAACCATACCACTCTGCCTTGCCCTGGTGAGCTGCTTGTAGAAGAGCATCACAGCAATTATGGGGAGCCTTGGGCTGGAGGCCGCGATGTATTTGAATTCCTTGCAGAGTCAGCCAACATAACTCCAGATTCTCGAGTGCTGGAGATCGGATGTGGAACACTCCGTGTTGGCTTGCACTTTATCCGATACTTGAACCCTGAACATTTCCATTGTCTAGAGAGGGATGAACTTTCTTTGATGGCTGCATTTAGATATGAGCTTCCCTCTCAAGGTTTGTTGTTTAAGAGGCCTGTTATTGTAAAAGGTGAAGATATGGATTTCAGTAAATTCAAGTATGGAGCTAAGTATGACCTGATATATGCAAGTGCTGTTTTTCTCCATATGCCTGACAATCTTGTCTGGACTGGATTAGAGAGGTTAGTTAGTAGATTGAAGCCTATAGATGGTCGAATTTTTGTGTCACATAATATAAAGTTCTGTTCACGCTTAGGAGGAGAAGAATGTACAAAAAGGCTTAGTAAGTTGGGACTTGAGTATCTTGGGAAGTACAAGCATGATAGTTTACTCTTTAATCACTATGAAATTTGGTTTGGGTTTAGGCAATTAAAGTCATGAATTATGAGAAGAAGTTCACTTGGAGGAACATTGCTTATCAAGATATCAGGGTGAGGGCTGCAACAGGAGCAGATCTTCCATGGGCCAGTCATCATTTGATGCTAGCTGTCATGCTTTTCATGTTCATTTCTGGGGTGTATAATTTCACGAATGTTGTTGTGATCTATGGATATATAATCATTCTTTCAAGGGAGAAGCAGTGCATGCCAGATCATTATTTTTTACAAATGGCTAGTACCCGCTTGTTTCGAAGGACAAAGGGAGATTTTAATGGGATTCATTTCAATGTGTGAATGCTGATTTAGATAGCAAGCAGTTTGTGCCTAACCATGCCATGCTTTGTAGTTCAACCTGAAGTTGAAATGCCTGTGAGAGTTTTGGTGTTTCTTTGTAATTTAGAGCAGGCACGGATATTTTCTGAACTGCTTTGGATCGTTGTTGTAATTCAGAATCTTGTTCTTTGAGGATGAGTAACATTATGGCTTCTTTCTAGCTAAAGTTCTGATGTATTATGTAACTTGATTAGAAGATTTTGGTATGACACTCTCAGACGATTCTGTGTTTTCTGAACATATTCTGCAGTGAAGCTGAAATAAAATCTTTCTTCCTTGGCTTTTCTATTCAAAAGTGAAGAACTATTTTGATTCCTTCTATATTGTTTAAGTTTTAATGAAAATAGATCCTTATTGATAAGGAAGTTGTATCGAAGTGTCACTGATAGCTCCAGGTTCCCGCAAACGCTCAATCTGCATTGTTAAGTGGTGGATGACATAGTACTGTGTACTAGGATTCATGAAAGACAACCAAGAGGTGAGGAATTCTTGTTTTTAATTTTTACAGAAGCATGCTTGTACCTTTCATGTTTGGATTCCTTTGTTCTCCTTGGATAGTCAATATGAAATCCAGCAAACATGATTTGAATGGAAACTGATGTTCATTGAATTGAATTTGATGAAAAATGCTCGGGAATTGTATTTGGATTGCTATTCCAGATGAAAAAAATTGAGTAATGTGATTTTCCCCCTTGAAAATACCATTTTGTTGGTGTGTGACTTTTGACATTATGAGCCTCACAAAAATTCACATTATACTTACGATAATGAATCTAAAAATGAGAAATAAAAAGTTTTGAATCATAGTAAACTATTTTGCACCTTAACTTTTTAAAAATTTAACTTTTGCACTTTGAAATTTTTTTGGCTAAAGTTTAGCTTCAAATTTTTTAGAAGTTCAGTATTTTCACTTTCATATAAAATTTTGTTATATTACTATTTTCATTTGGACAAATTGACAAATTTAGCTCATAAACTATTTAAGTTTTATGGTTATGGAACCTCATCTTTATTTTCAAACTTTTAAAATCCTTAAGAATTTTTTATTGGTATTATGGAATATCCGTCCATTTTTTATTATCATTATTAACTCTCAATAATCAGAGGGTATCGTGGTCAAATAACATTTCCCTTCCCCCAAAAATCAGAGGGTATTGTGATCAAATAACATTTCTTTTCCTTCAAAGTTACCTTAATTTGAATTAGGGATTTTACCCGAAAATTAACTTAATCTGAATTAGGGCAACTTAAATTTTCATTTGATCTATTATTTGTGGTCTTTCCTAGTCATCGAGATTTTTCCATATGGAGTTTTATTCTCCAGAAATTTGTCCAGATTATCTTATTTTGTCAAGCTGAAGTACAAGAGGTATGTCTTAGCAAAAGCTTCTTGATATAGGTATCCTGTGTTCCACTATTTCCCGTATTCATTTTATGTAGATTAATTGTCACCTCCTACATTTGTAGGGAAGCATTTTCTAGGGATTGAAACGAAGGCAGCTTTTGTTTGACAACAAATGGTGAACATAAAGATGATCCATTGAAATGAGAGGGGCTTGATCGAGATTGGGCAATTCAAAACCTAAGGAGTGTGGCTCTGCCAATTCCACGAAAGAATTTAACCATGGTTGACTTAGTGATTCCAATGGTGGAGAAGTAACTAGGTGTTCCAAGTTTGGAAAATTACATATCAGAGAAGATGTGAGAGATGATATCATGGATGGATTCACTTGAAAGTAGGAATGGTACAAATGTGGGGTTGTTACTTTCAATTCCAATGGAGAATATGGAGAAGCTGTAGTTGGAATATTTATTTGGGATGTTTTCTGATTACAAGATACTGGAGATGGTAGGGATAAAGTTATCTAACTTGCAAGAATTTGTAGGTCGTTTTAAAGATATATGTTGTCCAACACGTGTTTTAAATCCTTAGTTGCTTGAGTTAAACGGAGAAGAAACTTGAGATGAACCCATTAATTTATGGCTAGAATCAAAAGATGATGGAGCGTAGTTAGGAGATGAAAATTTGCCGATTGGAGGTGGCTCTAATGTCAATGTGGAGTGGGATTAGAAGGTAATTGCGATTGAGTTGTATTAATAGGTAACAAATGCATTTGAATTTATTGGCCGAGATCTCAAAGACCACTTTCATATTGGTTGAAAGTGCAAAGAAAGAGAGGTTAGTATCTAAACTCTTAAATCAAGGCTCAAAGCCAATATTGTACTAAGCCAAAGCTCGAAAACTGAAAACCTACGGTGCGGTGAAATTTCTAAAATAAAAGATTTTTTAGGTGACAGCTTGAGTGTAGAAGATTTATTGACTGACATCTATAATTTAAGGGATGAAAAATCAACAGATGATGCTTTATTGGCTGCAAATTCTACTCTTCTAGAAACCAAGAACCTGCAAGAGACTGACTTTGACAAAAGCCAAGTGAGTCAGTCCTGTTAACTTCATATGGACATGACCATATGCATGATCTGGATAGGCTTGGTAGCCAAACATATGAGACCAATATGTTGAAACCAGATAGTAGCACTAATGAATTAAATTATGTTCAAGTTTCTTTAGATTAAGCTTTAGATAAAATCTCTAAGAGAGATGCTTTGCCTGGTATACAAGGTTAGGATCATGAATTGGAGACAATTGATGTTGTATTTGATCAGTGGATCAGTTAGAATCTGGTAATGGGAGAGATGACTTGGACTATGTAGGACCTTGTAAAGGTGATTTCTTGAACAAGAGATTGAAATCTAGGAAATTCATTGAACAAATCCATGTTGGTCAAATGGAGAAAGTTTATTGGTTGTACAAGATCAACACATGATTTTGGATGACTCTCATTGGGGTATTGGGCAATATAGTTTCAAATTAAGTTAATTTTGATAGGAGAAAAATGTTAATTGACCACAATACCCCTTTGATTATTGAGAGTTAAAGGTAATAACAGAAAAAAATGGATGAATTGTCCATAATCACCAACTGAAAATTCTTAAGGTTCTTAAAAGTACGAAAATAAAAATAATGGTCCATAACCATAAAAACTTAAATAGTTTGGACGCTAAATTTGCCAAAAGGTCTTTTATATGTTATCAAACTTTTTGTTCAAATTTAGCGCACGAACTTTTGGACTTTAAAAGTTCAATTTTCGCACTTTCATCAAAAACTTATATTATATTATTGTTTCTACATATCACATTCAATGCAAGTGACTTGTTTTAGGGGCATTTTTGTTATTACGTAAAACTCATAAACTAAAAAAAATGTAATAATTTTCTTTTTTTAATACCTTATTCTTCTTTCTTTCTTTTTCTTCTTTTGCATAATTAATAATCATTGAATCAGCAAACTCTAATAAAACAATAAAGTGATAGCAGATAAAAATCAATAAAAAACCCATATATCAAAATAATCTATAACTTTTTCTTCTTCTTCCCTTGTGGGATTTCGTAGTTTTTTTAAAAAAAAGTTTTAATGAGTGCTGATTATGAAAAAGAATAAAAATACTATTGCAGGAGTTTATTATTTTTGGTTCTTAATGATTTTCACCTGCAATGTTAGTAAATAGAATTATATACATATATATATATATGTATATATATACACACACGCATATCTATCCTCTTTTGATCAAGAAAATTTCTTCTTTATTTTAGAAAAAAAAACAAGCAAATTCACCTTTTTATATGCATTACCTATTTTCTGTCTCTTGGATTTCGTCATGTGAATGGCATTGGCTCCACTGCCCATGAGGAAAAAAATTGGATTATTTTATTCTTTGTTTGCAGGGTTTATGAAGAGCTATTTTATTGTTTCTTTTGATCTTTCCTTGATAAGTTTGCATTTGCGACAGCCAATGGGCATAGGAAAAATTGTGAAGGTAATCAATGCTGGGAAGATAGACTCGTCAAAATTGATAATAATGAAAACTCTGAAGATTAGGACAAGCTTTCACCTAAGGCCTAATTTCTCCTTCACTTTGTTTTTGTCCATCTTCTCTTAGATAGTGTGTGGTTTATTTTGGCAGGATATTGGAACAATTGGTAAGCAGATTATAAATGGGGTTAGATTGCTGGGACATGGTGCTGAACATATTCAATTGCCCCTCCATTTCGAAGTAATCCTGTTTGGAACTATTTTGAGACTTGTCAGTTTCTAGTTTTGTTTTGCTAAATTGGCTTAGCTTTGGACTTAGTTAACGCTGGATAAGACTTGAGATAAGATTGCTTGCTAGCAATCTGTTCCTTTTGCCGGAAACTACTTTTCTGCAACCATTGGTTCTTTAGCTTATTGATGCATGGTTTGTTAACTTCAACTTGATGGATATTTGCATTTTGTCCATTCTATATTTTGTATGTCATGAGTTTTTACTCTCTTCTATTTCTATTCTTGTGTTGGCAGATCTTAGTTGCTTTGTTGGATTCTCCCACGATTTATCTCCCTAACAATTACAGGTTTCAAGGGTGACTGTTTGGGCAAAAGAAGCCGTTGAAGCTGCAAGTGAATCTGTAAGAAGACTGTATTACAACAAATTGGGTTTGAGGAAAGTAAAAAATATAATTTGGAGCCAAATTTTCTTTAAAAGCTTTAAATATAAATGAAATAATTGTTTTCATATAATATATTTTTCACTTTAATCAAATTATATAAAAAAAAATCTAATTTGTCTTAAAAGACTAAAATACAATAAAAAAATTAGATTTGAACGGAGGTAAAATGATCAAAATTGAGAGAGTGATTATTTTGATTCGTTTTTGCAAATAAGGTAACATTTTGTGAAATTCACTCTTTTCAAAATCAATTAAGAAATTGCACTATACATTGTCAGCAAACATTAGTAGTAAATGTCCATTTAGCAGACCGAGAAGTAATATGAGAAACAGAGTGCAAACCAATCTCGTGTCCCTGTGAAAATTTCTCATTTGTCTCGAGGATTGACCCTGTCATGACAGCCATAATCAAGCAAGCAGGGATAATAAGCATAATAACCCTTCCAAGAGACATACACGGTCAACAAGACATGCAAGCCAGCTTTGTCTTATCTCCAATGCCCGTCTTACCCTGAAAATATCATCCAACCGCTTATGCAGCCATCCTACTTCAACTTTTGAAATTTCAAGATCACTGACTTCCTCAAGCATTTAACAGAGCCCCTGAGATTTTAGATTCTTGAAAGATAAAGCTTCCAACCTCTGATAAATGGCACAAACATTCTCCAAAGTGATGTGCCCGACTTCTAACTGCCCCACTGGTAGATGTTTGTGAACCACTAATTTTGGGTTGGAAGCACTATCTGCACAAACTTCTGCAGCTCCCTGATCCTGAGACACTCCAACAACATAGGTAAATGGATGATTAGGAAACAATGATGTGTTATAATGAATTGATGCCTGTTGGGTGTTTTCCCAGTCACCGTGGACACAAATTGGTTGTTTTGCTCTTAGAATACTAGGTACAACTGTGTCAATTAAATATTGAATCGCACACCTACTCAAAATCTCTAAGATCACAAGCAGAGTACCATACATCAATCATGTAAACTTCATGCCCAGCATGTCCTTTTCTTGATAGTTTTGGTTATGCTCTTTAATAATCAAAATTCTTAATAGGTTCTCTTATAAACACCTGATTTAACTCATTTTCACACTAGCAGCATTAGTGTCCCTTTTATCACAGGAAAAACAAGATAATTTATAGAACCATACGGAGATATATTTTGAGATCCCCTGAATCATATATTGCTTTTGCAATTACCAGAAAATATGAAGCCTTTTGGGCTACATTTTCTAACAAATATTTTCTTCTCTCATCCAGAAACTCCCAACTGGAACAAAAGTTTGATTGCTTTTTTTCCCCTCTCTTTCCCCCTCTCCAAATTGCTCCCAGCTACATTAGCAAACAACTGAAGGGAGAGACTTAACATCAAAATGGGATTCTATTTCCTTAAAAAAATAATATAAGAGTAAAAGAAAAAAGATGATATAAAAGTTTAAGGGTATTGATATGACATGGGTTGCTAGAATGAAACGTTTATCATAGATATATTCAATACATAAGAAGCAGAGGAAATTCTATAGATTCCATTAAATCCTCCTTTGCCAAAGGATAATATGATACCCATGCAATAAATGAACGATTCTTGTTGATAAAGCTCTTAATAACCTTTTAAGCAGCAGTGAAGTACAGTCCGGATACTATTTCTAAAGGAGAAAAAAAGGAGTTGCGAAGAAGAACTTATACAATAGACTGTATAAAAAGATATTAATGAAATTTTTTATAGTTTGTGCATCTTATTCTAATTCAAATCTAATGTAAAAAGCTCATTGAATAACCATGTCCTCATCAGCAGAATTTCTGTCCCTATTCTAATTCCAATCTTAATAATTTGTCCCTGTTCTCTGTGAGATTCCTTTCCTTGTTCCTTGGAAGCCTCATGAACGATGCCATTCTTTCAAAAATCAGTTCAGCTTCTCGAAAGATTACTTTCCGTTTCTTCGTTTGACTTAAATTTTTGTCTCTCCTAAACATTTTCCATCCTTCCCACAGCACCTTCAGACCAACAAAAATGGAGCATAACTAAGGACAAGATTATAAAACAATGAAATGAATTTAAGTACTGACATTGGATCACCTGAAACAGTATTCTGTTATAATAGTGTTCATGGAAATGAATTAAGATTAAAAGAAACTAGTAAAATGCAAATTTTTAATCCAGAAGGCAATATGTAATTGCAACTGTTATTTCATTCTCATGCTGATACATTTAGTTGGGGATAATTAAAGTATCAGCTTTCTCAGGATTCATTAAAAATTTGCAGGTGTGTAGACCAACTTTCTGAATAATTAGGACATTGATTCATTAAAAATTTGCAGGTGTGTAGACCAACTTTCTGAATAATTAGGACATTGTTCCCCGAGAGACAATCAGCAGATCAATCAACATATTTACTAAGTTACACCGCAATACCACCATATGAAGAGCTGAAAATGTTTTGAACACTTCGCATGCTCTCTTTTATGCTCTAGTTATTGTAAGTCCTCTACATTCTAAAGTGTAACAAACAGCTACTTACCTAAAGTACTACTAGTATAAACAGTAAAAGTTCAAAGAGCAAAGCCATTTCCCCTCAGAGGTTCAGGAGAATTACCTTTTGTATAACTTCTTGGAACCACAAGGACAAGGGGCATTCCTGCTTATTTGCCCACTCTTAGCCAAATTTGACCGAGCAACATCCATGGGGGTGGATCCCATCAATTTCTGAACCTATAGATGCAAACACAAATGGGAAAAATTTGATTCACTGTGCAAGACATGCAGTTGGCCTAGAATTTAGTTTCATCACTCTGAACAAGTTCTTGAAAAGCATTAATGTAGCAGGTCAAAGAAGGGTCTGAACCATAACATATATATATATATATTTTCCTTTTTGGCATTTTGGTGGCAGGATGTGGACCATGCAAAGTGGATGCACACTAAAGTGACAACTTCGCCAGCATCCTTTAAAGAAAAAACCTGAAGTTTTTTGGAATATTCAATTACCCAATTAACTCTTTAACCTTCCTGATCAAACACAATTCTCATACATATCACTATTGATGTCTGAAATAGAAAACTACTTTTAAGGTTCACTTAACTTCTCATTATTCACCTTGGTCCTTCACAGATTTATTTGCATAAAAGTAAAGTAAATTAGATCGTGAAATTTGAAAAGCAGATCTCCAAAAGTACAGAACAACCCTTCAAGCATTTATTTGTCAAAAATTATAGGAGAAACTTTTGTAAAAGGCATTTCTTTTGTAAAAGTTATAGTTCTCCAATAATAATAAAAAAATCATCCATATGAAGCTACACACCAGATTAGTCTCTTTATTTTACTTCAAGAATTACAACACAAGACACTGACTTGATAAATCTCAAACTTAAACTAGAACATGAAAGTCAGAAAAATTTGAATCCCGTACTTGCCTCAAAAGATAACATGAGAATAGATGCACAAAACAAAACTAGATGAACTACAAAAAGAGACGACTGGGAAACTAATCAGTTAGAATCTTGTGGAACCAACTACCCAAGAGTAGGGAAAAAACAACTGCTTGAGTTACTGATAACACTTGCATAGGCTCAGGGACTAAAGAATGCAAGTGACAGAAGTGCTCCTTGAATCTTTACTGCTTTTATTTTAACCAATAACAAGCAGTAATTAGCATCTCTTTAGGTGCCATGAGATGAGAAAGAGATCTTGTACAGAGAGATGCAGAAGCTGGAGGTAAAAGAAAAAAGAAAAACAGAGAGATCCAAGTGACTAATGAATATCAGAAATATCAAGTAACAGAATATGCATGGGACATTTGGTGATTATGGTAAAATGGAAGAAAAAGAATTTAATTGCATGTTTTGAAAGTGGAAGTTGAAGTCAATTCTTTGGGCATGAAATCTTCTAAATAATGAGGCTTTTTCTCATCAATGTACATGCTTGGAAACAACTCAAGTATATAACTGAAAATTACCATATGCAAAGGTGTAGAAAAACACATTATAATGCAGGAGAAAGTACCTCAGCCAAACTCTTTGGCATTGGCTTTCCTTCTTCCTTTAACTTCTCAATTTTTCTCTGTGCTTCCTTTGCCCATGAAAACTTTGCCAATGCATTCTCTACATCAGCTATTGTGCAGTTACACTTTTTTGCTGCCTCTTGTTTCTGATTGGTTAGGAGATTCTACAGTAAATCAATAGCTCTGAAAGTTAGGCAATGCTAGTCAATAGAGAGACGAACATCAAACCATCAAATGTGTCAATAGCACTTCTGATAATAAAATAGTGTAGGACAGATGAAGGTTCAGGATATTATAAATCAATAATATCAAAAGCATGGAGCTTATCTGACTGCCCTAACAACATTTGTTAATTCTTTCAATCAATAGATTCTGCAACAGTAAGTTAATATCAGATGCAAGGGTCATCATTAGTTAACTGAGTAGGAAAAACATCATATATTAACAGAATATTTGTTTTTGCATTCAAAATGCTTGCTAATAACTTTGTCGATATAGCAACATAGATAATTTCCCAGATTTTCAATACATTGCATAGTTTGAGACCATTGAAATATCATATTCCCATATTTTGCATCAAATGAAGTACAAATACAGGATGATGCATACATGCATGCAGTAGATGATTCAGTCTAAAAAATGAAAAATAGAACTGAAAACAAGGAACAGTTCCACAGCAGCACTGCCTCCAATTTCAATTTAGATCTCAAGCTCTCAAACAACATCATTTGTAATTAATTAGTAATATCATAAAATGTTTACAGAGAGAGGGGCTAATTCCTTTGTACATAGTCAAAACATCCATCAATAAAGAAGGGAAAATCTCATAAATGGCCATTAAACTTTTAACCAAAACCTTCTATTAATTTGCCTACTTTATATATGCATCAACAAGACTTATTGTTAGGAAGTAAAGATTAATCAACCTCAAATTAAAAACACATAGATCTTAAAGCAAAAAATGCTAGAATAAGGAGAGAATTCAGGCATCAATTTCCCTCCCTTCATGATCACATGCGGTGCAAAATGAAACTTATGGCCTGTAAGTATCTATACATATTTGAGATGGCAAAGTAGAGTAAGTTCAGATGAAATTATCAGTTGAAATTTCAATCAACCCAAGCCAAAAAACATATATTGCCTCATTCAGGACATACTGAGCCAAAAAAAAATCCATCTTTTACAACCATTTTCCCCCATAATGATTGGACCTGAATGAACTAAGTGATGCATTCTTGTGTGGAGAAAAAAAAGGTGAGAAAATGGATTAAAAGAAGTCCAGTGTGCAAAATGACACAAGTTAAATCATTTTCAAACCTTTTTTCCATTAAAATATCCACCAGACTCACCACTCTTTAGAAAGTTCCACGCAATAATGCTACCCATACCACATGCATAAATAAAATTTAATAAAATCCACTATCACAAAAGCCATTTAATAAAATTCAATAATCAATAAAATATAAAAGCACCTAGAAAGACACGTAAGAAACAAAAAATGAAGGAAGAAATCAAGTACCCACATCTCCTGTAGGATCAAAACCCCCAAGGCATCTGATAATTGCTTCTTGCTTCTCAAAAGCATCTGAAAATGTAGCTTCACTACTTCGCCCCACTATATACTGCTTGAATGTGCCTACCTTCCTGGCTTTGCTCAACTCATCCGCAAATCCTATTTTAAGTTTCACCCCAGAAGTTTTCCATGAATATCAGTAATTGATAATCAGCATGCACATTACTGTGCAAATTAAAAGACACAAATGGTTCTTTTAGTCCACATAAGTCTATATACATCCAAACCACCATCAACATGCATACTCAAGGATTTACAAGTCAATACATATTTACAGATGTTTGTGCAATAAAATGATAGTTAATACTAAGTCATTCAATTTCCTAACATCCATTCATTGACAATGCATTCAATGGAAAGCTTGTTCTGCCCTCCACAACATATTTACCAAATAAATTTTCTTGCATCAACATTTTGCCAATCTGAATAAAACAAACTAAATGAATTTCAGCACAGTTCAGCCAAATATCAATCTTTTAACATTCAAGATAAGCAGTTCCTTTGTAGACGTGCATCACAATGAATCTGTAGAAACGAGAAAGCATTACAAACAGTAACCGTGGAATGAATCAAGGCGCTTACGAAGGAGAGTGAAGGATTCAGCGGAAGTAGAAGTGGCATCAGGTGAGGTCTTGTTGCCAGTAAAGACTCCTTTGATCTTGTCCATCCATGAGGCAGAGGCACTGAGCTGCGTCGTGGAGGAGATCCACCGGTGCTGCGACGGAAAATGGTGGCCGGAAAAAGCTCTCGCCGAGAAAAACAAATGCCTAGAACGAATCATTGGGGTTGTATGAGAAAAAGCCTTGAAAACGAACGGCCCTTCACTAGGTTTTGGGAGGGTTTAGGCTTCAGAATTTCTGTAAATCGAATTTCAAAA
This sequence comes from Apocynum venetum, assembly GCA_019593545.1. Classification (NCBI taxonomy): domain Eukaryota; kingdom Viridiplantae; phylum Streptophyta; class Magnoliopsida; order Gentianales; family Apocynaceae; genus Apocynum; species Apocynum venetum. The sequence goes on along the minus strand of SRSM01000326.1, from coordinate 3,765,393 downwards.
CGACATGGTTTTCATTGATCATGCTCTTCTCTCATACCTTGAGCTACCCCATCCTTGTCTTTGTTGTTAACTTTTTTTTTTTTTTTTTTTGAATCCAACTTTTTAATTTTTTTAAACATCTGTTTTTGTATAATCTTTTATAACTTCTTATTATATCATTAACTAGTTTCAATGAAAATGATAACATATTGATAATTTATTTAAAGAATATTTCACAACTACTAAACAAGCACTTCTAGGTTAGCATTTACTTATTATAGATGATAAAATTACAACAAATTATTCCTTGAAAATGATGAACTTGCTATAACCTTTATTAAATACGTAATCAGAGTATTTATTTTGTCATGTAAATCAATCACTATTAAAATATATAACATGTGCAAAACTTCATTGTATGATGAAATTTATTCGACAAGTTAATACAATTAATATTTTTCTTATAGTCTATAGGCTTTTGATTGATCGCTAACAATAAGAAAAATTAATATTTCTCTCCTTATCATTGAGTTTTCTCTTCTTATCTAAAATATGGCTATATGCCTACTTTGGGTTTTTGTCCACTCCAGGTTTCATTTAGTGTTATGTTTTCGACTATAAGAGTGAAACTTTTGTTCAAAATTATTAAAAGAGTTAAATTCAATTTTGTTGTGTCTATATAAAAATTTAATATGATATATATGCTCAAATCCCGTTTTACATATTAAATAGTTATTATCTACATGTTGAACATTTTATTAAAAATTTGTAGTAGGTCTGCATAAAGAGATGACTTATACTCCATTTGATTTCTTTGGTCCAAAAGAAAATTTTTAACCTCCATATATATATATATATATATATATATATATATGGGAAATAAGGGAATCTACGAGCATTGCTTTCAACATTGCTATAAGATGTACTATGAATATTATTTTCTTTTTAACATCTATGGTTGCATGTTGTATTGTTTACTTTCCATGCTCTTTCAGTGTTCTAGCCTCATTTTTCATTGACATTAGAAAATAAATATAAGGTTGTGTCAAAGAAGAATTTATAGGAAACTTTGTATACATGATAAAATAGAATGGCACTTCACCTTTTTTATATTTTGTTACGATGCGCTATTTTTTTTAACACGATTTGAAAAAAAAAGGCAAAAAGTGAAAAGAGAATGACACATCTCCTCTTTTATCTTGTGTCATTTTTTTTAACATAGATTGAAAAAAATGGCATAAAAGGCCAAAAGATAAAAGAGGAGATGTGTCATTCTCTTTTCACTTTTGATATTTCGTGTAATTTTTTCAAACCGTGTTAAAAAACAAACATATCATGACAAAAGATAAGGATGATGAAATATTATATTTTAACGGAATTAAATATATTAATTTGAAAAATTGGACAAAATGTCAAAATGATAAAAAAATATGTATACACACACACATACATATATATATATATATAACTCTATATATAGGGTGTTATTTGGCAAAAATCCTTATGAGATTATCATTTCACTTCTTCTTCAATTATTCAAATAAAAGTTTATTATTCTTCTTCTTTAAAACCAAGAATGGAAGGAACTTCACCATCAAGAACGGGAGGTACTTCAGGACAAAAAATGAAAGATGGTGGAACATTTAGAATATAAGGTGCTTTAACAAATATTTTATCAATGAGGACTTTAAAAACTATTGATTTTTTTTTTGTGGGACTAACCTTGGAAACGTTAAACTCTATATTGAAACTGTAATTGAACCCACAAATACTTATCAAACTCTTCAATTAAGTAAACTAATTAAGTTTGAGGAAGTTTTTGGTTAAAAACAATCTAAAAATCAACACATAAAAATAATTTATCACAAACAACTCGAATATTAATGGATAAAAAGATATTAGCAATGACTTTGTATTTTAGTTTCATTTACTTGGGATCAATCATTTGTAAACATATATTTGGACAATGACTTAGAATTTTGCTTAGCAATGCAAATTCTGATTATTGTAAAATTAGACCAATCACTACGAAACACGACAAATCAACCCCTAACTTAATTAATCTAAATTACATAATCATTCACATAAAATAGTCAATCAAGTTTCATAGAGATCAAAGACAATATCAACACAAATCACACAAAATTAACGAAATTAACGGTCGATTAAAATAATGCAATTTGCTTCAAACATTTCTATATCAATTAATCAAACACCAATTTAGATAAATTAATAGTTACCACTATTGGTTACTAAAAACCGATTAAGTATAATCCTAGTTGATCAATCATGCAACACAATTAAGATGATCAATAATAATTGAATTCACACAATTAATATAATTAAAACATGAATTGTTTGAATACTCAAATAAACATATAAATCTATGAAAATATTGAGTTTTTAATTGAAAAAATAATCTCATAATCTCAAATAAATTTAACATAATACATGTCCTTACCAACTAAAGAAAGAGAAACTCATTAATTGAGAAGTCGAAATCTGGAGAATCTTCAATGTTCAATAATGCTAACAAAAGTGTTTCTAAGTTGCTTAAGATATGAAAAACTATGCTAATAAGTCTTATTAATAGTTACAAAAGGTCCTATAGTCAATATCATAAGAATCATAATCCAAAACTAATAAAACATTCCAAAATCTTCAATTCATAAATTGGACGTGTGAGTTGTCAAAAGTGGACGCTTGAGATTATCAAATGCGTGAGGCTTCAAAAATGCTATGGGTGGATGACGAAGTCTGTCATATGACTCTCAAATTTAAACATAACAATTCCTATGTAGATAGGGAAAACAGGGATCGAATCCACATAGATTTGTCAACTCTTAAATTAAAATCATTAATTGGAAAAACTTTTGGAGGTTTTTGGATTTGTGAATAGAATTAAAAAGGAATTTGGAATACAAATGATATAAAAAGACGTTAACAAGGAAGTAACATCAAGTTATATTTTTCATGTGATTAATCATAATGCATAATAAACCAATTAATCTTTTAAATGATGATCATTTTTTTTATATAGTTCATTAGCTTTTCTTGATAAAAATGTGTAACATAGAATAGTTTCTCCTATTGTACGAAAAATTATTGTTGCAACATCTACAATAGAGGAGCTGTTAAACAAATTAGAAACTTTTTTTTTTCAAAATTTGATCATGAAGTACTTCAAATCAATTGGTCTGATAAACAAAACAAACATAGCATAATTTTGAATGAGTTTGATTTGGAGCTAAGATTGTAAGACTGAAAAGATGGCATTATCATCAATATTCCTTCATGGATATGCTCGATTTGTAGCCCAAGACAATAATTGGTTTTACCCATATTTATCATTTAAATATTTTTCCTTATGATTAACCTAGCTTTTTCAATCTCTTTATTTGTCTCAATAATATCTATGTTATCAATATAAAATATTGACGTCTTTATGAACACACAAAAAGATCATTTGCGATTTACATATTCATTCCTCAATAGAAATACAATCACAATGTCCATTAACTGCATATATTAATTATTGTTGCTAGAAATATTAAGTAGTAGAATGCAATATCATTCATAACGGGAGAATAAGGGTTTTTGTGTGAACCTTTGAGCTATTGATCTCTCTTTATATCTCATCACCTTATTACGAAATACCAACTTGTCCTATCGAGTTTATATCTCATCACCTTATTATGAAATACCAAATTGTCCTACTGGAACAATATTTAGGTGAATATATTTGAATACTTTGTTTAGCAAATCAAGTTATGCTTCAATTGCTTCTTTCTATTTCACCTAGTCTAAATGCTTGTGACACTCAATTATCGACTTAGATTATAAATTCAGATTATCATGACAACAATTATGGAAGTGAATAAGTGGTCAACAATTATGATTTTTTTATTATATGTTTCTCCTATATTTAATACTCATATCAACCAAATCTTTGTCATTTTCCAAAACTTAAGGATTTGGCCATTCGGCATCCTCTAAAATTCATAACGACCACTTCATTCTATGGCTATGAGACTTCATTTTTCCTTTAATATATAGCTTGTACTGTTCCAATGCATAGTCTGATCTGGATCCAGGGTTGCAATAATTGACAGCCAGCAGCAATTTGTAGTAGTACACATTTTAGTATAAGAAATAGCGTGTATTTAATTCTGCCTAAGATTTTTAGTTGTCACACCTTGAAGATTTTCTTCTCTTTTACTTTGTCATCTTGTGAAATCAAAGTAAAATTTACTAATATTAATTAAAACTTTTTAAGAAATGAAGGGCATTTAGGAGAGAGAAAAAGTTAATTATAGATATTTAATAGACTACTGAGAAAATTTTATGAAGGATATTTGTATCATTCTGTCTAAAAATGGCATGAATTTTAGTGTCTTCTTTAAGGCGTGTGAACGTAAATTTTGCAATAACTTAAAGAAATGGAGGGACTATAATAGTTAATATAATAGAATTCTTAAGTTCAAAGAGAACAATATCTTATAAAATTCAATTTGAAGTTCTATCTGGAATCGACCGAAGAAGTGAATCATAAAATGGAAACTCATACGATTAGAGTTTATTCTAATCTCTCCCTCAGGAATAATAAAGTATTCAAATTTATATTTTGAAATATTCAAAGTTAAATTTCAATTTTTTAAAATTAAATAATTTTTTAGTAAAAAAGTTTCACTCACAAACTTTCTTATTTTAAATAATTTACTCTCCTTAACTAATATTCTCCTGCTACTAATCTAATTAAAAACAAAATAAGAAAGTAACTCCTTTTAAGTTTAAAGTTATTTTTTAATTTTTAAATTAAGTCAAATATCGGATAAAAATATTATTAAATAATGAAAATATAATATTTTGATACGTATTAATATGGTTTTGGGCAAAATATTCTAGCCATTGAATGAGTGCTTAAAAATCAATGCCAACCAAGCCTCATGATCAACAGCCCACATTTGCACCCCTAGTATGAGACTGATCTTTTCTTATGTAAAAAACAATGGACATAATAAAATCAACAAAGGATTAAACAATTGATGCACAAGAACAATCGTTAAAGAGTCACTAAATTTCCGAGAAAGTCATTGTTCCACAAGCATTATATATAACTCCTGGTTTGCCCTTTTTGCTGGTTATCAATATATCAAAATAGTATCAAACATTTTCCCATTGTCTCTCTCATTCTGCAACTGTTATCTTCCAGTATTCATCATTATGAACTCTTCAACCATAACATTACGTCCATTTAGATTATCTGATGCTGATGATCTACTGTTATGGGCAGGTGATGATCGAGTAACTCGGACCATCAGATGGAAGACTTTGATCTCGAAAGATGATGCATTGACCTTCATCAAAGAAGTATGCATACCCCATCCCTGGCGTCGTACAATATGCATCGGTGACCGTTCCATTGGATTTGTATCAGTAAAACCAGGATCAGGTGATGAAAGATGCAGGGCTGACATAGGGTATGCTTTAGCAGTGGAATATTGGGGTCAAGGAATCACAACTAAGGCTGTAAAGATGGCAATTCTTCAAGTGTTTCAAGATTTTCCTGAAGTTGTGAGGCTTCAGGCTTTCGCTGATGTTGAAAATAATGCCTCACAGAGGGTACTGGAAAAAGCAGGGTTTACCAAGGATGGTTTCCTCAGAAAGTATACTTACCTCAAGGGAAGTATCAAAGATTTGGTTGTTTATAGCTTCCTGTCCACACACACCCCACCTTCAGTTGAATAATTTATAACTTTAAGTGTTTAGCCGTTACACCCTTTCGTTGGCCAAGGAAATTCTGTATGCTGAAATCTTCAATCATGGTGAAGTGAAGTTTTCAATCTTTAGTTTGCTATCCCTTTTGCCCAAAATGATTATAGTAATGTTGAGAGTACAAAAAATCTGAAAATACTAAGGTTAGAATAATTAATTACAAATGATATACAAAAAGGTCTCAACCTACTGCATTGGAGTCAATAGTTTCAACAGATACAACTGAAGATGCATTGGTAGAATGAGACAGATAATCTTCAACCTTATCAAGTTGATTAGTAATTTCAGCACTTTCTACTGATTCATAAGAAACAGGATTAGTTTCCTTATCAGATTTATTATTGAAGTTGCTACCTTTGGAATTATGAAGATCTTGTCTTCTAATTTTGACACGTTTTCCTTTGACATATCGATATTCCCACTTTGGAGGTGGGTACTTCTTGTTCAACTTTTGGTACTTGTCCATCATATCAAGCTTCTGGAAAACATCTCCAACCATTTTAACGATTGGCATGGTTGGTCGCATTCCAAGCTCTTCCATGTCAGCAAATACCTGCATATAAAGATTACACATTTTTATAGCCAGCTTGGTATATGAAATTATGAACTTATCACGTGTCCAAAAGCTTCAGTAGAAACTAGGGAGCATGCAGATCCAAAAGTTTCAGAAAGGAACTACATAAAGTGTCACTTTAATCAGCTGATGCAGATGAAGAACTATCTAGCAACCAAAGGGGAAAAAAGGACTTGTTAAGCACCGTATAATCACATATGCAAAGCCATGAATAAAAGATTTGAGAGCCAAAAACCAAGCAAAGGAAGATAGGTGAATTTAGTCTCAAACCTTTTATTCTTGCTTAATTTTTCTTTAAATTTTAGGTACTTAAGGCTTTTACTATCACACAATTTGATCCTTTTTACCTGAGTTTGGTTATAGACCGTTTAAGTCAACGCCATAACTCAATATTGGTCAATTCAGTATATGGGCAGAATCAGAACACATTATTGTCATAAAAAAGGAAATCCCAAATTCAATTTCCGTTCAAAGAAATTAGGGTTCTCATTGGGTTCCAAAAAAATCACAGAGGAAAACATCCACATTCTGAATCAATTGAGCCGAAATAGGAAGGAGAAGAACTGAAACAGTCCCTAATGGCCGAAGAAGAAAATTCAGCTTCCTCCACTCCCTCTACACAGTAATAACAATGCTTCACAGCTATTCCCTTCTTGCATTTGTTCTCCCCAACTCAAAACTGTTCCACGTTTCATGTCGTCTCATCTCCTCCCCCAACTCAATCCTTCCACCAAGCTCCTCGTCAGTGGTGATTTCTTTTTCCTTTGACTCATTTTAGGTTTTATTACATATTTTTATGCAGTGATGATTTCCTTATTCAGACACCAATTTTTTTATGCAGAGAAAATTTTGGTTTCAAACTGAGTAATTTGAAAGCTGGAATTTTAACAATTTATTTTAGTGGTCAAAAAGTTTGATATTTACTTATATAATTCTAATTCGAATTCTATTTCTAGTGGTGGTAGAGATTTTTTTTATTAGATATTGTTTTTATGTTTTAGGATCTTTACATGGAAAATAAAATCATAGAGTTCTAGGGTTGCTGAAATTATGAATTTGGAACGTTGATTTTACATTGACAATGCAACAACATAGCTATTGCTTCCTTTTTTTTGGATTAATAATGACTTCAAGCACACATATCAAATTGGGGTTTTCCACCCTGTTCTTCTGAAAAGCACTGCAGTAGCTTATGTACTTGCTATTTGTTGCAGGGCTCTCATTTCATACCACATAAGAGAGCTCGCAAATTGCCTCAAAAGATTTGGTCAGCTCTTAGAAGGTAGGACTATAGTGAATTTTCAAAAGTAACAAGGGGGTTGATCTCTTGCTTACTGGTGATAGATTGTCACGAAAGATTTTGGTTAATGGAAAAAAGGGTTTGTGGCATTTGGGAATGAAAAACCCCTAAGAGATGGGATGAATTAAGTTTTATTTGATTTTTTTTCAACCTAATTTAATTATGCACTTCTAAGACAACATAAATCAAACAATTGGATAGCAGTTGGTGTGCGTAACAATGTGCTTGAGTAAAAAACAAAAATAGGACAAGGATCATAATAATTTATAGTAATTCGGTTTGTCCAACAAAACATAATTCACTACCTTGAATTATCTACTCAATAATTTTACAAAATATTTCACTAATCAAGTATAACATATTACAAAACAAATCACCCAATTCACCTTATGATTTTACACAAAACCATCTACCCAAACAAGATTCGCTCAACTCCTAGAGTTTTACAACACAACTTTGATTCTACTATAATCTTTAATATAATAATTAATAAAATACATACAAACAAGATAATCACAATTATCTTTAATTCAAGATTCACTTTAACCCTTAAAGTTTTTAAGCTAAATGTAATGTTGAATAAATTTACAAGAAATGAATAAAAATGATTTAATATAATTATCACCTTAATTGTGAATTATATCAAAATGTAGTTCAATAATCTTTGAGTAATTTCTTCACAAGATTGCTTAAGAACACTTACAAATGTATGAAACACTTATTGGATGATTTTTACAATGTCATTTTTTAGAAAACGTTTGAAAATGTTTCTAAGATTCTATAATGAATACAAATCAAATTTGTGCTCAAAAAATCGCATATTTAAGTTTTTTAAACATTTGAGTATTTATGTATATTCCAACGGTTATAAAAGTGACTCTTAAAACAAAATTCGCAGTCGACATCTACAAAGCTTGGTCATTTCTTTGATGACCAAATATCAAATTTCTAATATTTATGACTCAATATCAGTTATCAAATTTCTTTGATGGTTAGCGGACGATGCCTGATATTTACTAATCGACCAATTAAACCTCTAGTGATATTTACTGATCGACCGCTTAAATGTCCTCTACATCATCAAACTCCTTTGGGTTGTTAACAAATGATGCTTGGTATTTATCAGTTGACCACTTGAATGTCCGCTATATTACCAGACTCCTTAGGATAATTAGCGGACGATGCCTGTTATCATCCGGTCAATAGCAAACATAAAAAAGTCATCATTAATTTTTCCAAACAATGCAATTTAAATTACCAATCAACTCCAAGAGTTGTGAAACTTATTTTATAAAACTTTAAAGTAAATGCATGTATTTAGAAAACAAATTTAAATACCCATGATAAGTTTTAACTTATAAAACATATTTTGAGAAATGTTTTAAATAGAGCAATTTATAAAATTTTTACTCAAAAAAGTAAACTAGAGATATCTAAATGATATCAATATCTAAAAATATATCTCTAATTCCTATTTAATTCATAAAATGTTTGTCTTCAATTCTTGATGCCATACGTACTCCCTTAAAAATTTAAAACTTCGATTTTACATTGATAAAGATAATTGAATCTAAAAATACTATCACTTATACAATAAAATCATTAGTCCATATCAATGTTTGTTATTAATCAAAATTAAGATATTAAAAGCATAAGGACTTTCAGAGGAAATTTTGTTTCGAAATGAAATGGACAAATGGATGAATGAAAATTCCTTATTTTTAGATGGGAATAATGTGCTCTTATAAAATTGGCAAATATTGAGTTTTGGCATTGGCTTTGCCAGTCAATAACCAGATTCATATAAAAAGGACCAAATTGTGCAATCGTAAAAATCTTAAGGACGTAATATATTTAAAGAAAAAAAAAAGCAAGCACCAAATTTACAAAGAATAAAAAGGTCTAAGGACTAAATTAACTAATCTTCTCCCAAGAAACCACCATCCATTTCAATTTCATTAATGTTGGGACAGTATGGATTTTAGGTGTAAAGGCTTCATAGCTAAAATGATAATGTATTAAACAATATACAGAAAAGCACAGAATGAAATGGGTGAGAGAGAGAGAGAGAGAGAGATGGTCCCCTCAATGCAATGAAAAGAACATATTAAAAAAAATAATATATTTTTTAAAAAATTGATGGATAGAAGGGTACCTCAAACATCTTTTCATGCATTTCCCTGTGGTAGTAAATGGAGATCATTTTCTCAAAGAACATTCTTGGTGTGCTGTCCAGATTCTCAGAAAACAATTTTGTCCAGAGCTCCTCAGCTTCATCAAGCCTGCCATCTTCAGCTAAGGCATTTAGCATGGTGTAGTATGTCCCCATTGTTCTTCCCTGGCCCTTACTCAACATCCACTTTGACACCTGACCCCAAGTAGCTAAACATACTAAGAATCATATAAATCTAACAATAAAAAGAGAGCAAATGGCAACAAACAAGTAATACCTGAATTATTCGCTTCCACTGCTTTTCATTCTCAAGGGTTTTCAGGGCTTTCTTGACGGTAATTAGAGGAAACTCTAATTCCCAAGCAATAAAGGAATCAAGTGCACCATATACTTCCTCTTTCACATTAGACAAACCCTTTATCTACAGATATTTCCAAGAAAAGGAAATTATCAAATCTAACAAGAAGAAATCATTTTATTGTCAAAACTTCCATATATGCTTACTCACAACACAAGCAATAAAACAACAAAATTCAATTCCACGTTAAATAAGAATAATAGCAAGCAAACTACTTACACATTCCACTAGTTTTAGAGACTTGGAAATGGTTCCTATTCTCTTTTTGGTTTTCCAAACCCTGGGGTACCTTGGTCGAGGACCTTTAGCAGCACATACCTGAGAAAAAAAGACAAAGTGAAAGAAAGAAAAGCAAGCTAGTATTCAGCATTATATTCGTATAACAACAGGTAAGAAGCATAGTGACCTTTCTTGGTTTCAATTATCTGCGTTATGATTGTTCTCCCTATTCAAGAAAACCAGTTAAATGATCAAAATTCTCAAAAGGGAAACCTAATGTTTGATCAATTGACTGAGTGCATAGATACTTCGGAAACCAGGTATGCCCATTAGTTGCTTAAAAGCAAGTAGATTATTCAACCATATACACTTATCTAGATTAGGGCGGAATGGCCAATGTCATCTTTGAGTAAATAGAATTATAAGAACAAGAACTAAAACCCATAAATTACTGACACAATTGGGGGTAAAAAATGCAATGACATCAACTGCTTAATCACTTTTCATACATCAATAATAAAATAAAATAAAGAAACACCATCAGTCAAAAAGTAGCTTACACTGTGCTCCAAAAATATGCAGAAATAAAGCACAGGAAGCAAAGGAACGAAATAATCAATCCAACATAAAACATACAAAAAATAATTGGGATTTTTACTTGAAGGAAACAGAATACAACACATAACGTAAAAAAGAACAAAATTCAACATAGAATTAAGAATATTACCACGGCATTTCTGTGCAACTTGGGAAATTCAATTCGCTGAATGATAATTGCCGGAGAATACTTGAGAATAAGCATCCTAAACATAAAGAATACGAAATATATTCAATAGCATTAACATATATTATGCATACTGGGGTTTACCACTCCAGAAAATACTTCTATTACGGTATCCAAAATGACCAGCGCTTTTTATCGAACATGATAGCTGCAATGTCTAATAAGTTTCCTAATTTTACAAATTTTGGAGACCAAATATCGTAAAGTATCCATTGAAAGTAGAAAAACAAAATATAAAGAGTTCATTACCAGCTAAAACAATTGAAGCTCTCCTTGGAAGGAGTCAGGGGATATGGGTAGGAGGCGGGGATGGAGATGGGTTGTGGGTTGCAAACAATATCTCTTCGCTGCTGCCTCAAGAAATTTTGCGCTGTTTCCCTTGTATCACGGCACAGAACCAATGCAAGTTGCTCTATTTGAGTACCTTCCCAATTTTCACATTTATATATATTAAAGAAATAATTATTCCCATCATCTAAAATAAATGTTCTTTTGTTTTTTAAGGGAAAAGAAGCATTTCATTGAGGAGGAAGTGGGGACCTCCATACAAGAAGAGAAGAATTATGGGTTATTGCATTCGAGTAGTATAATGAATTGTAATATTAGGATGCATCATGAAATCATTAACCAAAATAATTGTTCTTAGAATAGCCACATTTCTATTTAGTTTTTAAAATTGAATGTTATTTTTTTAAAAATAAACTTTTATCTAAAATTTTAATAACAAATTTTTAAAATTTAAATTACTTTTATCATTTTTTTTATTAATATAATTGATAAATAATGTTATATTTTACTAAATACTGAACCTTCAAATTAACAAACTCTAACTCCAGGTGTCACTGGCTTACTCTCCTCACTCTAATCTCTCTTCATTCTCATTTACAACATCAGAAAAATATTACCAATAATTACAACAATTTGAAGTACGATCTCATTCATTTGTCTTTTTTTTTTTTGTGAAAAATGCATATAAGGTTAGTTCTTTCTCTATTGACGTTTATATTTCTATTTACATTCACTCAATATGTGTAGGGATGTTATTTCTTTTGGTTGGATCTAGTAATATGATGCTTTGATCTAAGCTCCCCAACTTCTTTTATTCGAAATGAACTTGGTATATCAAGAAGGCCATACAAGGTTCCCATGCTTTCCAAACTATTTTTGCAGACATCACAAGCTGCTGAATCTCCCATACTTCCAACTAAACATCCAACTTAGAAGTTGGGACATGTCAAGGCGTAGAATTTATTGAGATCTCTTGTGGCAGAGACAGGTTTGGCTAATCAACATGTGATGCGATGAAAAGTCGTTGTAATGGCCTATTTTGCCACACCTCGACATTACACTTCAGCCTAATTTGCTAAGCTTGCCAAAGAATAGGGAGAAAAAAAACAACCTCAAAAGTACTTCTTTCCGCAAGCTTTCCCAATAGGATCATTTAGTATTGTGAAATATATGAGAGTAATGTGAAGAATAAGAGAATGTTTTTTTTTAATTATGAACAATAAGCTACAAGTATATATACACTAAAGACTAGAAAAAAAAGGGAGGGAAAAGGGATATGTGACACCCCATTTTCATAATAGTAATAAAAACATAATTTAAATAATAAAATCAATTGATAATTATAAACCTTAATTTAAACAAATCATAAGTTCTCAACTCATAATAAAATATCCCAAATAATTTAAAAATCTCTAAATTAAAATCTCAAATAACAAACCCTAATTAGAGTCAAATAATAACTGAAATTGTTTAATAAAATAATTTATAAAATCATAAATATAATATTCATACTTGAGTATCCTCTTTTCTACGCATCCTAAAATTTAACCTGAAAACATTTAAGGAAAAACTTAAAATAAGTAAAAAGTATTCAGTAAGAATAATTATATGTCCAAGTTAAACATGTTATGCACATATAGATATATACATTAACAATTGAAGGAAAAAGCCTTAAAACATGAAGATTTCTCATTTAGGCATAGCTTCAATATTTTGGATTGTAGTTCCTTTTGTCATTTGGACTAAAGTTCCATTTCTCATAATAGCACATGTAATAATCATATACAACAATTGCAGATAAAGGTAAATGCACAAATAAGTGTGTAATGTAATATAGCCATCAAGTTCCTCAATCCCTTAGTTTCTAAATAATTATTGAGTTAGGTAATAAAAAAGAATTGAGGTAATTTGGTAGACTCAAGGAACTTTAGGGTTAAATTTCATTTTTTTGAAAGTTTTAGACCTTTCTGTAATTTATAGAAAATACTAATTTCGAAAATTGGACTAAATTGAAAATAATATGAAAGGTTTGGGTCAAAATAGAACTGCTGAAAATTCTAGAATAACTATGAAACTTTTCATAATATCATGGGGTCAAATATGATGTTTCAAGAAACTTTGGGGATAAATTGAAAATCCTAGAAAATATGTTTGGGTAAAATCTAAAAATTGTGAAAGTCTAATATGGGGATTTAGGGTTCTAGTACATCACGGAGCTAATTGAGAAAAAAAAATTATCAAAAAAATCAATATTTTCAGAGCTTGCAACTTGGCCCCAAATTTCTTTTAAAAATTTTTAAAACAACAATTCTAACTCATTTTTCTTCCTCTTCCATTCTCATTTGCTAGTCACCACACATATACACTAAATACAAAATTCTACACACACCAAAAAAAAAGAAAAACAAAACTACACACACAACAAAAAAATCTACACACATTCATACCCACAAGACACACAAGGGCAGCGCCCCTCCCAAGCCCATCACCCACACACATAGTAGCATTGCACTACTCTTTCTCCCTTTGACACCAAACACACACACAAGCACTCACCTGACAGTGACTAAGAAGGAGACAAAAAAGAAAAATAAAAATAATAAGAGAAAGGAAAATGAGTTGCAAGTTCTTGGTTTGATGGTGGTAATCGAAAAAGATGATGAGAGGCGACTGAAATTGTGGGAAGGGAAAACTTAGAGTTTTTCTTTTACCCACATTGTAGTTTGTAAAGCTTGGTAAATAAAATTTTGGAGTAAAGTTTATTATTTATAGATAGAGTTATTTTCTAATAAATTGAGTTTTCATTGAACTAAAATAATTGAGATTAAAATTCCTAATCTGAGTGGGATTCTTAAAACTAAAAACAAAATACCTTTTTTCTTTTTTAAAAAAAGAGCCGATTATTACATGAGGTGTTTACATGTTTCCATGAACATGTGTATGTTTTTCCACACTCCTCCTCAAACTAGATCATATAAATTATATGTACCAAGGTTGTTACAAATTAGTCAATTCTAGGACCTCTTAGAAACTTAGTACAAATATCAACTAATTGATAAGTAGAATTAACAAAGTTTGTAACAATACATCCATCCATACATGATCTTTTCTCTAATAAAATGACAGTCAACTTCAATGTGTTTAGTTATCTCATGAAACACAAGATTTGAGGCTATATGGAGCGCTGCCTGATTATTACATATCAATGCCATATGTGATATGGTGTCATATTGTAATTTCTTTAGTAAATGTTTTAGCCATATCAATTCACATGTGGCCAATGCCATAGCACGATATTCTACCTATGCACTAGATCTGGCAACAACATCATGTTTCTTACTCTTACAAAAGATTAAGTTATCATCTATGGAGACACAATATCCGAAAGTGGAGAGTTTGTCAACAAGTGAACCTACCCAATAACATTAGAATATCCAACAATTTGAGTGTGACCCTTATCTTCATAAAGTATCCCTTATCCATGTGCTTTTTTAATGTATCTCAAGATCCGAATTTCAGGTTCCCAATGGCAATCATATTGAGTGTCTAAGAATTAACTCAACACACTAACTACATATGAAAGATTTGATCGAGTGATTGTGAGATAATTCAATATTCCAATAAGCCTCTTATATCGTTCTGGATCAGATAGTGGCTCCTCTTGTTTTGACAAAAGTTTGACATTAGGATCCATAGGGTTATCTATAGGTCTATAGTTAAGCATGCTAGTTTATTTAAGAATATCTAAAACATATTTTCTTTGTGAGATAACTATACCATTACTAAATTGAGTTATTTCAAGGAAATACTTCAATTTTCCCAAATCTTTAGTTTGAAATCGACTAAACAAATATATTTTAATTAAGAAATACCTTATTGTCATTGCCAGTGATAACAATATCATCTACATAGACTACAAGATAGATGCATATTTCATTGTTTCAATGCCGGTAAAACACATAATAGTCAACTTCACTTTAAATCATGCCAAACTCACTAACCATAGAATTAAATCGACCAAACCAGGCTTGCGAAGATTGCTTGAGTCCATAAAGAAAGTGTCGAAGTTTCATACTATACCAGACTCCCCTTGAGCAACAAACTCGGGTGGTTGCTCCATATAGACCTCCTCTTCCAGATCACTATGAAGAAAGACATTCTTAACATCTAATTGGTGCAATGGCCAGTGGCTTATAGCAGTCATGGAAAGAATCAGTCAAACATAGGTGATTTTGGTGACAGGAGAGAAAGTGTTAGTGTAATCCAAATCGAAGATCTGAGAATATCCTTTAGCAACCAACCTAGATCGAGAAAAGCTTCACGAGTAGTTTTCGAAATAGACACAAAAAACAAATGTGATAAAAAAGAAAAATAAGAGAAAGAAACTCAATGGTAACTCAAAAAGGTATATATAGGATGGGGATTACGGGTAGAACGAATACCTTTTTGAAGAGAAATGGGTGCCTCAGTCACGTCAAAGGCAGATAAAAGTGGAGATGCGAGATC
Source organism: Apocynum venetum (assembly GCA_019593545.1). Taxonomy (NCBI): domain Eukaryota; kingdom Viridiplantae; phylum Streptophyta; class Magnoliopsida; order Gentianales; family Apocynaceae; genus Apocynum; species Apocynum venetum. The sequence goes on along the minus strand of SRSM01000326.1, from coordinate 3,749,437 downwards.
CAAAATAGGAGAAGTGGAGGAATTGAGTGAGTCAACTTGAGTTGAAGTAGGAGCAGTATCTGGAAGTGGACATAGGCGACGTTGATATACTTGTAGTGATTGTGCATAAAGATCTAGATTACGAAAGCGAGCTTCCGAGGTGACGGGAATAGAGGTGAGATAAGGAAGAAAAATATCTAATGTAGGTAGGGGTGGCAAAATGGGCGAGATGGGCTGGCTCGGCCCTGCCCAACGGACCAAGCGATGTAATGAGCCAGACTGAAATTGTACTGGTCTGAAATATTGAGACTCAACCCAGCCTCTACATGTGCTGGCCAATGGGCCAAAATGACCCGAAAATTTATAATTTTTTTTAAAATTATGATTTTATGTTGACTGAAAAAACAAATCTATTAAACCATTTACAAACAAACAATGCATTTATAGTCTTATTTTGGCTCAAAAAACACTAAACTAACCAACTATGTCATCTCAACTTCAACAAATTTAAATCATAAAAGATAAAATATAATGTTATATAATGTTTATATCTATAGAGTATATCATGTAATACATTTACAATTTTACACCAAAAACTTCTAAAACAAACTAACCATCTTCAAGCAAACAAAAAAAAACATTTAAACCATCAAATATAATGTTTATTCATTTACTATATAAAAAAAAATCATTTAAACCATCAAACATAATGTAAGAAAGAAGGGTTTAGGGCTAAGCATGTAACAAAAAAGTTTTTTTTTAGGAACCGGGCCGACCCGTCAGCCCACAAGCTAAAATGACTCGAACCCATTTGGCTCACGGGCTAACGGACCGAGTCATTTAGACCTGATTTTTTTCGGGCCAAGAAAAATGAAACCCAACCTAATTTATATTGTGGGCTTTTCGGACTAGCCCAACAGACTGGGCTTATTTTGTCACCCCTAAATGTAAGGGAACAATATGATGTCACAAACTTAAAATATGAGGTAGACTTAATGAATATGACATCGACATAAACAAAATGACATTGGAGTTATAGAAATTAACATTGGAAACCTTTTTGAAGTCAGGAATAACTAAGGACGATACACTTGATAGCCTTAGCAGAAAGCTTAGAGCGATCAAGGGCTATGTCATGCACAAAACAAACACATCCAAAAATATATAGTGGGAGAGTAAAAGAGGCACGAGTGGGAAATAAGAGTTAGTATGGTATTTCATTATTAATGACAGATGAAGGCATTTGGTTTATTAAGTGACAAGCAGGGAGAAGAACTTCTGCCCCATATGAAGAAAGAGTATGAGCATGCAACAAAAAGATACAAGTTGTGTCTACTAGATGACTGATTTTACATTATGCAACCCCATTTTGCTGTGGAGTAGAAACACAAGATGACTTACGTAACATGCCTTAAGATGGGACATACTAAGGTGTAACATGTCGTAAGATGGGGCATCCTAGAAATTGGGACATACTAAAGATCGTTGTTGGGACATACATGGTCAGAAAAAAATTCTTTTGCATTCTCACTACATAAAATCTGAATAGTTTTATCAAATTGAGTACGTATTTCTACACATTTTTTTAAAGATTTGAAACAACTCATAATGCTCTTTCATTAAGAAAACCTAAGTACGCCAAGAATTATCATCTACAAAAAGAACAAAGTATTGAAAACATAGCGAAGAGTTGACACGACACTGACCCCACACGTTCATGTGTACTAAATCAAATGGGGATACAACTCGATTATCAACTCTTCTTGGAAAGGACTAACGAGGTATCTTGCCAAGATGACATGACTCACAATCTAAAAGCTCAAGAGAAAAAGATTTGGAACCATGCGTTGAAGTTTGGAAAGGCTCGTATGACCCAAACGATTATGGATGAGAGCGGGAGATTCGATTGACACACATGCAACTGGATCAGGAGGATGAAGATAATAGAGACTATATGACTCGTACCCGATTCCAATCATTTTTCCCATGCTGTGATCTTACACCTTTACAGAGTCAGCAAAAAAGGTTAAACAACAATTGAGTGATTGAGTGAGTGAGTGAGTGAGTGAGTTTATTGACAGACACAATATTTAATGGGCTAGCATGAACATATAAGATTGATGCTAAAGGTAAAAAAGATAAAGGCAAAACACGACATATTCTAGTAGCTGGAGTTTAAAACCAAGAACTAATGTTACCATAGGTTAAGACTAAGATTTAGAAAGATTAGTCAAAAGATGCGAATTACTAGAGATATGATATGAGACATTTGAGTCAAGGATCCATGGGCAATGGGCATTAGCTTAGAGACAAAAGCCATAGAAGAAGTACCAGTATAAGCTATAGGTGTAGTTTGTTTAGATGACTTTAACTGAAGATATTCCTCATCTTCAGTAGGAGATAGTGATATTGGCGTAGGAATCAGACTCTTGGTTTTAGATCCAGTAGCCTGAGCTTCATTAGTCGAGCATGAAGGTCTACCTAGGTGTGGCAAAACAAGCTGCTCGGCTCAGCCAGATCGGGCCAAGATAGAAATTCAAGTCGGGCCGGACTAGCTCGAATTTTTACAGATCTAAAATCCTACGACCTAGCTTGGATTCATACATGGGCTAGCCCATCCTGACCCGATCCAAAAGTATCAAAACGACATCATTTTAAGCTTAAAAATGACATTATCTCATTTAGCCCGGGGGCTGGCTCGACCCGAGTTGCCCATGATGTATAATTAATATTTACAATAAGTTTATCTAAAGGGATAATTGCAAAATAATTGTAAGTGGGATTGGATGAAGCCATGATAGTGAACAAACTGAAAATAGGTTTTTTGTTGGTCGAAACAATACAATGAACAATATGCCGATGAACAATACTACGTTGGTGAATAGTAGCACCGATGAGCAGTGGCGTCATGTGGAAGAGTTTCCAGCAATGGGCTTTTCCAAATTTGGTCGTTGGAGTGATCCAAGTAGTGTGCTAGTGTTAGATTTATGAGAAAATTACCAAAATAGGACAAATCAAGGAAAATCAGCCTTTAATAAAGATTTGAACAGAGGGACAACAAAAAAGCGTGGATGGAGATCCGATGATGAGTTTTTGTGTGAAGATTCGGGACTAGATTTCAAGATTTATAGTGGTGTTAGTTATTCAAACAACCACTAAATATGTGTCAAAAAAGAAAGTCAATTGTCAAAAAAACACCATTTACACTAGAGAAATGAAGTAAACTCGCCAAAAATTCTTAAGATGTAGGTCTAATACCATCTGAAATATATGAGAGTAGTGTAAAAATTAAGAGAATGATTTGTATTGATTATGAACAATAGGTATATATATATACACACTAAAGACTAGACAAAAACTCCATGAAACGTGGAGGAATAAAGAGAGGAAAAAGGTATATGTTTCCATGTTTTGCACGCTCCCTCAAGAAAGTAGAACATGTTCAACTCTAATATTAATAATTAGACTTCCAATTCAAAATTGAATCTCTGATGAAAATAATCAAAATTAAATATCCATATCATATTTCCTCAATATTTGGAGAATAGACATGTCGAAGAATCCAAAATTAATCATTCAGTTATTAAACTACCTACCAACTTAATAATCTTACGAAATTCTCATTTCTTCATCAAAATTCAAGGCTTACATAAAGCCTAGCCTCGTATATACACTTATGTCATATTCAAAAGAACCAAAAAAAAGAAAAGAAAAAAGAAAGAGTTCATTATGGTCAAAAGAAAAACAGCTCCCAATAAAACTTCCTAGCCAAATATAAGTTTCAGAACTTAATTTTCAAGGAACCCTAGCCGACAAGGATGGGACTCGAAAAACGTTTCAAGGGATTGCTACACCAAAAAAAAAGAAAGGTTCGAATCCGACCACGATTATCAGAGCTAACTTGACAATGCTTGTACGAAAATTAAAATGGAAAAATTCCTCATTTAACAGCTTTTTTACATCATCACTTTAAATGAGAATATAAGCAGAGGTACAATAGTATCTCAGGCAGCTTTCTTTTCACAGATTCAACAAGATGATTCTAACATTTACATTTCAGCTCCAAACGGGTTCAAAATTTATACACTTCCATCTGTACAAAGAGCTGCATCAATAATACATGCACCAATTCTATCACTTTCAGACATCTTGCATTTTGGGTTTTTTATTTTATATTACATGCTATCAGATTACTATCATACAAATCAAAATGCCACTCCCCCATTTTTCTTTTGGATGGGGGAAGACACCTGAACCACAAAACCTCCGTTTTTTCTGAGCTTATGTGAAGTCATCCTATGCACTGAATATTGTTTATTCACAACTGAGAAATTGGGGCATGTCAAGGCGTAGAATTTACTGAGATCTCTTGTGGCAGTGGCGGGCTTAGCTGATCAACATGTGATGGGATGACAAGACGTTGTAATGGCTTTAATGCTACTGTGAGCTGTGCAAATGATGGCCGCAGATTTGGATCACTGGTAAGAACAGGTGGGTCAAAAGCATTACCCTGATAAGCCAAGGAAACAGAGAAACAAAATGATAAGTTGCATCTAACTATTCATATGAGATCTCTTACGTTTGCCAGCATTCCCATATGATTCTTGCTACTAAAGGATCAACTTCCTTTGGGATGTCAAGGCGGCGATTCTGGAAACCTACTGCACCAACAACCTGCATCGGGTTCATCCCACTCCAAGGCAATTTGAGGGTTGCTAGTTCCCACAAAATGATACCAAAGCTATACACATCACACCTGTGCACAGAATAAACTGTCTTAGAACACGATTAGCATATTCTACCTCCTTACCAATAAATGATTTCAAAATCATGTTCACTGTCTTAAAATAAATCCAACTGACAAAATTTTCTGCAATCCACTCTAGAAATGACAAGCATTTGAGTGTCTCCTTCAGTGGAAAAGATCTAAAAATTAGATGTAGATCAATCTCAACTTTTAATTAGAAATTAAGGTCATACCAATAAGCAATTCAGAAAGAAAGGATGAAGAATGTCCAGATCTATTTAGAATATTAGTCCTGTTTCAGTCTAGACTTGTTTTCTATTTTAAATTCAAGATTTAAGCAATGTTCTTGAAGACATACTAATATCTACCTAAAATGATGGATGAGATGATAAACTGGCTTCTATTGATACATCAGAATTGACAAAACAACATTGCCAATTACCACTTCATCTGAAAGTGCTTAAGCTGATAGAGAGTTGTGTATACCTTGAACACACTTTATAAACTGCAGCTTAACACTTCCTATTATCAGACCACCATGTGTGTGTGATTTCATGCATGCCACAAGATTTGAAAAGAGAATGTCAAATGTTGATATCATGTTAATTTACTACCTCATCTACTAGCCACAATGAAAGATAAATTGATAATTACTAACACTTAAGACAGGCCCAAGCGTGGGAGGTCCAATGTGCATTCACTCCTGACCTTGTTAATCTTAGTTCAAGGGTGGCAGAGGGATGTAAACATAGGACCTCCCCTTCAATATCAATTACTTAACACCCCACCTAGAAAACTGACCAATAGAGAGAAGTGTAATTTATACACTAATAATAATGTAAATAAATAGAATAGAAGAGCAAGAAGCTGAATTTTTAGCTTTTACAGGAAAGAACTCATACTATTACTTCACAATATTAAACTAATACTTCCCACCTGATTTTGTAAGCTTTATTCATTTGCCAATACATATTCACCTGTAAGGGCCATTTACTTCGAGAAAAATTACTCCTTACGTTCGGAATTGAATGTCCACTTTTGACTTTAGACCAAATTATCCTTCACATTAATATAATGGATTGTGGAACCCATAAGTTAGTAGGATGCAAATTCCTTAATAAGTGGTAAGGACCATGAGTTAAATATCTTAAATTAAAGAGATTATTAATTAAAATTTGAATAAAAAATATGTTTATTTAAAGAAAATTAACATTCAATTCCGGATAAACTAAAATAGAAATGTTAACATTCAATTTCAAACCAGATAAACTAAAATAGAAATATGGACATTCAATTTCATACGGAAGGAGTATTTGACTCTTAACTTAGTTTTTTGCAGCATTGCTAATATTATTGATAAAACAGTTCATAATCATGCTAAGAAACAATAGACATTACAGTAATGACCATCTTCCTTTAACTAGCAAAGAAAAAGACTAATAATTATGCCAAACATTTTTAAAAAATAAATTTTCATCAATTAACACCTTAGTGAGAATAGGATAAATATTTTCTTTCATCATTCCCACCTGGGTCAAACCCAGAGTATGAAATACCTAAGCACATCAAATAAATGCTGCTTTCTAATTGCAACTGAGATATAGTTCAAAATGTGAATGTGGGCAGTAAGGCTGTAAAAGGAATAGAAGAAGGGAAACTAAGTACAGGAATACTATAATTATTTAACAGAACATTAAGTTAAAATTATTCATCATATGCTTACAAAATACATAACATTGGAATCTTAACTTACTTTTCATTTGAAGGTTCATTTCGGAGAACTTCTGGCGCCATCCATTCAGGCTGTAGATTAATGCAATTTGATCAGAACAAACAGCATAAGAAAAAGCGACTCACAGATAGACAAAATTGCACAGACAGGACTCTATCAAACGTGCAGTCAATTCATCTCACCGTTCCAGCTGTTGACTTTGATGACAAAAATGTGTTGTGCTTCAAGCGTGATAACCCAAAATCACCCACCTGCACAGTATAAACAGTGAATGTAGAAAATAACAGAACACCTAGAAAGAAAAACAAGAAGTTACACATGCAGCCACACAAAGAACCAAAAAAGTCAAGCTTGCCAATAAATAACCAACCAATCTATTCTTTTATAAAATTCTCTCTGGTGAAAATGAAGTGATGTTCTCAATTTCTTTTCTATGCAATGCCACCTAACTTGGGTAACCAACTTGTGGTCATTACTTTCACTCCCAACAAAGTCATCATTTAAGATTCAAATGATTTGGTTGAACAAGTGATGCAAAGACATCAAAAGCACAATCAAGATAGTGCAGGATAAGGCTACTTTTCAGTCAAGATGATCAAAGTAACCAAATGCAAACTAAAAGACATACCTTTACATTCCAGTTATTATCTACCAACAAATTTGGTGACTTGAGATCACGATGCACAATTGTAGGTATGCTTGTGTGTAAGCAATTCATGCCCTTTGTCTGGTATAAGGCACATTTACAAATTCGCTAGCATCAACATCATAATAATAATAATAATAATAGAAGTAATAATGACGGTGAAAAAATTGGCTACAGAATTATCTTGATACACTATCACGTACCACATCAAGAGCCATTTTAAGTCTTCTCTTTTCATCAATTTGGCAATGGGGACGATGTATAATACGATATAAGCTTCCTCTGGAAAAGCAAACCCACTTTAGAACTCATTTTATAGTACTTAAATAAAAATAAAAAATAAAAACAATATCGATGGAAATGCCCAGGTATAATATGGGTGAAATATCAATGAGAAGAACATAGACAGCAGTTTGAGTAGCCAGTATGTTTCTAAAACTACAGTTCCCAGTTTCTCCTTAGGACGAATAGAACTGAACTGTTGAAACAAAATCCCAGATGCAGTTACAGAACCAGTTAAAATACCTGCACAGTCTGAGTTCCAGCTTTGGCATAATTCTTTGTAACTTTGTAATCATTTAAAAGATGAATTTATTCTAATAATATTTGCAAAATTTTGAAGAGCAAATTGAGATTTCATGAAATTGTTGGGAGGGAAATGGACAGAAATGACAAATAGGATTTTTTTTTTGGAGGGGGGTGGTGGGGGTTGGGGGACAAGGGGGATTGGGGTTCCAATTCTGATTCCAAACTCCTAGAAATTGAACCAGAACTGTGATGATTAGGTTCCCAAACCATGGTGACCCGTAGTAGCCAGTCTTACGAAGTTTAATAGTAAATGAAAGATTTATGGGGCAAAAGTCATTTGAAAGCTTTTGCCTCTCCCCATTATTTTTCTTCTCATTTGATTCCATTGAATCAGTGAAGAAGCTAACCGACAAATATATGAACCTGCTTTTCACTACTTCAGCAATCAACATGACCTCCATCAAATTACTAAAGCATAATCAGAACCTTTGCTGTTGAATAAGTAGCCCCCATCCACAGAAAGTATCTTTTCTGGTAAGTAAGCCATAAAACTATGAAGAGAAAAAAACATGTGGAAAATGAATAGAGCAACACACCGTGGCAGAAACTCTGTTATAATAGAAAGATTTGGAGGCCGAGTTACTGCACCCATAAAAAGCACTATATTTGGATGCCGTAATCTTTGCATAATGCGCACCTGCCATGAAGGATTAGGACTTTCTTGGTAAAACATTTCTCCATAGACTTGTATCATTTTAATTTCCATGTATTGTTTTTGAATATAGACTTTCATAAATCCAAAATTCTGTTACTCACAATGGAAAAGGAAAACATAGTAGAAGCTCGAAATAGGCTACATATAATATAGATAGACTCCCAGTATTACCATCAAGAGCACATTCGATTCCCTAAATAAACAATTTCATTTTATTTACGCTCCGTTCAAGTGTGTCCACTCTCTGTGCCCCACTTCACATGTATTAAACATGTATATCCACAAAAAGTCTAACAAACAGTGCTTCCAGAAGCAGATGCTTGAGAAAATGCCATGGAAATTCATTCTCCCAAACTATCAGAATGAGCATTCTAGAATGCCATATTCAAGAACAAGTTCATTATGCTCATGGAACTTTCTATTATGATTTTTGTGAATATCATACTTTTGATTACATCCACTGCTTATAGGTTCATCCCCAAGTCGATATATTGAAAAGAAAAAGATTAAGATTTAGTCTGATTTGGCAACAATAAGACAAAAAATGGCACAAATATGAAAAGATAAGTTCATACTTCTCTCTTGAACTCTGCCAGAGCAGCACCAGAGAAATCCTGGTCAAGGAACTTTTTCACTGCAACTTCCTGTATTCCAAGCAATCCACACCCAGAGAAATACAGATATAAATATTTACTTGAGTAAGAAAGCCCAATCTTAGAAATAGAAGCAGAGAAAGGGAGGGAGAGGGGAGAAAAAAAGGAGAAAAAAAGAGTTCAAGAAACATAGACAAAAAGTCAATTCAATTAAAAGCATTCCAAGAATCCTAATGATGTTGCTATGCTTTCCATAAAAGACAAAGGATGACTGTATGTGGGTGTTATTTGGGCACTTCAGAAAGGCAAGTTTAGGTGCTTAAATTTGAAGCATCAAGAGCAAGAAAATGTCAGTTCATTAGTTAAAAAGACTAGAAACTAATGGAAAACTCCTCTACACCTCCATTATAATGGAGAGTTATGTTTAGCATAGTCTTTACACCTTAGCATCCCTTCTGCTCCTTCCAAGATACAGGGAAAAAGAAAAAATACTAAGGTACTTTATTTTGGGGAACACTTTAAGAATATCAAAAGGAAAGTCCCAAACATCCCAAAATTAAGAATTCCAGTCCTCCCAAAATAAAAAGTTCTAGAAAGAGAATCATATACATCATAATCAAGTATGAAATAATCCTAAATGGTATGGTTTCATGTGTGAAGAAACAACTTACAGTTCCATTCCAATCAGCATGGTAGACTTCTCCATAGGAACCTGCATGACGGGGATTGAAAAGAGTGCTGAGATAAGCCTTCTAACAAAGTAGTACAGAAGTTTTCATAAGGGGAATGGAGGAGGCTATCATGATACCCAAAAAAAAAAATTCTTTGTAAAGAGATCTAATTTGGAACCCTTACACATCCAAGGTTCAATATTGAAATAATTAAGAATCTTATTGAAGACTAAAAGAAAAACAATAAAACTGATAAGATTTGTCACTATCTTTTCATGGATAGGTAGAGCAAGGTAGTTGGAGAAAACAATTGGCAGATAACAAAATGAAATAAAGAAGGAAAGCAGATAGGAAAATGCTTAGTTTGCGAAGTGTGAACCACTGTAGAGCCAAGGCCCAAGAATATACATAGAAAAAAAGAGAAAACTTGAGAAACATAAATATAAAACTGGCAGATCCAAGTATTACCTAATCCAATCCGTTCTCCAATGACAAGATCTTCCCATGGAATTTCACAATCACTGACATCATCAATCACATGATCAACACGAGGCTCAAAAGAAGAGCTTGGAGTTTCTTGATCCTTCAGTTTCAAATTGGTCCTTACAAATCCATATTGCATACTGTTTCTAATGTCATGCATGCTACTGATATTCTTCTCAGAGTCTCTTGTTAAATTTGATTCATTATTTTGTTGGATCTCCCAACCCCAACTATCTGTTTCCCTCTGATGGATACTACGATTATGTTCTAGAGACAACCTGTTGAATTCACCCTCAGCTGAGCCAGTCAAAGAGTTGTTACCAGTAGAAGCATTTCCACTACACCCTCCATAGGCATCATCAGATTTATTTGGTAGCTTGAAGACCTCAGAGGATGCTTTTCCAGGAGCTGCAGAGCTAGTGGAAGGTATTGAAGGCACATTACAGTCAGCAGCTGGATGGTTACTCTTTGGGAAAAGGCTTTCAACAAAATCAAACTCCTTTTTCTTGGGAACTTCATTGTATGCATGGGCATTTTTCCACAACAAAGGTACAGGTCGACCAGTAACTAATTTATTTTTGGCCTGGTGTGGTTCATCAGCCTTTTTCCCAGCATGGTTGCCCTGCAACGAAGCTCTACCAGAGCCTTTGATCTGGAAAGGATTAAGATCCGCAAAAAGATATTTTGGGTCTTCAGAGTTGTTTGAATTGTAAGGAACCAGATTTACATTCACCCTTGCACCATCGCCAGCTACATTGGGCCCACGGCCCCCTTTATATAAAGAACTGCCAATTGCCAAGGATGGGGTATGATATATCTGGTTGGCAGGGGTAACTCTTTTACTAAATACAGAAGAGCTAACACCAACACTGTCACTGGCACCTGAAATAGATGGCAAGGATTGTACCTTTTCAGACTCTTTACTTGAAAAGGTTCCTTCCCCTAAACTTTGTCCAGATAATGAGGATGGTTTTGAGTAAGTGACACTGGAATCATTAATTGCCTGAATATGGGGAAGTTTACTTATTTTTGGCTGATACGTCTTAAAAGATGCGTCTTTTGCACTCTGACTATCTGTAGGTATAAGCGTTCCAGGTTCTCCCATGAGATCAACTAAGAACTCGCTGGAGACAAAGAATTGATTTAGAAGCTGAAATGTGGAGATACGTATAACAGACATCAATCAAGTAGAAATATAAATTAAATACTTTACTAATAAGAGCATCAATGTATATGTTCCCAAAAAGCATGACCATAACAATTCCAAAGACAGCTGGAAAAGAAATCAAGTTCAAACACATCCAGGAAGAGAGCATATCCTTCAAAGTGCCAGCAACAAAAGTGCCTCATGTTTTAACAGTTCTTGATACTAGTTTGTGCAATTATCTTCAAGTGTTTCTACCATAGAATTCCACATTTAACCCTCAAGAAATGATTATTCAACTCTTTATCATTTTTCTTCTCTTTTTTTTTTTGGTTTGGGGGGTGGTCTTTTTTTTGTGTTGTGCTTTTGCCTATTGGTGTTAAAAATAAACAATGCTGCTTTAATAAATCATGAGACCAGTCTCAAAAGTAGATTGCAGCTGTCTGGCAATTTTATATAACCACAGATTGCAAAACATCGTTATACGACTTAAGAAGCAAAAGTCAGCTGTCATATAACTGTTCCTGGAAATTCCATTCAAAAGAGTCCAATTAACATGTATAAGTCCAATTTTGGCTATAACTATTCATATGTAGTTCATCTTGCTAAAAGAGAAGTATAAAATTTAAAAAGCATATTGAACAGGTTTGTTTGTAAGTAATTTTCTCAGAAAAACATGGACATTAAGCCTGGACAATTTCAACATGTACTACACTGGAGGCGTCAAGTCCAACTGATAAAATCTATAAATTCCATATACCATCTTCCCTAAAAACATAAGCTACTAGAAAAGATTACAACTTATACATTTCAAACCAATATCCTCCCAAGGCATATGTGACAGACACTTTTACTCATTAACAAGATCTGAACATAAGGCCACTCTCTCAGTTAACATGTTCAATTTCCACATCTAAAAACAAAGAGCTAAACACATTTGGCACTTAACAATATGAACTCTTAAACCAACCTTCTTCGCAGTTAAATTTAAGGAACATAAGGGACATGCACAGACAGTTAAGTGAATTTTAACTCATCAATCCAGGTTAATGAACCTAGAGGGCATTGACTATTCTGACAGCAATAGCGGCTGTGTTATAATACATAGCCATTTTATCGTGACCAAATTTTTATGTCGTAATGACTACTTATAATTAAGATTCTCTAGTTTAATATGATACAGAATTTCTGTGACACAAAATATTCATGTCATCAGCAATAAACAATCTGTTCCACAAAAAGCAAAAACTATACATATACCAAAAACTCAGCAGGACATAGAAATTCAGATCCTCCATAAACTACCACCACTTAAATCCCATCTCCGACTTTAGGTGACCTCACAGTAACAGGGTGATTTAAGGGATACAAGGAAGGTTTAAGTTCACTGCATTCCCCCCCCCCCCCTTTTTCTCTTTCGTCCCCTCTTTTTGGGTATCAGTCATCACATAAAGCCTAATGAGGGGGTGACCTACATGTTACTATCTCTGTTTCATTATGGAAGCCATTTTAGACTTTTGCACACAAAAAACTAAGAAAACAAGGCAGTCTTTTAGTCAAACTAAACTACCTAAAGTGACATTTTGCCTAGTAAATTGGGGACTAACCAATATATCATGTTTAGGATGAGAAGAAAGGATAATATCAGAAAAAAAAGTCAATAAATACTTATCAAATTCTGTAAACGATTTATATTTGAGAAATCTTTTTCACCCTAAAATTTTTATATATGTTGAAATGGAGGTACTATATGCTTTAAAATGAAAAGTCAATAAACATTTGTCAGCAATCAGCAATAGAATCAAAGGAGATAATAAATGACAATGCTCATAAAGACCACAAATCTCAATCCCTGATTTAGAAATTATGAGTCTTCATATAGAAGAGCTTGGAGAATATATTCTACGGCCCATAGTAAGTGTTCCACAAGATTATTAAGCCAGTGCCTATACTATTTCTGAATCAGAATTCTTATAATTGCCATAAACTTGAGATTTTTTTGGAAGACCACGAGAACAGAGATTAACAGATTCTTAGTCATGATCCTGAGAATCAACTGGTTTTGGACAAATATAGTTTTGAATACTTTATCTCTCAGGTGACAGCTTAAAATATTTGCATATCATTGTGTATTTATTTTCATGCAACTTTAAGAACTCTGTCAGAGACACCCTACAGCTCAAAAGGCCCTCCTAGCCCATTAAAGAAACTACTTTAGTTCATCTGCTTCAATTTCTCTTCCCTTAATCACCAAGATGTTTCTAAATTACAACCGCAACCACTAAAGAAAAAGCCAATTTTAAAAATGATAAATTCTTTATGATCACCCGCAAGTGAGAAACTGATTTCACACAAAGACAACCTCTCAGCATTTTTCTCGTTGCTCTCTTATATCTTTACTTGGTTGTGGCTTGTGAACCTTATTGAGATGTTTATCTTTAACATAACATATTCGGGATTGCACTTTGCAACATTCACCCCAAGAAATCAAAATCTACCTACCAATGTCAAAATGTATACAAGCAGTCTCCCTAATAGTTTAAACTTTGGAATAACTCAAGTTTTTAGATGAGTTATAATCTAACTGTGGCTATTTTCCAAATCAGTGGAAAATGCCAAACATGTGCAACTAGGTTAAATCAAAAGAAAATATCACCATAAATTACCAGAAAGTTCTCAATACAATTATTATGACTCAAGTAGGATACACCAGGAGCAACGATGAAGACCAAAATATGAGATAAATGTGGCAAAGTCAAGCAGCCACAATGGAGTTCCAATTAACTTGGTCATAACAAAGAGAACCCTTTTTGTACCCATACCTCTCTGGAGACAATTGGCAAGTTGTCTTGCATGCACGCAATGGGAGGGCACAAAACCCACCGAGCCAAGGTCACAAGCTTAACTTGGGAAAAATTATTCCACAGGAAGGGAGAAAAGTTCACCACATCCCTCAACTGCTTTTTGTTTAGCATTAAAAGAGAAGAATCGAAGGAAGAGACCAGAGACAGGAAGTAGAAATTGAAATGCAATATATCACACAAAACTGTTCACATCATAAATTACCAATTATTCTTTTACTTATTTTATTTTTAAATTCGAAATATGGCTAAATTAATAACTCTCTCTAATGGCTCCAATTTAGATGGTTCTGTAGGAAAGTGCTCCAACAGCCCAATTTGCTTCCCTCCCAATGTCCCTCACCTCGTCACTAAACAAAGGAACTTGTCCATATCCCCCTATTATTTCACCTCCAATTTTCCATCCACATTTACCTAAGCAAACTGATTGTGCTTAGTAATGGAAAAAAAGATAAGGGATATTGAGGAAGAGAAAAAGCAATACATGCCTTTCATTAGGTAACTTTATAACATTCACGGCATCCTCCTCATTGCCAACATAATGCCTTCCTCTCAGTACTCGACAAGGTATTCCAACTGTATCAGCTAATACCTGCATTAAACAGAGAATTTATGTGCACAGGAGAAAAGCAGAAGCCATTTTCATGAAATAATGAAGACTTTTCAGCATTAATACTGATCTTGTGAACATAAATGGAAAAGAGAAATCATGCAACATAATATTCATGAAAAGAGCCTTTTTTTTTTTTTTTCCACAGAAGCTATTTGCAGAAATAGATGATTCATTTGGCAAAAGCCTTAAAGAAGATTCAAGTTTAGGGTCTTGAATAAAACTTTAAGGTCTTGCTATCCTCACAAACACAGGGTTGTTACAGGTGAGTAGGCTCTCGGAGATTGGGTGGGTAAGCAGAAATGAAAGAAGTACGAAGGATCATGAAGAACACTAAAATAGAAACAGAGTAAGTTAATATGATCTACCAATTCAGTTCAGAAATGTTCAGAGAGGATTGCTTTTATTTATGCGGGTAATTCTCAGAAATAGTCCTCAAACTTTTTTCTAAGTCTCATTTTCATCCTCAAACTCTACGGGACTTACTCTCATTCTCAAAAAATTTCCTGAGTGAGCATAGACTATATAACTAATTTGATATTTTGTATAAAAAAAATTGATATTTAGAAAAAGTTCAAGGATGGAAACAAAACAAACAAAAGTTTGAGGATGAAAATGATACTTTGAAAAATGTTAGCAGATAAGATAAATCAAATACTTGTGTGAAGATGAAAATGATACTAAAAAATAGGTTTGAGGACTAAAATGCTACTTACCCTATTTATGCAATGGACTAAGAGAATCACTCACTATTCTACCACAGAAATTCTTTCTGGTGATTTACCAAAGGATTTCCACACCCAATAAATTGGCAGAATAACGTAAAGACCTCGGAGGCAATAAGGAAGCTTCATAAGATAATTATCAACAAACTGATGCAATAGCTGTGCATTAAATGTTAAAATCAGGTCATGTAAATAGTGCTCCAAATAAGAATATATTATTATCAAAGAATTCTATGGCTAAACATGATAATTTAGTAGTTCTAACCTTAAACAGCAATGCCCGGTGTCGAGTAAGCCCAATTTGTAGTGCACCAATGGGTAGCACAGCGGTGTGACGAGATGTTCTCAACTCGCTGCTTCTTTCTGTCCATCTTGCCTTCAGAACACTTGCATCCCTCACTGGACCACCCATTTGTTTAGTAACGAGCTCAGCAAGTCTCTGAACTAGAGGACTAATTTTGGTAGGAGGCAAATCTATTGCAATACATTGTGCTATATCCATCAACTCTAACAGACCAGGGTCAATTTTGCAGTTGACCACTACTACTTCAAAATCAGAACCCTCGCTGTTTGTCTCAAGATCAGTAAGAGATGGCATCTCCTTACTTTCTGCATTTTTGCAATATACATCATAGAATCCATCCTTTATTTTCTCTGTGTAGTCAAGCACACCATAATCCTGTAGTGAGGGGGAAGGTCTCAGTCAAATTTCCTTTTCTTCCTCATTTATGCATGCCCAGTCAAGCAATGACATTCTATTTGCAATAGAGTATCAACTATCTTTAAGAGGCATAGCAGACCACTTAATGTACTGAAAACACATCTTAGATTTCAATAATTCCTGAAGCACATACACAAAGCATTCTAGGGGAAAGAACAATAAAGGAGAAACCTAATGAAGGGAGAATAATATTCTCTGGTTACAACAGCAGCATATGATTCTTTATTAATTCATCAAAAGAACAGGATATTAATAAAGCTATTGAATGCAAATACTTATTTATATATTGTGTGTGTTTATGTGCATAAAGCTATTAAATCCAAATGCTTGTTTCTTAGTACATATATATATCACCTTAATACATAATGCTTCTCAACAATTTTCTAAATTTGTCAATATAGCTTGTCCAAAAGATTCTTTGTATTGCAACTTTAGAACTACAGCTAAACAAACTCTCCAGTTTCTGGCTCTAACTCCAAAGCCCTAAATTTCAATTTGGATTGGAATTTGAAAAGTGCTTTTTGTTTTGTTTTTGAAATGAGATTAGTTTTGTGTTTGGATAAGAATTTTTTTATTGAAAATTGAAAGTTTGATACGATAGCTTTGGAATCCCACATAATTGATGATAGTATAAAATATATAAAATTTAATTAGTAAATTGTTTGAAATTGTGTTTTTAATTAAAAAATAATGAAAAAGGTATTATTTATATGAATATGTGTGACACATATGTGGGGTTTGGAGAAAATTTATATTTTGAATGGGCTAGAAATTTTGATGGTAAAAAAGTTATTTTGAGAGATGTTTTTATGGGGAATGATGAATTTGTGTTTAAATCTTAAACCAAATATAGCTAGTTACACTCAGCTCAATTAAACAGCATGCTGGATCATGTTTAAGTGCCCCTGAAATTACACCTACCCATCTCCAATTCACAAGGAATGAATTATCCCAAATTATAAATAAAACAAAAAGGGAAAGATCGTGTATTCCATCAAGATGATTATGCTCATAAATATTTCATGCAAAGTCTAATTATGCAAAAAGAGGAGCTCCAGCACAAAAAATGACTTTAGACAGTATTCAAGTCTTCAGAACACAAAAAGTTCAGATGGTATTGGAGCTGAGAGCTAGCAATCAGAAAGTTGTCTGTCGCTATATAAGTTGCATTGCTTTACATTTTATCCCTCATTCATTTTCTTATTTACATTTTAAACTCAAAAGTAAGGCTATTTTTGTCTGTATTACACTTCACGTATCCCAACCTCTGTATTTGGGAGAAGAGGGGAGGGGATGAAATGCCTGACATGGAGGGGGAGTAGTAGTGCTGCTTAATGCCCTTCTCCTTGACACCTACAGTCCTAACCAAACATAAAAATGTCAGTTATTTCCACAATTACTTCCCATTATTTTGTCATTTCTGTCTATCCTCCAATTAGACCAAGTGTAAGAAAATCACCTCTCTATCAATTTCTCTAAGGAAATTCTTGCAAAACCAATAATCACAAATAGAACACTTTTACCGAGCTTAAATACATAACATTGAGACAGAGCCAATGGAACATTCCTATTCTCCAACATTTGAGTATATATTGATCCTCTAAAGTATTAGACATGTCGACTCTGGTGACATTTAACTTTGGCAATTGTAGGAAACTGGAGTAAGCTAAAACAAGAAATAGGACTATGAGCAGAAAATATTGAGACTGCGACATTGCAATACGAATTGTCACCAAGATTAAAAAATATTGTTTACCAAACATTAAACCCTTTCTAGTACGGTATCATATCATTTTTCCATATTTTCTTCTAATATTTCTTTTTCCATAAAATTTCTTTGTAATCAAACCTCAAAGCATATCAACTACCTACTTCTACAAATCACAGTTACATCATTGAGCTCCCTAGACTCAAGGATAGTAGATTCTCATTGATGGAGTACATAATAACTTCATCAACTTACTATAATTATATAAGCTGCCTAATCATTTGGTTATTTGGTTTGGACTATGTCATGCTACTTTGTTGGTACTGGCACTTTGTTTGTCACAATTGATCCAACTTAAAGTGAAAAAATGAAACAACTGTCTAATCCCAATCTATTATTTCCTAATTGGATTACATTTCACAAAAATTCAAAATGTAGATTCAGATTGCTTTCCTAGTAAAGCTTACAGTAATAAAAAGATATGGAAAAATTGCAAATTCTAGATGGATCATATATGTCCTAATGATGCCTAATAATTTGTTCGGCATGAAAATGAAATGATTCTGGAAATAGAAATAGTTAAATGAAGAGATATTTTCTTTCAATTACAGCAGTGGGTAAGTAGTTGAAGAAAGCTCCTAACTAATTCTCCACCTACAAAACAGAAGAAAAGACATTAATAGAAACCAACAGCTCAGGAATAAGGTATTTCACACACATGCCTGGTTCATTCTTTACCACAATCTCTGCATTACACAATCAAGCACATCTCCAAATTACTTTAGCACCAACCAAATTAACATTTTAAAGAATAAGATAGAAAACCGCTCATTAAACTACATCCTACACTTGCAGAAAAGTGCAAGGGTTTTCACTTCAATTGACACTATTTAAATTGCCAAATCCTAACCTACTTCTGTATGGACCACAAAAGCACTCAAAACACCCCAATTGCCAACAATGTTCTCTATTTTTTTTTATCTTTCCCCGCCCCCTTTTTCTGGATTAAGCCCTTGTACCATTTAAAATTTCCACAGTATACCTTGCAGGTTCTTTAATTGATAAGAGTAATCTAAAATTGTATAGAACAATCAACACTTTCAAAGCCTAATCAGCAGTGGCTATGAGTCTTCGTAATTCTGATGACAACTTAATGTGAATTCCTCTGCTTCTTTTTGTGGTTAATGATAGCTTGTTTGACTTTCAGCAACTCTAAGTCATTCAACTCACGTTTCCCAAACAATATCCTCAAGATTACTATGATTCTCCTATTATGAACCACATTAACAATCAGGCATATCAAAATCTTTAAAACTCGCTCAATTAAATTTCGAAATCCAACGACCAATAGCACGCTCACCCAATACTGCCTCGACTGAGAGTCGGCATCAACATCATCCATTTGGGCAGCAGAAAGAATCTGATGGCCATTGTTATTCACATCAATCATACTCGAATCCTGCCCAGAGGAGTGCGACGCACTCAACGCTAGGGCTAACTGCACCATATACTCCTCTTCCGATAAAATATAATCTGGCTGCTGTTGCTGCTGTCGAGTAGGCGCCGGAGAAGACGCCGGAGCAACCGTCGGCGATGGAGCCGAAGTAGTAGAAGGACTCACTGGAGAGCTGCTGGAATTCTGAACCAAAGCTGCAGTCCGTTGATCGGAAACAGCGCATGACGATGACGATGACGATGTCAATGTCGAAGTCGATGACGACGATGAAGAAGTTGTTGAGGGTTGTTGCGGAGTCTCGTTGGATCGATTAGGGTGGTGATGAATCTTCTTGAAAATGTGCTTCATCCTTTTCCCCCTCTCTCCGCCTTCCAACTTTCTCTCTCTTCCAATATTTATATTATATATAGAGGGAAATCATACTGCAGTATCAAATTAGTAGCAGTTCGGGGGGTTTGATTATGATATTTCAGATGAATTTGGGTTTGTAGCAGCTAGAAATGCTAAAATCTTCCTTGATTTTTTGTCTCTGGCTCAAAGATGCAGTCATCTATGGGTTTTGGAAGTCAAGGGGGGTGAGAAGGGGAAAAGCTAGAGAGAGAAAGTAAGGAGGGAAAACTTAACAGAGGGGGCAATGACGGTTCATAAACAGCCCGGAAGTTTTGTGGAAATTGCCTGACTAGTTTTTCTTTTCCTTTTTTCTTCCTTTTCCTGTTTGCCTGTAATTTTAATTTGCCTATCATTTTAATTTACGCTCATATATAATATAAGGCTTTGATTTTAAATAAGTTATATATCATCTATTCACAACATAAATTAATTTGAACCACTTTAAATAAATTAATTTAAACCACTTTAGATCAATCGAAATATATTCATTTGCGCATCTATAATACTATAATTTCAATCAATCATATAAATTATGGTATCAATCTAATAAAAATTTTAAATATTTAAATTTTGAAATCACGATACATGATTTTCAAAATTCACATATTAAAACTATTTTTAAAAAATATTTTTAGGTATATAGAACAACATTTAAAAATCACTACTCAATTAGATGTAAAAGTAAGTTATTCAAAAGATATTAAACTCTAAAACTATATATTTAATTCCTATTTAATATAACAAACACTTATCTTCAAATTTTGATATTATTGACTTATATACTTACTTAAAGACTTGAAATCTTAAACTCTATCATTTGTACAATTAAATCATTAGTGATCATCAATATTTGTTATTAATGAAAATTAATACATTTAAAACTTTAGAGCTTTCAATACCTATAGTTGTTTTGTTTATTTTGTCGCAAACCAAATCTTTTTCTCCAAAGATAAGGTCATTTAGCGAGCTCGAAATTAAACTTTATTACACGATAATTATCTTATAATCGGGAGATTGAAAAATTAATAGAACTTTTCATTCAATTATTGAAAAATTATATTGTAAGATTGAGTCAAATACAATATAAGTTGTACAAGTTTTCATTATATTTAATTATCTTCTTGTTTTTTATGCAAAGCTTTTGATTTTTTCATTTTTAAGTTACTATTTTATTATAAAAATAAGTGTCATTTTAGACATTTGCATACTTATTAACATTTACAATCCAATGTCCACATGCCTTAACTTAGATGCTTTAATATCAAATGGGCAATCAATCTTATTCGTTCAAATCCCTTTTTTACTTTTACTATTCGGAGTAATATGTGATAAACTATTATTATAACGTATTTAACACTCACAACTCAGGTAGACTTTTTTATCTATCTTGAATCTCTATATTATAAGATAATAACACTTTAATAAAACTTGATTTCGAGTCTACTAGGTGACTTTATCTTTAGAGGAAATGATTTGCTTTGTGACAAAATCAGTAGGAACATCTATAGACACATTTGGAAATTCCTTTAAAACAATTGACTCATAAAATATAACAAATATAAATGAATTGAATAAATAATCAACATAAACAATTACAAAAACATGCAAAAGTGAGAAAAAAACTTGACTGGACCCTAACTCAACCTATCTGCACAAATTAAGGGCAAACTCAAGTGAGGGCCAAACCAATTCGCCCTCATTTTTGTGTGGACAAATGTAATCCGTCATCCAATTTGTAAGTATAACTTTAAACTTCTGTAAATCTTTTAAAAATGTGTAAATTCAAGAGAAAAGGCATAAAATATACTTGAATATCATAATAACAATCCCACCCCTTCAAAAATCACTTTCTAGATTTTTTATTTATCTTCAAAGTATTGAAAGAGTTTTTTAGAGTGAAAAACTAGTGAGAGAAAGATAAAAAAAAAGGTAAAATTGGTAAGGGGGCGAGCATTTATTAATTCGAGTGTGTATTTTGCTATGGACTGGATAGGAATAAATATTATCTCTAATTAATCACTTGTCCATTAGGAAGAAGAATCATGTCGCCCCATGACTCGTGGGGTGGGCATATTCTGCATTTCCCATACCGGATTATCATCCGTAACCCAATGGTGTCCACAACTTAGAACTTCACGTGAAAACAATCTTTTTTCTTTTTATTCATTTATTTTTTGCATTTTGAAATGCTTCATTCTGTGCACCACCACATACCTAGATTTCAGCTTGAATTGGAACAATGTCATACAAAACAGAGTGCAGTGCAATCCCTTTTGAGGATTAATTAGTCACCGGGATCGTACCGGCAACGGCCACCGGGAAGAGGGAGCCTAGAGGGTCCAAAATTAGTCCTGTAAAATATAACTACTTTGTTGTTGTGAGGAAGTTGCATGTGCATGGCAGATATTCCAATACTCTCATGCAAGAGTTACCAGCATTCACCATAAATTAAGAGCTGGAATTAGGGAGATTGATAGAGGAAAATGCAAGTAAAGAGGAAAGAGGAAAAGGGTTTCCATTTTGTTAATTTGGTCCAAAGGAAAGAGGAGGATTTGGGTACAATATGGTTGTTGATGATGATGGTGGTTGATCACTTAGAAGGTTTAAGGTAGATGAAAATATAGGAGTACTTTTTTTTTTTTTTTGGGTGCAATTTGCATGATATCTCTTGATTAGAAGACTAATGAAAGAAAGAAGTTGGCATCAATTATGCACCCAAAAGCTGAAAATGGAAGGAAATGAACAGCTCTTCTGTTGAAGCATTCAATTCGAACTTTGTGATTAGGAAGAAAGTCAAGTCACCCTAAAAGTCGCAATCGTTACCTTTCTTTTTCTTTTTCTGGAGATAGAGTTGAGGGTTGGTGTTGGCTGCGGAGTGGACTGTAAGAAAATTCCCTTCTGTTGTGTGATTGGAAAGTAAAATGAGACAATGAAAGAAAAAAATGTAGATAAACCTTAGAGGAAAAAGAAAAATTGAACGCATCCCCAGATTTCTTGGAAAAAGAGGAAAGTTCTTTTTCTTTTTTTCCATACAATTTGATAAATTTAAATTTATTATGTCTTCCACGGCATGTACTCTCATTTAATTCTTAATGGAATTTATCTTTCATCTAAAAAAAAAAAAAAGTACTAGCTATGTCACTCTTGAAACAAAGGAAGCACTACAGTCTTATCATATACAGTTGCACAAAAAAATGTAGTTAATTTCTTGACAAGTTTTGTAATGTATTCCATTATCCAAAATTGAAGGTTCTTTTTGAAGGGGTGGGATTGTTATTTTTTCTTTTTTTTTAAGAATGAAAGGTTAGGTGAGATGTTAAAAAATGAATGTATAAATAATTTTTTAATATATATTATTTTAAATTTTACTACAATTATAGTCTCCTTACAAATTTCATTTTTCTTGATGTGAGGATTGTCTTGAATTATATATGAATTAGGTAGAAAAAAACATATTTTATATAAAATTGCTTCAATAATCTCTAACTTGAAAATTGAAATGGAGTTAAACTTAATTTTCAACAAATCTCTTCTTAAAATAATAAAAAATATCTCCCAGGAAAATTCTGTTATCATTTCCATGTATCTCATTTCTTCTAATTCTCTACCAAAAAAAAAAAAAAAAAAAAGAGAGGCTGAAGAGACACTTGCAAATTGTGTCAACCATCTACCGAAGCAGTTAGTCACCAAACACGTGTAAGCACATGAGAAGTTTATGGATACTTGTTTCAATAGAACCGATAGAAACGCCTTTCAAAACCGCTCGTTACTAATTGCTATAACAATAACTAACTATATATCAATTCTCATGCAAAACTGATCCTGTTCTTTTCACCAATTCTCAATCCAGAAAAAAAAAATGGATCAAGGACAGCTACAGAGGCCTGATTCTGACAAGAATGATAAAGCTGCAAGTGAAGAAGGTTTGGTCATCTCTGAGACTGATCTTCCTGGCAAAAGGATGACAACTGAATTAATTGGTGGACAGGTGAGCTTTTTCTTCCATACGATGTTGAGGAATTAAGAAACATGTATGGAAGGTCTTGCCAAAAAATAATTTCTGGTCCATATTTGGATTGAATTTTAAAAAGTAAATATTTTTTTATTTAAAAAGTTAGGATTGAATTTAAAAATTGTTTTTTTAAAGGGATATATAATTACTTTTTCAATATGAAAATGAGAAAATGGCTAAAACGTTTTTAGCCCTACAAAAAATCACCACATTAAATCCAGTTTGATCCTAATCTTATTTTTTGGTCTTTGGTTTTTCATAGATTAGAGTACGTACATACTTAGCCTTCTTTAAAAGACTGGTTTGGTTTCTTGAAATGCAAATCTGTCAATGAGACTTGGTAAAAGGACTATCTAAAGGCCTAAACTAAAAGGTAGCATAACAATTGGATTCAAACTACTACAAGTGTAGAAATGTTTGCAACAAATTCACATCTCAAAATTCAAACTACATACCTAATTCTTGATTCAATATTGTTAGTTTCTTAATAAGTATTACTTTTAATTTGAGTTTATTGTATGGCGTTATGCAAGATTGTTGGGCAAGACACTCAAAGAGTTCCACTTGCACCACAAAATACATACACCGAACTAAAAGGTAACATAACCATTGGAGAAGCTCTTGAAGCCACAGTTCTGACAGCAGGAAACCGCCCTGTAGACTACAGCGATGCAGCTGCAATACAAGCAGCAGAAGTCAGAGCAACCGGCCGGACCAACATAATCCCCGGCGGTGTCGCCGCCGCTGCGCAATCTGCTGCAACCCGTAACGCTCGTGCCACACGTGACGAGGACAAAACCAAATTGGGGGAAGTCCTTGCGGTACATTAATAATTATGTCTTTTCAATCTTCTCATCGATTATTATTTGAATTTTTTTGGATCAATTGTTTCAAAAGTAATTTGACAAAATGGATGCGGAAATTGGATATGAAATGAACTATGGACAGGAGGCGAGTTCAAAACTACCTGCTGACAAGCCAGTGACACGCCGGGACGCGGAAGGGGTTATCGGAGCGGAGCTGAGGAATGATCCAAACCTGTGCACACGTCCAGGTGGAGTGGCGGCTTCTGTGGCTGCAGCTGCAAGGCTTAACCAGTGTAGCCAGATGCAGACTAAGAACAACAATTAGCAAAGCCTCTTATGAAGGTGTAGATGAATTGCATCTGTGTCTACACACAAGATGAATTAACATGTATGAAGCTTTTTTCTCTTTTTTTCTATTTTTGACTCTTTTGTTTATTCTATGTAATTGTACTTTGATCAATTGAGAGAATGATTCTCTCTATATCCCCTTCAACTTGGGGTTTTGGAAAACTCTGATAAAGGAATGCCATTGATATTATAGCTCTCTCTCTCTCTCTCTCTCTCTATATATATATATATATATATATATATATTCAATTTACTTTTATTTTAATGAAATTTTCGACTATGAGTAAATTATATTTTTCTTTTAGTATTAGCGTAATTAGTAATTAAAAGATTTACATATGATACAAGTATTTAATATATTTGTTCTGAAACAAAAAATAATAATTCTTCAATTTAAACATTCTAAAATGTAAACCAAAATAATCATATGATAGTTGATCGAAATCAATCAATAGGAACTAAAATATTTCTATATCGCAGTGCAAATCAATTGATAATATTACCATATAATCTCTGTTTCACAAAGCCACAACAGATGAGAGAACACAATGAAGATCAACCAGTGAAGAAAGAAACAGTTCTGGAAAAATTCCAGAAGGCACGATTCCAATTCTTGTTCTTCACCTATTCCTAATATACATATACAACATCTATCTATCTATTCTATAAATAATACAACATCAGATTTTGAGGAAAGAAAACAAAAATTTCCTCGCACGAATAAACACAAAGAATTGGACTCAACTATTCAATTCTGTATATCAACTCAACTGGCTAGGCTAAGCTTCTGTAGTCCCAGATCAGCAGCAATGAGTCTAAGCAGTACTTGCACCAATTCTCTAACTCGTAGTTCCCTGAAATAAAAATGATTGTGAGGATCCAGGAGTTGCTTAGAATAGGTTCATCTTTCTAAATGTAGGCAATTGATTTTGCAACAATTGTATAAATGAAGCTTCTGGGATTCTCTTTCTAACATGTGAAATAAACTAAGGCAATTTCTGAAGAAAGACATGATCACCCAGTATATGGGCTGTACTTGAGGTGCTCTAGCATGCGGGACAGTTGTTGAAGAACATGTACAAAAGGGTATTGCAATTCATGAAGAGTCAGACGACTCTAGCAGTAAGATATTCTCTTAAATAACAAGAATGCAACTAGCAGAATGCTTTTCAGGAGTACGTGTTTTGCAATTTACATGCAGATCAGGCATCGAAATGTGTCTGTCTTGGATTATTAAAGCAAACATTACTCAATACAAACTAATCACACAGTACTTTATTGTTTCGCTGCAGCTTTTCATATTAGATTAGATTCTAAATAACAAGAGCATTAAGGAGGTTGGATATTAAGGGTTGTGCAGGTTAACCTTCACATGTTTGTTTATCTACTTATTTCACCACATAAAAAACAGCACGCATCAAATATTCGAAAAGGTATGCCCCTATTCGTCCCGGAAAGGACCAGAAAAGAAAAGGGAGGAGGTCCCATACCTTGATGCAACGAGTTCACAAAAAGATGGGAAAAGAACAAGCAAGTGTGAACGTCTTCCATAATTTTCTTCAGAGAGGCCCTCCTTTAGAGAATGATGTAAAGGAAGAATAGATGCAGTGTCTGAATGAATAACTAGACGTGCTAGCTCTTGGAGTACATAGATGGTTTCTTCAAGCCTCGGGGAGGGCAGTGGACGGTCACCTGCAGGATGAATTTCACCACTCAAGAGGACAATAATAAATAAAAAGACAGGCTTGTACTGCCAGAAATAAAAGTGAATTACACACCTAAATCATTTTCATCTGCCAAAAACTTCTTCAATATGAACTCACACCTTGACATTAGAACCATTATTGAGACCTTGCTTACTTCAGTTCTTGATAAGTTCCAATCTGTGCTTTCACAGCTGTAAATGTGAATATGTCTAGTGGTCAAAAACCTGAAATAGTAACGTATGGGAACAGGCTCATGCATTTCATGTATTCAGGAGTACCTGCTTAAAGAAAACAACAACTGCAAGCAAGTCAACGAGAAACGGCTGCAATATGAAGGCATAAGCTCAACAGTTTCAAGGGGCAAAGAACATGTCCTTGATGCACAACGATCCAGGGTAGTAACTAACCGTTGTAGAATCTGTAAAACATCATTATGAGTAGCTAATCCTGTTTCATCTCAGAGATCTTAGATTTCAGTTGCAGAACTGCAGTAAAAATCCATATTCTTGGTCTGAAAGATGTCCAAGATATTTAGGTATTAAGTCTATAGCTTCCAAGATTATTCAAACATATATTTAACGTAAATAACCAGGCCAAAAAGAGTCTCAACGTTTTCAAATTAAGTCATGGAAACGACACATTACAACAAACAGGTACTAATTGGTAATTCACATAAGTTGATTGAACTTTTTATTTGGATTTTGGGTTAGCTCACATCAGGGGATACCTGGAATTACTTTTAAAATAAATAATGTATCAAAAATATCCATCAACACTAATTCTTCATAAGCAATATTTTATTTGATCAACAGCATAATCTATAGACACGTAGTAAACCAAGGCAATGAAGTATGAATCTGATTTAAATCGGTGCAAAGATTTTTCACATAAAATCATGTAATTTTATTATCTCATAAAGATATATTTTGAAACCTCATAATATATTAGTAAATATCTCCATATGCTTATATAAGGAGCTTTCACTAATTCTTTAGATATGCCATAAAAGGTATTTTCTTTGTGATTGAAGTGTCTATGATATATACTAGAAGTAATTTTTTCTGTTCATAGGGAATTACGTCAAGAGGAGCATCAATCTGAGATTTAAGAATCTTGTCTCCCAGAATGTCTAGAATATTCATCTCAAGCAACTCATCAGCCTTAAGCATCGTTGCAGACAGTGCACTGGAAGAAAGGGCACGGCCACAGTAACCTGCTAGAAAGAACTCATAAACATCAGCAACTTCTTTCCAGACACGTATTCTAGCTGGTCGATGGACTGCTAGATCTGCCTGAGAGCCAACCACAACTTTGGTTACATCATCAAGAAGAATTTGGTTGAAACCCTCAACAGCCAATCTCCAAAGTGCGCCATCAGGATTATCCCTTCTTGTTGTCATACACCTAGAGATGTATGTGAATGAAAGAAGAAACTTGTAGGTATCCCAGCAGAAAAACATAACGAAAAGAGCATAAGTCTGATACAAAGCAACAGGGTGGATCATTGTATAACTCCTTATGTTTATATCATAACGACTCAGATATATTCATCAACCATGACCTCAAAAATTCAGAAGATTCATTTTTTTCCAGCACAAGGAAAGAGCACATTAAGTACTATATATACAGATAAAGAACAAGGTTAGTTTCCTATAAACAAAGTATCACACATAACACCATCCTCAATAATGCAAACATAAAATGGTAAAATACAGAACATATGAAAGGAGAGACAGGAAAAAGAAATTCTTCTACGAAGAGGTAAGGACTTAACTGTGCTAATTATTCTGAAGCTCCTCTATCACTTAGT
The DNA here is from genome assembly GCA_019593545.1 of Apocynum venetum. Taxonomy (NCBI): domain Eukaryota; kingdom Viridiplantae; phylum Streptophyta; class Magnoliopsida; order Gentianales; family Apocynaceae; genus Apocynum; species Apocynum venetum. Next base: position 3,721,046 of record SRSM01000326.1, on the reverse strand, counting down.
GACTTGTTTTGCAGTGAGAGGAGGAATGTTATATGCTTTACAAACTAAATCATCTCGCAACAGTCAAATCATTCTCTTTCCCTAAGCAATTATCTCCTTCTAAAAGAGAAACCAATCAATCAGGTGCAAAAGTTTTCCATGAAATTATGAGCCACATACATGCAAAACTCTATATAACAGATTCTTCACTTATGTGTTTAAGGGGACTCACCTTCCCAGGCCTTGAATAATTTCTGGAAATATCTTATACTTCTCATCATCAGGAGTTTGGAGAAAGAGTTCTACTAGAACAGGGACAACCTTCTCCGCAAACAAATAATTGGTGTCTGTGATATATTCAAGGCTCCCTGGTGAAACATCTCCTTTCTTTTGCAATGTTGAACCAATTCCATTGACGACCTCCTTCGTGTTAATGGCATCTGCAAAAAACCAAGACAAAAGGACAGATATATGTACATGTTTAAAAGAAAAATGGGGATAAAAAAGAACCAAGTGCTAAAAATAGTATCATTTGGCTATTCACACACCAGATATGTGTGTCTTGGTATCTTCACCATTTCCGAAGGAAGAAATAGGTTTTGGAAGATACTGCAATAGATTTCTGAGAAGGAATAACCACATTGAAGAAAGCTGTGCTGCTGGGCGTAGCAGTGATAAGACTTCCAGAGCAGTACGTTGAACAGGTGGAAAATTACCCTGACAGCAGGAAATTACATCTCAGACAACTCTCATCTTTAATATGTACTCCCTTACTAAGCATTTTTACTTAATTACTATGCATCTGAAAAGGACAAAAGGTTTCGAACTCGAAATATTCAAAATTGATAGCTAAATCTTTAACACGGAACAAACTTGTGAATATTTATTATGGGAAATAATTTATGAAATACTCAAAAAATATAAAATATTTTAGCAAAAGCCAAAGTCCTCTTCGGACAGAATTCCACTAACAGATATAGGGACTGTGCTATGCAATATTCTTTCCAATAGTTTCTCCTACAAATATAATATACTATAAGCAAGCAGTGATATACCACAATAGGGAAAAAGGCCAAAAGAAAGCATAGAAAGGGCAGCATACAAAGGATTATCACTATGCATAAAACTAAATGACCTACACATTCAGCTTCAGAACTGTTATTTGCCATCTTCTCTTCTTTAAGTGCAGCTTCTATGACAGAGAACAACTGCTTATACATGTCACTGTCAAACATCCCTTGAGCATGAACATATATTTCTCCTGACAAAAAGTTCAAAGAAGGTCTTAAGGATATAACCACCATATTTAATTGGGAAATACAAGATCACCATATAAAATGCTAAACCACATCCTAGTGGCATGCAGTGCAAGTTGGAAAATACAAAGTAAACAAATAATCCAACTTCAGAGAATTTTACAGTCCTAAGGATGAGAATGAATATCCAAGAATAGTATATCAATATATAGGAATATGTTTAATGATTCGTAGTTACACAAACACGCATATGCAAGGATATGATTCTGTGACAGTATAGGTCTCTGTATGAGCACCTGAATATGATTAAATATGCAATCAATGAAAATAAGAGGCTTTGTTTATTACCTAAACCATTTAAAATATCTTGCTTCACCTTGCTTGATATGCCATCACTGCGGTTTGGTGATTCTTGTAGCACAAGCTCATAGATATCAAGCACCGATTTAAGGTACGATGTCGGCAAATTTCCCTTGTACATAGGTGCATATAGAGGGATAAAAGTCAGACATGAAAGTGCACGTTCACCTTTCACTCAATACAAATGGAAGATCAGAAAACAAGTAGCATAAAAGTAATTCCCTCTTTTTTTTCTTCTTGTTTTCTCTATTAAACTTGTCACAATTGAAATTATTTATACACAAGTACTTTTAACCTTATTAAATCAAGATATCATTATACCTTTCTCCATTTCATAGTTGCTGCACTCAATGTTCAGAAAATCTAGAAAAGGGTATCTTAGTCGTAAAAATTACATAGGTTTTTAACTTACTAACTTCCTTAGATGATATTTTCTATATTGAAAAAAAAAAAAAGAAGAGTAAAGAGTGCATAGTTATATTTATAATTTAAGAAAAGGCGTGGCCACAACCAAAGAATTACCTTAGGAGAATGAGAAAGTACAGTTGATTGCAAGCAATTTATTGCTGCACGGGCAACCTCTTTGCTGCCATTTAGAATGCTATTCTTAACAAGGACAAGCAAAGAATCCCATCCTGCAACCATCAAGCATATTTAAATCTCTTTCAGAGTTGTTAAAAACTAATTTTTTAATCCAAAGAATCGGTCTCAAAAGTTACCAGATTCGAAATTCTTCAAATTTCTTAGAAAGGGGAAAAAAGAACGTAGAATACGGGCTATTCCACCTAGCACAAGGACAAGGGTCTCATCCCATTGTTTTTGAGCTGTATTCCGACTACATAATGATATAAAGACAACGGAGTTATTAATCATACAAAGAATGTTAAATAGGAAAATGGAAAATTAAACAAGTTTCAGTTCATGGAAGCAAGCAAATCATATGTAATGTACCTATGATGTATGAGCATATGAACAGCTTTTCCATCTCGCGTTCCAAGTTCTTTCCCGCGCCATTCATCTCTAGATGATGTTGCAGCCTTGAAAAAAGAAGTTTTATGTCAACTAAAGAAAGGGAAACTAAAACTCCATCAGCGAGCTATCTTGACTTACCATGTGGGAAGCACGATCCAGTGTGGGGAATACATAATTCCAGAGACAGTCCTCCCACATGGTCTTTGAAAGTTTCTGCCCATGACTTCCAAGAATTTGGAAAAGTGTCCTCACTGCAGAATTTCTAACCTACACATAGAATTGCTTCATGTTAAGAGAATAATTCAAAGAAATATACATTAGTAGCATAGAACTGTGTCATTTCCTATGCTCCTATTAGAAATTTTGAACCATTAGAAAGGGAAATAAGGATGTTGCAACACTTGAAAACTTAACTCTGATGCTGGTGGGAGATAGCAGATTGCCAGTTGATGACTATGTAGGAATGGAAAATGAAAACCAAGATTTTTTTACCAAAGGAATTGCTTTGATTTCAAGTTGGCAGATTTGGAACATATCAAAGGCTGGAAATTTTTAGAATGGCTGAAAATAATAAGACTGGTTTTAAAACTTTAAATAGATGAATTTTTAAAACAAGAATTTCAAGCATTTTATTAGATACCGTTCCCAAATTACCTCTCCATTTATTCAATATAAATTAAGAGATGTAGAGGCTCAGAAGAATAAATGAGAAAATTGTCATGGCAACTTACATTGAAATCATAGGGGAAATTTAATACTTAAATGACTTTTTCTAGTCAATCAGTATTTCAGCAAAGTTATAGGTAAGTATTTTAAGGTTCTGATGCTGATTGCCACTCAAATAAGTCATAAAAGGATGACTAGCACAATTCCTTTTTCATAAGTTACCAAATTATCCTTGAATATTCTTCTTTCAGCAAGTTTTTTTTACCCCCATTTGTCATTGATAGTTAACCACTGAACCTCTTTCCTGAATGTAACTTAGCAATTCCACAAAATAATTGCAGCAGTGCAAGCATAATGTCAGTGGTTGAGCATAGGTTTACTCTACATATGGGTTAGTAATGGACCCCACTTAATTAAGTTCTACTTTCAATTTACTTCTCAAACAAATAGAAAAATATCAGCTTTGTAAATTTGTCACTCATGAGTGGCAAATTTTGTGAAAAGGAAAGATCTGTGCAGAAATATCCATCAAAAGAATGGATATGATACCTCTGGTCTCTCATCTGCTCCCAGATTTTGAAGTAAAGTGAAAACAGAAAAAAGCAGTTTGTCACGGTCAACAATATTCATCAAGACTTGATCAGCAATAGTGTTTGAGGAGTTGAGAGTATTTTCTTCACTACTTTCTCCATTTGTTCTATCTGCAAAATTGATGATTCCACAAATAGTATCCTGGGAAATGAAGTAAAACTGACTTCTAAATCTAAAGCAACAGATAGCCAAAATACCTGTTTCTTTTTCTGCTTCAGTTACATATGATACCCCCTTTACTATAAAATCAGTAGATGTCCACAGAAGGCCTATGGCTGTCAAACTTATATTCAACTCAGTCTTTTGAGCACTGTAGGCACCAGTAACATCAATGCATCTGCAAAATAAAGTTGGAGATGGTATCTGCTAAGGAGCTTAAGGATAAAGGCACGCACAGAAGCCTATAAGCGTGGACAATGACAAACTGCAAGAATAAAAAATATTTTATATGCACACAGCTGTCAAGCATTTAAAACATCACTTCATGTACCTCAAATAAATTTTACTTGATCAATTATGCTCATTTGTCAAAACTTCAAAAGAACCTAAATACAAAATATTTAAGGAAAAGGAAAATGTTGAGGGATAATATCATTTGTGGCTTTTGTGTGGCTCATAAAATTTATGTACATTCCTACGATATTTAACATTATATCATAATATAAGTTGTGTTATGTGTACTAGAGGTTAATTATGACACAAGCTTTGGGTGAATTAGTCATTTTAGCCATAGATACTTTCTTAACTATTAATTGTATGATACTTTGTATTTGGTAGGGACATTTAAATCTTTAGATAGAAAAATAGTTAAGCATATAGGTCATAAGGGAGGTGAGGGATGCTTTTGCAACATGATGGTAGGTGAATAATATTGGAAGGTTTGAGAAATTCTTCCCAAATATAACAACAGTAAATAAAAGGAACAGAGAAAAACATTGTAGAGTATGCAAAAATGTTTTCACCAGCAAACTTTACTTTTGCATCTCCTTTACAACGGCAAAAATTTTAGTGTAGAAAGAAATATACGTATTCATCTATATGGCCCAAAAGAATGCAGATATTCTGTATAGTAAATACAAAAGCAGAAGATGACAAAATGGTTCTCTCTACCAAACCACATTGCATGCCTTGTCTTTAGAGTTTAAGATTCAACCAATCAAATGAAGAATTTTGTTCTTATTAATATCTATCTCTCCATATCCCTTATATGGGGGCTCTATCTCCGACCAGTCATTTACCCAAACTAGTCATTTGTGATAATTGCTTATCTCCCACTGCTATGCACAAAGGCATATAAATTTCTCTTCCAGTTTAAATTTCTTGCAAAATGCAAAATAATGTACCCAATGAATGTAATTTTTTAATTTAATTAATGTTTTCTGCCTAATAAAACTGTTCTATTTGAAATTCATGCAGTATTTGATCATCCAAACACACTCCTAGAAATGCAAAGGATCAATGATATATTAGTTATTTTCTACAATGTCTCTTTTATTGAAAACATTCCCTGTATACAGATACATAAAAAAATTCCATGCAATAGAAAAGAGTGAATATATATATTGGGTGCCCTGTTTATCCTCTGTATGTATTTTCCCAATGAGTTTGGTAAACCAAGGTAAAAGAAATATAATGACAACCACTTGATCATAAATATCTAACTTTCCAAATCTTCTGGTGTAATAATGAGTTCCTGTGAACTACATTCATTACAATGAAGTGCAAATAATAAACATATACTTACACATGGAGACAGTCAGCAGGTACTGTCGAAATACCATCATTCATAATCACACGGAGGCTCTAAAAGAGAATAAGAAAAAATTAGTTGAAATATAAGAAATGGATCAAGAAACAGCCATAAATTCCAGTACAAGCAATCAGAACAAACAGAAGTATATAAGCAGTTACCATATCCAAATACCAAAGCTATATAGAAACCTGATATCGATCCATTCCAGAAAAATTATTAGATACTAAAACAAATTTAAAGATACAAGACAAATAAATGTAGTTTATTTCATCTCAAACTAATAAAACTGCAGATATATTTCAGAAAAGCTATGGCAGAAACACATTCCCCAACCATCCATGATCCACCCCCTGCCTTCCCCCCCCCCCCCAAAGTTACATGTCATTTTTTTCATGGATATTTGTATTAGGAAGATCCTCCAAAATAGATTGATACGAGAAAAGTGCTTCTCCCATGTGGGTAAAAAGCAGAATACCAATCTGAACTCATGAAATAATCTGGTGACAATTCTGTATAAAATGAATTAATAAAAAGGATGATAATGGAAGTTGCACCCAGCTCTGTCTCTTGGTTGTAAAACTCATGAAACCTTTCCCTAGTTCATACTACAAAGTCACATCAGTTGAAAATTTGTGCTTGGCCTTACTCCACTCTAGAAGACATCTCATGCAGCAAGGATTGAGGGAGGATCAAACCTTTATAAGAATGCATTCCAGTCTACCTAACTGATGTAGTATTCAACACCACTAATGCCTAGGACTGACACAAGACTAACAAACCCAATATCAGAATAGGCCTGGTTTTGATAACATATCAAATTACCACCTTATCAAAAACATTAAACTGATGAAGAGTAGTGCAATTTATACACCCTAACAATGTCCAATATGTACCTGGAATCCAAGAGTCACGAGATCTTTCTCTGATGCAAGAGCAACAGACCTGAAAGTATGAACAACAAGGTTCAGCAGTGAACCATTATGATGATCCCATCCAGGAAGAAAAAATACACCAACAATGGTATACCTTAGCATTTCAAGAATATTTGGCCAGCTATAGAACAACTTCTCCCCTTGTCTCTGAAATATTACTAGTAAGGATAAGAAAACATACCCTTTAACAAGAAAAGGCAGTAAAAACAAATATGAACTCAAGATCAAGACTTGCTTCTAAAACATGCAGAAGAATTTTTAAAGACCCAGCTCGAACATCAAAACTCTGAGATGAAGAATATAGAACTTCCAGCGGAGAAATGACAGCACATTCCAACAATCTCAAGTCGCTGCTCTTAGTTTCCATCTGCATGGTTTGTATAAGAACACAGTCAATGCACTCATTAAATCAAATACATCTTCTAGTTTCTGTATGACAAGCTCACATCATATGATCCACCATGCTGATCAGAAATAGCACGCTCCTGAAGCTGATGAGAACCTAAAACGGCACAAATCGATTTATCCATTGCATCTAGGGCCATGTTGCGTAGAAGCTGATTAGAGCAATCAGAGAGCTGCAAAATGTTTCATATACCATTCATACACAATTAGAGAGAAAGGGGAACAAGAGAGATGAATAATTGGAAGAGGCACCGCATATTACCTCGAGGAAGTGGCTAATAACTTCATCCCACAATGGCTCAACTCCTGTTACCATTTAGATTAATTTAGGAACTTAAGCACAAGACAATAGATTGGCCATAACAACATTTAGCATGAAGTTATCAAACTACTATTTCCAGATGCAAGACTATGAGGCAGACATTTAAGAGTAATTTGGAATAGCAAAAAATTGCCAAATAACACGTCCCACATACCACAATCTGTTTAAGAAAATGACTTTCATTTACCATTGACGCATGGAAGTACAAAAGAAATCACACAAATCATCTCATCATTGGGTAATTTGAAAATGCTGAGGTGATAAGGGCCACTTAACAAATGTTCATAACTTCCACTAATTTATATTTCAAGGAATTGGTGGATTTCAGGCAATGTTAAAATAGATTAAAAAACCATGAGAAGATAGCACACAATGGGCCTATTCTTGGTTGTAGAAAGCAGCTGGAAAAATAAATAAACAAATAAAAAGTTTTTGAAAAATACCATCTTAAAAATTAATATAACATTTTTATTTTAGACAGCATTTATAAATGAAAGTTGTTTTGCAGTACATCTCCAGTGTAGGTTTTCTAAAACTGCTATCTTTAGATTTGTTTTCTCTTTAAAGCTAATATCATAAGTAAAAAGCAACTAGTAACAGAACAAAACAACTTTTGACAGAAAAAAAAAAAACAAGTAAAAGCTGCTTACAAGAGCTCCTGTAACAAGCATGATATCGACCATCTAGGACATCACCCTATTTGAATAATCTATTTGGGATTTACATAAAGGTTTTTTTTTTTTTTTTTGTCCATCCTGCTGGATACAAACTAATTCTTATGTTAGAACCAATTTCCGTTGCTTGTTTCCACTATCCTCTGTCTCAATCTAGGTTATTCCACTAAGCTTAAACACAGTTTCCAGATTTCCTCTTTCCAATCCAGACCAACAATATCTCATTTTGGTATGCAAATGACAGATGCAGGAAACTTCAGTACTTGGTCACCCATTACAGGAAGGAGAAAGAATAATCTCATAATATGAGAAGGAAAATTTACAATAAAATCAATAAAATTAGATCAGAAGATCAACATTTATTCAAATGGCAGATATGAGGAAGTATCAATGTTAAGAAAACTCTTTCCGACCTCTTGCTGAAAGAATGCATATCATCTCCAAAAAGAAAGAAAATAATATATTAGAAATGTTTTAGTCACTCACTATGAAGATTGTTGACTAATATTGTTAGCATTCTCTCCACTGAAAAACTGATATTCCCAATTTTTTGATTTGATGCTTGCCCTGAGCTGCCTAAACTTGTAACCATACTCATGCATTGATGTGATAACTGCCGCAAAGCAGAAAGAAGGGATTTGACTGCAGACACATGCATCATGGCAGAGCTCTCAAACAGCTAAAACAGAGAAAAAAGACGTGTGGTGAGCACAAAAAAACAAATGACACTTTTCTTGCAAGCAGAAAGATGTCACAATATATAAATAAGCAACCATGAACTGCTCAGCCAACTCCGTCTCCACTTATATAAAGAAAAAGGAAAAAGGAAGAAGAACCTGTGAATTCAGTGAAGACAGAATATGGAAGTCACTATATTGACCAGATGGATCTCTTGTAAGCTTATGTACAGCTGCTGATACCTCCTACATGATCATACATCACAAAGGTTAGGAGAGTCTGGAGCAAGATGTAGAGCTAAGCATACTAGAGCTACTAGTAAATTCTTGTGGAACTGCAATCTCGAATTTACAAATATCTTTGTACATTAAAAATATTCAAATATCACACATCCAGAGAAAAGGAAAAATGAGAAATTGACGAACTTTTATCTCCTTCTTTGTAGTAATTCAAAGAAAACGAAAGAAAATAGGTCTTTGCTGTGGAACTGCAATCTCGGTTACAAACATCTTTAGTACATTAAAAATATTCCAATATCACACATCCACAATAAAGGCAGAAGAAGAAATTGACATGCTTTTATTATTTTTTTAGTAGTAATTCAAAGAAAAAGAAAGGAAGTCTGTGTATTATCCATAAAGATATAGGTCAAAATCTATTTCAAGGATAATCAAAGGAATCAAAGGTCTGATTTCAAGAGCAAAATTATTTGCATATGCATTAAGAATAAACCTGCAAAATTGTGTCAACACAAATGGTTAAAAAACTGTGCATTTCAAATGCATATTAGTCCAAACAGCACCAAAATAAGGAGAGACATAACATGCTTAAAATTATTATAATACCAGTGTTGAAGCATGTGGTGAATGAATTGCGCGATCCAGAGAAGCCAGTGTTTCCAACACCTAAAATTATTTAATGAAGGCATGAGCAGATACACATGAAAGCCATCAGATGAAGAAGGTGCTGTGACATACCAAAACCCATGAAGGACCCAGGACATTATGTAATCGATGGGCTATATTGAAGAGAGTCCTTAGAGCCTATAGTACACAAATAGTGACACATATCAGAAGAAGCATCTTCAATGAACTATAGAAGAGTTAACTTGAGGTAATTATGAAAACATAACTAGAATCAGGTGCTAACCTGCACATTTTTAGGAGTGAGAACAATGCTTTCCCTTACGTCAACTAATATTTCAGGCCGCTTTGATACAGGAGATTGTGTTACACTGCACAAAACCCAATGATGAAGCCCCTGTCTATCGATTGGCTACTTGCTAATTGCTGAAAATTACCAAATTATGAAAGCCAAAAAATATTTTATATTGACTCCTACAATTAAGCACCTAATCAAAGAAAGAAACAACTACTATCACATTCAGCCACTTGAAGCCCAACCAGTATTGCTCTTCACCTTGTACTAGTATATAAATGCTAGTAAGTAGGCCTCCAACTCATATGACAGCTGAAAAAAAAAATTATATAGCTATATGATGGACCCATTAGCTGTATTTCACCAAATATCACACCACTGATGCAAATATGGTATGCAGGAGAATAAACTCATCGAAGGTTTACAGTAAGAAGTCATTCTATTTCTGCAAAATTAAAGGAAAATTTGCCTAGTTAGTCCATTATGTTTCATTTTTTCGCCATTAAGGTCCTTCACATATTTTTTAGCCTATAAAATCCCGTATGTCGTCAAGAATTGGCCGTTCTGGTCCTTTTCACCAGAATCTAAGTTGGAATCCGATGGATTAAGTCTCATGCAACTCACGTGATCACTTAACAAAGGGTAAAATCGGAATCCCATATTTTCCAACTCGCCATTAAGGTCCTTCAAGTTTTTTTTAGCCTATAAAATCCCTTATGTTTCATGAATTGGCTGTTATAGTCCTTTCCAACATAATCGAAGTTGGAATCTGGTGGATTAAGTATCATGTGATTCATGTGATCACTTAACAATGAGTAAAATTGGAATCCAAGATTTTTCAACAGTAGAAAAGGCAAAAAACACACACACCAAATCTCAAGACATTACATAAATTTTGACACCCATCTGATGCAGAGGGAAATCGCATGTTCTCTTTGTAACAGGGAGCAGATCTTCGATTGGAGGCGGTTCGAAAATGAAGAAGAAATAAAATGCCGTTGTTTCAAAAGATCAACACCTACGCCTTGTAGCAGAATGACGCTTTCACCATCTTCAAACTCGAATGAATTGTATTAGATTTTACGGTGTCAATCAAATATGAAAGGGAGTAAAAATTAGGGGATTTTTTCCCCCTTTTCTCTGATGACCAAGTGTAAAATAAGAGAGATTTGGATTCTTTTTCTTTTTCTTTTTTTGCCTTTTACTCATTGGAAAATCTGGGATTTCGATTTTACCCTTATTAAGTGATCACATGAGTCGTACAAGACTTAATCCACTGGATTCCGACTTCTATCTAGCGAAAAGGACCATAACAGACAATTCTTGACAACACAAGGGATTTTATATGCTTAAAAAAATGGACCTTAATGGCAAAAAGGTGAAACATAAGGAACTAAAAAAGTGAATTTTCCAAATTTAAATGTAGAAACCCAAAGTATACTAGCATTTGTTTGAACACAAACAACCATAAAGTACTTTCAGTGCAAATACTTTTGTTCATCTGCTTTTCTTAATCCAATTAAGTTTCATAGTCAAGCACCCTCGAGTGTGGTGCATCTGATGCTAATGTTGATTAGTTGCAGATCCAATAGTCTATGAACTTTTCAGTACATATTTCATCAAACCTGTACACTTCCAAGCAAATCAATAGAACCCTTGGCATTTCATTCTTAAATGTACCCATTTTTAAAGCCATCAAGATAACTAATCCAGTGGACTATAGAATAAGTCAATTCCCTGCATTAATGGCATGTAAAAGATACCAAACAACAAAGAACTTTAAGACAAAATCTCCCAGAAACAAGAAGAATAATGGACTGCAGATATCAATTTAATGATCCAGTGGCCAAAATAAAGCAGTAGAATATAATACAAGTAATCAGAGCAAAGAAAAGAGTACAAAAAGGTTTTGAAGGAATAAGACTATCAACACAGAATATGTGATATACCTCCTCTTTTCGATTTCATTGGGTATGTTGATGGTAAATTTGCAAAGTGAGGCAAGAAAGGAATTCAAAGGTTCCACAGCACGAAGGACCCCACATGCCTAAACACAAACACATAGATCCTATATTAATTGAAGACCATAGGAATGCAAAGAAGCTCAAGAAAAGGAAGCAGCACTTCAACTTTAGCAAGTATATATAAATGATGCAAGCAAAACTGCAGGAAAATAGTGATAAAGGACTTAAAAGCAGGCATTTCTTCAGGAAATAGTAAAAGTTAGGAGAACTGGCATCTACAAACAGATTCTATACAATAGATTGGAAGAGTTTCTACACCTGAGTAAAAGCCTGATAACCCTTCAATATCTCCAACACAATTGCCTCCCCCTGTGACCTGAAATATCAACTCTCTGTCAGCAGCTAGTAATGGTTTCTCTTTCATTATTGGGTATGTTATATGATACATACTTTGTCAAGATAAAGGACAAGGCATCTAATATGGTCAACCACATTGCATCAACCATTGAAACACAAAGAATTGCAGTTTTCCCCGTACATTTTACTGGTGGATCAGAATTGCATCTGGGGGATTCAATCTGTTTGCTCAATAACGAACAGACCAAGATTAGCCAGTGCAATGGATAAAGAAGCAAGAAATAGACATACTTCAACTTGTATTCGTACCTCACCAAGATCAACTGCCTCATCTGTCAGAGTTGCCACAGTGAAAACGACTCCCAACAATCCCTCAATTGCTAAAGTTATGGCATGCGCTTCACTTGCAACCAAGACAGTAGCATTTGATGCATCATTGTCTAAGCTCCATTCAATACCTACCATATGTGCAAGTAATCATATTCTATTAAGATACTAAATTACAATCTATTGACAACCAAGAAACCCCATAAACCTCCGGATTCAGAGACGGGTTACAAAAGCACAAGAGAGATCTTTTCCTCTAATTTCTTTATTTGGGAAGTGAGCATGAAAGTTAATTTTGTTCAATCTATAGCAGTACAAACAAAATATATCATTAAATCTAGTGATAAAACTCAACACTGCAGCAACAAGATATCTTATTACAAAACACACCATATTAAGCATACACATGTGATCATGAGAGGTAAGGAAAATGTCATTTCATACTTTTTTACAATAAACATCAGAAACAGCTCCAAAGTATCAAACACAATATAATTGAACTATGTGTATGATCTGGTCTCTAAATTGGAATCCAGGTGCACAATTCAGATCCCAATGCATCTTAATTGTGTAGCTCCCATTAGTGTCATATGAAATGTGATACTTTTCAAGAAAATTTCAGCTGGGTTACATCTGCATTGGATGAAACTGCATTTACAAGAAAAGAAAACATGTTTGGTTTAGTCTTTAGCTAAACATCCATCCAATCAGAAGTTTTAGTCTTCTCTTAAAAAATTCTTATTCTTTCTTTTTTGGGGGGAGGGTGGGGCCAAGGGGAGGGGGGAATTTTATTCTCTGAGAGGCAGAGGCTCCAAGACCAGCAAGAGAAAGATGATTCTTGAGCATTTTAACAAGAAAGATTAGATACCATATGTGGATGCTGCAGCTCAGATAAAAAGAACATATTTAATGATAAAATTGTGTTGTTTCATCTATATTCCTTTTCTTTTCTTTTTTTATAAGTTTTTCATCTATATTTTTATCTGCAAGATAAATTACCTTTGGCTTTACTGCTAAACATTCCTGCAACAGCCGCAAGACTTTCCTCACTTGTGTCCTGAAACTGTAAGTTGACTATTAATGTCAATGATTGAATATGCAAAGATATCAAGGGAACATTAGCTAGGAACAAAGAGAACTCAGTGATCTCAAAGGAAAATAAAATAATGAATGTCAAAAGAACAATGTCTATACCTGTATTTGAGCAAAAAAAAAAACGACCTAATTGAAAAAAAAAAAATTAAGAGCCTCTAAACAGATGAAGCATAATTTTTTTCTTATGAGCTATAATAATTGCACTTGTGTTTTATTTTTATGTACATCCTAGTTTCACCCCAACCCACTAAAGAGCAACCAAGAAAACGCCCTCTCTTTGCAAAATTTGGTTCAGTAACTACTATGCCTAGAGGGTTGAATAGACAAGCAAAATGAGAGTGACAATCTTAACAAGTTAATTAACATAGAATTACTTGATGAATGTTCCAAGATGCTTGTATCAATATATCTGTTTTACCTGCACGCTACAAACAACTTGAGCCAAAGTTTTCACCATACCCTCAACAATATTTGTGTTCTTAGGATCCCTGCAACATCCATTAAGATTATCAGATCAATAGAGAAAAGACTTTGAAAAGTTCTTTATCATATTTTTCTTCTTTTAACATTTTATCCGACAATATGGCATAAAAATCTTAATATATGTACATATGTTGTACCACAATGCGGCTTGAAAAGCCCCCCCCCCCCCCACTTATGCTTGGAAAGCACTACCTGCCATAAAGATGAAGCAGGAACTTTGTGTTTAAATTTGTCTTAGGAAAAAGTACAAGGCATCTCTGTTCCTATTTAGAAATATTAACAAATACATGAAGATGTGTAAAATACCATTTGAGAAATAAGATTTCAACATTTGGTTTAAAGAAGAATACCCTTATTTTCATGTTTTTGATGATTTTTAATCTCAAAGATATGTTGTCCAACAGTATAAAATTCCTCAAGAGCTCATTATTTCTTATCTGTAAAGTATTAACCTTTTAATCTAAAAATGGAAAAAAAAAGTATTAAATGCTTTAATTACTTCTTCCGTCCAAAATTATGTCTTAAATTTTATTTTATTTTTCAGTTTGTCTCAAACTACTTGTCCTATTCCTAAATAAAAGTTGTTTTGATGGTTTTTCTTACCAAGTTTACCCTTAAAACAATTTTCCCCATAATTAATCAAATTTTCAATACTACTATTACCCATGCTGAAGTTTATTGGACCAACATTGATTAAATACTTCTCAAGATTTGATCTTAAAGTTTCATTAATCACAAATAGAGAGAAGGGAAATAGGTGAGAGAAGGGATGGGATGTGTGTGTGAGAGAGAGAGAGAGTATAGGGAGGTGAGAGAAATAGTAATTAATAGGGTGTTATGTTTTGTTAAAATTAAGAAGGGTAAAGTAGTAACTTGGACAAGAAGGAACTCATATAATGCACCTCTAAACATTCTTCCCTAGCTTTATTACTTTACTCAACATCTGGGTAGGAAGTGAAAGTAGAGGGGTTTTAACTCACTTTTTCTTCAATTATCTTTCATTTTATATAAAAATCAGAAATAGAGAAAGGATAAGGAATAAAAACATAGAGTGAAAGATGCATTTTTTTCCAGATTTATATTTCTCTTCCCTTCCCTCTGACCCTTGTACCAAAAGAAAATAAGGTAACTTCCTATAGTTTACCCAGGTAAAGGATTTCTCCCCTCCACCTTCCCCTCGCAATCCCCTGCCATGAACCAAAAATTCAGCCTAGATAAGCAGCACATACAGGCTACAAAATCACTCTCAGTGCAATATAGTTATTAGTCCTCTGTAGGTACATTGCAAACCATGATATGAGATGATAAAATTTTGCAAGCAAATTAAACAAATTGCAAGAGCATGTTCCTGCATGCATATTGGAATGTCTTACAGCTGTCAATTTTCACTTCCAGGAATAAAATAAAACAGAAGTTGTCAGTAGACCAAAATAGTAAACAGTTATGCTTCTGTGAATCAATAACTCTACTGCCTGTGCCACGTGCTTCATTGCACAAAAGGAGAAAGAAAGTATTTCTAGTGACAAAATTAAATTCGTGATGAAACAGAAAACCCTATATCAACCACAGATGAAGCAGATGATGAAGGAAAACCATTTCACTTTTAGTAAAAGCAATTTTCCCAATGATAAGAAAAATGCAAGAATTTTGACCACAAGACATTGGTGCATTTGGATATTTATTTCTATCTCGAATTTGATTTTTGTGGAAGAAGTCCCCGTCAGATAAACATGTCTAGAAAGTAACTCAAGAAAATCAAGAAGGAAAATAAAGCAACAAATTTTTAGCATGACAATTAAGCTACATTTAGTCTATTAAACAACATACACAACAATAATCATTGTATATAGCCGCCTTACATGTCGAAATTCTGAAAAAGAGTTTGTAAAGTACGCACTTCCACACAGAAACCCTGTCAAGGGACAGCAATATACAATAAGAAAAGAGTACTGCCTACTATCTAACATATTACTTGCCAATAACTCTCAATGCATCAGTTTCCATGTTGGTGTTTGTTGAACCTACCCTCAAATTTTCAAGAACCAGAATGCGATGCCATAGGGGTAAATCAAGGGATATAATCCTCACTAGCATGCTAAGAAAAACCTGCACCAAAAAAGTGAAGAGAAAACAAATCAAGTCAGCAGATTAGATGCCTCCTAATGGAAATATAGTTGAACTGGACTAGAGATATATGAAATTGTTTTGGAAGGTCAAATTACATCTTCAAGTGACAAAGAGTGCAACATGTTTCCAGTAATGATTTTCCCAAAATTATAGTGTGTGCAATTCATAATTCAATTTTCATCTCATTGATAATTTCTGTCACAACGAAGAATAGATACTGAGCACATGAATCCAGAATAGCCAACGAACATGAAATTTTGATCCTAGGACTAGAGAAGTGAAAATGAGAATATATGCCCTTATAATATTCCTAAGTTTTAAACCATAAGAGATAAAACATGTTCTCATACAATTCATGTTCATGCATCTCTTTGGTCAGGTTCTGTACTGCAGGAGTTGCATCTATACAAATGAGGCAACTCTGAAGAGAGAGTTTGTCTCTGCTAAAAGACTTGTGAGGTATTAAAGTTAGTTTCCTCTTCTTGTTCCTATATGAAGATTACCTGTATAGAGGCCATGCTTGCCCCACTCTCTACCTTTACATTCAATCTTTTGAATATTAAATTAGCCTCAGTTCATTCTATGACTAAAAGCATTTGTTGGAAATTAAGTGTCATTTGCAGCATCTTCAACAACTTTGGAATGTTTGTCAGAAAACAACAAAATAAAAAGAAAAAGATTCTTACCTCAGATTCAGTGACCAGAGATGAACTGTAAAGCCTAATTATGTGGGCTACTGACCGCAATACCAAGCGACGAAAATAAGGCTCTCCTGTTTCTTCTTCAAGCTGTTGCAAAAATAATGAAGTTGAACCAAAGGCATAAATGGAACACCAACAGAATCAAAACGCTAGAAACTTTGGGGCTAAAATTAGAAGGAAATATTACCTCAGAATTAGTACGAAGTGATGTCATAAGAAGTGAGCATATTTGGTGACGCAGGACCTGTTGATTTTCCAGGCAATTTTTTAGAAGATTAAAATTATGACATAGATCATGGAAAAATGAAGTAGCCAGAATTCAATGTCAACATGGTTCACTAGCACCTGTTCATAAGGAACCAGGGTTCTGAATAAAGCCACATAATTGGATAGGATAAACCTGAGCAACCAAACAAAAAGAAAAATTATCAGTTTTTTCTGGTAACCCAACTCATCAGTAATAAGGAATGCCCTCCACAGCATATATACAGAATATCAGATCTTCATCAAATCAGTTTTCCTCCACAGTCATTAATTTGTTTTCAATTTCTGACAGAGGCCATTCTCCAAGATATTGTTTGTGCTAATAGGAGAGTCATGGAAAATAGCCGGAAAATTCATATATCTACAATTATTAAGATTGAAATACATCACAGAAAATGTATAAAAAGCTATAAGTTTATAGTCCTACTTGTAGCTAAGATTTATGCAATCAAAAATATAACAAGAAAGCAGAAACCCAAACACATAACAAAGGAAAAATTCCTTACTCAAGTATATCAAGAACAAATGTCCGTTGAATTGAGATGACTCGTAACCAGATAGTCTGAAACATTGAAGCAAATAAGAGACATCAGTAAGCAAATGCCAGAATCATACTCAAACCTGGAAAATGAATGAACTGTTAATTTTCTGAGATTAGGAAGTTTATCAGCAAGATATTTATCTTTATCAAGAATAGCATTTATTGATAGCAAATTAGCACATACAGATCCACCTGCAGCAAGAGCTGTCAGGTCCTCAAGCAAGCGAAGCCCAAGCTTTCCAGAATTAGTTAAAGTGTCCCTCATTAAAGATGGCCCTCCAGAAGTAAATTCTACATCCAGTGACCTGTTCAATCAGGGTGGAGTTACTTACTTACCCATAAAAAATGGAAAAAAAAGTTGAGTTACATAAGAAGTAAAGACATTAAACATCTGTATAAAACATCACAAAGGGTCAAGTTGAAGGAAAATGATGTATCATTAGCCACATTAAAAAAACACCAAGAAGTAAGATATCATACACAACTAAGATATAAAAGGCACCGTGAGAAACAACTTTGGTATAATAAAATGGCATACAAGAGTCTGTTAATATTGCGGTTAACATCACTGGTCACTGAGGTACTTCGAGAAATTTGTCCTCCAGAACCACGTTTGCCTGTAGGAAGTGACTCAGCAAGAATCACGTGATCGAAAATCAAGGCTACAGCCTGTCGAAAGGTTGCTGCAGCAGTGCTAGAAAGACGCACACAAAAATATAATTGTTAGTGGTAGTAGTTGTTCAAAGAAAAAGCCAACAAACAGAAAAATAGAGATGGAAGAGAAAAGGTGAAGCCCTCAAAGCTCTAACAAAATTTGGGACCAACCCAAGCAACAAAGTTTTCAATTCAACTTACTTTCTAACACTGTCGGATGATCTGCTGCTTTCAAGAAGGCGAAGACAAAGACCAAGAGCTTGAGCCATATTCTTCTGACATTAAACGATTTGTTAAAAGGAGCTAAGATTGCTTGCAATTCTGACTTTCCCCCCAGTGAGGTAAAATAGATCATCAGTAAATGAAAACTTAGAAATCACTCTCACAAAATGCACCTCTTACACTCCTGCCTTAGAAGTTGAAGAAAAGGAAAAAGAAAAAATTTAAGCCAAAATAAAGGTGGCTTAATTGTTCTTTTCTCAAAAGATGATACTGAAATTAACACTGATTTGTAGGTCAAAAGTGTTCAGCATGTAAAGATGAAAAGACAAATGAAATCAATGCATCAGAATAAATCTAGTAAAGCCAAACTAAATAGTCTTTTTTCTTAAGTAATAGCAGTGTTTAAAATTCCCTGGACTGATTCCACAAAATTGTAGCATGTCAGAAGGGGAACCTCCTATCCAAATAATATTTTAGCTCATAAAATTTCCCACTTAAGCTGATCCCAAATATATTTCTGAAATACACCTTTGGATTAAAGAAAATGGACCAATCTCTTGTTAATTTAATATAAATTTCAAATCTTTCAGACAACTAGCAGCTTCTCTTGACCTATGCATAAATAGCAAGTATAGGAAGGAACCCTTGCCATGAGTTTACCAAAGGCTCCTTGAGTTTTACCTAATAAATTATGCAAAATCATCTATTATATACCTGAATATTTTCAATGTTATGGTTAGAAGTATCAGTAAAACAAGCACATTGCAGGATTCCCAACCTTGGCATAGTAGCTGCAAATAAAGAGTTGTGCTTCCCCACCAGAATTAGAAAGGATTAGAAGAGAAAACCAGTTTGCTAATAGAATGGGGAGAGAATCGAAAGGCTTCCATTTCCATTCTTGTTTGGGGGCTTCCAGCCCTAATCGATCTTTTTCGATAGTTGAGAAGGCGGAGAAGCCTAAATCAGTGGACATTAATGAACCATTTGATGGACGTTGTTGCACATGACATGATCAATTCAACTCAGGGTCCAGCATTGATACAAGTCGCTTACTTTCCAAGTAGCAAAAGGAAAAGGGCAGGGCTTTTCTCTTACTAATAGTGGGCAGGTTTCATGATATCTATGTCAGTCGTAGGAATCAAACAAAGGTCAAAGGACCCTTCTATTCTCTTAAGAACTCTTGGCAGTTTGTTTAGAGTTCTTAACTCAATGATGGTAACTAAACAAGAGATTGCACTTGTTGTGAGACTTAACCCAACACCTTATAGCAGACATGCACCACGTGTTCATGTTCCCAAAGGCACCCCCTCCCACCATTCACTTTTTGCTTCCCTAAATCTTTATAATAGAGATAACTACATAAAAGTGATAAGCAAAAAAAAAAAAATTCTAAAAAACATATAGACAATTTAGTACTCAGTCATTACCTCGTCATCAGGTTGCAACCGAGATTGAAATATTATGAGGATGGTCTGCAAGGTTTTAAGCTGCACACTCTCATCTGCCATTTCACCATGCTACAGTGGAACAAAGTGAGAATAGGAAAATTAAGTAGTATCCGATGGGATTGAAGGAAAAGAACCAAAACAAAACAACAAATAAATAAATAACTCATGAGCACTCTGCCACTAATGCAATAAAGAAATTCTTTGGAAACAAATATCCTATACAAAACACACTTGAAAGGAACTACATAGCACATTTTGCAAGAAAAATGTCTAATTCCTATATTATTATGTTACATATTCAGCAAGAATTAGGTTGTCATACCATAAACACGTATTGAGCCCATCTAGGTAGAAAATGGAGCCAAGGACACCATGTTGCTATTGGTGCCAAATGCATGAGCAGGCAGAGCTCCCTCACTACAACCCAATCCTTCTCTGCCCTCCACAAATGGAAAAGGAAAAGGAAAAGGAAGTACTTCAGGAAGTAGAACTCTATGCCTACACCATACCCTGCATTACTTGTACTGAAGAATAGAAGCAGTAAATGGCTTAAAATAAATCAAATATTGTTTATGAATCCTATAAAATGCCTTCTACAACTCTATCAGATCACTGATTCACTTTGAAATACAGTGGTTCTTTGTTCCTTGAGCAAACATTTGTATGCACTATATCCAAGATATTCTTTTAATTAAGGGAGTGAATTGACAAGGAAATCTCCTGCATAGGATAAGCCTATCTATGGGAAGGACTGAGAAAAGAAAAGCAGAAAGGAAGTCATTGCAATTCCTAAGATGATTTAAGTCCATATTTTACAGTGATAAGTGAATGTGTGGTCTATTTCAGATTAAGGAAAAACGTTCATTGACAGAAAGAAGAGTAACAAGTAACATGAGTCAATCCAGTCCTGAATACGTAAAGAGAAAAGTAGTTTGTCTTCTAACTCATTTAATTTAGAAAATGGGAGGAAAAACTGGAAAGAAGAGGTTAAAAGAGTGATGCGGGACGGTTTGGGGCATATATTATAATTTTTACGTAACTACTGGAATAAGCTATAGTATTTTAGGCATCTTGTAAGAGATGTTCAATTATCCTTTGCATCTGCAACATATTACCTTGTTTTCCTCTTCCACCACGGCCTCATCTAGCTCAATTAGCCATGGGAAAATAACCAGAACTTGGCTCTGATACCAAATTTAATGCATGGTAATGTTGTTGACAGGAAAAGGGAACGAAAAAACAAAAGCCGAAGCTTGGGTAAGTAATGTTGTTGACAGGAAAAGGGAAAGAAAAAACAAAAGGCGAAGCTTGGGTAAGATAGAGTAGAACTCTGTAAATCAATATTATTAATGTCTGAATAATGATCCTAAACAATACAGACTGCCCTATAAATAGAATTCAGAAATTCCTAATCTAAATAGAATAAGGAAACTCATTAATAACTAGATTCGAATACATATAGGAAACTAAAGAATTATAGGAACCAGAATAATAATTGGAAATATCTAAACTGCCCAAAATCCTAAAATACTGTAGCTTATTCCAGTAGTTACTTAAAAAATATAATAGTTGCCTAAAACCATCCTGCATCAAAGAGCCTTCAAGTTTAACTTTCTCATACCCCTTTTTTGTTATATCAAATAACATAAGGTTGTGACTGTAGTGTATTGTAATATCAAATAAAAGAAGGTTGTGACTGCTGTGTGCAAGCACTATTTTCATCTTATATTTTACTTCAACCTATATTGAGCTCCAAATGCAATGAATCCTTATGCCAAATTGGGAATTTCAAGAGCATGAATAGTAGCTAAGTTTCACTAGGGCTTAAGATTTTGATTGCATGGTAATATCACTCCTTAAATTCATTGAACAAAGACTATGACAAGAAGCACCAAATCACCCAGGAAAACTTTTAGAAGCAACAAACATAACGACAAAAATCAAACATAGGAATTGAAGAACTTAATGGCATTTATCTCAGTGTCTATTTGTTTATGAAATTTCAAGGGCACATCTTATTCCATGTGTCTTTGCTATCCTATCTGCCTTTTAGTTCATCCAGATTGGCATAAAGAAATACTAGAGTGAATGATTTAAGAACTGTAGAACTGTCCCATCCACCTATGCAGTAAATTCCTCCTAGCCTCTATAGGCATTTATACTTTATTTTCATACACAATATGCACTAAAATATCTAAATTTTTCCAACTCCTCCACCAGAGCAGATCTATAAATCAGCCACTCCCCTAACTCAAAACCTAAAAGCCTCATCAATATTTCATGCAGGATAATACTGCCAACTCGCTTCACCCATCTGTTCATGGAACTAGAAGTCCTTCATATAATTTGGTTACTAATTGTCATTCATAACTTTTCTAATCTGAAAGGTAAATTTTGCACAAGGAAGTGCATTATGCACCAGAGGATTCGTTATTGCCTCGTTGGTTAATTAGTTAAGCTATTTTATACACAATTTTTCAATAATGAAATAAACTTAAGGTAAAAAGAAGATTACAATCTTTTTCCCTACTAGTGGGCATAATCAATTATAACAGAACTTTTGAAAGATCCTTCAATCCTTGCCAAAACTATAAATTTCTAGATGAGTTTAGCAGTAAACTGAAGAAGAAAAAATTTAGGTCTTGCTGAATCAGTTACCCACTCTTCCACTTTGATACATTAATTCAGGTAGAGCACCTTGGCTTTGAATGTACAGAACACTTAATTCAACTGCTCAAATCTTTAGCTGGTATAAGATCCAAATAGCTTGAATCCAAATACTCGGAAAGTCTTCCTGATTTCGGCCACGTTAAGATACTCAAATAAAGTACAGAATATATAGTCCGCCCTATATCTTTTTTCCTTTTTATCCCCCTTATTCAGCTGTAACTTGCAAGGATTCCAGGCAATCAACTTTGAAAAGGCCTATATTCATTCTTAATTGCATTTGCTTAAATATTTCAATGTGGGAAGTGAAGAAGAGGAAACGAGGGTGGACAGTATGCAATCCCCTGATTGCAGCAATAACTTAAAATATAGAATCCAAATTTGGCTTTAGAACATACATTTTTTTAGCAAATTGAATATAACTAGCAATAGAAACATGAATAGCAGCCGCATAGTTCAATCTCAATATCACATAAGTTCTTACATCTTTCAAGGTGGCAAGAATTTCCTTCAGAGCTGATGGAGCAACTGCATCATGGGATATGAGCTTCTGCAGACAAGAGAGTCCAATCACACTTAACTTCACATTTTTAACTTCACAAGCCATCAAAAATATCCTCAGGATATCCTCATTATGGGCAATTTCATTTGGGCTCGATGATCTCAGCTGCAAGTATCACCAGAGTTTCAGCTAATATATCTCATCAAAGTGAATGCAAACCCTCTTTGAAGGAAAATAATTGAGCAGAAAAGACGGAAAATTTTGCATATTACTGATCATTATCAAACTTCTTTTTTTTTTTCAGCAGCCAGAGGGTTTTATTAAAGCTCAGCACCCAAATTCTTTCCAATCAGCAAAACATCACTTGCATTAAAAAAAAAATTCTTCATCTTAATTAAATTCACAGCATTTAATTCAAGAAAATCAGAAATGTGAAACTACAAATCCAAGAAAACAAATTAAAAACCGGAAATCATTCAAACCTTCAAAATTGCATGTTCAGCGGCATCTTTGACTGTGGGATAGCGGCGGCGAGCCTCAGTAGACAGAGCTCGTAGATCTGCCTCCAGTACGGCCATGAGAGCCGCCATTTCTGAGGCAAAAATGCACACAGCTCACGGGTATGGGAATGGATTTATATGTATATATCGGATTGAAATTTTGGAAAGATTTAGGACGAAATTCTATATGATCTTACAGAGACACCTTTTTTCTGGTTTTCCAGTTCTGCAGCGTCGAGTGAGGGAGATGACGAGATCCGTTTGGAACTCACAATTCAAGAAGAGTATGCAACACGTGCCCAGCACATGAAGAATACAAATTTTTTTCTTTTTTTTCTTTTTTCATTTTGGATATTGAAAATAGGCAAATTAGTGGATTTCATCCCTGAACTGTTTTCCTTTCGTAAGGTGAGTCCCTAATTTTTATTTTTAACTTTTGAATCCCTAATGTTTTCATATTGTGGATTGAGTCCTTGTGGAATATGGATAGAAAAATGACTAATCCGACAAGGTCTTAATGCCTAGGTCAAAAATAGAGGGGCAATTTAGTCCACACATTATTCTTCCATGTCTAAATTATTTTAACAGTCTTACATGTAAAATTTTATCTATCTGTAAAAATGGGCATTATTTGATCAAGATCAAATTTTCATATTAGACCAAATTGGATTTTAAAATTTGATTGGGATTTGCAAATTTACGGTCCAATGCAATTCAATTTACCTTGTATAAAAATAATTCGGTTCGATCTTCAATCTTTAATTTTAAAGACCAGACCGGACCAAAAATCCAAATTACCTAATATTGAATAACTAAATTTGATTATTTTATATTTTATAAATTATAATTTAATATTTTTTATTGTTCATAAGTCATAACTAAGTAAATTGATTGATTTTTTTATTAGTGTTTTGGGATATTTAGAAATTCGGTCCAAACCGAACCGAATTATGTTTAGTTTTCAATTTTTCACTTTCACATACAATTTGGTTTTATTCAGTCTTCATCAAGAAATGATTGAAAACCGAATAGATTGGATTTTTAGATAAAAAATCGAAATGGAAACCGAATGCCCATCCCTATATATCAACCTTCATTTGGCAAATTAGGGTTTCAAAGTAAATTTTCTTTTTGCTGCTTAAGATGGTCATAGGTTGGAATGAATTTGAAACCCACCTTCAATATCACTCTGATATGTCCAAGTTGTAGTTTGTCAATTTGCATATCATTTAAACAGTCATTTGCACTACATTTATCGTTTATACCCAAACGATAAAAACTACTTTGACATTTCCTCAAATAATGCAAGTTTGCTGCTTGCATTTGATTCTTGCAACTCATCATTGAATAGTATCAAACTTTAAGCATACATCACCAATGCCCAATCTTTACCAAATTAGATACAAATACTCAAGAAAAAAATAACTCTAATTGTTGACTCATATACTAGGATGATAGATCAATTATATCACCCATAAACAAATTCCTAAAATCACAGTTAAATAATATTATCTGAATCATAACTAAATTAAACTCAAGAACCATATGCTTATACTTCAAAACCAACTTAAAAAAAGATTGCTACATTTACAAAAAGATAAAACTAGTCACTTGCACTTGAACTTTCAAAAAATTTTATTTTTGTACTCCAACTATTTTTTTACCCATACTTGTACTCCAACTTTTAGAACCTAATAGAAGTAGCACTTCCATCTAGATGTCCTATGAACATGAGAAACAAACAAATTTGTCTAATGTTAATTCATATACTCTACAATAGCCCACATGGTCTTTGATCCCACGAATGTACCCTCCATTTGTATATCTTTTGATATCTTTCCACAATGATAGGTCTCAATGTGAAGAATTCATCATCCATGTCTAAATAGATCAAATCAACAGTGGCAAGTATACAAGTTAATTGAACGTAAAATTAGCGACAATAATGAAATTTAATTAAATACATGACATTTATTGGACCACGTCACCAATAGTAACCAAATGACATATATTGATCAATATGGATGAATATATGTTGTTTTTCTACTTAGAACCATTTCAAAAATGGCCTTATCCCCATTAGTGATAATGAAATAAGAAACGTGACATTATTAGTAGAGAGAGTGAAGGTGATTGAATTCTTTTGTTATTCAAGTGACTTGGAAAAAGTTATTGAATTTTACAAAACCTCATTTGAGTGTATGTTTTATAAAACCAACTCTTAGATATCTTAGTGTTGTGTAGATATCTCATTAGTAAGGTTAACAGTCTACTGTTGTGCAGATATCCCAAGTCATTTGAGTTTTAGAATGATATCCCACATGTTGTGCATATATCCAAGAAAAAAAAAGAGGGATGGATTTAAGTGCCATTAACTTCTTGGCATGGCAATGGTTCTGAAAAAAAGGTATAGTGTTTTAAAGGTTGCAGAAGGCAACTACAATGGTTGGGACAAATATGAGGTTGGTTGAATTTTTTAAACTAAGTTGGTTGGGCTTTCTCCACCAAATCAAGGTACAATGAGGGAAAGCTTTGGTGCCTAAATTACTGAAATCGCTTAACAAAAATGACCCTTCGATAGGCCACATGATAGTCACATGGTGTAAGTTTGTTTGGACTTGACATTCAAAATGGATGGAAGGTTTTGAAAATTGGATTGCAAGTATGGATATAAAAATAGTTTGAGTGCAAAAATAAAAAAAAATTTAAAGCTTGATTGCAAATGTGCTTTTTACCCAAAGATAAAAATGTTGAACTTTTTTCAAAGCTTAGGTGCAAAAATCTTAAAGTGTGTTTGGATGAAAATTTTTAAGGATGTTTTCTTTTTAATCCAGTTTTTTTAAAATTCAAGATAATAAAATTCTTGTTTAGGAAATGTGTTTTCAAAATCCTTGGCTTTTTAACAATGGTTTTTAAATCCTTCAAATCTCTTATTCAAAAACCACCTAAATAGGTTTTTTTTTTTCAAATCCTAGGCATTTAGACTGGATAAACTATCCATTTCCCTTTTTTTCTATTTATACTAGTTTCACAAATCTATCACTTTTAAATTTCCAAACAAGTATTTTTAAAAGGACAAAGTATTTAATTGATACTTGCACTTTTTGGAAATCCAATTTTAACACTTGAATTTTTTTCCCTATGTTTAGCATTTGAACTTTTTAAAAGTTCCACTTTCACACATCTATCCAAAATTTTGTTAAGTTAACATTTTCATCCGTTATTGAACTTTTTGTCCATGTTT
Source organism: Apocynum venetum (assembly GCA_019593545.1). Lineage (NCBI taxonomy): Eukaryota > Viridiplantae > Streptophyta > Magnoliopsida > Gentianales > Apocynaceae > Apocynum > Apocynum venetum. The sequence goes on along the minus strand of SRSM01000326.1, from coordinate 3,694,204 downwards.
AGCACTCAAACTTTTAAAAAATTCAACTTTTGCACTTTCATCTAATTTTTTTTTATATTTTCATTTTTATCTGTCACATGCAATTTATGTGACTTTTTAAAATTATTTTTTTCATTATATAAAACCCATCAAAATTCCAAGAAAAAAACAATTTTCATTTTTTTCTTCCTTCTAAATGTAAATCAATAATAAAAATTTAAATTTTTGAAGAAACTAAAATCTTAATGGTTTAAATCTCTATTCTTTTTCTTGAATGATTTACGTGGATTAAATATAAGATTTACAAATTATTTCTAGTTTACATTAGCAGACCTATCACCAGACCCTAGTGCATTTATTAGTCCTATTAGTTGACTTTAGACCAACTTTGGCAGCCCTAGTAGTTGCTCAATTAGCAAACCTATGCTACAACATTTCAACAGTGATCAGTCATATTACAACACCTCTTGTCAAGCTGGTGCAAACAAGTTCCACATGTCCATCTTGTAAATTAAATAATTAAAAACAATTATATGATAGACCATTGGTAAATATGTTTGCAATTTGCTGACCATTTGATTCAATTCTTTTTTTAATAAAATGATGATCCACTCCCACGTGTTTAGTTCTATCATGATGAACCGGGTTATATGCTATGCTTATGGTTGATTTATTATCACAATAGAGCTTCATGTAATCTTATTTTGTAAATTGTAGCTCATTGAGTAATCTTTTGATCCAAATAAGCTCACATGCCCCAATAACAAGAGCTCAAAACTCTACTTCTAGCTACTACAAGTTGTTTTTTTACTTTTCTAAGTTACTAAATTACCCTAAACTTTTGTACAATACCCAGTAGTTGATCTTCTATCTTCAATTAATCCTGCCCAATTTGCATCAATGAATGCTTCTACATTACGATCTTCATTCTTCTTAAATAACATACCATTTCCAAGTGTTTTCTTCAAATATCTAAGGATCCTATAAGTTGTCTCTAGTTGTTACTCCATTAGTTGATGCATATATTGATTTACTAAGTTGACTGAAAATGCAATATTTGATCGTATGTGAGAAAGATAAATTAATCTTTCAACCAACCGTTGATATCCCCCCTAATCAACTAATTTTTCATCACCTTTTCGCTTAAACTTGAGCTTAGGTTCCACAAGAAGTTTTCCAACCAAACATTCATATGTCTTTGAGTAAGTCAAGAACATACTTTCGTTGTGAAACTGAGATTCCATGTTTTGTTCTTGCGATTTTCATTCCTAAAAAATACCTCAATTGATCTTGAGTGTTTATTTGCCTTCTTGAGTAAACAAGTAGTTTTTTTTCCTTGGTGTAGGTTCCCTGAAATCTTTATTGAAATGGGAAATGCTAGGCAATTGTAAAGGTAATGAGAGTGAGTTTTCTAGAAAAAGTTGAGATGATAAGAATGTTTCCCAAAGACAAACATCATCACTCGGTGTTGTGCCTCATTGAAGTGAAGTTTTTGTGTAAAATGGCTGAGATTCATGAAAAGTTATATGAAGAGAAACATAAATGCTCCTAGTTTGAGGATTGTAATACTTGTTAACCTTTTTAAGTAGAGGAATAACCCAGGAAAAATACATTTATGGGCAATAGGATTAAACTTAGTATGATGTGGACCTAGATTATGAACATAGGACACATAACCAAATATTTTGAGCGATAAATATGAGATAAGATGATCATGAGGAAAAATATGATGAAGGAGATAAATCGGTGTTTGATAATGTAATACTTGTGATGGCATCCGATTGATTAGGTATACTGTAGTTAGAATAGCTTTCTTCCATAATTGTTTTGGAATATGAGTAGTGAAGATAAGGGCTTAAGTTATTTTAAGGAGATTTCAATTTTTCTCTCATTAATCCCATTTTGTTGGGGTGTGCCTGGACAAGAGCTTTTAGGAACAATTCCATTAGAGATTAAATACTCTCTTAAGATAGAATTAAGGTATCCAGACTCATTATTAGTATGAAAGACTCAAAGATTAGCACTAAACAACTTTATTTTTTTATCATGGAATGAATTTTTTTTAAAGTTGCAACAACATTAGCTTTATCTTTTTTAAAAAAACTCATAAGTTTGTTTCTGAATAAGTTTGGAAACAAATGATGAATATAAGGAAAACTAGGATGGCCTAAACAATAGTGCCACTTTATTACATTCCCCTGTACTCCCAATTATCTTCCTTGATGGCAGCTCTTGAAAAACACATTGAGATGAGGAGAAGTTGGCAATACATTTCTGGTTAGAGGTTAATTTTCTAACAGAAAAGAGGTTACATGAGAGTTTTGGAACATGAAGGACATTATGTAGTGTAAGAAATGGTGATAAGTAAATTGATCCCTTACCAGTCACAGTAGCAAATGGTCAATCAAAAATCCTTATTTTCAAATTACCTTAGCATGGTTTATATGATAAAAACAAATGGAATTGGCTAGTCATGTGGTCAGATGCCCCCGAGTTAATAATTTAGATAAGTGTATTGACAAAAAGAGCATTTGGGGTGCCTGAGCTGGTCTTGAGTGGAGCAGGCTTCTGATTCATGGGTGGAGTAGCCAAAAGACCAGCATTGAGAAGCTTGTGAAGTTGCTCAATCTGTTCATGAGAGAAAGAGAATGAACTATTTTTTTCTACAACAAAGCCACGAGCCTTTTGATGTGTTTGACTACGTGGTTTCCAATCGGTTAATATCCAGTGCAATTTCCAATATGTGTCCTTTAGTCCATTCAATTTAGGAATGGTAATATGGAGAAAATGATTATCAAAGTATAAAAGTGCTAGAGTAGTTCCAGATTGACTGGAAGAGGATGAATGAGAAGTACAACCAACTTTAGTGTTGGAGTTGTTATTTCTAGCCATGCTTAATAAGGACGCACCAAGATGATTGAATATGAGAATTTAGATGGAGGAAGAAGAATTGCAGCTTCTTTTGAGGATTAAGAGCTTATAGCTTTGGAGAAAAAAATCCTGAAAGAGTTTATGAAAAATGAAGGAATGTAAAATACAACAAGACCAAGATAATATAAGAGATATAAGTCTATTGCTCTGATACTATGAAGAAATTGATATCTTAATAATAATCTCTTTTTTTTTCTTCTCTTGAATGATTTACATGGAATATATATAAGATTTACAAACTATTTCTAGTGTACATTAGCAGACCTATCAGCCAACCCTAGTGCACATTTAGCACACCTATGCTACAACATTTCAATAGTGATCAGTCATATTACAATAAATTTACATAAATAAAAATATACCAATAACTTTTGTTTCCTTATTTGAGTATGTCTTTATAAAAAATTGTGCAACTTTATTGATTAAGTTATAATATAATTTTTGGAATGAAATACATAAAAACTAATGATTTATGATAATTTTGAACTAAAAATAGCAATTTACCACCTTAGTTTCAATAACACTTGAAAGTCATATTATCGATTCAAATTTTTAAAATCGATAAAAAACTTACCATTTTTTATAAAGACAAACTCAAATGAGTAAACACGAGTTATTGATATATTTTTATTATGTAAATTTTTAACTTTTATTATTCATTTACATTTAAAAATAAGAAAGAAATGAAAATTTCTATTTTTTTCTTAAAGTTTTCATGGGTTTAATATAATGACAAAAATATTTTTAAAAAGTCACCTAAATTTCACATGACAAATGAAAATGATAATATAAAATAATTTTAGATGAAAGTGAAAAAGTTGAACATTTAAAAAGTTTCAGTGTTAAACATGAACAAAAAAAAAACTCAATAATGGATGTAAATAGTAACTAAAAAATCTAAGAGGGGGTGAATTAGGTTTTATCCGATTTTTGCAACCTAATTTGATTATGCAGTTCTAAGACAACAAATATCAAACACTTAGTTTATAGTTTGTGTGTGTGATAATGTGTTCAAGTAAATTGTAGAATTAAAACGATGAATATAAAGATTTATAGTGGTTCGGTTTATCTAACAAAACCTAATCCACTATCTTGAGTTATCTACTCAAATATTTCACAAAACCTTTCACTAATCAAGTATAAGAGTTTTCAAAAGAGGCTCACCGAATTCACTTTAGAGTTTTACTCAAAATCTTTTAACCAATCGAGGTTCACCCAACACTTTGAGTTTTATAACCATTCTCAATACAACAATTAATGAAATATACACAAACAAACAAGATAATCACAATATATTTAATTCAAGGCTAGCTCTAACCCTTATTGTTTTAAGTTATTTGCAACCTTGAATATGCTTACAAGAGATAGATAAAATTGGTTTGATATGAATATCACTTTAATTGTGAAGATATATAAATTTGTAGAATTATGACTTTTTTGGGTATTGCCTTGATGAATCTTCCTCAATAACACCTTGAAATAATAAAACCTTTCTTGAATGATTTTCTCAATAAAATTATTTAGAAATTGTTAAAAAATGTTTTCAAGATGTTATATAAATGTTTTCAGAAAACGTTGATTTTTTATTTTTCAAATGTTTGGGCTTTTATAGGGTCATTCTAATAGTCATAGATAAAACTGTTAAAATTTCACTCAGTGACTTGCAGTCGACCGCTTGGTCGTCCGGACCATCGTTCATAAGTTTCATGAAGTGGTCATTGAATATCTTTTGGATGACTGCTTTGGTTGTCCAGACTATGGTCAGGTCAACCGCAAGTTTTGTTCCTATCGACCGTATATAATATTAGGTTATTCAAAACTATAATAGAGATGTACTTCTTATTAAACAACTTGTGGACGATGCCTGAAAAACTTTAGATCGTTGATTGAACTATAATTAGCTTGGTTTTCTATTGTTTATTATGATGTTTATTGAGTTTAAATCTAGCTAATTATGTGTTTTGGTGATTTTAATGATTATTTACACTATTACTTTTGTTTTGGCGATTCGGTAATTTAGTTTAATTAGGTTAAAGTTAATTTGCCGTGCTTCTCGGGAATTAACCTAACTTTCATAGGAATCGGAATTTGCTGCACTACGCGGAATTCTAAGTCACTATTTCAATAGGTTATTATCAATGATTAATCCTGAATAAGTAAAACCGAAATACAAAGTCCTTGCTAGCGTTTTTCTTTTCTTTGATTCTTAATTAATTTGTGAGTAAATTTATTTGAAGATTATTCTTTTAAAATAAAAATCAAATCTTTCCCCCCTAATCTTGATTAGTTTACTTGTTCTAAGATTTTACAAATCCCTGTGGGTTCGACCCTTACTTGCCCTAACTGCATAAGTTAGTTAAAGTTCGGAATTTAATTTGATAGCGCAACGACACGCTCATCAATCATTCGAACCACATCATTTGTGCATCTTAAACACTTAAATCCACAAGTAATATTACCAAACAATTATACAAGCCGTGTCATAAATCTTACACAAGTTTGTAAATCATTTTAGCATAAAAGTCAAGAAGTATGCGTTTAAGAAACCTTTTTAAAACTTAAGATAGGAAAAGTTGATTTAGATATTTTCAATAAATACTTTAAGTTCAAATAGAAATTTTTTTTGCCCAATTCAATACTCAATCAAGGTAAACTACAGGTATGCAAAATATAACGAAATCTAGAAACTATACCTCTAGTCCTATCTAATCAAAAAATGCTTGTCTTCAACTTTTGATATTGAAAGAATGTCATTGAAGATTTGAAACTTTGATCTTGCATTGATTAGACAAATGAATCCAAAAAATGCTATCAATTGAACAAATATTAGTTCTTATCAATGCTTGTCATTAATCAAAATTAAAACATTAAAAGATTTAGGGTTTTCAATAACTTTTGGACTCAAGTATGAAAGTGAAAATTTTAAAAAGTTCGAGTGCTAAACTTGAATGAAAAAAAGATTGAGTGTTAAAGTTGGATTTCTAAAAAGTTCAAATGTCACCTAAATATTTTGCCATTTTTAAATATGTCTTTTTAATTGCTTAATTTTCAAATGTATTAAGAATTTGAAAAGGTCTCATCTAAACACACTTGTTAGATAAAGACTTTTAAGAATGGTTTTCTTTTTAATTAAGGTTTTGAAAATTACAGATAATAAAAATTTTATTTGGTAATCTAATAGACATATTTTCAAAATTCTTGGATTTTTAACAAGGTTTAGACCTTTCAAATCTCTAATAAAAAAGCCCACCTAAATAGGTGTTTTTTTGAAAAATTAGCTAATTTATTTCCTTATATTTACTTTTTTACTATAACAGTCCTTGATATTTTATTTCAACCATAGTAGTCTCTTATATATTTTCGAGTAGTCATTTTGGTTACTTATTTGAAATTTCGGTGTAAAATTGGCTTAATTAGCACGTGTAGAATACATGATTCGGTAATTCTTGCCACTTGTTCATCGGAAATTTAGCCATGTTTCTATCGAAATTTCAATTTAAGGACCAAAATGACTGCTCAAAAATAGATAAGTGTCTATTATGCCTAAAATAAAATATATGGGACTATAATGGAAAAACAAATAAAAAAAAACAAGAGACTAAATTAGCTAATTTGATTTTTTTTAAATCTCACCATGAAACTGGATAAACTCTCCCTTTCCATCATTTTTCCTATTTATAAGAATTTCATAAATATATAATTATTAAAATTTCATAGTCTTTTTTACAAATATATAAAAATTTCCAATTGAAATAACTTTAAAAATCTAGATTCTTGAAAGGTATATTTTTAAATTGTTTCATTTGAAATGTCTAAAATTTTTTAAAATGACATCCAAATATATTCTTAATGATTCCCAGTAATATAAAAATACGTATTTGACTAGAGTTATGCTTAGAAAAGATTCGAACCAAGTTCCAACTTTTTTTTTTTGCAGGACTACATATTCTTCTAGGAGAGAGTTCAAACTTCAAAACAAGATCCATGAAACCACCGGCCAAAAAATCATTCCATATTCCCAATTCACATTTGGTGGGTTGATTTGCATTGTCCAACAAGAAGGTCTGGAATTCAAGACCTTAAACTTCAGAAAAACCTCAAATGGGAAATTAGAAAATGAAGGCTGAATTAGGAACTCTTTGCAAACAATTTGTTCTTGACCTAAAAAACATTCTTCTCAAAACTGTGGTGGAGCCTTTAGCAAGTCAAATTATAAAAAATCTCAAAATAAAACAAAAAATACCATAAAAAAATAAGAGACTTGCTAAATGCAGCACCCCTATTACTTAAATGCAACACCCCATTTGACAATTATGCCCCTTAACTTTCTCTCTCTAAGTTTTAGAAGGAAAAATATTTTCTGAAATGGGTTAATGAAGAGTTTGAAGAAATTTTAACAAAATGTCAACCGAAGATGATTTTAACTTATGTAACGACGAAATAGAGGTATATTTAATGTTTTTTATACATGAATTTACATTAATAGTATAAGAAATTGAAGAACTGGAGGTCCTACGTCGATGGTAGGTCGAAAGATAGGTTACTGTCCGCGATTGAAGATGGAATGGGGTGCGATCTTGAAAGGTCAGACATGGTGCAATCCCAGAAGATCCAAAAGCTTTTGACCATCCGCAATAGTAGGGTGAAGAATTTTTTTCCCGAAAGGTCAAGATGCTTTTGACCATCCACGATAGTAGGGCGAACAAGTTTTTTCTCGGAAGGTCGAGATGCTTTCTACCGTCCACGATAGTAGGGCGAACAAGTTTTGTCTCAGAAGGTCAAGATGCTTTTGCCCGTCCGCTATAGTAGGACGAACAAGTTTTTTCCTGAAAGGTCGGAGTGTCATGGCCCTATCGTCGCGACTGGTCAAATATTTTTTGATTTTTTTTATTAATATTTTGTATGGTATTTATAATCTTTTGTTTAAATTTTGTAAGAGGAAATTGTACTTGAAGAGGTTCCAAATAAGCCTATAAAGAAAGGTACAAGAACACAATGTTTTTCTAATAAAAGAAAGGTACAAGAAAGACAAAAGGGTGTTCATTGGTTGCGAACGTAGTGGTCGGTACAGGATGAGTTGTACTTATATTAAGCCTAATAGTAAGTGCAAAGAAGTTAAAATGCCCATTTTCGCTTAGAGGTTCGAGGTCATCCACCGATCATTGGTTTCTTGAGGTCTTTAATGGCACTCATAATCACCACCTTGGAGTTTATTTGCATAGTCATCCTATGGCTGCAAGATTGAAACCATCATAATTGAAGGAGGTGGAGGGATTGCCTAAGAGTCAAGTAAAGCCTAAAGAAATCTTGAACTTCTTGAAACAAAAATTTCCAAGCAATGTAAGTCGAATTAAGAATGTCTACAATGCTCGTTCCAAGTTCAAGATACAAGAATCAGATGATAGAAATGTGATGCAGTAGATTCTATAGATTTGTTTCAAGTGTATCATTATGTGTTGATCATAGATTGTACTTACAAGACCAATCGGTACAAGATGCCATGTTTCGAGATTGTAGGAGTGACCCCTACGAAACTAAACTTTGTCACAACCTTTGCATTTTATGGGAGATGAAAAAGAAGATTCATACGCATGGGCACTATAGACATTTCGAAAGATTCTTCCCATGTCAACATACACTGGTGTCATAGTTACCGACAGAGATCTTGCATTTATGAATGCCATTGATAATGTTTTTCCAGAGGCAACACACTTATTGTGTAAAAGACATGTATCAAAGAATGTGGAAAGATATATGACAAGGGTTGCGGGTGAAAAAATTTATGGAATAAGCTTCTCTCAAGGCGTATGGCGCATTTTGGTTGAGTCAGTTACAGAAGATGAGTATGAAAATAACTTGTTGACAATGAGAGCAAAATATCATGGTTCAAAGGTGTCTTGAAATATGTAGATGATACATATTTGTCAAAATATAAGGAAGATTTGTTCATTGTTGGAGGGATCGACATATGCATGTTGGTTGTACCATGACCAATAGAGTTAAGAGTCAACATTCAGTGTTAAAGAAGTGTTTATGACATCGATAGGTAGTTTTGATACAAATTTTCCCAAGTTACATGCATAGTGCAAACTCAAGTTGGAGAGATCAAGTCTTCATTAGAGAAATCAAGGATGAGAACACTTCATCTTACAAATGATGCATTCTATCAACACCTTAATGGGAATGTCAGTCATTGGGGGCTAAAGTTAACTCTTACCCAACAAAAGATAACAGAGTCATTGGAATCACTTGATGATTGTGATTGTTTCTTGAGTCAGACTCATAGTCTACCTTGTGGCTGTCAGATATTTATGTATATAAACTTAGAGACTTCTATTCCATTGAATGACATACACATTTTCTTGAGAACACTACATTTTCAACCACATGAGTCTAATAAAGATAATGAGGTTGATTTGTGAGGAGGAACCTGAAATATGTGCCAAACCAAAAGACATACAACGTAAAAATTCAACTAGTAGGGAACCATCATGGTACGAGAGAACTGAGAAGATATTTAGCAAAATGACTATAAAAACTACTAACTCTCGTCATAGTAAGGGTAACGATTCTTGTCCCACCTCTTCATTTGTTGATTTTAGATCTCATTCAGTGTCTTGTATAGATTTGGATCCACCCCGTCACTCGAGTTATTTGTCTGATATAGAGTGACCTTATACTTCTGGCTATGTTCCTAATTTTGAGCCTCATCGTCACTCTAGTTATGTGTCTCATACTGGACAACCAAATAGTTTTGACCCCCTTACTGACCCATTATTTTTGTCAGACATAAGATTCCATCTTTTGTGTTGAATTACATTAATTGTATTGTAAATGTACAAGGGGATGGAAATTGTCGGTATAGAGCAGTTGCTCACCATGTGTATGGTGATGAGATGTATTGGGCAAATACTAGAAGAGATATGCTTCAGTTTATTGATACCCATTATAGTAGGTACCTCATGCAATTTAAGATACATGAGCGGTTAAATGAAATAAGGTACATGATTGATCACATGATGGTACGACAGAACGTGGCAAGTGGATGGAATTATCAGAGCTCGGATTTGTGGTTGCCATGATATATGATGTGGTGTGTGTTTGTTACTGGAAAAAAAGATAGTGTTACATATGTCCCACTATTCAGTCAGAAGACTGACCATACGTATTGGCTACCGTGTGATTACTATGACATTCTTTCAGGCAGCTGAACATTATGTATCGGTATGTAATATGATGTTGTGATTGTGAAGACAATTTAATTACCTATAATAATGTGGTTTTGATTTTTTTTCTTTTTTGCATGTTGTGATGAAAGAGAATTTCCCCACACCTCCGGTATTTAATTTATGGAAGTGGTGACGTGACCTAAATTTTCACGAGGATTGACCCTCTATTATGTCAAATCTGATCTAATTGTGGCAATAATTAGTTATAAACATTTGTAGTCATGTTTATTGTTTATATTTTTATTATTACTACAACTTTTATAAAGTTGAATTATATTGAAATTGTTTTTTTTAAAAAAGCATAATCTTCCCATTTTTTATATTTTTATTATTATTGCATATTTTATGAATTTGAATTATAATGAAATTGTTAAAAAAAACAGCATAATCTCCCATGTATTTTTAACATATAAAAAGGTCATATAGATGACAAGTGTGTCATTGCGCTATCAAATTAAATTATAAACTTTAACCAACTTATGCAGTTATGACAAGTAAGGGTCGAACCCACAGGAACTTGTAAAATCTCAGAATAAGTAAACTGATCGAGATTATGAGGAAATATTCAATTTTTATCTAAAAGAATAAAACTTTAAATAAAATAACTCAAAAATCAATTAAAAATCAATGGATAGAAAAATGTTAGCAATGACTTTGTATTTCGGTTTTATTTATTCGGGATTAATCATTGATAATAACCTATTTGAGTAATGACTTAGAATTCTGCGTAGTGCCGCAAATTCTGATTTCTGTAAAGTTAGGTTAATTCTGGAAAAGCACGACAAATTAACTTTAAGCTAATTAAACTAAATTACCGAATTGATCGCATAAAATAATCAATTAAGTTATTAAGCTCGAGGACAACATCAACACAAATTACATAAAATTAATGGCCGATTAAAATCATGCAATTCGTTTCAAACAATTCTCTATTAATTAATCAAACACAAATTTAAATTAATCAATAGTTACTACTTTTGGTTATCGAAAACTGATTTTGCATAACCCTAGTTAATCAACTATGTAAAACAATTAAGATGACAAATAATAATTGAGATAACACAATTGATAAGATAAAACCAAGAATTGTTCAAATACCCAAATATGTTATCTCATATATAACAAAACTATAAATCTCATATTCCCGAATAAAGTAAACCTAATACATGACTTTGCCAACTATAAACGTTTACTAATAAAATAAAACATCATAAAAAGATTAAGGGTAAGAGAGAAACTCATTAGATGGAAATTCGATTTCCCGAGAAGCTCTAACCCTTGATCTTCTACAATGCTCGGAAACAAGATATCTAAGGTGTTTTACACCTTCAAAACTAAGCTAATAAACCTTATAAATAGTTAGAAAAGGTCCTAGGGTTAGTTACAAAAGAGTCCTAATTCAAAATTACTTAAAAACTTCTCAAAATGTTAAATTCGGAGAGTGGATGCCCGAGCAAGCAAAGTGGACGCTTGAGAGTCACTGATGCGTCCACTTGGACACGTGATACTGTCAAACTTCTGAGAGTGGACGTGTGAGACTATTAGAAACGTCCAAGTGGACACGTAGGGCTCCAAAACTACTAAGAATAGAAGTGTTGATGAATAGGGATGTGTCCACTTCTTCAAGTGCGCGCCCAATTGGTTTCTTAGGCGTATCCACTCCATTTTGCCTGCAAACCAACTTCTTAAGCCTCTTATCCTCATCCAATTCCTTCTAAACATGTTAAAATACCTTCAAAATACTTGCAAACAATGATAAAAGTATAAAGAACCAATTTAAGCACATAAACATACAATTAGGTAGATTTTATCTCAATAAACAACAGATTAAACTTCTAAAAACCAATTTAATTATGGTTCAATCAATATGCATATAATATAAGACCAATTAACCTGTTATCACATTTCACAATATTCATGCAATATAACAAAGTCTACTAATACAATAAAAGTATAAAAGTATGTAAGCTCCTTATACAACACAACACAATACAATATATCTTGTCACTAATAATAAATAAAGTCTCATAACACATATCTAACACAATAAGTTCACAATATAATCAAATAGGCCTAGAAGTACGTCTAGAGCTAATACCTTGGCGGGCCACATAAGTACTCCTCCTAGCTTGCCCATAAGCTCTGGCCTCAGTCATGTCCTCTGTATCCTCTGTGTCCACACTAGGTGACACAGTAGGATCAGCCTCAGCCTCATGGTCCTCAGGTATATCTCATCCACGGTATTGCAAAGTGAGAGTATCATATGCCCTAAACACACGCTCATAGAACTCGGCGTGACCCAATCGATGCCTAGCATCTTGCCTGCAAGGGTGGAGGAGCCAAACTACCTTATTTATCCTCTGCAAATTAAAGTGTAGTCATTAGAATTAATCAAAAATCCGACAGAGTCTCCCCTGAAAATAGAATGTTTTACCAGGCCATAAAGGTCACTCATAACACAATAAGCTCAATCTTAACATCAACATCAACATCAAACTCAACTATCTAAATATGCAATTTCAATTAAAAATCCAATAGTTTTGTCACTTTAAATAACATGAGTTTATTTTACCTCTAAATGTGATGTCTGTCTAGAGCACGGAACCTGGATGCCATCGGGTATGCGATCCAGGTTCTGAAGGCGTGGATGTGTGCGCTTGATAAACCACTCAATATATGCAGGTACCGTAGCCAGTGGTAATCCTACGGGGATCCTCTCTCTCAAGTCTACTACATGTGATTCCGGAGTCCACCAGTTTGCTAGGTTTGCACTATACTTGATCATATTTCGTTGTGGATCTCAGTGCTTGATACTAGTCTCAAGTGTAGTAGGTGAGATAGGTATTCGTTGGATGTATCCAAATTGGCAGGCGACATGCATAGGCATATAAGGCTCCACCATATCTAAAAAACGTATACACTCTTGAAACCTTGACATCCAGCACATCTCGACATCCTCTAAATATGGCATACAAATAACCTTTATAAAAAAAATTATAGTTAATAGGATAAATATGAAATTTAAACAATTTTAACCTTTATAAAAAAAATATAGTTAATAGGAGAAATATAAAATTTAAACAATATACCTGAGATGCTTGTAACTCATCTAACATTATCCGATATGCACGTAGACTATCAGTGGACGTACACTGGTGACGAAGCCTGTCGTGCGGCTCTCAAATTTAAACCTAACAATTCCTATGTAGATAGGGAAAGTATGGATCGAATCCACAGATATTTGTCAACTCTTAAATTAAAATCATTAATCGAAAAGGGTTTTGGGGGGTTTTTGGTATTCTGAGAATAGAAATAAAAAGGAATTTGGAATATAAATGATATAAAAAAAACGTTAGCAAGGAATTAGTATCAAGTTATATTTTTCATGGGATTAATCATAGATAAAGACATTATTAAATAATTGGTTTTAGAATCCCGATCAGCTCAGACAGATTCCTATCCTTACAAATTAGATTAATCCCGATCAGCTCAGACAGATTAATCTCTAATTTAATTAAACACCACTATCAACCAACGTGTATAGGATGTTCAATCAAATTGCATTAAGTAAATAAGGCATCACCAACATTAAATTGTATATAACAATCAGCTTAATTATATATAATTTAAATTATATAATTCCACTACTAATTTAATTAAGCCAAGAGCTGCAACTCAATTAAATTAGTAGATGCCACTTGAATCATTAATACAAGATTAATAATCCTAGTTATATAATCACGTTTATTAATTGGATTGTCAATCCAATTAATTCACATAATTATATTAATTAAAACGGGAATTACATAAATACTTAATTAATATATAGATATAAGTATATTAAATAAATATACAAATATATATATATATATATATATATATATAAAGAAAGATTGGATTTATATTAACTAAACAAATTAGGCGGTTCAACCGGCCATTTAAATAAATTAAACTAAAAGTATGGAGGCTCGGCCTTCCATAAAAAAGAAAAGAAAAGACATAAAAGTAAATTAAACTAATAGGTGGCTCGGCCATCCATTTGCGATATTTAAAGTGCATAAAGTAAAATAAATAAAGACTAGGCGGGTAAACCGACCATAAGTCCAGTTAAATAAATCCAAATAGAAATTAAGTACAAAGAAAATTATCTCATAATCCCATTTATTAATAACTTAACACATATCCTTACTAACAAAAGGAAATTACTCACAATCCATATTTAATAAATATAAGATGAAATTTATAAACATTAGAACGAAAATTTGAAAGAAATACTCCCCGAAAATATTGAAATTATCCGGACAGAATTTCTTTACTAAATTTTAAAAAAAGACTTGAAAAACTATTCTAAAAATTCTAAAAATTATATTAATATGAAGATAATAATAAAAGAAAGAAATTACAAAAGAAATGAAGAAGATTGGAGCTAAATTGGTGTCTCCAATGAGAAATTAAGCTAGCATATTTATAGGGAAATTTCTAGGGGTAAAATAGTCATTTTGACATCCGAGTACTGTAGCAGGTTGACTTGTTGACTTTGACCAGCCGACGGACACTGTTCATGACGTAAGCAGTGACGTCATCATCGACGGTGGTACTATTCACCGGAGTTACTGTTCATCTTTTTTTTTTTATTCTTCATCTTCATCTTCATTTCTTCTTCTTCTTTTTATCTCCAAAATGTACTAGAATACACTGAAAAACTTATAACACAAAGAAATAGAAAGGAAATGTGAAATATATCCATTAAATGACACAATTAACCGATTTTTAAACAAAATATAGTCATTAAGTAGTATAAAAATCAGTTAATTTATGTGTATATCAACTGAGCTTTAGGTAACTGCCACCTCATGGCAAAAGGATCAGAAGTAGTCCACCTAACAAGAAGATCACGAGGTTTGAACATAGGAAAATGCTCATATATCCATGACTGTAATAAATTAAACAATTAAAGAAATGAATGAAAATTGTTAAATTAAATATTTAAAGAGAATTTTTAATATCAAGTCTACTTTGTACCTCCAATAATGTCAAACAACCAATTATCTGACTACATTATGCCCTAGTGGCAATTCCCAAATGCCGATATAAGTAAGCTAACGATGCAGCACACAATGAATAGTGTGGAACAAGATGGAGCTGACGAAGCACAGACAATAGTAAACCAGTGACCATGTTTGAGGTCTTATCAACAAACAATGTATAACCCAACAAGTACCAAAGGTAGAACTGTGGTTCAAGAATGTCACATACATTCAATTCCTTACACATACTAGAAAGTGTCTTCAACTTGATACCACCGTGCATCCAATCAATATGAAGTGAGGCCATGCTAACCCGAATGCACTCACTGACATATGATAAAATTGAATCCTTATAAGCACTTATTGCTACTTGAAAGCCAATTAGGGCTCTTTCCCATCATGGGATGCAGAAAAATCACATGAAGCTGTACTGCTTCCATGCTTCGCGCTCTGTACAAGAACTTCCAGCTTCAATGAATGGGCTTTGCCTATCTGTTTATGTGAGGAAGAAGGAAATCAAGGCTGAAGCAAACTTTGTTTTAATAAAAAAAGAAAAAAGGGGGAATTGGAGATTTGTAGGATTTTTTGATAAAGACAAAAATACCATGTGAATCTTGAGAAAGTTTTGATGAAGAAACGCGTGAAAACTTAACGAATAAATTGATATAAAGGTTAAAATTGATACAATTTCAAAGTTTAATTGTCAAAACCATCCATTTTAAAGTTCAAGTATTAAAATCATAATGGTGAGAAGTTTATCAGGCAATTACACATATATAATATTACCAATATAAAAATAAAAAAAGTCAAAGACTGATATCCTGGCCTATCCGAATGATTGATACCTTGCAACTATGATGATTTTTCTTGCAACAAGTCTCTGTTTTCGATTTCATGGTGATTGCGAAATGTGTATTTAGATTGCATTTCTAAAAGTGTAATTTGTTTTGTGTGAACATTCGAATTAGTATCATTCAGTTCATGAATTACAGTGACACATGTTCTGCAGAGATGGATATTCACTGAATCAAGTAATTGCATTGAAGTTTTAGTTCATTATACAAAGAAGAAAGGTACTAATGGACAAGAAAAGAAAAGAGGAAGAAGGGTATACAAGAGAGAGCAGTAACTATGGATCCATAAATTTTGTTTTTCATGTCAGGTCATGAGGTTTGGATGAACCTTTTTCCCAGCAATGTCAATGATGAGTGTGACATTGTCAAACACCTTACTCAAAAGTCATATCTTCAACTTCTTTCCGCAATGAGTCGAACAACACTGTTGATAGATAACGCTCTCCAAAACTGGCGAAGATCGTCTGTGAAGAAAGAATGTTAACATGTATGTATACTAGTTTACAGAATAAGTGAAAGAGGTTAAGTTTGCTCTTTCATATAGACTATAGTTAAGCCAATGCATTTTATTGGCAACAGAGCCAGAAAAAACTGAATCACATCAGATAATGAACATGCATTTGCATTCTAATCGAAAATTCTATTAATTTGATTGATAGTTCGACTAGACCACTTTGGCATGCAAAAGAGGGAAAGTATCTGCAGTTAAATGACTAAAAGATCTGTCCTAAAATGTGTTTTGGCTCACAGATGATGGTTCTCAAACCACTCTCTCTTAGAAAAGATGAAAGATAGAGAGCTTATTTCCCCACAAAAATCTGATAGAACAGAGTAATACATTTATTTTATGAACAAGTGTAAACAGTAACGTGAAGACACAAAATTTACATATTTCAGTAACAGATAAGAAAAACAAGAAGTCTGGGAGAAAAACACATTCTGTAGTTTGGTCACTCTTCTTCATCTTTTATGCTATACAAATGAGTATATTTTAGAGGAATGCAACATGCTGGAAAATGAAAAAGAAGACATCAACAATTTCAAGGTGAATTTTTCATTAATAAAATATTTGGTTTAACAACAAGGCCATGATCTTTTGGACAATTTGCGGCCAATTTAATAAGCGCTCTTCCTGAAAAGAGAAAAGGGACATATACAATAATGGTCAGTTGAAATCTTCATAAAATGTCTAAGACTCAGGTGAGGTAATTTAAATGGTAGAGTTGCTTCCATGGTCTGAAAAATGGAAGGAGTACTCACCGATAGATGTTATAAAACGATAAATCTATTGCACAGAACAACTGAGAAGTACTTTTCGTTAGGTTACAACTTTGACTTACAACAATGAGTTTCCCAGCATATTCAGGCCTTCTTCCCACCTTTATTGCAGCAGCTGCTGTAGCACCTGAAGAAATACCCACCTGCAAATCCACAATGGAACTATCTAGAAAAAGTAGGCATGATAAACTAGAGAAGGGCATCTTAATGACTAGTAGAGCTATAAACAAATAGAATTGTTCGCGAACAAGGCAAGCTCGATCATTGTGATTGATTATAGCTTGTTCATTAATTAATCGATTCGAGATCAAACAAAAATTTGCGCTTGAAGATTATTTGAACAAACTCGAACATATTCGCAAACAAATTCAAGGGTTCGTAAACCGGTTAAATATGTATATCGTAAAAAAATTATTTTTTACATATAATACAAAAGATTTATAAAAAATAGAAAATAAATGAATTCAAGGTAGAAATCGAGAGCTAGTCTAATTATTTGAACTTTGACTGGTTGAATTAAACAAAGTCAAAAACAAACAAAAACTTGGCGAACAAAGAATCGAAAGAACTTGAAATAAATGAACAAACTCAAACATAGTTTGAATAACAATTGAACTCAATCTCAAAATCCTTAGGCTCAGTTTGACTCAGCTCAATTATAGCTCCAATTACTATACTTTAACTAGGATTTTACTTACCAACAAACCTTCTTTCAGTGCCAGAAGTTTTGTCATTTCGATGGCTTCTTCGCTAGATACCTGCAGTGTGCAAAAGGAAACGCTAAACAGGATTTTGTACTACTACAAGAGTTTATGTGTATATTGATGCGGGGAACAAAGGCAGAAAGTTTGAGATTGAAGAATCTATGAATAAACAATCCCAACACTAAACATCAAACCTTAGTAAAACACCAAAACACATGAGTTAAATTCTTCATGGAAAGAAAACCCAATTCTCTTGTTTCCACTTGTTCAAGTCATCGTAAACATTCCCCCTTAACAAATGAAGCAGGAAACTTCTGTTTCTCCATTTCTCAAACTGTAGCCTTACTTAATGTGGAAATATAACCACCAGAACAATTACAGTTTCTTTGCATGCTGAGTGAGATGAGAGATCTAGCTGCCACACCAAAGTAGTTTTGATATCAAATGATAATGCTTTAATTTTTCTTGGTCTTTATTACTCCTGATAATTACATCCAAAAGTATGGGGAAACTATATTACAGCATAGTTGAAGGTTGAGTTCAGGTTGATGAATTTTGGCCAATGGACAATGTAGTACTAGGTATCTCAGGAAGTACAGACATGCTAGAAAGACACATTTATCAACAAAAGAAGGGTGAATGAGATTTGGCATATATTAGTCGAAGCCATTTATGCCTTTCATTTGTATATTTCAGGCTTTCAGCTTAATTTGAACTACTGCTAACAAGAGTTCTAGACCTTATCTTCCATATCCATCTGCTATTGGAAATTTTATGCATTGATCACCTAGGGTTATGAGGCCTAAAACCATATCGAATATAAGCTAAGGATAATTGCTGGCATTTCTCCCTTCCATCATCCCATATAAATTAAGAATCATGGTTCATTATAAATCTTGTCCAACATGCGTTTAGGGAACAAAAAGAAGATTTCCAATTAAATTGGTGTTCTATGAATTTATAATTGCCCTTTTGGAGTAGAAGAGTGAGCAGGGTATTCAGTCCCTATAATCCGGTATTTATATTGAATCAATATCTCCTCACACTGAACCTTTGGTTATGTAGCTGAAAACTCATATATTTTTCTTTACTTTCAATATTCAGTTTCAAATTTTTCTCATCCTCATTGGCACTGACATTACAAATGAGGATCCCCGTGCACCATTTTACTTTGCACCCAAAGCCAGCTCTTTGGTCTATCTTCACAAAGTAGTTCATAATTGATTATACACGTTTTTATTTTTTGCCACTATAATTTTGAAAATAAACATTACAATAAATTATTACAAGAATTTAGGAAAGAAAGATGCTTTTAGAAATTTTGATTAAGAATTTTATGCAAGATGCTCATTCCAAGACTTATGAATGAATTCAAGGTAGCATCCATATGGAGACGATAGATAATGCTTCATTCATGATGGCATTACAATTTCATGAAGTAATTTTATTGCATGAAGTGAAAATGAAGTGTGGTAAAATCTTACCATAATGACTTCATCAAGTATTTTCACATCCAAAACAGGAGCAATGAAACCAGCACCAATTCCTTGAATTTTATGTTCGCCTTTAACATCAATAGGCACAAATTCATGTATGATATCAATTGATTTACAAGGGTACACTTTTCTAGAGAAACTTAAAAATTCATGTGGAACAGCATGTTTGCAAATCTGATTATCAAAGGTGAAAGCAAACATACAAAACCACAATAGACATGCAATCACCTGGCTCCCCGCCATTCAAGATTGCACTTTCAGCTGGTTCAACACCATACAACTGCCAACAGCAAAAGTACTTGACTTAAAATGGATGAACAGAGGAAGCAAGATAAGGTGAAGGTCAAGAAGAAGAGAAGAAAGAAACTCTAACTTTTATCTCTTGATTTTTTTCCTTGAGGTATTTCCCTGCTCCCGTGACTGTACCTCCTGTACCTATTCCTGCAACGAGGGCATCAACTTTCCCCTCAGTTGCCTTCCATATCTCCGGTCCAGTTGTTTCATAATGTATCTACACATTCAGACATACTGAGTAGTTGCCAATATCATCTAAGTGCAACAGTTTTAGATAAAGTATACCTTTGGATTAGCAGGGTTCTCAAATTGCCGGAAAAAATAACTATTAGGAGTTGCTTCCAATATTTCTTGTGCTTTCTTAAGAACACCATCAAAGCCCTTTGAGGCTTCTGTGATGTACAACTCAGCTCCAAAAGCAAGAAGAACAATTCTTCTCTCAAGACTAAAATTATCAGGCATAACTATTACAAGCTTATAGCCCTTTCTTGCAGCAATGAATGCAAGACCAATTCCAGTATTTCCACCGGTTACCTCGATGAGGACCGTCTTCAAACCAAATGGAAGTCATTGGTTCAAGTGTTTAATGAAGAAACTAACAACATTCAAATGATCATTCAGAAAATGCAATTTAACAAGAAACATATGCATCACTTTTTTCAATAATTATCTTTCAAGCCCCATATAATTCTTACACAATTTGACAAATGGTCTTAATTAAACATTTCAAGCAACTAAAAGATTTCTCTATGCAGATAAAGTAAATCTAACAAAAGATTAAAGATACCTCAACTAACCTTCCCAGGGGCAATTAGACCTTTCTCTTCTGCATCTTTTATCATACTGTACGCTACCCTAGACATTGATAAGTTTGATGTTGTTACTTGGTTCACTGAAACATATACCAGTGCAACTATGCCAACGACATATTTGAGGAGGAAAACAACAGGGAAAGAAAAAATTATGAATAATAACCATAACATAATGGAAAAGTGAATACCTGTCTTTGATACTTGAGCAAGGTTCCATATTCTCCAACTTAGCAGCAATACGGGCAACACAACCATCCACAACATTGTTGAGGTAAACCATGGGGGTGTTTCCTATTAGCTTCAAAGGCAAGAATGATCCTTTTTATTCTCATTATATAAATTTATAAGAAGTACTACAAGTTTTAGAGGGAAATTATTACTTCAGTGATATCATTGGCTATTTCATACTTCTCTTCCATTGAATCTCCTCAATATTACTGTGTCCATTTAGGGAGGGGGGAGGGGAGTTAAATATAACAAAGAAGAGAGTGCACTTGAAATTTTTTATTATTATTTTATTTATTTATTTATTTTTGTAGATAAGCATCCCTCTCACTATGATCACACAGAACAAGAAAATTAGTTGATAATGGAAATGGAAAAGGAAAATAAAGGGAGTGGTATATCCAAAAGAACCTTTGGTGGTGCCACAATGATTGAGGTAATTTCAAATCCTATAAAAGTAAAATGCACCCTGAATTTCACGTCTGACCAAAAGTTAACAATGTCTTCTATCAAGAAAAACAAGTCAAGAATCACATACGCTTGACCAGCAGGTGTAGTATTCTTAATATCATCAACATGTAAACATGAGACCCAATAATCTACACAAAGTAGCATACATTCTAAAGCTGGGTAGCAACTCCCCAGATGATAGAAGAAGTCTGTAAAGTTGCTAATCTGTACAAATCCATAAAGTAAGAAGACTTATCCTTTCACGCTTTGTCTGTGTTGTTGGCATCAACGGGCTCCACCACAACCTTTCTCAGCCGCCATGCCAATTGAACGGTATCTCATGTAGACAAATTTTCCGCTTTCTCCAACGGTAAAGAACTTGCATTGCACTCCATTTTTTACAACTCCAAATTTCTGACTTTGGAGTTGCTTTAAAGGAAGTCATTTTTAAACAACTAGCTTTTGAAAAACTCGGAAGGTGGAAGTTTTGAAACAAGTATATGAAACTTTCAATGTTATTTTTAGGGCCATTTAGTAATAACTAAATCAACTTACATGTTTGGCGTTTTTAATTGCAAATTCTCTACAATTCAAAAAAGTTTGAATGCCCAAATGCTCAATTCAATAACAGTCCATTGAATTTGAATGTCTATATTTGATTCAAAACAAGAATTAAAGATAATTTTAACATTAATAAAGTATTAAATCTACATAATTCAGTGTGATGTAATTGCCTCGATAAATAAAATTATAAATGAAAATAAAATTTTATATATATATATATATATTTAAAATTAGAATGTAGACATTCAATACTGTATAAAATCGAATAGCAAAGTGGTTATTGTGACAACCATTTAGAACCTCTAATGTCCAATGTCAATCCACCATCTCCCTCCAAAATATTAACTTGTTTTCTAATATATACATACGCAAATATATCCTTCAACATCCCCACTATTCCCAAGAAATGAAATGATTCAATAAAGTCCCACAAGTTTTTATTTCTAAGTTATTATTAGAATAATAAACTAGACACTGAATATGCGCACACACCACATAATGGAAGAAGCTATGTAATGAACAATGATGCCAACGCACAGTGCTTTGCAAAGTGAATCCAGTAAACACTGTTACAGCCTCATGTCTCCGATTAAAAAGCATTCACAATTCAGTGTGTAAAAGCTCCCATCTCATGGCTCAAAAGGCATGTTCTCTGCTTCCTTCTTCAAAGAGTCAAAAAGCACAGAAGAAAGATATCGCTCGCCAAAACTCGGGAAGACAACCTGTGAATTTACATCATGAGTTTTTGTCAAGAATATATTGGATAACCAAGACAACTAAAACAGCAGCAGTTGATTTCATCATTTAACAATAACATTTGCATTTACATCAGCAAGCTGTATTATTTTGGATACATATAGGACAAGGAATAATGTAGAGCAAGAAACCCTGTCAATTGAACTAGAAACGGCAGAAACTTACAACAATGAGTTTTCCTACAATTTCTGGCATTTTTGCTAACTTAATTGCGGCAGCAGCAGCAGCACCACCACCACCAGATGATATACCAACCTGCAACATATTTCCCAATTACTATCAGAGAAATGTAAATAACAAGCCTAACTAATCATAAATTTAAGCTAAAAAATCTTTTGTAGGTACTGTGTGCCTACCAGCAATCCCTCTTTTAATGGAAGCTGCTTAGCAGTCTCAATGGCTTCCTCAGTTGAAATCTGGAAATAAGACAGACATAAGATTCCATTCGCTTGTGGTCATCAGGGGCAAGGCTCTTGTACCCATCTGTTTCTAATAAAATTCAAAAAAGTCTAGATGAGTTCTCAGAGAAGGAAATAATTCACAGGTGTTGTCCTCCCCAAATTGCAAATTTGTGAATTTACAAAGTGTACAAGGAGCTGATCTTAAGAAGGAAGAGCTGATTCTCTTTTGTACATTGAAAAATTGTACTTCCCCTCATTTTTATAAGTCAGACATTGTATCAAAAAGTTGCACAAGTTCACAAAATCAAGCTTCCATTTTCTTTGGGCAGTTTAATAAAAAGATTGAACTGACAAATCTCCAAATAAGGCTTAGATGATTCCAATTGATATAATCACAGCACTTCTCCCTTTAAAACCTTAGGTTTTGCAATGTATCATTTTGAGACAGTAAATTTGGAGCTATTCATATAAAATAAGAATCACAGAGGATAAGAAGATAAGAGTTTCATGTGAGACAAACAGTTACCTGAACAACTCCATCAACTAAATTAATATCCAGTACAACAGGAATAAAACCAGCACCAATTCCTCGGATTTTGTGAGGACCTGATACATTACATGGGATGTTTAGTTAACATATACAACAAATTAATTCAAAGAGAACCCAAATATATGTTTGTTTACAAAATTGAAGTTAAATTTCTCATCAAATAGAACTGATTCGTAGTAAACCATGCACGAGGATGAAAGTGACTTTATCTCCCTCTTTTGCTCAAAAAGCTACATTAAATTGAAATGTCACTAGAACTGTTTTGGTTTATTAGACTCAGAAGAATGAAGCCATCAATATATTTTATGACATGTTGTAAATTTTGACGTCCATTATCAGGGAGATAATAAAGATGATAAAAGATTAGAAGTCCTTCCAAGACCAGGAATGCACATTAAAGATGCTTCCTAGCAGAGGAGACAAAGTGATTTCACCTTTGTGGTCAAATATCAAGTTTTACCGTCTTTGAAAGCATAACTTGGTGCACCCTGGAGAATTTAATCTCTGAACAAATCTTTGAAATCTACATTATATCTAGAAAAGAGTTTCTAAACTGTGACAACACATGTTTCTCTATCTCTCTCACACATTCATATCTAAGTGCTTAAGGCTTTCAGTGATTTTTCCCCCATGAATCTCCCGCTAAAATTGAAGATTCTTCTACTACATAAAAGGGTTAGGATAAGAAAAGCAAAATTTAGTGCTTGACGAAGCCAGATGAAGTTGTAAAATTTTAAATAAAGTAAACGGATCAATATTTTGGGGGGAAAGATTCGATTTTTATATAAAAAGATTTAAACTTTAAATAAAATAATTCAAAAATTAACTAAGAATCAATGGATATAAAAAATGTTAGTAAGAACTTTGAATTTCGATTTTATTTATATGGGATTAATAATTCATAATAATATATTTGAGTAATTACTCAGAATTCTGCATAGCATCGCAAATTCCTATTCCTGTAAAAGTTAAGTTAATTCCCGAGAAGCACAACAAATTTACCTTAGCCTAATTAAATCAAACTACCGAATCGCTTCCATAAATAGTTTGAAAGCCCTAAAGTTTTTAATGTTTTAATTTTGATTAATAATAAATATTGATGAGGACTAACGTTTTAATTGTATAAGTGTTGGTCTTTTAAAATTCAAATGTTTAATCCATGCGAAATTGAAGTTTGAAGTCTTCAGAAAAAATCATATGCTATCAAGAGTTGAAGATAATCGTTTTCTGAAGTAGATAAGATATAAAGGTTTAGTATTAAATATTAATATCACTTAGATATCTCTAGATCTACCTCTATAAGTAATAAATTTTATAGGTTGCTTAATAAAAGTAAAATGTTTTTCAAAATGTATTTCATAAAAATAAAACATGAGTTGGTTATTTGAAATGGTTTTCAAAATACATGCATATGCTTAAAATTTTATAAAATATATTTCATAACTTTAAGAGTTGATTGGAATATTGTGTTGCATAGTTTGGATACATGTGCGATCGACCTGACTGCATGTGCGGTCAACCCTAGATCATGCGGTCAACCGGACTACTCAATTCATCGTCCGCAGAATGTCCAGAACTCTCTGGTACACTTGCAATGATGGTGCAGACAACCAGCCTAAGATGCGGTCCTGAGTTGAATTCAAACAGTCATTTTTATGACTATTGGAGCATACATATAAATACCTAATTGTTTGAAAACTCATAACAACGACTTTTTGAGCAAAAATCTTATTTTTACTCAATATAGAACATTTTAGAAATATTTTGAAACATTTTCATAACATTTACATTGTGAAAATCATCTAAAAGGGTTTTTTACTAAATCATTGGTGTTCTTGAGCAATCTAGAGGAATATATTACTCAATGAGGTGTTTGTGCTTCAAATTGATATATTTTCACATTAAAGTGATATTTATATCAAACTCTTCTTATTCTCATCTTGTAAATTTCCTTCAAAGTTGCATTGAGCTTAAAACTCTAAGGGTTAGAGTGAGCCTTAAATTATAGATAATTGTGATTATCTTAAGTGTATCTAGTTCATTAATTATTGTATTAGAGATAAGTGTCTAAATAAGGTTGTATTGTAAAACTCAAGGAGTTGGGTGAACCTTGATTAGGTAAGAGGTTTGTGTTGTAAAACCCTAATGTGAATTTGGTGAGCCTCTTTTATAATCTCTTGTGCTAAATTAGTGAAAGGTTTTGTGAAATCTTTGAGTAGATAGCTCAAGGTAATGGATTAGATTTTGTTGGATAAACCAAATCACTATAAATCGTTGTATTCTTTGCTTTATTTTTGCTAACTACAAACATATTATTTCACACATTGTTTGAGCACCAAGTGTTTGACATTTGTTGTCTGAGAAATTATTAATTTAATTAGGTAAAGAAAAATCAGATAAAACCTAATTCACCCCCTCTCTCTTAGGATTTTCATAGTCAATCAAGTTATTAAGCATAAGAACAGCATCAATACAAATTACATAAAGTTAACGGTCGATTAAAATCATGAAATTTGCTTTAAAAAATTCTCTATTAATTAATCAAATATCGATTAGATTAATTAATAGTTACTAATATTGGTTATTGAAAACCAATTCCGCATAACCTTACTTAATCAACTATGTAAAACAATTAAAATGACCAATAATAATTAAAATAGCACAATTGATGTGGAAGGTGTTCCAAAAACCAGTGTATCTCGTCCAATGTGATGGGTCTGTCCTCTAGATGATGGATCACAATAACATACGCACAAGAAAGTCATTGAGTTAGTCTATAATAGCAACAAAATGCACTGAGATATGTGAAGTCTAGCATCTCTGCACAATTCTACTATATTATAGATGGTCTTGATACCCTAATTTGTAACTTTTCCCTTCAAGTGGACTAATAACCAACTCATGGATCTTCAAATGGCGTTTGGAAATCTCAAACTCAAATAAGTTATATCTCAACAAATTGCTTCAATCTCAATGTGATAGAACATTTTTCAACATTAAATGTTGACTTTTAACTCTATTGGTGGTCTTATTCCTCATTTACAAGTGTTTATCTATCCGTAGTGAAAAAGTCTACTAAAACAATCTTCTAATCTTGAAAAATATTTAAATAATTTATTAAATTCATTCAACAAACAAATAAACCATAATTTTTTAAAAAAACCAAAAAAATAAACATAGGGCTAGGCCCAGAATTCCATGCAGACAAAAGACACGCTTGACCTAGATGGCCGAGCTTCAAAGCAAAAGGCTCAGCTTATTTTATTGAGTTCTTAGTAGAACACTCAGCCAAATATCTCGAGAATGGAAGCAAGACACTCGGCCCATATGCCGAGCATCAAACCAGACCACTAGGCCAACTGTTCAAGTATGGAGGGAAGACACTCGACCCAGATGACCGAGGTTCGTGGCAATGAGCTCCGATATATTGGGCAAACTTCAATAGACTTTCTCGGCCCAGTTACATGAGTGTTGTGGATTTTCTCGTGGAAAATGTGGGTGAGCTTGAACAATAGTAACTTGGCCAGATATTCAAGTGTCTAGAAAAATGTTCAGCCCAATTTTTCGAGCATATATCGTGACATAATTTAAAATGCACAATATTAAACTATATATCGAGTTTTTGAAGTGAAAAATAATATCTTGCCGGCTTATTGGGGTTCAATCACCATTTTCGCCACCCATTACTTAAACAAATGCTTCTTGAGAGATAGTGTGTATTTTAAAGAGAGAATTTATATAAAGATAAATAGTTGAGAGGGAGAGTGTTATGTTTTGAAATTTGTCTTGTTTTAAAGAAATTACATTTAAGTGTTTTTCACTTTTTAGATGTGCCATATTTGTTAGGGAGGGTTGCATTTATGAAGACCCTTAGTTTATAACCCTTTTGCTGCTGCTATAAATGCCAAGCCAATACCATTATTTCCATATTGACGGTTTGTGTAGTATGGCGAAGTTCAAGATCCCGAAATAGTAAGTACTACATGTTCTGCGGAGATTGAGAGGACTTCACTGGATCAAGTAACTGCTTTGACGTTTTAGTTCATTATACAAAAGAAAAAGGTATTAATGGACAAGAAAAGGAAGTACAAGAGAGAGCAGCAGTAACTATGGATCCAGAAATTTTGTTATTCATGCGTAGGATGGCAATGCCGCCATATAAGTTCTTCAATCATGACAAGATCTTGATAGAAAATGAGCTAGTAGGAAAGGGAAATATAATGGGTATTGCCATCTCAATCTGGTCATGAGGTTTAGATGAACCTTTTTTCCAGCAATGTCAATGATGAGTGACATTGTCAAACATCTTACTCAAAAGTCATATCTTCTACTTCTTTCCGCAATGAGTCGAACAACACTGTTGATAGATATCGTTCTCCAAAACTGGCGAAGATTGTCTGTGAAGAAAGAATGTTAACATGCATGTATACTAGTTTACAGAATAAGTGAAAGAGGTTATGTTCGTTCGTTCCTATAGACTATAGTTAAGCCAAGGCATTTGGCAACAGAACCAGGAAAAAACTGATCACATCAAATAAGGAACATGCATTTGCATTTTAATCCGAAATTCTATTAATTTGATTGATAGTTCGACTAGACCACTTTGGCATCTAAAAGAGGGAACGTATCTGCATTTAAAATGATCAAAAGATGTGTCCTAAAATGTGTTTTGTCTGACAGAAGATGGCTCTCAAACCACTTTCTCTTAGAAAAGATGGCAGATAGAGACAGCTTGAAATCCCCACAAAAATCTGGTAGAACAGAGTACTATAGTTTATTTTATGAACAAGAGTACAGTAACGTGAAGACACAGGATTTACATATTTCAACAACAGATAAGGCAAACAAGAAGTCTGAGATAAAAACCCATTCTCTATAGTTTGGTCACTCTTCTTTATCTTTTATGCTATACAATTGAGTAGATTTTAATGGAATGCAACACGCTTGAAAATGAAAAAGAAGACATCAACAATTCCAAGGTGAATTTTTCATTAATAAAATATTTGGTTTAAACACCAAGGGCCATGATCTTTTGGTCAACATGTTGCAAATTTAATCCACTCTTCCTGAAAAGAGAAAGGGACATATACAATAATGATCAAATGAAATCTTCCTAAAATGTCAAAGACTTAGCCACTTAAGTGAGGTCCTTCAATGGTAGAGTTGCTTTCATGGCCTGAAAAGCAATCTAGTATTTTGGGGGGGGGGGGGAATTGAAGAAATCTATTGCAGAGTACAACTGAGAAGCACTTTTAGTTAGGTTACAACTTTGACTTACAACAATGAGTTTTCCAGCATATTCAGGCCTTCTTCCCACCTTTATTGCAGCAGCTGCTGTAGCACCTGAAGAAATACCCACCTGCAAATCGACAATGGAACTATCTAGAAAAAGTAGACATGATTAGACATCATAATTACTAGTAAAGGTATAAACAAACAAAATATTTATGAACATACCAGCTTGATCATCCTGATCGATTATAGCTTGTTTGTTAATTAATTGATTCAAGTTCAAATAAGAATTTGTACTCGAATATTATTTAAGCAAACTCATACATATTCACAAACAAATTCAAGTGTTCGTGAATATATATTAAATAAATATATTTTTTATATATAATATAAAAAATAGAAAATAAATGAATTTGAGTTTGAAATCGAGCTAATCAAATTATTCCAATTTACTGGTTAAATTAAACAAGTTCAAAGCAAACAAAACTCTTACCAACAAATAATCGAAGGAAATCGAATAATAATTTCAGCTCGAATAATAAACAAACAAACTCAAATTGCTTTTGAATAATAATAGAACTCAAAGCTAGAAATTCTTAGGCTCAATTTGACTCCGTTGGATTATAGCTCTAATTACTAGACTTAAACTAGGATTTTACATACCAGCAAACCTTCTTTCAGTGCCAGAAGTTTCGTCATTTCAATTGCTTCTTCACTAGATACCTGCAGTGTGCAAAAGAAAAAGCTAAGCAGGATTTTGTCCTACTAAAAGATTATGTAGGATTTTGGGCAATAGAAGGGTTACTGAGTTTTTCCATAATTAGTCGAACCCGTATATTAGGATTTTGCAAGATGCTCATTCCTAGACTTGTGAACGAATTCAAAGTAGTATCCAGATGGAGGTGATAGATAATATTTCATTCATGATGGCATTACAATTTCATGAAGTAATTTCTTGCATGACGTGAAAATGAATTTTGATAAAATCATACCATAACGACTTCATCAAGTATTTTCACATCCAAAACAGGAGCAATGAAACCAGCTCCAATTCCTTGAATTTTATGTTCGCCTTTAACATCAATAGGCACAAATTCTCAGGTTAAAAAGCTGCAGATATGAAGAGTTGTTCAAAGATATGATCATAGACACCAACAAATATATGCCAGTACATGTTGACAATTTACTCATTTGCACACCAAGATAATACCCTAAGAAATAACTGTATATACTACTGATATATCACTGGTAATTGTGATTAGTGGGTACCTCCCTTGATTATCACAATTAACGCACGAATCACAACCAGAAGTTAAGGAAAATTGTTATGTGAAATGGTTATTATATAACACTATACTACAACCAACCATGAGAAGTTTCCTTAGGATGGGAATTTATCAGGGGCACCCATCATATCAATACAATACTCTAAGAGATAACAGTATATACTACGGATTTCACACTGTTGATTTTGATTAGTGGGTACCTCCATTGATTTTCGAGACTAACCATGAATTAAAATTGGCAGTTATGGCTACTGAATTTGCAGTTATCATATGTAAACAGCCTGGAACACATATTTTGCAAAAGATGAACAACACAACTACAAGGTCTTCTCAGGGAAGGAAACTTTAGTAGAAGTGTGTAGATATGTTCGAACTAGTTAAAATTCCAACAACAGGAACTAATGGAAGACAGGCAACCCAAATCTGAATATTAAAACACATACAGAGGATCTCCATACTGCTGACTTCTAATAAAAGTCCTATTACTTGTCATGGTTCCTGTTGTACTCGCCCGTAAATAGCTCAAAAACTCCTGTCAAACTAAACAGCATAGTGTGTGTTGAGAAAGTTGATTAGTAATTGTAGGAAACCATTTATCATTTAGACTAGTCTTGGCGCAAATAGTGACAATAAATGGACACTTCAACACAATTACTATGTCCTGAAAGAATTTTAGCAATTAGAGAAGGTTATATCCCTAGTACCATGTATAATAAAGTGCTTAGTTCCATCCTCTATCATGTATGATTTGTGAATTTAGATCAATTGACTTACAAGGGTACATTTTTCTGGAAAAACATAAAAACTCATGTGCCACAGTATATTTGAAAAACTGATTATCAAAGGTAAAAGCAAACATTAGCAAAATACAAAACCATAATAGACATGCAATCACCTGGCTCCCCGCCGTTCAAGATTGCACTTTCAGCTGGTTCAACACCATACAACTGCCAACACCAAAAATACTTGACTTCAAATCGACGAACAATGGAAGCAAGATAAGGTGAAGGTCAAGAAGAAGAGAAGTAAGAATTCTGACTTTTATCGCTTGATTGTTTTCCTTGAGGTACTTCCCAGCACCCGTGATTGTACCTCCTGTCCCTATTCCTACAACAAGGGCATCAATTTTACCCTCAGTTGCCTTCCATATCTCTGGTCCAGTTGTTTCATAGTGTATCTACAAATTCAGACGTGCTGAGTAGGTTTCCAATATCATCTAAGTGAAACTGTTTTAGATAAATAATACCTTTGGATTAGCAGGGTTCTCAAATTGCCTGAAAAAATAACTATTAGGAGTTGTGTCCATTATTTCTTGTGCTTTCTTAAGATCACCATCAAGGCCCTTTGAGGCGTCTGTGATGTACAACTCAGCTCCAAAAGCACGCAAAACAGTTCTTCTCTCAAGACTGTAACTATCAGGCATGACTATTACAAGCTTATAGCCCTTGCTTGCGGCAATGAATGCAAGACCAATTCCAGTATTTCCACCGGTTACCTCGATGAGGACCGTCTTCAAACCAAATGGAAGTCATTAGTTCAAGAGTTTAATGAAGAAACTAAAATATATTCAAATTATCATTCAGAAAATGCAATTTATCAAGAAGCATGCGCATCGCTTGTTTCAATAATTATCTTATACAATTTGACAAATGGTCCCAAGTAAATAACATTTCGTACATCTAAAATAATTCACAGCTTTTCTCAGATAAAGTAAATCTAATAAAAGAATTAAAGAATCCTCAACTAACCTTCCCAGGAGCAATTAGACCTTTCTCTTCTGCATCCTTTATCATACTGTACGCTACCCTAGACATTCATAATGATAAATTTGATGTTGTTACTTGGTTCACTGAAAGAAGTATATAGCAGTGCAACTATGCCAATCACATATTTGAGGAGGAAAACAACAGGGAAAGAAAAAATTATGAGTAATAATCATAACATAATGGAAAAATGAATACCTGTCTTTGATACTTGAGCAAGGTTCCATATTCTCCAACTTGGCAGCAATACGGGCAACACAACCATCCACAACATTGTTGAGGTAAACCATGGGGGTGTTTCCTATTAGCTGCAGAGGTAAGAATGATCCTTTTTATTGCCATTATGTAAATACATAAGAAGTACTACAAGTTTTAGAGGGAGATTATTACTTCAGTGACATCATTGGCTATTTCATCCTTCTCTTCCATTGAATCTCCTCAATATTACTGAATCCATTTAAAGGGGGAAAAGAAAAGTTAAATATAACAAAGAAGAGAGTGCAGTTGAAAGTTTTTTATTTATTTATTTATTTATTGTAGATAAGCATCCCTCTGACTAAGATAACACAGCGAAAGAAAATTAGTTAATAATGGAAATGGAAAATAAAGGGAGTGGTATGTCCAAGGTGGTACCACAATGATTGAGGTAATTACAAATCCTATAAAATTAAAATTAAAATTAATGCACCATGAATTTCACGTCTGACCAAAAGTTGATTCTATTGTTCAAAATATAGTTGTTCAAGACTGCCTAAATTTGCAGTTTCTTTCAAGGTATGGGTTACAATTGACAACAGAAGCTTACAGAAACAGTTATATTACAAGAAAATACAATCTACCTGCATTAGTCAACAATATGATTAGAAAGAATAAGCATCAAGTAATGTGTCGTAGCAGCAGGTGGGTTGTAAAATATGAAACAGGTCCTAAATTGTACAAAGAAAAGCCCAAATGCATTTAACTACAGAAACTTCTTATATTATACCTTAGATGTTAAACTAGTACTGTTGAAATGATTTTTGTGAAATTTTCAATTTCTACTATCAAGAAAACGGAAACAAATGAGTCAAGAATCACATACTAGACCAGCAGATGTGTGATTCTTGCTATCAAAGATGTATACGTGAGACCCAATAATCTACTCGAAGTAGCATGCATTCTAATCCGTACAAGTCCATAAAGGAAGAAGACCACAGGTTCTATATTTTTTCTTTTATCTTTTTTATTTATCCTTTCGGGTTTTGCGCAATTCTCTTGCCTCTCTTTGTATTGTTGACAAATGAAGGGAAGCGTTTGTTGCCGGTCGTCATCAGTACTTTTGGCATCAACGGGCTACACCACAACCTTTGCATGGCAATGAAATGGGGTTAACCGGATTCACTTCAATTCCTCCCGTTCAAGTTAGTTATTCTTCGAATTTAATGGATTGGGGTTGCATGGCAATGAAATGGGGTTAACGGGATTCACTTCAATTCCTCCCGTTAGAAGTCAGGTATTCTTCAAATTTAATGGGGTTGGGGTCGGAGATGGGTTCTAAAAAGTGGGGATTAGCGGGGACGGAATTCATTTTTTCCCCGCTGAAGCCCTTGGGATTCGCTCCGCAAATCTACGACTTCACCTTAAGTTCTATCTTTAATAAAAATATTATTTTATATCTAATATTTTTTTAAAGAAAACCATCTTATCCATTTGGTTACTTAAAAAATTAAATAAAAGGAATTTATATTATTGACTAAGTAATCGTTAGTCATATTATTAACTATATTAATATATTATTATTTATGTAAATATATGTGAACATTTTTTAAAAAATGTAACTATAATTTATATTATTAAGTATATTGATTTAAATAATTTTATATTATTAACTATATACTTAACTAATTATGAATTTATATTATTAACTTTTGTATATTATAATGAATTTATATTATTGACTAAGTATTTATTGACATCATGAATCAAACGGGGTCAAAGCCGAGAATGATATAAAGTGGAGGCGGGGCGGGGACAGAACCTCTTTCCAAATTTTTGAAGTGACGGCGGGACGAAAATATGAATTAGTATTTAAAATTGAGACGGGATCAAAGTTGGAGAGTTCGGCCCAATTCACCCCATTGACATCCCTAATCGTGCAACCATTCCACGCCAATTGAACAGTATCTCGTGGACCAATTCTCAACTTTCTCCAACCGTAAAGAATTTTCACGTATCACCTGTTTTAATGGGCCAACATTTAAGGAACCCAGCCCAACCCTAATCTCGCTTTGCTCGGGTAAGCCCATTGGGCAGGGGACGTGGATTGAGTCAGCAGTACACTTTATTTTGATGTGCGATGATTTTAGTCAAGTACTTTGTCTTTATGTGGGTGACTTTAGCCAAGTAATTTGTTTGTGTCTATTGTGATTTTAGTTATGCACATTCTCTTAGTCGGTGGTGATTTAGTCATGCACTTCTTTTAGTGATTTTAAACTGAAGCAAATTGTCGAGACACAATTGAATGAACTTAGATGTGAATTCGAGATATTAAGACCCCATCTCCATATGCTCTCCTTGAATTTATTAGTCCGTTTGAAGGAAAAGTGAAAAATTTGGTCATTAAGTTTATCTATAATGAGTAAGACTGCATAAGGATACTAGATTTTGGTTGATGCATGTGGTTGTTATTTAGAGTAACACAGTGATTTTTCTTGTTGTGATATTATATTATTGGAATATATTCTTAATTTTGTAGTAAACAATTTATTTTTTAATAATTGAATAAAATGATATTTTATGGTTTGCACAAATATACTATGACTAATTTCTATTAAATGATATATTATTTATTTATACTTTATATGTATGCACAAACATTTTAAAATAAAAATTTTAAAAATAAACTTAACCATTTTCATTTTTTAAATTATACATTACCAAATTATGATATATATTTATTTATACTTTATATATTATATATTTATATAAAATCTATTATTAGCAACTCATCAAGAAAATGTGAGTAGCCAAAATCACTACGGACTGGCTAAAATCACCACACAAGACAATGTGCTCTGCCTAGGAAGCCACACACTCAACCCACGTCTATGGGTCAAGTAGGCACATACATAATTTTCAATTAAAAAAACATTCAAATTAACGACTTAATATAGTTTTGAAATTCTTTCTTTTCTTTTCTTTTTTAAAGAAGTTGGAGAATAGTTGAGAGTTTTGAAATTAGCGACTTAATTATTTTATAATTTTTAAGAGTGTTATATTTATTAAAACGAGCATTGCGTTTAAAATCATATTGTTATTTTTTTACAACTCCAAATTTCTGAATTTGGGGTTGCTCTAAAGTAAATTATTTTAATCCTGTTTTGGAAAGCTTTTGAAGAACTCAGACACTTGAGAGGTGTTTGTTTGATACAGGTATTTGAAATTTCCAATGTTATTTTTGGGACTATTTAGTAACTAAATCATCTTAAATGTTTGGTGTTTTTAATTGTAAATTTTCTACAGTTCAAAAAAAT
This sequence comes from Apocynum venetum, assembly GCA_019593545.1. Taxonomy (NCBI): domain Eukaryota; kingdom Viridiplantae; phylum Streptophyta; class Magnoliopsida; order Gentianales; family Apocynaceae; genus Apocynum; species Apocynum venetum. The sequence goes on along the minus strand of SRSM01000326.1, from coordinate 3,658,861 downwards.
TTGATTGTCTAAATGATCAATTCAATAATATTTCATTCGTCTGAATTTAAATAATTATATTTTATATTAAAAAAATAAAAAAGTGTGAATATATAAATGCACAACTCAATAATACTTATTGGACATAAAATAAGAATCAAAGATAGATTTTAATCTTAATAAAATCACCATAAATTAATGTAATTAATTGTAGGACTACACGAATTAAATTATCTTAAATTAAAGAAGGTAAGAGTCAAACTTTAAAAGAAAAATATACTTATTTTTAAGAAATTAGACAGACAAATCCAAACATCTCAAAATAAAACTATAGACATTCAATTCTAAATAAAAGAGATTCTTAATAAATATTATTTTTACAAAACAAACATTTTTTGGGCAGATTTTCCACGGGAAAAAAAACCATTTTTGGGGTAATTTACAAAATAAATATTGAATGTTAAGTACATTTTCTTGATTTTAGATTAGTTTTCTATATCTCAATGATTATTAAATATGTCATTGTAGTCTAATAAAATAAATAGAAACCCTTCAACTACTTTTATTTCCTTTACAAAAAAAACTACTTTTATTTCTTTAAATATATCTTTAAACTTTTATTTTATCTCTTTTTATTTCTTCATCTACTTTTAGTCAATTTTACATAGTCTCTGCCTTTATCACAATCAATCTCGTGCCAAAAAGTAAGGGTGACAAAATGTATGAAAATCTAACAAACATCCAAAATCATTCAATATTAAATGGATTTGGTTTATTCATATAACCTAAATGGTTTTAAATGGACATTCATTTAAATCCATTTATCCTAATGGATTTTAATGGATATCCATGAAATCCAATAAACATCATTTTTAAAAAATCTAACTTGGTCAATGTCCATTAATCAAATTTAATTAATTACACTTTAATCCAATATATATTTTAAATTTCACTTTAACTCTATAAAAAAGTGTCCATGTTTGAAGAAAAAAAAACTCTCACTCTTTCTCTCTCTAGAACTATGATAATTCATAAGTGGTTTATGAGCTGAAATTTTATTACCTATTATTAATTACATGTGGAGTTTTTTCCAAAAAATGAAAAAAAAAATTCATACGAAGAATAGAATCTTCAATCTTAATCGTAATGATTTTTCCTTAATGTATTCGAATTTATTACCTAATTTTCTTTTAATAGTCAATTCAATATTGGAAAAAAATACATATATTCAAAAAATTCAATAATGAACAAACAACACATTATTCAAACATGATTCAAAAATTAAGTTTTTATAAAATTCTAAAACAAACAGTTTGTATGAAAATTTTAAATTTCATATCAAACTAAATTTTTTATAGAAGTATTATTATTATTACAACTTTATTTTTTATTTTTTTATTTCTTTACTAATTCAACTTTTAAAACTCACAACTTTTTATTTTTGTACATAAATTTGCTAAAGTAGCTTTAAAGCTCACAATTTTACTCATTTTATGCAATTTGTTGACATGAAATAAATTTTCATTTTATTTTGACAGGAATTTGTTTTTTAAAAAAAATAATCAATTGATAGTGTAATTATCATTTTTACAAATTTCTAATATATATGGAATTAAATATTAAAAAATTTGAATTGAACATGAGTTTAAATAATAAAAATTACATTAAGAAATTTAATTAAATACAATTATAAAGAATGAATTCTAAAAAACACAAAATTATATAAATAAATTGGTGTCCATAGACATCCATAAACCATTTAGATTCAAACAATTTACAAATACATATAAATGATTAGTTAATTAAATATTTAAAAAGTTATTTAAACATGAGGTTAAATAATAAAAATTATATTAAGTAATTTAATTGAATACAATTACAAAGAATCGTCTCTTAAACAAACATAATTATATGAATAAATGGATATACATGGTCATCCATAAACCATTTACAACAAAACAATTTAAACTATTTATAAATGAATCATAAATAACTTAAATGAATTGACATTCATATAAATTTTTCCAAATGGATTTGAAGATCCATTTTACCACCCATACCCAAAAGCATAAATTGCCTTAAAAAAAAACTACTTAAATACCCAAATGGCTACATAAATGCTCTAAATTATATAAAAGGATAAATAACGGTCAAAAGGTGTTGATAATAGAAATTCATATTTCATTTGAGGCACTAAATTATATAAAAGGATTACACTCTTTCCAAATGCATGTATTTATAGAATTTTATTAATCATAACTCTAATAGTTGCTTATGCTTAATGAAGTTTTTTAAAATTTAAAATTATTCAATCTTCCTTTTAAAAAAAAACAAAAATTTTATTTGAGATCAACTATGTCACAAGATAAATCCAATAGATTAAGTATATTATTCATTGAAAGGTAATTGCGCATGCACACACAGTGTGTAAAAAGATTCCATCCACTAAAGGTATTCATTTCATCTGTTGTATCAAGTAAAAAAGATTGGTTATGTTTGTTCTACTACATTTATGCAAGGGCATTGAATACCAATTAGAAGTAGTGGGCGAAACTCTTGAAGAGTTGAAAAATCTCATGAAGTGCATCAATCGCTTCTTGCTTGTGATGTAATAGGTAGCAGAGTAACGAAAATCTATAATCATGTTCTGTTCTTGAGCATACTCCATGATATTTGACCCCAGCTGCCATCATGAATTCCCAGATTAAATATGCATGGACTGGAATGTGGAAGAATTGCTACATATTTGACACCCTAGAGAAGAGAAAATTAAACTTGATATCAGGGTTTTTCTCTTTAAGAAACTTTCCTGCACCGGTTATTGTCCCACCAGTCCCAATTCCAGAAACAAGAGCATCAACTCTTCCACGTGTGGCTTTCCAGATCTCAGGTCCAGTAGCTTCATAATGAATCTGACCTTACACCACAATTAGTTAGACGGTGTTATGACATCCAGTTATGAACAATACGATGATGATAAAGAATAAAAATTACCTTAGGGTTGGCTGGATTTTCAAATTGCTGAAGCATGTAGGCAGTAGGAGTCTTAGCAACTATTTCCTCCGACTTCTGAACAGCCCCTGTCATACCCTTGCCAGCGTCTGTTAGAACCAATTCAGTTCCAAAAGCTCGAAAGATAATTCTCCTTTCAAGACTCATAGAAGCAGGCGTCATAATTATTAGTTTATAACCCTTTGCTGCTGCCATAAATGCCAACCCAATACCAGTATTTCCACAGTGTTTTTTGTTTTGTTTTGGGAATGAGAAGTGATTATTTGTGTGAACATTTTGATTGGAATTCATTCAGTTCATGAATTACATTGAATGACAGTGAATTACAAGAGAGAGCACTAACTATGGATGCAGAAATTTTGTTATTCATGTGTAGGAATGGCAATGCCGCCATATAAGTTCTTCAATCATGACAAGATCTTGATAGAAATTGAGCTAGTAGGAAAGGGAAATACAATGGGCATTGCCATCTCAATCTCGTCATGAGGTTTAGATGAACCTCTTTCCCGCTAACATCGATGATGAGTGACATTGTCAAACACCTTACTCAAAAGTCATATCTTCTACTTCTCTCCGCAAAGAGTCAAACAATGCTGTTGATAGATAACGCTCTCCAAAACTGGCGAAGATCGTCTGTGAAGAAAGAATGTTAACATGTATGTATACTAGTTTACAGAATAAGTGAAAGAGGTTAAGTTTGCTCTTTCATATAGACTATAGTTAAGCCACTGCATTTTATTGGCAACAGAGCCAGAAAAAACTGAATCACATCAGATAAGGAACATGCATTTGCATTCTAATCCAAAATTCTATTAATTTGATTGATAGTTCAACTAGACCACTTTGGCATGCAAAAGAGGGAAAGGATCTGCAGTTAAATGACTAAAAGATCTGTCCTAAAATGTGTTTTGGCTCACAGATGATGGTTCTCAAACCACTCTCTCTTAGAAAAGATGGAAGAAGGAAACAGCTTATTTCACCACAAAAATCTGACAGAACAGAGTAATACATTTTATTATATGAACAAGAGTAAAAGTAACATGAAGAAACAAAATTTACATTTTTCAGTAACAGACAAGACAAACAAGAAGTCTGGGAGAAATACCATTCTGTAGTTTGGCCACTCTTCTTTATCTTTTATGCTATACAAATGAGTAGATTTAAAATAAAATAAAAAAACAGCATGCTGGGAAATGATAAAGAAGGCATAAACAATCCCAACGTGAATTTCTCATTAATAAATAGGTAAAAATATTTGGACCAAGGGCCATGATCTTTTGGTCAATATGTGGCTAATTTAATCAACCACTCTTCCTGAAAAGAGAAAAGGGACATATACAATAATGATCAAATGAAATCTTCGTAAAATGTCAAAGACTTAGGTGAGATCCTTAAATGGTAGAGCTGCTTCCATGGCCTGAAAATCAATCTAGTATTGAGAAGGGTGGGGAGCAATTGAGCACCAATAGATGTTATAAAACAATAAATTTATTGCAGAGTACAACTGAGAAGCATTTTTAGTTAGGTTACAATTCTGACTTACAACAATGAGTTTTCCAGTATATTCAGGCCTTCTTCCCACCTTTATTGCAGCAGCTGCTGTAGCACCTGAAGAAATACCCACCTGAAAATCCACAATGGAACTATCTAGAAAAAGAAAACATGATAAACTAGAAAAGGATATCTTAATTACTACTATAGTTATAAACGAACAGAACTGTTCGCGAACAAAGCAAGCTCAATCATCGTGATCGATTATAACTTGTTCGCTAATTAATCGATTCCAGTTCGAATCTATGCTCGAATATTATTTGAACAAACTCAAAAACTTATTCGCAAACAAACTAGAGTGTTCACGAACGTATTAAATAAATATATTGTGAATTTATATTTTATATATAATGTAAAAAATTCATAAAAAAAATAAAAATAAAGGCTAATTGAATTATTCAAACTTGACTGGATGAATTAAACAAGTCAAACATGAACAAATAATCAAATTATATGGAACAATAAACGACCAAATTCGAACAACGTTTGCATAATAATTCAACTCGAGCTCAAAATCCTTAGGATCAATTTGATTCGGCTCGATTATTGCTGTAATCACTAGGATTTAACTTACCAACAAACCTTCTTTCAGTGCCAAAAGTTTCGTCATTTCGATGGCTTCTTCACTAGATACCTGCAGTGTGCAAAAGGAAATGCTTAGCAGGATTTTGTCCTACTACAAGATTATATGCAGTATATTAATGTGGGAAATACAGGAAGAAAATTTACATTGTAAGAATCTTTGAATAAACTTGCCCAACACTAAAACATCAAACCTTAGTAAAACATCAAAGGAGATGAATTAAATTCTTATACTCAAACTGAAGCTCAATGCCAACTCTTTGGTCTATCTTATACTCCAAAAGGACAGTTATAAATTCATAGTAACACCAACTTATTTATAATCATAATCTCCTCACACTGAACCTCAATGCCAACTCTTTGGTCTATCTTCACAAAGGAGTTCATAACTGATTATACAGTATGTTTTGTTTGCCACTATAATTTTGAAAATAAACATTAGAATAAATCGGAAAGACCATAACATTATTACAAGAATTAGGGAAAGAAAGATGCTTTTAGAAATCTGGATTAAGAATTTTATGCAAGATGCTCATTCCTAGACTTATGAATCAAATTCAAAGTAGTATCCAGATGGAGTCGATAGATAATACTTTATTCCTGATGGCATCACAATTTCATGAAGTAATTTTCTTGCATGAAGTGAAAATAAAGTTTGGTAAAATCTTACCATAATGACTTCATCAAGTATTTTCACATCCAAAACAGGAGGGATGAAACCAGCACCAATTCCTTGAATTTTATGTTTTCCTTTAACATCAATATGAACAAATTCTCAGGTTAAAAAACTGCTAATATGAAGAATTGTTCAGAGATGTGAGCATAGATACCAATAAAATATGCTAGTTCATGCTGAAAATTGACTCATTTGTACACCAAGATATACAAAATATTAAGTTACAGCCACCAAAACAGAAAAGAAAAAAAAGAAAGAATAATGCTACGGAAGAATTTCAGTTCTATATAGAGGCTACAAATTAGGGGAAAAAAATGATGACTGACAAATTTGAAGAGGATCAATAAAATCTTAGAATAGCATCCTTCAACCAAGGTAGTCTAAGAATGAGCGAAAGATGAAGGTGCCAGATAAAAGTATCAAGAAGAAAAATTAGAGCCAATACAATGCAATGAAGAAGGAAAAGAAATTCTTCCAAGTGACTGGAGTGGTTTAGTTTCAGCTTGGAGAATTACTGGTCAATAGCATTATACTTTTCATACTTTCTTCATATACGGGGCTTGCTATTCTTATGCTTCATAGTCATAGAATTTTATGATCACTTGTAATCATTAAGTTCTTCAATTTTGCAATCTTAATACCTCGAAGACCATATCAAGACAATATCGTAAGAAATAACTGTATATACCACTGATTTCTCACTGGTGATTGTGATTAGTGGGTACCTCCCTTGATTTTCACAATTAACACACGAATCACAACCAGTAGTTTAAGGAAAAGAGTGATACGAAATGGTTATTATATAATACTACGCTACAATCAACCATGAGAAGTTTCCTTAGGATGGAAATTTATGAGGGATACCCATCATATCAAGACAATACTCTAAGAAATAACTGTATATAAAACAGATTTCTCACGGATGATTGTCAATGGGTAACCCCATTGATTTTCGCGACTAACCATGAACCAAAACTGATAGTTAAGAAAAATAGTGATATGAAATGGGTATTATATAACACCATGCTACAATCAACCATGAGAGGTTTTCTTAGGATGGGGATTTATGAGGGGTATAAAAGATCTATAAGCACAATCTTAAAGGTCTCCTAGTAGTTTCCTTGTGCACTATGCCACAGCTACTCTATTTACTGTTATCATATGTAAACAGCCTGGACCACATACTTTGCAAAAGATGAACAACTCAACTACAAGGTCTTCTTCTCAGGGAAGGAAACTCCAGTAGAGTTGTAGATATGTTTGAACTAGTTAAAATTCCAACAACAGGAACTAATGGAAGACAGTACAACCAAAATCTGAATACTAAAACACATGCAGACGATCTTCATACTGCTGACTTCTAATAAAAGTCCTATTACTTGTCATGGTTCATATTGTACTTGCCGTAAATAGCTTAAAAACTCATGTCAAACTACACAGCATCTCTTGAGAAAGTTGATTAGTAATTGTAGGGAAAACATTTATCATTTAGGCTAGACAAGGAGCAAATAGTAACAATAAACATACAGGTCAACAGAAATACTAAGTCCAGAAAGAATTTTAGAAATTAGAGAAGGTTACATCTCTTATACCATGAATAATAAAGTGCTTAGCTCCATCATCTATAATGTGCAATTGGTGAATATAGATCAATTGGTTTACAAGGGTGCACTTTTCTGGTGAAGCTTAAAAATTCATGTGCTGTTAAACAGTACATTTGCAAAACTAATTATCAAAGGTAAAAGACATGCAATCACCTGGCTCCCCGCCATTCAAGATTGCACTTTCAGCTGGCTCAACACCGTACAACTGCCAACACCAAAAATACTTGACTTAAAATGGACGAACAGAGGAAGCAAGATAAGGTGAAGGTCAAGAAGAAGACAAGAAAGAAACTCTGACTTTTATCTCTTGATTTTTTTCCTTGAGGTACTTCCCAGCCCCCGTGATTGTACCTCCGGTTCCTATTCCTACAACAAGGGCATCAACTTTACCCTCAGTTGCCTTCCATATCTCCGGTCCAGTTGTTTCATAGTGTATCTACAAATTCAGACGTGCTGAGTAGGTTGCCAATATCATCTAAGTGAAATTGTTTTAGATAAAGAATACCTTTGGATTAGCAGGGTTCTCAAATTGCCGGAAAAAATAACTATTAGGAGTTGCTTCCATTATTTCTTGTGCTTTCTTAAGAACATGATCAAGGCCCTTTGCGGCGTCTGTGATGTACAACTCAGCTCCAAAAGCACGCAGAACAATTCTTCTCTCAAGACTGTAATTATCAGGCATGACTATTACAAGCTTATAGCCCTTGCTTGCGGCAATGAATGCAAGACCAATTCCAGTATTTCCACTGGTTACCTCGATGAGGACAGTCTTCAAACCAAGCGGAAGTCATTAGTTCAATTGTTTAATGAATAAACTAAATATATTCGAATGATAATCCAGAAAATGCAATTTATCAAGAAACATACACATCACTTGTTCCAATAATTATCTTATACAATTTGACAAATGGTCTAAAGTAATTAACATTTCGTACATCTAAAAGATTTCTCTATGTAGATTAAGTGAATCTAACAAAAGAAATAAAGAAACCACAACTAACCTTCCCAGGGGCAATTAGACCTTTCTCTTCTGCATCCTTTATCATACTGTATGCTATCCTAGACATTCATAATGATAAATTTGATGGTGTTACTTGGTTCACTGAAAGAAGTATATAGCAGTGCAACTATGCCAATCACATATTTGAGGAGGAAAACAACTGGGAAAGAAAAAATGATGAGTAATAATCATAACATAATGGAAAAATGAATACCTGTCTTTGATACTTGAGCAAGGTTCCATATTCTCCAACTTGGCAGCAATACGGGCAACACAACCATCCACAACATTGTTGAGGTAAACCATGGGGGTGTTTCCTATTAGCTGCAGAGGTAAGAATGATCCTTTTTATTGCCATTATGTAAATACATAAGAAGTACTACAGGTTTTAGAGGGAGATTATTACTTCAGTGACATCATTGGCTATATCATCCTTCTCTTCCATTGAATCTCCTCAATATTACTGAATCCATTTAAAGGGGGGAAAGAAAAGTTAAATATAACAAAGAAGAGAGTGCAGTTAAAAGTATTTTTTGTAGATAAGCATCCCTCTAACTAAGATCACACAGAATGGAAAAAAATAAAAATAAAGGGAGTGGTAAATCCTAAAGAACCTAAGGTGGTGCCACAATGATTGAGGTAATTACAAATCCTATCAAAGTAATATGCACCCTGAATTTCACGTCTGACCAAAAGTTCATTCTGTTCCTCAAAATATAGTTGTAAATTTGCAGTTTCTTTCAAGGTATGGGTTGCAATTGACAACAGAAGCTTACAGAAACAGCTATTCAAGAAAATACAATCTAGCTGCATTAGTCAACAATATGATTAGAAAGAATAGGCATCAAGTGATGTGCTATGGTGCAGGTTTCACTCTGACAGGAGGGTTGTAAAATATGAAACAGGTCCTAAATTGAACAGAGAAAAACCCAAAGGCATTTAACTACAGAAATGTCTTATATACCTAAGATGTTAAACTGTTGAATTGATTTTTGTGAAATTAACAATTGCTACTATCAAGAAAAAAAGAGTCAAGAATCACAAACTAGACCAGCAGATCATGTAGGATTCTTAATATCAAGATAATATGCACAAAGTAGCGTCCATTCTAAAGCTGGGTAGCAACTCCCCAGATGATAGAAGAGGTCTTTGTAAAGTTGCTAATCTGTACAAATCCATGAAGTGAAGACCATAGGTTCTATGTTTCAATTCCCTCCTCAGGTTTTGGAAAACCTAAATATTCCAAGGGAAAACTGAGGTACAGTTTAGCATCCAAGCTAACAATTCTACGGTAATTGACCCGTTGTATGTTTGTTTCCCCCAAATTCAGGTCACACAATTATCAGCAAAGTGAATATCAGAAGAGCAGAAACAACAATAATACAAAAAGAATTAGGCAATAGAGATAATCATAAGCAAGATCAGCAGTGACATAGTTGGAATTTGAAGATTTCTCTTCCCTTAATTCCCCCTTTTGCCAACCCAGAAAGCAAACACCCTATATGAGTTACCAAATCTTAATAGCATCAACTAGGTTGAATTTGAATACCCAAATGTGAAATGAAACCAATAGGACAATTTCATAAGAAAACTACACTATTCCCTAGTTTGACTACCGTTTCAGAAGCAGGAAAATCAGCAAGATACTTATGAAGTGGAGAAATGACAACAGAATAAACCAAAGAATATGGCAAAAACTCTCTGCAAAATCATTCTCCCAAAAGTCAGCTATGGCTCAAAATCCACAGAAAGTGGTGCAACCCTTTTGAGTGATATACCTGCTACAACCTGTGACTAATTTCTTAACTCAAACATCCACAAAAACAAGAATCGGTGTGAAGAAAAAAAAAAGAATTGCAAGAACCCACTCCTTTTGTTCCAAATTACCTCCGGTTTGCTTCCTGGTCCACAATATATGATCGATCTCCTTAGAAATAAATGGTTGTATGCTTTGAGAGAGAGAGAGCCAAATATGTACTATCTTCCAGTGTCTGGGTTTCGTTAATTTTATTAAAAAAATTAAAAATTTAAAAAAAAAAAAAAAAAAAAAACTTTGACGTTTTGCGCAATTCTCTTATCTTTCTTTGTCTGTGTTGACTAGGGATGGCAATGAAGCGGGGATTGTTGGGGATTCGATTCGCCCCGCCCCGTTGGGATTCAGTATTCCCCGACTTTAGTGGGGCGGAGGCGGGGGCGGGTTCTAAAATACGGGGATTAGTGGGGGCGGGGGCGGGGGCGGGGACTGATTTGTCCCCACTGAATCCCCGCGGGGATTCGCCTTCGTAAATCCCCGACTTCGGCTTCAGCTTCGGTATCTCTAATAAAAATACTATTTTATTCCTAGTATTTTTTTAAAAAGAAAACAATTTTATCCATTTGGTTACTTTAAAAAAATTTAAAATAAATTGAGTTATATTATTAAAGGAGTTTACATTATTATACCTAACTAACTATAAGTTTATATTATTAACTATGTGGATTCAAATGAGTTTATATTATTGACTAATTAATTATGAATTATATTATTAAAAATGTAAATTAAAATAGTTATATTATTATTTATGTAACTATATATGAACATTAAAAAAACTATGTAAATATGATTATTAACTTTATTGATTTAAATGAGTTTATATTATTAAATATATACTTAACTAACTATGAATTATATTATTAACTGTATTGATTCAATGAGTTTATATTATTAACTATGTAGATTAAAATGAATTTATATTATTGACTAAGTAATTATGAATCATATTATTAAGAATGTAAATTAAAATAGTTATATTATTTTATTTATATAACTATATATGAACGTTAAAAGAACTATGAAATTATGATTATTAACTATATTGATTTAAATGAGTTTATATTATTAAATATATACTTAACTAACTATGAATTATATTATTAACTGTATTGATTCAATGAGTTTATATTATTAACTATGTAGATTAAAATGAGTTTATATGATTGAACCATAATTAGCTTAGTTTTCTATGGGTTATTATGATGTTTATTAAGTTTAAATCTAGCTAATTATGTGTTTTGGTGATTTTAATGATTCTTTACACTATTACTTTTGTTTTCAGGTCTTTAGAAGATTTAGAAGATGTTGGAATGAAATTGGAAGAAATCGGGAATTTGAGGATGGATATTTAGAAGAAGGGAGAAGTGGACGCGCAGGACAGTCAAGTGGACGCGCAAGGCCAGGAGGTGGACGCGTCCACCCTCAGAAGTTGGACAGTAAAGTGGACGCGCAGGGAGACCAAGTGGACGCGCAAGGCAAGAAGGTGGACGCGTCCACCAAATTTCACGCGTCCACCCTCAGAAGTTGGACAGTAAAGTGGACGCGCAGGGAGACCAAGTGGACGCGCAAGGCAAGAAGGTGGACGCGTCCACCAAATCTCACGCGTCCACTCTCAGAAGATTGACAGTGAAGTGGACGCGTCTCATCTACTCAGGCGTCCACTTTGAAGAGTCGGGCGTCCACTTTCCGAATTCAGGTTTTAAGATTGTTTTAAGTAGTTTCTAATTAGGATTTTTAGAAATTAATTAAATCTAAAGACTAAAAATGAAATTAATTACTAAGCCCTAATCCCCTAACTCTTCAGACAGAGTTCAGTCTGTCTTCTTTCAGACTTTCACCCGTCACTCACGCCTCTCCCTGTCTCTCAGTCTCAACTCTCACACCCGTCGACTCACGCCTCTCCCTGTCTCTCAGTCTCACGCCGACCAGCCTCCAGCAGAAGCTTCAGTAGGCGAGCTTCTCTCTCTGTCGCAGCGTCGAGAGCTCCAGTCGCCGAGCAACCATTTTCGACCAACCTCATCCATCTGCGTCGCCAGTCGCAAGTCGCCCTGAAGGTAATATTTTCTGGGTTTTTTCCTTCACACCATTTTCTTGATTATGGATGATTATTCTTGATTTTTTATTTTTGAGTTAAACTGAGACGGTTTTTTTTATTTCTGTATATTCCTCTCAATCTAAGTTAAGTTGAGTTATTCTAATTTCTGTATATTCCTCTCAATTTGAGTTAAGCTGAGACGGGTTTTTTTTTTCATGGTTTTGTTTTCTCCCTGTAACAGTTGGGATTGCACTTTCTGTTTTAATTTTTTGATCTGCAGTATGTCTAAGCAATATTTGGGATTGGAAGGTAAGGATAAGTATATGGGATTGGAATAGGATGGTCATGAATCACTGCATAATTAATCTATTTTGTCAAATCTGGAAATGGTTTTTTCCTTGGCATGGCTCAACTCAAATTGCAAATGCAAGCCATGCTTCTGAGTTCTGATTTGATTTTTCTTCTTTCCCTTTGAGCTCATCTCCTCTTGCTGTTTCCCTGCAAATCCCACAGAGAAAATGCTCCTTCCTGTAAATGTGTTTGGCTATATGGAGATCCTTCTGGAGATCAACAATGAGTTAGTTATTGATCACTTACTCATACAAGCTCCCTGATTTTCATAATTGCTTTGCTCTCTGTCCTGGTATGTTTCCCGTTCTTCAGTTGCCCTAGGCCCCCTTATAGGCTTGATCTAATTTGTGAATATCTTAAAGGGTTTACACAGAAACATTACTAGAAATTACAATTGCTAATTTTTCATCTTGATAGTACTAAAATTCAGTCCACAAGAAGAATAGGTTATCAACTATGAGTGACTGTTTGTTCTGAATTTCTTGAGTATGCATGATAAACTGGAACTAAGAGTTCAGCCCTTGAGTGATTGAACTTATTTTATCTCAAAATATATATATATATGATGAATAAATTATTTTTACTCTATGTCTACCCACTGTTTTCATGTCCAATAATTGTTGATTATAAAGTTTAGAGAGTAAAGATAAGTCATACACTTGATACATGGGGACAATTTGATCCAAATCTGTAGACTGCAAAGTAATTGTGACAGAATATATTCTTACTCAGTTGTAGAATGCAAGAGAATGCACTAGCAGTCTTGAAACATCAAAATCATAACTCACTTATGTTTCTTTGTGGTGTAGAATTTTATCTGTTTCTTTGTTTCTGTTTCTGTTTGTCTCCCTGTTTCTGTTTCTGTCTCTTTGTTTCTGATTTTCAATCTCTGGTTCAACTTTCTGGTCTTTAAAAATAATATTTTTTCTGTTTTTAATGGGTATTAATCACAGATGGAAGAAATTGAACAAAGTTAAAGTTCAGTTAAATTCGTTGAAACAGATAGTACCAATCAATCTGATTGCCCTGTTGATAAAGTGAATATTAGTAGTGAAAATGAGGTAGCAAATCAAGTGACAAAAGCCAAAGATGATGTTGGACCTAAAGGAAGGCAGAAGTCAAAGGCATGGTATCATTTTAGGCAAGTCACATTTAATGGCAAACCTAGAGCTGAGTGTATATATTGTAACCTCTCACTTGTCAGTGGTTCTAAAAATGGTACAACTCACTTAACTGATCATCTCAAATTATGTCCAAAGAAAAAGAATCAAGATATTAAACAATGTTTGTTGGCTGGACATAAAAGTAGTCCATCTTCTACTGTGACAACTTTAGATACAATCCATTTTAGTCCTGAAGTGTCAAGGAAAGATTTGGCTGAAATGGTAATTATACATGAGTATCCTTTGTCCATGGTTGATCATTATGGTTTTCGAAGGTTTATTACAAATTTACAACCTATGTTCAAAATTATCTCAAGAAATACTTTGAAAAGTGATATCTTGAAGATTTACATTGATGAGAAAAAGAAGATGTTTGATTTGCTGAACAAGAATATTGGGAGGATTGCAATTACTTGTGATATGTGGACTGCTAATCACCAGAATAGATCTTATATGGCTGTTACTGCACACTTTATTGATAATACATGGCTGCTACAACACAGAATTTTAAGGTAAATTAATAGAAACTTATATTATAATGATTATTTAGTGATTTTCATTGATTTTAAAATATAACTAAACTTCTTCTTCTTTTTTTATACTATTACCAGGTTTGTTTATGTTCCCTTTCCACACACTAGTGAGGTGTTAAGTAAAGTATTGGAGGATACTTTTTTTGATTGGAACATTGATAGAAAATTATCAACAATAACTCTTGATAACTGTTCAACAAATGATGCAATTATTCATGATATTATGGGAACACTTGACAAGAGTTCACTTATTTTGCATGGTAGTCTATTTCATATGAGATGTTGTGCACACATCTTGAACTTGATAGTTCAAGATGGAATGTCAGTAATCAGTGAAGAGATTGAGAAGATTCGTGAAAGTGTTAAATTTTGGACAGCCTCACCGAAAAGAGAACAAAAATTCGAAGAAGCAGCACGTCAACTAGATTCTCCACATACCAAGAAGCTTGCTTTAGATTGCAAAACTAGATGGAATTCGACATTCTTGATGCTTTCTACAGCTTTGTTGTACAAAGATGTGTTCTATAGGTTGAAAAGAGAGCGTCTATTTACTTGCTTGCCAACTGAAGAAGAGTGGTCTTTGGCACAAGAAATATGTGATCATTTACGTTTGTTTTATAAAGCTACAAATATATTTTCAAAGATCAAGTCTCCTACTGTTAATGAATTTTTCACTACTATTTGTGAAATTAGAGTTAAGCTTAATAAGTTAGTTAGTAGTGAAAATGAATTGGTGAAGATCATGGCTGAAAAAATGATTGTTAAATTTGAAAAATATTGGAATGTTGTTCATGGCATTATGAGTGTGGCTACAGTTTTGGATCCTAGATATAAGATGACTTTGGTGGTTTTTATGTTTCCTAAAATATTTGGTGGTGACTCTACAACTAGAATTGAGCATATTAAGAATTTATGTGTTGACTTGTATAATGAATACAAGTCTAAAATGAAGAGGTCCAACAAGGAGGAAAGTTATACTTTGCTTGGAAAGCAGTCAAGGGGTGAAGAAATGGAAGAAGAAGATGCTCTTGCTGGATTTGATGAGCTTGTAGCAGTTACGGATAGTTCTTTGCAAGAAAAATCAGAATTAGATAGATATTTGGTAGAAGAACATTTACCAAGAAATTCAGAATTTGATATTTTGGCATGGTGGAAGAACAATGGAACTAAATATCCTGTTCTTCAGATGATTGCTAGAGACATTTTTTCTGTTCCAGTTTCTACAGTAGCATCTGAGTCTGCTTTTAGTACGGGAGGTAGGATAGTGAATCCACATCGTAGCAGGCTTCTTCCAACTACACTTGAAGCATTAATGTGTGGTCAAAATTGGTTATCATGGAAATTGAAAGGTATTTATAAAAAAAAACTAGTTCATTTATTGTCCTTCTGTTTTTTTTACTAGTTTATCAATTTTTAATTAATTATGTTTATGTTTTTTTTACAGCTTCTGATGGGGAGCTTATGAATATTTTAGATGATGTGGATGATAATGAGGTGGTAAACTCTATTAATTTGTACATTGGTTTAATATGTTATTATTTTGTTCTCATATATGAATTACTTCAAAATAAAGTATTATTAATTATTTCTATATTATTTAGGTGACCGAGATTTGCATTATTGTCATGGAATGATCCATAGTTCCAACAGACGCATTGTGGGAGAAACTGAAGTCAGTGGCTGAGAAAAAGGTATGTTGTAAGCCAAACACGTGATCTAATTTGATGACTTAGTTGGAGCATATAGACTTGTGTATTCATGTACATCTGGATTTCATCCTTAAAGTACAGTTTCTTAGAGTGCATTTTACTTTTATTTGTTTGCTTTGGATGTATAAAATAAGCATTTTCTGGACAATTTGCTAATTCTGTTTTTCTGTTTTCTTGAGTTCTGTTTTTCTGGACAGTTTCTGTTTTCTTGAGTTCTGTTTTTCTATTTTTCTGAACTTTATTTGGTAACCAACAGATTTATTTGTTATTGTTGGTGGCTTTTATCAGAATTCCTAGATGCCTAAGAACTAAAAGAATCTGTTTTCTTTTCTTTCTTTTTAAAATTAAAGCAGAATATTATTCATGAATTTCATTTTTTTTCATTTTTCTTCAACAGTTGCTTATGGTTATGGTTGATCTCTAAATGCATTGCAGGACATGTGCTAAAGACTGAAAGCTGAATTTTGGAAGATTGTTGTATTTATAGTTTTTAAGGATAATGATTTATATTTATATTAGTGGTTGTATTTGATATATGAAATATTTCATTATTTTGTATTTGAAGTTTTTAGTTTGGAAGCTTTATTTTTTAAAAAATTTTAGTATGAGACAAACATGTTTAAATGAGCTTGTATCTTAATATTTGTAGTTTACTATGATGGAATATGCATTTAGTTTATTTTAGATTTTAGTGGTATGATGAAATATATTTTTTTTAAAAAAGAAAAATTTAAAAATTGAAGTGGGGTCAAACCGGGGTCAAAACGGGGTCAAAATGGGGTCAAAACGGGGTCAAAATGAAGCTGAATTGAAGGCGGGGACGGGTGTTCTAAAGCGGGGTCGGGGTCGGAGTCGGGGTTTATTCAAACATTCTAAAGCGGGGACGGGGCGGGGGCGGGGACGAATGTTCTAAGGCGGGGTCGGGGTCGGAGGTAGGGGACTCCGGCCCCGCTTCGCCCCATTGACATCCCTAGTGTTGACAAATAGAGCGAAAAAGTCGTTGCTCGTTGCCGTCACTTATTTTAAGTTTGCGGGAAGGAAAATTGGCAAGTTTAGCCTTCGCGGGAAAAATTATCGTCAATTAAATATTTATATTTGATTTTATATAAAAAATTAAAAAAGACTTTTACTTAAAAAGTCTATGAAATATAAATTAAGGAGCTTATTATATTTATTTTAATAAAATAGACATTCAATTCTCTACATTTCCATTTTGAACAAAAGAGTAGTTAAAATCACAACATTTTTCATTTTAGATTGATGAAAAAGTATTTTTCATGGTTGATATATAACAAATATTTGAGATTTAAATGTTATTTCTCAAATCATTTAGCAAACTAACTAAAATATGTTTTGAGAGTTTAACAATTGTAAACTTTGGAAAAGCTAGCACGGATTTTTAATAAATGTTAAATTTAATTGTTGTCTATTTAAAAAGGAAAAAAGGAAATAGATTTTGAATATTTAGAAGTAAAAAGGTAATCTTCTATAATTAAATTTTTGTATATAATAATAATAGTCTTTGATAATATCACATCACTCAAAGCAAATCAAAAAATTTGTTCGAACGTTTTTCCTCTTTAATTTTATTAATGTGGATAAACGTATAGCTATTTGAGATATCTAACAATCCACCTTCCTCATAAATACAAAGGAAATAGAAAAGTTTAAACCAATTGGAAAAAACTTGGTTCGACAAAAAAAAATTTTGTTTGTCTTGTGTGTAAAATTAATAATCATATAACATAAAGAATGAGATGAAAACAGTCAACGATTTTAGAATGTAAAAATACCTAATCATTCGCTATATTACTCCCTTTCTATGTTTCATATCATTCTATGCACCAATTCTCACCTATCTCAACGATTTTGGACAGTTGCAGGATTAGGGGTTACTTAGTCATATTGGGTTGAGATAGGTAATTAAATATGACAAATTAACCTAAAAATAACATGATTAATAAACGAGTATATCCAACATGATACAATTTGACATGCAAAGTGAATTAGGTAACCATTTAACTCGCAAATCTGTTAAAATACCTATTCAATTCTGAAAGCTCTAAAGCTTTTAATGTCTTAATTTTGATTAAATGACAAACATTAATAATAACTAATGGTTTAATTGTATTAGTATTGGTCTTTTAGGATTCATATATCTAATCAATGTAAAATCGAAGTTTCAAGTCTTTAAGAAAAAGCGTTTGGTGTCAAGCGTTGAAGATAAGCAGTTTTTTTATTAGATAGGATCTAGAGGTGTAGTGTTATTTCTTTATATATCTATTAGGTGTCTCTAGGTCTACCCCTTGAGTAATAAGTTCTATAGGTTGCTCAATAAAAGTGAAATGTTTTTCAAAATGCATTTCATTTAGATAAAACATGAGTTAGGTATTTGAAATGATTTTCAAAATACATGCACATACTTTAAATTTCATAAAATGTATTCCACAAACTCTTAGAGTTATTTGGAATCTTTTTTTGCATAGTTTTAATGCATGTGCGGTCGACCTAACTGAAGTGTGGTCGACTACAGATCATGCAGTCGACTAGACCTCTCAGCTTATCGTCCGTTGAATGTCCAGAGCTCTCTGGAACACTTGCGGATGATGGTGCGGTCGACCGGACTTCTCAGCTCATCATCCGCAGTATGTCCAGAGTTCTCTGGAACACTTGCGGATGATGATACGGACGACCAGTCTGATATGCGATCGATCACACTTCTCCTAAGTGAGATTCAAACGGTCATTTTTATGACCATTGATGCATATATATAAATACCCAATTGTTTAAAAAACTCATTACCACGACTTTTTGAGAAAATATCTGATTCTTACACTTCATAGAACATCTTGAGATCATTTTGAAACTCATATATAACATTCACATTGTGAAATTTATCAAAGTGGGGTTGATATTAAATCATTGGTGTTCTTGAGCAATTTAGAGGAAAATATCACTCAAAGAGGTATTTATGCTTTATATTGATATATATTCACATTAATGTGATATCTATATCAAACTCATCATTTTCATATCTTGTTTGTTTTGTTCAAGGTTGCATTAAGTTTAAAACTTTAAGGGTTAGAGTGAGCCTTGAATCATAGAAAATTGTGATTGTATTAAGAGTATCTTTTTCATTAATTGTTGTATTAGAGATAGGTGTGTAATCAATGTTATATTGTAAAACTCATAGAGTTTGGTGAACCTTGTTTGGATAAGAGGTTTCTGTTGTAAAACCCTAAGGAAATTGGGTGAGCCTCTATTGTAATCCCTTGTACTAAATTAGTGAAAGGTTTTGTGAAATCCTTGAGTAGATAGCTCAAGGTAGTGGATTAGATTTTGTTGGATAAATCGAACCACTATAAATCATTATGTCTTTTGTCTATTTCTTGAACACATTATTTTACACACTGTTTGAGCACCAAGTGTTTGTTATTTGTTATCTTAGAAAACACTGTTTGATTTAAAATTAGAAAATTCGGTTAAAACTTAATTCACCCCCCCTCTTAGGTTTTTCAAACTCATTATATTACATGTGTTAACTCGTCAACTTGCTAAAATATTGTCTAACCCTTCAAATCCATTTTTTTATTTTCTCAAGAAAAAAATAAATAGGTCGCGTTTGACAGATCGATCTGTGAACCCTCAACTCTAACCTAGCATAATTGTATCGTGATTGCATATTTGTCTAATATTGTCGCCTCTAACCACATCACCTATCTTTATATAATCCAAAATTAACTTGGGATTCATGTGACTTTTAGTTAATTTTACAATAGTCTCTGACATTATCACATCAATCTCGTTCTCAAAAGCTCCATCAATACCCAAATGGTTATTGTGACAACCATTTAGAACCTCTAATATGAATTCTAATCACACATGCAAACATTTGAAGATGTGAAGAACTTAAGTCCATATAGGAAAGAACTTTTACACATAAACACCATTAATTGGCCATTAGGAAAGGGAAGTGGTTGCCTCAAGAGAGAGAAAAAAGAAAAATAAGGTAAATGGATTTTATAACTCCTTTTATCTCTATTATATTATGAAACCTCTAGATTAATGTGGTTAATGTGGATGTTCATTTAGTCTAAAGTTTTTAGGGCTCCCTATGCTTATATAAGTAATTATGTCATAGAGTATGATGAAAATGATTATGTCACATGTAGGTTGATGTCATTGGTGCCACCATTCTTTCACATTTGTAAGAGATTGAGAAAGTGATAAAATATAGAAGAATCTCTCTTACTTTCTTGTCTCTCTTTTTGTTTTTAATCTAGTCGTTCTTTTAGATTATTGTTATTTTACTATCAATGTTTCGCTTCAACAAATTTGTAACATATTAAGTTAATTTGGGTAATTATAGACTTTAGCATAAGAGAATATTTTCTCATTCTTATCACTTAATTGAGGGAGCTTGGAGTTTTAGCTATAACACTCACTTAAATTTTGGAAGATAAAATGTATATTTAGTGCTTAATACTATTGGGATTAAATGATCCCTTATAACTTCTCACATTATTGTTAGATATAAAATAAGGAAATTGAACCAAAATAACTCTAATGTTGATTAAAATTGATATATAATAATCATCTTTTCTTTTGCTAAATTTAGACATATTTGCATTGGATTTTAGAGTAAAATTTCATTTTTAATTTTGAGAATATTGTTGCATTTAATTGTGTAATTTGATTTAAAGTGTGTTTTACAATATATTTTAAATATTATTAATTGATTGGTTAAAGATGTAATTTGAGTTAAAAAGCATTAAGAAATGTATATTTAACTTGTCTTTGAATCTATTTATTTTTTTATTTATGTAATTTGTTAACACTAACTCATCTATATATCATCCTCTATAATATTTCTATTTTATACTCAAGTTCTACTTCAAATCTTCATTACACTTGTAAATGAACTGAACAATTAGCGTTAGCGAGCAAAGCTTTACAACATTTACTAATTTGGTTAGCATGATTACGATCGATAAAAGGATGTTGAGTTTTTTTGAGTATATGCCCGATTGAAGGATCCCGAGCACTATTGAGAGAAGCCCGATTTATTCAATCGGGCATACCCTCACCATTCCAGGAAAAGCTCATTCGGGCATTACATTTCAACAGTAACATTCATAAAAAAAATTCAAAATTCAACCAATTTCTCACTTAATTGAACCAATAAAAAAAAATCAAAAAGCAAAACATAAATAGAAGATAGGAGTCTGAGACTAAGAGGTAAGGAAACCAATGAAAATCTGTATACTAAAGTTCCATTTTCATGTCGAATCCATGGTTGGAATTTTGTTCCAATTTCCAATATTCATTTCCATGCATGCCCAACTCCATTTCAACCCCCCACCCAAACCAAGAAAATTTCCCAAATATTTCATGATAATGCTCAATGCAAGGCCAAATGTTTTGTAGACTAAAGGGGGTCTCCTCAAAAAAATGAGTGCTCACTCTCTTCAACTAAAAACATCTTAGATAAGGTTGCATAGTAAAAATAAATGATAAGAAATAAATAAAGATAGAAAAGGATGAAATAACACTCTAAATATGTTTTTGCATAATTGAAAATAGTATAAAAATGCAAAATATGAAAATAAAGTTTTAAAGATATACTTAAAAATTAAAAATATGGGCATTTTTCTCCAATTCTCTGAAAACAAAATCTTTATTTTAAACTTTAATATTTTTTTATAAATGTGTTTGAAGTCTATATATTTTAAATCAGAACTTAGGATATTATATATATATATATATATATGTGTGTGTGTGTGTGTGTGTGTGTGTGTGTGTGTGTGTGTGTGTGTATGTATTAAAAAGGGCATTTGTATTAAAATAAAAATAAGAGTCTTGAGATATGGTTATGTTCCATCATTTCTGATTTCCCCTCTCCAAAATATTAACTCGTTTTCTAATATAGTCTTCAACGTCCATCCGATTCAACACTGAATATACTACACACTGAATATCCACACAACTCATAATGGAAGAAGCTAAGTAATGAAAATGATGCCCACGCACAGTGCTTTGCAAAGTGAATCCAGTAAACACTGTTCCAGCCTCATGTCTCTGATTAAAAAGCATCCATAATTCAGTGTAGAAAGAAGCTCTCATCTCATGGCTCAAAAAGCATGTTCTCTGCTTCCTTCTTCAAAGAGTCAAAAAGCACAGAAGAAAGATATCGCTCGCCAAAACTGGGGAAGACAACCTGTTGAATATGCATCATGAGATTTTGTGGTCAAGAAAGTATTCGATTACTGAGACAACTAAAATGGCAGCAGTTGATTTCTTCATTTGACAATGAAGTTTGCATCTACATCAGCAGGCTGACCTCTTCAGATACGTATAGGACAAGGGAAAATGTAGAACAAGAAACCCTGTCAATTGAACTATAAACGACAGAAACTTACAACAATGAGTTTTCCTGCATTTTCTGGCTTTTTTGCTATCCTAATTGCGGCAGCAGCAGCAGCACCAGATGATATACCAACCTGCAATATATTATCAGGGTAACGTAAATAACAAACCAAACTAATGATAAATTTAAGCTCACAAGTCACAAATCTAATATAGATACTTCGTGCTTACCAGCAATCCTTCTTTTAATGCAAGCTGCTTAGCAGTCTCAATAGCTTCCTCACTTGAAATCTGGAAAATGAGACAAACATCAGATTCCATTCAGTTGTGGTCATCAGGGGCAAGGCCCTTATACCTGTTTATATTTCTAATAAAATGCAAATCAAATAAAATTCAAAAAAGTTTAGATGAGTTTTCAGAGAAGGAAATGATGCATAGATGTTGTCATCCCCCAAATTGCAAATTTGTGAATTTACATAGTGTACAAGGAGCTGATCTTAAGGAGGTAGAGCTGATTCTCTTTTACATATTGAACGCTTGTACTTCACCTCACTTTTATAAGTCAGGCATTGTATCAAAAAGTTGCGCAAATGCACAAAATCAAGCATCCATTTTCCTTGGGCAGTTTCATAAAAAGAACTGACGAATCCTCAGGATAAAGCTTAGATGCCTGCATTTGATACAAACACAGCACTTTTCCCTTTAAAAGATTAGGTGTTTTTTTTTCATGACTTGTTTTGAGACAGTAAATTTCGAGCTATTCACATTAAATAAGAATTACAGAGGATAAAGAGATAGATTTTCAAGTGAGACAAACAGTTACCTGAACAACTCCATCAACTAAATTGGTATCCAGCACGCCAGGAATAAAACCAGCACCGATTCCTTGGATTTTGTGAGGACCTGATGTGTTACATGGGATGTTTAGTTAACACATACAGCAAATTAATTCAAAGAGAAACCAAATATAACTTTTCCAAAATAGAAGTTCAATTTCTTATCAAATAGAAGTGAGTAGTAAACCATGTAGGAGGATGAAGGTGATTTTATCTCCCTCCTTTGCTCAATATCTACATTAAATTGAAATGTCACTAGAACTGTTTTAGGTTTATTAGACTCAGAAGAGTGAACCCACCAAGATATATGATGACACATTGTAAATTTTGAAGTCCACTATCAGGGACATAATAAACGTGATAAAAAATTAGAAATCCTTCCAAGACCAGCAATGCACAACAAAGATGGTGACTAGCAGAGGAAACAATGTGATGTCACCTTTTTGGTCAAATATTAAGTTTACCGACTTTGAAAGCATAAATTGTTGCACCCTGAAGAATTTAATCCCTGCACAAATCTTTGACATCTACATTATTCTAGATGAGAGTTTCTAAACTGTGAAAACACATGTTTTTCTTTCTCTCTCAAACTCATATGCACGTGCTTAATATTTTCAGTGATTTGCCCCACTATCCGACTAAAATTGAAGTTCTTCTACTATGTAAAAGGGTTAGGATAGAAAAAGCACAACTTTGTGCCTTGGTGATCTTTTAATAATTTATTCTTTAAAGACATGATAATTAGAATCTAAACAATGTAACCAGATCTGGTGGTTAGGATTTATATGTTCAGGATGGAAAAACTAGAATTCACCATTTTGAGACTGCTTGAAATTTAAACACAGGTTCACCTAACAAACAGGGTAGTTTGAAAAACCATCTCAACAAAAGAAAAATTATTTTCCATGTACCCCCAGCCCTTAAGCCATATCATGGCCATAAAAACAACTCAGGGAGCAGATAAGTCCAACTGCTCCTCCCAAGTAGAAAGGCTGTGCTCCCTAACTATTAACTTCCTAGGTCACAAAAAGAATTGCTATATTACAGGGATTATCAATTATACAACTACCATTTCCATCCTTTTTAGCTCATGGACTCTTTCTATTATAGATATTATATGTTTTATCTCCATGATCTATACAATTTGCATCTCAGTACCAACATTGTTGTTACCTTTTATATGCTTCCCCAAAGGCAAATGCATAATATATGTGTGTGTGTGTGTGTGTGTATGATTCTTGTTATAAAACAAGAGAATTGGGAGAATGTTTGTGTCTTTCAATAAGAGAATAATACACATATATATACAGCTTTGTAGAGACTGACTTAGCAAAGTAAATCAATCACCCACTCCAAGAATCACACCTATAATAACTCCGACAAATCAAACTGATTTCTATAATCAAGTTGTTCCTAATTTACAACCTTAATCACACATTTACAACCTATAATTTCGTAAGACTCCCCCTCAAGTTGGAGCATAGATATCGATCATGTCCAACTTGTTACAAATATATGAAACCCGAGCTCCATTAAGAGCTTTCGTGAAAATGTCTCCCAAGTACTCTCCAGTCTTCACATATGTTGTAAAGATCAAGCCTTCTTAATTTTTTTCACAAACAAGCTGACAATCGATCTCAATATGTTTAGTTCATTCATGAAAAACTGAATTTGAGGCAATATGAATTGCAACTTGATTATCACGTCACAACTTCATTGGTAATAAGACTTTAAGACCGACCTCAATCAAGAGTTGAGAAACCCACATAACCTCACATGAAGCTTGCGCCATTGCTCTGTACTCAGATTCAACACTAGACCATGGCACCACATTTTGCTTTTTCTTTTCCATGAGATCAAATTACCACCAACAAAGACACAATAATCAGTTGTAGACCTTTGATCAATCTTGAAACCTACCTAGTCTGCATCAGAAAAACAATCAATATCAATATTGTTGTGACCATGATTCTGATACAATATTCCTCGTCCGAAAGCTCTTTTTAATTAACCCAAGATTTGTTCTAAAGCTACCCAATGATCAGCTATAGGAGAGGACATAAATTGACTTATAATACTAACTGTGTAAGCAATATCTGGACGAGTCACTGTTAGATAGTTTAACTTTCCAACTAATCTTCTATACCATTCAGGATTATCAAAAACATCTCCCTCCTCCATGAATTTCTATTTGGGAAACATTGGAGTACTACATAGTTTGATTCCCAATTTTCCAGTTTTTGCCAACAGATTCAAAACATACTTTCACTGAGATACAAAAATGCCTCTTTTACTCCTTGGCACTTCAATCCCCAAGAAGTATTTTAGGTGCCCCAAATCCTTAGTATTAAACTGACTCTGTAAGAAGGATTTCAAAGAGGAGATTCCCTACATATCATTCCCAGTGATGGCAATATCATCTACACATACAAGTAAAATGATGCCAGAAGTGGACTGTTTATAAAAAACAGTATGATCAGATTTGCTCTTCCTCATTCCAACCTTCTCTACTACCTGACTGAATTTTCCAAACCATACTCATGGAATTTGTTTCAGTCCATAGAGCGATTTTCGAAGATGATAGACTTTCCTAAACTCTTCCTGAGTAACAAACCCAAGTGGTTGCTCCATATAAACCTCCTCTTGAAGATCTCCATATAGAAAAGCATTTTTTATATCAAGCTAATAAAGTGACCAATCATATGTAGCTGCTAGAGATATAAATAATCTAATGGAAGTCAATTTTTCCACAAGGGAAAAAGTGTCAGAATAGCTATTCCATATGTTTGTGAATAGCTTTTGGCCACCAAGCGAGCCTTTAGACGGGCCACTGATCCATCAAAATTAAATTTGACTGTAAAGACCCACTTGCAACCAATTACTTTCTTACCAACAAGTAAATCAACCAGATCCCAAGTACCATTCTCAACGAGGCATTCATTTCCTCAAGCATAGCATTACGTCACCCAGGATGAGCTAGAGCTTGATGTACTGTTTTAGGAATTCCTACAAAAATCAAGAGAAGCAACAAACGAATACGAAGGAGAGGACAACCGATCATAACTAACATAAGAAGAAATTGGATAAGTACATTGATGTTTACCTTTACGAAGAGCAATAGGAAGATCACTGTCACTGGGCATTGAATCTGACAACGAAAAAGAAATTGGTATTGGACTTGCCACAGGAGGATTCGGTCGTCAAGAATATACTTGAATGCTAGGTGGTTTTGGTTGAGAAGGTGGTAGTATTGGGACAACAGCGGAATTTGGATTGGGAACATAATACACTAATAGATCATCATCTTCTTGTGGTTCCACAAGTGTAGAGGTCGGGGAAAAAAAAGAAGGATGTTCATGGTATGTGACATCAGCTGACACAAGATACCTAAGATACCTATTCAAGAGATGAGAGAAACAACGATACCCTTTTTGGAGACAGGAGTATCCCAGGAAGACACATCTTAAAGACTTGGGGTCCAATTTAGAAACCTGTGGGCAGATATCACAAACAAAACAAGAGCATCCAAAGATACGAGGTTCAATAGGAAACATAGAATTATTAGGAAACAAAATTTGATATGGAATCTGATCATTGAAAACAGAGGAAGGCATACGATTAATCAAAAAACATGTTGTAGAGATAGCATCAGCCCAAAATTGTTTGGGGACATATGTCTGAAATAAAATAGCTCTGGCAGTTTAAAGAAATGTCTAGTTTTTCTTTCCGCTACTCCATTTTGGGATGGAGTATCAACACAAGAAGATTGATGGAGAATTCCATTCTGAATCATGTAAGTTTGAAAAGAATCAGAGAAATATTAATTGGCATTATCACTTCTCAATATTGTACAAACGCATGAAATTGGGTTTGTATTTCTGAACAAAAGGCTTTAACATGCGACAGCAACTCAGAACGAGATTTCATTAAGTAGAGCCAAGTCATAAGAGAAAAATCATCCACAAATGTAAAAAAGTATCTAAACCCAGCCTTCGATATGATAGGACATGGTCCCCAAACATCTGAATGGACTAACTCAAAGATATGACTGGCTCTTTTATGAACTCGAGGAACAGAAAATAAACGATGATGTTTTGCAAACGGGCAAGACTCACAATCTAAAGACGGCATATTCTGAAACTGATGACATAACTTCTTTAACAAGAATAAAGATGGATGCCCCAACCGATAATGAGCTTCAAAAGGAGATAAGGTACTGGAACAGGCAATGGTCCGAGGAACTTGAGTATCCAAGACATACGAACCTCTTGATTCTCATCCTTTACCAATAATTCTCTTTGTCGTAAGATCCTGGAATAGACAATGATCAGGAAAAAATAAGATACAACAGTTGAGAGTCCGAGTGAGTTTGCTAAAAGATACCAAGTTAAAAGAAAGTTTTGGTAAACTCAACACAGATGACAAAGAAAGTGTTGGTGTGAGATCAATAGTGTCTGAACCAATGACAAAGTTAATGGAATCATCTGTTAAGGTAACTGAAGAAGGAAAATGGTGTGATTGGAAGGTCGAAAAGAGATTGGGATTGCCTATCATATGGTCTGTTACACCTGAATCAATAACCCATTTAGTAGAGGAAGAAAAGAGACATGTATTGATTTTACCTGATTCAGCAAGGGCAGTGATGGACTAAGAGGAGTTCTGTAATGCATTCTGGGTAAGTTTTGCATACTCATCTGTAGAAATGGTAATAGTGTGATCTGATGATGGGTGAGGAGCATCACTTGTAGTAACATGTGTTGATCGAGACCCAGAAGGCTTCTAATTTTTCTTTAACAATTTCTAACAGGTCCGTTTAGTGTGACCTGATTCATGACAATAGTAGCAAACTACTCCCCCAGTCTCCTGTACTCCAACATTCCAACCCCTATTATTGCATCGACTATCATTTTGAGATCAACCAATTAGTCCTCTATTTTGACTAACAAGTACAATGGGTTACTGTATAGGTGAGACATGTGAACCACCAATATCTGTACGGAGAATCTCGTGAAAACCTCTTTCAAATAGGTAATCTCAGGATTAGTCAAAATTTGTGACTTGGCACCATCAAATTGGGAATTAAGGCTAGCCAGAAAACTCATAATAGCCATCTGTTCACATTGAGTCTACTGAACTTGGATATTAGTACTGAAAGGTAACGCATTTAATTCCTCATAAGTGCATTTGAAATTCATGAAATAAGTTTGCAAAGTCTGATCTTGTTGTTCAGCCCGATAAAATGCATTGCAAACATCGAAAATACGAAAAATATTTCCTTTACCATAGAGCAAAAAGGTCAAATATTCCATTAATTCTTTGACATACTCACAATGAGAAACATGACCGATATATTCTAGAGTTGCGAATTTGTAAAAATAATTGAGCATCTACCCTTAACCATTCAATACAAGTCTCATTAGTAGGAGGGACCTCAGCTAAATGGTCATCATTAGAGATACTTCGTAAATACAAACAAATGGTCTTACTCTGATCTAGATAATTAGACCCATTTAGCTTTTTTGGTCTGTGATTTTAAATTGGAATAGGTATCTCCAGCTCTGATACTATGTTATAAAACAAGAGAATTGGAAGAATGCCTGTGTCTTTCACTAAGAGAATAGTACACATATATATACAGCTTTGTAGAGACTGAATTAGAAAAGTAAATCAATCACTCACTCCAAGAATCACTCTTATAATAACTCCTACAATCAAATTAATTCCTATAATCAAGTTGTTCCTAATTTACAGCCTTTAATCACACATTTACAACCTATAATTTCGTAACAATTCTTAACTTTTGTGTAAAATGATTGAATTGGAACAAACCATTCCATCAACTAAAGGTATTCATTTCATCTCCTGTATAAAGTAAGAAAGATTGGCTATGTTTGTGCTACTACATTTATTCAAGGTTATAGAATATCAATTAGAACTAGTGGGCAAAACTCATGAAGAGTTGACAAATCTCAAAGAGTGCATTAGTCGCTTGTGATGTAATAGGTAGCAGAGTAGCGAAAATCTATAATCATGTCCTGCTCCTGAGCATACTCCATGATATTTGATCCTAGCCGCCATCATAAATTACTATATTAAAGATACATGGGCTGGAATGCAGGTACAATAATCATTACATTTATCAAGTAGAACTAGTAAGAACCTCACTCTTTTTTACTTTTCCTTCCCCAGGCTAACCTATCATGGGCATTTCAACTTAGAGCTTATGTGTAATTTAATTCATCAAATGAAGCCAATGAACCAAAATACGCCAATGCAACGAACCAGGATCCATAGAACAAGACATTTCAGGCATGGCCAAAGTTGAAGATACTACCCTCAGTTCACAGAGATTGCAGAAAACATACGTTTGGTCAACAAGAAAGACAGTTTTAAGATCCTATATAGATGTTCTACTTACCGGGTTTTCCTCCAGACAAAACTGCACTTTCGACAGGCTCTACACCATATAACTAAGCATGGAAACACCATGATATTAGCCAGATGGACAATCATATAATATACCTTTTTTAAGAAAAAGCAGCAATAATATTTGTTAATTACAGAAGAAAAAGAGACTAAATCCTCCACCCCCCCCCCCCCCGGGGAAAAATAAGGGCAAAGAATTGCTACTACATAGTTGACACCCTAGAGAAGAGAAAATTAACCTTGATATCAGGGTTTTTCTCTTTAAGATACTTTCCTGCACCAGTTATTGTCCCACCAGTCCCAATTCCAGAAACAAGAGCATCAACTCTTCCACATGTGCCTTTCCAGATTTCAGGTCCAGTGGTTTCATAATGAATCTGACCTTACAACAGAGTTAGTTAGATGGTGTTTTGACACCCAGATATGAACCATACGATGATGATAAACGATTAGAAGTACCTTTGGGTTGGATGGATTTTCAAATTGCTGAAGAATATAGGCATTAGGTGTCTTTGCAACTATTTCCTCGGCCTTCTGAACAGCCCCTTTCATACCCTTGGCAGGGTCAGTTAGAACCAACTCGGCTCCAAAAGCTCGAAGGATAATTCTCCTTTCAAGACTCATAGAAGCAGGCATTGTAATTATTAGTTTATAACCCTTTGCTGCTGCGATAAATGCCAACCCAATACCAGTATTTCCACTGGTAGGCTCAATGAGAACACTCTACAAAGATTATCATTCAGATTGAGGTAAGAAAAGAGGAAGGTACTAAAAGTTTCATCACTAAAGCTGAGTAGTGAAAAAGTGAGAGAGAGAATGCATCTCAGTGATATAAAAATTTGCAGTAAAACTTGTCATATGTAGCTGCATTTCCAGATGATAATGCTATAGCATCCCACCGTATTTCAGAAGATGTAAGATAAATGGGTGAAGATTGTTTGGATGCTAAATACACAAAAGGTTATAATATAAAACAAGGCGATAGCAGCTCCAACCTGGAAATGAATGCATTGAGACAGGAATTAAAGGGAAAATGTACATGATATTTCTTGAGAAGGACAATGGAAATTTTTTGTAAAGGTATAATCGAGTATGCACACACATTTACACAAACAAGTGTAGATATGCTTTTAGTTCTTGTCATTGAGAGATGTTTTCAAGAGTGTCAATTTTCTCATCAACTTTATCAATTGACTTTGAAATCTAGAGCATTACCGTAACTTGTACAACATTAAAAGAAGAAAACAATGGTTATCTGATATTTTTCTCTTCTTGAAAGCTAAAATCAAGATATTCATAAGATAAGGTTGTGTCTGCAACTTGCAAACATAAAGGAAGAAAACCATCCTTATTTCAATGGTTATCTATATTTTAAGGCTAAAACCAGGGGATTTTAATTTTTGTTTCCCTTTTATCTTTTACTTCCTATCAGGGGTAGTTGGAGGATGGGAGAAAGGCTCTGACCTCCATCTCAGGAAATTCTTTACATATAAAAGCAATAAAAAGTACTTCCCATCTCTTAACAGGATTCAAATCCACATAAGAAGTGAGAAATATGATAAATGATCTACAATTTTCTCCCAGCTATTTGTGTGACAATAAATTGCCGAATATGCAAGAATCTGGAAATCTCAGTTACTAACCTCTCCTGGTGTGATGAGGCCCTTATTCTCAGCATCCTGTATCATACTGTAACCAATTCTAAGCAAAGAAATCAAATCCTCCATCAGATTTCAGGGTGGAATCACTCATATAAATATCTGTAGTTCTTACTGCTACCATGAACAGCTTTGAGAAATAATACTTTCAGTTCGTACTATGAACTATAAAGTAGATTTCAGAATCTAACAAATACAGCCAGATAAAGACTTGCCAAATTTAAGAATCAGATTCTTAAGATGAAGCCCTTTATTAAAAAGCCTGGTACACCAAATTTCACAGAAATACCTGTCTTTGATGCTAGAACAAGGCTCCATCATCTCAAGCTTTGCAGCAACACGAGCAACACAACCACCAACAATGTTGTTCAGATATACCAATGGTGTCTTCCCTATCAACTGCACATTGAAAAGATATTCATGAATATTGCATCCAAGAAAAAACTAATAAAAAACAAAGAGAGTTACTTACTTCAGTGACATCTTTTGCAATTGCACTCTCATCTGCACCAGTGATTTTACACTTCTCTTCCAGATCTTTTGAAATTACATGGTCTTTAGCCATCTCTCTCTCTCTCTCTCTCCAAATGAATGCCAAACTTTCGAGAAACATAGGTAATTCAAATACAGATCGCTTCTCAACAACAAGACAAGGAGTAATATGATTCACTTTGTCCCCAATTGTTATGCACTCTATTCTTTGCTAACAGAAAGTATAAAGATTATCCTTATCCTTGAAGGGCATAAGATTACGCAAAAGTTCAAAAGTGCCCAGGAAAATCTTGAAGGAGCTCAATTAAACTAAATCCATCTTAAGATTCACAATTTGCCAATTGATAACATAAAATACCATAAAATCTTCAGCTATGCTTTCTTTGTTCTTCAAGCACCAAAACTTAAGGGTAATACTTGCCCACAGAAGAAATTGGATGCGTTTATAAAATAAAAAATTAAAGGGAAAAAATAGTTAACAGAGAAGCGATGTCACAGAAATCCCCAATTAAGAGGTTGATTATCAGAGAACTAAATAATAATCAACCAAATGAAAATTTCAAAATTCAACCAATAAAAGCAAACTGAAAATCCCGTAGTCAAGTTCTATATGTCCTACTACAATTCAAAAAGAAAATTTTCTTTGGTCGAAATCCGTAAGCAGTCAATCATTAAAACTTTCAACATCATTACAGATTTCAGAAGAGCTTCAAGCTTCAAATATAACGCAGAAACAGAGGTCCAAAAAATTCTGAAAAATCAACAGAACTACTAATAGAAGCTTGAAAATCCCAGAAAACTTCTTGTGAGATACAATTCAAAACTCTCACCTTTTGAAGTGAGTGTATACATATACAGTATCATCACACAGAAACCAAAACTATACAAGCACAAAATATGAAATCAGAATACCTCATCAGACCCAGAACAAGAAAGAAATGCAGCAAGAGATGTCACAGGAATATTATGATTACTATCTCAATATTTACTAAATATGGAGTATGTTGAATTATTGACTATCATTTTATACCTATTGTACTGTCACGATTCGCGAGACTCACGATTGCAATTTTCCTTTTCTTCCTCTGGGCCAAGAAGATGGCAGCTTGTTTGCAATTGGAAAAAACAAAGAACTGTAATCAGCAATGACAATGATGAAGATTCATGCTTGCTGTTCTGTCTTTCTCCTGGGAATACTTTTTAAGGTTTTTAACTACTGGCAAATTTTTTTTCCTGTATTGGGAGAGGGGGGGTGGAGGTCAATGTTTCTAGAATGATAGTTACTAATTTTTCCCATTTTGCCCTTCTAATTTATCTACTCTAATTTAACTCTATAATCTAAAATTTCTCAAATTCAATCTATTTTAAACATGATTTCTATATACTATATCACTATATGTTGAAACCTAATGAATTAAACCATATTATGATGGTTGGGCATTGTTTATTGAGGATGGAATTTCATTTTTATGGAAGAAACTGGATTGCAATTCTTGCTCCGTCCACAAGCTCGTGCAAGCGGTTCAGCCCTGCCCGTGCTGGCTTGCAGGTTGGCTCTCTTTGCCAGTCCGAACGGGTCAGGTTTTCCTTCTGTTTTTTATAGTTTAAGCATACATGATTTTAATTTAGTTAAGTTAAGAATAATATAGTTAGTTTGAATTAGTTAAATTTAGTTAATATTTGTGTTTAATTAGTTAAATTTAATTACTTAGTCCTAAATTAGTTAATTTGAATTATAATAACAATAATTTAATATTAAATTAAAAAATTAAGTTGAAACAAATATTAATATAGTTTATAGTGTAGAATAGTTTATTTAATTTATTTATTTTGAATAGTTACTTATCAAAAAAATTATTTTGAATAGTTTAGAATAATTAGTTTAGGGATGTACAAGTCTTTTTCAAATCAAATCAACTATTCCACACTAAATTATATTATTTTAATATTTGTTTCAATTAAAATTAATTAATTAATTTAGTAATTTATTTTAAACTTAATTAATTCAAAATAAGTACTTAAACTTACTTGACTCAACATAAAAATATTCTACACTAAAAATAAACTATTATAAGATAATAGGCATGGATAAAGTTTGATCTCATCTTTAGAAAGTATGCATTGAATAACTTCATCTTTAGAAAAAAAAAATGGTCTATCACAAAATATGCAGACACTTCTATAGGTACATTTGGAAACTCTTCTAAAACAAATTATTTCTGAAAAATATAACATGTGTAATTAATTAATTAAATATATAATCAATAAAACAATGACAAAAAAATGATAAAAAATGGAAATTTTTTTGTCCAACCCAATATGGGTTTGTGAGTAGGCCTTTAAACTTATTCAAATCTTAAAAAAGTGTAAATTCAAGAGAAAAGACTAAAAATATATCTTATTATTATCAAATGCATGGATAGAAATAAATTTGATTTCTAGATCTTCCATTTATCTTCAATGTATTGAGAAAGTTTTCTAGAGGGAGAAAAAAAAAAGAAACAATATTGATAGAGACGGGTGTGTGTTTATTAATTACGTTGTGCATTTAACGACAATCTTCTACAATTGATTATTTGATTTAGTGATGGAATAAAAATGGTCCATTGCATTATTGTGGTAAATTGGTGAATTTAGTCCCTTAACTTTTGTCATTTGATGAGATTGGTTCCTCAACATTAATTTTACATGATTAGGTTCCATATATTTTTTCGAACAACATATTAGATCCTTATGTCTAATTTTCCGCCTTTCCCTACCTCCACTGTGTTGCTGATATAACATTTTACTTTTGTTGATGTCTTCCTTTAATTTTATTTTTTAAAAAAAATACTTTTTAATTCCCTAAACTTGTTTTGAACTATGTCCTTGGTCTTTTTGTTGAACTTTTCATTAAGTGAAATATTTTTTACCATTAAATATAAGCAATTAAATATGTATTTAATTGAGTTATTTAACAAGCTATTAGTTGGTTTCACTATAGATGAAGAGTTTATGAATTTTAGTTTGCTATAATGAAACCAAATGGTAATCTACTTCATTGAAATTCATGGATGTTATGTCTTTAACAAATTTTATTTGTTTCCTAAATAGCCTACTTTACTTTATTTAATGTAATCTAACCTAATGGTATTCTACTTTACATTTTCGACCATGAATGAGTTAAGGGATTAGGGTTTAATGGGGAATAGTATTAAGTGTAAGGACTTTATCTTTTATAAAAAGAAAAGTTAAAAGAATCTTTCATTTATCATTCATCTCTTGATTTTGTCTTCAATTTTTTTAAAAAAATTACTTGTATTTATAACAATTTTAGAATGACTAATGGATCCTTAATAATGCCTATTTGATTTCATATTTCATAAATTTTAGTTGAATTAAACAAATGAAGAGCCCTATTTTTTTATTTTATCTTGATAGGACGAAAAGACTAAAAACATAGCTCAAAAAAAATTTAAGAACCTAAAATGTTTTTTAAAAAGATATAAAGAACCAATATAACCACAAGTAAAAAGTCAAGGGATTGAATTTATCAATTTGTCGAATTGTTATATAAGGGACACAATGGAGGGATGAAAATGTCCCTCAATTTTTTGAGTCAAACATTGACTTAGCAAAAAATTAGACAATCAAAAAGTTTTACACTGAGGGACCTAATAGTGTAAAAACAATGATAAGGTACCAATCTCACTAAATGACAAAAGTTTAGGGACTAAACTCATCAATTTTCCCGTCAGTTTTTCTAGCCAGTCTTGTCTCATCTTCTTTGTTTACATAACTTTGGTCATATGAAAAGGGTAGGTATAAAAAGGGTATAAAAGAATAATATTTTTTTAAAAAAAAAACATAATTGGTCACATGACAAGAGTAGTGTTGGTTTTCCAAAAAAAAAAAAGAAAAGAAAAGAAGAAGAGAAGTGTCATAAAATTTAACCAAAATAGGTCGAGTCAAGAAACAAAATCCGATCTATTTTGGATTAATTCTCAAAATTAGTTTTTCAAATTTCTATAAAAATATATCTTAAAATATTTTTTTCTAAATCGATACATGGGTCTCATTTAATCACATAAATAATATTTTTTATTACTTTTAATTAAAATTACAATCTAAAATAATTTATTAATTTTATTTTATACATTTTATAATATTATCAATTATGTGAAATTCAAAACATACCAATCAACTTTCAATCCCCAATAAAAAAAAATTTTTTTTATTCAAATATAACTTCATTTCAAAACAAAACAAAAAACGCTTTCAAAACTCAATCCAAATATACTCAAAAAATTTCACCCTTTTTTTGTAGTATGCGGGAGTGGCCCAAAATAGTTAACTATGATTTTGGAAAAGATGAGTTTGCCTATGTCAACCTTCTTATTTTTTAAGGCGAGTTTGTGTACGTTTATTTGTTCTGATCCTTGGAAAATGCAATAAAAGTTTTTCTAAAAAAATCAATCTCATATTTGAAAATGTGAGAGTAGAAAAGAAATTGAATGTCGCGTCATCTCGCAGAAGAGACTTAGACTTCTTGTTTTTTTTTTTTTTTTTTATAGAAAGAAAATAGAATGATTAATTAAGTTATTAGTTGTCAAGGATTCGTACCATTTGAGCTAATTATAAACACTACAATTCTAAAACATTGAACAGGATTCATCTTCCAAACTCTACCTTTCCTTTTAGAAATTATGGAAGTGGCTCACCTTTCCTCAACATTGCGTGACAAAAATTCTTGATAAAAAAAAAATGATAGTTGACCAAATTGTTTTGAAGGAAATTATTTTTTAAAATTTTTTATAAAAATTAAAAAATTTCAACAAAGATCCGTATATTCCTAGTATCTTGCATTTGTTTGTCCAAACCCAAATAATCATATTCGTTCTAAGTTACATTATTTGCTTTATTAAGACAGACAAAAAAAGAAAAAAAAATTTACATTGTTGCCATGAAGATTGAAGTGAACAGTGAACACTGACCAAGTGGTAAAACTCTATTAGCATTGTAGTAAAACTTACATAAATACAGTTATATAACGGTGGATCCACTTTGGCTTTTTTCTTCCTTTTCTTTTTCCAGAAACAAATATGAAAAAACCATTCAAGATTTAAGAACAGAATTTCTGGGCAGAAAACCTACATTAAAAAATCTGACAAATCCTAAATTCTAAGAATAGAAACCCTGAATCAACATATTCAATATAAAAGGTTATTAGTGTACTAATATAGAAAGAAAGTGAAATCCCTCACTTTTGCTACATTAATCAATCCTCTTGCAGCAACGTGAGCAACCAATAAAACTTTAAAAAAAACAAATAAAAGAAAAAAAAAAGCAATAAGGAAGTATTTTTTGTCTTCCTTACTTTCTTGATGTATAGGAGAAGAGGCCAAAAAGAAAAAGGCTCTATAACTATCTGCATTATGACAGACAAAAAAGGAAATAAAAAACATTTACATTATTGGCAAAGCAAGCTCTAACCGAAACTTTATTATTAGTAAAACTTACATAAATACAGTGACAAAATCAATACCCAATTCATATTTCTCCTGTTATTCCCCCCCCCCCAAAAAAAAAAAAGACATTCAAGATTGAAAAGAATATGAACCCTTATTATAAGTTGCAACATGATAAAACCTAATCAAATCTGACAAACCCTAAATTCTAAGAACAACCATGAATTCTAATTATTATTAGAATCAGGCTGTATATCATACACCCATGGGTGCTCCTGGCGAAGTTTCTCTTCTTCCTCTGGAGTGAAATCATTTTCGATATTAAAGATCTCACGAACTTTCTCCACCGAAAAGTCCTTTATATGGTAAGCTATTGTCTTTGCCATTACATCTAACAAACCCTTGATTTCCAAATAGTCTGCAGCCAAGAAAATATGTAAGAGATCAGCCAAGGGTTTTGTGGAAATCTCCTCCAAATCATACTTGTCTTTATCTTCTTCAGACACTTGAGAATTTGCATGTTTCTTGAGGTACTCTGTCACCATGGCCAAAGTGCTACTATTTACATTGTGTAGAGTAACCGAGTTCTTGACCATATTATTATCAGATACATTGGAACCTTCTTCAACCATGTTCTTGAGCAAAACAGATTGGGCAGCTTCTGATCTTGTGATCTCAAAACATTGGCCATCCATACTCAGCAATGCTAGAACATTCTTTTCCTTGTCTGGCGAAGATGAAGATGATGAAGCCATGATGATGATTTCTTTTTTCCTTTTCTTATTTTCTTCTTTGAGAGCTTATAAATGGGAGAGAAAAAAACTCGAGATCGGATTAAATGTAAGGAATGAAGGGAGAGATGATAGGAAAATTATATATAGAATGCTAACAATATGGGATGAGAGGAACCGAATGGTTTTGTATTCCTTGGCGCCTTTTGGTGAAGAAATTTGAAATGTAGAGTAACAACCGATCCGAAGTGGTGTAACCTTTGACATTGTAAATAGTACAAAGGGAATAAATTTTTATTAATCTATTTTATCCCATACTATACTATACTATATAGTATACATATTAAGGATACAAAATAACGTAAGAATATAATCTAAGAAGTAGAAATAGTTGAAGGACATTTTTCACCGGTTTCCCTAAGAGAAATATTTTTTTAGCAAACTAATTATTATGTTGTAATTTTTATGTGTGTGCTATTTATAGTCTAATTCTAATTAACTTGAAAGTTTTTATTAGGAATGACAATAAGACAATGTCAATGATTCCTATCCCAATTCCCACCGGTCTTGTTTTAAATTTGTCAGGAAAAACTGTATTTGTCCTCTTGGAGATAAAATCACCTCTACAACTAAACCTTGATTTTGGTTGGATTAACAAAAAAATTGATGGAAATGCTTAAGAGGGTTCGAAAAAAGTTTATGGACCAAGTATAAAAAAAGAAAAGAAAAGAAAGACCAATCTCACCAAAAGTAAAATTTTAAGGGATTGGATTCATCAACTTGCAGAATTGTAAAATAAGAAACATATGTATATACAAAAATGCCCCTCCCACTTTTGAGTCAAATGTTGATGACAGAAGGACCAAATATGCGTCTAAAAAAAGCTAAGGGCATAAAAAGTTAAAAATGTTAAGGGAGTTATAATCTCACTAAATGTTAAAAATTGAGGGACAAAAACGATAATTTACCTATCTTTGGCTAAAAAGTATAAAAGATTATATTTTAGGGGGTAAAATATTAAAAACAAAATGTAGTAAAAAACTAAAAGGTTAGATAAAGGCTTAAATTGGACTTTTTTATTTAGATATTTGCTATTTTTGTCATTAAATAGGAAAAATAGTCAATTAAATAGAACAAATCTCACATAATCATTTTTCTAACATCTAATGTTTTACTTTTTTAAAAAAAATAGAGATAGACCTAGATAGTAGTTGAGGGGATGGAGAAATTGTTGCGTCACTATATAGAGCACTGAATCGGAAAGGCTAATTCTTTTGCGAACTCTTTTTGTGTTTCTTGAATCTAAATACAGCGGTGTGGAGAGTTAAAGGGTGGCAAGAAGGTTGATTGGAGTTGGAAGTCTCATTCTTTTTTTCTATGTACGTGGACAATATCCATAGAGACTTTTCTCTTGGGGTTATATGTAAATTATTCAGGGAGTTTGGGGCGGTGATTAATGCTTACATTGCTTCCAAGGTGGGTGGTAAAGCTCTGTTTGGTAGTTTGAAGTTCACATTTGTTAGGTTTCGATTAGAAGAGGAAGCTAAAAGGGCTTTGAAAGCTGGGGATTCTCTTGTTCTGGATAAGAGGTACTTGATTATCAAGTAAACAAATTCTCAAAGCTAGCAACCTAGAGGGATGCCTCACCACAAGCCTAAGCATCAAGATGTTTCCAATTTTTTGGATGAGAGGTCTTTCAAAGAAGCGTTAGATGTTGAACCCTTGACTTCTCATAAGTTATTAAAGAACTTTACCACTACACAAGATGAACTCTTTTAGTTATTTTACACAACATTAAATATTTGTACCATAAACTTCTTGTTTCTATTTTTCTATATGAGATGTTTATGTATAATTTTTTATTAATAACATATATTATAATCTCCATTTGAATATATTTTTATTTATGACTAATTTTAATTGCATAATCCTAAATATTTTATATATGATTGTAACTCTATAATAATAAATTGAATGTCATAACTTAGCAATCAAGCCTTATTAGACAAAAAAGATATTGTTTTTTTGTAACTTAGTTATCTATACAACACAATATTTATTATATATTGTGCTCCAACATTTACTCAAACTAATTTATGTTTATGTTAACTAAAATAAGTAATGAATTACGAGACTAATTCGAAGTACAATAATTTATGTTAACTAAACAAGTAACAATACTATATTACTAGTATATATATCACTTATTTAGTTTAATATCATATATAAGTATATATAACATATAGTAGTACGTATACAAACTTTATATACATATAAATACTACATATATTAGTTTTATATTACATTTGTCATATTTTTCTTTTTTAAAAAATCTAGTTTCTTTTCTTTCTTTTTTTCATTTTCGACTTTTTTTTAAAAAAAAAATGGTCATCATAAATCTGTTGCTAATTTGCGATGACTATTTATTTTTTGTATTTTAACAAGAGACAAAATGTAAAAAATAAATGGTTGTTACAAATCGGTCGCTAATTTGGGACGGATTAGTTACAACTTTAATTTTTTTAAAAAAAAAAATCAATAGTCGTTGCAAATTTGAGATCGATTTTCAATAACTTTTGATTTTTTAAAAAGTAAAAGAGACAATTAAGTGTCTTGGAAAATCCATCATAAATTTGCAACAAAGTTAGTTTTTGTCGCAAATCCTCTACAGATTCATTTTCACTGTAAATGTGTTGCCAATTAGCAATAAATTTGTGATCATATTCATTTTTACATTTTTCAATTATTTTTAATGGAAAAATAATATTTCATTGCAAATTTGTCTCTAAATCATAGTAAATCAGCGACGGACTTGTGCCATCACAAAAATCTATCGCTAATTGCGCACTTTTCTTGTAGTGAGCCATTCTCTTTGTTCCAATTTCGTCAGATAATGTGGAGAATTCTATGCCTTTTATTGTCGGTCGATGGGTCTTGGGTTTGATGAATTGTGTTGTTCAGAAGGATAATAGGTGTTTTTTCCCTTCTTCTTCTCAAGACAATAGGATTTTCGACTACAACATTGTCATTCCGGATGAGGTTTATGTTTGGTTGAGAAAATTAGTAGTCGATGATAAACTTAGCGTCCATTTCTCCCTGATGTTATTTATCATGGTTTATAAGGTATTAATGTTATGTTGTGCCCTTTTAATTATTTTCATGTGCTTTTGACATTTGAGAATGTGGATGAGAGAAATTTTATTCTTGAGCAAGATGTAGATATTTTCCTACCCTAATTTGAGTACATTTCGCCTTGGAAAGACTCTAAGGATTTCTACAATTTCTTCTTTTGGATTAAATTGGAAGACGTTCCCCTACTTTTTTATGATGATGTTTTCTTCCAATCTATTGGCAAACGTTGGGGAGAAGTTGTTGAAATTGCTGAAGTCACTAGTAAGAGAAAGAATTTGATGGCAGCTAGGTTGAGAATATATTAAAAAAAAAAAACCTCACATTGCCAATGTAAAAAACCCATTGGTAATCAAGATTACCTATTGAATTTTCCGTTGGAAAAACCCTCGTAGCTGATGGCTTAACCAACATAAAATTTAATTGCATCGTTAATTACTAACGGAATACAAATGAACATTTTTCATCGGTAAATTTATTTATTTTTTAAAAAATAAATTTTTTAGGTCAAATTTAAGTTACCGACTAAATTTGTTTGTTAGTATTTATATCGATAACTTGATAAAAATTTTAAAATTTTTTTTAAGGAAAAATAATTTTTTATCCAGTTTGGATCTAACCCAAACTGATCGACTTGGTGGATCGAACCAAACCGGCTTGTAGAATCAATTATCCAAATGAGAGAAATTTTGCATGACAGTTAATATTCAAACCTAAGATCTCTCGCTTGAATGTAAAAGACCTTTGAATCTATTTGCAAAATAATAATATTTATACAATAACACGTCACCACAATAATAATAATACTAAAAACAATAACAACAACAATAAAAAAAATGTAACATATAATAATAATAATAACATCAACAATAATAAAAGTAATAATAATAATAATAATAATAAGTAACAAATAATAATAATAACAACAACATTGTTAGTTTACGCGCCAAACGATGATTTAGATAGGAAGGAATTTTTTCTTCAAATTTCTTGTGTCGTTTTCGATCTTAATATTCCTTTTTGTATTTGTAGTGATTTCAATATTGTTAAAACTGTCAAGGAGAAATTGGGAGCTCCGTTAATCTAGATGTTGTTGGAGTTTTCGATGATTTTATTAATAGACTTCAGCTTGTGGATTTACCTTTGGTAGATGATAGTTTTACTTTGTGCAATAAAAGGGTTTCTCCTTCTTTCAATAGACGGGATATATTCATTTTTTTCTAGGGATTTTCTTAGCTCTATCATTTTATTGGTCCAAGAAGCCCTTCCCTGTTCTTTATTGGATCAGAACCCCATTCTTGTTGTTGAGGATAATTCAAATTGGGGCCCCAAATCATTTAGATCGTGTTAACTTTTGGATGGATGATTTAAGCTTCCAAGAGTTGGTAGGGTAGTTATGTCGTCCAAGGATTGTAGTTGATTTTGTGAGATTTTTTTATGGGTTTATTCTTAACTTTGTC
The DNA here is from genome assembly GCA_019593545.1 of Apocynum venetum. Classification (NCBI taxonomy): domain Eukaryota; kingdom Viridiplantae; phylum Streptophyta; class Magnoliopsida; order Gentianales; family Apocynaceae; genus Apocynum; species Apocynum venetum. The sequence continues at coordinate 3,616,308 of SRSM01000326.1, read as the reverse complement.
AAGTAATATTGAGAGGTTCTTAAATTTGATTTTGTGAGATTTTTTTATGATTTCCACTCTACCGGTTATTTTGACATCAGGCTAAATTCTACCTTTCTCACTTTGATCCCCAAGTGTTCACCCCATCTAATTTGTCTGATTATCAACCTATTAGCTTAGTTGGTTGTTTGTACAAGATTGTTGTTGAAGTTTTAGCTACTGGATTTAAATTTGTGGTTGATAAGGTGATTGACCATTATCAATTTGTTTTTATCCCTAAGAGACAACCAGTATCAAATTCTAGATTGTTTTCTTTTGGCTATTGAAATGGTTGTTGATGTGAAAAGTAATGAGAAATGTGATATTCCTTTTAAGGCTGATATTGAAAAGGCTTGTAGTAGCATTGATTGGTTTTTTCTCATGTTTGCTTTGAAGAAGTTGGGTTTTGGTGACAGATAGATTAAATGGGTTATGCTTTGTATTACATCTGCTTCTTTCTCTGTATTGGTTAATGGCTCTCCTACTAGACTTATAAAGATGCATAGGGGTATGAGGCATGGTTTTTTTTTGTCCCCATACCATTTTAGCATTGTAGATCAAATGCTCAACTTTTGTTTTCTAAGGCGATGAATATTAATTTGTTTAATGGTATTAAGATTGGGAGTCTAAGGGTGACTAATTTGCATTATGATAATGACACACTCATCTTCTGTGATTCGCTATTTGACACCTGGGCTGGTCAAGTGGTTCTGCAATTTGTTTTTCCTAGAATATATGCCCTTACTTTGAATAAGACTAATAGAGTTTCTGAGTTTGGGTCTGTGGAAGGGCATAGTTGGGTTGGGAATATTAAACTAATAATCTCTTTTTTATTGGAAATTGGATCAATGGTCCAATTTTTTTAGTGTTATTGTTGAATATCCTTCTTATATCGTTCTTAAGGGTAAAGTGATTTGGAAATTCACACCTACTGGCACATACTTGGCCTCTTCTTTTACTAAACATTTATCTAGCCTTTTTTTCCAATAGGAATAGCCTATGGAGTTTAGGTTGGAAACAAATAGTCTTGCCTAAAGTTCAATGTCTTGTGTGCCAGATTCTTTTGAATAGGGTGTTAGTCAAGCATGCTTTGGATAGGAGAGCCATTATCCCTTCCAACGAGACTTCCTGTATTTTTTGTGGCAAGGCTGAGGAGACTATTTCTCATATATTTTTTAATTGCTTATTCTCTTGGAGGATTTGGTCTTCTTGTTGCAATTTATGTGGGGTTTTTTGGGTGGCTTCTAATAACCCGTCTTCATTTTTGTTGGCTTGGCATGATTTGATAGCTTTTGATAAAGCTGCAAAAGTGTGAAAAATATTTTTCTTTGTTGTAATCCAATCTTTATGGACTTGCATAACTGAAGCTATTTTCATAGATAAACCGACATATGACATCCAATTGTTTTATTTGCTCAGGACCAAGCCTGTGTGGTAGATTTTAGCTAGATGGCATATTCTCAATTTCAATTTTTTGATGATTTATGGAGATTTTCAATGTTTGCTTCTATTAAATCTTTTGTTATTGTGAAGAGTCATAAGTTGGCGGATTGGCAGCCATTGTTGGAAGGCTCACTGAAATTCAATATTGATGGTACTTCAAGAGGTAAGCTCGATCGAACTAGTATTGGTGGAGTGCTCAAAGATCATTATTGTTTTATCAAAATTTTGTTCTCAAAAAACATTGGCCTTGCGGAATCTAACGAAGTTGAGTTTATGGCTCTCAATAAAGCTTTTTTGTTGATTGCTACATCTAATTTGTCTATTGATGTTACTGATGCACTTAATGTTTTTAAGTGGATTACTAACCTAGAATTTGCCCCTTGAAAGTTGCACAATCATGTTTTCCAAATTGAGGAGTTCAAGAGAAAAATTCACTCTTGGCGTATTTGCAAAATTTCAAGTATTATTGTGTTGTCGTTCTTTTTTAGTTTCTTATTGGTGCAATTTTTAAGTGTTGTCATTATAGTGGAGTTTATTAGATGGGGATATTTCTTGGGGGTTGTAGTTCTTACGTTTGATCCTATTTCTTTTTTACTCGATTCAACAAAAAATTATGCAGTGCTCCACTTTTTAGTCTTTTCCAATGGCTCCTTGTGGTAATGTATGGCTAGTAGGTATTGGGTGTTGTTTGGCCTGCTTTGGTACTGATGTATGTACTCTTTTTTATTGCCTTTTGGCTTTCTAATATATATCTCTATTTTTCAAAAAAAAAATTGTTTTACTTTTTAATCTCTAATGTTTGCTCTAATTACCTTATTATAAAAAATAATTGCTCACTTTTTTAGTTGAAAACCATCATTTCAGTAAGATTGTGTGGTAGAAATAAATGATAAAATAAAAGTTTAAAGATATAATTGTGCAATTAAAAATGATGTAAGAATATACAAAGTATGGATATAAAAGTGCAAGAATATATTTAAAGAAATGAGAATAGTTGAAAGACAAATTTTCATCAAATTTTTCCAAAGATAAATAATCTTTAATTTAGCAAAGATTATCGTGCAACTTTTATGTGTGTGCTATATTTAGTAATTCAAAATTATTTTTGATTTCACGTGTGAGGATAAGGATCTTTCCAATATTATCTAAATTCATTTTTTATATTTTTGTTTTGTACATTAATTCCATTTATACTAAAATCATGTCCCCATTTGATTGACAAGAAATCTGACATGAAAAAATATTTTTTTCCTTAATTTTAATTCTCATGTTTGGTTTAATTCTAAGGCATTTATGAAAGTAAAAAAGAATCTTTAAATCAAGAAAAGTAGTGCAACTTTCTTAGATTTTTATTCTCCATTTCATATGTGTTATTTTGATTATTTACATTGACAATCTAATAATAAAAATTCTTATTTAAAATAATTTTTTATTAATATTTTCCTTTTAATTATTTCTTATTCTCTTCAATATTTATTATTTGTACATTTTTTTAACTATCTCTCTCGCTCAGTTTCTTTTTTTTCTTCTCCATTATTATTATTATTATTGGAAAATAATTGAAGTTGTGAGAAATTTAATTTAGACAAATTTCTATTTCCTTGTTATTTTATTTGAACTATTTGAGAATATATATATATATATATATATACACACACACACACACATAAATTCATAATTGAAAGTTCTAAAGCTTTTAATGTCTTAATTTTGATTAATGACAAACATTGATGAGGACTAATGTTTTGTTTGAACAAGTGATAGTTTTTGAATTCATGATCTAATCCATGCAAGGCCAAGATTTCAAGTTTTCAAAGAAATATACAAGTAAAGACTATCAAGATTTGAAAACAAGCTTTTATTGGATTAGATATGAACTAGAGGTATAATTTTAGAGTTATATATATTTTGATATATCTAGTTTTACCTCTAATTGAGTAATGATTTCTAAAGGTTGCTCTATGAACTTAAAACGTTATTTCAAAATGTTTTTAATATGTTAAAATATGTTTTGGTATTTCGAAAACCATGCATCGTGATTTCAAAACTTAAATGGTTCATAAACTCTTGTTGGATTGATACCATAACTTATATGGTTGATTGAAATCATTATTTGTGTGTTAGAGTATTGTTGATACACAAATGAACATGTTTCAGTCGATCTAAAGTGGTCCAACTATCGTTCACAAGTTAGTTTATCTTGTGGATGAATATGCTGTCAAATTTGCTCATATGTTAACTTGTGGACAACCATGCGGTCGACCGCAAGTGAGGTGAGGTCGATCGTAAGATGAAAATCATCATCCGAAGGTTGTCCAGTGAGTTTGCGGATGATATTGCGAATGATGAACAGGTCGACCGCACATTGCTAGTGGATTTCCAACATCTTTATTTTTTACTGTTAGGAACAAACCTATAAATACCAAAACCCTTGAAAGTCTTTCTAAGAACAATTTTTGAGCAAAAACATTGTATATCTTGATCCTATAACATCTTAAAAACATTCAAATATAATAGTATTTAGACATTTTAGTAATAAATTGAATACATTACTTAATTCATTCACTTAAAACAAATATATGAATATAAATCTTGACAATAAGAATAGAAGTTTTCATAATTTCTATAGCATTCCTAATATTTCCAAATATTGGATAAGTCATTTATATGGATTTATTTTCTCCAGAATCATATTCCTCAATAACCTTATTTTCTCATCAATTAAATGAAAAATTTTCCCCCTTTTTTGAATGTCACATAAAGTTGTGTTTTACAACTCCATTGTTAAATTGCTAATGCTATAGTTTTGAAATGTAGTCATTTTTGCATATTTTGCACTCATTTTATTCTCATTTTGGGAATTTATTGTAATGGTTGTTAAACATATACATAATTATACAAATTATACTTTAAGTAATTATAATTGTAGGAAAAATGACTAGAATGTAACTTGTTACTACATTGTCTGCGCAATATGCGGACATGCCCAATAATATACTTTTAAGCCTCTTAATTATAAAAAATATTTTCATCAATAATAAAAATAGGGGGTACATTAATAGTTTTCTAATTAATCATCAACTAATATTATGTAACAATGATTCTCAGACTATTAATAATACAACAAAAGTGAGCATATTAAATTGTTTACCTTATCGTGATATAAAATATTAAATTGTTTTTAATTAATTATCTAAGGACTACATTCTTAATTATCAAAGGACTCATCTTCTTGATCATTGGAGATGAATAAGATCTCAAAGTCACCTTCTAAAAGGAGATCATTGTAAACCTCCACTATCACTACCCAACACAATTTGTTTAGATAAACCCAAAGTAAATCATATAGAAAAACCTAAATTATAGCTCTTCAAACTCACTTGCGCGAGTGAGAGACACTGATTGCGCTCAATCATTTTATTCACTAAAATCCAAAATCATCGCCCATCTCTCCGGCCGTGCGAGTGAAATACGCTATCTCTATCCATTGAATCCTTTGCTTATTGAAAGACGAGGTTATAAGATTATTCTTGAACGAGGTGAGACGCATATCTAGTTGCACGACTTTATCTGCGAGCGATTCAAATGCATATCTAGAGGCAATGTTTTATATGTGAATAATTGAGGCCTATATTCAATGTTTAGAAACATGAGATATCTCTATTCAATAACCCACTAAGGTTTTCAAGAAATTTTTCATTCGAGGTTTTACAATGTAGGTAATCCAAAATTTTCTAATTTATGTTACCGATGGCTAGAGTATTTGATGCAGTTCAGAACATGAACAAAGAAAGGTTTAATTAGGCCATCAAAGATTGATTTATAAATACTTTAAAAGCTTAGAAACATCCAAGAAGGGTTTTTACTTCTTGGAAACATTTTAGAACATCCAAGAAGGGTTTTTATAGAATATTTCAGAAACATTTTCAAATCATTTCATAATATTTATATTCAAGAAGGGTATTTATGAAAAATGGATATTTTTAGTGTCAAGAGAAACACATGCACTCAAAAAAATGATAGAGGACATTTGCTGCAATATAATTCCATATATACGTTTTTATGGATGCTTGTATTGTAAATAAACATGTGTTTGGACGCAATTTTTTTCCCCCATCTTTTCATTCCCCTGATGAATGTACGATCATGTTTGCTTGGACGACGAATTTGACCTTAGTCAAATAGTATATAGTAGAAATAATGATAGTTAAGTTAAATGTTATTTTAAATTTAATGTCTAAAATAACTGTTTTTTTTCTTTTTGTAAAGTTTTCATAGTTAATTTCACATTAAACTTTTTTATTAAAAAAAAAGCTTTCACATAATAGTAGTTTTATGAATGTGTCAATTGAGACGAGAAAGATGCTCTATATATATTTTTATTTTGAAGTATTCAAAATTTAATTTTATCTAGAGTTATATAAATAATCTTATTAATTTTAAAAACTTATATTTCACCAATAAATACTCCTAGGGCAATTTCCTTTAGTAGCAATGAATTTTGTAGAATTCGAACATGACTTAACTCTACTTTTTTATTTATTTATGAACTCAAGTTTACATGAATTTAATAAGGACTAAATAAAGTTCACCTAGATATTGTCCATGAGATAATTTTTCATTATTTTTAGTAGCAATCGGATAAGTTTTCTTTTAGTAGATTTTTTTTTCTTTTAAAACTTTCTTCATTTTTTTTATAATTTTACTACACAATTATTAAAAAGAAGAAAATTCAGAAGACTTTTCACTCTTATTACGAAGTATAATTTTTTTATAAAAAATACTTAATATACACTATCAAATTAGGATTGATTATCTTTCCAGAGCTATCAATATTGGCAAAATTAAAACAAAAATTAAGATTTAGTTAAATATTACTAATATATAATGTCAATTGCTAATTACCTAGTGATAGTGGCAAAATTAAAACAAAAAAACCATAAGGCTAAGGGTTCTTCGAGGACATTATAGTAATTCAATTTTTAGTACTTTTTTTTTTCTTAATTACTCCACCGTCTAGCCGTGAGAAACACAGATCTTTTCTCTCTCTCTCTCCAACACGTAAAGCTTCTCCCTTCAAAATCTTTTCTGAAATCTTCCATGAGAAACACAGATACATATATGTAAACCCTGAATAAATCTGTGTATATATATGTATCTATGTATATATATATATAATAGATTTAGCTATGTGTCTGTGAATTTTGTTTCTTGCAGCTAGTTAGTTGCAGAAAAATAGGTGATTGCTAGAGTTACTGGCAATTGAAAAGAAGGGGGAAAGTTGAAAAGAAAAAGAAAAAAGGAAAAATTGAGAGATGGGTGTGCCGGCGTTTTACCGGTGGCTGGCGGATCGGTACCCGCTGTCAATCGTTGACGTGGTGGAGGAAGAGCCGAGGGAGGACGAAAACGGCATCTTGGCTCCTATAGATGTGACAAAGCCGAACCCTAATGGGATGGAATTTGATAATCTATATTTGGATATGAATGGAATTATTCACCCCTGTTTTCACCCTGAAGGCAAGGTATGGTTTGGTGAAAGAGTGTGAAAAAGCTTAGTCACTTTCTGTTTACGTGATTTTTAACTGTTTCTAGAGGTTATTTCAATGTATATCCGTGAAATTTGAGGTTCCTCTTTATGTGTGTAATAATGTACTTGTAGATTTAGTTGTAATCTGTTTTTATTTTGGTGTTAATATTTGTTTTATTCATCGGCTTCTTATATAAAGTCTTCATGAGGGATGTGTTATCAGGAGACTGCATTTTTTTTGCTGGAGGTGGGCCTGTGTTTTTTTATTTTGTGGATTTAGTAAGAAGGTAGCGTTCTGGATTTAATATCTTGAGACTGTTGCGTAATCGGAGAGGTTCTAGGTTACTGCAAGGATGGGAACGTTATACTGTAGTTAAGTACCTATTGAAAGATCCATTTTGCGTCTCTGGGTGCTGATTTGATACTATGATGTACTGATTTCAGTGAAATGTTTATATGAGTTAAACACAAGTTCAGATTGAGATGGAACATACAAGGTACTAGTCATGTTTCCAATGTATGATGATGGAATCACAACTTAATTGGTGATGAAGTTGTATGGCTTTGCAAGTGCATTCATGAAATGGGCTTGTGGTGTTCCCCTTGACTGGTTCCCTCATGATTTCCTTGTTGAGTCAGTGGGGTATTTTTAATCCAAAAATGTTTGGCACAATGAAATTATTAAATATGAATTATAGAAATATTTCTTGGGTTGATTGATATATTTCACATGGCTGAAGGTCACTATGTTTACAATATATGTAGGTTAGAATTTGAAGTGCTTGCATTTTGTTTGAGGGGTTGATAATTAACAATTACAGCTTTGGAATTCATTTTGGTTCTTCCAAGAAGAATTTGAATTTTGGCTGTCACTAATTCTTTGTGCAAATGAGAGTGTTTTTGCCATCCACTACTTGGAAATTATGTATTTAGTGGCATATCTTATGACAAAGCCATTAATTAATTGACAACAAAATTGTACTCGATCTTGTGGGATCTATTGACTAGAAAACTTAGAGGGTCTGATCACGCAACATATGGAAAAATTGCTACATTGCCACTTAAGGTTAACATTGAATAAATGAATTTTAAATGCCTTGCCAGGCTTCATCAATTCAAATAACAGGCACATATTTCTTTAGGAGTAGTCCTGTTGTTACTGGTTTTGGTTTTGCTTTGTCTTACTTAACTGTGACTAGTCTTTCTTTTTGATACAGCCTGCACCAGCCACTTATGATGATGTGTTCAAATCAATATTTGAATATATTGACCATCTATTCTCCTTGGTTCGACCGAGAAAGCTCCTTTATATGGCAATTGGTTGGTCGCAATCATCTTTTTTTCCTTTTTGGTTGTATTTTCAGACCTTTCTTCTAAAATGTACTTATCTAGATTAGTTATCTACTTTCTCTAGATGGTGTGGCTCCTAGAGCTAAAATGAACCAGCAAAGGACACGGCGTTTTAGAGCTGCCAAAGATGCTGCTGAAGCTGTAAGATCTCTATTTATCAAACGTGTATTTGAATCATGGGAGCAAAACTAATTACTTTTCTTTCTTACATCAGGAAGCTGAAGAAGAAAGGTTGAGGAAAGAATTTGAAGTTGAGGGGGCTAATTTATTGACAAAAGAAAAGCCTGAGACATCTGACTCAAATGTCATTACTCCAGGCACCCCATTTATGGCAGTGCTTTCTAATGCCCTTCAGTATTATATACAGTCTAGATTGAATCACAATCCAGGTTGGAGGTTTACAAAGGTGCATATAATGTGACCTTATAATTTTCTATTTCTTGAAGTCTTTCAGGGGCCCATGATTCCTTCCTCTGGAGTAATCCTCGGGGTTCTTTTTCAAAATATTCTTGGGTTTCAGGTTGCTTTGTGTCTCTTAATTAATTTTTGCGGCTCCATTGGGTGCTTATTTGAAGGTTATTCTTTCTGATTCAAATGTTCCTGGAGAGGGTGAGCACAAAATCATGTCCTACATTCGTTTGCAACGCAACCTTCCTGGCTTTGATCCAAATACCCGACATTGCCTATATGGTTTGGTGGGTATATAAATTTTTTAGATTTTTTTTAATTATATATCTATTTATTCGTGTTCTTGCATCTATATCATGTTTCCTTTGATTGTTTGAAAGTTATTTGTATCTTGAGCAGTTTGTTTGATTTGTCTCATCTAGGACGCAGATCTCATAATGCTCTCTCTGGCCACACATGAGATCCATTTTTCAATATTGAGGGAGGTTAGTAAACTACTTCTTGAACTGAAATTATCATGAGAGATCTGTATTTATTATCATTAACAGATCTAATCTTCCGATTAACTATACAGGTTATCACTCCGCCTGGGCAGCAGGAGAAATGCTTTGCATGTGGTCAAGTTGGACATTTAGCAGTTGATTGTCGCGGGAAAGATGCAAATGGGAATTTGGTAAATGAAATTCCAATTCACAAGAAGAAATATCAGGTGGGAACATTGTGATGATTAAAATGTGATGTTTCAGATTCAAGTATGTTTCCTCGTTTAATGATGTTATATTATTGGGCTGTCTTAAATCCTTTTGGCAGTTTCTCAACATTTGGGTGTTGCGGGAATATTTGCAATATGAGTTGGAGGTTGCAGACCCTCCATTTGAGATTGATTTTGAGAGGCTGGTGGATGATTTTGTCTTTTTATGCTTCTTTGTTGGCAATGATTTCCTTCCTCACATGCCTACCTTAGAGATTAGAGAGGTATGTATGACTATGCTGGAACTTTGTTGCATTTATAGCTATGATTAGAGTTGAATGATGGTCTCATATATGACTTTTAGATGCTAATGTATTTTCTGAAATTGTCTCATTATGATTATAACTATTACTGAAATTTTATTGCTACTATTTAGTTTTCTTATTATTATTGGAAAAAATACGTCTTCTATGATGGAAATTTATTTTCTTTCCTGAATTGCCTAGGGTGCAATAAATCTCCTGATGTTTGTTTATAGAAGAGAGTTCACAGCAATGGGTGGTTATCTTACAGATGCTGGTGAGGTAATTTTCTTTTCTATCGCTATGAATTTTTTATTATTCTCTAGTGCTTTTGCGTTTTATGATAAGCTTGATTTTTCCTCCCTCTCTTAATTTTAATCATCTTTTGGGAGGGCAACTGTGCATCTGTTAACTGTAATGTCCTTTAGGGGTTACTTGTTCATCTACTATATGGTATTGAGATTCCCTCCCCCCGTGCCCCAGAATGCACCAAGGTTTCTATTTCTTTAATGTTGGATAATTAGGCATGTTATTGTAATCTGTATGATTGTTACAAGAGGAATTTAGGTGGTCTGATGTTTAACACAGTCAAATGCAGCAAAGTTTTCTTTCCATGTCTTATGTTGGATAAATAGGCATGTTATTGTTCCTCACGAATGGGAATTCACAAAATCTGTATGATTGTTACAAGAGGAATTTAGGTGATCTGATGTTTAACATGGTCAAATGTGTAAAGATGCATCATCATAAAAGAAGCAATATGCTTATTATTTCTAATTTCTACTCAAACCTGGTTAATGCATTTTCTGTCTGGACCTTTCTGGTTACCTATCAGGATTATAATACCCATGCCCAATTTCGACCTTATGGGTTGGTGTATTGGGCTGGGTATACCATACCTGATTTTATTTTTTTAAATTTTAAAATCATAATGTTTAGCAGATCTTATGTAATTACTAGCCATTAATGGCCTTCAATAAACTTTAGTGATGGATAATTGGAACAAGAAGACTACTCCGTTTCTTTTTTTTTTTTATAACGTTTTTAAATTTTTAAAGGAGCATTCAAATTCACTACACGTTATAAGAACCAGGGGTTTTATACATTCACACATTCCATTTTGCATTAACTTTGGGGTTTTACTTTGGCATAAGAAATATACATGAACTTTATATTGTTATTATGAGATATATAAGATTATGAATGATTCAATTTTTTTTAATGGATTTCAGATGTGATTTATTGAACCATTTTCCACTGTTATTTAGTTAGGATCTATCCTATTTAGTCACTCGTAGACAGGTTTTGATACTGCAAAGAAAAGTATTTTTAGTCAAGTTTGATTCTAAGTTGTCTGTTGTTGGATTTATTTGACATTATCCCATAAAGAACAATATAAAGTTTTGAATTTTGAATATACCTGTGATTAAAAAATTTAGAGTCAATCTAACAGTGGTGAAATTTGTCTGTGCTTGTGTATATAGGCTCTGGGTCTGGCAGGTACAGGACATCTCATCCCTGACCCTATTATATAAAATACAATACGAGTTCAGGTCCGGGTATGAATTGGTGCACTAAACCTGCAGTAAATGGGATGGGTTCCAAACCTAACCTGTTGATAGCCATATATATAATCATTTCATTATTTTAAAATGGCAGTTCAGACTTTGGAGTCTGATTTTCCTTCAATTTGGTACCTGCATCTAGACTTCATTTATTTTGCATTGTCAAGTTTGTAAATTAGGTTAACTTTCTGTTGCTACTATCTCAACATCCAAAACTAGCAGAAGTGAGACTTAGAATTGAGATTCGTGATGATTGTTGGTAACTGACAACATAAATTTGGTAAAAGTACAGGCTTTGGATGTTTTGTGCATTGCAGTTTATGTTTCGGCCTTTTAAGATACTCCCTTTGTCCCTTTTTACATGTCCTAATTTTTTTTGGTACTCAAATTACTTGTCTTCTTTCTAAAGAAAGGTAGTACTTATTCAAACCTTTGACATAATCAATTAATGTTTCAAGAATATTACTCATCCTGAGATTTGGATAACCAGTGTGACTTTAGCACTTTCAGAGGCTAAATTTCAAACTTAATTAATGACGGGAAAGGGATAAGTGAAAGTGAGGGATGATTAGATAGAAAAGATGAGAGAAAAATAATTAATTTAGGACACGTAAAAAGGGACGGAGGATGTTATATTTTGCATACTATTTTTTCTGTCTTTTCATTTTTTTTCTTGTTTAGTTTACTTTATCTTGATTATTAGATGGTGTTTTGAATTTTTAAGCAGTCACGAATCATGATAACTTGTCTTAGATGCCACAATGGACACTTCTTTTTCGCATCTCTTAGGTGATAGTCCTTGGAGGTGGTGCAGGGTAATTTTGTGACAGCAAATGAGAATAAGAACTAAAGTTAAAGTTTGGCTAAAGTGAGTAAAACTCTAAAAACAATAATATTAGGGGGTGTCCTCAATATAGAATTCAATGGAATTTTCATTCAATGCATTTTTCTACATATCTAAAACAAAATTATTTCTTCATTATTTTTTATTTTTTTATATAATTCAAAATCTTAGGAGGTGGCCCCAGCATGGAATTCAATAGAATTTGTCTTGTGGATTTTCATGAATTTTTTTTAAAATTTTAATAGAATTCTATAGAATTTAGTAGATGCAAACTTAATTAATGACGGGAAAGGGATAAGTGAAAGTGGGATGATTAGATAGAAAGGATGAGAGAAAAATAATTAATTTAGGACACGTAAAAAGGGACGGAGGATGTTATATTTTGCGTACTATTTTTTCTGTCTTTTCATTTTTTTTCTTGTTTAGTTTACTTTATCTTGATTATTAGATGGTGTTTTGAATTTTTAAACAGTCACGAATCATGGTAACTTGTCTTAGATGCCACAATGGACAATTCTTTTTTGCATCTCTTAGGTGATAGTCCTTGGAGGTGGTGCAGGGTAATTTTGTGACAGCAAATGAGAATAAAAACTAAAGTTAAAGTTTGGCTAAAGTTAGAGTAAAATGCTAAAAACAATAATATTAATGTCTGAATAATAATCCTAATCATTACAGCCAGCCCTTTAAATATAATTCTCTAAATTCTAACCTAAATAGAATAAAGAAGCTCAATAATAAATAGATCCTAAACATCTAGGAATTAGAATAAAACTGGAAATAGAAGCCTGATCCTAAAATACAACTTAATCTAGTAACTAGGAAAAAACTAAGAGCTGCCTAAATTTGTCCTGTATCAGGAGGTTAACCCGTATGAGTCTGTCTTGGATTATGTAGCATTCCTTTTGCTTTTTTTTTTTTTACTTCCGATCTATCTTTTTTGCCTTGCAGATGATAATTTTTCTGGTTTATATGTTAAGGTTTTTGTGAAAGACTAGGGGAGATACTTTGTATTATGACTGTAAACTGTGTTTTGTAGATATTGTCAATGCTTCTAATGCAAGCATTGTGCTTCTTATGTGAATCGGTACATTTCATAGAAGGCTTATTCTTGTTACATTAGGCCCTGTTCTAGTTGTGCTTAAAAAAGGCAGCTTTTAGCCTTTTCTCTTTCTTTTTTTTGGAGTTGTTCTCTGTTGTTTTTCATTTCTGCTTTTAGCTTACAAAAAGCTGCTTTTGAAAAGCTATCCTAGGTACTGGTTAAAAATAATAATATTACATTAATTTTTAGAACAGCTTTTTTCTAAAGCACTTTATGTTCTGCGACTTTTAAAAATACTCTAGCAACCTATAACAAGCCCTTAATTTAAATACTTGTTGGATGAGATACTAGAAATGTTTCCTTGATTTTAGATTCTTAATATATGTATCTTGTTGGTGGCTGTGTGCAGAAGTAGTCACAATTGCTGATACCTGTTTAGTTGCGTGACCAGTTCTATTCAAGCATAACAATTTTGTGGTTAACTATGTTGCAGGTTCTGCTTGACAAGGTAGAGCACTTTGTTCAGGCTGTTGCAGTTCATGAAGACCAGATCTTTCAAAAACGTGCTCGTATACAGCAGGTGCTCTTATAACTTCTTTTTTTTTTTTTTTTGAAATGTTATTGAGATCATCCTTTGAATTAACTAAGAAGCTAAAGTGAGTTCTGAAATGTTACAAATGTTCATATTGTTTGAATTTTTTTCCTGCGGCTTGTTTATGATCTGTCGGAGTCACTTTGCTACTGGATAATGCACCTTGTGTTTGTTATTATTTTGACCAATGGTCATAATTTTATCTATTCTTAGTTTTTGGTACATATTTTGTGAATGCTATGTGATAAGGCTTTGTTTTTAAAATTTTTATTTTTATGGAGCTGGTTGAAGAAAGTGATTGAAAGTACATGGTCAACTTGTTTCAGAAAAGATATTCCTGGGGTTTTCAGCATAGCAGTTTTGATGTTCTGTGTTTTTATTTTTAAAAAGGCTAGACACAGAACTAGGTTTGAGAACTGCTACAAATGGCATTAGACTTGAGAAAAGAAAATCTGCAGTAACATATTTAAGGGAACCAGGATTCTAACCTGTTAATTTTTGTGTTTTGGTCCTCTGAATACTTTTGTCAACGTGAATATTAATTTTAAAGAAATGGCCTTCATCTTGGTAACAGTTTGCTGCTTTTATGAGCTTTGAATCATCTATTATATCTGTCATTATACTTGTCTCCTCTGGATCTAAGCTTTTATGACTTATCGAGGTTGTTATTATGTCAGATAATGGAGAATAATGAAGAAATGAGGCTGAAAGCTAGAGGAGAGGACAAAGAAGAGGGCCAGGCTCCAGTAGTGGACAAGGTTTTTCCTTTAATATCTTGGTGTAGTTCGCATATTAGTTGCATTTGTTGCATGAAATTGTTTCATTAAGTCTTCAACTTGATGAGATGGCTGTGCTACTAAAGTTTCTCTTTGGCATTCATAACAAATTTAGAGTTTTCCCTTTATTTCTGGGTAAAAGGAACCAAATAGCTTTCTATGCTTGGAGTTGAAATTAGGGTTATCATAATTGGTTGAACACAGTTAAATGCAGATTCCTATCTGGCTTGTGGTTATGTTATTGTGTGGAGTTGTCTAAGAATAGGGTTGTTTGGGTTATATGTGACATATGGCAGTCTTCAACATTTTCCTCCATGTTTCAGGTGAAGTTAGGTGAACCTGGTTATAAAGATAGATATTATTCAGAGAAATTTGGTGTATCGAAACCAGAGGATATTGATGAAGTTAGGAGAGATGTAGTAAGTTTCCTGACATATTTCTTTTTTACTATAAATTTTTGCAGTTATTATCTGTGTTAGGTAATGAACATGTATTTGATTTTTAATATTTATTGCATTACATTGTTAACATAATCCCTCATTCAAACTCTTTAAATTATTTGGTCCTTTTCTTTTCTTTTTCTTGTTTTGGTTTTGAATAAATAATTGGTCTCATCGTAGTGAGAGAATGTCCTTTACTTTATGGGCCTGTCATTTTCTTTTTTCTTAGATTCAATGACTCTAGATGAATATGCATTTTAATTTTAAGAATTCTTGAGTTACATAAACAGAAAGTTGCCCTCATTTAAATTCTTTAGACTATTTTATCCTGTTTTCCTTTTGGTTTGTGCCCTGGGGGTTCATAGTGCTGATAAAATGGAATATTCATGGCAACCCTAGTTTATCAAAATCATAAAAGATCTCCTTGAAAGTTTTTGATCTGTCAATTATTCTTCTAATGTATTTATCTTAAATATATCATTTTAGATATTCCATATTATAAATCCATATACATGTGTAGATCTGGGCAAAATCATTGGTCTTCTTAGAGAATATCTTGATGGGATTGACAAACTCTACAATCTACTTCTCGATTTTTCTTCCTCTCCAGACCTGCCATCAATCACTGCCACCTACTAGGGTTTCTATATTTCTGTTTGTTTCTTCTTCTTCACCAAATCTGCTAACAATCTCCAAGTAGTGCTTTGTATTCTACTTCTTCAGCAGGCGCTGCCAATATTCAATGCCTCCAATTAGGGTTCTGTATTCAGTGGTTTGAGGTGGGTATTGGGATAGAATTGTGATTTCTGTCCAATTTATCTCTTCCCTTTCCTTCTCAGATTTCCAGATGCAAGAAATTTATTTCGTTTCTCCTAAACTCCCAAATAAAATTCCAAGAAACTGTAACTTCTTTTCTTTTCTCTCCTAAACTCTCAACTAGTTGTAGATTTTTGTAGTTATCCTATATTGGAATATGGTGAAACCTCTGATTTTAGGAGGGAACATCTTCTAAATGCAGGGTGAGTATGGGTCAATGTATGAGGTAAGAAGAGTTTTGAATATGCAAATCTATAAAGTATAACCAACCATAATCTAGAATCTGTTTTTGGTAAAAACGAAGTATATGGTATAGCAAATAAATGGTCTCATTCATTCCCTATTTGTGTTTCTAGATAGATTCGTCTCTCGAAAAGGAGAATGGTCATGTAAAGTATAGATGAAGAGATGTGAGCACAATGGAGGTAGGAATTCCTCTGAATTTGGAGAGAAAATGGCCAGAGAAATACCCTAAATCTCTCAATTATTAATGCCAAATATGACCCTTGCTGATGTTCTTGTTATTGGCAAATGAATCTGCTGGGGCTTGATGGTGCAATATCATTTCTAGCATAAATTTAGTTGGAACTCTTGCATATCCTCATGAACTATTGTATGATGGATGTGCGTTCCTATTGCAGAGATGTTACTGATTGCTGTGGTTCACATTCCATCAGATTTCGACCTACCTCTGCTTACTGACCATTATCAGTATCCCGTGTTTGAGTTCATAGAATCTGGCTACCCTGAAGTCTGTCTGTCAGCTGTGCCAATCAGTAT
Organism: Apocynum venetum; assembly: GCA_019593545.1. Lineage (NCBI taxonomy): Eukaryota > Viridiplantae > Streptophyta > Magnoliopsida > Gentianales > Apocynaceae > Apocynum > Apocynum venetum. The sequence continues at coordinate 3,599,717 of SRSM01000326.1, read as the reverse complement.
CCGAATCAGGATGCGTGATAGATAGTTTATGCTAGAGAGACAAGGACTAGCAAGAGTAATACAACTACCTGAACACATGATAACTAAAATACTAGATCAGGACCGACGATCTGCCTTCATCTTAAGAAAAACAAACTACTTTCAAGCCGTGAGTTGTTGACTTGCCCTTCCATTGTGGCATACCAGGACTTTGACTTTTGAGTACCTCTAAAAGGTCCTGGTTCTGGTTCTTGTTTACATGTATCGGAAACTTTCTCTTATTCTTTTATTCCACGTATAGCTTCTTCTCCCACATTTTCTCATGAAGGACTCCTCCTTTGCTTAGGGAATCCATAACGTTTATCTTGGTGGGATATTTTAAAAGCGCCCACCTGTACATGTTTCATGTTTTGTTGTGACTGAAAACTGACTGCTAATTTTTGTTTCTTTTGTTTGTTCTAAATCTTACTCCAGAATTTTTATGTTGCACCTTTGCATTAACCCTGTGTCAAATCAGTTAATGCTACGTTCTCATTTTTGTGAGGTTATTGCGATGTATTAAATTAGTTCATTTTTCTACCTGTCATTGTTGATGATATAAATTACTTTGCAGGTCCAAAAGTATGTGGAAGGATTGTGCTGGGTTTGCCGATATTACTACCAGGGTGTCTGCTCATGGCAGTGGTTTGTTTATTCTGTTAGACCATAAATGCGCATAATACCTTTTCCTTATCAGTTATGCTCTGTTTATCTTTACTTATATGGAGAATCAAATGCTGACGTTATTCAAGCTATTGAGAAACAATATGATGATAGTTACGGACCTCTGCATGCACTGTTAGCATTTTGGTCTGGATGGGCATATTGCCATATGCATTAACATAATCATGACATTCATGAATTTTTATCAATAGTTTGTCTCTTTGCTTGACTATTTACCATTTTCCTTCTCTTTGGTTGGGTTGGAAATATCATTCAATGTCTTGCCATATCAATTAAGCAAACTATCTAATGCAATTTCGGTTTTATTGTTGTCGTCTTCTTTAATTTTCTTTCTTGCTTTGGTCCCATTCTGTCAAGTCACACTCAGGATGGTTTCTTGGTTTTGCACAGGTTCTATCCATATCATTATGCACCATTTGCTTCTGATATTAAAGATCTAGCTGATCTAGAAATTACATTTTTTATTGGGGTGCCATTTAAGCCCTTTGATCAGCTGATGGGTACTCTTCCAGCTTCAAGGTCCTCTCTTCCGATCTCTTTCATACATAAATATATATTAGTATTCTTTTTCTCCTTTTTTAGAAACTACTACTGCTGCTGGAAAATTTGTATGGAAAATGCCCATCTATTTTTGTTGGACCTACTGAAAGGTGTTTGCGTCTAATATTTGTTTGTATGTGACAGTGCAAGTGCTCTCCCAGAGAGATACAGGATCTTGATGACTGATCCTTCTTCACCTATTATTGACTTTTATCCATCTGGTAATAGCAGGATAGAGATATGTTTATTAATTTGTTTCTCTCTGGATTTTCTTGGGAACTCATTTTTGCTCCAACCAACTGTAGATTTTGAAGTGGACATGAATGGGAAGCGTTTTGCCTGGCAGGTATTGTTTGGTGTACCAGGTCTAGGGTATTTTTTCACTTGTTTAATGGATTCTGCTATTGAATTATTACATTGGGAGCAGCAGGAATAACTGAGATCTTGTTTTCAATAACTAGGCTGTTGTCAAATTACCTTTCATTGATGAGCAAAAATTGCTTTCTGCAACAAAGAAAATTGAGGGCTCCTTAACGGTATGGATGTCAGATTGTTCTTTAGCCTCTTCTGTTTGTATTTATAAGAAGAGACTTATCTAGCTGCGAAACCTTTCCTAATGTAAAATTTGGGTTAAATTCTTTGGATGCTCTTGTTCTGCACTGTACTAACACAATGTCCTCTCACTCTTTATATTGCATCATTCTTCCCCTCCATCTTTCGATGTGTTACATTACTACATTCCTCTGATGATATCATTGGAAAAAGACAGTTTGACCAATTGTTTTTGATTTTTTTACTTCCTTTTTAGTTTCATTTCCTTTTCTTTTTCCTACCACCAAAAACAAAACTCCAGATTCAAGTGATTCAACCCATTCTTATACACAGGCACATACATCCACTTGATTTGTGCAGAAACATCAAGAGTTCAAACCCTGAGCCAAAAACTACACTACATGATAGGCACTCGCAGCACCTTGTGACTGACTGCTGCATAGTTGCTGGAGAAGTTCAGTGTTGTATTAATTGGCAACCTAACTTTGTTGTTTGCAGAAAGAGGAGCTACTTCGAAACAGCGTGATGTTTGACTTGCTATATGTCCATCGCCACCATGCTTTTGCTCGATATGTTGTTTCATATTATCATTTTTGGGGTATATTGCCTCCGGAAAGGCAGCCTTTGGAGATTGACCCCAATGCAAGGTTTGTGCATTTGTATAGCATGTAGTTCTTTTATCTGCCGAGACAATTGCCAAATGCACACTCTGATTACTTGTATTTGCAGTGGTGGAATGAATGGATTCATCTTTTTAAGTGAGAGGAATGGGAACAAAGTAGTAGTTTCTTCTCCTATTAAAGGACTTCCTGACATTGTTGATAATAGAACATTGTGAGTCTCTCTTCTTCATTTCTTTTTACTCCTTCCCGAGCAAATCTGGAGTTATTGACCTTTCCTGTTGTGTTTTCATTTTGCAGAAATGTAACCTTTCAAAATCCACCTCCTCATGGGCATATTCCAAAGCCTCCTGAAGGAGTAGTTATGCCTGAAAGGGTATCCCTCAGACTTGACTACCTGATGCTTAAATGGCATGATGTTTCTTGCTAAAATTGATATTGTCATTTGCTATTTTATGCAGATTTTGAAAGCTCTTGACATAAAACCATCCCCTGTGCTATGGCATGAAGATTATGGCAGCAGACGCCAACTTGGAAGAGATAGGTAATGTTGAACAAACATGAGGCTTATGCCCTTAAAACTCTCTTGATGCTCATGTAAACCCAAATTTGGTATTTGATTGTCCTGTGGAATTCTGTGTATTATTGTTTTATCTTCATGAAGAAAAGAAAAGGCTCAAAAAATTTAACTGAATTTTGTGCTGTTTATTAATACTCCTGTCCAAACTTGATGGCCACTTTCTAACATTGCAGAAGCATTTGACCAAATTCACTTTACCAATTTACTCCTGATTAATTATTTTGGAATAATTTGTGATGATTTTGACATCCAACTTTTTCTTTTCAGTGAGACTAGCGGATATTTAGATGGGAAGTACTCTATTTTAAGGAAGCAGATTCATTTTTTATTTTTTTTTGTATGATCCAAAATAGAAGTGTGGACATTCAATTTGAAATGGAGAATGTTCTTCTTATGTTGCGCTACCTAAATGTCCACAAATCTTTCAGTGTTTTCAATTTATTCATTAAACTGTTTAAGGTATATCTTCTCAACACCTAAATTGTGTTATTACCTGTTGGGGAAAAAAGAAATGTAGCATCAGAGGCATTGTTTAATTTGACATTTGTTGATGCAATATATTGCAATGAGATTTTTGGTACTACTTTGGTACTTTTACTGGGAGGGGGGAACCATTATCACTAGAACCTTCTTAATGCACAGTAAGACCATGGGAAACATAAGATAACTACTTAATAAGGAAGTCATTGTTTTTGCTAAACTCATTCCATCTCGTTCATTAGCTTATATCTTTGGTATTTGTAAGCATTCTGGGTTATTCCAATAGGTTATCTTCTCCCTTTCAATTGCTTTTCCTAATAGAGGCAGAATTTAGAGCTCCTCAAGGTATAGCGTAAGGTGATAGCTCAATCCTCAAGCTTTTCCTAATGTAAGGTAAGGTGATAGCTCAATCATCATAAGCACCCCTTTCTGGGCAACATATCTGGGTTTGATTTGCATCTCTTTTCTTAAAAAAGAAAAAGCAGATTAGATTTACTTTCTACAGCAGTATTTTTTTTATTGTAGCTTCTCGTTTGCCTTGGTGTGCTAAGATCTGTACCATATACATCCGGAAATGTTGCAATAGTATATGTGGCATATCTAAACATGCTTGGGAAAAGAGTTTCCACTTTGATGGTTGCTAGATAGTAAGACCTGAACCTTTTAATTCTAAATCCAAATATGACTATATTTCTGAAGTAAATGCCTGAAGTTTCTTTGCTGAATTTAAAACAACTTACTGCTTATGAAGGTCCATGACCAACATTGAAATGATTTAGAAGTCCAGATAATTTGGTGAGATTGAATTTAGTCTGAATGTTTAGATGATGCCATCAGATTAGTCTGTATTCTTTTTCTTTACTGACGATAGCTACAGTTGGAGTTTATGGTATTTATCCTATAATGAAGTGTTTTCTGTTTTATAGGCCTCAAGTACCTGGAGGAATATCTGGCCCGTCATTGGGAGAAGCAGCACATCGTCTGCTTAAGAACACCCTGAATGTTAAATCAAATGGTTCATATGCTGGGGTAATGACAGAAAAGACTTATCCATTTGCTCTTGGAAGCCACACTGCAAATAGACAACGGCCTGCTGGACCATCTGGTTATGAAAGGGGCTTCCATGAGCAAATGAATTATAGAACTCCCGTGGGCAACAGTTTAGGAAATAGGCCAAGGCATGCTGTACCATCTGGATATGGGGCCTTTATTGAGGACCGTAACTATTATGCACATGAGAATCCTCGAGGCATAGTTGGTGATCAAAGATACTCTCTCTCCGCCGATGAGTTGCAAGGTAATAGGCAAAATTGTAAGGCACAACAATATCGATATTCAAGTCAAGAACAAAATCAGTATCTGAGGGATGGAATATCTGGTTTGACAATTGAAGGAAATGGTCGGCTGAAGGCAAATATGGCATTGTTGCCAAGAATGCCAAATTCAACTCAGTCATACAACACAAGGCAACAGATTATGCAGAATTGTGGTCCACTGCCATCACCTCCTACCAAGTGGATTAATAGACCATCCATCGGAAGCTCTGGGACATCAACAACTCAAGTGAAGAAGGTTTACCAAGTGAAAACACGACCAACTCAAAATCTCTCTGACACAGGTTCCAGCAACAATGTTACCTAAGCTGCACTTTGCCTGATAGAGCCTCTATCACCAGTGAGATGTCAAAATGTCCTGGTGTGAACCTGATCTATTCTGGGGTGGAGCCTGGAGCTTCAATTCTTGGCCAAAATCCTTAGTTTTATTTTATTGTTTATTTTTTGAGGGGGGGGGGTGTGGGTGGGTATTGTATGAGGTGGGGGTGGGGGAGGAGGAATATTTTCTTAGGGTTATTGAATAGATACCCATGTATTTTCTCTTAGGACTGTTTACCAGCGGAAAAATGGTTTGTTTGGTCCTTCAGGTTTGAGGTCAGTCAGTGACGCGGTTGTGCTTAATTTTTGCCATTATTGTCCTTAATGTCCTACCAGAAGGTCCCGTATGCCTTGTTTTGGTTTGAGCTCTGACCTGAATCTCGCCATGAGCGTAATCTAGCATCTAGTGTAGTGAAAGTTGGTCCTAAAGAATGTATTGCATGTTTGGAACGGGATTGTTTTTTGTCAGAATTCATGTCAAGAAAGGGTGCTTGGGACATTTTGGCAGTGGGTAAATTTATTGAGGACTACAAGGCAGGGAAGGAAAAAAGGACTACAACGTTGCTAGCCCCAAATTTGAAGGACGAAGCAGGTCATTTTCCTGTTTTCCAGCCAAGCGTGTTGTTGTTAATGGATAGAGAGTAGGATAGCATCTTGATCAAGCCTTCTCTTCTACGCCTTGATTTTATTTTGCGGTTGTGGAAGAGAGTTGTAAAATGTTTCAATATCAGTCAGTTTCCAGTAATGTGCTGGAACAACTAATGTCTACTTATAATCTGAATTTAATAATAGAGAATACATTAGTTTTCTCATATGATTGCAGCAAAAGTTACTAGGGGTGTGAAGACTTGATTTGTGTAGAACTCAAGTCTTTGGTTGAACTTAGTTAACTTAAAAATCTTTCTCTCTGCTGCTTTATATGCTGGATGAAGGGCTTTAAAAAATTGCAACAATGTGCACGTACATTTCAGAAGCTTCAGGTAAACAGTTGTGCTATCAAGCTTTCTGGCATCAGACTTGTCGCACCGATTTGGGGTGGTGCCTAATTCTGTTGATAGCCAGGAAGGAGTTTCCGAGGTCCCATTTTGAGGCCATGCAAGGATAAAGGCTCGGTATCAGAGTAAAATTATAACAATCACATATGGGATACTCTCCTCATTTGTATCATATATTTTTTTTCATTTTCCGTTCTATTATAATTGTTCATTTTGTATTTGCATGAAAATTAAGATAAGTATTAAAAATTATAATTATACAATCAAATTTTATAAATTGTCTTAATTTAATAGTATATATGTATTAATTCTTTTTAAAAAAATACATTCTTCAATAAATAATTTACAATTCATTCAAATAATTCATTAATAAAAAAAGTATAATTGTGAAAGTGCATATTAAAATTAAAAACGGAACAATTGAAATGTCATTAATAAAGAGATTATAATTGTAAAATTACGTATTAAAATTAATTGATAATAAAGAACATATACAATTGATATGTGATATCTGGCCTTCAAGCTTGTAATGTGAACCAAATAGCAAGATATTGGATGGCGGATGCAGGCTCTCATCTTTAGCCAATATACAGGCATGTTTTCTTAATCAACATTCAGCTAAGCTGTACGTTGTAGTCTACTCCCATTCCAAATTGAACAAGTTGCAGATTTGACATTTCAACTTTCATAGGGTGAATGTGGTTTACCAGAAATATAAAGAAGAACCAAATGAACAGATTGCCAGATCTTCAGTACAGACCCTGATGAGCTTAGCCGGTAGGTAGCCTTTGATTTGAATTTTAAATCATATTTCTGGGATAAGAGAGAAGATACTCTACCTATCTGGAAGTAGAATTTATTAAAACAAGCAAGGGCACTCTTCCTATAATATTATACAATAAAATCTCTATAAATTAATAATGTTGGGATCAAGAAATTTTATTAATTTAGAGAGGTATTAATTAATCAAAGAATTAATAATATATTAATTTAAAGAGTATTTTTTATTCAAAGAATATATATTTTTTTCTATTTAATGCATTAAAATATAAATTTATAAGTTAATTACTAAAAAAACTTTTGGTAATTATTTAAAGATACAAAGTACCTAATATATTTTTGGTATTTTTCTAAAGTTATAAACTACTTATACCTAAAATTCTTTTGGCAACTACTTAAACTCTAATAAGTATTGTCCTATATCGACATCATAGAAAAAAATTTAAAATCATATATAGTATTGTCCTAAAAGATGTTTTGAAATCAACCACAACGATTAAATAGATAAAGCGTATAAGAGAGATCATCTCACAACATAACCACAATATCAAATGATCTACAACAATAACTTTGATGAAAAATATAATTTGAAAGTTAGTCAAAATACAATATTAAATATTCACAAATGATCATTTGAATATCTTTCGACTAACTTAGAAAAATGAGGGAATACCAAGCAACACAAACCAACAAAATTTCAAAAAATGGACAGTTATTGCATGACCTTAAAATTTTTAATCACGTCAAAAGGAAACTTTCGGAGCAGCAACAACTCTTTACAATTTTTTTGTTGTAATTCAAAAAGCCTGACATCGAAGCTTTTGGATGTAATGAGAAAAATTATAAATAAAATTCATCTAGATTTAAACCTCATGAAAAATCAAATAATAATAAATTCATATTTTACTAAATTTCCCTAGTTATATTTGTAATTTTTCAGAATTATTAATTTAGAATATTAATGGGATCATAGATTTATACAGGGGATTTCCTAAAATTTATTATATTATTAATTCATTAAAATTGTTAATTTTTTTATCTGCGAGTTGAGACCGGATGAAAATATTATTTTAGAAAATTTATTAATTTATGAAGATTTACTATGCATAATCCCCTTGTGAACTCTCTTTATTAGAACCCTCTCAGACTAGAAACTGGAAGGAAATAATAAATAGGTTTTATGTTCTTTTACCCCAAAAGTTTAGACTAAGATCTTGGCTATACAGATGGAGAAAGATTTCTTGGCCATAACGAAGTTCACAAATGCTAAATAGTATAGGCTGATATTGATATCTGAATTGCAAAGCTATCCATTTTCGGAAAGAAGACCTAAAGATAAGGTCCTAAATTCATCAGATAATATACTAGGAAACCAAAGAAGTTATATCTAGAAAAATGTATGCAGTACATTGTTGTCAATTTAGGCCATAAATGAAAAGAGATTCCACATAATGAACAGAAGTTTTCAAGTAAAAATCGAAGTCATTACGTTACTACTTAGGTATTAACCAGTGTCTCACCGTTTCTCCAATAAAACATGTTGGTAATTAATTAAAAGACTTTGAAAATCTTCAAGTTAATTCATATGAACATTTCTCCCCTCAACATCCTAATCAAAATATATTCAAGAACAATGCTCCTCCTGCAAGACAATTTAAAGCAGAAAGATAATACACGGTGTAAATCCCAATACATTTGAGACACCACCAAATGTTGGAGACAAATTCTCAGAATGGTTTGCTAGTTCTTGGATCCAAAATGACAATCTTTTAGAACAAATATTCATGTCAAGCACCATTCAGAACTATGTGAGGTTCTCTATTCTCAAAGCCAAAGAAAGATAAATCATTACACACATTATTTGTTTTTCTCAACAGCAGAATGCTTAAAATTATACCACTTGAACATTTAATTCTCATTTATTGAAGAAAATAACCAGATAAGAAGAACAAAAATCCTAATCCTAAACTACCCCATATAAGCAGAGCCTTCTGGCCTGAGGTAAGGGTGTTACCACCAAGTCCAAACTGCTGATTCTGAGCAAAACCTGCAATCTCTACACTCTTACTCTCAAAGAAATTCTTTGAAGCCCCACAAGTAGGACACCTCCAATCATCAGGCAGCCTATCATAGGGCAGCCCAGGTGGAATTGGGTATGAGGAATCACCGACAGCCTCATCATATATATACCCACAAGATCTACACTCATAAATTCCAGTATTCAACACTGCAAATTTCTCCTCAAGTCTCCTCTTATCAATCTTTGAAGCCTCTTCTTGAGACATATCACTCTCAACTGAATCCTCTGCTGTTTCTTCTGGGATTGTGGGCTTGTCTTCTTTGGAAACATCAATAGATTTTGCTGGACCAATATGGGATTTTGTGTGGGCTTGCAAAGCTGAAACTGAGTGAGGTTTAGGGATTAAAGGAGGAAATGTCAGATGGGATTTGAGTTTGGGAAGGGATGGTTGGGTTAGAGAAGTGGTTGAAAGGTTAAACGTGAAGGAAGCTCTCGTTGTTGCTGAAGCCATTTTTTATGGACTAAAAAAGCTGCTGTTTTTCTTTCTATTTCTTGCTTTCTTTCTTCTTTGAAAAGATCTGTTTTTCTTTTTCTAGTTGGTTTTGTTTAGCACTGTAATTACCAAAACAATGTGTTGGCAGTGTGTGTTGTGTGTGTGGAGAGGAATCAAGATTCAAGAGGGATCCATTGACATGTATTGGTATATGCTTTTCAAAAATGTAAGTTTGGATAAGGTATAAATATTAACAGCAGATATTCTCAACTTTAAGGACTTCAACTTCACATGAATTATATTTTGAGTAAATAAGTCTCGGACCCCAAAAGTTTCTGAAATTTATGAAATGGACCTCACATTAAGAAGTGACTGTTTCGGAGGGATGCAGAAACGATATCGTATTTAGAAGTCATTAGGAGGATGAGATAATTGTTTGGAAGGTAGGTGCATGTTTTTGAGTCCTAGTTCTAACTTCTTAGTGTGTTCTTCCTTTTCGGTCTTCATGTTTACTATTAATATTGATTGTATGAATGTGTGGTTAGCATTAGTTTCAGTACAAAAATATATATATATATATATATATATATATAAATCAAGAAACAAAGAAATAAAATGGAAATCTTTATTCCTTTAAAGTAAAATAATAGAAAGTCACTCCCTCTTCTATGTGCTCAAGTGTGTATATATATATAGCAATTCAACTAGTATGCATATCTTTTGTACAGGAGTCTATTATATGTATTCTGTATATATATATTTCTTTATCAGTCCCATGTTTTAGTATGCTGGTATTTCTCTCAATCATTCGGCCTAAAGAAATTGGGCTGGATTTCCAATCATGTTTTGTAGTCTATTCGCTGTGGTTTAGAGTGATTCTTTAAGAATCTGGGCTACTCTGTCAAAAAAGAAATTGGTCTCGATTTCAAGGTGGTAATTCTGGACTGTCCAAGTTTGTCGGGTGGGTTCAGCAGTCCATCCACAGGGCTTGAGTTTGGTTCATGTATTTATCAACTTGAATAGATGGGAGCACTAGAAGTTAAAATTTCTTCTTCTTAGGTCACTCTAATGTGAATTAAAGAGTTTTGATGGCAACGTTTTGGGTTGGAAAATCCCCAATCACTTAGAACCAATGTGGGAACATAAAGAGGATCAATCTGTACTTATTCTTTTTCATCTTCATCATTGCAAGCTAGCAACCCTAATTGGATGAAAATGTCCCCTTTAAAAGACCACTTGGAGTTCACATGTTTGGATTCCTGTCTTAAATTGACTGAGCCACTAACTTAAACAAAATTATAAGTAAATTGAATCTAAATTATAAACAAGTATCCCACTAACCTAGCAAAATCTCCAAGAATTCAAGAAATAAATGGGGACATAAGGAGAAAAGCACATCCAATTTGGACCCATGCCTTAAAGCACATTAGCTGCAATGTGGAGATTCCCTTTCAATCAATTTGTGAAAGAACCAAAAAGAATGCAACAAGATTAAACAAAAACAGACTCTTTCTTGTTTGACTTTTTTTTTTTTTTTAGCTTTTTAGGCAGTGTGCCCAGCTCATGGCTAGTCTTGACTCCACCCCACTTGTGGAACACAACTTCAGATTCTCTCTTTCGATAACTTTGGTCTTTGGTACACCAGCTAAGCACTCAGATGATGTTGAATTTCTTTTTATTTTCCATTCTAAAATTTTGACAGCCATGAATTTTACATCTTTTCAAAACCTAACTTTTCAAAGTTATTGATGGAAGAGAAGAGAGAGATAATTAATGCTCTCTCCGTCCCCTTTTTATAAGTAATTAGAATACTTTTGTCTTATCCTAATTATAATTAAGTCATTTTGAGATTTTTTAAATGTATTTTATCAATTATTTCCACTCTTATTATCTATCATTTTACCTCTTTCTTATTTTTAAGACAATATTTTATTTTTAATTCATCTCTTTCTTCTCTCTTTCTTATTCCCCGGACAAAAAAGTTTATTTTCTCTTCATCTATTCCTTATCTATTTCCTATTTTTAAGATAAAATAAATAAGAGTATTATAGAAACTGAAATACTATTTTATTGGTATGCATAAAAAGTCTTTTAACGATTTATAAAAAAGAACATAGGTAGTATAAAATAATACTCCACCTGTTTCACAAAAATAATTTATTATTTCATTTTTAGTCGTCTAAAAAAGATAGTCACACTTTTTATATAAATCTCATATTTAATTTTTCATTTTCACATTTATCCTTAATTACTACTCCTTGATATCAATCACAAATTAATTTTATATTAGATTCACACACATTGAAACTAAACCATAAAACAATTGAGAAACAAGTCCCTAGAACTAACTATTAATATTCAACCACAAATTTGCTTGAAATTGTACTTCTAATGAAAAGTTATTAATTTGTTTGCTTTGGAATAATTTAAGTAATTAATGATTAATAAAGATATATATATATATATATATATAATGTATATAAAATTTGCATATCAACTAAGTTAACCGTTATTTTTTAATCTACGTGAAAAAAAATCTAATTATCTGGGAGTATTTGTTTTAAGAAATTAAATAAGGGCATTTTGGATAATTTAATATATAATATCAAATTTAAATAGTGTTTAATATATGCTTTAAAAAAGAGAAAGAGGACAAGTAAAATAATACGAATGAAGTACTAAACTTTCATATTTTTCCAATGTATATATTACATGTACCTTATTGTAAGGAACTAGGAGTAAATAAAGAGTAATATTCTGTAAAAATAAAAGACAGATCATTTAGCGAGTCCACTTTCTATTTGGTCCTTGATTTTTTTATTGAACCGTTTTAGTCTTTGATGATTATTTTGAATTTTTTTATTGTTAATATTTTGTTTTTGACTATTATTTAGAATTTGTTTTTCGTCCTTTGATATTTTTTTATGTAAATTATTAGAACATCCGTTGCAAGTTAATGCTTCTCTCTTCAAGTCATTAAAACATTTTAAAGTCAACTAATCTCCAATTTGCTCTTGAGAAGTTGTTTCAAATAAAAAATAGTTTTAAATACATTTAAAAGATGGATGAAATTAAATTGAAGGAAACATAAAAATTAATCAAAAGTGATATATATATATATATATGTATGTATATGTATGTATATATGAGGCTAAAGGTCAAAGTTTCATGTTGTCCTAAAAAGAGGGGGAAAGAAAGAAATAAAAGAAAAATGTGGTATATTTGAGTTGTGAAGAATGATCTTCCATGAATCCATGAATATCATAAAATGCATATAATATAAATCATTCCATCTTTAAAAATACAAGATATTAAGTAGGATATATTCATGGAATGAATTTATTATTTCATATATTCAATAGAAGACATGAATGTATTAGGAACCATTTACTTTTTATATATATTTTTTTCATAGTACAAAGAATATGAAAATAAGTTGATTATTCACATAAAAAAACGCATCTAATATGTATAAATATAATGTTGCATTAAATATATACAATTTTCATTTTGATTAAAAACACTCGTGTTAATGATCAATATTTGTCTCTTAATTATATATTAAGTAAATTATATAAAAAAATTACATAAATATTTTTAAAAATTAATACATTTTACTAAGCATGTATGCACATTTGAACGGACAATGCTACCTAGTAAGTGTATAAATTATGCATTAAATGTGAAATTGTTGGTTTGAAATGAATAGGAAAAAATTAATAAGCATATGAAGTGTTGATTTTCCTATCCATGTGATAGCAACGAAAAATTGAAGCTGTATTATATCAAAGTCACATCCCGGGAAACATAAAAATTGAGGCGGCACTATTAAAGTTTACCTATGGGATCAATTCTATATAGGGTACAATTAATAACCATATAGATCTCAGCCAAGTGTTGATTGCAGATATATGCAGTGTCAATAGTAAACCATTATTAAATAAGCATTTGAAGCCGTCTGTGACCACAACCCAAAATTGATGACCATTTCGGCCGGTTGACAATTGAACTCTCACGATTTTCTGGTATTCTCAATCTTGCATATTTGGATTGGGAGAAGGAGAGAAGCAGGAGGGAGAAGAAATGAGATATTTGAGTATTTATTATATTTAGATGGTTAGTGCCAGAAAAAATTGAGAGATAGACTATTATTTTGAGTCTTTATTCATTTTTTTTTTTTGATAAACAGTTGTTCTTCTCCAACCTGTCAAGCACATACCCCATCTAATCTTTTTGGGACGAAGCCTTTTGGATCGGACGGTAAGATGCTTTTTGACTCGGATTAGAGTATTCACAAGAACAAATTTACCATTGGACATCATATATAATACAATTTGTTTGTATATAAACATTAAATTTACTCATAGATTGTCCTCACATGAACTAAAATCATCTTCGATTGACATTTCATACAAGTCCTCACAAATCTACTTAGAGAAATTTGTTTATATGAGAGGTGAGGGTAGAAAATTAAGTTGGAGTGTTGCATTGTAGTAATAAGGGGTTACATTTAACAATCATGCAAAAATAAGGCACGGATTAAGAAATTGTATTTAATGTAATTGGAAAAATAAAAATAAAATAATCTCATTCTACATATTATATACTTATTTATTTTATTAAAACAAAATTTGAATTTTTTTTTTGTTGATCAAAGTCCTATTTATACCTCAAAGAGGAATTTATTGAGTGGAGGTTGAAAGGTGAATAAATTCATTGGAAATATATATTTAGATAATTTTCAAGATGGGAATTTGAATCGTTATTTATTACTCTACGTTGTTTAACCAAGAGTAGAATATGAAAAGGAAAATATAAATGCATTATCAAAGTAGTAAGTGAGATATAATTTGGGATATTCGAAAAAGAAAAATGAATCTATCTTTTATGAGATTGAGGGAGATAGTCAGTATAAGAGAAGAAATTGAGAGATAAACTATTACTATTTTTTGTCTCTATTTGTTGTTTTCAACAAAAAAAATATATATATATTTTCAAAACTCAATCCAAATATACTCTAACATTTCCACTACTTCATGCACATGCTAAGGTTAATGCCATGCTCAAAGTGGGAATAACTTCATCAATGAATCTTAGAACTCAAATTGCGTGATCACAAGGGCATGCATGCGGAGATGGCAAAAAATAAACCGATTTCTTTATCCAACCACCAAACTGTATTCAACTCAACACTCATTCTGCAAATCTTGGTAGGAATTTAAGATTTTGCAACAAACTTGTTGAAATTTCTGTACATAGGAATTCATAGTCAGTATCTGAGAGCTAAGTAATTAACACTCATGTTGTACACTATTAATAATTGGCAAGCTAGTTCAAAAATAAAGCAGCTAGAAATTAAATTGAATGACTATTCACCAAATTAAAAATATCTAGGTTTAATAAGATTAGCTTTCAAAACGATTAAAACAAAAGATAAAGAGTATAATACATCGAACATTCTTAAGTGAATTTAATTTTTATGTACCACATACATTAAGAAATTGTAATATATGCATGTATTGCATGCTTTATTTTTCAAAAGAGTACAATTTCTTAAAGTACCTCATCTAAGATCAAATTTATGTAAAAAAAATTTATACTACAAAATAAATTATGCAAACCCTAGTCTATAGATTTTCTCATTTAATTGTAAACAGTGAAATATGATATTAATTTTAGTACAACCATACTATACATATATATATATGCAATCAACTTGGCTCCCCTCATGACTTCAGCCTGTGTCATCTTTGTTTGGTTTAGATGGGATGATTTCTATCTTTTGTTACGTTAGAATGAAAATAAGGCGAGCTTAATTCTCCTACTTTCAACTGAGTTATTCGTTCTGATATTAGTTGTTACGTCTTGGATCATTGAACCTGTGATCTGATTATAAATTTTACACTATTTGCAATTGTTCTTACAAAATTCAAATAGATATCTCAAATTGATAATGAATAATTATATATATATATATATACATATTTATCATAGTGTAACATATTCTACATTAGCAATATATATACATATTTTATCATAGTGTAACATATTCTACATTAGCATCATACCTTCCGCATACTCAAGAAGGGGGAAAAAGACTCGGGAATCAATTAAGTACTGGTAGTTTTAAAAATGAGATCTAGGAAAAAAGATAGAAATTAAAGAGTCATGGACCAATTAAGCACTAGCTAGTACAGTTTTTAAAATAAAATCCAGGAAAATGAAGAAACTTAACAAGTCAAAAAAAATGATTATTACGTTGAATATATCCTCTTTAGTGCTTTGTGATATTTGTAATGCTTTTGGATAGAAGGTCGGCTACTCTGGACAGGTGGTAACACATGTCATTATTTACTCATAATGCAAAATTAACTGTTTTAAGTGCAACTTGCGATCAATGACCTAATCTTTCTGGGTAATTTTCTTTTCTTTTTTGTTTTGCCTTTTTCTGTGAACTTTGTGTGTAAATAAACTCCAAGAAAGAAAGATAGTATATTACCATAGTTTAATTAACGTATACTTCCTTTATTTTAAAATATAAATCATTTTATTAAGTTCTGTGCATGCATATAAATGATGTTTAAATGTGATCATTTTATACATTTTTTAAATTTAATTTAATTTTTCTTATTTATAACAAAAAAAAATCCACTATTTTTAAAGAAAGAGTAAGATTTTAAAAGTATTAATATCTGTAAAATTATAATACTTTTGAATGAGAAACTTGTATTCGAGGAAGAAAGTAGTATATTTTACCCATATAGCCCACAGAGTGATCAAAGAACTTACTAGTACAAGCTTGTATATCTATCTAACGACAAACCACAATAAAGTTCTATTTAATGAGATGAATTTAATCTACGATAGTTTAAAAATTTTAGATAAGGTATGGGAGTAGTAGTACTACTATTTTCCTAGCAATCATTTTTTGAGCCTTCAAAACATCAATCGTGGGGTTTGGGAAGAAAAATGTCTGAGCATTCACATATTAGCTGTCTAATAAATGTCATTTCCAATATTCCAATCCTTAGATATGGGCTCCCATATTATTATTTCCTCCTCAATTTTTTATTTTCATTTTGTGATGTTATTTGAAGATATTTTTTGTCTAAATAATCTTATTAATTTGTGGAATTCATATAATAATAATATAACCTTTTACATAGATTCGATCTCTGTGAATTACATATAACATATATATATATATATATATTTTTTTTTTCAAAACTAGGTTAACTTAATAATTTTCTATATAAAGATAATAAGTAATATATATGTAGTCCAAAATTAAATTAACCTAAGAATTTAGATAATATAGTAAATTACTCATCATTTATTAGAATTTTCTATTATTAATATAATTATTTTTCTTGAAATGGAATACTAATCTTCTCTTATAAATAGATGAAGTTAGCATTCTCGATCTTCAATTAGACAAGAAATTTCACATAGCACAAAAGTTCTCTCTTTCAATATCAGAAGTTGTCAGAAGTGGTGAACAGAAAATGGAGATAGTGGCAAAAGAAATGATTAAGCCATCATCTCCAACACCCCATCATCTTAGAACCCTCAAATTATCCTTCCTAGACCAAATTTCGCCACCAATTTACACCCCTTTAATTTTCTTCTACCAAGCTAGCCAACTGCAAGGTGATGATGATCATCATAATAATCATGCCCAAATCTCCCAACTACTAAAGCAATCTCTCTCAAAAGCTCTGACTCCATTTTACCCTTTAGCAGGAAGAATCAGTGAGGGATTTGTCATTGATTGTAATGATGCTGGAGCCCTTTTCATTGAGGCTCGAGTTCATGATGATCTATTACAAGTTTTGGACAAGCCTAAAATGGAGGATCTAAGAGAATATCTACCTGGACATGGCCTGCTCACAAGCCAAGGTAGTGGGGTGGGGGAGAAGGAGAACGTTCTTCTTGCTGTTCAAATCAATTTCTTTGATTGTGGAGGAATTGCCATTGGTGTGAAAATGTCACATAAATTAGCAGATGGTACATCTTTGGTCACATTCATGAATGCATGGGCTATGATTTGCCGTGGAGATGAAAAGATTCCACAATTTAGTTTCAATATGGCAAATTTGTTCCCTCCAAGAGACCTTTCAAGCATTGGTTTTAGGCCAACCACAGGAATTAGCAAGGAAAAGATCGTCACAAAGCGCTTTCTTTTCAGCAAGGAAAAGTTGGCTAAGCTTAAAGAATCTGCCTCTTCATCCCATGGATCACAAGTAAATGATCCTACTAGGGTGGAGGTTGTCTCAGCTTTCATTTGGAGCCAATTCATTGAGATGCACAAAGCCAAAACAGGTACAACTCGTAGAGGGCAGTTTTGGCTCTGATTAACACTTTTTGTAACAGTTTTGGCACAAAGCCAATTCTTGTAACACTTTTTGTATAGATTTTTTTCTCTGATTAATATACTTTGATCCCTTTCCGATTTATAAAAAAAAAAAAAAAAACAGGTACAAAAAAGATGGTTGCCGCACTCCATGCTGTGAACTTGAGACCTAGAATGAATCCAGCTCTTCCCGATAATGCCTTCGGGAACATATGGAGGCATACACTAGCCATGCCAATCTCCAAGGGAGAAAGCGGATACCAAAATCTAGTAGGAGAACTGAGGAGTTCAATAAGGAATATCAACAATAATTATGTGAATAAAATCCAAAGTGGAGATGAGTATATACAAATTTTTAAAAAATCAGTGGAATTATTCTCCAAGGGAGAGATAGAGCTATGCAATTTCAGCAGTTGGTGTAGATTTCCTGTATATGAAGTGGATTTTGGCTGGGGAAAGCCAGTTTGGGTGTGTACTACTACCTTGCCCTTCAAGAATGTTGCAATATTAATGAGTACCAAAAATGGAGATGGCATAGAAGCATGGATTAACATGCTTGAAGATGATGCCTCAGTTCTTGAAGATGGTATTGGGTCCAATGCTATCAGCTGTTGAAGTAAATACATGATGGAGGTAAATTCTGTCATGGAATATATTCATATAGCCATGGTGTGTTCTTAAATTATCTATAACAACAAAAATTGTGGTCGTATCATAATCTATATTGTTATATATAATTATTAATCATAAGGTCCACATGAGCATAGTTGTTATTAGGGTAACTCTATTATTGATAAATTTTATTTGAACATTTTTTTTTTTTTTTTTTGGAATTGAGAGCTTTATGAAGTATTTCTCTTAAGATTTACCCCTGTGCATTTGGACAGGAAAATTTGTACTAAAGTTTAAATATCTTAAACTTCTAGAGTCTGTATATAGACAAAAATAAAAATTGTTCAAAATTCTCTTGAAATATTTAATGTACGGTAGTATGCCAATTTGCTTGAGAATTTAGGAAATGGACAGTGTGTATTTGCTGTTTATGATTGTTTTGTAATATATTTGTAAATGGACAGTGTTTATATTTGCTTAAAGAATTTACATCATAGTAACTAATCGTATAAGAATGATAATTAAATAATTTTTTAAAGTAAAAAATTATTATTAATTTTTATATTAAATCAAATGTGAACATTCAATTTTAAAGGAATAAAATATATATATATATATATATTTATAAAATACTACATCTGTCTAGAATTACATGTTTATTTTTTACTTTAATTCAAAATTAAAAAAGAACTTTGACTTTAATTAAATTATCAAATTATTATTAATATTAATATAATAGATAATGAGATTTATGAATTAGTGATATGTAAATTTTGTAAATTAAAATAATAAATAATAAGACTTATTAGATAATGAGATATAAATTTTTTAAATTAAATAGATTATTAATAAAATTTTGAATACAAAAATATATTTATTTAAAAAAAAAAAAAAGATGTATATATAATGGGATCCCATGGGGCTGCGCAAGGGAAAAATTGTTCTCATTCCACTTTTTCAACTCAACACGGCTCTCGCTCGACCCCATCGGCGTAGGATGCGGGGGATTTTGGATATGGTTGTTTGACCAGACGTCACACCTTTGTTGCTTTTTTCAACTAACTCAACTCACCCATTTTGCTCTAAATTTTACTGTTTCTCAAGATCTATGCCAAACTTTGGCCACTCCTCTTCTACTTCAAGAAAATATAAAATAAAGTTGTCCTAAAAGAAAATATAAAACTATTAATAGGAAAAAAAAATTGGTCGAGACCATTTTATGTGCAAATATATGTATGTGAGTGATGAACATTTTACTTTCATAAATCATATTAAATTAAAATTTTCAAACAATAAAATTATCAATTAATTTATGATTAAGAATTAATTTCCAAAAATTAGGATTATAAAAGGTACAATTAATATAATCACGTTGTGTCAAACTAATCCTAACTCTCTTTCTCTCTGTCTCTCACTAGTGCACCTATATATTATATTTTGAACATATTTTATTCTTCAATTGCTACAAGTAAATTAAATAAATATCACGTATCAATCTAGTGTTGCATTATTGTTAAATGCCTAATCTTATTACTATCCCCAAGACTCTCATTATATTTTTACCTTTAAACTTTCTCTCTCTAGTTACAAATTCTCTCAAACCTACACCTAAAAACATCAAATTTCAAGGAGTTTCACCGAAACAAATATCAAGAAATGTTAGTTTACAATGATCTATGAACGTTAATTAAGTTATTTACTTATACCTGTAAGTTTTTCGTGGTGAAAACAAGAAAAGACACATGTTGGTATTGATATATTTATAATAGATTAAAATGTTAAATTTGATGAAAAACATGTTATTGATGGATATAAATCAAAAGCCACGTTAAAATTTAATTTGAGGAATTTGTTAGAGTATATTGAAGAAAATGAGAATAATAGAATGGTTGACAATCATAGAAGGATTTGCAATTTGAGCCTGACCTCTGTGATCCAAGTGTGATTCAAGTTTTAAGCTGTGTTGGACTTTATATTTCTAAGTACGTCAAAATTCTTATTGGTTCATGAGGATCATGTGATCCAAGTTTTAAGTTATGTTGGACTTTATATTTATAGGTCCGTCAAAATTCTTAGTTGGGTCAAGTCAAGCTGTCTCATTAGTCAAGTAGAAAAAACGTTGTTTTTAAGCATAAACAATATCGTTTTGGCTCTTCAAACCTAACCTCGTCGGACTAGCTTGTCTATAAAGATTAGATTTGACTTCATAATTATAAACCTGTGAAAATTCATACTGGCTCGACCTTTCCTCTTGGCCCACCTGGGCCAGGCCGAGCAGCCTATTTCCACCCCTAATCATACCAACCGGTGCATGCTGTGGGCATGCATTTGCTCACATGGGAAGGGTGGAACCCCTATTTTATTGTACAACTTGATGGATGAAGGATCAGTTCACCCATCAAACCCCATGATGAACCAAGGGTTCCACTCTTTGATCCGTGGAGCCAAATGTATCCCTAAATAGAGAGAAAGTAGAAAAAGAAAATTTTGGTAGAGAGAAAGTAGAAAAAGAAAGATAGTGGTAAAATTGAAAGAGGAATTGTTTGTGTGATAGTAATAAGGGTATTATGTTTAGAAGTTCCCCAATTTTCTAGTGATTTTGGACGCTTGTCTCATCGCGTGTCTTGTAGGGGCCTTCACAACATACAACTCTCCATACAAATTGATCTTCATTGTTTACTCACCAACCACTTCAGTTACCCCTGTGGCAAAAGGAACTCGCATGTAATACATGGACAACATTGATTTCACGCTTTGGCATGAGAATAGGCATTAAAACTCAGTAATGCCTCCTTTTCCTCTTGAATCTACTTAATTCCATTTGAGGATAAGGATATCCACCTACTTCAATTTCCATTAACCTTTGAGGACAAGGGAATCTACCTAATTCAGGATAAGGATAATTGTTTCTAAACCCAAGAGGATGGTACAATTGTGGTTCATGAATTTTAGATTCTTGTACGAGTATCTGATCCTTTATGAACATGAATTCTCTCTCTCTTGAATGAAAGTCCTTGATGGATTCTTGGAGTTCTCTCTCTTTCAAATCGAGCTCTTCTTTCCTGATTTCAAATTTCTTAATCATATCTTCATATTCTTTCTTCTTTGATTCTAATACTTCATATTCTTGCCTGAGTGTCTCCTTTTCCAACCTGAATTCTCTCTCTTTCGAATGCAATTCCTCGAAGTATTTCTTGAGTTCTTTCTCTTTCATGTTGAAATCCCTAAACCCCTGTTCAAATTCTATCTTTCTCGATTCTAAGACTTCATATTCTCCTCCTAGTTTCTCTTTTTCTAACTTGAATTTTTCTCTTTCGAAAGTAACTCCTTAAAGGAGTCTTCGAGTTCTTTCTTCTTCAAGTTAAAATCTCTGGTCTTACGATCGAAATTCCTTGTTTCTTGATTCTAAGACTTCATATTCTCGTTTGAGTTTCTCTTTTTCCAACTTCAATTCCCCCTCTTTCGAATGAAACTCCGCAAATGAATCTTTGAGTTCATTCTCTTTCAAGTTGAAATCCGCAATCCTATGCTCGAACTCCTCCTTTCTTGATTCTAAATCTTGACATTCTTTTTCAATCAACTTTGTTGCCAACTCCGTTTCCCCTAACTTATTCTCCAATTGATTTTCCTTCTTATCAAGTTCGTTTAAGCCCTCCTCGTACAATGTTCGAATAAAATCAATTTGTTTCTCCTTTAATTCAATATTCTCAATTATCAAATCTAATTCCTGAACTTTAGACTCAACTTCCTTTTCTCTCTCCTTCCTGCTGTTCTTCTTTTCGTCAACGTCATGCTTTTTCTTCTCAATTGAATCTTGAACCAACTCAACCTGTTTCCTTAAATCCTCAATGTACTTCTCCTTCTCTCCTATCTCTGTAAATCTCTTTTCAGCAAAAAATTTTATTCCCACCATCTCTGATCTCTCATATTCCAATTTTGCCAGAAGCCCTTGTACCCTCTTCTCTTGTTCACTAAATTTCTCCTCCACTTTTTTTGCGTAATTCTCTCCAATGCTAACCAACTCCTTCTCTTTCAATTCCAGAATATTCATCTTTTTTTCAACAAACAAATGAAAATCTTTCTCCTTCTGCTCCAACAATTCCCGGGATGTCTCCAGTGATTCTTGCAGCAGGTGCAAGTCCCTCTCTTTGGACTCAAGTCCTCGTATACTTTCATGAAAATCTTTCTGGGATAAATTGAACTGACCTTCCAGTTCTCTCCATTGCACCAGCAGCGATAGAATTGATTGTCTGAAGCTCTTGCATTTGTCTTCTCTTACTTCAAGATCATTACGTATCTTTTCCAACCCACCCATCTCTTGGCTTGTGTTTCCCAAGCAAACAGCGGCATATATATATACACGTGAATAATGATCGAATTCCTTAACCCGAAAGAATTCTGCTTCGCTAGAATTTTGGAAGGCATATCTCTGGAGGGATTGTCCTTCTTCTACTAGAATTTGAATTGAATTCTAAATAAAAGGGCAGATTTTTTTGGAGCCAGAAGATTACACGGCACTACTTTCCATTTAGAAATTGGTTTTGTAACTTTTTCTGGTTTGTTTTCCCTTCAAAAATAAACATAATTTATTATTAATCAATTTAGTGTTGGAGAACATTACTTACTATAACGTAAATTCATTAAATTAAAGAATTTATTAGTAAAATTTTGAATGAAAAATATATTAATTTTAAGAAAGTTAATATTCATTTCGGATATCCAAAAATTGAAATGTGAACTACTTATATTACAAGATTATCGTCTGATTTACATGTAAAAGATTCTTAATTTATCCTTAATTTATTTGTGAAAGAAAACTAAGTACTCTTGAAAAAGAAGTTTTAAGTCGAAAGTAAATACGAACGAAATACAATTATATTTCTATTATTAATATAACTTATGAAAAATATGATTTTAAAATCACACCACCTCAATTCATAAACGTAACATCTTTAATAGATTAAAATATTCAAAATACTCTCCTCAAAAAAAAACAATCTCTCCTCCCAATTCGCCACCCACCATTTGAGTCTCTATCTCGACCATAATCTATCCTCTCTCAACCAAGAAAATTTGAATTTGAAACAACAAAAAGTTTGAGATTTTCATCTCCACTGAGAAGTGAAAAGGCCATGTTTATATCACGAATGGAAGCATAACAAGAAAAACCCACAAAGTTAAAAAACTTATTCTAACCTTGAATTATCAATTCTTGCATGACCAATGGCCAAATAATAGATTTGGCCATATCATAATTTTTGTGGGTTGTTTTTCATTTAATTTGTGGGAAGAATGCTATGCGTGTGGGAAAAAAAATTGCGAGCTTGTACTTTGAGCTCGGA
This sequence comes from Apocynum venetum, assembly GCA_019593545.1. Taxonomy (NCBI): domain Eukaryota; kingdom Viridiplantae; phylum Streptophyta; class Magnoliopsida; order Gentianales; family Apocynaceae; genus Apocynum; species Apocynum venetum. Next base: position 3,575,996 of record SRSM01000326.1, on the reverse strand, counting down.
TGTCTAGGCTGAGAAGTTAGCATTTGGCTCGGGTTCATGGGCCATGTAAATAAGCTTTGGGTTCAACTTCATAAACCGACTATATTGGCTTTGTGCTCAATTATCTGAACCGAGCTGGATCAAAAAAAAATTAAAAAATTATATAATTTATTAATTGAATCATTAATTATTAATATACTCATTAACTATTCATATATAATTATTATTAATTAATATATAATTTCTTTTTTGCGAGAAAGAGAGGCGTTAGATTCATGGAAGGCTTTTTTATTATAAAAAATGGGCATTGTATTAAGAGGAGTGTTGCATTTATAAAAACCCATAAATATGAGTTAAGAGCTTAAGGTCTTATATTAAGTTTATTATATTACTACCATGTAATAATCTAATTTTTAAATGGTTCCATTTTGTCATTTATTTGTCAGCTTCTTATAGTACAAAATTGTTGTCTGATATTCATGCTCCTGCGATCATATTTTTTACTTCATTAATTCATTCCTCCTTACAAAAGTTTTGATATCACCCTCTTATACGTGGAAAGTAACAGCGATTTATTGGTTCTAATGGTCCAATCATAATTGAATCGTTGGTGATTTCAAAATTTAAAAATTAATAATATATCTATTATAAATATAATTTTAGAAAAATAAACATTTAATTTTATACATCTAAAATAGAAATATATAGATTAAATTTAGGATGGAGGGGGTATCGGACTGCTAAATCCAAATAATGCATTTTTTCCCTAATGTCACTTAGATAAAAACAAATAGATGCCTTATCAATAGGGCTTTACTTCCCTAAATAGATGCCTTAGTCACACATTTGTGAATTGCTACCTTGGTAACAAATGACTGAGGCCACAGAAACTACCTTTTTGTATGAAATAGCACCAAAGATGTCATTTATTATATAGGAATGATGGCTCCTGGATTGATAGTAATCAAGAATCTAACAGCTTGCTGGCATTATGACAAATAAAAACTGAAACTATCCTACAAATGAGACTGCCATTTCAAAATTAAATGAGCTCAATCAATCCCCAATAATATACATTTTATAATGTGAGGGCATCACTGAAACTCTTTCATTGCAACAGACACTACAGCTTTTAATTGAACCTTTTTGTTGTGCACAACCCCTAGCACAAAGCACATACAAGGGTGACTGATACAGGTATTGCATGGATTATCAAGATCAGTTGAATGAAATTTCTCAGGTACGCACTTCTGAGTCCAAAACTACTATCAAATTCAGAAAAAAATTTCACCGCAACAATGAATTCAATGATGGGTTCTTTGACAACTGGGAAACTCAATCAGATCATGCATCGATTCACATCCACCAACTATCCTTACGGTACTTCTATACCAGGAAGTTCACTTTGATTTGTTCATTTTGCATAGAAACAACATGAGTTGCTTGGAAAATAAGTAGCAGTTAACTAGCATGAGTTGTAAGAAGCAACTGATGAATTGTGAACTTTCTTAATCAACAGTTAATTAGCAGATAAAAAATAAGACATTATTCATTAGGAAAGTTCGACCAGATTTTTATCTTCAAGCGGATGAGCCAAAGGCATGTTCATTTGTGTCATGTTCATGCTGCAGTACCACTCTAAAATATGGCACTTGAAGAAATTAAATGGATTTCTACCTGGCACTTGTAAAGATATAGGTTCACCAACAATGCCTGGAATTAGAGAAGCATACTTGAATGTCCATGCATGCAAGTTTAGGGTATTTGATCACAACAGGTTCCCACGAGAACATGGTTATATCATTTGGACCCTAGACCAGTCTTTTTGGACATTACCCTTCTTTTATTGTACCTTTCTAAACCTACCTGGGGATACAAGAGAAAAGAATTTAATATCTACCGCAAGGACAAATTCAAAAAAAGAAAAAGAAATAGATAGTACATTAGAATCTCAAATTTAAAAACAAAATAATTATGAGAACGGGAAAAAAAAAGTATTAAGCATGGATCTTGTGCTTTCCAATCACAGGCAGGAAATGTCATTTCAACGAAGAGAACACATGAGCTTCCAAGGTAGAACGATAATATGATATCCCTTTTTCTTTTCACTATTTCTATTATTTCTCTCTTTTTTTTCTTTTTCCCTGTCAATTGGCATAACCAGAAAAAAGCTAATTTCCTCACGCTAATCAACATCATTTAGAATCTTCATAACTTTTACATAGGACAAAATATTAGAGAGAGAGAGAGAGAGAGGTGGGGGGTAACAAACTTCTTTTTGGCACAATCTAGTGCACAATGGTGAGCCAAAATATATGTGCTACAATATATTAATAAGAAAATTATGCATACAAACACACCAATTTCAAATGCCAGAGACAGAATCAGGAAAAATAATACAAGCCCAAACAGAGTGGAGATGAGCTACTCAAAAGAACAAAGCTAATAGCTCTAGAGATGGAGTGAAGTAAATGATGTGTTAGGAGTACGTATTGAATTTAGATGATTTCTTTGGGATAGACTGGAAAAGAGAACATTCACTTTGCAGCGAACATTCACATTCTCTTTACAAAGGTAAATGGCAAAGAAGAAACAGAAACATAAACACCCTCTTATTAGTACTTGTATTTGATAAATCGTGACATGTAAATATAAGAAACTGTTGCAGTAAACCAATTTAATTAAAGGCCCGCAATAAGGTACTAACATTAAAGAATTTACATTTCTGTTAGCAGTAAACAGATAACAGACAGATGAATTGGAGGTGCATGGTGCATTATGGAAATAGACATGAACTAGAAGTTTTAGTAGAAAACAGAATATGTATGAATCCATACTAATATCAAGGGGTATCCAGGGAAACTATTTCAGAATGATGGTAGTGCTAATCAGTAACATGTATATAAGCTAAACATTCAGTTCTAAAATCGAAGGCAACCAGTTCCTTGCATTGCCTTGCCATCCTGCCACACCGAGCAGCACACCATGAAACAAGAAAAGTCTCCTTGGTGTGTTGCCCAGGACCGCAGGGGGGAGGGGGGCCACTGTTCAAATTTATTGGACCATGAAACAGAGTAGCCATTAGGCATAGCAAGAAAACCTTGTTTCAAGTAGGTAGATCTGGAAAGTTCTAAAATAGATTGAAAATGTAGGCAGTTTTTACCTTTAATTCATGAATTATCTTTCCCTGGGACATTTCCTATGCTTTTAACTGTACAATCTTGAGACCTACAAAATAGGGAATGAAAGCACTAAACTTTTAATGTCTTAATTTTGATTATTGACAAACATTGATAAAAACTAATTGTTTATTTGTACAAATGATAGCATTTTAGGATTCACATGACCTAATCCATGCAAGAACAACAATTCAAGTTTTTAAGGAAGTAAACAAGTCAAGACCATCAATATATGAAGACAATCTTACTTTGGATGATATAGGAACTAAAGGTATTAGTATTTAGAGTTCTATGATCTTTTGAATCCTCTATTTTGCCTCAAATTGGTTGATGAGTATCAAGATTGCTCTTAGATTTGAAAAAATTATTTTCAAATAACAAAATATGTTTTGAATTATTTAGAAAAATATTTGAAAAACCATGCTTCATGATTTACATGTTAAAAGGTTTTGAAAACTTTAGTTGGATGGATACCGTAACTTGATGGAACCATGCATCATCATTTATGTGTCAAAATATTATGGATGCACAAATGATATGTTTTGATTGACCTAAAGTTGATCGAGTATTATTCACAAGGTGATTTATCTTATAAATGCATGTTTAATTAGTTTTGAATGACCAAAAGTCACTATAGGTCGAGCAGACCTAACTTGCATATGATTAGATTTGCACTGTGGTCAACCACAAGTTGATTTGTGGTCAACCCCTCAGCAGGTATCATCCACAAGTTATCCAGACAACTTGTGGTAGGGACATTCATGTGATTGATTGCACCTTGTTAGTGAGATACCAACGACTATATTTTTTGTCATTTTGGACGGAGCTACATATGTTCATCCCCACACACTTCCATAAGACTTTTGAAAAAATATTTTGAGTTAAAACCTTTTGTGCTAAACATTCCTATACATAATATACATGATGCAAACCGCTTCAAATTGTTTGAAATCAATCAAGATGGGTTTTGACATCAAAGAGCAATTTATTGAGCAATCTTGAATAACATCATTCCAATAAGAGATGTTTGAGTTTCAAATTGATATATCTTCACACTATGGTGATATCTATCGAACTCTATTTTTTATCATTGATTGTAATTGTATCAAGGTTGCAAATAGTATAAAATTCTAAATGTTATTATGTATTCAAAGTTGGATTGTAAAATCTTTAAGTGAAGTTTGAATTGAATTGTATTATGAAGACTTCACTAAAGAGAATAGTGAGATTAGGTTTGTTGTAAAACTCAAGGGATCGTGCACAAAAGGATATCGGTGTTAACTGAAGATATTCCTTGGATATTCTACAAGGAGATAGTGTCACTAGCTTGATGGTGGTATTTATTTACTTGAACAACCATTGAATATGTCACGAGAAAGACATTGGGTAGGAATTTATTACCAATAATATATATATATATATATATATATGTATATGTGTGTGTAACAATTTATATTGTAGTTTTGACATTTTTTTGTTTAATTTGGCACCTTAGGATTGTTAACTCATAGCAATAGGAGAGTGTGGGTAGAAAGAATCAAAGCAGGGATGGCCGAAAGTGAGCTTATTGGAGTTTGAACTGTTTCTTGGCTAGCAAGGGCCGAATTTTGAAGTTTTTTATTTTCGCCTACATTTTGATGGGGGGAATAGTGGGGCAGTGGCACAATGATGTGGATTAACAATCCCTTAAACTAATTTCTAAAAACTTTAAATGATTTGGGAGGATTACATCCCTTAATTTGATGGAAGGATGACATTGGACAATGTGTCAAAGAATAGGGACAAAATAGGTTGATAAAAAAGAATATGGACAATAACGATCAAACGTGCAAAGAATAGGAACAAAAACGAACAATTATCCTATAATTAAATTAAACATACACAAGAATAGATAAATACAATATATGCAAAAAGAACACAATATATTATATAATGAAGAGAGAAAGAAAGAGAAAAGCTTTAAGTAATTATGAGATGATGGAGACAAATCCACTATTTACATATGTGAAAAAGAAAAAAACAAAATCGATTTGCCATGATTTTGGATGCTTATCTCATCACGTGTCTTGTAGACCTTCGACTTCGTACAACTCTCCATATAAATTGATTATCATTGTTTACTCTCGACAACCAATTCTCCTACCCTTTGGCAGACTTCTCTTGAGAGAATAAACAAAAGGAGCTAGCATGTAATACATGGAAAGAATTGATTTCAAGCTTTGGCATGAGTATTGAAACTTAGTAATACCTCCTTTTCCTCTGGAATCCACTTAATTCCATTTGAGGATAAGAAGATCTACCTAATTCAAATTCCATTACCCTTTGAGGGCAAGGGAATCTACCAAATTCAAATTCCATAGCCCTTTTTAGGATAAGGATATATGTTTCTAAACCCAAGAGAATGGTACAATTGCGGTTCAGGAATTTTAGATTCCTGATCAAGTGTTAAATCCTTTACAATCATTAATTCTCTCTCCCTTGAATGGAAGTCCTTAATGGATCCTTGGAGTTCTCCCTCTTTCAAATCGAGCTCTTTTTTTTGGATATCCAATTTCTAAATCATATCCTCATATTCTTTCTTCTTTGATTCTAAGACTTCATATTATTGCCTGAGTGTCTTCTTTTCCAACTTGAATTCTCCGTCTTTCGAATGCAACTCCTCAAAGGATTTCTTGAGTCCTTTCTCTTTCGTGTTGAAAACCCTAATCCCCTCTTCAAATTCTTTCTTTCTTGATTCTAAGACTTCATATTCCCGTCTGAGTTTCCCCTTTTCCAACTTCAATTCCCTCTCTTTCGAATGACACCCGCAAATGAATCTTTGAATACTCTCTCTTTCAAGTTGAAATTCCTAATCTTATGTTCAAATTCACTCTTTCTTGATTCTAAGACTTCATATTCCTTTTGAGTGTCACCGTTTCCAACTTGATTTCTCTCTCTTTTGAATGAAAAGCCTGCTTTTCCAACTTGAATTCTCTCTTTTCCGAATAAAGCTACACAAAGAAGTCTTTTAGTTCTTTCTCTTTCAAATTGAAATCCCTAATCCTATGCTCAAATTCTTTATTTCTTGATTCTAAGATTCCATATTCTCCTCCAAGTGTATCCTTTTTCAACTTAAATTCTCTCTTTTAAGAAACTTCTCAAAAGAGAGTTTGAGTTCGTTCTCTTTTCAAGTTTAAATCCCTAAACCTATGCTCGAACTCCTCCTTTATTGATTATAAATCTTGACATTCTTTTTTCAATCAACTTTGTTACCAACTCCTTTTCCTTCATGAGCCGTAACTTATTCTTCAATTGATTTTCCTTCTTATCAAGTTCGTTTAAGCGCTCCTCATACAATGTTCGAATAAAATCAATTTGTTTCTCCTTTAATTCAATATTCTCAATCATCAAATCTAATTCCTGAACTTTAGACTCAACTTCCTTTTCTCTCTCCTTCCTGTTACTCTCCTTTTCATCAAGGTCATGCTTTTTCTTCTCAATTGAATCCTGAACCAACCAAACCTGTTTCCTTAAATTCTCAAGGTACTTCTCCTTCGCTCCTATCTCTGTAAATCTCTTTTCAACGAAAAATTTTATTCCCACCATCTCTGATTTCTCATATTCCAATTTTGCGAGAAGCCCTTGTACCCTCTTCTCTTGCTTACTGAATTTCTCCTCAACTTCTTTTGCGTAATTCTCTCCAATCTCAACCAACTCCTTCTCTTTCAATTCCAAAAACTTCATCTTTTTTTCAACAAACAAAAGAAAATCTTTCTCCTTCTGCTCCAACGATTCCCGGGATAACTGCAGTGATTCTTGCAGCGCGTGCAAGTCCCTCTCTTTGGACTCAAGTCCTCGTATACTTTCATGAAAATCTTTCTGGGATAAATTGAACTGACCTTCAACTTCTCTCCATTGCACCAGCAGCGATAGAATTGCTTGTCTGAAACTCTTGCGTTTGTCTTCTCCGCTTTCAAGATCTTTACGTATCTTTTCCAACCCACCCATCTCTCGGATCTTGTTGGTTTGTGTTTCTCCAAGCAAATAACGACAAATATATACACAGAATAATGATCGAATTCCTTAACCCGAAAGGATTCTTTTTAGTGAGATTTTTGGAAGGTGTATCTCTGGAGGGATTGTCCTTCTTCTCCTAGAATTTGAATTCTAAATTATATGTGCAGATATTTTTGGAGCCAGAAGATTCCTCGGGCACCACTTTCCATTTAGAAATTGGTTTTGTAACTTTTTCTGGTTTATTTTTTTTCTTGAAAAGAAAAAAAGGTCAACATGTTTTTAATTTTTATATATTCGCTAATTCACTTCCCTAAAAATAACCTTATTTCTTATTTTTAATATCACATATAACTCCTTCAATCAAGGGATTCATCAATGTGTCAAGGACACATTGATATTTTTTAAGTTAAGAACTTTCCATAATTTATTTATCAAAGAAAGCCAACTAGTATATTCTTTTTTTATTACTATTATTAAGTACATGCCCTTTTAACTCGGAAGTAGTAAGGTTAAAGAATTTCTTTGAGCATGAACAACTCTTACAGTTCTATTTCTATTATTAATGTAGTTATAATAAACATATTAGTTTTTTTCAGTCAAGGGATATAAATTATTGGGGTTTGTTGGTTAGCTTTGGATGGTGGACAAAGACAACCTGATTACATGAAGCCTTTTTGGTCTTTGGCCTTCCTCTAAATTTCTCTACTCTTTTATCAATATATTTTACATTTCAAAAAATATATATAAATTATTAAATTAATTTCATTATATTACTAACTTACGACTGTGCTACCATATAAGTCAAACCTACATTATTTTCAATTTTTTCAAGTCAAAAAGTAATTTTTTTCCTAGTTATTATATTTTATTATTATTAGACTTTTCTCTTCAATTATTAATAAATATTAGATAGTAATAAAAAAATATCTTTAAAATAATTTACATTTTGAAACAATAAGAAATGCATTCAATTTTAGAAGATAAAGAATATCAAATTTTAAATTGTCCCATCTTCTCATTTATTTGTCATCTTCTCATTATATTCAAGTTATTTATCATATTTTTTTACTACATTAATTATTTCCTCCTTACAAGAATTCTGACATCAACCACTTCTACGCGCCAAGTAACCAGCAATCTTTTCCAGAATTGGACTGGACATTAAATCGAAAAATTTATTGAATCACGGTTTATAGTCTAACTGCTATTGAATCATAATTAAATCAATTACGTCATAATTTAAAACTTAAAAATATACTTATTGTTATTATTTATCCTAAAAATATATACTTATTATAAATATAATTTTAAAAAAAAAAACTGAACATTTAATTTTAAACATTCAAAATAGAAATATATGCACTTCTAATTTATAATGGAAGGATTAATTGACTGTTAAATCCAAATAATTTAATCTCCTCCTAAAGTTAACGAGATAAAAGTCCTAACCAATAGCTGCCTTATCAAGGACCCGTTTCCTAATTTCCCCTCCAGATGATTTGTAATCTGAAATACCTGGATTTGATTCAATCAATTTTAACCTTTTTGTATTCAACTCAAATCCTTTTAGTTATCATACATTTATACAATACAAGAACAGATTAATTCTGCAAAATCAAGACAGCCCTAAATCTAATCATCAAATTAAATTTTCTTTTTAAAAACCAATCAATTGATAGCTTAAAAAAGTAGTACTGATTCTAAAATTTATGAGTTCACTATTTTTAAAAATTGTTTCTATGAAAGCAAAAAAGTTGCAATTCAAAATGCATAACTAGTTTTCATAAAAAAAAAAAAAAATGCATAACTAGTTCTGAATACAGTATAAGAAGGTCCCAACCTTTTAGCTTTTGAGGAAAATCAACAAAATCAGAAGGTCCCAAGAAATACAAGACGTAAACATTGTCATTTTCAGCCCTGAAACCAATCAAAAACACAAAAATAAGAAGGCATTTTACAAAAGGAAACAAAATTCAACTAACCAACAGTATAGAAAAGAGACAGAAAGACCTGAGAGGGGAATAGGCAGTGATGAGGAAGAAGTGTGTGGTGGAAGAAAGATGGGCAGCCAAAGCAGCAAAGGCACCATCTGGAAATTGACATGAACTAGAACTTTTAGCAGAAAACAGATGAATCTTTACAAAGATATTAGCAGGTATCCAGAGTAACTACTTCAGGGGCATGGTTGTACTAATCAGTAACATGTATATGCGTTCAGTTCTAAATCCAAGGTAACCAGCTCCTTGCAAAGCCTTGCCACCCCACCCCCAAAAAGTTCTAAAATAGATTGAAAATGTAGGCAGTTTTACCTTTAATTCACGAATTAGCCTCCCCTGTAACGTTTCCCATCCTTTGTACAATCTTGAGAACCGCAAAATGAAGGAAAATTTGCGTGTTGACCAGTTTTGATTTTCTTCAAACTACTGGCATTTGGAAAAAAATAAAAAATCAGATACAATACACTGAGAGATATTCAACAGTTTGATTTTCTTCAGATAGACATGAAATGAATACGTAATTCTGTCTATCCCTTTTTCAATAATCATAAATAATAATTTGGGTCCCTATAAGCATAACAATGACTAGTGTACTTAAATTTGCCCCAAATCTTATGGCCATACGTGAGCAGGAAGTAGTAATTACATCATGATGAATATATCTTCTGGTAGGACTTCAAGAGTAAGAGTCAGACAAGTGGGCTCTCCCTGGGCCAAACTCCGAATTAGTCGGGCCAAATGGTTCCAGACATAAAGGGATTTCGATCAAAAAATAAAAAAAAAGGCTGAAAGACCCTAGATATTCATCCCAAACAGAAACTCCTCCTTAAATCAGCCCTAGTAAAGAAGTAAAAGCAATTCCTCCACTTTCTCAGTTATTTAACTTATATAAATTGAAGGGGTTAAAAAAGACCTCCATTTCATATCTGGATGTCCAGAAACACATAAAAACAGAAGGAGAAGCACATGATAACTCGGCCAATTTAAATGATTTGAGCAAAATGGCTGAAAAACTTTCCTATGCAATGCTACTACATTCACTCCAAGGGAAAACTAAATCCAACTCTATTAGGTTAAAATTCCTTTTGAAACCAAACCTATTATACCACTAATTAATAAATAAATAAATAATTGTAATCTAGTTGGACTACTGAGATCTGAGGAAAAGGAAAAGGAAAAAGATGGAAGCTGCAAAGAAAAAGAGAGAAAGAGAACTTCTGTCTGTCCCTAATCCAATCTAAGAATAGCAATTCCAACAAAAAAATAGGGTACAGAAAGGCATTCTGAAAATGAAACACCATGCAACATGAAATAAGAAGAATAAAGTATGACTCTAAATCCCATTTAAGGGAAAATATTAATAAATCCAGAAGTCCATATACAGAAAATAATAGCAGATGCATTGCGTTGTAGTAGATATGCAACAATCAAACCCCACTTATATAAGTTTAAACATGTAGAATTCAGGCACGTTCAGATAAGATAGTAGAACTCTAGTCAAAGGAATGAGAAACTCCCTGATAACCTCAATGCAGAAATATAGGAATTGAAGAATCCCCCATGTTCAAGGACTAAAATATGACTGCCACTTAAGTAGTTCCATCTTATTCCGTTTTTCATGTACAAGAACGATTCTATTTCAACTCACTCTTGTTTCCTTTTTTGTCCATGTTTTTAGGATGACACGTATTTATTAACCACCAAAATCATATGCATACACTAAGGTAACTCCAACTAATCTTTAAATTATAGTAAAGATCAGTAACCACTCAGTTGACATCAAACTCATCCAGTAAGGAGCTCACTTTCTGTTTATGGATCAGCATCACATTTCAAGAGCCAATCAACTAAGTTTATCCCATTTGAAAGGATCTTGTCCAATATATAAACAAGTAGATTGACCGCGCCAATAGCAGTTGTTCAGAAGACAGCTGAGAAAAAGAAAAGTTATCACTAAAACAGTTCTTTAATTGGCATAAATGAAGATGCTTCAGCAAAAAAATCATGTAGATGTAATATGATCTATGCCCATGTTGGATGTAATTTTGATACCGACGTAATATGATCTATGCCCATGTTGGATGTAATTTTGATACCCAAATAATTGCAGTATGAAAGCATATGAACCAACTAAGACTATTAAGTATTATCTTGGCATTGAGCTCATGCTTGAAAACAACAAAACTAATCAAACAAAATATGTACTATTAAGTTCTTCAGGTGTGGGTCAATGGTAGCTTTAAATGAAGAAAATTGTGAAACAAAATTATATCCTGGGGCTAGGAGAGGGTTGACTCTGTGATTGCAAGCATATTGGACAAAGAAAATTTATCATAAACTACAGATTCATCTATTCAAAGTACATAGAAGAGTCCAAGAATTCCTTGACTTCAAATTGTAGCTCGCATTCATTCTCCCCTTAGTTTCTAGTGATGCTTCCGTCAAAAGTATAAGGATACTCTAAAGTGAAATAGTAACTTACTGTTTCTCGAATAGACCAAATTAGTAGCAGAATGGTTCATCATCCACAGTCCAGCTCAAAATTCTGAGGATGTCCAATATCTCCTCCATCCTTGAATGTGAAAAATCAGCCATGGTGAATTTTTCAACAAAGCCATCCACATCAATGAGACTATGGCCTGGTTCCTTCTTCAAGCCACTGCCCTTCAACATTTTCCTTGCTTCTGCAACACCATCCCACATGCCATCAGAAGCATATAAATTTGACAGCAAAACATAAGGTGAAGTAGTAACAGGCTGTAGAAGTAGAATTTGTTTTGCCAATCTTTCACCAGTAAAAACATTGCCATGAAGTCGACATGCTGAGAGTAAGCAACCTAAAACAATTGGATCATCTCCAAAATGATACTTCTGCACATATTCTTCAGCTTCATCAAATTTGCCTGCTCGCCCTAGCAAATCAATGAGACATGAAAAATGCTCAACATTAGGAGGGACCCCGTAGATTGTATCCATGGAATTAAAGAAGGCTTGGCCATCATCCACTAGACCAGCATGATTGCAAGCAATTAGGAGTCCAAGGAATGTAACAGAATCAGGCTTAATGCCCATATCCTTCATTAAACCAAACATTTCTATTGCTCTTTCTCCAAGTCCATGGTTTGCAAATCCAGCAATCATGGCATTGCACGAGAAAAGGTTATAACAGCTCATTTGGTCAAAAACAGCACATGCATGTTTAATAGAACCACATTTAGCATACATATTAACAAGAGCATTGCCAACACCAACATCCTCACTTGACCTCGTTCTGCTTAGGTGAGCATGGATCTGCTTACCATGCCGTATAGAAACTAGACCAGCTGATGCAGAAAGCACACTTGCATAAGTGAATTCATCAGGCTTCTGAACAATTTCTTTTTCCATCTCTCTAAAAAGACTCAAGGCCCTAAAATGATCATCACAGTGAGAACAAGCTGCAATCATAGTGTTCCATGAAATTACATCTTTCTTTTCAATGGAAATAAACACCTTCTCTGCTTCTTCAATGAACTCAAAATTTTTGTATGCTGTAATTAAAACATTCCCAATTATTGCAACTGAGTCAAGCATGAACTTTATTGATAGGCAATGCAGTTGCGCTACTATCCAAAAATCAAGCGGATCAATGCAAGTTCCCAATATTCCCACGAAAGTAAAATGGTCAGGAACTAAACCATGGCGGCGCATAGTTCTGAACATTTCAAACCCTCTTTCTAGCTCGTTATTTGCGACCAACCCGGCAATGATCGCATTGTAGGAAACCAAACATAATACAGATGCACTGTCAAAAACTGATATAGCATCATCGCACTGACCACATTTAGTATACAATTTAATCAGTGAGTTATACACAAAAGAAACAGACGAATAGCCTAACTTCAGAGAATCCGAATGAAATTGTTGGCCAAGTCTCAATGCCATCAGCCTGGCACAAGAACTAAGAGCACTAGAAAAGCAGTACTCATTGGGCTCCATTTCCACTCTCATTTTCTGAAAAAGTTCAAGGGCCATTAAAGGCTTCCCAGCTTGGTCATAACCAGAGATCAAAGCTGACCAAGAAACAAGATTTCTTTCCGACATCTCATCAAACACTTGGTGAGCTAGATCGAGGTTCCCACACTTGGCGTACATGTTCATTGTATGATTGCAGATGAAAACATTTTGCAAGCCCGCCTTGATCGCAGATGCATGGAGTGAAGTTCTGTAATGCAAACTGCTGGATTTACAGATGCCACGCAGAAGTGAAACAAGAATATCTGAAACCATTCAGTCAAACTGACAACAAAATTTGGTTCTTCTCATCCAGTTCCTTCTCATTCAATCAAACTGACAACAAAATTTGGTCCTTCTCATCCAGTTCCTTCTCATTCAGTCAAACTGACAACAAAATTTGGTTCTTCTCATCCAGTTCCTTCTCTGATCTCACAAGAGAACCAATCAATTGAAAAGGGTTCGTTGGTTTTTTTCCAGAAAGTTTTATTTAAATCAAATTTTTATTTTATGAATTGGATGAATAAGTCGTGAGTTTTTTTTTTTTTGAACATTCAGTCCATGAAATTCTCCTTCCCTTCCCCAACGGCTAACAAAGAATAAAAATCTTAGGATGGGTGACTTTTTTTCCTTTTTCCTTTTTAGTCGCTTGAGAAAGTTAACCTTTTGCCCCAGGCATAAGCGACGGCAATGACCGAAAAAGTAAATGCGTTGGCTTTTTCGTTGGTGCACGTTCAAACTCTTATAGTGTGGGTTGAGAGCATATGCATAAGAATAATATCAACATTTCTATCTTCTTCTTTTTTATTTTATTTTATGGCCCAAATTGAGTCAAGGGAAGTAGCATCGGTCCCTCACGATAATCGCAGATTATGAGTCACTCAGGGTAATCGTAAATTATTAATAACAGGTTACATGTTTTTATTTGTCTTTTCATTACTACTTACAAAATGAATAAATCACGATTAATTAATTTCAACAAAATTTGAATTTTCACTTTACTACTGACAGTAATAATTTCATGATTAACTTATGTCAATTACTTTATGTTTGAAAATCAATCTTTCATTTTTTAAATTCATGACTAAGTCGAATGTATCTTATGATTTATATTTCTTTACTCATGATGATCGATATCAGATATTCAGAATTAATAGAGCATAAGTTTAAAATCAGAGTTATAGAAATAAAAAGTAAAAAAAAATGAATGTGCAACAATGTTGTTGAGAATAGACTAATTGACAAAGGTTGAAAAAGTAAGTATATTGACTTTTTACTTGATGCATATTTAAACCCTGATAAAGGTAGTGAATAAGATTAATATTTCCTCTATCTCCTCTTTTAAGTTTCGGACTAATGGATACAAGTTCTGCAATTTATATTTTTTTACTCTTTTGAGGAGTCAATGATATGAGTTTAGAAATGAGCTCGAAACATGTGTTAACAAAATAATAAATAATAAAAAGGAATTTACAGCAATGCCCCCAGCATAGAGCAACTGGTCAAGGAGGTAATTGTGATTGTTCTTTGGTTGGTGTATTCGAATCTTATAAGGGTAAAAACATGTGAATTAACTTTGGATTAAGAAATGTCAATGGAAAACAAATTAGATTCAATAAGAAATAAAATAAATTGTCATGTTTTTGGAATTGGAGAAAATGAGTGTGGTTAATTTGAAGAAAAAAATACAATAAAAAATTGATCGCTATTTAAATGGAGAAAAAATCAAAGTGGTTAATTTTGAGAGATACAATTAGAGATTGGTTGAAATATTAATTAAAGATAGATTTGAAACTTTATATTAGAATTTTTATTGTTTTTAATATTCTTAATATTGATGCAAATGGTTAAAAGGTCTTTTTTTTTTCTCTCTATATATATATTATATATATTCTTTTTTTAAAAAAAGAAAAAGAAAAGGCCAATTATTTTAAAATAGACGGGCGTGATTTTAGGTAAAAAATTTGGATGTGATTGCTTGATTGTCCGGACTAATCAAAAGCCTCAAAAGATCACACCATAGTTTGACAGCATGGTCAAAATGGTCAAACTATGTTTTGACCTTATTTATCGTCTGATCAATTTTTTTATTTTTTATTTTTAGACAATATCTTGCAAATTCAAATTGATTAAATGTAATTAAAAATAATACAAATATAATACGTCATATATCAATCACAATCATTTGTTTTTAAGTAAAAAAAATCGACATTCTAATCCATCCAAAAGATATCAATGATAAAATGCATTTATTTCCAATGTTAACAACAAAAAAAGCTCACAAATCTAAGTAAATAATTAAATAACGATTCATAAATCATAGTTAACTACTTGTTTTGTCATTTGTTTCATTAAAAACAACTTAGATTTTATGTTTTTAGAAGTAAGATTTGAGAGAATTTCAAATTAGAGATAGAAAGTTAAAGAGTAAAATCACAAAGAGGGTATTATGTGATAGTAAAAAAAGTACTGCATTTAGTAATCATAAAAAAAAATGATGCCCAAAAGTTGAACAAAGTAAAAATATGATGATCAATTTTGATAGTCATTCCATTTTGGTCAAATTTAAGGGTCATTTTAGTTGGAATGACTTCAATAGCTTGCCTTTTTATGTATGACGATTTTATCATGATCAATTTTATGGTGATTAAAAATAGAATCTCGAGAAGTATGGAGATCAATTTTATCATTTACCCTCTAGCTTTTTTCTTAAAAAATTGCAATTGTTTTCCTAATTAATTTCGATAAAAAAATAAGAAAAAGTTTTCAAATATTTAGTAATTGTTGTAGGCTGGAAGAACCGAAGAATCAGTAAACTAATACTTTAGTCTATGACTCAAACCTACATTTTGTAGTTTATATTCATTTTTTTCTTTCTTCATTTCTTTTCATTCCTCTTAGCACATTTTAATTTTAAACTTAGTGTACATTGGTCAGCACTTATATGGCTAGTCTAAATGGTTTTTTAAAATAAAAAAAATGTTTTTAATAAATTATTATATATGTTTTCATGTACTTATTACATATTCTTTCTGTTTCATTTCAATTGTTTATTATTATTATTTTGTATTTCATTTCAATAGTTTGATTCCAAATTTTAATACATACATTTACAATTTCATCCTTATGTAATCTCAAAAATATAAATTTGACTTTTTATAAATATGCAATCATTAAATTTGATATGTTTTGGATAGAGCATAACACAAAAAAAGAAAAAAAAAGAAGATAAATTCCCACTAGTATTTTTTAATAAGAATGTATTTTTGGATGAGTTGTTATCTATTTATTGAGGAATGCATTTTTTTGGATTATAATTTGACATCAAACTTTGAAACCATTATACTTACACACTAAAAATTAAATAAGGACAATTTATGAAGTATAATTATCATTCCAATACATTTATTAATCTTAATGCAAATTCAAATTGGATAATTGAAATGAAACGGAGGAATATTATATAACATTAATGAGGTTCTTCTTGTTTAATTTGATTTTTTTATAGAAAAAGTAAGCTATAATAATTGATGTATTATTATTATTATTATTATTATTATTATTATTATTAAGGGTATTCAAATTTCAGTACTAATTCTAGAAATGTTTATTTGATGGGAGTGGCACTAAATCCTTGCATCTAATTTCATTTCATGTTTTCTTGTTGTAGGATTCGCTCACTTTACTAATTGATTCTATTAACCTTTTTTTTTTTCAAACTTTTAAGAGGTATAAACTATTTTATCTAATTGGTAAAATAACATTTCAGAGCGATTAGGAACTTTCATGCATATGATTTATTAGTGATTATATCTTACCTTCCTAATGTTGATGTTTAAATTCATTTTATGAAGAAAATGAAGACTAGAGACAGCCAAACGGCATGTGAAATTGAGTGAACAAAATTTCTTTGATTTTTATTCCTCATATTTAACATTTGATATATAATTATGTGATTATTCCTCTCTTTTGTTCTGTGGTCTTGTTGAAATTTTCTAATATTTATTTTTTATTGATACCTTATCTTTTCTTTTCTTTTTTTGTTTTGTTTAATGTTATGTAGATGATAACTGCAAGTGTATATGTAATAATTGTGTACTATGGTGAGAATCAATTTGGCTTCAAAATGTTGCTCTTATATTGACAGTGTATTTGATGTTTGCATGACTACTTTAAATTATGTTGGAGGTAACCAAAATATGCAAATTAGATTAACTTGTGACTTTCTTAGAGGAGCTGATAGAATGGAGATTTCTTCTGACAGCAATATTTTGGAGATGTTTAAACTACAAAAGGGCAGAGGTGAAGTCAATGTTTATGTGGTGCAGGCTAACATCTGCAATAGCAATAGAAGTGGAGGAACAATGATATATAGTGGACATACTGCAAATGCTGAGGACAACCAAGGATCGAATATGAATAGGACAATGATCAGTGGAACTCGAATTGGGATTGATAAGGATAATCAAACTGGGGTATGTAGAAAGTTAGTTGTTACGGAAAAATTAGGATTATTCCTAAATCTAAATTGGAAGATTGATGGCAATTTATTTTGAAGATAAAAAGATATGCTATATCTTTTTATGAGCTATCTTTGGAGATAAATCTTTATTGGTTAAAGATTAGGAAGTCTACATGGACAAGAATATTTGAAGATATTGGAAGATATTGAAGTATATCCTTGATTGATTCCTATTAGGAGAAGGACAAGAATATTGGAAGATATTGAAGTATATCCTTGATTGATTCCTATTAGGAGAAGGATTGTTTGGAAGAGACTTCTAACTCTATATAAAGATGATGTTCGTGCAGATTAAGGGTAGAACCGAATGCAATCAGAGAAGAAGGTGAATATTGAGAGAATCGGTTCAAAGGTTGTGAAGCAATAATCAGTTGCACAATGCTGAGAAATTGCTGAGCAATAGTTCGAGTTTATTCTATGTCTATGTGTGCTTATTGATGATACTCGAACAAGTAGAAGATTATTCTTTGTTTTGAACAAGTCCCTTAGTTGTTGAAGGGCATTTTCGAGTTGACTACTTAATCAAGTTGTTGGATTAAGTAGTTTATTGAATGGTGTGAAATCGAGGCTGTTTTATCAGCAATACTATAGTGAGGAGCTATAGTGATCGAGTGATTAGTTTGCAAGAAGTAGTCATAGGGAAAATTGTATTGAATCCCTTTGTACTTTTGAAGAGCAAACTAATCTGGGTGAGGGCCCCACAGACGTAGACAAGAGGATTGTCGAACTGCGTTAACAAATGTTTTTGTGTGATTTACGTTTTGTTGAGTTGTTTTTCAGGTTAAGTCCTAGTTATAACTTCCAACGAGTTATAACTGACTGTTTGTATACTCAGCGTTTCTTTCAAGTGGTATCAGAGCGGAGTCACCGACGTTGCAGTTGCTGCCAATTGGTGAGATCGTGGGAGAAACAGACGTTGAGTTATCAACATGAATACACAAGGACCACCTTCATCCAAGCCTCCTATTTTGACAAGTACGAATTATCCTTTCTGGAAATCTCGTATGTATGCTTACATCAATGCACAGGATAACTATGCTTGGAGAGCAGTTGTTAGTGGATGGACAGAACCAGTGGAGACTGAAACTACTGCTTCAGGTGTCATTGTTACTATGGCAAAAACTCCAGATAAGTGGACTGAACTTGAGCACGGCATGTGTCATGGAAATTTCAAAGCATTGAATGCCATATTTGGAGCTGTTGATCAAGTCCAATTCAGACATATTCAAGGATGTAAACTTGCAAAGGATGCATGGGAAAAACTAGAGATCATACATGAAGGTACTGAGTTGGTTCGTGATGCAAAACTTCAACAATTAAATGCTGCCTTTGAAGATCTGAAGATGAAAGAAGATGAAACTATCGATGAGTTCACACTCAAACTCAGAGATATGTCAAATCAAGCGTGTGGATTGGGACAAAGTTGGGATGAATCTAAGCTTGTCAAGAAATTGCTTAGATCCTTACCCAAGAGGTTTATTCCAAAAATTGCTGCTTTGCAAGAGATCAAGAAGACCGATGACATCAAGTAGGATAATTTGGTTGGCTCTTTACAACAGTTTGAGACTCAATTTTACAGTCGTAAAGAATCAAAGGGAATTGCATTAGTTGCTGAAGCTATGAAAGGACTTAATGAATCAGATTTGGATGATGATGAGAAGATTGCATTGATTACCAAGAATATCTCAAAATTTCTGAAAAGAATGAATCCAACAAAGAAGGGTGATAAAGGCAAGTCAAATTGGAAGGAAGAGAGATCATCAAAACCCAGAGAAGATAAACGCAACTACCCAAATGAGGATAAGTCTGGAGAGAAGAAGAAGAATTTGTCAAAAATTCAGTGCCATGAATGTCATGGTTATGGGCATGTTCAAGCTTTTTGTGGAAATAAATTTATGAACCAACAAAAAGAAAAGTCTTTGAATACTTCTTGGAGTGATGATAGTGGGAATGAAAGTAATAATGATAAGCAGCAAGATGATGATGTGAGCAATTTTGTTGCGTTCACTGCTGCAGTTGTAACTGAGGGAACAGTTGAAACTGGTAGAACAAGCATTGAAACTGACAACTTGTGTGTCACTGATGAAGCAGAAGCTGACACTGATGATGAAGTTAGTGACGCTAATATTGATGAATTGGAATTTGCCTATGAGAAGCTTGGTAAGAAATATGTTGAACTGAGTAAGAAATACACCTTGCTCAGAGAAGGTTATATGAAGTTGAAACTGGAGAAGAATGCACTGGAAAAGGAGCTATTTCAGCAGAATGAGGAGTACAAAGTCACAGAATCAAAACTCAGAGAAGCAGAAACTTGTATCAACCGTTTGAATACTGAAAAGGCAAAATTGGATGAAGTTATGTCATTTGGGAGGTCACCACATAATAAAGCTGGATTGGGGTATCAATCAGATCAAGGACAAGGTACTGTAGCTGTTCAGAAAAGAAATCAAAGAGCTGTTCATACTCGATTTGCAGTTCAAACTATGGATGGTGCAAAACATAAGGTATTCGATAAACCTATATGTTTTTATTGTTCAAGAACTGGTCATATCCAATATACTTGCAAAGTTAGATATTCTGATTTGTTGAGTGGAGTAAGCTTGATATATCCTAAACAGAATCAGAAATCTTTAAAACCCTTGATGAAAAAGATGTGGGTTAAAAAACAAGATTATCTAGTCTTTGCTGCACATGTTGCTTTTTCAGTTTGTACTGATGATGTATGGTATCTAAACAGTGGATGTTCTCTTCATATGACTGGTAGTAGACATCTGCTTACAAATTATAAAGCTTGATCATCTGGTCATGTTACTTTTGGTAATGGTGCTAAAAAGAAAGTTGTTGGTAAAGGAACTCTCAATGTTGATGGTTTGCCTCCGTTGGAAGGGGTGTTGCATATTGATGACATGAAAGCAAATCTGATTAGCATAAGTCAGCTTTGTGATGAAAATTATTTGGTGAGTTTTAACAAAAACAAATGTATTGTTAATAATGAGAGTGATGATTGCATATTAACTGGAAGTAGAACAATCAACAACTGTTATAAGGCAGATGGTACTCGGAGATGTTTGTTAAGCACTTCAGATGAGTTTGATTTATGGCATCAACGATTAGGGCATGTTAACTTCAAACACTTGAGAAATCTGAGACATCTTAATGCTGTACGAGGAATTCCACAAGTTAGAAATGCTGTCAAAACTGTTTGTGGTCCATGTCAGTTGGGGAAGCAGTTGAGAACCTCGCACCAGAAGGGAACCGTAGTTTCAACTAGCCGCATGTTAGAACTGATGCATATGGATTTTTTTGGTCCAATGCAAGTGGAAAGTTGCAGTGGAAAAAAGTATGTATATGTAATTGTAGATGATTTCTCAAGGTACACATGGGTTGATTTTCTAAGAGAAAAGTCAGATGTTTTTGGTTCATTCAAACGACTTTGTGTTCGGCTGCAAATTGAGAAGAGTTTGACCATTGATCGAGTTCGAAGTGATCATGGACGGGAGTTTGAAAACAGATTTTTTACTGAATTTTGTGAAGAATTTGGAATTAAGCATGAATTCTCAGCTCCAAAGACACCACAACAAAATGGTGTAGTGGAGAGGAAGAACAGAACAATTCAGGAAATGGCCAGAACTATGTTGCATGGAAAGAGGGTTGCACAACAATTCTGGGCAGAGGCAGTAAATACCGCTACACACATCATCAATCGTATTTATCTAAGGCCAAATACAAATAAGACTGCATATGAACTTTGGAAAGGTAAGAAGCCTAATCTTTATTATTTTCATATCTTTGGCAGTGCTTGTTATATATTGAATGATCGTGAATATCTTGGCAAATTTGATGCAAAAAGTGATGAAGGAATATTTTTGGGATATTCTTCAAATAGTCGTGCTTATAGAGTTTTTAACAAAAGAACCAGAGTAGTTCAAGAATCTGCAAATGTGATTGTACAAGACTATGAAGCTGAAAAGATGATTGAAGAAGATGATGATAGAGATGATGTCCAGCACACAAAGAAAAAAACAACAGTTGAAACTGAGGCCAAAAATCACTGATAGACAACCCTCATCTAAAGTGAAGAAAAATCATCATCAAGATGCAATTATTGGTAACTTGGAGGATCGTATTCAAACTCGAAACAAGCCTAGATTGAATTATAGAGAGATGGTTCAGTTTGCTTGTTACACATCAACACTTGAGCCAAAGAAAATAGATGAAGCTTTGAATGATGAATTTTGGATTGCTGCAATGCAAGAGGAGCTTGAACAATTTGAAAGGAATGAAGTATGGACATTGGTTCCACGATCAAATGATTTAAATGTCATTGGTACCAAGTGGATTTTCAGAAACAAAACAGATGAGATGGGAAACATAACTCGAAACAAAGCAAGACTGGTTGCTCAAGGTTACACTCAAGTGGAAGGAATTGACTTTGATGAGACATTTGCTCCTGTAGCAAGATTGGAATCTATCAGATTGCTAATTGCAGTTGCAACTGTAATGAGTTTTAAGTTGCAGCAGATGGATGTGAAGAGTGCTTTTCTGAATGGATATTTGAATGAGGAAGCTTATGTGGAACAACCAAAAGGGTTTATTAATCCTGAATTTCCAGATCATGTTTATAAGCTCAAGAAGGCCCTCTATGGTTTAAAACAAGCACCACGTGCATGGTATGAAAGATTGACTAAGTATTTTTTGCTGAAAGGATACAAAAGAGGTGGAGTTGACAAAACCTTGTTTATCAAAAGGTCTGGAAGAGAAATTATGATTGTACAAATCTATGTAGATGATATTGTTTTTTGTTCAACATCAAATGAGCTTGTTGCTGAATTTGTTGATTTGATGCAAAATGAGTTTGAAATGAGTATGGTTGGTGAACTGAACTTCTTCCTCGGTCTTCAGATTAAACAGTTGAATGATGGAATATTTGTGTCTCAAGCAAAGTATGCTACAAATTTGGTGAAGAAATTTGGGTTACAACTGAGTAAAGCAGTTAGATCTCCCATGTCCAGAAATGAAAAGTTAACTAAAGATGAAAAGGGGAAGTCAGTAGATCAACATCAATACAGAAGCATGATTGGAGGTTTATTATATCTGACAGCAAGCAGACCGGATATTCAATTCAGTGTGGGAATTTGTGCAAGATATCAGTCAAACCCAAAGGAGTCTCATGTGAAAGCAGTAAAGAGAATATTGAGGTATGTAAATTCCACTCTCAATTATGGAATTTATTTTACTAAAGATACAAGTTCTGTTTTGGTAGGATACAGTGATGCAGATTGGGCAGGAAATGGTGATGATAGAAAAAGTACTTCTGGTGGAAGTTTCTTTCTGGGCAACAATTTGGTCTCATGGTTTAGCAAAAAACAGAGTTGTATCTCTCTGTCCACTGCTGAAGCAGAGTATATAGCTGCAGGAAGTTGTTGTACTCAACTTCTTTGGATGAAACAAATGTTGGAGGATTATGGTATTAAGCAGAAAGAATTGATCATGTATTGTGATAATCAAAGTGCTATCAACATCAGTAAGAATCCGGTTCAGCATTCTAGAATGAAGCACATTGACATTCGTCATCACTTTATCAGAGACTTGGTGGAACAGGGAGTTGTAACTGTGGAGTATGTTGAAACTGGGAAACAGTTAGCAGATATATTTACAAAGCCACTTGAACCAAACCGTTTTGAAGAATTGCGGAATTCTTTGGGCGTGTGTCAGATGTAGATTGAGAATTTTGTAAACCGTGTAAATAGTTGTATCAGTTGGTTGAATGAGTTTGATTTATTTGTTTTTGAATTTAAAAAAAAAAGGGAAAGAAAGAGGGGTTATAACGGTTGGATTTTATTGGGAGGAAATCTTTCAATTAAAAGGTGCGAAAATTAAGGAGTCTGTTCGGTGTGTTTAAAATGATTGAGCATTCACAATTGTTCTATCAATTGCATCTTGCAGTCAAAGTTCAGACTCTCTTTCTCTCTTATAGCAAGCATATTATTTCGGTTTTCTTTCTCTCTGAAAAACCCTAGTTGCTGTTTCTTTCTTCTACATCAATGGCGAAAACCAGAGGATCTTCACAATCTCAATCTTCTGAAGTTCAAGCAAAGAAGAAATCCCCTGCAAAGAAAACAAGGACTTCTAAGAAACAACAGGAAGAAGTTGTCCCTCTTCAAGATCAAGAAATTCTGGTATCGATTACTCAACCATCACAAGTTGAAGAAACTGGCACTCACAAAGTTTCAAAGAAGAAGGAGAAGGTTAGTCATGCCAAGAAGTCATCTTCTCTGATCACTCCTTCGAAACCCTCAGGTTCCTCTTCGTCCACCACAAAGACGAAGAAAACCAAGAAGAAGAAGAGCCCTCTACCTACGATTGCGGAGTCCTTGGAAAATGCAACTGAAGCTGAAGCTGAACTTTATCATTCTGATGCGGAATCCCCTGCAAAAGATGACTCCAGTGACAAAGATTTCTCGGATGGTGGCAATGGTGAATCTGAACCAGAATCTCCTGCATCTAATGTTCCAGGTATTTCTGAAACACTGCCTTCTGAACCAGTTGTTGAATCTACTGTTGGTATTCAAGAGTCAGTTGCAACTGGAAAGAAAATTATTTCTGAGAGTGAAATTTCTAAAAGAAGAACAAAGGCTAGAGCAAATAGGGGTGATTTTAATCTGTATGCATCAGATGAAGACATTGTTGAAAAATCTGATAGTAAGAGAAAGTCAAAAGATAAGGGCAAAAGAAAAATCACTGAAACGATTCCGGTTGTGCCTGAGAAGAAGTCTAAAGTGTCTGGAAAGAAAGTAATTGAAAGGTTTCAAGATACTACAAAATCTGAAAGATGGTCAAAGTTCAAAACTCGTATGTTGTTGCTGGAGAAACTTATTGATAGGTCATCTTTTGAGAAATATGATATGATAGAATTCTTTCAGAATGCTTGGTTAATGACTGCTGGAGAATTTACTACAAGATATATTACTTCTGTTGTTACAGAATTTTATGCAAATTTAGATAATGCAATTTGTGATGAAGACAGTGAGTTCTATCACAAGGTATTTGTTCGTGGAAAGTTGATTGAGTTTTCGCCAAGAATAATTGCTGACAGGTTGAATTTGCCATTTTATCCCTCTATTCAAGGCAGTGGTTTGCAATTGGTGGAGGATTTAGATATGGTGATCAAAGAAATCACTGGTGGGCAAGTTCAAACATGGCCTGAAATGGGACTGGTACAGTCAGCTTTACTTGTTGGGCAGTATTCTGTGTTTAATAAGTTTTCTCTCTTCAATTTGATGCCATCAGGGAATATTACTTGGGTTAAACCTGATCGAGCTAAGTTAGTTTATGCCTTGGGAAATGGTGTAAAGATTAATCTTGGTCAGCTTATCTTTGATAGCATACTAACTTATGTCAATCTGAAATCAGGTACTTCTTCTATGTGTTGTCCCTGTTTGATAACATAAATTGTCTTGCAGAATGAAGTTGTTCTTGGTCAGGCTGATGTGGAGCTTTCAAATATTAAAAATGTGCATCGGATAACCAAGAGAAGTTTGCAAGGATCTAAGGCTGGTATTCTGGGTACTGCTCCTTCTCCTCTAACTGTTGATGATGATTCTGACAATGAGGATATTGCTGCAGTTGATGTTCAAGGCAGGTCATCCGCGAGTGATTCTTCTCTGGCAACTCAAGTGAACCATCTTGCTGCTGATTTTATTTCTTTTAAACAGGATATGAGTCAGAAGATGGACAAATTGTTTGAGCTTTTGTCAAAGAAATCTTGAAGTCTTGGCATTTGATTATGACCAAAAAGGGGGAGTAGTTAGTTGAGACAATATTTTTTAGTCTGGATAACTGTAACTGCATTTTGAGTATTGCGTATTCTGTATATAATTCTGCTTATCAGTTCTATCTGATGTTAACTGCTCTTGTGATTGATTGATGCTGAAATGTTGTTTTTCCAAAGATATAACTCAGGGGGAGTTTTAACTGGTGAGATGCATGTGCTTGATCTCAATGGTGTTTTTGTTCAAAATAAAATGCCAAGGGGGAGATTGTTACGGAAAAATTAGGATTATTCCTAAATCTAAATTGGAAGATTGATGGCAATTTATTTTGAAGATAAAAAGATATGCTATATCTTTTTATGAGCTATCTTTGGAGATAAATCTTTATTGGTTAAAGATTAGGAAGTCTACATGGACAAGAATATTTGAAGATATTGGAAGATATTGAAGTATATCCTTGATTGATTCCTATTAGGAGAAGGACAAGAATATTGGAAGATATTGAAGTATATCCTTGATTGATTCCTATTATGAGAATGATTGTTTGGAAGAGACTTCTAACTCTATATAAAGATGATGTTCGTGCAGATTAAGGGTAGAACCGAATGCAATCAGAGAAGAAGGTGAATATTGAGAGAATCGGTTCAAAGGTTGTGAAGCAATAATCAGTGGCACAATGCTGAGAAATTGCTGAGCAATAGTTCGAGTTTATTCTATGTCTATGTGTGCTTATTGATGATACTCGAACAAGTAGAAGATTATTCTTTGTATTGAACAAGTCCCTTAGTTGTTGAAGGGCATTTTCGAGTTGACTACTTAATCAAGTTGTTGGATTAAGTAGTTTGTTGAATGGTGTGAAATCGAGGCTGTTTTATCAGCAATACTATAGTGAGGAGCTATAGTGATCGAGTGATTAGTTTGCAAGGAGTAGTCATAGGGAAAATTGTATTGAATCCCTTTGTACTTTTGAAGAGCAAACTAATCTGGGTGAGGGCCCCACAGACGTAGACAAGAGGATTGTCGAACTGCGTTAACAAACGTTTTTGTGTGATTTACGTTTTGTTGAGTTGTTTTTCAGGTTAAGTCCTAGTTATAACTTCCAACGAGTTATAACTTACTGTTTGTATACTCAGCGTTTCTTTCATTAGTGATAAATGATAATAATAAAGAAGCTATAAGAATGAATTATCAGAATCAGAATGCTAATGATGATATGATGGAAGACTTATGATGAACTTTTATGCATTTGGCAATGACAATGAAATTCTTGTTGACGAATATAATGATATATTGTTACCTTGATTGCACGTAAAAATAAATCTGAGACAGATTGATTGTATGTTAATTAATCGTATACTTACAATCTTTTTACTTACTTACTAAGTATAATCGATGATTCTAATCATAT
Source organism: Apocynum venetum (assembly GCA_019593545.1). NCBI lineage: Eukaryota > Viridiplantae > Streptophyta > Magnoliopsida > Gentianales > Apocynaceae > Apocynum > Apocynum venetum. The sequence goes on along the minus strand of SRSM01000326.1, from coordinate 3,549,150 downwards.
TGGACAAGCTCTCATGCTACTAAATCGATTTCATTATAATATCCATGTTGCCAGCATCATAAAAAAAAAATTAAAATCTAAGCATGGCAAAAGGAACAAGAAAATCCAACCATGATGAAAGAAGATAGAAGAACAAAATCCAACCATGCCAAAGGAATAAAAAGAAAAAAACTATAAAAAAATAGTTTTGTAATTTCATTAGCCAAATCCATTAGATTAAGACACTCAGCAAAGGTAAATTAAATTTTACTCAAGCAAGTATCATCTTTTTTCTATAATAAAAAAAAAGAAGAAGAAAGAAAGCAAGCATCATCTTATAAATATAAAATAAGAAATCAAAATTTTAAAATTTTAAAGTAAAATAACTTGATATCGAACTAAAATAAAATGAAAGCAATTTTTTAAATTTTTTTAAAATAGTTTTAATTCAATTTTTTCCTTAAATTGAACAACACATGTCACGTGACTCCCCACAGTCCCAATTTAGGCCATTTTACTACCAAATCACGTGCCCCACATAACCGCTCCTCTCCGATCCGCTGACTGAACCATTCAACCCACTCCCAACCAAACCCAGCCTTCCACGACTCCCACCCAAACCCAGCCTTCCACGACTCCCACCCAAACAGACTTCCCCATATTTTACTCTCCCAATTCTCCCCATCGGAATCCCCCACCTCCTCCGTCCCTTGACCTGCCATGGCCGCAGAACAACGCACCACCGCCTACAACGGCGAGGAAGACATCGACGACGAGGAAGACGACGAAGAAGATGACGATTTAAATACTTCTTCCAATCACACCACCGCTGTGCCAGCAGCTGCTACCACCAATCCTTCCGACGTCGTTGTGGACGACGAAGACGATGACGTCGACGTCGATGATGATGATGTCGATGACTCTACGTCCTCATCCAACCTGGCAACTGCTGATACTGATCCTTCCCTTTGTCGTATTCCTCCTCTTCCTCCGCTCCCTTCCGTCACCGCCTCCGCCGGAGAGGTCACCATCGCTTTACCCACTGATCTCTCCCACAAGCCTGACCCGAAACGCAAGCGTATCGATGATGTTACTGTTACTGCGGTTTCGACGGTTGTCAGCAGCCCTGTTGTGGAGGAGAAGAAACCGGTTCCGCTTGATGAGCAGCGGCGGCTGTTCCAGCGTTTGTGGACGGATGAGGACGAGATCGAGCTTTTACAGGGGTTTCTAGAGTACACTGCGTCGAGAGGGTCTATAAATTCTTCTCATCATCATGATACGACTGCTTTTTATGATCAGATCAAGAATAAGTTACAGCTTGATTTCAACAAAAATCAGCTAGTGGAAAAACTCCGGAGATTGAAGAAAAAGTACAGAAATGTAATGAATAAAATTGGGTCTGGTAAAGATTATGTCTTTAAGAGCCCACACGATCAAGCCACTTTTGAGATTTCGCGTAAAATTTGGGATGGTGGAGGTGGCTCTGCTCCCCGCGGTGGCGTTGTGGTAGAGGAAGGCGGATACGATGATGAAGATGCTAACCCCAATTTTAATGTTCATTTGATTGATCAAAGCCCTAACCCTAACCCTAGTGGAATTGATATAAATGTTTTGGATAAGAAAACGCCTCGATCTAGGAAAAGGTCGCGGGGTGGAGCAGTCAAAATTGAGGAGAAACAGTTTGGGTTTAATGGTGGTGCGAGTTTGCAGTTTAATAATCAGCAGCACAGCGCTGTGCAAAATCCATCGGTGGGTGTAGTTGCGCCCACGGCAACTCCTGTTGTGACCGGCTCAGCTCCAGTGACAAATTTGATTGAGGAGACAGTGAAGAGTTGTTTGTCTCCAATATTTAAGGAATTGTTGCATAATGTAATGAATTTAAATGGTCCTATGGGTGGTTCTCGAGGTTTTGGATTTGCTATGAGCCCGATGCCATTAGTGTTGACTGGGGATTTGGTGGCAGATGAGAAATGGAGAAAGCAACAAATTTTGGAATTGGAGGTGTATTCGAGGAGATTAGAGTTGGTGCAGGATCAAATAAAGGCACAGTTGGAGGAACTGAGGTCCATGGGCAGTTGATAGTTATTGGAAGCTCTCAATGCTGGATTGGAGTAGTAAGTGTTTGGCTCTTTTTTCTGATTTTTTTCTTGGACTACATGATTCTAGTTGATAAGCTATTGCTGGTCAATGATCAGCGGTTTAGAATTTTAACTTAAGTTGTCGAATAATGGGTCTATAATTCAGCCTTTGTTGGCTAGTTCAGACTTTTTAATATTTGTGCAGATAGTTGTTTGATGTACATGAAAATGGATAAGTTTAGGCAGCTGTTTGTTTGATACTTCTTCCTTTTTAGTATTCAAACTTCACTATAATAGTAACTCTTTTCATGACTAGTTATGGATAACAACCTTCTTTACTCGCATTTTGCTTGTGGTGTCTGTTTTCATTGTATGGGTTTCTGCTTTATTAGTGAACTATGTTCTCAACATAATCTTTGGCTGGATTGCTGCTGAGCTGAACTGGAAATGATACTTTAAAGTGAATGGCTATTCTTGCCATTAGCTTTTAATTACCAATAAATGGGCTTCTATCCTTGGTTGTTGTTTAAGGCCTTACTTATAATGTACAGCATGGGATTCAATTAAGTAGAGACACGTCTAGTGTGCAGTCATGACATCTGATATGGTAGCTATAGCTGGAGCTCTTTGCGTTAATAGTCTTGTATATCCTTAGAACACGAGGTGTCTCATGTTTAACACCTGGATAAATTTTCATCTACAAATTTAACTTTTTCTTAAATCATGACACCTGGAAATGAAATATAGGCTAAGCAGCAGGGGCCATAGAATGTGTTTCTTTTAATATTTTAAGAACTTGTGGTAATATGTCTGTAGGATTGCACTGCTCTCTATGATTGGGAGGAAAAGAAAGCAAGCAACTTACACGATTGTCTGAACTCCATCAATTATTCTTTGGTCTTGGTGACTCAGTAGATTGTGAAGGGAAAGAACTGGCTTAGCTCTATGGCACTAGATTTTATGGTTATTTACATTTATCAAGCTACTTACAAAGTTATGCCTTTATGTAGAGGTTCTCTAGTGAAGTTCTGTTCCTAAATGTTTTTAGTGTCTCTGGAAAGAATGGCAAACTGGTAGTTGACTTTCTACAGGGTTCCAAATTGTTGATTTTTTATTTCAAGAAAATATTTCTATGAAACCTCTTTCCTTGAACCAGATAATCTACTTAATTTTATTTTTCAAGGTGAGAATGTTTTGTGGTAAATCACAGAAGTTGAGCCTTATCTTTTAAGACTTGCACTGAGATGGCATTTTCAAACCAATTCTAGATCATGATGCATGTTATTTGTTTGAACTCAGCTGATGCTTTTGCATTGTTAATTTGCTCAATTCTGTCACTGGTCTCTGATGACTTACATTCTTTCATATCCATTCTAGGGAAATGGTAGCAACTAATCAATAGTTTAATAAAAAGAGTTTTTTTTAATAAATTTTGGACGAAGCAAAAAAATAGTTCAGTGCTTTGTTCAGCATCAATAAGTAAGCAACAGGTGCTCCATCAGCTCTGCAGGTTCACCTAAAGATCATTTAGGCTCCAGATTCACTTCCAGCTCTGCTGAATCAACATGATTGTGTATGTCTGTTTTTTTTTTCTTTTCTTTTTTCCCCCTTTGAGCTCAAATTTGTACCCATTTCATTATCAATGTTTAAATTATATTCATTGCCATTGAGTAAAATATTTTAATTTCTTGATTGCATTATGCAGTGGCGATGCTTCATTGCGCATCAGGATGATTAGGCCATAATTAAGTTGTTGCCATTTAATGAACTAGACAATTTGGATACTTTATTAGACGAGAAATCGACAAAATAATTTCTGAGGTTGTGTAATGGTGAGTTGTACTACAACTGTCGATCGGATTGATTCCCCACTAACCATGTTTTCTTGGCTAGGTCCTATTTATGTTCTTCTTTTGCCGAAGTTGGAATTCATTGTGTTCCCACCCGTGCTCAGAAGTCAGAACTCATAGTATTTCTTCTAACTATGTTCCTGCTGAGTATTTTTTTTTTTTTATTTGTACTTTATTACATTGGGGAGGGGTGTCGCTCAACCTTAAATGTGTCAATCACTGAACTACAGCCTACAACTTTGACTGCGCAGTATTTCTTTTTTCATGATTTCTTGCTCTCTTTATTGCGTTTTTGGAAAAATCAGAACAAAGAAAGAAATGATAAAACAAGAATAGCATGATACTTGTGTCCCAACATCCACCCCCGCCCCCCCAATTCTCCCCAAAACATACCAAAAAAAAATCCTACCACGTGCCTGTTCAATGTTTAGGGAAGGGATCGATGCAGAGGAAAGGAAGGCATTTGCAAGCAGCAAATTTCAGGAACTAGCACTCACAAGTCGTGATGTACCTACCATTATAAAAAAGCAGTGGGAGCTACATTGAGGTTGGCAATATTTTGTAGCAATACCAAATATTCATTTATTTCAACGACTTTGAAAATTTGATGCTGCTAAGGGGAGAGCCTAGAGATCAAGTAGGTCAGGTTGTCCATGACACGAAAATTTACCGCTGGTTTGGAATGAAAAGATTTGGAAAGGGCAAAGAGACTATTATTTCTTTTCTTTTTTTTTTTAGGAGAAAAGAGAGCTTATATTAAGAAACATCAAAAGGAAGGGATACCGAATCAGTCCACACCATTGACTCATGAGCAGAATTTGCCATCCTATCTGCATCAAATTTTATGGTCTTAAAAACATAATGAATAGAGTTAAAAAGTGGTTCCTAATTGATCACAAAGAATATTGAATATATGACCAACGGGAGAGAGGAGTAAATTCCTTCTGAGTATTCCTTGAACCATGTAAGCTATCACACTCCAAACAAATATTAGAGAAACCAAGATTTTTTTCATCTTTTACAAATTTTCACACTAATAATACAATTTTACTAACCATAACTAATAGGGTTCAAAATTACGTCACATCTTTATTCCATTAATATTTTTAATACAATACTAAATTTAACATATTAATTAATTTTTATGTTGTTAAATTATTAATTTAAAATAATAATTAATTTTATGAAAATATTTATTCATTTTATTGGATAACACACTTAAAAATTATAGAACATTATTAAACGGTCGATTTTAGAAAATGAAAAGAAACATTCATTATTAAAAAAAAGTAGGTCACATCACTCAACATTATTTCTTCGATCTTTTGCAATTCTCCTCTTCAATCATAAAACTTTACAAATTATATTAAATAGAACTCACAATTACATCATATCTCTATTTTATTAATATTTTAATACTATACTAAATTTAACATATTAATTTGTTTTTTATGTATTAATTTATTAATTTAAAAGATAATTAATTTTATTCCAATTTTTTATTAAATTATGAAATTTTATTTGATTACATCATTAAAAATAATAGATAGGTGTTAAAGGGTCGATTTTAAAAAATGAAAAGAAACCATTCGTTATTATTTTAAAAAGAAAGAAAAAAAGGGTGCTGGCCTTAAAAAAAACAATGGCTTTTTTAAAATAAAAAAAATCAATGATGACAACAAATATAGAGCTCAGTTTTTTATAATAAATAATATGGACCCAACCAGAATTGCACCTAAGAGTTGCACGTTGCAATGTGAACCAAATATCTCTCCAATGGTTATGCAACTTTACTTGAGTTTTTTATTTATATATTATATATAAGGAAAGGGAGAGACGAAACTTGAACATAGGCCCTCACAGTGTGAGTGAATGTGCTTTAGCAACTTTACTTGAATTGGATTCCATTATTTGCACTCCAATGATCCTGCTAGGAACGTATAAGTTTTAGAGTAATTTTTAAATTTGATCATCATACTTTCATCCATTTATGGATTTGGTCATCATACTTTGAAAATACGTTTTGAGATCATCTTACTTTAAAAAATTAGTTAATTTAGTCATTTTATCAACTGAGTCTATTACCCACTAACAAAGGGAGGTTTTTCAAGGGCATTGTTGTCCTCACAATCCATGGTAGGAATTCTTGGTGCTAAGGGCTACTGATGCAACTTCATATGCTTTTAGGTGGGAGGTATAAAAGCATACCTCCCACCTTACTTCATTTTGAGACCCATTTTTTCAAACATGAGAGTCTTGAAGAGTATTTGTAAACCTAGAATGATGAAGAGGTTTGAGAGGACAACTACCTGTAAATGCATATGCAAACTTGTTGCTAAAATGGTTACATCTTGGATAGATGGTCGCAGATTCGCCATGGGCCTTAAAGTTGAGTTTGATAATTTTTTTTCTTAATGTTTTGTACAAGTTGGGGAAAAAATATTAATACATTTGTTCCCCTTGAATGTTTCATGAGCCTTGTGACTTTTGGGTATGGATTGATCCAGAGATATGCAGTCGGACAAGAGAAATTATACTTAGTTTGTTGAAAAAAATCAAGAAATTGGAGGATAAGATCCTAACATGTAAGTGGGAGGGACGATATTGCAAAGATGTTGGCATCCAATATATCTTCATTACCTTGAATTCAACCACCCATGAAATGAATTCCACCATGTGGGCGTCAGTCTACAACTGTTTCGAACTAGTATTGATGTCATTTCGGGGGTCCACATAATAATACAAACAACTTGTTCTTCTTCTTCCAGGGTAACCCAATCTGCTAACAATATTATTGAGTTCCACACATCCAAATATATCCCCATCACAAACATCTACATATGACGCATATCCACCCTCATATGACTTGAATATGTCCTCAACAATTCTTCTCTCATGGTGTATCATTATTGTGAATAGTTGGGAACCAGGTCCTGCAACGGGTAAACAAATTTTTAAAAAATAGAACACAATATTTTACTCCTAAATAACAACATCATCTAGCAAAGTAAGATGTAAACAATAACTATACACATTCAAATATATCATTTTTTGGTGACAAGAAAGATCACATATCAAAATGAAAATGTCAAAAAGGTCCATAACATGGACTTACAATAACAAAAACACCATAAAAAAGACAATATAAGGGAAAAAGGTGACTACTTTGTTGGCATTGACATAAAAAAATCACATTTCACTGATCTTTTCGAATTTGTAGAATCCCATTTTATTCACGCCACTAAAGTACAAAAATTCCTAACTACAACCACAACTCATCAACATATGAACAACACATGAGTAGCAATTTAGGTTTACCATATGCTATATATGGATTGAAAAACTCTCAATCAGGTCATATCACACATTCCATTGCTTCTTACACTTGTTCCAAAGAAATTTCCTTCGATTATTCACAAAATCGTTGATAGTTTGTTTGATTTTACTAGGTTCGAATGCAAATGTATTTGATTTTTTGAGAATGTCTCTTGATGATAGTGGCTTTGTGGTTTTACTCGAAAGGTAATGTGTTGGGATGAACTAGAGCTCTGAAGAAAAAATATTTATTTGATTTTTTAACTCTTTCTATATAGAATGACGCATTTGCCCTTCAAAAATTAGCGAATTTATGCTAAAAACCTCCCTCTCTTAGTGGGTAACAGACTAAATTGACAAAATGACTAAATTGACATTTTTTTAAAATAAGCTGACCTGAAAAATGTATTTTCAAAGTATGATAACTAAATCCACAAATAGATGAAAATATGGTGACTAAATTATGAAATCACTATAATTTTTAACATTTATAGATTTATAAATACCAATGTATATTTTTTATATTATTTATTACACATATATCATACATATAATCTTGTTATGAATTTATTAACACTTAAATAGTTATTTAAATTTATTTTTGAATTATATTATTAATTATGTAGAATAAAATAAGTTTATATTATTAAGTTGAATTCTTCTCATCCTTTTTTTATAGCGAAATACCCTCTTTAATTTATAATTAAAATATGAATAAATTACAAATAATAAAACAAAATGATTCATTAAAAACCTATTTCTAATGATTAATATCTTAAAATACAAAGATATTAAAAATATACATAAATATATTCAATAAAGTTCAACAGTACTAGCAATCTCGCTTACTTACAAAATATGAAAAATAATTATAAATGCTTATTTTAATACAATTATCAAAAATATTAAAATAAAATAGTATCAGAATTGATACTTATAATCTTATATCTAAATCAAGTTCATTTGAGTTTCTATTGTGCATATTTCGGTTAACCAATAAGTTGATTTGAAGTATTTCAGGATCAAATTCTTGGACAAAAGCCTATAATTTTTTAAATAGCTCTATTGTTGAGGGTGTTGTAACAAGGATTTTTCGAGCAGTAGGAGAAACCAACTCATGTTCCACTACTTTATCAAGAAATGCTTATAAAATATCAAATAAATTATCAACATTTAAAATGTCAGTTGGTTTATTATGCAGTTTCAAGTTAGACCAAGAAATTATATTGAATAATTGTTACAACATATTATAAACTCATGCTAATTCTATGAATAGATTGAGTTTATTTGTATTTCAAATCTCACTATTCTATCATAAGTTCTACTGAGAAGAGTTGGAATGATACGTCATTATTATGTGTTCTTTGAGCTACTAGTTCAATTAATCCATAGTTGATGAACATATACTAAATTAATATTTCAATTGACTAATGTTCTTCATAAATCCAGTGCATCAAGTACATAAGAAACTTTGCACCCAATTGTTGTTCATTCAAAAAGACTGTTAGTTTTTAGTCATTGTACTAGAGATCATTCGATGGTTTTCGATCTTTGAGAATATCATCCTTCAATAATTTTCACTATTTTTGTTGATGTTCCTTCCATAGTTGTAGTGGTAACTTGGCAAATACACAATTTGATTGCTCTCAAAGATGTAATTACAAAGATTAATATGAAGAAGAAGAAATGAAAAACAACAAACAACATATATTCATTCATGTTTTCTAAACGCGTATTCATATATTTTCATCTTTATAACTTTTGCCTTTTTCTAATTTTTTTCAAACTTGTCTGAATTTCGTGGCACAAGAAAGCATATTTTGATCACTATCACATCTTTATAACTTTTGTCTTTTTCTATTTTATTTCAAACTTTTTTCAATTTCGTGGCTTGAGAAAGCATATTCAGATCACACCACATTTTTATCTTTTTCTTTTATTTTCAAACTTGTTTGAATATTTTTCAACAAATCATTTCATTTCATGCTTCATCATATTCTTTTGATTTATTACTCTCAATGGATTTCGATCACATCATATCTTTGTAGCTTTTGTCTTTTTCTATTTTTTTCAATATGATTTGAATTTTAATTACAGGTGCTCAATACACGCGTCTTTAAATAGCATTACATTATAAAAGGCTTAAAATTTTTAATGTCTTAATTTTGATTAATGACAAACATTGATAATAACTAATGACTTAATTGTACAAGTGATAGCATTTTAGGATTCGAGTGTCTAATCAATGCAAGTTTGAAATTTCAAGTATTCAAAAGAGATCATATGTTATTAAGAGTTGAAGACAAGCGTTTATGGATTAGATAGGATCTACATATATAGTGTTAAATGTTGATATCACTTAGATATAATTAGGTTTATCTCTATGAGTAATAATTCTATAGGTTGCTCAATGAACTTAAAATATTTTTTGAAATGTGTTTCAAAAGTTAAAATATTACTTGGGTATATGAAATGATTTTCAAAATACATCCATATACTTAAAAAATTTTATAAAATAGATTATGTAACTTTAAGAGTTGATTGAAATCTTGTGTTACATGGTTAGTGTATTGAGCGGTCGACCTGACTGCTTGTGCGATCGACCACAATTCATATAGTCAGTCGGACCTTTCAGCATATCATCCGTAAATTGTCCAGAGCTATCTGGTATACTTGCGGATGATGGTGTGGATGATCGGCCTATAATGTGGTCGACCGCATCTATTGAGTGAAATTTAAACAGTCATTTTTATGATTATTAGAACACATATAAATACCCAAATGTTTGAAAATCTTACTAACACAATTTTCTAAGCAAAATCTTGATACACATTTATTATAAAACATCTTAGAAACATTTTCAAACCCTTTCAAAATATTTACATTGTGAAAATCATCCAATAAGGGTTTCACATATTAATTGATGTTTCTGAGTAATCTTGAGGAACAATTACTCAAAGAAATCTTTGTACAAGAATTGATATATTTTCACAACTAAGGTGATATCTATATCAAACTTTCTTTATTCATCTCTTGTAATTTTTATTCAAGGTTGCATTTAACTTAAAACTCTAAAAGTTAGAGTGACCCTTGAATTGAAGATAATTGAGATTATCTTAAGTGTGTATATTTCATTAATTGTTGTATTGGAGATAGTTGTATAATCAAGATTGTATTGTAAAACTTAAGGAGTAGGATGAACCTTGATTAGGTGAGAGGTTTTTGTGTAAAATCCTAAGGTGAATTAGGTGAGCCTCTTTTGTAATATCTTGTACTTAATTAGTGAAATGTTTTGTGAAATCCTTAAGTAGATAACTCAAGGTAGTGGACTAGGTTTTGTTGGACAAACCAAACCAGTATAAATCATTGTGTTCTTTGTTTTATTTCTATCATTTACTTGAACACATTATAACACATTGTTTGAGCATTAAGTGTTTGATAATTGTTGTTTTAGAAGTACTTAATTAAATTAGGTTGCAAAAATAGAATACAATCTAATTCACCCCCCTCTCAGGTTTTTTACATTATAATTAAGAGTCTTTATCTTCTTCATTTTAATTTTTTATTTTGTACATATTTATATAGTTTTCAATTATTTTTCTTCTTCATTTCAATTTTCATTTCCATATGGATAAACAAATTCTTAAACTACGAAAATCTTACTTATCACTCCTTATTAATTACTTGAGAAAAATATATCGCGTAAGATTGGAGGGATTGAGGTTACTAATATTCATTGGAATACTCAAGGATATTAAATGATTAATTGAAGCAATTGTCTAATTAAGTTGTGAATAACCAACTTTTCTCAAATGTCTACCTGAGATGGTAAAATAATTTTGCAAAAAAAAAAAAAGAATAGATAAGCGATTAGAAGTATGTTATATATGTGACAAGTGTAACTATAATACACAATGTCGTTCATTTGGATATGTATCCAAAAATCACGAAAATAAAATTACTTTTATAAAAGATTGATTGAGCAAGAAGTCATTAGATGATATCCAATTGACTCTTTGAGAGACACATCCAGTGGAAATGTGCAACGAGAACTTCTCAATTTATGAAATAAATTCAAAGTTGAACAAGAACGACATAGTATCGAGAATATGACTTTAAACAACTCCGTTTGCCAATTTATTAGAAAATTAGATGAGAATTGAATCATCAACTCATAGAAGATGTTTTACCCTCTTGAGGCTTGTGAATCGCAGCCTACCCTTAGATCAAAACTTGACAACAAGCCAAAAAAAAAAAAAAAAAACCCTCTAGAGCCATAAAAAAACAAAGCTATATTTGGACTAATATTCATAACATTTTTTTACATTTTTCATAAAAATATCTTTCAAAACATTTTTATCTAACTCAACCCATATTAGTCTCACTCAATCAGGTAAGCAACATTTTTTTTTATTAATTTTCAATTAAAATTACAATCTTCAATAATTTATTAATTATATTTTATACATTTTATAATATTATTAATGATATGAGACTCAAAAAATATAAATCAACTTTCAATTCACAATAAAAAAAATTCTTATCCAAACATAACTTCATTTCAAAACAAAACAAAAAACACTTTCAAAACTCAATCAAAATATACCCCAAGTTTGTTGAGTCTTGACCCTTTGCCTAAAAAGTAAAAAACCAAGACAACAAGGATGAGGCCACGTTTAGTTAAAAAATTACCTAGAATCAAATTGATAAGTCAACATAGAATGCCACAAGTATTAAACTTGATAAGTTCAAAGGAAAAATCTCTCAAATATCATTGATAATTGAAATTTTCATCACGCTTACAAAGTCTTGTATGCAATGTATTTATAATAGTAAAATTCTAATAAATTAAGAAAGTAAATTAAAGAAAACTTAGAACTCCTAAATCGCTAATGAAATCATATTACAAATTGTATTTGTAATCTACTAAAATTTATTTTATAAAATCTTCCAAATCCTATTTAAAATAGAGGATTATTCAAAGAATTCTCCAAATTTGGTGTCTTTCCCAAGAATCAAGAAATATAAGATAGTTGAGTGTTTGACTTCCAACTTGATTTGTATCGATCTTGAGTTTTTATAGGCACGAAAATTCTTTAATAATTAGTTCATTTAAAACATCTTTGAATATTTTGAATATTGCCTTTGCAATTGAGGCCTTTAGAAAAAAACCAAGGGATTACTAATTTGTGCACCATCACCACTTTTCTTGGACTTAGACATTTGATCAATTTTTATGGGATTCTCTTTATCTTTATCCTTGACGAAGCCTGATGTACGACTTTCAAATTTAAACATAACAATTCTTATATAAATAGGGATAATAGAGATCGAATACACAAAGATTTGTCAACTCTTAAACTAAAAAAATTAATCGGAAAAAGTTTTTGGGGTTTTGGTATTTTGAGAATAAAAAAATAACAACAATTAAAATAAATATTTTTGGGGATTTTTGTATTTTGTTAACAGAAATAAAAAGGAATTTGGAATACAAATTATATAAAAAGGCGTTAGCAAGGAACCAGTATCAAGCTATATTTTTTTGGGATTAATCATAGATAAACAAATTATTAAGTAGTTGATTTTAGAATTTCAATCAGCTCAGACAAATTAATATATAATTTAATTAAACACCACCACCAACCAGCGTGTATAAGATGTTCAATCAAATTGCATTAAGTAAATAATGCATCATCAACATTAAATTGTATATAACAATCAGCTTAATTATATAAAATTTAAATTATATAATGCCGTTACTAATTTAATTAAGTCAAGAGTTGCAACTCAATTAAACTTAGTAGGTACTTGAATCATTAATACAAGATTAATAATCCTAGTTATATAATCACATTTATTAACTAGATTGTCAATCCAATTAATTCACACAATTATATTGATTAAAGCATGAATTATATAAATAATTAATTAATATATATATAAGTATATTAAATACATACACAAATATATATATATATATATATATTTCTATAAAGAAATATTGAATTTATATTAATTAAACAAATTGGGCAATTCAACCGACCATTTAAATAAATTAAACTAAAGTATGAATGTTCGACCTTCCATAAAAAGAAATTAAAGATATAAAAATAAATTAAACTAGTTAGGAGGCTCATCATTCCATAAAAAATAAAAAATAAAAGACATAAAAGCAAGTTAAACTAATTATGTAGCTCGATAATCCATTTGCGGTATTTAAAATGTATAAAGTAAAAATAATAAAGACTACGTAGGTAAACCGACTATAAGTTCAATTAAATAAATTAAAATAGAAATTAAGTATAAATAAAATTATTTCATAATCTCATTTATTAATAACTTAACACATATCTTACTAATAAAAATAAATTACTCAAAATACATATTTAATAAATATAAGATGGAATTTATAAACATTGGAAAAAAAATTTGAAATATAAATTCTCCAAAAATATTGAAATTATCTTGACAAAATTTATTTACTAAATATTACAAAAAACATTGAAATATTATTTTAAAAATTCTGGAAAATAGATGAAGAAAATAATTAAAGAAAGAAATTGCAAAAGAAATGAATAATATTTGAGTTAAATTGGTGTTGATAATAAAAATAATCTTGCTATTTATAGGCACAAAAATTAAGCAAAATAATAATTTCGCATTACAAAATTTTGAAAATTCTCATGGGTGGCTTAATTTCCCCACACATCGTCACGTGTTACGTTCTCATTGGTTTACGTCGTGTATTCTAGAAACTTCACTTTTATCTTTTTATGATTTCGCTACATTATCAAATGATATGAAATTTTTTTTTAACTTCTCTAATATATTTTTTTTCAAAATAAACTAAAATACACTGAAAAACTTACAAATAAAAAATAGAAAGAAAACGTAAAATATATTAATTAAATAACATAATTAATCAAATTTTAAATAAAATATAATTATTAAATAAGATTGAATTTATAAATACATCAAACTACGGATGTGTATCGTTTTTAAAAGTGACGAAAATGTGTATCATTATCTCTTAATCTGTACGTAACATAAACAACAACGTTGGCCTACACTCTACATTTTATTCAGTTTATCAATAATACAAAACAAATCTACAATACATTCTACTATTTATTAACCAACATAAAAGGTCACATTTTTCCTTCATTTTCAAATGTCAAGAAACCCATTTCCTTAAGTATCTAAAATCGAAAAAAAACCTACTAATTTTTTTAAAAAAAAAAAAATCAACAAATTCTAGTAGTATCAGGAACAGAAAACAAACTACAGGAGCTACCATTCACAACTTACCGCATTCTATGTATGCATTTTAGTAATCATCCACACCTTGTACCGCACTTCCCATTGGTCAATATTTCGCTGTTAATGGATTCGAGGGTGATGATGAGGAATTAAAGAGATCAATTTGTAGAAGAGTTAGGTTAAAATGTGGACATTGAAGGTTGGGAAATGGAAGAGTGGAAGTTCTTTCTTCTTTGTGTTCTCACCATAATATCCTTCAAAAAGAAGATTTGTTGACTGTCAATGATTGCATCTCCGTTAAAGTTAACTATTATTTTGAACATAATGACAACAAAGATTTTAATTAGAATTTGAAATGTGTTTTTTATTTTGCTTTTAATTAGGAAAAGTTTTTATGAGAATTGATAAATTTAATTTAAAATTCTACGCCAAATTGAGTCAACTTTTTTTAGGGTATGATGATTATAGTGACTAATTTTAACACTCTTAAAAATATTATATATTTTTCTCTCTCCTAACTCTTCAATAAGAGTAAAGAAATAAAATTTTCTCCACCTCTTTAGTCTTTCCCTTTTCATTTCCTCTCATAAACTGCTAAAGCAGGCACTTTTCAACGACAAGCCTGTTAGAGATCCATAAGCAAGAAATTCTCTATGCAAATCATACATCCTCTAGCCACATCAATGAAATATATGCACTAATGTGAGAATCATGGGAGACTCAACATGCTCATTCAGAAGATAAAATGTTTAACTTGCATAATCCCCCATAAAAGAACAAAGATGGAACTTCTTGTTCCGATAAGGTATTGATTATAAACTGAATGAAAGATAAATATAGGTCGTAAGACAGCAGTACCAAACAGAAATGGTTAGTAAATGGGGAATTTGGCCTTTGTTTTCTCAAGCAAACAGCAATACTAAACAGAGTTCTGGTTAGTAAATCTGAAATTTGGCCTTTGTTTTCTCGAACACTTGCTCCGCAATAACGGAGGCGTTACCATCAGCTCTTTTGATTTCCAATTGAGCCTTCTGATAGAAACCGGTACCTCTAAGAGCATCAGCAATAAAATCATCAAATCCAATGGCAATAGCTGCCTCAGCTTTGGCACCATATACCAGCCTCTACCATAGAGCAGAAACATAAAAGGGTATCAGAACAGAAGACAAACACACGAAGAAAAAAAGAGATGTTAAATGAGTTGCTTTAAGAAAAATAAAAAGAGAGTGAAGTGATAAGCAATTAACCTTTATTCTTGAAAGATGGATAGCACCAAAACACATAGGGCAAGGTTCACAAGACGCATATATCTCACAATCTGAGAGCTCAATTTTGTTGAGCTTTCTACATGCCTGAACAAGAGTGCAGGGCAGCAAGAGAGAGACATTACTATTTGAGTCAAGGGAAAGGATTATACAGGATGGAATTTCAGGAAGAAAAAAAGGAAAAAGGATAGGGGCAGGAAGAAAAAGATACAGAATGAAAGAACAATAGCAATAATCTAGCCTACTTTTCAGTTAAATAGACAGAAGTAATCATCAATAACTTCAGCTAGAAAAAGAAATCAATGGAGTTCTCAACTTCTCCTGCCAGCTACATAAGTTTAGCACTGATTTCTCGCAAAAAATAGCATAAACCTCAAATTGAAGTCCATCCCTCAACTCTGTATGTTGTAGGAGACATAACTGTCAGAGTTTGTTCCAACCATAAGATTCATGTCCACTTCAAGCAAGTTGGGTGAAGATTTTCATCCATGCATTCATGCATGCTTAGGTTACACCTCTCTTTATAGCCAAGAATCCTCAGTTAATTACCTGAATGAGAAGATTTTACCATCCCATAGATAAATTAACACCCAAAAAACTTCTATACAATAACCCTATGCCGGATAACATTCTTACAGTCATGTCCTTTTTTTGTAGTGAGATGCATATTCAATCGAAGGTCTGATTAAGGTACACGGCAACTGATGTAGATATGGTGGCCTCTCACAACATAGAACAGTAAAAGCTTGCCTTCACCAAAGAGAAGTAATGTACAGTACCAAATCCTAAGTACAGTCAGCAACTACATAGTGTTGCAAGAAGACGAATTTCCTTCACATGTTTGTCAGTGATTAACTATGGGGTAATCAACTAAAAGGAATTTTTACTGACAATTCAGTGATGACACTGAAGCAGTAGAACAGACATTGCCTTCACAAATACTTTGTTCACCGAATAAATATCAATTGAATGCTAGAAAAATTAAGAAACATAGGTATAAGAAAAAGAACAACTAACAGTCAAAGAAATAAACCTGAAGTGCTTGTAAACAATCCTTAATCAGAAAAAGGAAAAACAAAAAGAAAAGTTCTGACCTCTCTAATTGCCGTAACCTCTGCATGAGCAGTAGGATCTGTACCTTCTAAGACCATGTTATGGCAGCTCACAACAATTTCATCATTGCGAACAACAACTGCACCAAATGGGCCTCCATGACCACATTCTACCCCTTTGTAAGCTTCTTCAACTGCTCTACTGATAAATTTGTGATCTCTATCCTGTACAGCTGATAAGCAATAAGAATGAGCATAAGGTATTTATTCACTCAATCAACAGATTCACAAAGAATAAGCTTCAACAAATAAACTAGAAAAATATGACAAAACTAGATGGATAACAGAAGATGGGGTGAAAACATTTAATAACATATTTAAAAGTTATATGTCACCGGATCAATTAGGAATCCTTAAACCTAAAAGTTAGAATAGTAAAATATTTAATAACATAGAACAAGGTATCAAACTAGACGTAGCAGTTAATGAAGCAGGATAAAAGTTCCACCCAGCATTTAGACTAGTCAGATTATTGAAACAGCAAGGTTCACATCAAGTTAATAAAGAGCTTAACTATTTCTTCTTCTTCATTTTACATTTCCACAACAAATAGTATAAATATCCTTAAAAAGACCACAGCAATCACTGGTATATAGTGAAAGGGATAACAAACTTTAAAAAAACCAGATCACTGTCTACTCGTTCATGTTATGGTACTTCAGATCAAAGACTGATAAACTAATTGGAAAGTAATTGAATTAACTTCTACCGAGAAGGGAAAAAGAAAGTAAAAGGACCAATCACGGTCTATCCCATCATGTTTGGTAAACAAATGATAATTTAACAGAAAAGTAATTGCTTCCCCTTTAGAAGATGCTGTTTTTTCTCTAACATTTACAGATGAGTAGCTTTGAAGCTTAAAAGCATCTTGCCGGTGCATCAAGGTAGCAGAAAAAGGAAAAAAAAAAAACAAAAAACAAAAAAGTGTTTGAAGGTTTCAAAATCCAAATCACAATCTGAAAGAAGTATTACAACCCATATTGCAGACCAATCTCAAACAACAGTGACAAACAACAGAAACAGAAGAAGGAAAATGGAAAAATGATTACCTTCCTGGTGACCAGCAAATGCAGAAGCTACAGAAATGGTTCCGTCCTTGGCTTCAACAACTGTACCAAAATCAAAGTCAACAAAAATCTAGTAACGCTAAAAAGAATTACTGTACACGACTTTAACACGCAAGAATCCAAATCCCACAATCCCAAACAACAAACAACATCGTGGAGAAGACGTGAGAAGACTAAAATCAAAACCACCATCGAGATAGACTCTCAACCTCATGAATAAAATCTACAGAACAGCAACACCGTCTCCACGGTCACATGCGCAGTTGGCACAAATAATCAAGACTCAGGATCTAATTAGAGGTCCACAAACACAAAAATGCATTTCCATTAACTTCACAAGAATCAAGATCAAAAGTAAAATGAAACACCGACAACAGAAAAGGGTATATCGAATTGTTTCCACGACGAATATTCAGAATCTCCAAAAAAGAACCAAGAATCTTGCAATTACTACAAACCCAGTAATTTTAGAACAAAAAGATAAAAATTACAAAACATAAATGGCCCAAAAAATCATAAAACCCCAGAAAACACTGCTCAATAATTCATTACTTTAGAAGAAAAGAAAAAACAAACAAACAAACAAAAACCCACAAAGAAAATCATAAAAGAACAACGAATCAGCCAAACAGGGTAAAAATTCTGTAGCCTTATGTCACGCATGAATCATTATTGTTTGCTTACCCTTAGCCTCTTCCATGGCGATGATGACGAGAAATTCAAATGAAATTCAGAACGAATTCAAGACCAGCAATAATGTTTTATGAAATGGTTTGGCAAGAGTAGCTATATATATACATATGGAAGCCGAGAGGTAGATTAGAAGAAGAAAAACGGACCACGTATTTTCTATTTTAAAATAAAAGTGCAATTAATTGAAGGAAAACTATGGCACTAACTAGGAAATAGGTCACGTAATCCATATTTTATAAACAATAATAAATTTGGAGTTTGATTCCAATCTTTGTTACTCCAAGTTGTTGACTGATAATAGGAAAAAAAAAATTCAAGAGTAAAATGGAAGAAGAAAAAATAAATGCATTATCATAATAGTTTGTGAACCATAATTTAGGAGATTCGGAAAAAAAAAATTGTATCTTTATAATTTTTTGAAAACCATAAAGAAAGTTATTATAATTTTTATTTAAAATATAGTAAGTTTTAGTTCAAAAATATAATTTATGATTTTTTATAATATTATATTACTTCTTTTTAATATTACGCATATTTATATAACAAAAGATTAATAATAAAAGAGAAAGTTAAAAAGAGAATTTCAAGAAAAATAATAATAAATATGAGTATCTTATAAAAAGAATTAATTAAATAATTTATATTTTTAGATGAATAAAATATGTGGTCTCTAAAAAGTATTGGAAAAGAAAAAGGTAAGAGAACAAAACGGGATCTTGTTAGGTTAGGATTCTTCCAAGATGCTGCTTTTGGTGGAAAGAGTTGTGGGTGTGAAGTGTGAACGTGAACTTGATTGTGATGACAACCTCTGGTCTGGACACTTCCGAGGCTTCCTGACTAAGAAGTCAGATTTCTAGTTCTTCCATTATAAAACGTTACATATTTATGTGTTATATTATTGCCTCCCTTCTCTTCCGAATTAAATATCTACTTTTTATTTTGATTAAAAATTTTTAATTTTAATTAATTTATTAAATTATTATTATTATTAATATAATATATGATAAGACTAATTAGTAGTAAAATGTAAATTTCTTAAATTAAAATATTAAGTGGTGAATATTATAAGTTAGTGGATATAAATCATTTAAATTAAAAATGTTATTAACAGAATTTTGAATAAAAAATATATTTATTTAAAAAATGAATATTCAATTCTGAAAAAATTAAATAAAATTATAAACGAAAGAAATAATATTTTTTCATCCAAAATTAAAAATTTATTTTTGACTTAATAAAAAATTAAAAAATATTTTAAATTTGAATATATTATGATAATATTTTTATTATTAATATGATTAGTGATATAAATTTCTTAAAACTTTTTTAACAATTGTAATAAAATTTTAGATGATAAATATATTTATTTTTAAAAATAAATAAATTATTTAATTTCAAATGAATAGTAATATTGTTTTAATTATAGCTAATATGCCAATATATTAGACAAAATTTAGAAACTTCACTTCAAATATAGAGGAGAGTATTCATTTGATTAACGTATCCATATTTATTAAGCAAAGGTGATCTATAATTAAGTTAATTTAAACTTTAATTGTAATTCAAATTCTTTACAACATTCATTTGACCTTTTTTTTACTACATTTCTATTTTAGATCTACTTTCTTTTCTTTAATTTTATTTTCAAAGCAAAAAATAAGGTAACTCAATGGTAAAACATCTTTACTTACATCGTGAGATTTTGAATTCGAATCTTGCTTGACACTTCCCATTCCCCTTCTCCCATATGTAATAAAAAAATATTTATCTTAAATTTTCCTTTTAATTAATTTATTGAGTACTCCTTAATCCCTCATGTTCTAAGCCTAACTTACTATATAATTGACCAAAGTCTACCCTCCTTCTCCTTCTCATTCCTCATAGTATTCTCTTAGATAATATGATTTTCTTTTTTTTAATCAATCAAGTCTGTTTATTGATAAATCTATGAAAATCGTATTCGTATACATATTTCCCTTAAGGAAAATTAGCTCAATTGATCTTTTATGTTTGAATCCTTAATCATTAAAATTCGATATATTTTGTATTAATCTATAAAGTCTTGATTATTTTAAAAATTTACCAACAAAGTACTTTTTACATAAAATATCTCAGATTTAAGCAAGTATGTCACGTGACCATCACATTATAAATAAAGAAAGAGTATATTTACCATTTTAAAATTTTTTAACTGTAAAGATAAAAATAAAAACTTGACATAATAATAAATACACAAATCACGTTCATAATCTGTCTGCACAAATGAAGTGGAAAAACTAAGAGGACGGGCTCAACCTTGTGATTTCTCGCACGAAGGTGAAACGACCAGACCACCTGATTTGCGCTCCAGGTCCACTGTTTTTTACCTTTCACCCACCATATATTGTTAGTTATTAATTTATATTTTCATTTGATAATCGTTTCCTTCTATACATTTATAATACTATTAGCCAAATAAATGGATATTTCATTTCTAAAAATTTTATTTTTATTTATAACATCTTCTAAATGCTTGAAAACTTATATAGAAGTTATTTTTTGCAATGATTAATTTTTGGTAACTTATATAATGAATATGATCAACTCAGCTAGATTTTGATTCTTTTCTTTTTTGACATAAGAATCTTTGAGTTAATTTTGTAGAAAAAATTAATTAGGTAGAGAAAAATAATTTATTTGCATGTAAAAGAAACTTTGTTTTATCTTAAGTATCAGACCCTTTTTGCAATATTCAACCTAAAATTACTAAATAAAATTCTTGGAAGAAATAAAGCATATAAGCTAAATTTGGGAGACAATTAATAGAACCGGTTAATAAATAATGTTTGTCAAATACTTCTTTTCTATTTTATATGTTCTCGATATCTATTACTCTTTTTATCTCAAAATATAAATATTCGAATGATTTTTTTTATTTTAATATATAAATTATTTTCCTAATTTTTCTAGATATATTTTTTCAATATTACTCTTGTCTTGAATCTCTCTCTTTCTTTTGTAAAATGCACAAATATTCTTGCGGGGTGACGGGTTTGTTTTCCCAAGTAATTTTTTATCAAAAGAAAAGAAAAGAAAGCTTCATAATACTGCTTGCATCTAAGTACTTGTGAATGCAGTACTTGCCAAACATATTTACTCTCTTTGCTTCAATTCTTTTTTCCCATGAGTACTGATAAAAACATGGAGAAAAAATTTGACATTCGAATTGAGAAGACCATCAAGGAAGAAGTTTCTGAAGCTCCAATCACCAAAACCATGATTGATTTGAATACTGAACTGGTGATACAGGATAAATTTCAAATGAGGAAAAGCTTCAGTATTTTATATACAAGATGCTCAAAATATGAATTTTCAAATATCAATAATTTTATTATGTTAGGAAATTTCTTTATTATTAATGACTAGATACTAAATAAAATTTAATTCTCATGTGAAATTTTCATTACTAGAGTGTCATGCATTTCTTACTTTAATGGAAATTGTTGGTTCTTTGTTTCTTGCAAATTTGTATGGTGAATTTGTGATGCATTTCTTTGTCAAATAGGTTCATGCATTTGAATTTCAAATTACTATAATGGTTGGATATTCTGGAGGTTCATATTCCCAAAACAGAGGGAAATTTTTTTATTCTCGTAAGAAACTAATTTGGTGGAAAAGTTGAATATGATGGGAAAGAAAGTCATGAGAAAGTGGGAGTGAGAGAGTAATACAATTGTGGGAAAGTGGAATTTTTTTTTTAAAAAAATGAAAGTTATGAGAAAGTGGGAGAGAGAGAGAGTAATATAATTGGATTGAAAATTTTAAGATAGTGCAATGAGAATAATACTCCAAAAGAGGGAATAATCGTGTGAATGTTAGGAAATCAAAGAAGGGGTATTTTAGGAAGAAATAAAATTTCTTGATATGTATAATATTGAATCAAACGATTTATATTTTAAAATGATAAAAATATACTAGTTAACACTGTTCACACAGTGTATGAACATGTCCAGTAAAATATATTAATTTGGAAAATATTTATGTAAACATTTATATAATTGAATTAAATTTTTATTTTTGAATTTAATCTTACTATTAAATTATTCTTAATATTAATGTACTACATCCTTTCCATAAAGATAGTTAGATAGTTTTTTTCTTATACATATTAAAAAAGTATAGTTATTTTAGTTAAGATGTTAATTTTATATACATTTTTTTCATATATATATATATATCATTATTAATCCTTAATTACTTAAATTATTATTTTTCTTTAAAGTACAATTTCAAGCAAATTTGTTATTGAATATTAATGGTTAGTTCTAGGGATTTATTTCTCAATTTTTTTATACTTTAGTTTAAATTTGTAAATCTAACAAAAAATTAATTTGTAGTTGATAATAAGAAGTAGTAATTAGGGGTAAATATAAAAATAAAAAATTAAATATGATATTTATATAGAAAGTGAATTATTTTTTTAAACGACTAAAAATAGAATAATAGACTATCTTTGTGGAACAGACGGAGTAATTGTCATTAATTGATAGTGAGTCACTTAGTAGTGAGTCACTTAGTGGACTCATGAGTTATAAATTCATTAAATTAAAGATATTATTAATGAAATTTTGTATTATTTAAAGAAAGTGAATATTTAATTTTGAAGAAATTAAAATAGAAATATGAACATTCAATACTAAATCAAAGGAGTAGTAATTAATAAAAACATGCATAAGTTATTGAAGCAAGTGTGATTTTGTTCAAAATAAAAATAGTAGATATTTAATTATTGAAATTTTATGTAATTTTTTACACAGTATATGAAAGCCCTAAAGCTTTTAATGTCTTAATTTTGATTAATGACAAACATTGATGAGGACTAATGTCTTATTTGTACAAGTGATAGAGTTTTTGGATTCATGATTTAATCCATGCAAGAACAGGATTTCAAGTCTTCAAGGAAGTATACAAGTCAAGACTATCAAGATTTGAAGACTAGCTTTTATTGGATTAGATAGGAACTAGAGGTATAGTCTTAGAGTTATATATTTTGATATCTCTAGTTCTACCTCTAATTGAGTAATGGTTTCTAAAGGTTGCTCTATGAATTTAAAACGTTATTTCAAAATGTTTTTTATGTTAAAATATGTTTTGGTATTTCGAAAACCATGCATCTTGATTTCAAAACTTATATGGTTCATAAACTCTTGTTTGATTGATACCATAACTTATATGGTTGATTGAAATCATCATTTGTGTGTTAGAGTATTGTTAATACACAAATAAACATGTTTCAGTCGACCTAAAGTGGTCCAGGTATCGTCCATAAGTTAGTTTATCTTGTGGATGCATGTGCTGTCAAATTTGTTCATCTGCCAAGCTGTGGACGACCATGAGGTCGACCGCAGGTGAAGTGAGGTCGACCGCAAATGAAGTCCGGTCGACCGGAGGATGAAAAATCATCATCCGGTGGTTGTCCAGAGAACTTGAGGATGATAGTGCGGACGACCAAGTCTGATTTGCGGTCGACCGCACTTCCTGAGTGGGTTTCCAACAGCTTCTTTTTTGACCGTTGGAAACAAACCTTTAAATACCAAAACCTTTGGAATTCTTTCTAAGAAGATTTTTTGAGCAAAAACATTGTATATCTTGATCCTATAACATCTTAGAAACATTCCAAAACCCTTTCAAAACATCAATCTTGTTAAAATCATTAAAGAAGGGTTTTTACATTCAAATGTGTATTTTGAGCAATCTTGACAAGCCATTACTCAAAGAGGTGATTGTGATTCAAATTGATATATCTTCACATTAAGGTGATATCTATCAAACTCTCTCTTATTATTATTGATTGTAATTGTATCAAGGTTGCAAGTAGCATAAAACCCTAAGTGTTAGGGTGAGCCTTGTATAGGTTGTTTTGTATTCAAGGTTTGTTTGTAAAACCTTTGGGTGAACCTTGAATTGAATTGTTGTGTTAGGATTCACTAAAGAGAGTGGTGAGATTATTGTATAATCAATGTTGTATTGTAAAACTCAAGGGTTGAGTGAGCCTAAATTGGTTGAAAGATTATTTGTAAAACCCTAAGGTGAATTGGATGTGCCTCTTTTGTAATCTCATTTATTTGATTAGTGAAGGGATTTGGTAAAATTCTTGAGTAGGTAACTCAAGGTAGTGGATTAGGTTTTATTGGATAAACCAAACCACTATAAATCATTGTGTTCATTGCTCTACTTTCTGCATTTTATTTGAACACATTTTTACTCACACAACTAACACATCAAGTGTTTTATATTTGTTGTCAACGAAGTGTTTTATTGAATTAGGTTGAAAAATTGGATAAAAACTTAATTCAACCCCCTCTTAGGTTTTTCAATTGGTATCAGAGCAACTCTTCTTGTTTTATGTTTAATCACCTAGAAATAAAGATCTTATGGCTCATATAGACAATAATATCATAAGTGAGGGTTACTCTACTAGTAGACCACCATTGTTGAATGTATATAACTACAATTTATAGAAAGATGGAATTCATATTTATATTTCTTCATTGATTTTTATTTATGGAATATTGTTATAAATGATACTTATGTTCCCACTAAGATTATAAAGGGAAGAAGTGTTGAGAAAACTCTTAATGAGTTTGATGAAGAGGATAAAAAGAAAATGACTTCAAACTTTATTGCTATGAACATTATTTGTGGTGCTCTTGATTTAGATGAATACAATAGAGTAAGTGGTTGTAGTTCCGTATATGAAATGTGGAGATTACTTGAAGTTGTATATGAAGGATTGACATGCACATCAAATCAAGAAGAAAGTGAAAATGAAGAAAACGATCAATCCAAGGTTGCAAACACTTGTCTTATGGCTCTTGAAGATGAAGTAAGTACTTCTACCTCACAAACTTTACACATTAGTGAAAATGATTGCAATGATAATTGTGATATATTTGATCAAGATGAATTTGTTGCTAATCTCTATTATGAAATGAAGAAAGTCATCAAGAAGAATAAATTCTTGAAATGTCAAGTTGAGAATTTGTTATTGGCAAATGCTAAATTACTTGATGAAAATGCTTTATTGCTTTCTTCCAAAGTGACTCTTGATGAAAATATTATTGGTCTATGTGATAAGGTCAAATTTCTTGAAAATGCTAATAATGATCTTGTTATTAGAAACAAGAAATTGAATGACATGATGAGTGACTATGATGCTATGAAGTTGAGAATAGATGATTTAAGTGTTAGCTTACATAAACTCACATGTGGTAGAGATAATTTAAATAAATTACTTGGTGCTCAAAGATTCTCTAATGATAAGAGAGGTATTGGTTTTATTGATACACATGATGATGCCTTGCATACACACAAAAATATATCACACAAGAATATCTCATATTTGCATCATAAAGTACATCATACACATCACACACATACTCATATGTCATCAAGAATATGTTGTACCTATTGTGGTAAGTATGGCCATAAGGTTAATATATGTTATGCCAAGAAGAAAATCGAGAATGGTGCAAAAAGTATTTGGATTGTCAAAACAAATTCGACTAATTTTCATGGATCCAAAGCCACTTGGATACCAAAAGTTTCATCTTCTTTGTAGGTAACTCAATATGTTGATCATGAAGGAGCAATACAACATGTCAAGAGAATTTGCTCAATCCACATGATCAAATATGCTATACTAAGGTACAATGTTCTTCATGAAGGTCATGAAGAAATTCATTCTTTTGAGATTGAATCTTTAGTAAGAATTTCTTGATTATGAATTTTGTAAATTAGATCATAATGCTATATGTGGTTGAAATGTGTTTTCAATACAAATACTTGATAAATTTTCTAATTGGTTTTTGTATTTTGTATATGCTTTTCATGCTAAATTATTTCCTCACGAAACATGTTAATTGCATATTGTGATAATTGAGTTGTCTTGTCATATTGTTTGATATAATTCTCTTACAAACTTTTCTCACAAACACTGATTATCCTATAAATGTCATGATATAAGTGGATTTTGTCTTTAAGTAAAGACTGGTGGTTCTGGTGAACTTGCGGACGACCCTTGAGAAGGTTTCGGTCGACCGCATGGAAAAATAGATCATCCACTAAGTGGACAGTAAGGTTGCGGACGATCCAAGGAAACGTTTTGGTCGACCGCAAGCTCAAGAATGATCATCTGCAAGTGTGAAGAAATGAAAATATGTATGATATCTATTTTGATGATTTAGTTGAACAAAATGTTATATGCCTTTCTTTGGAAGTTGATGATGCATATCTTTGCCATTGTAAATTAGGACATATTAGCATATATACTTTGCATATTTTTACAAAACTTCAGTATGTTAGAGTTTTGCCTAACATTAATTTTGAGAAAGATCATATTTGTGATGCATGTAAACAAGTCAAGAGTTCTTTCAAATCAAAGAAAATGTGTCTACTTCAAAACCTCTTGAACTTGTACATATGGATTTATTTGGTGCTATGAGAACCATGTGAATTGGTGGCAAACTATATGTCTATGTGACTGTTGATGATTTTTATAGATTTACTTGGATTAATTTCTTGTTGAGTAAAGATGAAGTTTTTAAAGCTTTTGTCAAACTCTTTAAACAAGTACAAAACACCATTAGTTGCAAACTTATCTTCATTGGAAGTGATAATGGTAGAGAGTTTTGCAATAGTATTTTAACCAAAATTATGTGATAAGAATAATATATCTCACAATTTTTCAATTGCAAAAGTTCCTCAACAAAATGGTGTTGATGAAAGGAAAAATCGTACTTTACAAGAAATGGCATATTCCATACTATGTGAAAATTATTTGCGAAAATATTTTTGGGTTGAATTTATGAATACTTCTCGCTATATTGTTAATAGAATGCTTCTTATATCCTTTGTTAATAAAACCCCTTATGAGCTTATATTTGATAAAACTCCTTCCATTTCCTACTTGAAAGTGTTTGGTTGTAAATGGTTTATTCTAAATGTCAAAGACAATCTTGGTAAGTTTGACAAGAAATCCGATGAAGGTATGCTCCTTGGCTACTCTTCAAATAGAAAAGTTTTTTGTGTTTACAATAAAAAAAAACTATGGCTATTGATGAAGCTATTCATGTTATATTTGATGAGTCTAATATTTACTTGCCAAGAGATGAGAATGAAGGTGATTTTCAAGAGCTATCTATTGAGTCAATGAACAAAGATATTGTTCAATCAAATGAAGATCATTCAATACCTAAGAATGAAAGTGAAGAGATCATTGACATTCAATAATCAACCTCACATGAAGGAGAGACAAATCATGATCTTCCAAAGGAGTGGAAATACGTCCATAATCATCCAAATGATCAAATCATTGGTAATCCCAATGAAGGGGTAAGAACAAGAAGACATAAATAAGGCTTTTTGTGTTGATAATCTTGCATTATTGTCTCATATAGTACCTAGGAACATTGATGAGGCTTTTAGTGATGATTTTTGAATCATTATCATCCATGAAGAGCTAAATCAATTTGAAAGGAGCAAAGTTTGGGAACTTGTATCTAAACCTTCAAATCACATCATTATTGGTACAAAATGAATTTTTAGTAGCATACTTGTTGATCATGGCTTTGTCACTAGAAATAAGGCTACACTTGTTGCTCAAAGATAATCAAGATGAGGGCATTGATTATGATGAGATTTTTGCCCCAATTACTATGTTAGAGTCCATTAGAATATTACCTGCATTTGCATATTTTATAGGTTTTAAATTATTTCAAATGGATGTTAAGAATGCATTTCTATATTTGTTACATCCAATAGGTATTTTATGTTGAACAACCTCCTGATTTTGTGCATGAATCTTTTGAAAATCATGTTTACATACTTTCAAAAGCTTTATATGCTTTGAAACATGCTTCAAGAACTTAGTATGAAAGGCTTAGCATCTTTCTTATTGAAAAAAAGATTGACTAGATGAATGGTAGACACTACACTATTTTTAAAAAAAAATAAAGTGCATGACATTTTAATTGTTCAAATTTTTGTTGATATTATATTTGAGTGATCTTTGTTATTAAAATTGATGTGTTTATCCATTGGCCGAGAAAAGGTTCTATTTTTAGAAAGCTATTGAGTGTTTATATACAATTGCTAATGAGTTTGTCATTGTATAGCTCATTTAATTATCAAAACAACGATTCTTGGTTGATTATAAGTTGCTTAGAAGATATTTCAAATGACACCTGAAGAAGGTGCGGTCGACCGCATCTTACGGGAGTATCATCCGAAGAATGGCCAGTGGACTTGCGGAAGACCTCGAGAAAATCTTCGGTCGACCGTATGGTACAAGCCATCGACCGCAGAGTAGACAGAGGACTTGCGGACGACCAATATCAAATTTCCGGTCGACCGCAGATTACTACTCATCGACCGCAAAGTAAGCAGAGAACTTGCGGACGACAACAATCAAATTGTTTGGTCAACCGGAGAAACTGATTCTATCGTCCGAAAAAAGAAATAACAAGGGATAAACATATTGGATCAAAAGGTGGTTCAACCAAATCTCAAATGGTACCAAAGAAGAAGAAGAGCAATACTACCTTATTCACAAGTAAGGAGTATTAAATTTGATTCTATGACTATCTCGAGTTTTGAAATGTGATTCTTGAAAGTACCATCTATTCTAGTAAGTTTCCTTTTTGAAAATATCTTGAAGTATTTTGCTAAGGAAGAATGATATGATATTATTGTGCATGATGAGCCTATGTACTATAACTATATACTTCAATGCTATGCTAATCTAGAGAAAAATATTCTGAGTATATGGTATTGTTATTATGCTAAGGAAGGATATCAAGTTGTATATTATGTGTCTAAAGTATGTGGTATTGTTTTAAATTTCAATCAGTATAACTTGGATGATATTATGAGTGCTCCTATTGATGAGATTACATTTTTTTTTCTCACCAAATTTGCCATTATTATGCTTTCTCCATTCAAGATTTTGAATATGCTTTTACAAATAAAGAATCCTTTGTGAATTTTGCAAAAAGGGAATCTATTGTTTTTAGTCTTGAACATAATATACTTTGTCTTATGTGCACTACTATATTTGTACTCATAGATGGTCATAGGACATCTATTACTCATTTGCACATGTTTATTATGCTAATTATGTTCAAAGGAAAATGAGTAGATCTTGGTTATCTTATGGATATCGTTCTTTGTTAAGAAGGCTAAGAAAATAGCAAAGAGCCTACTTTATGGAAGGTTGCTTTAAAGAGAGTTCAAACATTTTGAAATATCTTTACTTGAGGTTGTTGACATGAGATATCTTCATAAATGTGATTTTGTTGCATACAAGAGAATGCATGACTTATGTTTCAATGATGATTGGGAGTTGAGAAAGAAAATATTTCAAGAAGATTTACTACAAGCCATATCCGAAATTGCAAGATTGATGGGTGAAAATGCACTCATTATTATTTGAAAGAGCATTCATGAGAAAGGAATTGGTCAAGAAGAAGCTAATCACTTGATACTTCCACCAGAGAAAGAATAAGGAAAGGGAAGACATCAATGGAAAAAGGAAAAGGAAACTCCTTTTGATACTTCTATTAGAAAGAAACTGAGTGAACGAAAATGTTTGATGCAAGAGGAATATAGGTTTTATTCCTCATACAAAAGATGTCTTGTGGAATGATTTGGAGCATCTCTCAAACAATATGGATATTATCTTTGAGAAGTTTAATACTAAAATCCAAGATGTGTTTGAAGAAGTTGTTCAACATGAAATCAAGAGTAAAGTTTCTTCATCACAAAGTTGACAATATATCTACTCATCTTGAGGCATTATATGGAGTCCACATAGATATTTCTTCACATTTTGATGAGAAGACCACATATATGACAAAGAATCCTATTACTCTTATTGTTGTGTCATCAAGTAGTATTGAGCCATCTATTTCTGCTAATACATCCTCCACCATCATTTCAGAGGATACCAATGTAGTGACTACTATTGATGATCTACCAGTTGAAGCTATTATCATTCCAGAGACCACTTCTTCTACATAATCATTTTTGTAGTTTAAAGTCTGTGCTCCCAAGCCTCGCACTCTAGCTTTGGCTACGTGATGATCAGTTTTATACCTTTCATTTTCTTTTTATATCTATAATGCACTATTTCCATATGTTTTCTGCTACATTATGATCTCTTCTTGTCGTATATTTTTAAGTAATGTAGTTTATTGGTTTGATTATTTCCCTATAATGACTCCTTGGTATATTGAGAGATCTTATTATATGCTTTTGACCTTATTTTAATCCTTCATACACATTCTTTTTGAATGATGACAAAGGGGGAGAAAAACTAAGTGTTGATAGCAAATGTTTAGGAGTTATATTTGTGTTGTATTCTTTTGGAAACTAACATTTTGCAGGAAAATGGAGATCAAGAATACTTACAACAAAAGGGGAGAATTTAATGCAAAGAGGAGAAACCATCAAAAGAAAGATTATTGAAGCTCAGTAATTTTTGAGGAAAATCAAGAATATGTACAAAAGGGAAGAAATGACAAAAGGAGAGATTTTGAGGAACTTGAAGTATTTGAAGTGCACTTGACGATCACGTTCATCAAAATCAAAAAGAAGAAGAAATAACTTTAAAAGGTTAAGTATGGCTATCTTTGGTTTAAAATTTATGTATTTATAAGTTTTTGAGATATTGAGATTGAAGGAGAATGAGAATTGTGTTGTTAACGGCCGGGTTGGCCTCATATGTGATTTTGTGTGATATATCTCATCTCTTTTGCATTGTTGAGTTTGTATTGTGATATTGAATTTTATAAGAGTTACAAAGGAAACTCTGTCAAATTTTTTACAAAACTGATGCATATTGATAGGGGGAGCTTTATAAATGTTTTTATAGTCTATCTATATGCTCTTAAATCTGGAAGGAATGAGGATACGGAGGTTGGTAGAAAAATAGGCTTCTTTAAGCCTATATAAGCTAGGAAGTGATCTCATATACTTACAATGAATCTTTTCATCTTGAGATCCAATAATTGTTCGAAAATTGTTTCATTCAATTTCTTAATATCATCAAACTAATTGGTTATATGCTATAAGTGATATCTTACAAATACCTAGCATATTGTAAGGGGGAGCATTTTACAATGTTTGATACATATTCTATAAACTCTTTCTTACTTTGAATCCTTGCACTTAATTGTTTTACCTATCACATTGCATCAATATTTGTCATCATCAAAAAGGGGGAGATTGAAAGCCCTAAAGCTTTTAATGTCTTAATTTTGATTAATGACAAACATTGATGAGGACTAATGTCTTATTTGTACAAGTGATAGAGTTTTTGGATTCATGATTTAATCCATGCAAGAACAGGATTTCAAGTCTTCAAGGAAGTATACAAGTCAAGACTATCAAGATTTGAAGACTAGCTTTTATTGGATTAGATAGGAACTAGAGGTATAGTCTTAGAGTTATATATTTTGATATCTCTAGTTCTACCTCTAATTGAGTAATGGTTTCTAAAGGTTGCTCTATGAATTTAAAACGTTATTTCAAAATGTTTTTTATGTTAAAATATGTTTTGGTATTTCGAAAACCATGCATCTTGATTTCAAAACTTATATGGTTCATAAACTCTTGTTTGATTGATACCATAACTTATATGGTTGATTGAAATCATCATTTGTGTGTTAGAGTATTGTTAATACACAAATAAACATGTTTCAGTCGACCTAAAGTGGTCCAGGTATCGTCCATAAGTTAGTTTATCTTGTGGATGCATGTGCTGTCAAATTTGTTCATCTGCCAAGCTGTGGACGACCATGAGGTCGACCGCAGGTGAAGTGAGGTCGACCGCAAATGAAGTCCGGTCGACCGGAGGATGAAAAATCATCATCCGGTGGTTGTCCAGAGAACTTGAGGATGATAGTGCGGACGACCAAGTCTGATTTGCGGTCGACCGCACTTCCTGAGTGGGTTTCCAACAGCTTCTTTTTTGACCGTTGGAAACAAACCTTTAAATACCAAAACCTTTGGAATTCTTTCTAAGAAGATTTTTTGAGCAAAAACATTGTATATCTTGATCCTATAACATCTTAGAAACATTCCAAAACCCTTTCAAAACATCAATCTTGTTAAAATCATTAAAGAAGGGTTTTTACATTCAAAGGTGTATTTTGAGCAATCTTGACAAGCCATTACTCAAAGAGGTGATTGTGATTCAAATTGATATATCTTCACATTAAGGTGATATCTATCAAACTCTCTCTTATTATTATTGATTGTAATTGTATCAAGGTTGCAAGTAGCATAAAACCCTAAGTGTTAGGGTGAGCCTTGTATAGGTTGTTTTGTATTCAAGGTTTGTTTGTAAAACCTTTGGGTGAACCTTGAATTGAATTGTTGTGTTAGGATTCACTAAGGAGAGTGGTGAGATTATTGTATAATCAAGGTTGTGTTGTAAAACTCAAGGGTTGAGTGAGCCTTGATTGGTTTGAGAGGTTATTTGTAAAACCCTAAGGTGAATTGGGTGAGCCTCTTTTGTAATCTCATTTATTTGATTAGTGAAGGGATTTGATAAATCCTTGAGTAGGTAACTCAAGGTAGTGGATTAGGTTTTGTTGGATAAACCGAACCACTATAAATCATTGTGTTCATTGCTCTAATTTCTGCATTTTACTTGAACACATTATTTCTCACACAACTAGCACACCAAGTGTTTGATATTTGTTGTCAAAGAGGTGTTTTATTGAATTAGGTTGAAAAATTGGATAAAAACCTAATTCACCCCCCCTCTTAGGTTTTTCAGTATACATAATTTTGTAATTAATATGAACAAGTATTTTCTAAGATATATATTTCTTTCCACATGAAATTATATATTTTTATTTCATTTAAATATATTGGTGATTTATTTATAAATAAACATATTTTCTCTATGAATAAAAATAACTTGTTTTTAATTTAGGAGACCCATTCCTATTCAAAGGGGATAAAAATTTAGCTCCAATAAACACAGGAATAAATTTAATAGATTATTTAATTGTTTCACTAAGTAAATAGATTGTAATGAATGATGATAGATAAAAACATGGTATTTATGCATGCTAGATGCGTTTTCTATGTAAATAGTAAACGTGTTCTTATTCTTTATTGTCTCTAGAAAAAAGTACATAAATGAAATAAATGGTCTATAATGCATTCATATATTACATTGAATTTATAGAGTAATGAATTCATTCAATATATATATCTTGCTATATCTTATTTCTTTAAATATTGAATGGTATATTGATGGATTCATGGAAGATCATTAAAGACCCTACTTAAATAATCTTCAGGTAATCAATATTATTTTTTGAAAGTGAGCCATTTATTTTGAAAGTTAATCTTGGAAGTTTTTAAATCGTATTTCATCTATGAATTTCAATATGGAAAAAAAATATTTTTGAAAAATTAATACATTAATGTTAAAGGTTTAAATGAGGTAGATTTGGTGAAAATAATTTGATATTCTTAACATTTTAAAAGAAAACTTCCTCAAAAATAAACATTTAGAAAGAAAACATGTGACTTGCCACGAATCAAAATGTTAAATAGGAGACGAAGGGAGTACTTCCCTTCCATCTATATCAAATAAAATAGAGGTAAATATAATTACTTTTCTCAATGAAAGTAAAAGGTGCACCTTCCCATTCCTTTTGCGAACTAAACAAAAAATACGATCAATTAGATTATTGTGGATAATAATTTAATTGTCAAATTCTGGATTAGTATATTAGAAGGCTAAAGGTTTAAAATAAATAAAAAATAATGAAAATAAAAGATTGGCATAATTTAATGCTTTTAAAAATCAATTCAAAGGATATGTTCATCCTGAATAAATTGTGGTGAGATGGATTAACAAAAATACATGCAAAATGTTAATTTAATCCTTAAAGTATTAAATTTATAGTGATAAAGTGGTAACTCAATTATAAACATCTTTTATGAAACCATAAATTCTAAATTTAATCCAAGTCGGTTCTATTATTCTATATAAAAGTTAAATCTAATCATAAACCTTTTCTTTTTTCTTTTTTTTTGCTTCAACCGAATCATAAAAGTTAATCTCATGAGTTGAATATATGATGGCATTCTTCTGCCCAAAGGTCTTTAGTTTTTGAGACTAAAATGGAAATAGAAAAAGGAGGTGGGGATGGGAAACACTGAAAAAATACCAAACCATTTAGTTTTTTTTTCTCTGAATGAGATCTGTAATCTGTAATATATTCAAAAGTTGTACATTAAAAGAGCTCGTCCAGTAGCATTTCTGGGAAGTTAATAAATTTTCCACCTGATAAGATTTGCCTAACTATTTAAATGAGATTGTTAGCAAAAACATTAAGGGTGGTGAATCTTTACATTTCGATAGTACTATAGTTTATTAACAATTTGCTAAAATATCAATCGCCAATGCTTATTTTCCAGTGGCTTAAAAGCTTCTCTCTCAAGATTAAATTACACCAATCCATGCTCTATGGTACTATTCCAAAACTTTGTACAAGAAGAATTAGGCAAGAGGATCATCCAAACAACCCTTACACTAGAGTAGTCTCGGACAGCATGCAATGAAGTTTCCATAGCACATTGTTGCCACCAGATATGTCTAGTCTTTTACAGATGACAGTGGCTGATTTTTGGGTAAGAAATGGTTGGAATGAAATACTACTTTAGGAATATCTCCCTGATGCTGTCATGGAAAAAGTTAAGGTTGTTAGACTGGATGCTAATGATAGTGATGAATCTGCCGACTTGGCCCTCTTCTACTCAGGGATCCTTCACTACCAGGTGAACATACATGCTTATCTATGCTCCTCTTCATGAAGTACCGACCTTGAATTAGAAGAAGATTTGGAGTTACCCGAGCCTCCCTTATTTTGTGGTTTACCTATCATGGACTCCTTAAGACGACTTCATTGATGATCCTTGTTGTCAGGGCCGGTCTTGAAAAAATGGAGGCTCTGTGCAAAAATAAAAATGGTGGCCTATTATTATTTTCTTACAATACTATTTATTTTTTAAATAAAGCAGCAAATGGTATACAAGTTTCAAATAATTCAGGAAGAATCAGTCTCTGCACAAAATTTATCTATTCCTAATTAACTAGCAACATCAGATTAAAAAAAAACATTAATCAAGAACTAGCAAAAGAAAACAAGCATAAAGGGGGGGGGGGGGGAAGACAACAACGAGTGAGAGCCATGGGCGATGGAGTGTGCGGAGCGGTGGACTATGATGTGGCTACGCAGAGGGAGGAACTAAGAGTGAAAAAAGAAAGTAGAGCGAGGAAGCGATTGTTAAAAAAAAACAAAAGGAAGATGAAATGGGATGAGAGAGGCTCTAACTCTCAACCTCAAGATTAGAGGTGGATTAAGCTCGGTAAATGTGACCACTGCGCCGCAGATCCACTAGTGATTCAGTTAAACAAATGTGGCATATTTGATGTTCAAATGTTGGTGGCCAATACGGCTGCTTGAGTTGCATAGACTCAAGGAAGTCGCTGCTTGTTGTAGGAGGTGTGGATATCATCTGGAAGATACACCTCATGCAATGAGACTCAAAGATTGCTATAGGGCGAAAGTAGTATGGAGGCTTTTACTTCCCTCCAATTTTTTTATAGAATTTTTGGGTAGCACTATTC
Source organism: Apocynum venetum (assembly GCA_019593545.1). NCBI lineage: Eukaryota > Viridiplantae > Streptophyta > Magnoliopsida > Gentianales > Apocynaceae > Apocynum > Apocynum venetum. Next base: position 3,512,836 of record SRSM01000326.1, on the reverse strand, counting down.
CACACGCTTGGGAGTCTTTCAACCTTTCCAAGATGGCTATCCACTTGATTGAGTTTGAACATTGGAATCTTATTTTTCGACAACATAGTTCATCTTATGGTACTATCGGAACAAAGAATTCCATAAAATAGATAGACTGATTGATAAAACGTTTTGGATAGTTAGGAGCACTTTGACTAATGTAATCGATACTCTAACGGTTAGATATATAGGGAACTCTTCTCCCATGGCACATGTGTAAATGACTTTGTAATATTTTTTGACAGTGACTAATACACTCTTGATCCCATTTGAGATCAAAATAAGTCTTTAACCGGTGACACAAGTATCATAAAGTAAGAGAAGCCTTTGGCGATCTCAAAAATTTCCAAATTTGTTTCCAATTAAAGTATGGTATCCCCTTGTATGAGTTATTAATCAACGTATAGGCGGATTTTATAGAGAAGACTCCATGTTGGGAGGGAGTCTATGTGGCAGAGTCCTCTCGTGCTTAATTAATGGGTCATTCAAAATGTGTACATTCCATAAAGAGACAAGAACATCTTCAATGATATAATGTTAATGTCAAAAGTCATACGCTAAATGATATATAATTATTGAAATATCAATTTATATCATAAAAATCATATCCAATGGATACCATCAATAACTTAGTACAATTCTTACTTGTCATTTGAAAATTTTTTTTCAAATTAACCAAATTTCTATTTAATAATAATTTTAAAAAACAATTCATTACCGCCATTCAAGAATTGTCTTCTTTAGTGCTACTTGCAGATGTGATGAATTGACGTCAATTCTTAGTCATTAACTACTAGAGAGCAATCTTGAACAGAGGATGCAAGAGTGAGTTTTTTATTTTCTTTATTAGAGAAAAAAAGTTATTTATATCACTGCTTTTTGAAATGATAGTTGATTATTTGATGTTTGATTAATTTTCACTTGTACAACTTTGTGAGAGATATATATTAGATTTGTGGAAGGCGTATGACTATTGATGAAATCAAAAGAATCCACTATTAACTCAAGGCAAGCATCTATGCGGTTGTTCTTTAGTTAAATATAATTAGACTTATATTGATGACTATAATTTCGTTCCATTAGCCTCCACAACAACAAAGTGGAATAGAATGTGGGTGGTACGTTTTACTCTATGCCAAATTGTTTATAGAGAATTTATTCAAGACGTTTAGTTAAATTGAAGGGTATCCCAATTTTGTAAGTTATTATTAAAATTGGAAGGTATCCCTTTTTTCTTTTATGTTTTATGCTATGTGTTTCATATTCTACTACATTAATTATTATTTTTTTGTAGTTGACTAAAGATTAGTTCACTTATGATGATTTTGTGGCATTTAGAAGCAAAATACTCTCTCATTATAATCTTGAAATTGCAATTCAATTGCCTATTGAGGTTGGTACTAGTGGTAATGATATAGAATTTGTGAGCTCGGTTGTAAACTCCCAAGCTTTAATGGCACAATATGATTTAGAAACTGAAACATTGGAATCAATTGAAAGTCAAATTATAAATAGTGATTTAGCCAGTATGAATGATGTTAATATTGGTTCTAGCAACCATTGGGGAGATGAATATGATTTATTTGAATTAGAGGTTGATCAATTTTGTAATCAAATTGAAACTCAACAAGAACTAAAGACTATAGAAGAGATCATTGTTATGAAATTTATAATAATGATACAATAGCAACAGAAAATGTAAAGGAAGCTGTTGATTATGAGGTTGATGGTTTATCAATTGATGATTTCCAAGAACCTGATGATTCCAAATCAGATGCAGATGATTCATTAGCAAAATGGTTGAGCATGATTTGAAATGCATTGAGGATGTCATTATGAATGAAACTCTTATACATCAACAACACACAAAAGATGTTGATCAAAAGCATGAAAGAATGAGTAATAAGAGAAGTGGCATTTTAGGACTTAGGAAGACTTGATTGTCTATTGAATCAATCAAGTGTGTTAGTGATGATCAAGGAGATGCTGCAAGTGAATTAGATGCTGCAAACAAATATGGCACCTTCTTTGATTTTCATTCAAGTTCAGATGAATATGTGTCATAAAAAAAGGTCAAATATAAAAAATTCAATTTGAAGAAGGATGGTGAAAACCCCGAATTTGTAGTGGCTACAATCTTTAGTAGCAGTGATATGTTCAAATTAGCAATCACAAATCATGGCATCAAGTGGGGCAAGCCTGTATATTTCTTAACTAATAAACATACTAGATTTAAAGCAAAATGTAAAGTGGAATAATGCAACTGATTTATCTATGCTGCCAAACAACCAGACACAATATGGCTAGTAAAGACTTTGCAAAAATAGCACAATTGTTCAAGATCATTAAATCATGGATTATAGCATATGCAAGGTACATTGCCCTAAATTATATAGATGATTTTAGGTCTTTTAGAGATGTTGATGTGAATGAATTTAAAGAGAAAACTCAGAGAATTAAACCTAAACATTTCAAAATCAAAGGTGTATAGGATAATTGGGGAGGCTAGGACAATCACTGAGGGTGCATATAAGGACCAATATAAATATATATGGAAGTATAGTGGAGAAATATTTAGGATCAATCCCGGTTCAACAGTTTCTATTGAAACTAATGATGATTATACTACTAGTGGTGTGTGTTTCTCAAGGATTTACATGTGCACAAATGCATTGAAGACTGGATTTAAAAGTGGTTGTAGAAATTTAATTGATATTGACGAGACTTTCTTAAAGGCCCACAACAATGAGTATTGTTGACAGTTGATATAGATTCCAACAATGGAATTTACCCCATTTCTTATGCGGTTGTTGACACCGAGATTAAGGACACTTGGATATGGTTTCTAAGGCTCCTAATTCAAGACCATGACATACAACAAGGTTATGAGTGGACTTTCATTTTAGATCGACAAAAGGTTTGATATAATTATATACTTATTGTTTATAGATTTTGATTTTTAAATATGTTTGTTATTAATTCAAGATACTTTTATGCAATGATTGATTCCAACAATAGTGCAATTGTTGCTATTATGTGAACATTGTCATTGTGCCATTTGTACAACTTCAAAAAGTGTCATTCTGGGGAAACATTAAAAGAGATGATGTGAGCTTGTGCAAAGGTATCATATGTTAACAAGTATGAAGTTGAATTACTAAAGTTAAAGATGTTTAATGAGGTTTCTTACAAATGGCTACAAGACAACATTTTACCAAAACATTGGTTTAGATTTCATTTTTCAGAGGTAACAAAATATGACATGCTTTTAATAATCATTTAGAAATTTTCAACAAAAGCATCAAACAATATAGAGGCAAATCAATCATTGGAATCTTGGAATGAATTAGAGTATACCTGATGCTCATATATTAAAGTAAGAGAGAATGAATCTCACGACAATTTGGTAAGCTCTATCCAAGAATAAAGAAGAAATTGGATAAGTTGAAGAACCAATATGCAAATTGTTTCCTGATCTATGATGGTGGATAACAGTTTGAAGTGAGGGAGTGGAATATGAATCAATTTTCAGTTGATACAAGGATGATGAGCTGCTATTATTGCAAGCAATGGAACATGACAAGCATCTCATGTACTCATGCATTGGCTGTTCTAGGTTTTCAAGGCAAAAATCTAGAATATTATGTGGATCACTACTATAGCACTAAGGCATTTAAAATAGCATATGAGCCCATCATTTTTCCAACAGATGGGGCCAATAACTAGCCCAAATCAAATATGGCTCAATTGCAAGTCCTTTTCAAAATCAGATTACTTGGAAGATCCAGAGTGAAATAAAAAACCTAAGCATGGAGAAAAAGACCATAGGACCAATGCATCACAAGTGGAGAAACTCCCAAGGATTGGACAAAAACAAACATGCAAAAAGTGTAAAGCATAAGGACACAACTTAAGGTCATGTCTTAAAAAAGTGTGAAGGCAACCCAATGGAACCTTAACTTGCTAAGAAAGACAATAATACATTGAAGAATATAAATTTCAACACTTGTCAAAATGGTAGTGCTTTGGGCCATAATGGAAGAGGGTGTGACAAGCTCATAACAAAAAACTAGTTGAAGAAAAAAGATATTGGAACAGAAGCCCAAAATACTATTGGGCAATCACATGTACTTTATATTTGTCATATGTCTTGCTTATGCTTTGTGCTAAAACTTCAAGGATTTGACACTTGTTTTCTTGTGCATGCATGCAACCATCCATAAGTAGGAAGAAGGATGTTCGACTGAAATCAAAGAAAAACTAGAGATTGGTTGATCAAGGACATGTGATTTTGTTATTCTTTTTGGTGAAATTGCGGTACTTTAGTGGATAGATTAGGAACTAAACTTGCATTGGGAAATTGTTTTGTTTTGTGACATTTATAGTGTCATTGACTATTTGTGTATTGGAAATTGTGGTGATTTGATAAAAATTTTGAGTATTAGCACTGTTTTTTTAGCATTCAATAGCGACTAATGTAGAGATTGGTCAATGACACTGTCAATGAACAATGTCATGTAGTTTACAATTTTTATCAATGAACAATATAATTGGCAGATCAAATATATTGATTTCAAAGTTTTTTATGTAATCTTGAATGTGTTTTGGTTCCTCTTTTGAGAGTACATTATGTTTTTTATATTGCTTGAAGAACAATTGCACAAAAGAAAAAAACAAGTATATAACATATCACACAACATTCATTCCATTAATTTCAAGTACATTACTTTGTCAACAACATTGCAAATTAGAAAGTGTAGAATATTAGACTAGTACATCCACCACTACATTACAACCTAACTAAACAAATGCACACCTACAAAATGATGTGCATTTCCAAAAATGCTTAGCATATCATAACTTTCCTAAAGTGGACTCAAAATGGTTGTAAGACTCCATTTTCAATTTCGACTTTAACAAAATATACCTACATGGCCATCAACCAAATCAACACTACAACCAAGCAAGACAATATCATTGCAGACCACAACTTTTTCATTCTTGACTGATGGGAGACTTGTTATGTCCATCTTTCTTATCCTTTTCAACAGACCGAGAATGACAATAGTGAGTCTTTCACACATGGAAAGGTCAATCCATTTCCAAAAATCACAACCTTTTGTAGTCTAAAAAGAAAGAATTAATCATTAGAATATATGAAGAACAATATACAGAATATGGGTTCAAATTCAGCATAAACGAGCCACCAACAACACAAACTTACCCGACTTTTCACACATGATATGAATCAGCGATCCAGATTAAAATATGTTCATGAGGTAGTCACATTTGCTTCAATAGCACAATGCAGACACGGTTGCACTTGAAAGTCTCATTCCATCAACTAATTCTTCCATTCGACTCCAAGATCCTTTGGAGAACTCCTCTCTTGACTTCTGCCTTCTTGGCATTTTCTTTGCCAAATTCTTTGCTATGACGAGTTGGGAAGAAATGAAAGAAAAAACAGCATGATTTGGGGTTTTAGCTGTGGGAGGAATAGTGAAATACCATTTACGTCCCTATTTGAAGTTAGTCAAGCGAAGATGTTCCGATAATTAGATTGATTTCATTGAAAAGTATGTAAATCAATATCCACAAAAACGTTGAGTGCATAAATTGATAAACAAAAAAGAAAGACTACTATGTTTCAAAAACATAAATATGTTAGGTAACTAAATTAACAATTACTCAGAAACTAATTTTGAAAGTATTCTTTTTGTCACTTAATAGTAATGCACGTGACCAACACCCCTTTTAGAATGAGTTTTTGAGCTTTTTTTATTTATTTAAATGACAAAAAAATAAAACATTTTTTCTTAAAGATCTAAAAAGTCCCTCTAAAAAAAAAAAAAAAAAAGTCACCGTGGAGTCAAACTTAAATGACGAAGTTGACTATTAAAAAATTTAATCTTGTTTTTGTTTTTTTAGGGGGGAGAAAGATCTCATAGACTCATACCTTACCTCAAACGGGCCGCGGCATGCTAAACGGGCTGCTATAATAGAACGCTTGTAGGGCTTTAATCAACCCTAGCGTCTTGCCTTTGCATTTTGAGAAGCTGATTTTTCTCTCTAGCGGCGGGCTTAAGCAATCATGGCGGACAAAGCAGTAACCATCCGCACCAGAAAATTCATGACCAATAGACTTCTCTCTAGGAAGCAATTTGTAAGTTTCATTTGATCTCCATATGTTTATTTTTTGGAATGTAAGCCAAAGATCTGTTATTAATTTCTTTTGCGCTGTTATAATCTGGGGAAAGCTAAAGTTTGTGGCTCAAAAAAATGAGTTATAGTCGAAGCTAGTATTAGTAGCTTTCCGGAACTTGAAAAGAATAGGAAGTGAATCTTTTTTTGAAGTTCTGTTTGATTACTAGAAATCTGGATTTTTCTTTTTCTTTTTTGTGGAGAAAGCATGTGGAAAAAAATTATCTTCGATTTGATGGAATTTTTGAAGTACTTAGTTGTTCTTGAGTTTGAAATGAGCTAAAGAACTTGCCTTTGTCTATTCCACATTCTGGGCATTCCATACAGAACAATGGCGAAGCTTTACTTGCTATATATAAGTTTGATACCAAGCTGGGTATATCTTACTAGTGAGCGGAGCATTTTTAATTCAAGAGGGTGTCTTTTCTTTGTGGAATTACTTGAGCGAAATGATGCTTCTGGATTCAAATTTTTCTAGATGGTCAGACATCTGAGGAACCTTTTAGGGTCTGCCTCAGCACTGAAGTAATCTTCAGTCTTACGATGTCTCAACCCCTTTTTTTTTTCTTTTTTTCTTGGACGATGAGAGCCATTTCCAATTTCAACTGAATATCGTATTTGACTGCCAAGCTGAAGTCACAACCGTACAATTCTGAGCATGGGGAAAAAGTGAAAGCAAATAATGTAGGAGTTTTAATTTATGTTTTATGAGAAATTACGCACTATATCAAATTTATGAATAATAATCTCACTATCTGTTTTTCCCTGTCTACCACACATGTACTTCTTCTGAATGTTGTGTATGTTCGTTCATATGTAGTTCTTATGCTAATGTGATCTTGAAGAACATGCTTAGATTCTTGTCACTATTTTTGTAGGTCATTGACGTCCTTCACCCAGGAAGACCAAATGTTTCCAAGGTATTTATAATTGTTCATTTGATTTCACATTTTAAATCTGCAATACATTTTTTCAATGTTAATGCGAAATTGATCTGATTTGTTTCTATCCCTTGTTTTTATGCAGGCTGAGCTGAAGGAAAAGTTATCCAAAATGTATGAAGTCAGGGACCCAAATGCTATTTTTGTTTTCAAGTTCCGCACTCACTTTGGAGGTGGAAAGTCAACTGGGTTTGGCTTGATTTATGATTCTGTAGAAAATGCAAAGAAATATGAGCCCAAGTACAGGCTCATCAGGGTAATGTCATTTGGACCTTTATCCTCCATTTGCTGTCTTATGATGTATTAGGTCCTTATCTCTTAGGGGAAGTTACTGTCTTTATCTGAATTTATTACTACTGTGAAGCATCTTACCTTTCCTCTTCCCTTATTTTAATAATCATAACTTTTCCTCGCTATTTTTTTTAAAGCTTAGCTATTTATTAGATGTATGGTTCATTTTTCCTTCTCCTTTTATATTTAATGTGCATGTTGACATAATATTATTTCCCATGCTTATGAATATTATGAAACCATATGGGATCCCTAATTGAGAAATAAAACATCAGTACATTTTTAATTGTGACTGTTTCAGATGGGTTGTAGTTTCAGTTTTTGTTCACTTAGAAAACAAAAACTCGTGATACATTCAAGCAAATGATCATAGAAAGATTGGATCTGGACTCTTCTTTGTATTTAGACCACGAACAATTTAATGATCAAGATAATATTTCCTTGGTAATGTTTTGACGACTAAATGAGTGAATTTTGCAGCTTTTCATTAAATACTTGCTAATGGCTTTAATGAAGTACCTTTTATCATTTGATCTCAACTTCTTTTTTTTCAATTGCTTGAACTTGGCATGTACTATTAAGCTTTCCTGTTCTTGCATGTGCTCAGTTGATGAATAGTTGATGTTCTTAGTTTATTATTCTTGTTTTGTTCATATACTTTACTAAATTTTACTGGTGCATCCTTGTGTAATTTAATTTTGATCTATTGGCTTAATGAAATTTACTACTTTCTACTGTTTGCAGCCATTGTCATTATATTTCCTAATATATTTGTCAAATTATGTTTTGGCACTTAACTTTATGTTGTATCCTATTGTAGAATGGGCTTGACACGAAGGTAGAGAAATCGAGGAAGCAAATGAAGGAGAGGAAGAACAGGGCTAAGAAGATCCGTGGAGTAAAGAAGGTAAAATAATTACACTTCTCATTCCATGTATTTTGTTGGACCTATGTATGCCAATTGATATGTTCTTATTTTTCCTACAGACAAAGGCTGGAGATGCTGCCAAGGCTGGAAAGAAGAAATGAGTTTTATGGTTGTGTTAGCCAATATTGAAATTGTATTTGGTGATTTGGTGACTTAATATCAACTATATTCTGCTCTCAGCAATAGAATGGGCCAAATATGCGGTATCTTATCTTAACGCCTGGATTTGGCCTCGCACATTTTTGGTTTTTTGTGATGGTTAGAGGACAGTTTTTTTATAGTTTGTGTAGTGTTTTCACTTCTTTTCAGTTGGAGGATAGTAGTGTTATTGTAGTAAAGTTTCTGCCAAAATATAATTTGAATTTATTTGGACCATTACAGTTTTCTGGTCAAACTTTTGGCTGAATTAAGAAATTTCCATTTCAAGAATGGTTTATTTATTTAGTATTTATTTTTTAAGGCAAGAAAGAAAATTCCAAATCATCTCAACCATACAAATCTTTATAGTTTACGGTGTGGGAAATGGAAGTGAACAAAACATTCATGTCCACTTGTCTTTCCGAGAAGACCGAATTTTAGAAGTTAACTCACAGAATTTCAAAGTAATAGTACTATTTCATGAATTTGATTATTAGTTTTTTGGTTGGGGAAGTGTTTATCGATCGCAAATTTTTATTTGATACTGCAACAATTTATAACAACAATTCTTGAAGAGCTAATCATGATTCGGACGGTTACCCTTGTAGTTTTTGACTATCCAAAACTTATATTTTCCCACTTTTCACCCCAGAAAGGAATCCAATATTTTCTTAAAAGAAATACAAGCTGAACTTGAATTGACTTGCATCCACTGGAAGATGTGGTTTGTATTTGTCCCACTCTGCCATGTTGATCAAATCATCTTCAGATGAAAATGCATTAACCAAAGAAGCATCACTGACTAGAAAAAAATGCAGAATCTGAAAATGATTAAAGAACGATGGAATGAAATCCACATACATCAGAGTTGCAGAAGGAAGTAGACTATTGGAGGAGAAATAATGAGAATTACCATTTAAAATAGGGGAGTCCCAAAGAGTGAAGATACGTGAATTCAGATTGGGTTAAAAGGATACAGCCACATTTGCAGCGGTTTTCTTAAACATACACGTTCATACCATACTTCATGCCACACTCTTGCCAGATTGGACAATTATACCCTTGGGATAATCCTCTCCTATAAATTCTCAACTTTTATCAATTTATCCCACAAAAAGAATACTAAATTTTATAAATTAATAGCAACTCTACTGTCTTCCAAAGGATTAAGATATTGAATTTTAATATTCATCATAAATAAATTATGGTTGCCTTATACAATTATATTGATTGGAGTTTAATATTTCTGTATATTATGTGGAGTATTTAAACCAAGATTTTTAGAGTTGAGATAAATCCAATGAAAAAAGGAGAGAGATCCCCCAAGATGAGAGTACAAATCTAACTGAGAGCAACTGCCCCAACCATAGACAAATAAAAACAAAAGTTCAAGAGGCACTCTAAATACCACCAACTATAACATGTACAACAACATATGAAGACTATCTAAAGGTAACAATTAATATGAGAACTTCCAAAAATGACTAATTCAAAAAATACTTATTCAACAACATAATATAATTATAACATGTTAGGATTAACACGATACGATATATTTATTAAAAAATAAATTTTGATAACAAATTGACACTAAAAATAAAATATAATATCAAATACGATACGATAATCAACTCTAAATAAATTAATAATCGCATGATTAATACTATTTTTTGCCAATCTCAAAGTCTATCTATTGGAGTTGAGAACATCCCGAATTCCGTTATTTAGTAACTCAGATTTGCATAATAAACTTTGATAAATTCCATGGATTTTGGTTGAATTAGTGTTAAGATGATATGATTGATTTCAATTGGTTACATTAGTTCTATTCCAGAGTTGTGTGATTTTGGTAGGAATTATGTAAATAGAATATAGATATTTTTGTTATGTTTTATAAAAATTGTGTGGGATTTAAGTAAAAAGAAAACACATAATCACGTTATTATGCTTCCTTATGTTTTTCTTTTTTATTAACGTTGATTCTTTTAATTTAACTAACTTATGAGTTAAAAGAATCTAAATAGTTAAAAAAAAAATAAAAGAATAAAAATGACAGAAAAAATAAATAGAATTAAATTGGATAAAATATTAAAAATAAGAGATCAAAATAACTTTATTTGTCCAGCATAAAACCAAGCACTTTTCCCCCTCGATTTTGCAAACAATTGTTATTGAAGTGCTCTGGAGGCACTTTGGCGATGTTCACAGAACTCGAGAATGGAGAATGAGGCATCAGAGAAAATATACATGGGAATTCTTCTTCAAGGGTTGTTGCCCTTCTCTGCCTATGCCTATGATTTCAGTCTACCAAAGAAAAATCAACAACCCTTCTGAGCATTGCTGTTTCTGTCTTTCTACATCTATATACATACCTGTTTGACACCCAAAATTAGCAGAGATGTATATGGTTTCAGTCAGACGCTCTATACTCTACATTGCCAGTTTTCATGGTTTCCACCACCACCATATAATCCTAGGTACCATTTATCTGTCTATCTCTAGGCTTCTTTGTGGGCTGTGATGATTATTAGAATCATTCTCGAGTTCTTAGGGCATTGAGACTAGCCGACCCGTATCTTGGCGGGGCAACCTGGATCCCCTTCTATCGTGGGTTCTTGGTTTGCAGCCATGGCGGTGTCGGTCTTTGTCTTGCCTGATAATATCACAGATCTGAGCCCCTTTGTGCCTAAACAATGCGTGATAATGAATGAAGGCTTACTAGAGAGTCATGATTTTGGTGGTTTAAGTACCCAACAATTGCATGCAACTGAGTTTTGGGGTCTCTTTTTTCTCTACTCTCCAGCAGTGATGTTGTCTATATTCACAAGGAAAGCTGCAAATATCCTTTTTTGGGAGGAATTTTTAATTTTTAAATAAATGTCTTTGTCATATACTCCTGTGCCGGAAAAGAGTGTTTCACTGTGGGGTTGCCAGCCCATTGTTGTTTAATCTTACCTTTGCGTGTTCTTTGTCACGGTCTCATGAATATCAGGAAACAACTCTTGAAGATATATAAATTTACTCAATTATCAAATAAATGAATATGTGAGACATTGTGCCAAAGGTCTGAATAAAATAGACAACTATGATCTATAGGAAAATGGGGTGAAAACACAGAGTAGATGTCACAGGATCAATTAGGAATCCTTCTTAAACCTAAAAGTTAGAATAGTAAATTCTTTAATAACATAGAACAAAGTATCAAACTAGAGGTAGCAGCTAATGAAGCAGGATAAAAGTTCCACCCAGTGACTAGACTAGTCAGATTATTGGAACAGCAAGGTTCACATCAAGTTAATTAAGAGCTTAACTATTTCTTCTTCTTTTTACATTTACACAACAAATAGTATAAATATCCTTAAAAAGTCCACAACAATCACTGGTATATAGTGAAAGTGATAAATTAATTTTAAAAAACAGATCACGGTCTAGTCGTTCGTGTTATGGTACTTCAGATCAAAGACTGATAAACTAATTGGAAATTAATTGAATTAACTTCTACTGAGAAGGGAAAAAGAAAAGTAAAAAGACCAATCACGGTATATCCCGTCATGTTTGGTAAACAAATGATAATTTAATAGAAAAGTAATTGCTTTCCCTTTGAATGAGTAGCTTTGAAGCTTAAAAGCATCTTGCCGGTGCATCAAGGTAGCAGAAAGAGGAGGGGGGGGGGGGGGGGGGAACAAAAAAGTGTTTGAAGGTTTCAAAATCTAAATCACAATCTGAAAGAAGTATTACAACCCATGTTGCAGACCAATCTCAAACAAAAGTGACAAACAACAGAAGGTGATGTATAGGCGAATATTCAGTTGATTAACGTATTTTACATATTTGTTAAGTGGAGGTGATCTATAATTAAGTTAATTTAAAATCTAATTGTACTTCAAATTCTTTACATATTCTTTTGGCCTTTTTTTTTTTATACTATATTTCTATTTTAGATCAAATTCTTGATGGACATAGGATTTTCCATTGAATTGTCACGAAAAACATAATTTCCCTCCTTAGAAAACCCAATAATGGGGCAGATTTGTTGATAAATCATTTGACGATTAGGTTCTTCATGAGATCTTACCTGTTTCAAGCCCTCCTCAAAAAAAACCAGGATATTTTAGAGGGGAAAAAAGGCATCATTTATTGCTCATATTTCTTTCTTTTTTTGACGGGGGCGGGTGTTATTTTTGAGGCTAGAGATTCAATTAATAGTTGAAATAAACTTAGATTAGCATCCTTTATTTTCTTAATTTTTAACTTGCAGTGACATTTCATAGTTGTGAATGCATATTTAAGGTGAAGAAGCGAAACAGAAGAGTTAAGAAACTGATGAAAGCTATTGAGTCAGTAGCTCTACGATCACTTGATAATTTTAAGGTTGTGGTTGAGAAAATGATTTAAAAAAAGAAAGCATTGATGCTTAAACCCACAGAATAACCCAGTGAGAGAGAGAGAGAGAGAGAGAGCAAGGGCTAAATGCAACCAAGCCAACACATAGCTGATGTTAATGTTACCATTTCAATCTGTCAATCCACAGAAAATAATATATATATATATATATATATATATATATAATAATAATAATAATAATAATGTTAAAAGGAAAAACTATTCTAGGTTGAGTGTGAGTGGAAGGTTGATTTTCACATATTTTGTATATACCGGAGGACATCAATTAGACTGAGCTAACAAGATATACAACTACAGAAAAAGGATTTGGAGCTGCAGAGCCTCATCAGAATTCAAGATCAAAGAGAAGAAGCCTTAGGCCAAGTCCTAAAAAACCTTTGGTGAAGCAGCCTGCAGTATCAACAACAGGATTATAGTTTACCCTTGAAAACCAGAATTTAATACGCAGATGCATACATACTTCTCCCATCCTATCCACTTCATATTTCGTTACCTTCATCAGTCAGTCCCCATTCTCCACTAGCACCCCTTTGATGGACATCAAAAGCAGAAGGATCAAGTTCATCCGCTAATCAAATGCTGAGTTCATAACATTTGGATTTACTTCCCAAGAACAATTCTGTGCAAGCTGCACTCAGAACAAAAATCCAAATCAATTACCAAAGCTGTTTCCCATACGCCTTAAGGCATAGAAATGATCAAAATGGATCTTTAACTGTACCGTTTACTGTCATCCTTCTGGCAGTCGAAGTCAATGGTGTCTTGGGTAGTCCAACTCTGTTATTCAGCCACAGCATCATTACGGACTTTATCATACAACTGATACATTAGGGTTGATTTTGACATTTGGGGCTCCCTTTCTAGAACAGCAATCACATCCTTAACAGAGATAGTGCGTGCTACCTTAGGTTGAGGCACACTCACTTGATTTCTTCCAACTTTTCTAACTGCTCCTGCACAGAACTCAAGTAAGTAGCGCCCCCCCCAAAAAAAAAAGAAAAAAGAAACAGATATCTAAAAAAGCATGCCCTATAAAGGACAGTTGAGGTTATCAATGAAAATATATATTGAAGCTCATCCAACACCAGCAAGTAGGTGTGAGAAAAATTGGAAATAAACTCCAGACATCATAACTGATGTTAAAAAGGTATTTGCTACTGGATAAAAGCAGTTGCGGAAGAAAATAGTGAACTCTATCTATTCAGCGAGCATCATCACAAGAGTCAAAGAACCCAAATTGAAAGCAATAGGAAAAAGCTGAAAACGCTTACAAGGCCACAGCAGTGCTAACAGAGTTACCACATGTCATTGAGCTTAATCAATATTTTTGCACCCACCAGAACAGCCTTTTCAAAATATGTTAGGTAACTCTAATTTTTAGTAATAAGAGGAGGAATCTATGAGGTTATGAGGATCACAGCAAAAATATGATAGTTGAATTGCGGAGGATATGGACTCAGACATTGTTGGAATTATAATCACTGTTTAACAGTAACACTGCACACACCTGTCCTTGGGTCTTCCAATAGCTTGAGCCCATACAAGAGATTTGATCTCTATGCTTTAACCTAAACAAAGTAGAACTGCCTCTCTTTTTTGGTTATCCTATAGGCCCAGTTTGGAACCCTGATTCTGTCTGCTGGACAGAGAAAGGAAAGGGAAATGCTAAATGAAATGGTATCTCATTTCAAGATGAAGTTCCAAAGCAGATTTCGCTAGGTAACTGAATTATCAAAATAATAAGTACACTATGCAACTATTTTCCTCCCTCCCTCTTAAAATTGATCCTAATTGCTAATGTACAAGTAGCAAATCTTTGGGGCATTTATACAAATTTCATCCACTACCATTCTCATGAATCACAGGTTTCAGGTATTAGTGCAACAATTAGATCAAGATCAGCTCATTGAATAAGCTAGACTAGAAAAAGGTTCAAGCAAGCTTGACAATAGTAGCAACAGCATCAGGCCAAAAACACATATGAGTTGATATATCACCAAAGAACCAAGCATACCAGAAGTGGAGGCAGAAGCAGACTGGCCCCTTTTGTCTGCTTCTTGGTTATCTCTTCTTGCTGATGACACCTTTCGGCCAGTATCTTTTCCAGGCTGCAAACTAGATGCAGCATCCGTTCCTCCTACACGTTTCTGCTTCGCCTGCTCAGCCATAAGTTGCCATTTTGAGAGCATGTCATCTCCTCCTACAGCAGCTCTGGCAGCCACATTTGCAGCAGTTGTGCGCATCTTGTCATCTTCTTCCTTGTTTGCCTGTTGTTAATACATGAAAAGTTGGAAACCATAGAAATATATTTGCAGCGAAGGATGGAGCATATGATGTCTGGCAAGGAATAAAATCCTAGGTACCTTTGGAGCCTTCCCACGGCTTTCGTCTTTATCCTTCTCACCATCAACTGCAAGATTACTTTCAGGCTGCTTCACAAGACACAGAATGTCAGTTGAATGTATACTCTAATTATTGAAAATAGAATTGAACTTACAACAGACATGTGATAGTTTACTAATTAAGTGAAAGAATGACTCACTTCATTCAGTCTTTGAAGCTTTTCTGCTTCAGCCTGTATTTTCTCCCATTCTTCCCGAGCTTTTCGGTTCATTGACATGATTTGTTGACGAACATCTGAGGTAATTACAGTTTTGTGGCGAGACTTCTCTATATCCACTCGCTATACAAATGAATACAAAGAAATAAATTGAACAACTAGTTTTTCACACCAGAAGTAAAGATCACAGAAAAGTAACCTGCTTTGACAATCTGATAAGATTCCATATCAGTCCGCGCATTCTTTCTTCCACACACTGAAAGTATGGTGCTTATTAGAACAACTATATTCAAAGTTACAAAAAGCTAAAAAATATCAAAATCTAACCAGTGACAAGCACCGTTCGACATCATTGCTGATATTCTTTAAGCCACATTTTGCCACTGCAACAATGAGAAAAGTAATACCAGACAAGCTCAATCCGCTTGTTCTAAAATTGCACATCTCAAGCATATTAAAAGCAACAGCAGTTGTCAATATAGAAGGCATTACTAATTTTAGCCAGTTTCTGCTGAAGTGGGAACTTCTCTAAAATTAGCCTTTCTTCTTCTTCTTGCACAACTCGACGAGATGCTTCTGAAACACGACTATCTTCCTTTGGCCCAGAAAATAGTTGCTCTTCCTCTTCCTATTGCGTATATTAAAATACATAAGGATATTAAACTTATTGCATTATTGGAATTCCTGACATTACATATTACAAAAACACTTACTGGCCTCTCAAAATTGAATTTCAGTTTTCTTCTTCTACCTTCTTTTCTTTCGGGAAGGGGGTGGTGTTTGGGGGAAGAGGCTGGTATGGGAAGAAGGGGCAGAGACATTACCCGGAGATTAACACCACTGACAGCAGTAACATCATTGAGTTGTTCAATGCTCTGATCCAGAAAGGCCCCAGATACTTTTTGCTTCTTACTGGAGAAAATAACAGATAAATAATGTTAAAAATACTTAGCTTTGGTGTAAACAACACAATGTTACTTCATTACATAAAAGAGAATCTCATGAACACCTTGATGGGGGTGGCGGGGAACCAAGTGTTTCCAGTGGTTTCTTTTGGCCAACAGAAGGTTTTTTAGGAGCCTTAGCATTGTTTCCAAGTGAAATGGGAGAATTTGCAGTAGGAATCCTCGAGTTTAACTGGTAAAAGGGGGACAATGAAAAGAACAGGGAAAGAGAATATATGAAGTGGTGACTGTAAATAGAATTATAACTAAGTCCAGATTACGGTAGTAAGCACAAAATCACATTTTCTATCAAAATAATAATGGCTATTACTGAAAAATTCAGAAGAGTGGAAATATTGTAAAATAAACAGATAAAATCAGATGCAAATAACAAACGGGATATGGTAACTTATAAGTGAGATAAGAAAAACAACAACATTGAGCATAGAGATCCAATGATAACTAGTTCACTCGAGTAAACAACAGCTAGATCAGTTTTCATCAACTCATCTACAATCTCAATTTATGAAAACCAATCTGACAGCAATATAATATCAGGAAAAGGAATAAGCAGCCTGAATATTAAGCAAAGTGAAAAGCAAATGCATGACACTTTTAGATGAGAACTCAATTATTGGCAAGTACATCATACAATGAGAAATAAAAAATTGTAACAATCTCTGTCCTTTTCTCAAGTTTTCGAGTTATCTTCAGTTACATAAGCAAAACAAATTCAAAAGATGGGACTAACATAATCCAAGAGCTAAAAGAGTAGAAAAAGTAAGGTGCTAAAAATCCAATCTAGAAAACGACACATGATGACAGAAGCACATCAGAACACCAGGTATATATCATCTAAATGATTAGATGATTACCAAATTATTAGAGTCCGTCTGCGTTGAAATGGATGATGATATTGAATTTGAGGCTATCGAACTTGTGCCCATCGCAAACCCCACTCTAGATGACTGCATCTCGAAAGATTCATCCGTTTTGGAAAGAGCAATACCCTGTTCAGGATGCATGGAAGACAAGGAAGATAAACCATGTGGAGTAGGGAACTGTTTGTATTGTTCTTTTGACTGATCAGCTGGTTCCGGTTTTATATAGGTCGTGGATGATAGGACCCCACTTTTCTGTGTCATTGCTAAAGCGTTTGTCATATGAGCATCAGTTGCACCATGCAATCTCTTCTGATCAAACTTTGGCTTGTTCACAGCATTCATGCCTTGAGCTGTTATCCCCAATTGGGTTGTGCCTAAGCTCTGATGAGTAGGAATTTGTCTCATCTGCAAGTCATGAGGTTGCTGTTTGACAGTCGCTGCTGCAGAATTAGTATTTGTTGTTGAATGCAGATTATAGTTACTCCCACCACTTCCAAATGCAGGGCATGATGCTTGTGAGAAGTGCATATGCTGTTGCTGCTGCTTGTTAATTCCCTGAAGTGGGAAAGAAGAATGATCCCTATCCTGCCTTTTAGGGATCAAACTGGAGCTGGACGTTTGGCTTGCTTGCATTTCATGAGAACCTGATCGGCATTCTACCTCACGTGATATCGGAACATCACCATCAGTTGTCTGATTGCTCGAATCAGTCACCATTTGCACTGTGGAGGTGGAAATGAAACTAGTAAGGAAAACAATTTCATCGCTTCTAATGGAAGTCAGGTAAATGATCAAGATTTGGGTAAAATTTGCAACCAGTTGATGAGGTTGACAACTGCTGCTGCTGAGATGAAGCTTGTGTCCGCACTGGAAGTTGACTTGGCACATTCTGTGAGTTTTTAGCAGCCTATTTTGTTGCTTGTTTAGTGTCATTCATAAGAATACTTCATACGAGTATTTAACATGCATCAAAGAAATTTGCAGCCTTGCAACTCACCTGAGATATCTTATATACGGCCACCTTTAGCATTTGGTCCCCCACAATGCTCCTCATAAGTCGAACAAAATCCTCTTTGGAGATCTCATTTTTCTGAAAACAAACACCCAGTATGAATGAAACAACGAGATGCTCCAAATTCATATAATAAAGATGAGATATTACATAGAAATGTGCAAACTCACCCTTAATCTAAGATAAAGAGTATTGAGTTGCATGGCTCTGTCTTTATCTAGTTGGGGCTGTATGACTGGAAGCAACAGGGCAAAAGGCACTTGTTTCCCACGAATAATATTACTCGCCTGTAGATTACTGCTACCTGTATTTGAAGCTGGCTGATTGCTTCCTCCTGGAGCTATGGCCTGCTGATTATTTGTGCCCATTGCTATGGTGGGTTGCGATCTATTTCCTGCCGTAGATGGCTGTTGGCTATTTATATTCTGTAATTTTGCAAGCTCAGGATCCTGATCTAGATTTTGCATTTCTCCAGGCCCTTGGTTATGGGCTGGAGTACTTTCAGAATCTTGCATTGTTATTGCTTGAGAAACATTAAGCAAACTTTGATCAGCTTGTGATTGAAAGGAGTCAACTGGTCGTTTCTGATTTTCTAAAACTGTTCCACATTGCTTCAAGTCCATTTCAGCTGATTGTTGCTCATTCTGTTGTACAACCACAGGATCCTGTTGACTTGTAGTACTAGCATTCTCATCAAGGCTGGAAGTTTTCCACTGGGAAAGAAACTGATTTGATGCATAACTGCTTCCTTGAGATAAGGCAGCTAAAGTTTCAATCAAAGGCATCAACATCATGAAGTTTCCAGGCATACATAATCAAAGATACCCCCACAGTCAGGGTCCAAAAGTTTCAAGAAATCAATTATTTTAAAAATTATATGCCAAATTGAACAAGTAATACTCAAATAAGTAATTAAAAAGAAGTCAAAATAAGACCATAACTGACCAATATTTCCATGCATGGACACGGGAGCTAAGTAGATGTACACATATATACCCCTATTAGTAAATGCTACTAAAAATAAACACAGTATAACACCACCAAGAACACCAAAAACAACTTACACTACAGATGATTGAAAGAAAAAGGGAACTAGAAATGCAATTCTCCTGAATTTTATTATCTGATATTTCCTATAACTTGTAGAAGCTTATCGAGCACAAGAAAACTAGAAATATCTTATATTTCACCTGTAAATTTTGAAGGAAGCAACTTGAAGCCTTGACAGGTATGAATGAAAAAACGCAGAGGTATAAGACTTCGTTTGTATCACCCCACATATCTCTTATAAACTTGAAGTCCTTATCACGAAATTACATTAACAAAAAGGCAAGAGATTAAAACACTAGTGTGTAATCATATCTATGACCAATCAAAATCACTCATGAATAAGTTGAAGAACCGTCCGGGGGTAACAGGGAAAGAAAATGGAGCAAAAGCAGCTACGCATACAGACTAGACATAACATAGAATTTTTCCAATTTGATTCAAAATTTCATATTTCAAATCTCCCCTTCTTAAGAAATTACACTGCAGAACCCCTCAAAAACCAAATAGGCCAATATTAGATTAGTTTTCATCAATTCTTTTGCTAGTTCCTTTCAGAAAAAAAGGGGAAAAGAAATAATCTTTTGTTAGTTTTCTTGAACGGCCACCATCTTAAACTGGTTAGGAAAGCCGAAAGCAATTCAGCTATTGCTAAGAATAGAACGAGACAATACTAGGAGTAAAAGATTCATACCACTCTCTGAATCCGAGAGTTGAGATGTGGAAGCATCGCCTTCAATATCCCTATTAAGAGCAGCTGTGAACGCCTCCACATCCGCCCCAGAATGCATTGTCTCATCCTGCAAATAATAAGAACAATAATTTCATAAAAATTCAATCATGAATTGAAAATCTTTATGGGAACTGCACAATGGGTAGACGAAAGTGAGAACTAGAACCTCGTCTTCTTCAAGGAGCTTCATAATTGAAGGGTCCATTAGATTCTTCTTCTGTGTACACAGAGGCGAAGATGGGTTTACGTAAATTGCTTGAAATTAATCAAATTCATCGTCGAGAAACGATTTGGAGAGGATTAGCTTCACAAGAGAAGCGAAGGAGCAGTTCAATTCCAGTCTCTCTCTCCCTGCATCTTATAGATCGATAAAAGCCCAGATTATACGGCTAGACAAATTGTATTTTTTTTAAAAAAACCTTTCTCAGTATGTTTTTTCAAAATACTTTTTTTTATAAGTATATGTTTTTTCAAAGTACCATCCTTCTTAATTATTTTGGCTAAAAAGTGTAATACGGGTTCTAAACTTTTGTAAATTTTAGTTTTCGCACTTAAAAAGAGTTTTTTTATCAATATATTCATTCAAATTTTTTAAAATTATAAAAAAATACACTTAATTTTTTTATTATCAATACATTCATTCATAATAAGAATCTAACCTCATTGTTTTCTAATTCATAGAAACTTATGTTCTCCATTTAAATTCTTTACAAATCCATTACTTTCCAAATTTTTATTTTTTTCTAAAGTCAAAAGATTTTATTAGAAAGAAAATCATTCGTACATGATAAAAAAAATATGATACAATGAAATAACTTGAAAAGAAAACATACACAAAAAATACCTCAATCAAAACAAAAAGAGAAATTTGAGATAATGTAATAATATAAATTAAAAAGTATCAAATTAAGTTAGAAAGCTTAAATTAGAATTTAAGTGTATCTATAAAATGACAATTACAAATTGTCTAACTACCGGAAACAATCAAGCAATAAACAATGAATTTAGATTATTATCAAGAATGACATAATTATCCTTTAATTAGATGGACAAAGTGCAATTTTTATAATTTTATAAAATTTGAATATATATTGATAATAAAAAAGTTCGAATGTAGTTTTTGATAATTTAAAAAAAATTGAAGTGCATGTATTAATAAAAAAATTAAAATTCATGAAAATTTATAGGCATGTGACACCTAAATACTTTTCCCCAACTCTTTTACTGGCATATTCCTTTTCTCTTTTGCATTATAATCTATGACATATGATTGGGCAAATAGTCGATCTCGTGCAACTTTCAACTTTATACATATATAATTTGTCTTCTATTTATTTTTTGTTGAATTCTTATTTTCTAGCATTCAAAAACTCTCGAAAATTGTTCCTCTCTCAAATTGGCAAATTGGGACTAGGGGTGTTCAAAAACTGAACCAAATCGAAAAATCGAACCGAAATTTTAAAAATAGTTTGGTATTTTGTTTTTTAGGTTTATTCGGTTCGGTTAACCGAAATTTTTTAAAATTACGATTCGATTTTCGGTTTCAATTTTAGAAATTTCGGTTAAACCGAAAAACTGAAGTTTTTTTCAATAAAAAAAAATTGTAATTAATGTTTAACCAATTTTATTTACTTCAAAAATTATTTATATCTTTTTCTATTTGAAGTGTTTTTGTATCCACAAGATGATGATTAAGTATTGTAAAAGAAGTTCATTCATCATATTTTGGTATATTATAAATTATTTTCGATATTTTTCTCATTGAAAACGTGTAAATAATATAATAATATGATTTAATTGATAAATTTTTTTTCTTTTGACTATTGTTTGAATGTGCTTGTGTATTTGACAACATCATTTCATTTAATCATATTTATTTAAGCTCATTGAATTTTTTTTAAAAAAAAAACAAAAAAAAGTGAAATTTCGGTTTAAAACCGAACCGTAGTATAGCTAATACGGTTTGGTTCGGTTTATCCAAGTAAAAAAACCAAAAATCGAATCGAAATTGTAAAAATCGAATAAATACCCCTAATTGGGACATTAAATCCTAATAATAGCGAGTAAAATGAAGTTCACATATAAATATGATTAGACTTATTTTAGACTTTTTCGATTTTAATGTAAAAAACACTAGTTAATTTTATCTTTTTTAACACCTAGTTTGTCTCCCTTAACTATTCTTTTTGCAAATCCTTCTTTGGAAATCAATCTTGTGATAGTTTAAGCTACTTCATAAGACCCAAAGTGCCTAATCCTAGTTTTTCAAATGAGTCTAAACAGACTTTAAGTATCAGTTGGACGATAAGCAAGTTTGAAGCCGGGGCTAGCAGGTCGATTTTCTAGAGCTTGAAGGTGGGGTAAATAAAAACATAAGATATATATATATATATATATATATAGATTTTCTAGAGCTTGAAGGTGGGGTAAATAAAAACATAAGAGAGATATATATATATATATATATATATATATATATATATATTCTGGGTTAATTACAATAAACCCTTTAAACATTTTGCAAAGAAACACTCTTCCTAATTTTTCAATTGACTCAATATCCTCTATTTATCTTTTAAATTATTTTAATTAAATACAATTACAATTTTTTTAATCAAACAAATTAGTATTTTAATCAAATGCTATAAAAAGACTTATATATGCTCTTGATTTTTTTTTCTTATAGGCACCCATTCATAAGATTAGACCAAAATATTATTAGAAAAACTCATGTATTCTTTATTAAATTATTAATTTATGAAACTAGAAAAAAATGAAAAATATAAAACATCTTCTTTATTTTTTCTCAAAGCTATTATATTTGAGTAAATAAAAAATGAAAATAATGATCTCATTTAGAAACTCAACTTAAAACAAACTTTTAAATATGAAATCATAGTGACCACCTAAATGATTTAGTGTACAAAGTTCAACTTTTTCTTCTACTTTTTCTTTTCTTTTTCCTTCTTTTGTGATTAATGACATAAAGATTTTATTACAATATTGCAAGTGAAATATTTCTCATTTTTCTATAAGAGAAAAAAAGGGCAATATGTATTTTTTTTTTTATAGTATTTGGCTTGTGATGATAAGTTGGCTAAATCAAAAAAGATATGTGAAAATAAAATTATAATTACATCATCCTTGAGAATAGAAAAAAAGTAAAAAATTAATTACTTGAAAAAAAAAGTAAAAAGAATAGAAAGATTAAGCAATGAGTGTGCTTTTTTTTTATCTATATTTTTTAGGGATGTTGTTTGGTGTTATTT
The DNA here is from genome assembly GCA_019593545.1 of Apocynum venetum. Classification (NCBI taxonomy): domain Eukaryota; kingdom Viridiplantae; phylum Streptophyta; class Magnoliopsida; order Gentianales; family Apocynaceae; genus Apocynum; species Apocynum venetum. Next base: position 3,489,463 of record SRSM01000326.1, on the reverse strand, counting down.
GGGTTATTGCTAGTCGATTCTTAAAGATATAGATGTTGCCTCATCCTTGTCTTTGGGTTTATGCTCCTGACTAGAAAATAGTTGGCTGCTGAGTTCTAGATTTTGTAGTATCGGAGGTGATGTACTCATAAATTAACTGATTTTTATACTATTTAATGATTATATTTTGTTTAAAAATCGGTTAATTGTGTCATTTAATTGATATATTTCACATTTCCTTTCTATTTCTTTGCTTATAAGTTTTTCAGTGTATTTTAGTACATTTTGGAGATAAAAAGAAGAAGAAGAAGAAGTGAAGATGAAAAAAAAAAAAAAAATTGATGAACAGTAACTCTGGTGAACAGTACTACCCGTCGATGATGACATCACTGCTTACGTCATGAACAGTATCCGTCGGCTGGTCAAAGTCAACAAGTCAACCTGCTACAGTACCCAGAAGTCAAAATGATCATTTTACCCCTAGAAATTTCCCTATAAATATGCTAGCTTCATTTCTCATTAAAGACACCAATTTAGCTCCAATCTTCTTCATTTCTTTTGTAATTTCTTTCTTTTATTATTATCTTCATATTAATATATTTTCTAGAATTTTTAGAATAGCTTTTCAAGTCTTTTTGTAAAATTTAGTAAAGAAATTATGTCCGAATAATTTCAATATTTTCGGGGAGTATTTCTTTTAAATTTTCGTTCTAATGTTGATAAATTTCATCTTATATTTATTAAATATGGATTGCGAGTAATTTCCTTTTGTTAGCAATGATATGTGTTAAGTTATTAATAAATGGGATTATGAGATAATTTTCTTTGTACTTAATTTCTATTTGAATTTATTTAACTGGACTTATGGTCGGTTTACCCGCCTAGTCTTTATTTATTTTTCTTTATGCACTTTAAATATTGCAAATGGATGGCCGAGCCACCTATTAGATTAATTTACTTTTTATGTCTTTTATTTTCTTTTTTATGAAAGGCCGAGCCTCCATACTTTTAGTTTAATTTATTTAAATGGCTGGTTGAACTGCCTAATTTGTTTAGTTAATATAAATCCAATCTTTCTTTATATATATATATATATATATATATTTGTATATTTATTTAATATACTTATATCTATTTATTAATTAAGTATTTATGTAATTCCTATTTTAATTAATATAATTATGTGAATTAATTGGATTGACAATCTAGTTAATAAACGTGATTATATAGCTAGGATTATTAATCTTGTATTAATGATTCAAGTGGCATCTACTAATTTAATTGAGTTGCAGCTCTTGGCTTAATTAAATTAGTAGTGAAATTATCTAATTTAAATTGTATATAATTAAGTTGATTGTTATATACAATTTAATGTTGGTGATGCCTTATTTACTTAATGCAATTTGATTGAACATTTTATACACACTGGTTGGTTGGTAGTGATGTTTAATTAAATTAGAGATTAATCTGTCTGACATGATCGGGAGTAGGAATGATAATCACGTTGCTCAATGCAATGATGTGGTGGTGGACATAAGTAATGCGAATGAGTTGTGTAAGGGCAAGCTGTTTGATAAACATTTCGAGAGTAGCAAAAAGAACTTGGGTAATGGACTTCTGGGTCGTGTAACTCATAATTGGTGCTGGATTCGTAAACTTAGAATGAGAAGGAAAGGATGACTGTTTCTAGGATCCCTTTGGTTGCAGAATCACCTTATTTCAGTCCTAAAGTGTCTAATGCAGATTCTGATGCTAGAAATGAAGTAGAGGAAACACTCAATTTAGGAATTTGATTGGGATCTCTTTTGAAAGATGGAGAGAAAGTGTGAAACAGACTTTGATGGCTATTGAAAATGAAGCTAGTGCTAAGTTCTAAGTTCTGTGTTGTGATGTACTTGTTCCTTCTCTTTCGGTTGATTTGGAGGCATTCTTCTAGCATTCTTTCTGTCTATATGTGGCTTGTGCTTTTGTGGTAGTTTGGTTGGTTTGAGCTTTTCTCTAGTGTGTTTTTCATTTATGTTGTTTGGCTTGTGCCGTTCTTCGATGTTATCAGTTATATGTTATTGTTGACGATCCTTATTACTCTTCAAGTTATTTTTTCTCCATTTTCCATTTTATACGTATTTATTTGCAAAAAATATGAGGGTTTATTTTTAGAAGCTCGTCTGAAGTCCTATCAACCACAAAACCGACTCTAGTTAGACCTTTTAATGGATTTATATGGAATCTGATCACCAACGAACCTAAATGGTGCCCTCTTAGGTACTGCAATTTCGTGGATGAAAGTGACTCTACTAGGGCTTAGTAAACTTGGTTGCTCATTATTCTCACCTCATATAAGAAAATAGAGGTCAATTTAAGGCTTTGCATATTTCTAGGCGTGAATACATAGAAATAAAAGAAATTTGGAATAAAAAGAACGACAAACATATGCTACGTAAGAAAGAAGATTTTCCCGAGTTAGAATTCCATCTTTTTGTTTCTACATTTTTAGTATTTTTCTTTCCAGGAAACCTCTGTTTTTATTCATTGACGGCAACATTTTTCCTGTCGCCAACAATCCTCACATTTTTCTCCATTAGACCAATTCAATTTTCTTATTTCTATGTGAACCCATGAAGTCAACATTCTGATCTTGTATAATCAACATTTGACAAAACAAAAAATTTCGTGTTGACCATATTTCACGACTACATGCACCTATATAAATATATAGTTTTTGTAGTACATCTCCATCAATTCATCATCTATATTCTATAGCTTGTCTTTACTTGTTTAAGCAGATATGAAAACTCTAAGCGTTATAATCTGCTTAGCATTCTTATTTATTCTTAGTATGAAACCATCTGAAGCTACAAGAATCTTGCATGATGAAGAAGATGAATTTATGGAAAAGCAACACATTGTCTTGCAATCCCTACAAAAGGGTGGCAGTGGCACTCCTTCTGGAAATCACTGCGGTAACATTCCAAGTCCAGGCCACAGCGGACCATGTGCCTCCACCACCATTAGTGAGAGGAACTTTGCCGGTGATGCAGCTATGGCTCCTCCGCCGCCACATTCTTATTTTGAGAAAATGCGTCCAGTTCAACGTGGCTACTAATTAATCATAGATAGATAAAATGTCATTGGCAAACAATTTAATTCTATCTCTTATATATAACAAATATTTTCATCTAATTTGTTTTGGGTCAGCTTCAATTTTGGCAAATAGTTTTGCTAGTGTTGTAATGAACCCGCTTATTGAAAAAGATCATCACAATGTTGTCCGCTCTGTAAGATATGTTTCTAGAATCTGCAAATCAATTTGCAGATAGACTAGTGGAATATGCTCAGGAAAGCCGATCTTCTATATGGACATGTTCCTCCTGTATTATCCCTAGCTACCTTATTTTAATGTAGTTTCATTCATTTGATTCTAAAAAAAAGAGGGTATAATTGAAATATTACATGCTGAGTCTAAAAGAAGGAGATTACATATTCCCATGAAAGACAGACAAGACAAAAAACAACAGATCAAATGACCGTACCAACAAAATCAAAATTCTCACCAAAATATTGATCAAATAATATTTCAATCAGCAACCACAGTCGGTGCAATGAAATGAAACATAAGATGACAATAAAAATATTCGGTTTTTCCGTAGAAAAAATAATCATGAGTGAGATAGAAACCAAGCCCTTTCCACTGATTGACATTGATAAGCTTTCCTATACATTCTTCCTTATTGAACCATGCATCGATATTGTATTGGGCATATAATTAAGAAAAATTGTTGTGTTCCATTATGTGCTTCCGAGATAATAGATATGGTAGATTATATGTTTACATATTTATCAAAATAATGAAAATGTCTATTACTCTCCCCGTTACTTATTATAATTTGTTCCGACAAAAGTTTACATTTATCATAATCTTTTAAAGTTTGATAATAATATAAAATATAATTAATAAATTATTTGAAATTGTATTTTTAATTAAAAGGTGAGACGAGAAAATAAATAAAAATAATATTAAAAATTAATGATAAAATATATATAAATAGTTACCAGCTATTAGTTCCAAAGCAAAAGTTAGATAAAAGAGTTTTTAAATAGTTTTATTCAGAATAGTCGCCAGGGAGATGGTATATACTACACATAGCCCACCAGGTTTTACTAATGTGTGTGTGTGTGTTTTTTTTTTGGCGAAGGGAATATGTGAGGGTCTTTCCCTTGACTGACCTTTTGTGATGATGAGATTATGAGAATTACCTTAACTTTTTCACCTAACCTTTTGCCTCACATTATGATATCTCATCCACCATCGTGGTTAGATTTTAAGATAATAACATTTGAGTCTTGATAGGTATTCGAAAACCCATATTAGTCGTTGAACAAAATTGCTCTGTTTATACCCTGCTCAGAGGTCTAATTTGCACCTTGATCTTCTTGCTTGGTGGGCTCAATTTGGTTTATACTTTTTTTTTATATTTAAGGATCAAAAAGTAGAGAAATTCAATTATTCAAGCAAATGATAGCATAGGCACCCCAAAAAATTCCCATTATTTATGCCTTATATATATATATATATATATATATTATCCACTAAATGAAGTAAATATTATGTTTTCACATATAGATATATATATATATATATATATATATATATATGTGAAAAGGACATTACTTCTACAAGTGATATCGTCACTTATACATATAGATATACAAAACTTTCGGAAACATTTTAGTTTTTAATATCGTCAGGAGACTCATCACTTCTACAACACCTCAGGCATCGAAAAACACGTTGACTGCGGCAGCAGCCATTTGGACATGCTCCAACTTGAAGAATCCTTCTATAAGCACCGCCATTGCCATGCCCATGGCCTCCTCCATACTTCACCTCCTCCACACTTTTCTCTAAAACACAAGAACAAGTGTGTAATGTAACTCTCCTTGATCACTAGTATCAAATCGAGGCAGAAAATAATAAAGACTAGTATCACTTCATCTAAAATTGAATTTTTATATTTAATTTAATCTAAAAATTAAAAATAATATTTAAATCTCAAGAAATAATTTTATTATATTTTTTTTAAAATGATTTGTTTGACTATTAGATAATGAAATGTTAATTTTTAAAAATAATAATAAAAAATTATTAAATTTTAGATGAAAGATATATTTATTTTAACTTTTTTTAAAACACACCCCTTCATTAAAAATAAATTTACATTTCACTTATTCACCATTAATCATATTATGACTCTATTAGTAACAATGATATTATACTAACTTCTTTCAAGCTAAGTCAAATTTTGATATTCAATTTCGAGTAAGAAGGATTATTGAACTGCTGAATTTGAAGTTAATGTACTTGCTAACTCTTTGTTTGAGCAATTAGAAACAAGCCTACAGAAGGGGTAATAAATTTTAAAAAATAAAAGAAAAAAAGAAGCGTAATAAGATTACCTGAAGATGCAGAGGAAATGAGAAGAACCATAGCAAAGAGAAGACCGAGAAGAAGGCACAAATTCTTTGAAGATGCCATTGGAGATGAAATCTATATATAAAATGAAATCTCAAGACTAATTAAGGATGAATTGAGAAGAACTGTGAGACTGAGCTCCATTTATAGACTGGAGAAGAAAACTTTTTCTCAATAAGACAAATTTTCCAGAGACAGATGCATGCATCTTGTCATTGTCTCAAGAGGTTGGAAATTATATAACGTAATCCCAAGAATTTGGATTTTTGGTCTACTGCTTAAACAACATATAATAAGCACTCAGTCCATGCACTTGTGGAGTCAAGGTTGTGGGTATGGTAGGCTGCACACATATGTTAGTGCAAATTAATAGCAGATAAAAGGATAACAAGTTAAGGGATATTGGGTGGTACATGAAAAAATGAAATTGGAGAAAGTCATAGGAAAGGATATGGAAATAAGGTAAATGGTGTATAAACTTTGAAACTTTTGAGCACTTCTTTGAAAATCCGCACTACCCATATGAAGTTGCAAAAGCTACAACTTTTGAAAATCCGCACTAAAGCTTTGGTAAGTGTCCTTTTCCACTGACTTCTGAGTAGAATTACGAGTTGCAATTGAATTCTTTCATAGAAATTAGAATCATATTTATCTTCTGAATTCTTGTCCTCCTTTTAGTTCCAATTTTTTGTTGGAGCAGCAGATCTAGTTGTTTTAATTGAGTGTTTCTTGACTCCTTTCTTTTATTTTTCTTTCGTATTTGATTGTTACATTTTTCTTTTTGACTGATAATTTGGGATTTGTTTCATCTAGACTCTAGAGGAAGTTATTTGCTAAATCCTTGTTTCATCTAGAGTAAGTTATTTTCTAAATCTTTTTTTTTTAAAAAAAGAAATTATTTTTTAAAAACTCATTCAGTTTGAAATTAAATGTCTATTTATTTTAAAATAATATATTTTACATCTAAAATTTTATTAACATTTGTTTGTAAATGAATGGTCATGAGTTCTACTTACTTTTAAGAACTCTCAATCGAGTATATTAAGACTCACCTCGAAGATCAATCTGAGCATTTGATATATAGTTTGAGATATCACTTTGAAAAAAAAATTTATTTAATTTAAAATATTTACATCAACTAACTAATGTCATCACTATTAATTTAATCAATAACAAAAATTATTAGGTAACTCTTTTAAAGTCAAAAACTATTTTTTATTTTTCTAAAGTCTTATTTACCGTAGATGGTAGTTTCCAGCGCCAGTCCGATGTCGTCTGCGTCAAAAATTATTATCTAACTTTATAAATTTATTTCTGTTTCATTTTGTTGTTCTTTTCTTTTATTTGAATTTTGGCTGTTTTGTTTTTACCGCAAGGAAATTTGCTTTGCAGGGAGAGCGACGATCTTTTTCAAAATTAAGATTAATTAACTTGACAAATAAGTAGATGATTGAAGTAAACATAGATTTGGAAAAGTAAAAGAAAAATGACGAAGGCAAGAGGAAGGAAGTAGGGGAGGGGGGGGGGGGGGCGGCTTCATAATTATTATTGCATCTTCCAAAATTTTTTTTATATGTTACAAATTATATTTCAATTTCTTTATTTAGAGTATACTTTATTTTTCACTAGAGTAAACTACCATTATTTAATACATATTGACTCAACAATATTCATTTTTAAAAGGGTTTTGAAATATTAAACATAATGCGAGACAATTAATTATTTTCAAGATGACCACTTATTCAAGACAACTAAATATTGATTTTCAAGTTGTTCACTCATATTGACTTTAATTCTTGATAAAAAAAAGTTTAATGAATATAATTAATATTTCAATAAAAATTTAATTGTTATTATCAATTACTAAAATAAGAGTAAAGTAAGAAAAATATAAAGGTTTTTTTTCTTTTCAATTTCAATGACATTAAATATATTTTATTTATATGTATAAAAAACGATGACTCTTTATCTCATAGGATGGAAGGATTGGTCCCTCAATCCGTAAAAGTTGTTAAAGAATTTTGTTGTGTTTTAAATTATAAATCATTTTATAGTGTTTTAGAGATATTTTATTAATTTGTTTTCAATATTATTCATATTTATTATTATCTCTCATCTCAAGTCTTTCTTATTTCAAAAAAATACTTTATTTTCCATTCATATATATATATATATATAGATATATATATTTATTTATTTTCAAAAAAAAAACTTTATTTTCTCTCCATTTATTCTTTTTCTCTTTCTCAATTCTAAGACCAAATAAATAAAAATATTGTATAATCTAAAATACTTCATTAATTTATGTAAAAAATCTCATAATAATTTATAAAAAGGGATGAATAAAATAGCTAATTAGCATTGGCTGCACATTAGGGATCATGTCTTTCGGACCTTTGCACCCACAAGTTTCACGTCGTGCAGAATGCTACTCTCACAGTAACCGATTGTTGGAAACCTTCTTGTTTCGAGAAAATCATTTCATCCAAAACATAGCTACTTCTCGTAAACATAAATTAAAAATTAAAGTAAATACACCACTCTATAGACATAGTAAGAATGAAAACTATAAGTACCTCACTCTACTCTAGTTCCTATCTATTTCATCTAAAATCTTGCCTTAAAATTTTTATGTATATTCGTCGAGCAACCCTTGAAGACTAGAACCATTCTTGATCATGTATATTATTAGACTATTGAGTCTAAAAATCTTTCACTTAATACATATTAATTCATTAATTCTCATTAATATTTGTCAAAATAAAAACCTATTTACTTAAAAGTATAAGGACTTTCGGTTAGTCATTACCGTTAGTAATCACATCCATCTGTTAATGAATGATTCCTTAATTAAGGAAGTTATTTATAATATTTTATAAAAAAACTTATTTTAAAAAGTAAACAATTTAATTGTGGACATTGGAAAAAATATAATATATATATATATATATATATATATTCCCTACGTCTCATTTAATTGTTCATGTTTTCAATTGAAAAGTGACTAGTAATAGATAAAAGGATGATAAAATGTGTAATTAAATAATTACTTATATACATGTATATAGTTAATAATGATTTTAATTAACTATATTTTTAGTGAATTTCATAGAAAGAGTTACATAAATCTCTTACTAATCAAATATTTAATGCAAACACCCTTAGGATCTGAAAGCGAGAACAAACAAGGACTCTAAACAGCCATGATCTTAGTGACCACATCAACTACCAATACTGGGACAACATAAAACTTGAACTGAAAGACAATAACCACAAACAACCAACTCCAGTCTAACAAATCAACGAAAGGCTGTTTAGAGTAACGAAAAAAAAAAATTACAAGTAACAAAAGAAACAACTGACGCCTCAAAAACATTCCGCCCACCATCCTCATTACTATTACATTACTCCCCAAAACCCTCAAATCACAATACAAGAACACATCCCAGTTCGATCTTCAATAGCCCCCAAATCTGTCAAAGCTCCAGTCACCTGGTTAGCTTTATCAACAAATCTGATAGAGGGATCTATAAGTAACCTCACAGATTGAGATTGCAAATCTAAGCCCCTCATTCACCAAAATTTTGAAATTCTTCGTTTTCTCAACCAACAAAAACTAGGCCCTAACGTATTAACCCTTCTATTACACAACACACCAGAAGAAGCACCATGCTTTGAACGTATAACATCATTAGATTTAAGAATATTAACAATCACTTCAAAAGAGCCATCGAGAAATTGTCCACACCCAGAAATGGGTCTGCCCCTACCTGAAGAACCAGAGTTAAAAGACAAAGGAGAAGAAATGGGTATGGGGCAAGCTCAACATCCACCTCATTAATTACATTATCACCAAACGCAAGGGCCATATCTGGCAAACCAAAAGGCAAAATAACGGCCGATTCCCTCTGCATTACATTTGAATTTGAAAAGCGGTGATTTATAAATTGAACTCAGAGTGAAGGCCGGATGACGAGGAGGAATTGAACTTGCTCTAACCACTGACAACTGCAGATCTAAAGCAATCCCTTTATCCACACCAGAGAAAGATAAATGAATGTGTACACTACTCTGCAGTTCAATTAATAACCATGGAGTAGAGAAGAAAGATCTGCTGACTGTAACCTCTAGGAAATATAATTATCAGTTAAAAGAGTGTCACACTACTAGAGTAAAATTGAGAATAATGAATATAAATTAGATACAAATATTTTATGTGAAAACCGCAAGCAAATTAGGGTAAAAATTACGAGATAAGAGAAAAAATTTATTACTTTTGACAATAATTGAAATATAAGAAATAAAATATAACTTTCTTACTCTTAGACTTTGCTACAAACAAAGAGATGAAAGATTTTCTCTTGGGACGAGACGGGATCAACTGAAGAAATTCTCACTATTTATAGAGAAGCAAAACCAAGCTTCAACCATTTAAATAGAATTAGTGTTACATATTTCACCCATATGTAAAAGAAAATAAATGAAAATTGGCAATTAGATTTTGTCATCAAAGTCTACTAAATTGTTAACCAATTTGTTGTCCAACTCCACATGAAAGGCAGTCTAATTATTGTACATTGTTTGTGTAAAACAACTAAATTCACTTGTTAATTATTCCATACTATTGACTTTACTATCAACATTCTTGCACTTAAAGTCACTTTCATAATTCCTTCATCCTTGCCAAACTATGCTTTCTTACGTTTCTGTTAAATCACACAAGGATCTACACCATTGAAACTTGTCAATATTAATTAACTTAGTCATAACATTTGTAAAGTTCTCATCAGTGTGAATTTTCTGCATATTCACACTACCTTCTTCTGCTATTTCTTAAACAAAGTGATACTAGACCCTTATGTGTTTTGTCCATGAATGAAAATTTAGATTATTTGCAATGTGCAAAGCATTTTGATTGTCACAATATAGATCAATCTTCTCTTACTTATGCCCAAACTCCTATAATAACTTTTGTATCCAGATTGCTTCTTTGTATGCTTCTATAACTGTCATGTATTCTGCTTCTTTTATGGATAAAGCCACAACTGACTATAGTCTAGAAAACACATAACCAGTACTAGACTTACTTTTATTGAGTTCTCTTGCAAAATCTGAACCAATGTAGTCCCTAACAATTAAATCTGATCCTTCGTAACATAATGAAGCATTTGAGGTTCCTCTGATGTATCTCAAAATCCTTTTCACAATACTCCAATACTCTTCACCCGGATTTACCATGAAACGACTGACAACTCCCATTGCATGTGTAATGACTAGTCTTGTACATGTTATGGCATACATTAAACTTCCCACTACTGATGCATACGGTACTCGAGACATTTTTGTCCTTTCTACTTCACTGTCAGGACACATACTTGAAGTTAACTTGACATTAACATGAAGTGGGAGAAAAATTGACTTTCTATCTTACATATTGAAGCGTTGCAAAATCTTTTTGAAGTTGTTCTTTTGAGAAAGCCAAATATTCCTGTTATTTTTGTCTTGGTGAATTTGCAACCCTAGAATCTTGTTTGTCGGTCCCAAGTCCTTCATTTCAAACTCTCTAGCAAACTGTGCCTTCAATTCTTGAATTTGAACTTTGTTTGAGCCTGTTATCAATATGTCATCCACATATTACAATAAAATAATAAAATAATCTCTATTAAACATTTTGTAGTACGTACAATGGTCTGAACTGAGTCTGTTGTATCCATGGCTAATAACGAAGGAATCAAATCTCTTATACTAACATCTTGGCGCCTGTTTGAGACCATACAAAGATTTGTTCAACTTGCAAACCAAGTTCTCTTTACCTATTTTAGGACAACCTTTTGGTTGGAGCATATAAATTTATTCTTCAAGTTCTCCATGAAGAAACACATTTTTCACATCTAACTGCTCAAGATCTAAGTCAAACGTAGCACATAAAGCTATGACTATTTTGCATGCTGTAGATCGAACAACTAGAGAAAATATTTCTTTGAAGTCAATACCTTCTTTCTGGGAAAATCCTTTGACCACCAATCTAGACCCATTTATTCTTGATAGTTTTCCTCTCTTGTGATGGTGAAACAAGATTCCACGTCTTGTTTTTATGAAGGGCTTCAATTTCTTCTTCCATTATTGTCATCCACAACAAAATATCTTTGACTTTTATAGCCTTGTGGAAAGTTGAAGGCTTTCCATCTTCTGTTAGTAGACAATATGCAACATTACCCTCCATAATGTAGTTTGAGTGCCAAACTGGTGTGAGTCTCTCCCAAGTTGACTTTCGAACTTGTGGAGGTGCAGACTCAACTTACTCATGTTCATCGTGCTCTGGTGCAGCTTCAGAAGAATTTGAAACTTCTTATTTATCTTCAACTTGAACTGCAATAGTCTCTGGCTTCTCCGTTAAAGTGCTACAACTTTGTACTTTATCTCTACAAATACGTCTCTCCTGATAATTACCTTGTGGGTAGTGGGATCCCACGAGCGATACCCCTTAACTCCATTAGCATACCCTAAGAACAAACATTTATTGGATTTTGGATCTAACTTTGATGATTCTTGGGTGTTGTACATAACATAAACAGGACTCCCAAATGTATGTAAGTAAGAATAAATAGTTGGATTACCAGTCCACATATCCATTGGCACTTTTAGAACAATTGCAATTGATGGTGACTGATTGATCACATAACATGCAATTTTGACTACTTAAGTTCAAAATGATTTAGCCAACCTTGCAATTATTAACATTGCTCTCATCCGTTCTAACAAGGTTCTGTTCATTCGCTCTACCATTCCATTTTATTATGGAGTGTATGTGATGTACGCATAAATTAACTGATTTTTATGTTATTTAATGACTATATTTTGTTTGAAAATCGGTTAATTATGTTATTTAATGGATATATTTCACGTTTCCCTTCTATTTCTTTGTTTGTAAGTTTTTTAGTGTATTTTAGTTCATTATGGAGATAAAAAGAAGAAGAAGAAATGTTGGAGAAGTTTAAAAAAAAAAAAAAATCTATATCATCCGATGACGTGGCGCAATAAGAAGATAACAAGTGGCGCAATCAGAAGGTGACAAGTGGAGCTTCTAGAAGCCGCAATTTGGACCAATGAGGATGCGACATGTGGCGAAGTTGGGAAATTAGGCCATCAACTAAATTTTCAAGACTTTGGGGTGCAAAATGACCATTTTGCCCCTGATTTTTGTGGCTATAAATAGAGAGTTTATTTTTATGATTTAGACAACAATTTAGCTCCAATCTTCTCCATTTCTTTTGCAATTTATTTATTTTATTATTGTCTTCATCTTAGTATATTTTACAGATTTTTTAGAATAATATTTTAAGGCTTTTTGTAATATTTAGTAAAGAAATTATGTCCGGATAATTTCAATATTTCTGGGGAGTTTATCTTTCAAATTTTCTTTCTAATGTTTATAAATTTCATCTTATATTTATTAAATATGTATTGTGAGTAGTTTTCTTTTGTTAGCAAGAATATGTGTTAAGTTATTAATAAATGGGATTATGAGATAATTTTCTTTATACTTAATTTCTATTTGGATTTATTTAACTGGACTTATGGTCGATTTACCCGCATAGTCTTTATTTATTTTGCTTTATGCACTTTAAATGTCGCAAATGGATGGCCGAGCCACCTATTAGTTTAATTTACTTTTATGTATTTTATTTTCTGTATTATGGAAGGACGAGTCTCCTAACTAGTTTAATATATTTTTATGTCTTTAATTCTTTTTTTTATGGAAGGCCGAGCCTCCATACTTTTAGTTTAATTTATTTAAATGGCCGGTTGAACCGCCTAATTTCTTTAGTTAATATAAATCCAATCTTTCTTTCTATATATATATATGTGTATTTATTTAATATACTTATATATATTAATTAAGTATTTATATAATTCCTGTTTTAACCAATATAATTGTGTGAATTAATTGGATTGACAATCTAGTTAATGAATGTGATTATATAGCTAGGATTATTAATCTTGTATTAATAATTCAAGTAGCATCTACTAGTTTAATTGAGTTGCAGCTCTTGGTTTAATTAAATTAGTAGCGAAATTATATAATTTAAATTGTATATAATTAAGCTGATTGTTATATACAATTTAATGTTGGTGATGTCTTATTTGTTTAATGCAATTTGATTGAGCATCCTATACACGCTGGTTGGTAGTGGTGTTTAATTAAATTAGTGATTAATCTGTCTGAGCTGATCGGGATTAATCTATTTTGTAAGGATATGACTCTGTCTGAGCTGATTGGAATTATAAAACCAACTACTTAATAATGTATCTATCTATGATTAATCCCATGAAAAATATAACTTGATACTAGTTCCTTGCTAACGCTTTTTATATCATTTGTATTCCAAATTTCGTTTTAATTCTGTTTACAAAATCCAAAACCTCAAAAATATTTATTTTAATTGTTGTCATTTCCTTATTCTCAAAATACCAAAAAACCCCCAAAACCTTTTCCGATTAACGATTTTAATTTAAGAGTTGACAAATCTCTGTGGATTCGATCCCTACTTTCCTTATCTACATAGGAATTGTTAGGTTTAAATTTGAAAGCCGTACGACAGGCTTCGTCAGTATGCCACCGTAAACTGTCTTTTGATTCCTTCTGGTTAACAGAAATTATCAAATTTATCACTAGTATATTCTCTTCCATTATCTGTCCTTAAACACTCGATCTTCTTCTCAGATTGAAGTTTTATCCGCGCTTTGAAATTTTTGAAAACTTCAAACACGTCTGACTTCTTCTGAGTGCTCATCAATAAAAGATACAAAGTATCTTGCACCTCTTCAGGACATAATCAGTGCTTGTCAAACATAAGAGTGAATTAGCTCCAATATAGCCTTACTTCTAGCATTTTTACTGAAACATTTTTGAATCATGGAAGAAGCTTTTGGTCAGCGAGAATCTTCAAATCTTATTCTGACATGTGACTAAGTTTACGGTGCCACATTATTGTTGATTGTTTGTATGATCTCGCAATTTCAACAGAGGCTTCTCCTTTTGATTGTGTTTCTCCTTTAAGCATATAAAATTTGTTGCTACATGTTCTCCTTTCATCACCACAAGCGCGCATTTAACAATTTTCATGACCTCATCTTGAACATGGTCTTACACTACTATCTCATTGTCCCAATGACAAAAGATTTTTCTTGAAGCCTTTCACATATCGTACCTCCTAGATGGTGCGAATTGTACCATTCTACATTTTTAATTTGATGGTGCCAATACCAACAATCTCCAATGTATGATAATTTCCCATGAACACAGAGCCTTAAGAAACAAGTTCGTAATGATGAAACCATTCTCTTCGTGGGGTCATGTGCCAAGTAGCTCCTGAGTCTATAAGCCAGACAATAGTAAAACTTTTTCTGCCTTCATCAACTATGGTTGCCTCGTTGTATAGAATTTAGCCATTTTCCAGAGTACTTGCAATATTCCCTTGAGCATTGGATGACTCAAGGATCCTACTCTTCATTTTACTCTAACAATCTTTCTTGACATGCCTTTTCTTGCCACAATTGTGGCACTTGATATTCTTCCTACTTTTTTATTTTGATCTATCATAATTGTGACTCTCACTAGGACCATGTTCTATTGATCTATTTTTTGTCATCGTCAAAGCTTCAGCGTCCTACGAACTTGCTTGTCTATCTTCCTTATTTTTGCGCTTGGTTTCTTCTTCCATAACTGAGGACGCAACATCGTCAACGACTAGAAGATCCATACTGATATTCTTCGTCAACAAGTTGATCAGGAAAAGAAGTAGGCGAAGGAAGGAAACTACCCAGATCAGCGGTAGCAATAGCTACCGGAGGGGAAGTTTTATTTTTAGAAGCTCATCTGAAGTGCTATCAACCACAAAACCGACTCCACTTAGACCTTTTAATGGATTTATGTGGAATTTGATCACCAACTAACCTAAATCGTGCCCTCTCAGGTACTGCAATTTAGTGGATGAAAGTGACTCTACTAGGGCTTAGGTATACTTGGTTGCTCATTATTCTCACCTCATATAAGAAAATAGAGGTCAATTTAAGGCTTTGCATATTTCTAGGCGTAAATACATAGAAAGAAAAGAAATTTGGAATAAAAAGACAAACGTATGCTACATAAGAAAGAAGGAATGTTTATCTCTTATTATTCTCCTTTTACTTCTTTTGAGTAATCTAAAGATTTCCCCGCTTTATAATTCCATCTTTTTGTTTCTACATTTTTAGCATTTTTCTTTCCAGGAAACCTCTGTTTTCATTCATTGACGGCAACATTTTTCCTGTCGCCAACAATCCTCACATTTTTCTCTATTAGACCAATTCAATTTTCTTATTTCTATGTAATCCATGAAGTCAATATTCTGATCTTGTATAATCAACATTTGACAAAACAAAAAATTTCGTGTTGACCATATTTCACGACTACATGCACCTATATAAACATATAGCTTTTGTAGTACATCTCCATCAACTCATCATCTCTTTACTTGTGTAAGCAGATATGAAAACTTTAAGCGTTATAATCTGCTTAGCATTCTTATTTATTCTTAGCATGAAACCATCTGAAGCTACAAGGATCTTGCAAGATGAAGAAGATGATTTTATGGAAAAGCAACACATTGTCTTGCAATCCCTACAAAAGGGTGGCAGTGGTACTCCTTCACCAAATCACTGCGGTAACATTCCAAGTCCAGGCCACAGCGGACCATGTGCATCCACCACCATTAGTGAGAGGAACTTTGCCGGTCATGCAGCTACCGCTCCTCCGCCGCCACATTCTTATTTTGAGAAAATGCGTCAGTTCAACGTGGCTACTAATTAATCATAGATAGATAAAATACCATTGGCAAACAATTTAATTCTATCTCTTATATGTAACAAATATTTTCATTTATTTTGTATTCATCATTTTATTCTTATCTATACGATAAAAAAATATTACTCATTTGCTTTTGTACTCGCTTTTAGTTGTCTTCCATTAATATAAAGCTCTGTCTTTGTTAAGTAAGATCATAAAGAATAAAGAGTGTGATTGGGCTAATATGTACTCCCCGTGACTCTAAAATTCTTCCAAATTTTTTTCACTCTAAAATCATTCAATAATACTCTATTATTGATAATCAAACTGTTATCAATTATTCACATATTGAACATGCTCGCTCGATAAGATATGTTTCTAGAATTTGCAAATCAATTTGCAGATAGAGTAGTGGAATATGCTCAGGAAAGCCGATCTTCTTATCTTTGGCTTGGACATATTCCTCCTTATGCATTATCTCTAACTACCATATTTTAATGGAATTTCATTAATTTGTTTTTTCTAAAAAAAAAAGGAGGGCTTAATTGAAATATAATAAGGAAAGTAGGATAAATACGTAAGAATACTCATGTTATAAGAGTTATGATAATGGACGAAGGATAAATATGTAAGAATGATCATGTTATAGACCAATTAGTCAGGGAGGTTGAATCCAAAGTAATCAAGACCCAAAGTGGACCGTATACGGCAGGTTCAAACGAAAAATTAAATAAATAAACAAACGAATAAGTCTCGACTTCTGGGTCTTGTAGGTTTGGTCTTAAAATCTTGGAAGTATTTATTATTTAAAAATTTGGAGAAAAAATAACAACTTAGGACTACGCGTTGCTCTTCCCTTTTTCATTTTCATTTTCATTTTCTAGAAAAGTTTATAAAATTACTCAATTAAGCTTTTTGATGTATTCGGTAAAGTTTATACTGAGATTGAAATTTGAAAACCATCTAATTTACTCAACTAAGAAATTCTGAGTAAAATGTAAAAAGAAAAAAAATGATAATTACGGTTTACAATTTAAAAAATTACCAAATGTGTGTATATTCTAAAAAGAATACGTGTATATTCTAATTTAATTTTAGATGAAAAAAGATGAGATGGGAATGCTTACTTCATATTATTCTTCATTACTTTTAATTTCGAATAATCTAAAAAAAAAGTTCACGTGATAGAATTTCACCCTTTTGTTCCTATATTATTTTTTTCTTTTTCTATTTTTGTAATTCACGGCAATACTTTTCCGGTCCGACGACATTCCTCATATTTTCTCCATTAGACCTATTCCATTTTCTGATTTCTATGTAAAATCTTAAAGTCAACATTCAAATCTTTTGATCCACACAAAAAATTCCATGTGACCATTTTTCACGACTTCATGCACTTACATAAATCTATAGATTTTTGCACTACATCTTCATCTATAACTATCTTTACTAGTTTAAGAAGACTGCCCGATATTAATTAAATATATCTTGAATCAAAGGTCAATTAATTCCTTTTTCTTTTAAAAGGAGGGCGTAATATTGAACAAAGGCGAAGAACAAAGACTATGATATTTTTTGACTATTAGTCTTTTTATAATTATTTTGAATTTTCCTTTGTTTGTAGAATTTTTGAAGTATGTTATTATTCTACCAGTCCCATAAAAATAGTCTATTATTATATTTTTAGTCGTTTAAAAAACATAGTCAACTTTCTTTATAAATCTCATATTTAGTTTGTTCATTTTCACATTTACTCCTAATTACCACTTATTGTTATCAACCATAAATTAATTTTATATTGGATTCACACACCTTGAAATAAACCATAAAGCAATTGGAAAACAAGTTTCTAGAACTAACCATTAATATCCAACCACAAAGTTGGGTGAAATTGTACTTCCAAGGAAAATGTTATTAGTTTGCATTCTTTGGAATAATTTAAGTAATTAAGGATTAGTAAGGATATATAAGGAAAAATGTATATAATATTTGCATATTAACTAAGCTAACCTTTGTTTCTTAATCTGTATGAAAAAATTTACATGACTATTTTTGTAGGTTGGAGAGAGTATTTTCTTTCTCCATTAATATACGTTGTTATATCCTCATTTATTTCTTCCTCAAAATTTCCTCACTTTTTAGAAATATTTTATTCTTTCTTTCTCATCCTTATAAAAAAGAAAAAACATGAGTTCTAATAAAACAAACACTTAATAATTAAGTGTATTTTATGGAAAAAAATTAATCAGTATAAAAATGGATCTAATGATTTATATTAATGGATGGAGATATAGATTCTTTTATTACAAATTTCGTCATTTGTTCAAGTCAATTACATTTATTTAAATCAACTATGCACGAATTTGCCTTCCAAAAATTGATTGATTTCAAAGTATTTTGATTGAATTGATAAATTGGCCAGATTTGTAATGGGAGTAGAAGATAAGTCACAAAAAAAAAAAATTAATAATTATATAGAACTATCCAAGAAAAAGAAATCAGGGACCAAATATAGAATTTATCCGATAAGAAATCTTAAACGGAAAGATGAAACAACCTAAGAAAGAAGGGGTGCTTATTTCATATTATTCTCCATTTACTTCTTCCGAATAATCTAAAAGATTTTCCCGAGTTAGAATTTCACCTTTCTTTTCTCCTTTTTTTTATGAAATTTTCTTTTTTTTGTGTGTAATTCACGGCATCATTTTTCCTGTCCAACATTCCTCACATTTTTCTCCAATAGACCAATTCAATTTTCTGATTTCTTATGTAAAATAATGAAGTCAACATTGAAGCTTTTGATCAATACATTTATGATTTGGCAACATAAATATTTCCAAATTCCATTTTTCACGACTTCATGCAGTTATATATATATCTATAGAGTTTTGCAATGCATCGGTCTTCATCAACCTCATCATCTATAGCTATCTTTTAATTACTTGTTTAAGAAGATATGTGTTACCATCAAAATATGTATTAGCCGACAAATCTTCTGCTGATTCAACTTAAATATAAACAGTTCTCGTAACTCTTATTCTAACTATTCATAGCCGTTTTTAGAAATGGATTCTTGGAATTACTATAGAAAGGTTCAAAAGAAAAGTGTAGTGCTAAGGACTTAATGACATAATTTGCAAAAAAATAACTAAAACTAGAAACTTTTGGATTAAGAATAGACTTAAGACAAAACAATAGCTAACTTGAACAACTTTGTCAGAGTCACTCATAATCCTAATTCAAAGCAAGGCAAGATTGTTTGAAATATTGTAAAGAAAGAAATAAAGGCTGAACTAAACAAGTTTTGAATCAAGAAGAACAAGGAAAGACTGGAAAGAAATTGAAGAAGATAAGCTAAAATATGATTTGTTTTGGTGGGTTCTTATTTCCTCGATTGAACACTTCAGTCCCTCTTTATACTTGATTTTCATCAGCTGTTGCTCCTTTTCATTTGTCACTATCACTGCATTGATGTTCAACGATAACTAATTTATAACTTCTTGATCATGGAAGAAGATCGTGCTTTGACTGGTTCTTAGCCGATAAATTTACCCAACCCGACTAATGCGGCATATTTTGTTTAACAAGTGTGCATCTAGCCGTTAGACACTTTATTTTTCCTGCTGTATTTTTTTGTGTTAACACATGCCCTAAATTCTCACAATTTAAATAGCTGACTTGCTTTAATGAGCAATTTCTTGGGGGAAATGCGAGAATTGATAACTCTTCAATAGATAATAGTTTCATTAGATAAGTTGTAATTGAAAACGTAAGACAATCACGATGCTTCACTTGCAGCAACGACTACTTGCATTACTATTTAAATTCGAGGATTTACCCGATTTACCTTCACACTTTGACTCACAGTTAAATTTTTAAAAACCTCGAATTATCTTGCCTTCTAGCATCTTCTTTTCTTCTTTGAAAAAACCCTAAACCCCCAAATCTTCTTATTGCAATGGCCACTCAAATTGATAAACGATACTTAATTCCTGTTGATGAAATATCCGGCCACTCTACTCTAGGTCCACGGCAGATCTCGGTAGCTATCTCGGCGGAAAATTTATCTTTTATTCAACTCGAAGGATTTAACTTGTCGATTATTAGAAATTAATTTCACCTTGGAAATTTTTACCTTCCCTCCATAATGGAATATATTTTGAAAAGTTTTAATAACTTCTAATTTGCGAGAATTATACCAACTACTAGTACGGAGTATTTCATTATAATGACATCATCATGTATTCTTCTATTGTGTTTAGTTAAACTACTAATATTTTATCAAGAAACAAACGTTAAACCACTATTTGTTGGAGCCATGAATTGTACCAATTCCTGCAGGTAGAAGAAATAAAACATGACGAACCATTTTCTTAAAAATAAATGGAGAATAATGTGAATAATCTTTTACAACTCTTGCTTTTTCTTTTTAATAAGGATAAGAGCGGTAAAACAAAATATAGAAATAAATGATAGGGTATTATGAGAAAGAATAAATAAAATATTTCTAAAATGTCATGAACGATTTATATTTAGAAACAAATATAAATGACTTTAAGAACTTATAAATGGACGAAGAAAATAATAACTTACTTTAAAAATTCCATAAACAAAGAAAAATTCAAAATAATTGTAAAAGGACTAAAATAGTCAAAAAAAAAATACTCTCTTCATCTCATTTCAATTGCCCACTTTGAACTTGTATAATAATTAATACAAGTCTTGAAAATTATAATTATACTATTAAACTTTCTAAATTACTCTCATTTAATAGTTAGTGCATAATTTTTAATCATTTTTAAAAAATGCACACTTCAATAAATTATAGATAACTCATCCAAAACTTTCATTAATAACAAGGATAAAAGTGTAAAAGTATGTACTAAAATTATAAAGTGAACAATTCAAAAGAAAGATTCAAAAAATGAAACGTGAATAATTCAAATGCGACAAAGGGAATATGATAGGGTTTGTTCTTTTCTTTGCTTTGTTTTTAGGTCAGTAAGTGTTTTCCTGTGCTTGTTGCCGAGTTATTATTGCTTTGGTCATTGCTTGGGGAAACATTGTTTTTGCATGTTTTTGTCCGTGGATTTTTGGAGTTTTTGGGGATTTGGGCGATCTGTAGCCGGCATTTTTTGGCCTTTGTTCAATATTACAACCGCAGTTTAAAAGGAAAGGTTTATACTCAAGAGATGAGTTTCTATCAATATTCTATATGTGCCTCCCTTTTTCATAAAATGTTTTAAATAATTTCATATAAATCAGTAAATTTTTTTTTATTATATTCTTATTTATTTTATTTTAAAAAAATATGTTCCCTCTCTTTCTTAATAAAGTAAGAATAAATTTAAAAAAATCATTCACAATAACATTAAAAAGCATAAGAAAATATCTTATAATTAAAAATAAAAGAGTTTTATTGATGCACTTATAACAATGGACAATGGACAGATGAAATATACTTAACAAAACAGATATTGCAAACCAAAAGATAACCTAATTGAGAGATCGGCAAACCACGTGGCATATTCACTATCTTTTGTGCCTATAGAACGTATTTCTAATAATTAATAAGTATAGTATTGACGCATTTCCTCAAAATAATCTTGTGCTGGTGGAGGAAGAGGAGGAGCCATGACTGCATGACCAGCAAAGTTCTTCTCGCCAATGGTGGTGGTGGATGGACATGATCCGCTCCCTGGAATGTTACTGCAGGGATTTGGGGTGGGAGTACCGCTGCCACCTCTTTGTAGGGATTGCAAGACAAGGTGTTGCTTTGCCGTCCAATCTTCTTCTTCAATTTCAGCATGTAAGATTCTTACAGCTTCGGATGGTTTCATGCTAAGAATAAATAAGAATGCTAAGCAGATTACGAGGTGTAGAGTTTTCATATCTTCTTAAACAAGTAAAGATAGCTATAGATGATGAGTTGATGAAGATGTAGTGCAAAAATCTATAGATTTATACAAGTGCATGAAGTCGTGAAAAATGGTCACTTGAAATTTTTTGTGTTGATCAAAAGCTTTGAATGTTGACTTCAAGATTTTACATAGAAATCAGAAAATTGAATAGGTCTAAAGGAAAAGATGTGAGGAATGTCGTCGGACTGGAAAAATATTGCCGTAAATTATTAATAATTGAAAGGCATATTATTTTTTTTGAAAGGCATATTATTAATAAAAAATCACAGGGTAAAAAAACCACTCTGCTCCCAGAAGTACACAACCAGAACGTCAAAACATACTAAGAAAACAACACAACATCAAAAAAGTCTACAAGCTTTCAACACCAGCAAGAATCACCCAACAAACTTTTGGCATAAAGTCCAGTGATGTTGGCATATTGCCGTGAATTACAATTAAATAGAAAAGGAAAAAATAATATAGTAACAAAAGGGTGAAATTCTAACACGGGAAATTTTTTTTAGATTATTCAAAATTAGAAGTGATGAAGAATAATATGAAGTAAGCAACCCCACCCCATCTTTTTCCACCTAAAATAAAACTAAAATATACACGCATTATTTTTAACCAAAGTTGATACAATTAGTAATTTTTGAAATTCGAATCCATAAGACCAATAAAAGAAGAGAACCCAAATTAGTGTTTATATATTTATTAAAATAATGAAAATGTCTATTACTTCCTCAATCCTTTATTACAAGTTGTTCGACAAAAGTTTACACGAACTAAGATGTTCTTATTTATAATGTCTTTATTTTTATTAAAACTGTTTTTACTACACTTTTATCTGTTAACTATTACTCTTCATCAATGATAATAGTAGAAAAAATCAATTAAACATTATTAAAATTCTATAAGACGATTCATAAATGAAGACAACGCAAAAATTACATATGACAAGGAACGAGAAAGAGTAATATATGAGACCCATTGGTAAGAATAATCATGTTATAGACCAATTAGTAAGGGAGGTTGACTTAAATTCTCTTTGAATAATACTTGAAATTTGAGTACGTGAATGAAACGATGATCTTTGAGGAGTTTTCCTTGCAAAAATTCCCATGGACCTGCTCGACTCCAAATTAATCAAGACTTGGACCGGATACGGCAGGTTCAACCCAAAAAATTAAATAAATAAACAAACGAAAATGTCTCAATTTCAGGATCTTATAAAGTCTAAATCCTATACGCTCTTACAGGTTTGGTCTTAAAATCTTGGGAGTATTTATTGTTAAAAAAATAACAACTTAAGACTATGGTTGCTCATCCCTTTTTCATTTTCCTTTTCTAGAAAATTTTATAAAATTACTAAATTAAGTTTTTTGATGTATTCGGTAAAGTTTATACTGAAATTTGAAAACCATCTAATTTACTCTAAGAAATTATGAGTAAAATGTGAAAAGAAAAAAAATGATGCATATTGCTTACAATTTAAAAAATTACTAAATGTATCACTTTCGCTAAAAAGAATACATGTATATTCTAGTTTAATTTTAGATTAGAAAAAGATGGGGTGAGGTTGCTTACTTCATATTATTCTTCATTACTTCTAATTTTGAATAATCGAAAAAAAATTCCCAAGTTAAAATTTCACCTTTTTTTTTTCTTTTTGTGTGCACGTAATTCACGGCATCATTTTTCCTGTCCAACATTCCTCACATTTTTCTCCATTAGACCAATTGATTTGAATGATTTCTTATGTAAAATATTGAAGTCAATATTCAAAGCTTTTGATCAACACATTTGACAACAGAAAATTTCAAATTTCATTTTTTACGACTTCATGCACTTGTATATAAATCTATAGACTTTTGCAATGGATCGATCTTCATTCACCTCATCATCCATAGCTATCTATTAATTACTTGTTTAAGAAGATATGAAAACTCTAAGCCTCGTAATCTGCTTAGTTTTTTTATTTATTCTTAGCATGAAACCATCATCAAAAGCTGTAAGAATCTTGCATGCTGAAGAAGAAGAATATTGGATGGCAAGGCAACTTATCTTGCAATCCCTACAACAAGGTGGCAATGGTACTCCCTCCCCAAATCACTGCAGTAACATTCCAAGTCCAGGCAGCAGCGGACCATGTTCATCCACCACCACCACCACCACCATTGGTGAGAGGAACTTTGCTGGTCATGCAGTCGTATCTCCTCCGCCGCCGCCACCACGTGCTTATTTTGAGAAAATGCTTTAGCTCCACGAGGCTACTACTCGTCAATATATAAAATTTCATTTAGAAATAATTTAATTCTAAATCATATATATAACAAATATTTTCATTTATTTATTTTGTTCTTTTTTTGGTCGTCCAATGTATAGATCTGCCTTTTCTCATTCACTACAGGAAAAATCATTGTTTTCAACGGACATTTCCGTCGGTAATCCGTCTGTGACCACCGTTTTAGACGGATTACCGACCGAATATTCCGTCGGCAATTAGGCAGTCGGTAACACCAACGGCCTGAGTAATCCGTCGTTATTTACGACCGAATTTCGACGGCAACGTAAACGACGAGAATTGGTCAACGACAAAAGATTTCGTCTCGGATCCGTCGATCTTACAGACCGCTTTCCGACGGATATTATTAAATTTTTAATTTTTAGCATCATAAAAATAAGTCAATCCGTAGGGAAACTGTCGCAATTATGGATTTTTTTTTACAAAATTTAAATATTTCCGTCGGGAATCCGTTGCCAATATTTATTAAATTTAAAAATAATTATACGTCCGTCGGAAATCCGTCGGTAATATATATTAATTTTTAAAATAATTAATCACAATTCCGTCGGTAATCCGTTGCCAATATTTATTAATTTTAAAAATAATAATACGTCCGTCAGAAATCCGTCGGTAATATATATTACTTTTTAAAATAATTAATTACAATTCCGTTGGTAATCCGTTGCCAATATTTATTAAATTTAAAAATAATTATACGTCCGTCGGAAATCCGTCGGTAATATATATTAATTTTTAAAATAATTAATCACAATTCCGTCGGGAATCCGTTGCCAATATTTATTAAATTTAAAAATAATTATACGTCCGTTGGCAATCCGTCGGTAATATATATTAATTTTTAATATAATTAATCACAATTCCGTCGGAAATCCGTTGCCAATATTTAATAATTTTAAAAATAATTATACGTCCGTTGGAAAACCGTGGATAATATATATTAATTTTTAAAATAATTAATCACAATTCCGTCGGGAATCCGTTGCCAATATTTATTAAATTTAAAAATAATTATACGTCCGTTGGAAATCCGTCGGTAATATATATTAATTTTTAAAATAATTAATCACAATTCCGTCGGGAATCCGTTGCCAATATTTATTAAATTTAAAAATAATTATACGTCCGTTGGAAATCCGTCGGTAATATATATATTAATTTTTAAAATAATTAATCACAATTCCGTCGGGAATCCGTTGCCAATATTTAATAATTTTAAAAATAATTATACGGCCGTCGAAAATCCGTCGGTAATATATATTAATTTTTAAAATAATTAATCACAATTCCGTCGGAAATCCGTTGCTAATATAAATTAATTTTCAATAAATAATTACATTTCCGTCGAGAATACGTCGCCAATATCTATTAAGTTATTAAAAACAATTTAATTTCCGTCGGCAATCCGTAGCCAACATTTATTATCTTTAAAAAATATTCATTTTCCGTCGGTAATCCGTTGCTAATATTTATTAATTTTTTTAAAAAATTAAATTCCGTAGGGAATCCGTCGAAATTATTACTATGATGAATTAATTTCCGTAGGAAATCTGTCGAAAATTTTAAATTTTTGGATTAGTGAATAAAATCTGTATTAGTGAATAAAACCTGTATTTTGGATTAAAAACACCCAATTAATAATTAAATCTGTAAAATAATATAAATTTATTGAATAAAACTAAAATAATATATATCCGAAATTAATTTATCAAATAAAACTAAAATAATATGTATGTGTGATAAGTATATGAAGATAGTACATAAACATCAACTAACAACAACGGAATGTGCCTGTCCAGGGGCAGGGGCAGGAGGAGGAGGAGGGGGAGGGGGATCAAAATGACTTGACGGACCGGGATGATCACCAGGTGGTGACACAGTGAAATCCTCATCCTCCGCAACATATTCATCCTCAAAAAACATGTCATCCTCGGGTACAGAAGGTAATACTGGTGGAGCCGGAAATCCCATATGGATAGCCAAGTTTTTGAGGTATGCCTGCAAACTATCCTCTCGGGACTTCATCGCTCTAAATTTGTCTTCGAACTTCCTCCGTATAATACCCACCTCCATGCCTACCTGCAAGCCCACCTGCAAGCCTACCTGTTGCCTCACACGCTCCTGAATCCGAGCCTCTATATCTACTGGCTCCGAACAGGCAGATGGTGTAGACTGCGTACTGGACGAATCCTGATCCAGACGTCGTCTCACTCTAGGCGCTTCAGACCCCAACCCCGAAACACGGCCCTTCTTGAAGCCTAGGCGCTTCTCCTGCAAATGTTGAAGCTGCCAGCTTGTTCAGTGAGAATAAGCGTGAATACAATCGCCGAGTTAGGAAAATTGCAGAGCTGAGCTGGACTGTAGACTGATGATCCCTTAGCAAGGCCTTCAAGGATCGATATAGTTGTTGATCCCTTTTCTTAACTTACTTGCCTTTTTAAGTAAAACTACAATTCTCTTACATTTTGAAGTTTAAAAGGTCTTTTCAGACCTATAATGACATTCTGGATAATTTATTTAAACCTGAATTTTCTATAGTAATTTGTCTTTGGTTATCATGCAATGAACTTTCTTCCTATTTACTTGTAAAAATGTTTGTGAAGTGGTACGTACTTGTCAAGTTATATTGATGATTTGGTGAAAATTTGAGTCCTTAACTATGCATTTTCGATGGATTGTGTTCTTTGGTTAGAGTGATTTGTTGCTTACCAGCCATTTCCTGTCCTTATGTCAAAATCATATCCTTCTTTTTTTCATTTTTTTTCCCCTTTTCAAGTACAATTTGTCCCTATTATCTCTTCTTTCTTATTATTTTAAAAGGCTATTACTTTCTTTTCTTTAAAAAAAATCTATACACAACAAAAGTATAAACATATATAACTCAAATAGTATGAACATATACAACTCGAACTATGACCTTATAAGTAAGGTCACTTTTGCCAACTAAGGATTTAAACAAATTAGCTTAAATGAACTTCAAAAAATTACTTTTTGATTGCTTTTAATGTTTATTAAACTAATAATTTCTAAAGATTAAAAAGACCTGAATGCAGGTCATACCAAACTCAGTGTATTATAACTTGAGCTTCTTCATCACCGGTCCGAATTCATTGTTCCATATTCTCTATCTCCTTCCCTATTACCTTCGTAATAATGAATCCAATAGGACAATTGGGTCAAATAACTACTTGTTAACTATTTCAAGTGTTGTCTAAACTATGGATAATAATAAGCATACTTTAATGCCCAATAAATGGAATGGACGGAACAATAAGCACACATTGTCAAGTTCATTTCTTCTTCTTCCAAACATAGAAACTGAAAATAGAAACACAATGCAGTATCCACCTAATCAATTACCAAAGACAAAAGATTCCATAGTGAATTTCAAGAACCCAGTCCAAAGACAAGAATTTCAGAAATTTTTAGAGACTAACCTGGGCAGAAGATGGCGGCGGACTACGGCAGCAGCGACAAGATCGACGGTGGCAGCGGCAGCGGCAGCAGTGACGAGATTGTGAGTGGCAGAAGCAAAGAGAAGAACCCAGTCCAAAGACAAGAATTTCAGAAATTTTTAGAGACTAACCTGGGCAGAAGATGGCGGCGGACTACGGCAGCAGCGACAAGATCGACGGTGGCAGCGGCAGCAGTGACGAGATTGTGAGTGGCAGAAGCAAAGAGACTGTGAATGGCTTATTGACAGAGAACAGAGGTTTAGGGTTTAATGAGGGGAAATGAGGGAGAAAGGAAAATGAGGGAAAAGCCCGTGGTTAGAGTGTCAGGTTGGAGAAGGTGAAAGGAGACTAAGAGGATAAAAATATAGGCTTTAATATTTATTAATTTTAAAAATAATTAATCACAATTCCGTCTCAAATCCGTCGATAATATTTATTAATTTTTAAAATAATAAATCACATTTCCGTCGAGAATCCGTCGCCAATATGCATTAAAAATAATTAATCCCAGTTCCGTCGGGAATCCGTCGCATTTATTTATTAATTTTTAAAATAATAAATCACATTTCCGTAGAGAATCCGTCGCCAATATGCATTAAAAATAATTAATTCCATTTCCGTCGGTAATCCGTCGATAATATTTATTAATTTTAAAAATAATTAATCACAATTCCGTCGAACATCCATCGGGAATTGATTGAACCATAATTAGCTTAGTTTTCTATGGGTTATTATGATGTTTATTAAGTTTAAATCTAGCTAATTATGTGTTTTGGTGATTTTAATGATTCTTTACACTATTACTTTTGTTTTCAGGTCTTTAGAAGATTTAGAAGATGTTGGAATGAAATTGGAAGAAATCAGGAATTTGAGGATGGATATTTAGAAGAAGGGAGAAGTGGACGCGCAAGGCCAGGAAGTGGACGCGTCCACCAAATTTCACGCGTCCAGCCTCAGAAGTTGAACAGTAAAGTGGACGCGCAGGGAGACCAAGTGGACGCGCAAGGCAAGGAAGTGGACGCGTCCACCAAATTTCACGCGTCCACCCTCAGAAGTTGGACAGTAAAGTGGACGCGCAGGGAGACCACGTGGACGCGCAAGGCAAGGAAGTGGACGCGTCCACCAAATCTCACGCGTCCACTCTCAGAAGATTGACAGTTTCAAATTAATAAAATCACATTTCCGTCGGGAATCCGTCGATTAGATTTATTAATTTTTTAAAATTTTAACTTTCCGTCGGTAATCCGTCGATAATATTAATTAATTTTATAAATAATTAATCACTATTCCGTCGAAACTCCGTCGGAAATATTTATTAATTTTTAAATTAATAAAATCACATTTCCGTCGGGAATCCGTCGATTAGATTTATTAATTTTTTAAAATTTTAACTTTCCGTCGGTAATCCATCGATAATATTAATTAAATAATTAATCACTATTCCGTCGAAACTCCGTCGGAAATATTTATTAATTTTTAAATTAATAAAATCACATTTCCGTCGGGAATCCGTCGATTAGATTTATTAATTTTTTAAAATTTTAACTTTCCGTCGGTAATCCGTCGATAATATTAATTAATTTTATAAATAATTAATCACAATTCCGTCGCAAATCCGTCGGGAATATTTATTAATTTTTAAAATAATAAAATCACATTTCCGTCGAGAATCCGTCGCCAATATTTATTAATTTTTATAAATTTTAACTTTCCGTCGTTAATCCGTCGAAACTATTTATTAATTTTTAAAATAAATACACTATTCCGTCGAAACTCCGTCGGGAATATTTATTAATTTTTAAATTAATAAAATCACATTTCCGTCGGGAATCCGTCGATTAGATTTATTAATTTTTTAAAATTTTAACTTTCCGTCGGTAATCCGTCGATAATATTAATTAAATTTATAAATAATTAATCACAATTCCGTCGAAAATCCGTCGGGAATATTTATTAATTTTTAAAATAATAAAATCACATTTCCGTCTAGAATCCGTCGCCAATATTTATTAATTTTTTAAAATTTTAACTTTCCGTCGGTAATCCGTCGATAATATTAATTAATTTTATAAATAAATACACTATTAATTTTTTAAATAATTAAATTTCCGTAGGGAATCTGTTTATGATAATGACACATTTAAGAATCAAAATAATTCTTTCAAAAAAACATTTTAAACAAAACCAATAAACATCCTAAAACAAGAGCATAAATTTTGATTTTTAAATAAGTTTCTTCTTTGTAAACATCTAAACACACTTTTAGATTATACATTTGATTAAAATTATATTTACATGTTATACACATTATATTTTATCGATATCTTGTTGTTCGAGGTTAAAATATGCACATAAATAGAAATGTTTACTAACTTGATACCGAAATGTTAACATAATAAAAACATTAAGCTAAAGTAGTAAATATAATCGTACGAGATTTATGATAATTATTTCGCAAGATATATATCTACTAAATGAATCATTTATTTTCACAAAAATATTCGTTGTCTTCAAATTATATGAACAATCCAAATGGATAACGCTCTTGCGCTCCATTTTGAAATTTCTATATATAATCGAATTTATAGTTTTTTCAATTTAATAGAATATAAGTCAAATAAATAAGGATTACAAATCGGGAAAATGAACAATATAAAAAGCATAATTACTTTAGTTATCATACTCAGCTTAATTTTTAATTACTTAATGAATTAAAATTTCAATTATACAACATCGGTTTTAATATGACGGTATAAATTATAAAAACTTTTTACAATAGCCATGTTGTCACACACAATTATATATACATATATGATTGTTGTGTGTGTATATATTGACTCGCTAAAACACTACCTAACTAATCAATTAATAAATCTCGAATACTTATACTGTTAATTACAATTTATGATAGTTTCAATTTTAAAGAACATAAGTTAAATAAATGAGGATTTCAAATCAATCATCAAAGATTTTGGAGAGCATAATTACGTTAGTTATGACTTATGGTGCTCATTTGAATTCTTTATCATTTGGAAAATTAAAATTTCATATTCTATAACGTCAATTTCAATCTTATGTTATATGTTATCAATATTTTTTATAACAGTCATGTTGTCACACACAATCATATATACATATTGTATATACCAAATTAATTAATAAACTTTGAAAATTATATTTTTAACTATGATTGGTTTTTAAATGTTATAAGCCTAAATTGAGGTATTAATAAACTAACTGTATAAGAAATAATAAAAAACTACAATTATTTAGATTAGAGGGAAAAGCTTAGGAAAAAATATTTTTATTGGAGACGGATTACAGACGGATTTGCTACTGAATATTTTTCATTTTTCATAATTTTTTTTAAAAGGAAAAATGCAACATCCGTCGGCAATCGGTCTTTGATTATCAACTAATTATAGACGGAAATTGGACGAACATGACAAAAAAAATTAAAATTTTTTTAAATAATTTCCGTCGGAAATCCATCGCTAAATTGTGACGAATTACCTACGGATATTTTTAATTTTTTTTCCTAACAAATATATATTACATTTTAAATTTCAGTCGGAAATGCGTGGAAAATCTACCGATTAATTATCAACTAACACGTTTTAGTCGGAAAGTGGTCGAAAAATAGCAACTGATTTTAGACGTCCGGTCAAACGTACTTTCCGTCGGTATTCTGTCTAAGATCCGTCTCAAATTTCAGACCGAAATATCCGTCGGAAAATTGGGTCGAAAAAACATGATTTTCGTGTAGTGATTGAGACGAAAAGCTTACAAAGAATAAATAAGACTTGATTGGGGTTACACCTTATTATTCCATAAATATTCTAAAATCTCTCTCTCTCTCTCTTGGAGGGTGTAATAGGAATAAAATACTCCCTCCTTCCATTTTTATAAGATTTTTTAAGCAATTTTACAAAGACCAAGAAATTGTTTTACTTCTCATTATACATTTATTTATTTTAGTATTTCTTGAAAAATGAATATTTATTTTCTCTTTCTCTTTCTCAATAAAATAATGATAGAATTTAAAAATAACAAACATAATAACCCTAAAAGGTAACAAAATATCTTATAATTATAGACAAGAAAGTTTACTTGATGCATATTATAAATAGAGACAGAAGGAGTATAATGAGTGTAAAAAGAAGTTAATCATTCTTGTTGAAGACAGATAAGATAAAAATCGTATCAAGTTACCCTCCAATTAAAATCAACTTTATCCTACAAGATATCAGTAAAATGAAATTCAACCAACAAACCACAGGCAGTACAGAAAAATATAAGACTTCGTTAGAGAAAAAAAACTATGTTGGGGAAAAACCCATGATTGATAATAAAAACCAAACCCTTTCCCTTGATTGACAAGCATTCCTATATATGATAACCATGCATCAAAACTATATTATTAGAAATATGTTCTTAAAGCACAAAAGATGGTAAATATGTCACGTTGCATTTCAAGAAAAGGAAAACAAAATGTCACTCGGTCTACCTACTCAATCA
Organism: Apocynum venetum; assembly: GCA_019593545.1. Classification (NCBI taxonomy): domain Eukaryota; kingdom Viridiplantae; phylum Streptophyta; class Magnoliopsida; order Gentianales; family Apocynaceae; genus Apocynum; species Apocynum venetum. Next base: position 3,457,005 of record SRSM01000326.1, on the reverse strand, counting down.
CTACTAGAGAATACGTTATTTGTGATGGTCGAATTCATCTCTAATTTGTCGCAAATCGAGTTTAACGACTAATTTGGCTGTCAGTGATTTTCTCGTTGCTAAAATTACTTTGCGATGGATTAGTAATGAAAAAAATTATGTCGTTAATATGTGACGGAATTGCGACAAAAAAAAAAGCGGTTGTTAATCTTTGTCAACGACTAAAAATTGTCAAAAATATGTAACAAAATTTTAAAAACGACCAATGTTTTTTCCAAAACTAAATTTGATGTCCTAACCCCGACCAAACATAGTTCAAGACCCACTTCATGTAATTGTTTAATTTTTTGTCATTTGTTGTGTACAAGAGTTGAAACATGAAACTCTTTTAGTTATTTCATACAACATTAAATACTTGTACCATGAAGTTCTTGTTTCCATTTTTCTATATGAGATGTTTATATATACTTTTTATAAATAATTGACGAGCGTGTCGTTGCGCTATCAAATTAATACCAAACTCAACCAACTTATGCAGTTAGGGCAAGTAAGGGTCGAACCCACAAGGATTTGTAAAATTTTAGAACAAGTAAACTAATCAAGATTAGGGGGGAAAGATTTGATTTTTATTTTAAAAGAATAAACTTTAAATAAATTTACTCACAAATTAATTAAGAATCAAAGAAAAGAAAAACGTTAGCAAGGACTTTGTATTTCGGTTTTACTTATTCGGGATTAATCATTGATAATAACCTATTTGAGTAGTGACTTAGAATTTCGCGTAGCGCAGCAAATTCCAATTCAGTAGGTTAATTTCCGAAAAGCACGGCAAATTAACTTTAACCTAATTAAACTAAATTACCGAATCGCTCGCATAAAATAGTCAATTAAGTTATTCAGCTCGAGGACAACATCAACACAAATTACATAAAGTTAATGGCCGATTAAAATCATGCAATTCGTTTCAAACAATTCCCTATCAATTAATCAAACACATATTTAAATTAATCAATAGTTACTACTTTTGGTTACCGAAAACCGATTCTGCATAACCCTAGTTAATCAATTATGCAAAACAATTAAGATGGCCAATAATAATTGAAATAACACAATTGATAGAATAAAACCAAGAATTGTTCAAATACTCAAATAGAAATAATGATTCCTTGAAAAGATCGGGTTTTTAATTACAAAACGTAAATCTCATATCCCCGAATAAAGTAAACCTAATACATGTCCTTGCCAACTATAAACGTTTACTCACAAAACATAAAGGAAAACATCATAGAAAGATTAAGGGAAAGAGAGAAACTCATTAGACGGAAATCCGATTTCCCGAGAAGCTCCAACCCTTGATCTCCTACAATGCTCGGGAAGAAAATATCTAAGGTGCTTGACACCCTAAACTAAGCTATTAAGGCCTATATATAGTTAGAAAAAGGTCCTAGGGTAGTTTATACAAGAATCCTAATTAGAAACTACTTAAAACAATCTTAAAACTTTGAATTCGGAAAGTGGACGCCTGAGTAGATGAGACGCGTCCACTTGACTGTCAATCTTCTGAGAGTGGACGCGTGAAATTTGGTGGACGCGTCCACTTTCTTGCCTTGCGCGTCCACTTGGTCTCCCTGCGCGTCCGCTTTCATGTCCAACTTCTGAGGGTGGACGCGTGAAATTTGGTGGACGCGTCCACTTCCTGGCCTTGCGCGTCCACTTGACTGTCCTGCGCGTCCACTTTTCTGTTCTTCTAAATATCCATCCTCAAATTCCCGATTTCTTCCAATTTCATTCCAACATCTTCTAAATCTTCTAAAGACCTGAAAACAAAGTAATAGTGTAAAGAATCATTAAAATCACCAAAACACATAATTAGCTAGATTTAAACTTAATAAACATCATAATAACCCATAGAAAACTAAGCTAATTATGGTTCAATCAATAATAACATATATTATAATCTCCATTTGAATAAATATTTTTATTTATGACTAATTTTAATTTCATAATCCTAAATATTTTATATATGATCGTAACTATATAATAATAATTCGAATTTCATAACTTAGCAATCAAGCCTTAGACAAAAATGACCACTAATTTTGATGTCACTTGAAGAGATCTACATGATTGTGTAATTAAAATTGGAATCTGAACACTATTTGATATCAAAAATGGGGGAAACAACATTGGAAACTTTTGAATGGAAAAAACTTTAGTATATTTCTCATGCTATAACATCCATACAAAATGATAAATTGTGATTATCAACAAATGAGTACTATTAATTCATTGTCCAATTGTCTTATTAAAACTATTAATTCATGATAATTCATTCTCTATAATTGTCTTATTAAAATTATTAATTCATTGAACAATCAAATATATTACTTCAACGGAGACTACTTGGTTGATAAGCATTTCATATATAATTATACATGATTATAGTATTGTGTTGTTTGGTAACTTAGTTATCTATAGTGGACAATATTTATTATACATTGTGATCCAACATTTATTCAAACTAATTTATGTTTATGTTAACTAAAATAAGTAACAAATACGTCGTCAATTAGCGATAAATTTCCGATCATATTCATTTTTTAATTTTTATGAATGGAAAAAAATATTTCATCAAAAATTCCTTGTTAAATCATAGCAAATTAGCAACAGACTTGTGTCGTCGCTAATCGGGCACGTTCTTGTAGTAATGTTCTGTTCTTGTATGCAATCCAAAAATAATTTTCTCAAGGTCGGGTGAATCATATAACTTGAATCAAGGTCAATTTAATATATATATATATATATATATATAATATTAAACTGCCATGAATTATCTTCATCCATGGATAAAATAATAGAATTCTCATATTTACATTATTATGATTTCATTATTTTCATAATGTGGTATTTGGGATGGATGTTTCCGTCTTAACTTTGAGACCGCTTTGAGAAGAATTTGGGACGGTACGTGCCTTGAGATAAAGTTTAACTTTAGTCTGTCTCAAATTTAAGAACACTTTGAGACCAACATTTTCCGTAGCAAACTTTGAGACGAATTTGAGACAAAAATACAATATTGATTTAACAAACATAATCATATGTTGACCAAAAGATTCGTCCCAAATTAGAGATCGATTTGAGATGCAAAAAAAATTACATTTTAATTAATTTAATTTTTCGACAAAACAAAGAATTCATCTCAAACTCCATCTCAAATTAAGATAGATTTGGGACGGACTTTCAGTCCCAAAGTCGTCTCAACATTTGAGATGGAATATAGAGTTTTCTTAATTTGTTACTAAGTTTGAGGCGGAATTGGGATGGAATTTTAAAATTTTAGTTTCATTTGATTTTTATATTTAGAACAAAATCTGTCTCTATTTGGGACGGATTTGAGACTAAAATTTTAATTCGAATTAAGTGGACTATTTTTTATTCCCAAATCAATGTAATTAATACAATTAAACTTCATTAGTGCAAGTATGAATTTTTAAAACCATTAATTTTTATTCTAATTTTATTTAATAAATAATTAAGAAGAATAATGACATTATTGAGAAATTATTACTTATATCATATTAATTATATATATATATATATATATATATTTGAATAATAATGAAGTCTGATAGGGAAACAAGAAAAAATGGATGTACTTAGATTATTTTTCTTTCAATTTTTCTCATTTCAAAAGAAGTTATGAAATACTGAAAACATTTAGACATTTAAAACATTAGACTATTGTAATTATGAGATTAGTTATATACACAGTTAATGTGAAAGACTTGGATCGCACAGTTAATAGGAAAAGAGAATTTAATCATTTATAGACTATTTAACAAATAGCGTTGACTTGTAGCTTCAACTTGAAAAGAGATATAAAGTTTTTTCTAAAAAGTGGTAGTCCCCATCTCAAATTGATATATAATAATTTTTTGATAATTCAAATTGTTAATTAACAGTTGTTTTGAAACTAGAAATTATTTTCAATATTTATAAATGTAAAAACTTGTTAGGAAAAAGGTTTGAGACGGATTTGAAACATAATAAAAATATTTTGTCTTAAATCCGTCTCAAACATTCAAAAATTAACTAAAAATAATAATAAAGTTTTGGGATGAATTTAAGACGGAATAAATTTAATTATATCTCCTGCCCAAAACATTTTGTTTTTCATATATAAATGTTTTAAATGCTAATTATTATTTTAAGTTTAATGTTTTTTTTTAAAGTTTGAAACGAATTTGAAAAGGAATAAGAAATAGTCTCAAATCTGTCTAGAAGCTCACGAATAAAAAATAGTTTTTTAAAACATGAAATGCGCTTGTTGAGACTAATTTCAGTACTTATTTTTTTTTGTTCGTAGTAGATGGGTTTAAGTTTTATTTTTATTATATTTTTCTGTTTTTATTGTAATTGTTTTTCATTTACGGTCATTTTAATTCTTAAATAAGTTGTAGGTTAATTTTTTTATAGTTTAATAGATATTTTTTAGGTTAATTTGTTCATGGTTCAGGTTTCAATAAAAATTTTGAGCTCTTTTCTTATTTTTTATCTCTGTTTTTTTATACTAAATTAGGTGGGTTGCTCTATTTTTTCTATACCAGATTCATTTTTCTTTTCAAATCTATTTTTTATATATAATTTGGTTTATGTGTTTTTAATGTGGTAATATGTTATTTTTTGTTATATTTTTGTTTTATGTTTTCTAATTTTTTGTATTATAACTAAATGTAATTATATTATTTAAACCCTAATTAAATTTAGGGGTAATATTTTTTTACATTATTACTTGGTTTTTTTTAACATTTATAATGCTTAATTTCTATCCAATCGGATTTCAGATTTCAAGATGTGTCCGGTGAGCGGAGAAGGGAATTACTAGCCATACATGTACTTGTGGCGCTGATCTCCCTCCACCTTCTTCATTAACATTTGTATATTTTTTAGAAAGTATTTAGTTGTATTATTGATTATTATGTATATTATTGTTTATTTATTATTACATATTGTGTTTTTGTTGATTGATTAGTTTGTTTGGGTTGCTTTTGAGATGTGTAAAATACTTATTTTGAAATAGGTATGAAAATTGAAATTTTAAATATATTTTTTAAAAAATTGTCTCAATTTGAGATGGATTTAAGACGATCTATTTTCATCAATCAACAATTATTTGAATCAATTTAGGGTGGATTTGAGACAAGTATCACAAACAAAATTTTTAAAATAATATTTGAGACTTTCGTTTCAAATCTATCTCAAATTAAAGTAAATAAAATCATTTTTAAATTATTTGTCTCAAATCCGTGTCAATTTAGGTTGGATTTGGGTCGATTTTCTTTAAGTTGACTTAGAATGGACTAAAATAATACATTTCAAAATCCATCTTAAGTTGAGATCATCTTTTTTAGACGAATTGTATCCATTTCAAATCAGTCTCAAACTAGATTTTGGGATAGATCCGAGATAGATATGTCCGTTTTAAATCGTGTATTTTCTTGTAGTGAAATAAACGTAAATAAAAGTAGATAAAATTGACCATCTTTCTATCTATAAAATAAATAAAATATTTTTCTTTATAGGTATGACATCTTTCTAAATAGGCTCGTTGAATTCAAGAGTAATTTGGCTAAAGAGTTGGTGATATATAATTGTAATTTTAATTCTTTGTCAATGAATTCACCTAATTGTATTGTATGTCTTGTCGTCTAAAATGTCCTATCCGATAAGTCCAAATCGACTATCTTGATTGAAACATAAGCAATTATCACGACTATCAAATTAACCGATTTGAACCTTTTTGAAGGTATGAGTCCTTAAAATTACTATAGTAAAATTTCAAAATAGTGTCAAAGTGCAATGTTCAGGACTTAGATAAATCAAATTGAGCTGAAATTGATGAACTCTTGATTAAAATGAATTTCAAGGAATAAATCGACTAACTTTAACAGATTGAAAGACAAAGTTCATGTTCCTAATTGAAAGCAAGGAGAAAATTGAGGGAAAGATTAAAATGAAGACGGTAAAGAAAGCAATTATAACTTCCAAGCCAAGTCTCGAGCAGGAGGAGGTTTCGCCGCCTCTTGGCTTCCTCTATTCAGGCTAGTTGTCTTGAAGAGATCAGTGAGTACTACAGATTATGGTGTAAGATGGTGCCTTTTGGACCATGCCACACAACAAGAGAAGTTTCATTATGTGTTTATGGGAAATCTTAACCCACATGCATCTATTGGTTTTTTACAAAAATTCTTCTCCCCTTTTGGAGATGTAGTAGATATTTATATTGCACGTCTTTGGAATATTAGGGGTGGAAGGTGCGGTTATGGTTTCATTCGGTATATGGAAGAGGAAGAAGCTGCTCGGGCCATTACTTTGGCTAGTGAAAATGGCTACTTTGGGTTGGACAGACAAAATATAAAGGTCGAAGCAATGCCATGATTCGAAGACATAAGGTGAGTGAAAATAACATCAAATGTGGACTTGGTGGGCATTCGCGTTCTTATAGAAATGCTCTTCAAGGGGATGGGACTAAGCTCAATGTTGTAGATACAAGAGCTAGGTTCAAAGTGAAGGAGACCAGCACACATACTTCTGTTAACCTTGAAACTTTTGTCCCCTTCTGAGAATGGGGAATGGCTAAGGAGAAGTGCAGTCGGCAAACTTAGGAGTCTGGTGGATCACTCTATGATTCAAGATTCATTCAGTCAGCAGGGGATTGTCGTCTCCGTTAGACATGTTAATGACTTTAATGTTCTGATTACTTTTGGCTCTCAAAAGGTTAGACATGCAATCTTGGCAGAACAATGAGATTTTGTTCTCAACTTGGTTCACCAATGCAAAGCCATAGGATGTAAATATTAATGTGTGAAAATCCTTTCTTTGGGTAAAATTATAGGAAGTTCCTCTTCAATTATGGCATGAGAATTTTTTCAAATTAATCGGAAGCCAATGGGGGAAAACATGAGATTTTGTTCTCAACCTGGTTCACCAATGTAAAGCCATAGGATGTAAATATTAATGTGCCAAAATCCTTTGTCTGGGTAAATTACAGGAAGTTCCTCTTCAGTTATGGCATGAGAAGTTTTTCAAATTAATTGTAAGCCAATAGGGCAGAGTTATATCCATAGTTGAGCTTAATATGAGGAATGAATTACTACAGGTAGGGCAAGCAATTTGAATCCAATTGACCAACACGACACGACACGATTATAACGGGTTAGGGTTGACACGATACGACACATTTGTTGATAAACGATTTTCATTCAAATCAAATTGAGTATTGAAAAACTAAATTTCAACTTGTTTAACTTATGAAAAAGGTTTTTTGTCTTTAACTTACTAAAAAAAAATGTTCTTTTTAACTTTATAAAATTTGAATTGTAAATTTAGTCTTTCAATTATTACTTACACTGAACTTTTAAATTAAATATAAAAATATTTGAATTTTATTAAGATTTAATTTTGTTTAATTGTAAAAATTATAATTTGAGTGTTTAAATTATGTTTGAATGGTTTTCACTTATTAATTATGCTTTATTTGAATTGATAATTTTCTTGTAATATAAATAAGTTGACACGAAGTAAGCTTACACAAGTCAATCTGAACTACAGGCCATCCCTAACTACAGGCCGTATGGGTTCTGGTTGAAGTGGACTCTATATCTATGATCCCTTCAATTTTTGCTGGGTTGTTAATGATGAAAGAATTTCAATGTTAGTTTCTATTGTGCGACCAAACACGATTTCGTTAAGTATACCAGTGAAAACTAGTGAGACATTATTGAATCATTCGTTGTCCAAATCGGTGATTGGTAGTTCATTGGTGGTTGAAGATGGTTGCACTAATTGTGACTTCTACGAGGATAACAACAGGAAGGATAACCTGGCAGATGTAGAATCTCGAGAACATACACATGCATGCGATAAAGGTAATTTGTTTTCATGTTTGGCATATGTGCCTATCCTCACTTGCAATAATGAAATTGGTGATGGTGAGCATGCCTTATTGACTTTGGCAGAAGAGGATGGAGGGGGAATGACGAGCATGTTGTTGCGGTATCAAATTAAATTCTAAACTTTAACCAATTTATGCAGTTAGGGCAAGTAAGGGTCAAACCCACATGAACTTGTAAAATCTCAAAATAAGTAAACTGATCGAAATTAGGGGAAAATATTCAATTTTTATCTAAAAGAATAAAACTTTAAATAAAATAAAACTCACAAATTAATTAAAAATCAATGGATAGAAAAACGTTAACAAGGACTTTGTATTTCGGTTTTATTTATTCGGGATTAATCATTGATAATAACCTATTTGAGTAATTGACGTGTGGATGAAGAGGGACGCATCCATTTCTTCAAGTGTGCATCCAATTGGTTTCTGAGGCGCGTCCATTCCATTTTTCTTGCAAAACAACTTCTTAAGGCTCCTATCCTTCTCCAATTCCTTGTAAACATGCTTAAAAACCTTTTAAATGCCTACAAACAAATATACAAGTGTAAAGAATCAATTTAAGCACGCAAACACACAATTAGACAGATTTTATCTCAATAAACAACACATTAAGTTCCTAAAAACCAATCTAATTATGGTTCAATCAAATTCCCCCACACTAAACCTTTGTTTGTCCTCAAGCAAAATAACACAAAGAAACAAAATCAAAATTTAAATGTTAAAAAAAAACAAGTCAAACAATCTTATGAACTTCAATTCATTTGTATCAAATTCTCCAATAATCCTCAAAGTCATCCATCAACTCTACTTTTAAAAAAAATTGTGCATGTGTGATAGATCATCACTATGTATTCATTGTAAAGAGTTAACCATATTTAACATGACCAAAAACTTTGAAAACCAATCAAAATCCATTTAGAGTTAAAAATCGTACACAAATAACAACAACTTCAATCAAGCCACGACTAGCTCAAGCACATGATAGTCATATGAAAAGTAATGTCCACACTATCATAGGCTTGTAATCTCACACATCTCTCCACTAATGGAAAGAATAATGTCGACTTGAGTCAAATTGGACTTGAGGCACATAATGCTAGACTTGGATATTGGTTGACAAAGAAAGGTAAGGTAAACAAAGTAGTCAAGATAATTACACAAAATGATCAAATAATTTGAAACCAAAGTTCTTCAATTGACACTTCTATCCTTATTTACATTTGATCATATCAACCAACTCATAAACTTTGGACAATCTTGAAACTTTTTTTCTCTTTTTTTTTTCTCAAGTGCTCTTCTGTTTTCTTCTTTAAACATTTCATAGCACTTCACTTTTTTTTTCATCATATGTCTATTTTTCTTTTGTACTTATGCTCTTTTTTCTCTATTAGAGAAGACAAACTTTTGTTTTTTGTTTTTTTATTTTCTTCTCTTTCTTTTTTTTTTTATTCTAAGATACTTTCCATTATCCCTCAACATAACTTTGCAAAACCTTTTCAACACATTTTTATCACAACCATAAACTGCACAAGTGTCAATCTAAAGATATTTCAAAGAAATCTCTTGACAATTATGGCATGTAAAGCTTTTAAACATTATTCTCAAGGGCTTTCAAAAAAAGATAATAATGGATTCATCCATCACAACATTAAAGATCCAAAATAGGATTGAGGGGTATAATATAGAAATGGTAGCTCAAAAAAGACTCCAACGTCCAAAAAAGGCCTTATGTCATCTCCAAGTCAACCAAATTCAATCAAATTTAACTTCAAGAGTGTGAGAAAACAAGTTCTAAAATGTCTAAATTGACAATGAATGTATCTAAATCAAATGTAAACTCAATCTCATTCAAACTTGTCAAAAGTATTTTCAAAAATCAAGATTTATTTGAAAGATAATAGGTCATGTTAATTCAAATCAACTATCCACAAATCATCCATACATGACAATTTTGAATTTTCACCAAAAACTAGTGAAGTATCAAGATTCCTCATAACAAATATAGAATTTTAAAACACAAATAATATTGAAATTCTATCAATTAATATAGACTTGTACAATTTTCATCATAGGCATAATAAACACACAAACATGTATAAAATAATTTTTTTTATACAAGACAAACAAAATTCAAAATAACAATTTTTTTAAAACAAAAACAACATAAAAGACAAAAACAAAAAAAAACAAATGCAAACACTAAAGACAAGACTCCCCCATACTAGAACGAGACATTGTCCTCAATGTCACAAACATGCAAACAAACAAAATGAAAAATGAAAATAAAAGAAAAAGGAGGGATGCCACCCGTCTCAAAGCCGATGAAGATGTAATTTCTGATTAAGGGCTATTGGTGACTGACTTTAAAAACATATTTCCTTAGAAAATCAATTGTTGTCCGCATTAATTCTTTTTTGAACTCTTTCACTGTTAGGACCTTTTGTAAACAACCTAGAACATAGAATAAATAAATAAAGTACAAACTAATTAGAAAAAAGAGAGTAATTCTCTATTGGGTTGCCTCCCAAAAAACACCTTTGTTTAAGGTCTTTGGCTTGACCTCCAGAGCCAAATTATCCAATACCTTCCCTCTTATTGAATAAATGAGCATCTATTTTTACTTCTTTAAGCTTTATGACTCTATGCTTTCAAGATTTATTTATTTCATATAGAGTACCTACCATGAAATCCTCAAACAAAAAATTAGTAGAAGTCAAATAAAAATTTAACAAACTAGTACAACTCAACTCATCAAAATCATGTGGCATGATAAAATCAATATGTTCAATATTACGCACATTATGACACAAAGAAGAATGTAAGGCACTAGGATTGGTTTCTACGTCTACTTTGTTAGGCTTTTCTATGGTTTCCATATTTGATTTCTTAAACTCACATTGGATGACAAAAGAAAGAGATTGTGGGTTATCAATGGAAATAGGAGATTCTTCAAACTCAAGAATGCTAGGAACTACCTTATTACGAAAAATGCGTCCATTCTCTAATTCTTCAGCTTCACTAAGATTAACATTAGACTCATCCTCACTAAGACTCAACAAATAGAATGAAGCATTATGAGTAAGTTGGTCCTTAATTTTACTAAACTCGAAAGCTAGTTGACCTAATTGACTTTCGAGATTTTGGAGTCTTAATTTGGTCTCTTGTTGAAAATTAAGAATATTAGTGACTATGGACTTGATAACTTCTTCAAGAGACATGCCGTGAGAATGATCTTGAGAGATAGGAAGGGAATATTAAAGATAATAATTAGGAGGATAGTCATACCTAGGAAAGTTATCATAATTTGGCATATATTTATAACTAGACTCATAGATATAATTAGCATAGCTATTTCCAAATTCATCCCACCTAGATTGAGAACAAGGCATCCCTATGTGATAAAGTATAGAATTATGTGGGTTAGACCTATGAGAAGGTGAATGTGAATAACCACTAAATCCATTGGAACACTCAAAAGGTCTAGTATTCTCTCTTCCAATAATATAACCCCTTACTAAAGAAGTAAGGTTATCTATTTTGTTTGCAAAGATTCATAATCTAAAACATCCATCCTAGAGTCATCATATTGAGAATAAAAGGAATACATATAAAAATCAAAACCAAATAAAGAAAGAAATTAACAAAGTAGAAGGAGGGATATCGAAGATTCAAGCTTTTGAATTTGCCACTAGAGAGAAAAACCTGAAAATCAAAAACAAAGAAAACAAATTAGAAAACTTAATCTCAAAATTTTAAACAAGTCTCCGAAAACGGCGCCAAAATTTGATGAGTATGTCTTTGCACTATCAAATTAAATTCCAAACTTTAACCAACTTATGTAGTTAGGGCATGTAAAGGTCAAACCCACGTTAACTTATAAAATCTCAGCATATGTAAACAGATCGAAATGAGGGAGGAAATATTCAATTTTTATCTAGAAGAATAAAACATACAATAAAATAACTCACAAATTAATTAAAAATCAATGGATAGAAAAACGTTAGCAAGAACTTTGTATTTCGGTTTATTTATTTGGGATTAATCATTGATAATAACCTATTTGAGTAATGACTTAGAATTTCGCGTAGCGCCGCAAATTCCGATTCATGTAAAAGTTAGGTTAATTCCCGAGAAGAAAAACAAATTAAATTTAACCTAATTAAACTAAATTAGCGAATTGCTCGAATAAAATAGTCAATTAAGTTATTAAGCATAAGGAAAACATTAACACAAATTACATAAAATTAATGGCCGATTAAAATCATGGAATTTGTTCCAAACAATTCTCTATTAATTAATCAAACACCGATTTAAATTAATCAATAGTTATTACTTTTATTACCGAAAACCGATTATGCATAACCTAATTAATCAACTATGTAAAACAATTAAGATAGCCAATAATAATTGAGATAACACAATTGATAGAATAAAATCAAGAATTGTTCAAATACACAAATAGAAATAATGATCCCTTGAAAAGATCGGATTTTTAATGAAAAAACAAAAATTTCATATTCTAGAATAAAATAAACCCAATATATGTCATTGCCAACTATAAACGTTCACTCACAATCCATAAAAGAAAACATCATAAAAAGATTAAAGGAAAGAAAGCAACTCAATAGATGGAAATCCAATTTCCCAAAAAGCTCTAACAATTTATCTTCTTAAATGCTCGGAAACAAAATATTTAAGGTGCTTGACCCTTCAAAAACTAAGCTAATAAACCGTATAAATAGTTGGAAAATGTCCTAGGGTTAATTACACAAGAGTCCTAAATAGAAATTACTCAAAAACATCACAAAATCTTCAATTTGGAGAGTGGACGCGCAAGCTGCCAAAAGTGAACGCGTGGAACTATAAAAAACGTCCAAATGGACGCGTGAGGCTCCAAAACTACTGAGAATGGATGTGTGGATGAAGAGGGACGCGTCCAATTGGTTTCTGAAGCATGTCCACTCCATTTTTCCTGCAAAACAACTTCTTAAGGCTCCTATTTTTCTTCAATTCCTTGTAAACATGTTTAAAAACCTTTAAAATACCTACAAATAAATATACAAGTGTAAAGAACCAGTTTAAGCACGTAAACACACAATTAGGTAGATTTTATCCCAATAAACAACACATTAAGTTCCTAAAAACCAATCTAATTATGGTTCAATCAGGGAAAGTTTTTAGATTCTCAATATGAAATGGGTGGGTACATTATGTAGTTGGTAGGACAACTTGCAATAATGCAACTAATGTTGTTGACAATGCATCATTGGCAAAAAGAAATGAGGGGGTGGTTTTTAATTCTCTTAAGAAGTGAGTAGTCCAATTGTAAAGTTGGCTCTGGATGCTAATAGGGAAAATGAGTCTTATGATATTTCATTGGGCCTACAAGCTACAAGTGCTCTAAACCAAGATAATAGATCTAGTGTTTTGGGCCTTTCTAATTTGGAACTTATGTCGGTACCAAACCATATGCCTAAAGTTAGTTGGGAGGCTAGTGCTAAGGTTGGATTGACTAGCTCACTTGTAGTGGATTTAATTATAAAAAATGCTCATTCTTGGACTTGGGTTGGAGAAAATCTTGGAAGAAAAAAAAAAGTACAAGAAATTATTTCCGCATGTTTTGGGAGTTAATGTTTTAGGGGCTTGAGTAGGCCTTTTAATGAGGTGAAGTACTCATAAATTAACTGATTTTTATGTTATTTAATGACTATATTTTGTTTGAAAATCGGTTAATTATGTTATTTAATGGATATATTTCACGTTTCCCTTCTATTTCTTTGTTTGTAAGTTTTTCAGTGTATTTTAGTTTATTATGGAGATAAAAAGAAGAAGATGAAGAAATGTTGGAGAAGATAAAAAATAAAAAAATAAAAAATAAAAATAAAAATTTATGTCATCCGATGACGTGGCGCAATGAGAAGATGACACGTGGCGCAATCAGAAGATGACAAGTGGCGCAATCAGAAGGTGACAAGTGGCGCTTCTAGAAGCCGCAACTTGGACCAATGAGGATGCGACATATGGTGAAGTTGGGGAAATTAGGCCACCAACTACATTTTCAAGACTTTGGGGTGCAAAATGACCATTTTGCCCCTGATTTTTGTAGCTATAAATAGGGAGCTTATTTTTATGATTTAGACACCAATTTAGCTACAATCTTCTCCATTTCTTTTGCAATTTATTTCTTTTATTATTGTCTTCATATTAGTGTATTTTGCAGATTTTTTTAGAATAATATTTCAAGGCTTTTTGTAATATTTAGTAAAGAAATTCTGTCCGGATAATTTCAATATTTCTGGGGAGTTTATCTTTCAAATTTTCTTTCTAATGTTTATAAATTTCATCTTATATTTATTAAATATGTATTGTGAGTAATTTTATTTTGTTAGCAAGGATATATGTTAAGTTATTAATAAATGAGATTATGATATAATTTTCTTTGTACTTAATTTCTATTTGGATTTATTTAACTGGACTTATGGTCGGTTTACCCGCCTAGTCTTTATTTATTTTGCTTTATGCACTTTAAATATCGCAAATGGATGGCCGAGTCACCTATTAGTTTAATATATTTTTATGTCTTTAATTCTTTTTTTTTTATGGAAGGCCGAGGCTCCATACTTTTAGTTTAATTTATTTAAATGGCCGGTTGAACCGCCTAATTTCTTTAGTTAATATAAATCCAATATTTCTTTCTATATATATATGTGTGTGTATTTATTTAATATACTCTTATATATTAATTAAGTATTTATATAATTCCTGTTTTAACCAATATAATTGTGTGAATTAATTGGATTGACAATCTAGTTAATGAATGTGATTATATAGCTTGGATTATTAATCTTGTATTAATAATTCAAGTAGCATCTACTAGTTTAATTGAGTTGCAGCTCTTGACTTAATTAAATTAGTAGCGGAATTATATAATTTAAATTGTATATAATTAAGCTGATTGTTATATACAATTTAATGTTGGTGATGCCTTATTTGTTTAATGCAATTTGATTGAGCATCCTATACACGCTGGTTGGTAGTGGTGTTTAATTAAATTAGTGATTAATCTGTCTGAGCTGATCGGGATTAATCTATTTTGTAAGGATAGGAATCTATCTGAGCTGATCGGGATTCTAAAACCAACTACTTAATAATGTATCTATCTATGATTAATCCCATGAAAAATATAACTTGATACTAGTTCCTTGCTAACGCTTTTTATATCATTTGTATTCCAAATTTCGTTTTAATTCTGTTTACAAAATCCAAAACCTCAAAAATATTTATTTTAATTGTTGTCATTTCCTTATTCTCAAAATACCAAAAAACCCCCCAAACCTTTTCCGATTAACGATTTTAATTTAAGAGTTGACAAATCTCTGTGGATTCGATCCCTACTTTCCCTATCTACATAGGAATTGTTAGGTTTAAATTTGAGAGCCGTACGACAGGCTTCGTCATGAAGGCAATGAAGAGCTTGGTTATCAAAGAAAACCTTGTCATGTTTTTGTAGGTAACAAAGGTGGACTCAGTAGATTAGTGTGTTATTATCAATTTAGGGTATTAAGGTGTTGTGGTATTGATACTTGCTGCATTTTTGTTTTGAATACTATAACACGCCCCGAATATTTGTGGATGCTTGATCGGAGTTTTGTACATGTTTGACTATAATTTTTGGAGACAGATTTGTTTCCGCCTGTTTTTTCTTATCTGTTCTGATATGATCTTTGCTTATCTATCAAACAAGACCCGTAATAACCTCTTGATACAATTACCAAAGATCACGAATTAGGAGTCTTTAGTTATCAAACAACTAAGAACCCTAATTATAAGTGGCGAAATTCTTAGAGAATATCAAGGCAAAGCTCTCACAAGAACTTTAACAGAAAACTCAAAATTGTATTCAATGATAATCATTTGAATTATTCCAATTACATATATAGAAGAAAGAGTTCAAATCCTTGTTTGATTAGGAACTCTATTTATTTAAAAAGAAAAAAATAAAATCTACTAAGATATCAAATCTACCTAGATTTTCTTATTCAAAAAGGAAAACAAATAACACAATAAATCTAATAGATACCAAATCTGCTAAGATTTCCAAATTTTATAGAAAACAAATAAACCCTAAATTTCTTATGGTATGGATGAAATTCCTAAGATTGATGGTCTTGGAATTCGACTTTCTTCTCATTTGTATCAAATTTAATTAAATTCACAAGTCTTGGGCAGTCCATGAATTTCCCTCTTGAGTAGATTGATCCATTTATTTGCACTTGAACTCAAATTTCCATTAATGACAGCTCCATGCTCCGCATCACTCCCTCTTTCCTCAAAAGGATTCGCCCTCGAATCATCACCTGTATAATCGAAAGGAAGTAAATCAGAAACATAAAAGTAGCACTAACATTATACTCACCAGGAAGAGCTAATTTGTAAGCACTGTCATTCATCCTTGCAACAACTTGAAATGGACCATTTTCTCTTGGTTGAAGCTTTGAATGCCTTTTTTTAGGAAACCTTTCCTTGCATAAATGCAACCATACCCAATCACCAGGCTCAAAAATCACTTTCTTTCTTCCATGATTTCTTTGAGTCATCACTTGTTGATTTCTTTTCTCAATATTTTGCTTGAATGTTTAATGAATTTTTCTCACATATTTTGCCTTTTTAGCTCCATCAAAATTAACTTGTTCATCCAAAGGTAAAGGAGATAAATCTAATGGTGTTAAAGGATTAAAACCATAAACAATCTCAAAAGGTGAATAATGAGTAGAGGAATGCATACTCCTATTATATGCAAACTCTACATGAGGTAAACAATCATCCCATGATTTCAGATTCTTTTTAATGATAGCTCTCAATAATTGTCCCAAAGTTCTATTTACTACCTCAGTTTGTGGATGACAAGTAGTACTAAACAACAATTTAGTTCCTAATTTTACCCACAAAGTTTTCCAAAAGTAAGATAAAAATTTAGCATCTCTATCACTCACAATGGATTTAGGCATACCATGCAAATTAACTATTTCTTTAAAGAACAAATCAACAACATGTGAAGCATCATCAGTTTTATGACATGGAATGAAGTGTGCCATTTTACAAAACCTATCAACTACAACATATATACTATCAAATCCACGTCTAGTTCTAGGTAAATCAAGACCAAATCTATAGAAAACATCTATCCAAGGTGCATGTGACACAGGTAATGGTGTGTATAAACCATGTGGATGCACTTTAGACTTACCATGTAAACATGTAATGCAATTAACACAATACTTAGAAACATCTGATCACATATTAGGCCAAAAGAAAAGCTCCTGCAAAACATCTAAAGTCTTATATATGCCAAAGTGTCCCATTAAACCCCCTTCATGTGTTTCATGAATAAAAAGTAATCGCATAGAACACTTAGGAATGCAAAGTTGTCTCATGCGAAATAGATAACCATTATGACTATAGAACTTATCAAAACCAGCATTCTTGCACGCATTATAAACATTACTAAAATCACTATCTTTCTTATACAATTCTTTAATATGCTCAAAGCCTAGCAATTTAGCATCTAAAGTGGTAATAAGTGCATACCTTCGACTCAAAGCATCAGCAACAACATTTTCCTTTCCCTTCTTGTACTTGATGATGTATGGAAATGATTCAATGAATTCACTCCATTTAGCATGTCGTTTATTCAACTTATTTTGTCCCTTCAAATACTTCAAGCTCTCATGATCAGTATGGATAACAAATTCCTTAAGAAGAAGATAGTACTGACATGTGTCCAATGCTCTTTCTAAAGCATATATCTCTTTGTTATAAGTTGGATATTTCAATGCAGCGCCATTCAGCTTTTCACTAAAATAAGAGATTAGCTTTCCTCATTGCAAAATGACAGTACCAATACCAACGTAATTTTGTTAATTGCTCTACAATCAACACACATTCGTCAAGAACCATTTTTTTTAGGCACCAACAACACGGGTATTGCACATGGACTCATACTTTCTCTGATCAAGCCCCTTAGACAACAATTCATCCACTTGCCTTTGTAACTCCTTGGTTTATTCAGGATTGCTTCTATAAGCTGGTCAGTTTGGGATTTGTGCTCCAGCAATGAAGTCAATTTGGCATTCAATCCCTCTAAGCGGTGGCAATCCTTCTAACATAGTTTCGGAAAACAATTCTTCAAATTCTTACAACAAAGTTTGAAAAGAACTAGGAAGAAAAGAGAGATCTAGGTTAGAAGAAATAGTTAAATTCACTCATTTGAATACGAAAATAAGCATAGATTGCCTAGATAGATATGTTTTTCGGACCTCACCCTCTTTTGCATAGAAACTGTCTTTTACCTCTTCTTTTGCCACTCTTTGCACACTATTCTCTCCTTTTGCATATGCCCTCTCAAGATTCTTTTCATCATGGCACATCCCCTCTATTTTCTCTCCTTTTTCCTCTCTTTTCTCATGCCTTTCATGGCTTTTCTCACAGTTCTCCTTTTGCTCGTGCATCTTCTTTTTCTTTTGTGCACTCTCACATTCACTCAATATTTTCTTATCTTCAAACACCTCTTTAGGTGACATGGGCAACAACTTAATTGGTCGCCCATCCATCATGAAAGAATATCGGTTAGTGAAGCCATCATGCATAACTCGTCTATCATATTGTCAAGGTCGTCCCAATAATATATGAGTAGCATGCATAGGAACAACATCATATAAAACCTTATTAGAATACTATCCAATTGAGAAAGATATTAATGATTGCCTTGTAACCCTAAGATCTCCAGTATTGTTCAGCTATTGCAATGTATTGCAATTAGTTGTTTTCAATCCCCATTTATCAACTAAACTAGCATTAACAACATTAGTACAACTACCTCCATCAATTATCACGCTACACAATTTATCTTGTATGAAGCATCTAGTATGCAATATGTTTTCACGTTATACCTCAGCCTCCTTGGATTGGATGCTTAGTGCTCATCTTATGAGCAAGCTGAAAACTGAACCTTCAGGGGTTGTTTCTCCATTATTTGCTTCCTTTGAATCTTCTGCTAATAGTGGCATATCACTATAGTCAAAATTATCTCCTTTATCTTCACTCACTACTTCTGCATTTCGTATAACCATCACCTTTACAGTAGAGCATTGGGCTTGCCTATGTCCATATCCCAAGCATCTGAAGCACTTCAGATATCTCAAAGAACCCTTAGATTTATCATCCTTAGGCTATACTTTTGTTGTAGAAACATCTTTACTTTTGTTGGCTTCAAATCTGCTCTTGCTAGAATTTGAATCTCCATCTTTGTTGCCTTTCCAATTCGACTTCCATGAAGATGTAGAAGTCAAACCAGATTTGTTTCTCATCTTCAATTGCTTCTCAACCTTAATTTCCATGTGTACGATATCCTCAAAATCAACATAATGATGCAATTCAACCAAGTTAGCAATGCCACAATTTAAACCAGAAAGAAATCATGCCATAGTAGCCTCCTTGTCCTCCTCAATATTGGCTCGGATCATAGCCATCTCCATCTCTTGATGATACTCTTCAACACTCTTTGATCTTTGGTTCAGTCTCTGTAAAAGATTGTACAACTCTCTATAATAATGTTGTTGTACAAATCTCCTCCTCATAATTGCTTTCATTTCAAACCATGAAGAGATTGAACCTTCTTCACTCCTACGCCTAGAAATTGAGAGCTGATCCCACCACACACTTGCATAATCAGTGAAACCTACAACAACCAATTTTACCTTTTTCTCTTCGGTGTAGTTATGACATTCAAGCACACGTTCGACCTTCTTTTCCCAATCTAAATATGCTTCTGGATTGCTCTTGCCTTGGAAAGATGGAATTGTCATTTTGATTGACCCCAAGTTCCCATATTTATATTTTTCTTTGTTGAAACGTGTAGAATCTGTGTCAAATTCTTCTTCTAATTCATCCATGAGATTTCGTTTTGTTCCTCTAAATTGAGCACGACTTGAAGTGCCTTGCTCAATTCTTCCCAGTCTTTCTTTCAATTTCTGGTTGTCATTACCAAGATCTTCTTGTTGTGACAACATCTTTTGCATCATTCCTTGTATCGCCTCAAAGGTAAGTCTATCATTTGATTCCATGATGTAAAACCTGCAATAAAGATGTTAGAAAATAAAAAAACCTAAACGTTCCCTAACGTGTTTCACTCGACTGTTTTTAAATCCCTTTATTGATCTCACTGAATTTGACCACACAACAACCTCTCTTTGAAGTTCTTATTTGAGCTAAGCCTTTACTAATCACTGAGAACACATTCTTAGTCTTTATTAACCAAAACTCAAATAAAAGAATGGATCTTTGGTGAAAAGAATGAATCTGTAACCCTCTTTTTGTTTTCTCTTTGAAATTCGAAACCAAAATCTCTCTTTTTTTCTTTTTCTTTTTTTTTTCCAAAAACTTGGACTCAAACAATAAGAACGAATCTTTGAAGATTGTTTTGTTTCTTTATGTTCTTTATCTGAGCGATAGTGACTGTAAATTGTTTGGATGATTATCAACTTTGCTATGGAATAAGGTTTGTTAAATAAGCTTTCTTATTAGTTAATAATAATAATAATTTTGGAATATTGTTAAAGGCTCAATATAATCTAATAATGCTCTCACATTTATTTTGTAGCCATTTTCTCCAAGAATATTGATTAAAGAAATATTATAATAAATGTTATATATACAACAATTTTTTATTTTTGGTCTTGTTAGGTAAAACATTCTTAAAATATAAACTATTACACATTAAAATAAAACAAAAAAAATTCATTAAATAATCTTTAACATCGCACATCCATAATCAATTACATCAAATATAAAACATGCGTCATTACATTAAAATCAAACTTCAAAGGATCTCGCAATCCTGATCACAGTCTTAACTCTAAATTAAGTTTATCTGAATTTCTATAATGCAAGTTTCTTTTAAAAGACTAGATGATTAGAGGTATCTTCGGTCCAAATTCTAGGACAAAAGTTTCTAATTTATTTAACAACTCTTCTGTTGAGGTTGCTACAACAAGAATTATTCATCCAATAAGAGATAACCACATGTGATGAATCTCGGGTTGAACAAGAAGAGATTTTTTCCAAATAGTAAACTCTATATATGTTAACAAATATATATATATATATACATACACACACACACACACATATATATATATATATACACCAATTTATCAAATCATTACTTTATCTATTTGTCTTCTTCTTTAATATTTCAACACGGATTTAAATTTTAATCACATCACAACTTTACCTATTTGTCTCGTTGTATAATCTTTCAAACTGATTTGAATTTTTTATCAAATAATTAAATTACCTATTTGTCTTCTTTAATATTTCAACACGTATTTGAAATTTAATCACATCACAACTTTACCTATTTAACTTGTATAATCTTTCAAACCGATTTGCATTTTTTATCAATAATTACATTACCTATTTGTCTTCTTCTTTAATATTTCAGCATATATTTGAAATTGAATCACATAACAACTTTACCTATTTGTCCCGTTGTATAAATTTTCAAACTGATTTGAATTTTTTATCAAATCATTACTTTACCTATTTGTATTTTTCTTTACTATATCAATACATATTTGAAATTTAATCACATTATAACTTTACATATTTGTCTCGTGTATAATTGTTTCCTATTCTGATCACATCACATTTTGAATAAAGGTTTTTTTTACAATCTTTAAATAGCTTTGAATCATTATTTTCCATTCTTTCCATTCAGAGATTCACTACTTATTTTTCTACTTCATTTGAACTTTTTCTCTTGTCCATATTAGTTTGCTTTTAAATTTCTTCTTCCTCTTCCTTTCTTTACAAAATGGACAAATCAGTTGTTAAACTACAAAAACATTACCCATTGATCTATGTTAATGCATTGAAAAACAAATATTGTGTGACTAAGTGATCATCTAGCTACTTTTCTCAAACGTCTACCTGATTTGAGTTAGAGTAGTTTTGCAAAGATGAACAAAAACGATATAGTATTGAGAATATCACTTTAAATGACCCAAGTTTCCAATTTAAACGACCCATGGAAGGTATAAGGAGAAATTCTTCATACCAATCACCTAGCTGAGAATGAGAGACTATCTTAGCCAATCTTAGCAAGTAAATTGGTTGGTTTATTACCATCCCTTTAAAAAAAACCCAGCAAACTTAAACATAAGTATTCCGTCAAAAATAACACCAACAAGATGATCAATAAGAAAGAAATTACTTCTCATAGCTTTAACATTTTGAATAACCATCAAATTGCCCCCTTCGAAAAATGATGGATTTTAATTGGTACATAGCAGCAAACCAAATGGCAAAGATTATTAAGTCCTTTGTAAATGTTCTTGCCAAGGTAAGTAAGTTAAAGTTACATATTATAAATTTTATAACTAAAATAAATAGTGTAAAAATTAAAATAAAGAATAAAAGAGAAACTTTCTTTGATTTCTTCATGGTTGGCATCCTTGATTTATTTTTTAAAAATCTTCTTAAAATACTTACAAACACTAGTCTAAACTAATAACACAATATTTTGAAAGATAATTTAAAGAAAAGTAAAAGGAAAAGGGTGTAAAAATGATTAGAAATGCTTAGGTATTTATAGAAAAATTCTATGACTAACATTTAGGTTTTACAAAGCTTTTGGGGTCAAAATACAATAAAACAAAGTTTAGGGGTGGAGGCTGCAATTTCTAGAAGCACAGTGGACATGTGGCACAATCTAGTGCATCCACGCGTCTTTTATCCAACGGTGAGGGTGACTGAGTATGTTGCCACGTGTTGTGATTAGATTGGCTTTGCTACTACACGATCTTGACCATTAA
Source organism: Apocynum venetum (assembly GCA_019593545.1). Lineage (NCBI taxonomy): Eukaryota > Viridiplantae > Streptophyta > Magnoliopsida > Gentianales > Apocynaceae > Apocynum > Apocynum venetum. The sequence goes on along the minus strand of SRSM01000326.1, from coordinate 3,434,199 downwards.
TTCAGAGCACATCTAGAGCGTTCCTTGACAACACATTTTGTAAATGCATTCTACTTGTGGACTTGCTGACTTAGCTAACTTTGATGATACAATGCCACGTCGCATATGCCACGATACAGTCCAATTGGGCAAAAGCACCTAATGTTTCAATTTAAAAAAGAGAAGGAAACTAATAAACTTAAAAAAAATATTATCGTACCAATATCACGAAAAATAAAAAGTTAAGTGGTGAAACAGGCCAATTTGCCTATATAGTAAATAGAGATAGAAATATAATACTCCGTTCGTTTGAAATTGTATGTTCACTTTTGACTTTGACTTTGGTGAGAAATTAAGGAAGGTAATTGACTTTAATTAACTTACAAAATATTCCTTAACATTAATATAATAGATTGTGGGACTAATGAGTTAGTATGGTGTAAATCCCTTAAATTAAGGAGGTGAGTGGTGAAAATGATAAGTTAATACTCATGCATCCATTAAGTTTTATCAAAGTGTAGATGCTTGACGAGCCTGTCATGTGACTATCAAATTTAACCTATAATACTCCTATATAGATAGGGTAAATAAGGATTTTATCCACGGAGATTTGTAAAAAATTCTTAAATTCAAATTTATTATTCAAATATTAAATTTTGGTGGAGTTTTAAAATTATATAAAGACAAAACTAAATTATACAAACTTAAAAGAAATAAATTTGTTTTTATATATATATTTTTAATAATTAATTATACAAAGGATTTTTTTAATGAAAAGAAATTAATAAAAGACGTTAGCAAGGAACTTGTATCAAATTATTTATTTAATGGGATAAATCATTAATATAGAACTTATTGATTAGTTGATTTTAGAATCTCGATAAGCTCAAATAATTCCTATCATTACTAATTAGATTAATCCCGATCAGCTCAGATAGATTAATCATTAATTCAATTAAATATCACTACCAACCAGCGTGAATAGAATATTTAATTAAATTACATTAAGTTTATAAGGCATCACCAACATTAAATTATATATAATAATGAGTTTCAATTAAACATAATTTAAATCATATAATTCCCTGTTAAATTAATTAAGTCAAGAGTTGTAACTTAATTAAACTAACACATGCTACTATGATTATCAATCAAAGATTAATAATCCTAGCTGATTAATCATGCAGTTAAAAAGAATTTCTAATTAATTAAACATGATTATTTAATAATAACAACTGCAATTATATAAATACTCAAATTATTAAATAACAGGACGAAAATAATTAAACAAATTTGGACAATTAAACCTGCAAAATACAAGAACATGGTTACACAATTATATATTTACAAAACTACAAATATTAAAGAAAAAATAAATTTGGTGGTTTTACCGGCCATAAAAAGTAAAAATAGAGAGATTTTAACTCCCACAATAAAAAGTACAAAAGAATAAAACATGAAGATATTACTCTCCACATTTACTGAATTTAAAGTACGAAAAGTAAATTTGGTGATTTTACTCACCAATAGTATAATAAAATAAAAGATAGAAAATAAATACAGAAAATAAATAACTAAAAGTAAATACAAAAATTAAATAACAGAAAAGTAAAAGTTAAAAGTTAGAAAGATAGTAGTTAAAAGTTAGAAGTTAGAGCGATAAAACCGGCCATTGTTTAAATTAATTTAGTCCTGTTCCAAAATAAACTCAAGTGTTCTATACAATGGTAATTATCTCAAAATCTCATTAATTAATAACTTTAATACATGTCCTTGCTAACGGTAATTAAACTACTCACAATACATGACTCAAATGAAGAATTTTAAGAATTGAAATTAAGAATAAGAAGGATAACTTTTCTTGGATTTTTCTCGGTAGTAGTTCCTTGGTATTCTTGAAATCTCATCAATAAACCTTCCAAAATAAACTTTAAAAATTCCTAAAAATACCTAAGATCTATTACAAAATATTGGTAAGAAAATTTGACAGAGTTTTTGGTTGTAGAATCTTTGAAGAGCCCATTTTTAAGATTCTATCATTTCATCATTTTTTCCTTTTTGGCTAGGTATTTAAATCCACATGTTTATTTTATTGGTAGCATTTTGTAATTAAATCTTAGAAGGTTGTAGAAAAATAGTAAATTTCAGTGCCCAATTTATAGAAATTTACAGGGGCAAATTTGGAATAAAAATAAATAAAAGTAGTGGGGGACAAAGTGGAGTTTTTGGAAAGTTGGGGCATAACACATGAAGTGGAGAAATTGCATCAGCCGCCACGTCTCGCCATCTGATTGGTTGTGCTCTTCTTCAGCCGCTGCCCATGCCACGTGTCGTCATTTGATTGATCCGAAGTTTAACACACGGTTCACCATCCGTTTTGCGCGTGCTGGCACGTGTCTTGCCTTTGGCAAAGGCGAGATGCGTCCAAATTTAGCCACGTCGCCAACATCTACGAGTGACACGTGTCCTTGCATTTGTTTCTCGCATCTGTGAAAGCCGAGTTCCACGTGTCGTTCTCTGTTTCGCTCCCTTCGCTGACGCAGCGGCTGACGTGGCACTGCCACGTGTCTATCACTGATTTTTTTTTTACAAAAACACAATAAATATCTAAAAACACTATAAACAAAAAATATTAGTAGGAAATGTAAAATAATTATAAAATGACATAACTTAAATGAAATTAAACACAGATAACATAATAAAATAAATAAAAATACATCTATTTTTTTTGTTTAATCAATGCTGTCAGAGCATATTCTCCTCAACTACTGGTGTATCTACAACAAATTGACAGAGCGAGTCCTAACGTTTTTTTTGTCCCACAGGGCGATTTAAAATTGTGTCCTTATTTCATTAGTAAAAAAATGATAATTTTATTTAAATTCATAGTGTTGAATATTACAAAGATAAATGTGAAAGAATATTATTTTATTCCTAATAGTATTGCATTTCAATATCTAAATATTATTGACCTGCCATAAAACAGATACAAGTTATAGGAGATCAAAACATCTGCATAGAGAAATAAAATTAAATTGTGTTTTGAATTTAAATCAGACTTGCATATAACCTTTTAAAAATGAATCTTTGAAGAGCCCATTTTTAAGATTCTATCATTTCATCATTTTTTCCTTTTTGGCTAGGTATTTAAATCCACATGTTTATTTTATTGGTAGCATTTTGTAATTAAATCTTAACACAACATTTTGTGCCCCAGCCCTTACTCTCATAGAGGGATGCAACAATCTTATTAGGAATTAAAATTAATTATTCCAAAAGTCCATAACTAAAGCTTATTGTCTTCAATCACATCAGTATTGGATTGGAATTTTAATACAAATTAAAGTCTAAAGATATAGAAATTGTAGTGGAATAAGGAATTTAAAAGAGTTTGTTCTACAGGACTAAAACTAGAAACTCTTTACTACACTCTAAAAGGGGATGATGAGGTTTTGAAACAGGAATGTCAACATCAAAGTGGAACTTCGATTTTTTCGTTTTGAAACTAGGATGTCTTTTGCTATTTTTTTTGGGTTAAAAGGAAGGTTTAGGAATGAAAGTCAAAGGGATTAACAATCCCTTAGACAAGTCAAGTCGCAAGTACAATCGGTAAAAAAAAAATGGAGAGAGCATATAGTCACAACTAACCTGGACAAACAATTGACATTTACATTAATAGATAGTTTCTTTAGGTTATGTTTTAATGTTTTATTTATTTATTTTTGAACTCTTAATAATTAACATTTTTATTTGGACCTTAAAATCAATGTTTTAAATTTGGGCTCTTTCAAAAACACTAGTAATATAAAAATAGTATTTGTTAGTCTATTCATAAATATGATGTACCTTACTCATAAAATATTTAAATGTGTATATATCTATATAAAAAAATTGGTGTCTCTATAAATTGTGGGGTCCTATGCTGTTGTACACCATGTATTCTCTGAGGCCGCCCCTACAAATTGGCTAAAATTGCAATTCCATAACTACCCTATGCTGAGGTGTGAAATTGAAACGAAGGTCCTTTGGAAATATTTTGACTCAAAACATGTATATACGGTTTTCTAAAACATTTTAAGTTTATAGACTTCAAAATTATTTTGGACTCAATTTAATTGAGTAAGTTAAAATTAATGACACTATAAGTACCTCACTCTATAGTTCCAATCTATTCCATCCAAAATCTTGCCTTCAAGGCTTTATGTATCGAATCTTCAAGCCCTTGAAGGCTTCAACCATTATTTTCTTGATAATACACATTAAACCAATAGTTCTCATAAATCTTGGTCAAAATAAAATCCTAGCTACCTTATTTTAATGGAATTTCATTCATTAGTTTTTTTTTTTAAGAAAAAGAGTGTTTAATTGAAATATAACATGCTGAGTCTAAAAGCAGGTGATTACATATTCCTGTAGAAGACAGACAAGAAAAAAAACAACATATCAAATGATCGTACCAAGAAAATCAAAATTCTCACCAAAATATTGATGAAATAATAATTCAATCAACAACCACAGTCAGTACAATGAAATGAAACATAAGATGACAATAAAAATATTATGTTTTAGGTAGAAAAAATAATCATGAATGAGATAGAAACCAAGCCCTTTCCATTGATTGACATCGACAAGATTCCCTATACATACTTCCTTATTGAACCCTGCATCTATATTGTATTGGGCATATAATTAATTCTCCCAAAGCAATTCGTCTTGGCTAATCAAACCTATTCTCGAGGAGGTTCGGAAGGTGATACATCTAAGAAAAATTGTTGTGTTCCATGCCTGTTTGATCGGAAGTGATACCTTGATAACAGAAATGGGGATTATATGTTTATATATTTATCAAAATAATGAAAATGTCTATTACTCCCTCAGCTCCGTATATAAGTTGTTTCGATAAAAAATTACAAGTACCAAGATATTTTTATTTATAATGTCTTTATTTTTATTGAAACTGTTTTTTACTAAACTTCTATCTCTTAAATATTATGGTTATATTAGAAAGAATCAATTAAATATTATTAAAATTTCGTAAAATAATTTATAAAGAGACAAAAACTAATCTCAACTACTTATGATAAGGGAAGGAGTAATATCTAAGAATATAAATTAGTAAGGGACGTTAGACATACAAAGTTTTATAGAAAAATTCTATGACTAACATTTAGGTTTTACAAAGCTTTTGGGGTCAAAATACAATAAAACAAAGTTTAGGGGCGGCGGCTGCAATTTCTAGAAGCACAGTGGACATGGAATTTCATTCATTAGTTTTTTTTAAAAACAAAGAGGGTTTAATTGAAATATAACATGCTGATTCTAAAAGCAGGTGATTACATATTCCTATAGAAGACGGACAAGAAAAAAAACAACATATCAAATGATCATACCAAGAAAATCAAAATTCTCACCAAAATATTGATGAAATAATAATTCAATCAACAACCACAGTCAGTACAATGAAATGGAATAAAATGATAAGGGAAGAAGGAGTAATATGTAAGAATAAATTAGTAAGGGACGTTAGACATAAATTCTCTTTGAATAATACTTGAAATTTGAGTACGTGAATAAAATGATGGATCTATGAAGAGTTTTCCTTGCAAAAATTCCCATCGATCTGCTCGACTCCAAATTAATCAAGATCCAAAGTGGAGCGGATACGGCAGGTTCAAACCAAAACTTAAATAAATAAATAAACAAATGAAAAAGTCTCAACTTCAGGATCTTATAAAGTCTAAATCCCATACGGTCTTACAAGTATGGCCCTAAAATCTTGGGAGTGTTTAATATTAAAAACTTTGGAGAAAAAAATAACAACATAGGATTATGTGCTGCTCTACCCTTTTTCATTTTCCTTTTCTAGAAAATTTTATAAAATTACTAAATTAAGCCTTTTGATGTATTGGGTAAAGTTTATACTGGATTGAAATTTTAAAACCATTCTCTAACTAAGAAATTCTGAGTAAAATGTAAAAAGAAAAAAAATGATACTGTTTAAATTAAATATTTGGTTAACATAGAATATTTTTTTAATTGGTTTTGGAACCAAAATAGTACGAGCATTGATAAAGTTTCAAAAACATGGTTCTCCATACTTTGGAAAAACTAGATTGCTCTAACCAACCCTAATTTGGGTTCTCACCTTTTCTTGGTCGTAAAGAATCTAAAAAGAATGTGTATATTCTACTTTTTAGATGGAAAAGATGGGGTTGCGTAATTCATATTATTCTTCATTATTTCTAATTTCGAAATGCGCCCCTTTTGTTCCTATATTCTTTTTTTCTTTTTCTATTTTTGTAATTCACGGCAATATTTTTCCAGTCCGACGACATTCCTCATATTTTCTCCATTCTATGTAATATTTTTCCAGTCCGACGGCAATATTCTACGTAAAATCTTGAAGTCAACGTTCAAAGCTTTTGATCAACACAAAAGAATTCAAGTGACCATTTTTCTCGACTTCATGCACTTATATAAATCTATAGATTTTTGCACTACATCTTCATCAACTCATCATCTATAGCTATCTTTACTTGTTTAAGAAGATATGAAAACTCTAAACCTCGTAATCTGCTTAGCATTCTTATTTATTCTTAGCATGAAACCATCCGAAGCTGCAAGAATCTTGCATGATGAAGAAGAAGATTGGACGGCAAAGCAACACCTTGTCTTGCAATCCCTTCAACAAGGTGGCAGTGGTCGTCCCTCCCCAAATCCCTGCAGTAACATTCCAAGGAGCGGCTCATGTCCACCCACCACCACCATTGGTGAGAAGAACTTTGCTGGTCATGCAGTCATGGCTCCTCCTCTTCCTCCGCCACCACAGGATTATTTTGAGGAAATGCATGAATCCCACGTGGCTTAATTTAATTCTAAGTCTTATATTTAACAAATATTTTCATTTATTTTGTTTTTTTTTGTCGTCCAATGTATAGATCTGCCTTTGCTCATTGAGACGAAACACTTAAAGAATAAATAAGACCCTGATTGGGTTTAATTACGTGTACACCCTACCCTCCCTTTGTATTGGCATTATGAATTGAAAGAAGTTTATGTTCTCATTGTCAAAAGAGAGAGAAAGTGCTCGTTAATTTTCATGGAGGGTGGAATTGAAATAAAACATACTCAGTGGAGAGGCCGAAGTTGGGAATTTTCAGATTTTCACTCTGATCAAGGAGACTTGTTATATCTAAAAGAGAAGAAGTTACTCATTCTTGTTGAAGGCAGACAAAATAAAAACCATATCAACGTACCTTACCATTAAAATCAACTTTCTCACACAAGATATTAGTAAAATATATAAACTTCAACCAGGAACCAGAGTCAGTACAAATTGTTTTGATAAGAAATGATTAGAATAAAATTAGAAAACTTAGATGTTCTAAAAAAACCCAAAAAAAAGGGTTAGGGAGAAAATCACTAGTAATATAATAACCAAACCCTTTCCTATCCTATATATGGTAATTCATCATTTAACCATGCATCAAAACTATACACATTAATTATTAGAAATACGTTCCATAGGCACAAAAGATGGTGAATATGTCACGGGGTCTGCCGATCTCTCAATTAGGTTATCTTTTGGTTTGCAATCCCTGTTTTGTTATATATATTCCCTCCATATCCATTAATCAAACTCTTTTCTCCTTAATTATAAGATGTTTTATTAATTTTTAGCATTATTGTTAATGTTATTTTAAATTCACCCTTACCTTACTTTATTAAGAGAGAGAACAAATATTTCTTTTTTCAAGAAAAATTAAAATAAATAAGAGTATAATAAGAAGTATACTAATGTACTCATTTATGTGAAATTGTTTAAAATATTTTATAAAAGCGAGACACATATAGAATATTGAAAGAAACTCCTCTCTTGAGTATAAACCTTTTCTTTTAAAAGGTGGTTATAATATTGAACAAAGGCCAAAAAAACGCTAGCTACACATCGCCCAGATTCCCAAAAATTCCAGAAATCCATGGACGAAAACATGCCAAAACAATTAATAGGCAGAGGAAAACACTCACCGTTCTAAAAACAAAGCAAGGAACAAAGACTAGAGTCATTTGTGTTTGTTTTTTAAACATAAATCGTTTATGACTTTTTAGAAGTATTTTATTTGTTCTTTCTCATAATACCTTATCATTTATTTCTATATTTTGTTTTACCTTTCTCATGCTTATAAAAAAGAAAAAGCATGAGTTCTAAAAAGATTATTCATATTATTTTCCATTTACTTCTCCCAAATAATCTAAAGATTTTCCCGAGCTAAAATTTCACCTTTCTGTTCCTTTTTTTTTTTTTGTGAAAACTGTTTTCTTTTTTTGTGTAATTCACGACATCATTTTTCCTGTCCAACATTCCTCACATTTTTCTCCATTAGACCAATTTAATTTGCAGATTTCTTATGTAAAATATTGAAGTCAACATTCAGAAGCTTTTGATCAACACATTTGACAACAGAAAAAATTTCCAATTCCATTTTTCACGACTTCATGCACTTATATATAAATCTATAGACTTTTGCAATGGATCGATCTTCATCAAGCTCATCATCCATAGCTATCTTTTAATTACTTGTTTAAGAAGATATGAAAACTCTAAGCCTCTTAACCTGCTTAGTTTTTTTATTTATTCTTAGCATGAAACCATCATCCGAAGCTGTAAGAATCTTACATGCTGAAGAAGAAGAATATTGGATGGCAAGGCAACTTATCTTGCAATCCCTACAACAAGGTGGCAATGGCATAATTATGATTGTAAAAAGAAGTAACTCATTCTTGTTAAAGACAGATAAGAAGTTACCCTCCCATTAAAATCAACTTTATCCCACAAGATATCAGTAAAATGAAATTCAACCAACAAAGGCAGTACAGTAAAATATAAGATTTCCTTAGAAGAAAAAAAAAATCTATGTTGGGGAAAAACCCATGATTGAAAATAAAAACCAAACCCTTTCCCTTGATTGACAAGCATTCCTATATATGATACCATGCACCAAAACCATATTATTAGTAATATGTTCTAAAAGCACAAAAGATGGCCGGCAAATATGTCACGTTGCATTTCAAGAAAAGGAAAACAAAAATGTCGCGCGATCTGCCTACTCAATTACGTTCTGTTTTCGTCTGCAATCCAAAAATAATTTTATCAGGGTCGGGTGAATCATATAACGTGAATCAAGGTCTATTTAATTTATATATATATATATATATATAATATTAAACTGCCATGAGTAAATATTCTCTTCGTCCATGGGTAAAATAATAGAAGTCTCATATATACATTTTTTTTTAAGAGACTGTGTAACAAATTGACTGATGATTTCATTTTCATCATTTGTTTCCCAGAGCTACTGAAATAAACGTAAATAAAAGTAGATAAAATTTGACCATCTTTCTTATCTATAAAATAAATAAAATATTTTTCTTTATAGCTATGACGTCGTTCTCAAACACTGATAAATTGATATTTTTATCTACATCACTACAAACTATTATCTGTTTTTTTATTATTTAGAATATGTATCAATTGTTCAAGTGGCATTACAACTAGCCTTTGAAAAAAAAGAAGTGACATTACAACTATAAACAAATGTATATAGATAAGATAATTGAATAAACTTTATATTTTCCAACGAAAGTATATGTTTTTACTAAATTTTAATAGTTATGTTTGAAATGTTTATAGTAAGTTAAAAAAAATTAAATATCACATTTTAAGTGAATGGTATCTTGTTTAAATACTCAAATATAAGTCCTCTTAAGTATAGGTATCCGGTTTTCATGTTTCGAAGCAACTCCTCCCAGAAATGATTTTTGCTCATAGAAATAATGTTTAAAAAATCATTGCTAAATGGTTTACTTCGCATTATAATACATATACTATCAACTTGACGACACAAGGTGGATTTTTTGACATTTGACTGTGGGTGGATCGAGCTTCAAGTTTCTTGGAGTATCAGATGTTTTAGCATTCAAATATCAGCATTCGCTAATATATGTATAAGCATGATATCGATGATCGTGATGGGAGCGGAATCCGATTTTCAAGAGTAAAGTTTTTGTCAAATCATGTTAAATTTAATATAACATGATAAATTATGAACAGTATTGATGCATTTAAAGTACGCATATAAATGTCCAATTTTGTCTGACCCGTTTGAAATTAACATAAAATGACAAAATGTGAATTATGGACGATGAATATACAATCCGATTTTGAAATATCTTATACGTAACATTTTATGGAAATTAATATTAATAATAATTGATTATTATATTTTGTCAACAACTTCTATAAATAGATTGATTTTTCTGGATCTCAATTTTTTTTTCTTCAAGCAATCTTGTTATATACTTAGTAGGCACTTTATATCCTTCAATTTCTTTGCTTGTTTATCATTTCTTCTTCTTTATCTCGATTATTCTTTTTTAGAAATATGGATAATAATCTTCTTAAACTACAAAAATATTATTCATCATTTCCTATTAATTACTTGAGAAAAATATATTACATGAAACTTGAGCGAATGAGGTTACTAATGTCAAGAGAAAAAATCCAGAGGATATTAGAATTATTATTGAAGTTAATGTTCGATTTCATGTTGAACAACCTGTTTTTCAAAAACGTCTACCTGAACTCGAATAAGAGAAGAGGTAATAGATTAAAAGTTTACTATAAATGTCCTATGTGAAATTATAATACATAATGTTGTTCACTAGAATTTTTATCTAGAAATCGAGAAGATAAAATTAAATTTATAAAGTATGAATTCAGGAAAAAGTTATTGATCATCTATCGATACGCATCCTTCTGAATTTGTGCACAGAGATGTTCAGTTTATGAAATATATTCAAAGATGAAAAAGAAATATATATTGTAGATAAATCTACTTTAAACAACCATTTTTGTGAGAAAACTTGAAAAGAAGCCACTTGGATGGAGGATGAGAGCAAACTACGCAAAATATGGATGATGTCTTTCACTTTGGGAGCATTAATGTAATTTATTTTTAAATATTATATGCATTGCATATTTTGTTGTTTAATATTTTGGGAGAATAAATGTAATTTATTTGAGGAAAATCTTGAATATATTATATTTTTTTGGTCAATAATATATTATTGATGAATACTGTTATCTTTATTTTAAATCTCCATAGAGCAATGTGGTTTCGTAAATAAATTAAATAATGAAGAAAGTTAGCGTCTAAAACATAATAATTCATGAAGCACCCAAACAAATGGTTTGCATGGATATTTATTAGTTGATTTTAAGAGAAGAGCTCTTAAGTAGTTCTTTTTGTGATTATTTGTATTAAAATTTGTACTTTTCACTGTATTTAATTTTAATAGTAAATGAATATATATATATATATATATTTAAAGTATTAGTACAATCTCAATTAGTGTGTTATAATTAATACTATTGATGAATTTTTTGGCAAACTAAAAAAATTGGAATATAACATTTACATATATAAAACTAAATTTATACAGCCTGAGACCCATTTCAAGTTGGCCCACTGCCCATTCATGTCATGCACACAATAGACGATAGTTGTAAACAACATTTGTAAAACCATCATTGTGTTGCTATCAACCTCAATGTTTGCACAACATTTTCCCAAACAAAATTATATGTTGACTTTTAGCAAACATTTCCAATTGACATTTCTATGATAAGTTGGGATAAACATAAGATTTTTCAACATTTTGTATACGTTGGTAAGAATGTCGTAATAGAAAATTATCTAATGCAACATATATTGAGGACGTTTGACCTTCAATCGCAATAAAAATGGATATGATGACATTTGTACAACATGTGTCAAGCATCGAGATATGAGAAATTTAGGTGACATTAAAGGTCGACATTTTGCATCATGTGTTCATATAAACACATTATATGCCGACGTTTTTACGTGTTGAGAGGAAATATAGTAATAAATATGAATTGGAAGTGACATATGCGAATCAAATTTGACATTATGTCTTGGTAAGACTAAATAATATGGCATTTGTACATTAAATGACTATTGATTGTTGATTCATAATCGACTATTACTCATGATGGTTGATTCATAATCGACTATGACTATTGACTTATAGCTATGACTACTGAGTCATAATCTACAGTCATACTCAATTATGATTGCTGACTCATAATCACCTATCCATCAAAGCCCACAAAGCCCAACCTAACTAATTTTCACATTATAATTTTTAATATTGAGACATAATTATTTAGTACTTTTATGTAGATCAATTTAATAAGATTAACCCATAATTATTTAACATATATTGTGTTAAAAAATAAAAGACTAAAAACATAAAATTAATACATTTTTCTCAAAAAAAAAAAAGAAACTTAATTCCAAAACTAAAACTCTACTATTAAACCCAAAAGCCCAACCCAACTAATTTTACACATTAAAATTTTTAATATTGAAACATAATTATTTAGTACTTTTTTATGTAGATCAATTGAATAAGATTGACCTATAATTATTTAACATATATTTTTTTAAAAAAATAAAAAGACTACAAAAAGAACTTAATTAATTTTTCTAAAAACAAAAGAAACTTAATTCCAAAACTAAAAGCTACTATTAAACCCACAAAACTCAATCTAACTAATTTCCCACATTCTAATTTTTAATATTGAGACAATTATTTAGTGCTTTTTATGTAGATCAATGAATAAGATTAACCAATAATTATTTAACATTTAGGTGCTTTTTAAAGACAAAGACTAAAAAAATAAACTTAATTTAGTTTTGTCGAAAAAAGGAAACTTAATTCCAAAATTAAAACTCTACTATTAAGCCCAACCCAACTAATTCTCACATTATAATTTTTAATATTGAGACATAATTATGTAGTACTTTTTTATGTAGATTAATTAAATAAGATTAACATAATCACATATTCACATATATTTTCAAGAAAAGATTAACATAATCACATATTGCTACTTAGTAATTTAAATGGTTGTTTGAATCCCACTCATGAGACGTGCAGTCTACCGCATCTTAGGCTGGTCATCGGCACCATCATCTGCAAGTGTACCAAAGAGCTCGGGACATTCTGTGGACAATGAGTTGAGTAGTCCAGGTTGATCGCATGATCAGTAGTCGACCGCACATGCATCCAAACCATGCAGCACATGATTCCAATCAACTCTTAGAGTTGTAGAATATATTTTATAAACTTTTAAGCATATGCATTTATTTTGAAAAACATTTCAAATACCTAACTCATGTTTTATCTTTATGAAGTGCATTTTGAAAAAAACGTTTTACTGTTATTGAGCAACCTATAGAATTTATTACTCATAGAGGTAGACCTATCTAATCCTAACACTAAACCTCTAGATCCTATCTAATCTAGAAAACGCTTATCTTCAACTCTTGATAGCATACGATCTTTCCTGAAGATTTAAAACTTTGATCTTGCATGAATTAGACATTTGAATCATAAAAAACTAACACTTATACAATTAAGACTTTAGTGTTCATCAATGCTTGTCATTAATCAAAATTAAGACATTAAAAGCTTTACGCCTTTCAAATATCAATCTCACCTTCAATAGTATTATATTACGTATAATTAATACAACTAGAAAAACAAAATCCAATGAATAAACTTAATTAATGTTTCTAAGATAAAAAGAAACTTAATTCCAAAACTAAAACTCTACTATTAAACCGACAATGTCCAGGCCAACTAATTTCCCACATTATAATTTTATATATTTAGACATAATTATTTTTGTATTAGATTATGTAGATTAATTGAATAAGATTAACGTATATTGTTAAGAAAATATTAACATATATTTTTAATTGAATAAGATTAACATATATTTGTATTTAAAAAGAAAAATACTAGTGATGTTATAAAAATATATTAAACTCTATGTTAAACCCACATTAAACTATATATTGAAAACTTGTTTTATTAAAAAAAAAGACTAAAAAACGAAATGTAATTCATTTTTCTCCGAAAAACAAGAAACTTAACATATATTTCAGTAACATAAGTATTTCAAACCTTATTTTTAAAAAAGTGTAATTTAAAGTCTAAATTATTTAAAAACTATTTTTGAACCTGATATAAAACAATTTCCCAAATTTTGAATCTCCCTCCTCATTTTCCCCATAAAATTTTCAATCTCCCTCCTACTTCTTCTAAAATTTCTATGTTCTAAAGTTGAAAAATTGTTGCAAATTTTCAACTTTCGCTCTCAAGTTACAAATCTCCTCCTCCTTTTCTTTCTACTTTCCACTTCGTACTCTTCCTACCTTTCTTTCTATGCTTCTTCTTCTTTGACTCAGTTTCTTTTTTGTGCTCAGCAAAAGACAAGAGAGAAGAGAGAATCCAAGAACAAATAACCAGGATGTTGGTATATGTTCGAAAGACTGGCGGTCACTGGCTTCTAATCCATGTGTTAGATCTAATTTTAACCAAAATAATATTTGGGTTTAATCCTTCTGATGTACACATAAATTAACTGATTTTTATACTACTTAATGACTATATTTTGTTTAAAAATCGGTTAATTGTGTCATTTAATGGATATATTTCACATTTCCTTTCTATTTCTTTGTGTTATAAGTTTTTCAGTGTATTCTAGTACATTTTGGAGATAAAAAGAAGAAGAAGAAATGAAGATGAAGATGAAGAAGAAAAAAAAAAATATATGAACAGTAACTCCGGTGAATAGTATCCATCGTCGATGATGACGTCATTTTGTTAGTAAGGATATGTGTTAAGTTATTAATAAATGGGATTATGAGATAATTTTCTTTGTACTTAATTTCTATTTGGATTTATTTAACTGGATTTATGGTCGGTTTACCCGCCTAGTCTTTATTTATTTTGCTTTATGCACTTTAAATATCGCAAATGGATGGCCGAAGCCACCTATTAGTTTAATTTACTTTTGTGTCTTTTATTTTCTTTTTTATGGAAGGCCGAGCCTCCATACTTTTAGTTTAATTTATTTAAATGGCCGGTTGAACCACCTAATTTGTTTAGTTAATATAAATCCAATCTTTCTTTATATATATATATATATGTATATTTATTTAATATACTTATATCTATATATTAATTAAGTATTTATGTAATTCCTGTATTAATTAATATAATTATGTGAATTAATTGGATTGACAATCTAGTTAATAAACGTGATTATATAGCTAGGATTATTAATCTTGTATTAATGATTCAAGTGGCATCTACTAATTTAATTGAGTTGCAGCTCTTGGCTTAATTAAATTAGTAGTGGAATTATATAATTTAAATTGTATATAATTAAGCTGATTGTTATATACAATTTAATAACAATTTAATGTTGGTGATGCCTTATTTACTTAATGCAATTTGATTGAACATCCTATACACGCTGGTTGGTAGTAGGTGTTTAATTAAATTAGATATTAATCTGTCTGAGCTGATCGGGATTCTAAAACCAATTATTTAATAATGTCTTGATCTATGATTAATCCCATGAAAAATATAACTTGATACTAATTCCTTGCTAACGTTTTTTTTTATATCATTTATATTCCAAATTCCTTTTTAATTCTATTCTCAAAATACCAAAACCCCCCAAAACCCTTTCCGATTAACGATTTTAATTTAAGAGTTGACAAATCTCTGTGGATTCGATCCCTACTTTCCCTATTTACATAGGAATTGTTAGGTTTAAATTTGAGAGCCGTACGACAGGCTTCGTCAAATTTTGGCGCCATTGCCGGGGATTTGTTTTAATTTCTTCTATTAAATTATTAATCTTTTTCTTTTGTTACAAATTTCATTCCTTTGGTGACACCAAACAACAAGTTCATTGTTGTATGCACTTAAGAAGTGGTAAGATCACCGGAGAAGGACAAGGGAGTAAAACACCAGTTGAGATCAAAGAACAAGCTACGGATCTTGAAGAAGGCAAGGCAGAAAATCAACCGGATACCCAACTTATTTCTGGTGATATTCTTCCTACTGATCTTTTAAATATGGCTTTGAATCAAAGATCTCTGAAAGAACTCACTGCTCCCACTCTTGATGAACAACCTTTATGCATTATTTTTCCACAAGTTGATGCTAATTTTAAAATGCATACTGGTTTTATACAATGTTTGCCAACTTTTAATGGATTACCTGGAGAAGATCCACTTAGGCACATTAAGGAATTTCATGTTATTTGCACTAATTTGAAACAAGAAGGTACAAGAGATGAAGTTATTAAACCTGCGTTCTTTTCCTTTTAGTTTACAAAATAGTGCAAAAGATTGGTTATATGATTTGCCTTCGGGATCTATTCAAGATTGGACTGGAATGCAAAGAGCTTTTCTAGCTAAATATTATCTTGCATCTAGAACTGCAACAGTCCGAAAGGATATAAGTGGCATAAGACAACAAACTGGTGAAACATTGTATGAATATTGGGAAAGATTTAAAAGATTATGTGCTAGTTGTCCTCATCATCAAATACCTGAACAACTATTAATTCAATATTTTTATGAGGGTTTGATTTCTTATGATAGGATGACAATTGATGCTGCTAGTGGTGGTGCTCTTTCAGATAAAACCCCACAAGCTGCACGTGAATTAATAGCTAACATGGGTGCTAATTCACAATCTTTTAACACCAGGAATGATACTGTCAGGAAAGTTAATGAAGTAGATGCATCATCATCATCATCATCTACAGAAATTGAGCAAAGATTAGATCATCTTACCAATTTAGTTGGTCAATTAGTTGGGAAAAGAATCAATGCACCAGTAAAAGCATGTGGAATTTGTTTAGGCAATGACCATCCTACAGATTCTTGTCCTACACTATTTCAAGAGGAACAAGCCAATGCCATGGGTAATTTTCAGAACCAACCTCAGAGAAGACACAATCCATTCTCCAACACATACAATGAAGGGTGGAGAGACCATCCTAACTTTAGATGGAGTAACCAAGGGGTTAGGCCACCAATGAACCCACCAGGTTTTGTTCCTAATCAACACCAAAATCCTCCTCAACCTCCTCATAACCAACAACAGAGTATGTCTTTAGAAGATATGGTAAAATCTCTAGCCTCAAGTTCTTTATCTTTTCAGAGAGATACCATGTCCTTCCAAAATGATACATAGTCCAGCATTCACAACTTGGAGAATCAGGTAGGACAAATGGCTTCTGAGTTAGGTCAATTGAAAACACAACTTTTCAATAAACTTCCATCACAACCACTCAATCCCAGAGAGAATGCTAGTGCCGTAACACTAAGAAGTGGTAAAGAGTTGGAAGAATCCAAGAGACTAGAGGAAAATAAAGGCACGGAGAAAGCACCTATTTCAAGCCCAGCATCTTCCAACAAAGTTCCTCAAATAGGAGAATCTTCTTCTTCTATTCCCAAGGTAAGTCCTCCTTTCCCTAATAGGTTAACTAAGAACAAAAAAGATGAGGAAGAGAAAGATGTTCTTGAAATCTTCAAGAAAGTTGAAGTCAACATTCCTCTTTTGGATGCAAGAAGACAGATTCCTCGTTATGCTAAGTTCCTAAAAGAAATTTGTACCAACAAGAAGAAGCTTAAAGGAAACGAGATAATCAGTGTGGGGGAATGTGTATCTGCTGTTCTCCAACAAAAACTTCCTGCAAAGCAAAAAGATCCAGGTATGTTCGCTATCCCTTGTACAATTGGTGATAAGGTAGTCTCAGGTTGTATGCTAGATTTAGGAGCCTCTATTAATGTCATGCCGTATACAATCTATAACTCTTTAAATTTGGGGCCAATGAAGCCGACTAGAATTGTTATTCAGTTAGCTGATAGGTCTGTGGCTTATCCAGAAGGAGTAATAGAAGATGTACTGGTTAAAGTCAATGATTTAGTATTCCCTGCAGATTTCTACATTTTAAAAACCGAGGATAGCCAAAATACTTGTTCATCACAGTCACCTATTATGTTAGGTAGACCATTTCTGAAAACTGCTAGAACTAAGATTAATGTAAATGAAGGTACTTTATCAATGGAATTTGATAGGTGATAAAATTTCTTTTAACATATTTGATGCCATGAAGTACCTTTCTGATAAATGTTCTACAGTTTCTGTTGTGGATATTATAGATCCACTTATTGAAGATATATATTTGATTTGAGCTACACTGAAATGATGTAATCCATTATGAACTTGAGCATAGATGAAAATATTCTTGACACTTTATCTGTGGAATGTGATAATGAACTTAAACAAGCTGTCAATGATTTATCTGCATGTCCTGTTAGTAATTCTAAAATTGCATTACCTAGCTCACATGATAAAATTTTACCATCTGCTGTTTGTCCCCCGTCACTTGAGCTTAAAGCTTTACCTTCTCATTTGAAATATGCATATTTGAGTGAAAGTAATGTTTTACCTATTATTATTGCTAACAATCTCTCATCTTCCCAAGAAGAGAGGTTAGTTTCTGTGCTTAGGGACAACAAAACTGCCATCGGCTGGACTTTAGCCGACATTAAAAGTATTAGCCCATCAACATGCATGCACCGTATATTGTTAGAAGATGGAGCTAAACCAACCAGAGAGTCACAAAGGAGACTAAACCCTCCTATGATGGAAGTAGTAAAAGCTGAAATTCTTAAACTTCTAGATGCTGGTGTCATCTATCCAATCACAGATTCACATTGGGTAAGTCCTGTGCATGTTGTTCCAAAGAAAAGTGGAATAACTATTGTGGAGAACTCTGAAGGTGAGAAAGTTCCTACTAGAGTGCAAAATGGTTGGAGAGTCTGTATAGACTACAGGAAACTTAATGCATCCACTAGGAAAGACCATTTTCCCCTTCCTTTCATGGATCAAATGTTAGAACGTCTATCTGGTCATTCTCATTATTGTTTCCTTGATGGTTATTCTGGTTATTTTCAGATTGCTATTGCCCCAGAGGACCAAGGTAAGACTACTTTTACATGCCCATTCGGTACTTATGCTTATAGAACAATGCCTTTTGGTCTATGCAATGCACCTGCTACATTTCAAAGATGCATGATGTCCTTATTTTCTGATTTTGTCACGAATATCATTGAAATTTTCATGGATGATTTCACTGTCTATGGAAATTCATTTGATTCATTTTTAGAAAATTTGGAACTTGTGCTTAAACGTTGTGTTGAAACTAACCTTGTTCTCAATTATGAAAAGTGTCATTTTATGGTAGAACAAGGAATTGTTTTAGGGCACGTAGTTTCACCAAAAGGACTGGCTGTTGACAAAGCCAAGATTGATGTGATTAAGTCTATTCCTTATCCTTCTACGGTAAGAGAGGTAAGATCCTTCTTAGGCCATGCTGGATTCTATAGAAGGTTTATTAAGGATTTCTCTAAAACTGTTCAACCTTTATGCAAGCTATTACAAAAAGAACATAAATTCAATTTTGATGAAGGTTGTAAACATGCATTTAAACTGTTGAAAGAGAAATTGATTTCATCACCTATCATTCAACCCCCTAATTGGAATTTTCCTTTTGAGATAATGTGTGATGCTAGTGACAAAGCAGTTGGAGCTGTTCTAGGTCAGAAAATAGATAAAGTTCCTCATGTGATATATTATGCATCTAAATTACTTGATGATGCCCAATGCAATTATACCACAACTGAGAAGGAACTCTACTCTGTTATTTTTGCTCTAGAAAAATTTAGATCTTATCTGTTGGGAACAAAAGTGATTGTTTATTCAGATCATGTAGCTCTAAAGTACCTGTTAAAGAAGAAGGAGTCTAAACCAAGACTACTCAGATGGATTTTCTTACTCCAGGAATTTGACCTTGAAATCCGAGATAAGAAGGGAGCAGAGAATCTTGTTGCTGATCATTTGAGTCGATTGATATATGACGGGGAAGTATCTCCTATCTCTGATTTATTTCCTGATGAGCGTCTTTATACATTGCATGGAATTATACATTGGTATGCTGATATGGCTAATTATATTGTTACCAAAGTATTTCCAAATCATTTATCTAAGCCTCAAAAGGATAAAATTAGGAATGACTCAAAACACTACCTTTGGGATGACCCCTACCTTTTCAAAAGCTGTGCAGACAGTGTCATACGCAGATGTGTTCCAAATAACGAAATTCAATCCATATTGAATTTTTGTCATACTTTTGAATGTGGAGGTCATTTTGGACCAAAACGAACTGCTAGAAAAATTCTGGAAAGTGGATTTTATTGGCCTACTCTTAACAAAGATGCATATTACTTTGTTAAATCTTGCAATGAATGTCAAAGAGTTGGTAATATATCCAAGAGAGATGAAATGCCTTTGAAAACTATCTTAGTTTATGAACTTTTTGACGTATGGGGTATTGATTTCATGGGACCTTTTCCTTCGTCTTTTGGAAATACTTACATCTTGCTTGCAGTGGATTATGTGCCCAAATGGATTGAAGCTAAGGCCATTCGAACGAATGATTCCAAAACAGTTGTGACATTTATCAAAGACAACATATTCCATAGATTTGGAATTCCAAAGGCCATCATCAGTGACAGAGGTACGCATTTTTGCAACAAGGTAGTGGAAACTCTGTTTAAAAAATATCATGTTTCTCATAAGGTTTCTACTGCCTATCATCCTCAAACAAATGGACTTGCTGAAATCTCTAACAGGGAAATTAAGTCTATTCTAGCTAAAGTAGTCAATCCTAATAGGAAAGACTGGAGCCTTCGATTGGGAGATGCTCTTTGGGCATATAGAACTGCATTCAAAACCCCTATTGGTATGTCACCATTTAGATTGGTTTATGGTAAAGCCTGTCATCTACCTGTGGAATTAGAACATAAGGCATTTTGGGCCATTAAACAATGTCATCTTAATCTTGATGATGCACAATCTAATCGAAAACTGCAGATTCAAGAACTAGAAGAGATTAGAAATGATGCATATGTTAATTCCTGGATTGCAAAAGAAAAGATGAAATATTACCATGACAAAAATCTTTCAAGGAAAAATTTCAATATTGGTGATAAGGTTCTACTCTATAATTCTCGTCTGAGACTGTTTCCAGGAAAGCTAAAGTCAAGGTGGATTGGCCCATTTGTTATCATTAATATCTTTAATCATGGGTCAGTGGAGATAAAAAGTCTTCAAACGAGCAAAATTTTCAAAGTGAACGGTCATCTCCTTAAACCTTTTCATGAAGGTTTTGTCGGACAAATTATCGATTCCGTTGCTTTTGAAGACCCACCACAAGAAAGGAATTGAAATATGTGCTCGTCGAGTCTAAGACGTTAAACAAGGGCGCTGTGTGGGAGGCAACCCATAGTTTTCTTTAATACTTTTGAATTGTTTGATTTTCCTTTTTCACTTTTTAGCTTGTAGGCCTAGCAGAAATTGTTGAATACGCGTCTTCTCAGATACTGAAAGACGGCGTATTTAAGTTAATTAAATGTCCAACAGTGATTAAACACGGCTTTAAATAGCCTGCTTAATTGTTGAACGAATCACCAAACGATTTCTGCTAATTTCCATTCAAGAGTAAATTCTATCTGCAAGGTATTTCTTTCCTTTTTACATTTTAGTTTGTCTTTCCATCCCTTCTTTCTTTCTATCTCTTTGTTACATAATGGATGATTCTTAATGAAAATGAGAAGATACTATCCATTGCTCCCTATTAATTATTTGAGAAAAATCTATCTGATGAGATTGGAGCGTATCAAATTACTAGTATCCATTGGAATGCCTGAGGATATTAGGTGGATAATTGAAGCTAAGGTCCGAATTAGTGGTGAACATCCAGCTTTTCCCAAACGTCCACCTGGGTTGGGGAAGAGTAGTTATGCAAAGAAACGGAGAGGTAAAAGAATGAGAGTCTGTTCTAAATGTGCTAGATGGAACTGTGATACCAGTTGTCGTTCACTTGGGTATTTATCCGATAATCGGGAAGACAAAATTGCTTTCATTAAGAATGGACTGAGTAAAGAGTCATTAGATGATATCAAACTGACTCTTGATACGCATTCTAGTGGATACGTTCAAATGGAAATTCTCGGGTTATGGAAACAATTCAAAATTGAACAACTCCGGTACACTCTTCGGTATCTGAATTTAAACGATCCCGTTTGCCAGTTTTTAAGAAAGCTGGATGAGCAGCATACCCCCGACTCATAGAAGGTGTTTGAAACCGTTACTGGACATAAAACTAGAGGAAGATGTGAGCCACAATCACAACTACTTGTTTTTATTTGTTTCTTCCTTGATTTGTTTTATTTGTTTGTTTTCTTTTTAGTGTGTAACAGAATCACTTTTGAAGTCGTTACTATGGAAGGTTCACCAATCAGAAGTCTAACAAACATCGCAGTGTTTGGAGGAACGACCGTGGGTACTACTGTTTCGCATCTAACTGCTTGCTATCCAATTGGGAAGAGTACTAGCTCATCGAAAGATCGGTCTAGTATACGGAGTAGGAAATGCTGGATTAATTGGAGAGGTTGCTCAAGCACACCAGTCATACCAAACACTTGTTCAGATTGAAACAAATCAACCAAACAAAGTTCTCGCGGTAGGTGTAATTCCTACTCCTCTGAAAGAAGTATATGGCAGAACAATTGGATATGAGGTACAAACAAAATCATTTTATGAACGCATGACACTCATGTTGCATAACTCTGATGCTTTCATAGTCATACCAGGAGGATATGAGGTTTTAGAATGCTTGTTCAATTTAACATTCTGGTTTAACATGAAACTGCACACTAAACCAATTGGTCTTTTAAATGTTGATCACTACTTTGATGGTTTATTAGCATTTCTTGACATAACAGTTACACATAAGCTTCTATCTCCAGTAGCACGAAGAATAATTGTATCTGCACCCACAACTAAGGAGCTATTGGATGAATTAGTAGCTTTTGTACCAGAGACAGATCCAGAAGTACCTCCAATTAACAGGTCAATTTCCGGTAACAAGCGAAAAATAAATTCAATGGATTTAGAGTTAAAGTTGTAAGTTTTTCTTTTTAAATAAATGTGTGTTATTTTCTTTTTATTAAAAGCTATGGAATAATGTTGTTGTTTTTAAAACTTTGTGTGTTTTTACATTGAGGACAATGTAATTCCCAAGTGTGGGGGGGTGGTTTGAGTAAAGAGTCAAGTGATTAAACACATTTGATTCTTGATCCGCACCTTTAAAAACATTGTTTTTAATAATTTGTTGTTTTGTTGAATAAATAATACATGTATTATAACTTTTTAAGATGTTAGGTAATTTTGTGTTAAATGTTTCAGTCCTTTTATAATTGTACCCCTTTCTGTAAAACATTTTCGAATAAATCAATTGAATATCTTAGCAATTTGACAAAAATATTCTTATTTAACTAATGTGGCTAAATCTTTTATGTTATGAAACCCAGAGTTAAAAACATTAGTATTGTGATTTGATGATAATGTAAGTTTACTGTGTGTTTTAGTACATTTAAGGTCACTCTCTACACACTAGAACTTGTTCTTTCACATGCTTGAGACGAAATTTAAATAAAATCTTGGTTGATTTGGGGATGACATAAGGCATTCTTTGATAGTTTGAGCCTTTCTGAACGAACCATACTTATATATATCCCTCGATCCTACTTTGAGCCAACAAGTATGAATGGTTTCATTACCATTTAATTTCTTTGATAAATAGCCTCGTTATTACTTTTCTATCCAGATACTTTATTGAGAATGTATTAAACATGTGTTAATCTGTATTGAAAAGCTATGAACACTGCTGATAAAGGATTACGAGATATTGTCAAAAACCGAAAGGTAAAAAAAAAAAAGCTCATAGATATGATCTCTTCAAAACAAAAAAAAAACAACAAAAAAGAAAAAAAAAATAAAAAAAAAGAAGAAGAAGAAGAAAAGAAAAGAAAAAGAAGAAAATAGAAAAGTGTGAAAAATGAAGAGATATCATCGCTAATTTTTCTTCAAGAGGTAGTAATTCATTCTCAATATAAACTCTTGAAATATTTTGAATATTCTTATCCTTCGTTTGTAGCCAAATCCCGAGCTTAACATTACAAGCTTAAAAGTCCTATTTGACCCAGATCGACCAAAATTTTCATCATTAGTGGAGAGTATGTGAGTTTACAAACTTATAAGTTGTGTTGAGAAACTAATAATGTATTTTCATTTACATAGTGACTTTGTTGTTATCTTTTCATTATACTGATAGCATGTTTTCAAAAAAAAAAAAAAAAAATTATTATGGGTTTTATGTTTTTCACAGTCACATTTTGTTAACTTTGAATATTAATGTTAAACTTGTAAGTGATATTCAAGCACACGAGCACAATAACTTTTCAAATAAAAAAGGGTTAATTGTGACTATGGCATTTGAGTACAATAAAACTGCACGTGCAATAACTATAAAGTCTACTACAATGAACGAGCATGACCTAATAAGCAAGTAGAAACATATCATCTCGTAGGAGAACATAAGAAATAAACTGTTACTAGATATTTGGCTACTAAACTCTTATCCATGGACTCTCCACTGGAAAAAAAACTCATAATTAAATCTTGAATAAATAAAGAAGGAGGGGGGGAGGGGGAAGGAATTACTGGATTACCTCAACCATGCTTCTTCAGTAGATTATCTAGAATGAATCGGAACGCTACAAAATAAATTTGAAATCAAAGAAGCCCACTTTTTCCATTTAGGAACAGAAAATAAAGGAAACAAGGAATGAAGGTGACGAAGCCTGTCGTACGGCTCTCAAATTTAAACCTAACAATTCCTATGTAAATAGGGAAAGTAGGGATCGAATCCACAGAGATTTGTCAACTCTTAAAACCAATTTAGCTCCAATCTTCTTCATTTCTTTTGTAATTTCTTTCTTTTGTTATTATCTTCATATTAATATAATTTCTAGAATTTTTAGAATAGTTTTTCAAGTCTTTTTGTAAAATTTAGTAAAGAAATTCTGTCCGGATAATTTCAATATTTTCGGGGAGTATTTCTTTCAAATTTTCGTTCTAATGTTTATAATTTCATCTTATATTTATTAAATATGGATTGTGAGTAATTTCCTTTTGTTAGTAAGGGTATGTGTTAAGTTATTAATAAATGGGATTATGAGATAATTTTCTTTGTACTTAATTTCTATTTGGATTTATTTAACTGGACTTATGGTCGGTTTACCCGCCTAGTCTTTATTTATTTTGCTTTATGCACTTTAAATATCGCAAATGGATGGCCGAGCCACCTATTAGTTTAATTTACTTTTATATCTTTTATTTTCTTTTTTATGGAAGGCCGAGCCTCCATACTTTTAGTTTAATTTATTTAAATGCACTTGAATCATTAATACAAGCACGATTAATAATCCTAGCTATATAATCATGTTTATAACTAGATTGTCAATCCAATTAATTCACATAATTATATTAATTAATACAGGAATTACAATAAATACTTAAGTAATATATGAGTAGTAAGTATATTAAATAGATATACAAATATATATTATATAAAGAAAGATTGGATTTATATTAACTAAACAATTAGGCGGTTCAACCGGCCATTTAAATAAATAAACTAAAAGTATGGAGGCTCGGCCTTCCATAAAAAAGAAAATAAAAGATATAAAAGTAAATTAAAACTAATAGGTGGCTCGGCCATCCATTTGCGATATTAAAGTGCATAAAGCAAAATAAATACAGACTAGGCGGGTACAAGCCGACCATAAGTCCAGTTAAATAAATCCAAATAGAAATTAAGTACAAAGAAAATTATCTCATAATCTCATTTATTAATAACTTAACATTTTTTATAAGAATCTGTCTGAGCTGATCGGGATTCTAAAACCAATTATTTAATAATGTCTTGATCTATGATTAATCCCATGAAAAATATAACTTGATACTAATTCCTTGCTAACGTTTTTTTTTATATCATTTATATTCCAAATTCCTTTTTAATTCTATTCTCAAAATACCAAAAACCCCCCAAAACCCTTTCCGATTAACGATTTTAATTTAAGAGTTGACAAATCTCTGTGGATTCGATCCCTACTTTCCCTATTTACATAGGAATTGTTAGGTTTAAATTTGAGAGTCGTACGACAGGCTTCGTCACCTTCATTCCTTGTTTCCTTTATTTTCTGTTCCTAAATGGAAAAAGTGGGCTTCTTTGATTTCAAATTTATTTTGTAGCGTTCCGATTCATTCTAGATAATCTACTGAAGAAGCATGGTTGAGGTAATCCAGTAATTCCTTCCCCCTCCCCCCCTCCTTCTTTATTTATTCAAGATTTAATTATGAGTTTTTTTTTCAGTGGAGAGTCCATGGATAAGAGTTTAGTAGCCAAATATCTAGTAACAGTTTATTTCTTATGTTCTCCTACGAGATGATATGTTTCTACTTGCTTATTAGGTCATGCTCGTTCATTGTAGTAGACTTTATAGTTATTGCACGTGCAGTTTTATTGTACTCAAATGCCATAGTCGAGCATGAGACTATAATTATTTGTAAGAGTTATGTGCAAGTGCGATTTTATCGTAAATGACTACTATAGTCAAGTATGGTAGTCGAGCATGAGATTACCATACCTCTATCTCTTTGCTATAGCATTGTCAAGAACAATGATAGTTCTCTTTGCTCATTATTAGGTGCATGCCCAGATGCAAAAAAGCTATCACCACTACGTGAGTTGTTTTATCTTACTTATTTTCATGGTTCAAATTTGTCTAGCTTGCTATCAATAAAGACTATTGTTTTCTTTGTTCCTTATCTTTTGCAGCAAGCTAATGGAAGAAGTAAGTTACTTTACTTTTGGGTCTTTTATGTTTCTTTATTTCTTGAATTTTAGTTTGGTGCAAATTATAATGTTACCTTGCTGGCCTATATTTTAATTAATATTTATTTATTTAATTTGATTTTCTTGTTTGGGTCATTTTCTTAAAACTTGATTTACTTGTAGTTTTATCACTAATAATGTTTGGACAATAATTTAAAGAGGAAGAAAATAAAAAATTGGTCAAACAAATTTTTTTGCACAAAATCACATTTATGAGTAAGTTATAGGATAGTGAAAGTTGGTGATTTTTTATTGAAATTTTTGTAATAAAATGGATAGAATAAAATTTGACATAAAAAATAATATATAGACGAATCAATGTGTATAAAATTTTTAATTTTTTGTGGTGTTAGGAGGGAGATAAGGTTAGGGCAACCCCTCTTCCAAGTTTAGACAAATACATGATATTTTGTTTTTGTTATTTGTTATTTGTTTTTTTATTGGCAATAGAGAGACGAATTCTATGGAATTCCAACAAGTCATGGTCAGATTTGTTAAAGAATTGTGTATTCATATTTTTCTATTTTTAATTCCTTTAAATTCCATTAATAATAGAATTTAATTAAAATTCATGAATTTTTTAGAACATTGGAATCGATTAAAATCCATATTGAGGACTTCAGATTTTGATGGACTTTATAAAATTTTAAATTGTGGATACATGTAATATTTTAGAATTTTAAATTCTATCAAATTTCATAATAGGAGCACTCTAAATATAAAGGAGTTTCCCAATGAGACGTCGATATTGCTGGGAAACTGTAGACCAATCATTTTGAGAGGTCTCTTGAAGAGTTTGATGTTGCACTATAGGTAATGTACTCGGTTTGCACTCCAAATAACCTGTTTCTGCAAGCAAGTCCAAGGCATACTTTCGTTGGTTCATTATCAAACCATCAGCTGCTCTAGTGACTTCAATGCCCAACAAAAATTTGAGAGGTCCCAAATCTTTTATGCTGAAAGCCGTATCTAGATGATGTTTCACATGCTGAGTAACTCCAGTATCATTCCCAACTAGGATAATGTCATCAATGTAGACCAAGGCTACAACAAAAACCTCTTTATTCCTGTATAGAAAAAGAGTATTATCGGCTATTAATTGTGAGAAACCAAATCTTAAGAAGGCTGTAGCAAGCTTTTGAAACCAATTTCTAGATGCTTGATTCAAGCCATAGAGTGATTTCCTTAGTTTGCAAACTCTTATATCCCCTTTCTTTGCAAAACCTTGTGGCATCTTCATGTAAACATCCTCATGTAAATCACCATGTAGAAACACATTATTGACGTCCAATTGATGTAATTCCCATTTTTGTGAAACAGCAATTGCTAATAAACATCTCAACGTGACAAATTTTACTACAGGAGCAAAAAGTGTCGTGATAGTCTAATCTTTCAATTTGGGTATACCTTTTTGCCACAATCCTTGTATATCTCACACTACAGGAAAAACCATTTTTTTCAACGGACATTTCCGTCGGTAATCCGTCTGTGACCACAGTTTTAGACGGATTACCGACCGAATATTCCGTCGGCAATTAGGCAGTCGGTAACACCAATGGCCTGAGTAATCCGTCGTTATTTACGACCGAATTTCGACGGCAACGTAAACGACGAGAATTGGTCAACGACAAAAGATTTCGTCTCGGATCCGTCGATCTTACAGACCGCTTTCAGACGGATATTATTACATTTTTAATATTTAGCATCATAAAAATAAGTCAATCCGTAGGGAAACTGTCGCAATTATGGAATTTTTTTTTACAAAATTTAAATATTTCCGTGGGGAATCCGTTGCCAATATTTATTAAATTTCAAAATAATTATACGTCCGTCGGAAATCCGTCGGTAATATATATTAATTTGTAAAATAATTAATTACAATTCTGTCGGGAATCCGTTGCCAATATTTATTAAATTTAAAAATAATTATACGTCCGTCGGCAATCCGTCGATAATATATATTAATTTTTAAAATAATTAATCACAATTCCGTCGGGAATCCGTTGCCAATATTTATTAAATTTAAAAATAATTATACGTCCGTCGGAAATCCGTCGATAATATATATTAATTTTTAAAATAATTAATCACAATTCCGTCGGGAATCCGTTGCCAATATTTATTAAATTTAAAAATAATTATACGTCCGTCGGAAATCCGTCGATAATATATATTAATTTTTAAAATAAATAATCACAATTCCGTCGGGAATCCGTTGCCAATATTTATTAAATTTAAAAATAATTATATGTCCGTCGGAAATCCGTCGGTAATATATATTAATTTTTAAAATGACGGTCGTCGAAAATCCGTCGGTAATATATATTCATTTTTAAAATAATTAATCACAATTCCGTCGGGAATCCGTTGCCAATATTTATTAAATTTAAAAACAATTATACGTCCGTCGGAAATCCGTCGGTAATATATATTAATTTTTAAAATAATTAATCACAATTCCATCGGGAATCCGTTGCCAATATAAATTAATTTTCAATAAATTTACATTTCCGTCGGGAATACGTCGCCAATATCCATTAAGTTATTAAAAACAATTTAATTTCCGTCGGCAATCCGTTGCCAATATAAATTAATTTAATTTCCGTCGGGAATCCGTAGCCAACATTTGTTATCTTTAAAAAATATTCATTTTCCGTCGGTAATCCGTTGCTAATATTTATTAATTTTTTTAATAAATTAAATTCCGTAGGGAATCCGTCAAAATTATTACTATGATGAATTAATTTCCGTAGGAAATCTGTCGAAAATTTTAAATTTTTGGATTAGTGAATAAAATCTGTATTAGTGAATAAAACCTGTATTTTGGATTAAAAACACCCAATTAATAATTAAATCTGTAAAATAATATAAATTTAATGAATAAAACTAAAATAATATATATCCGAAATTAATTTATCAAATAAAACTAAAATAATATGTATGTGTGATAAGTATATGAAGATAGTACATAAACATCAACTAACAACAACGGAATGTGCATGTCCAGGGGCAGGGGCAGGAGGAGGAGGAGGGGGAGGGGGATCAAAATGACTTGACGGACCGGGATGATCACCAGGTGGTGACACAGTGAAATCCTCATCCTCCGCAACATACTCATCCTCAAAAAACATGTCATCCTCAGGTACAGAAGGTAATACTGGTGGAGCCGGAAATCCCATCTGGATAGCCAAGTTTTTGAGGTATGCCTGCAAACTATCCTCTCGGGACTTCATCGCTCTAAATTTGTCTTCGAACTTCCTCCGTATAATACCCACCTCCATGCCTACCTGCAAGCCCACCTGCAAGCCCACCTGTTGCCTCACAAGCTCCTGAATCCGAGCCTCTATATCTACTGGCTCCGAACAAGCAGATGGTGTAGACTGCGTACTGGACGAATCCTGATCCAGACGTCGTCTCACTCTAGGCGCTTCAGACCCCAACCCCGAAACACGGCCCTTCTTGAAGCCACCTGCTACCTCAACAAATAGTTGCTTATCATCAGGCACTGAAGGATGAGTGGAGTCAGTGGACTCCATCTGAGAGTACTGCTCACACAATGCATTGACCTCGTTCTGCAATTAAATTAAAATTGTAAGGAAACGATATAATTAAATTGACGTTAATAATAGAATGTACACATACCATAGTTTGTTGTGATTTCTCGCTATTGAATTCGCCCTTACTAGGCCCAGACTGGAATGTGTGAGTCTTCTTATACAAATCTTTGTACCTAAACTGGGAACCTTCCTTCTTCCGCTACAAAATATTACAAAAGATTAAATAATTATAAAAATATAATTATAATCATATAATTCAGCTAAAGTATTTAAATATATGCATTAGAATGACTAACCATCCTCCTCTCGTGCTCTGAGAATGAAATCGACCCGCCAGTATGAGTCAAGGAAGGAGCTGCAGCTCTGTTGCTCTTACCTGATCTAGAATTGCACAACCACTTCTCAGTTCTCTAATAAACATGTAGTTGTTTCCAGTCATCTTTCATTATCCAATATGGAGGGATAGTCAAACTCTTCTCCCTACGGGCACGACACATCTCATCCTTGAACCTGCTCCTAGCAACCTTAATCCAATTCTTCCGTATAAGGCCGTCGTGCTCGGGACGCCATCTATACAATTTCGGCAAATAAAACAAGAAAAAAATTTAAATCAAAGGCATTTAAAATTAAAATATATAATTTAACAACAAATTTATTTCAAGTTCGAGTTAAACTTACGCTCCACTCTGTAAACCACATATCTCGAACATGTGCAGGAACTTGGGAGAATTTGGAAAATGGACCAATAAAGTGTTGCTTAATAGTATCAGTAACCTTCCTAACAGGCTCCACAGACGGATCAAATTTGTTTAAATTATCCATATTAGCAAAATAAATTAAAATTTAAAAAATTTCGGCAGCATCTCCCCTATAAATTGAACATTTTCCAGGCACACAGGCCACACAATTTATTTTCAAATATACCACAAATTTCAATAACAATAATGCCAACAAACTCTCTGTTCAAATGCCATATAATATTATAGTAATTCATATGAACCAATAAACTCCACATCTCCAAGAATAATATATCATCTAACATTTAAGAAATCATATCAACCAATAAATGTAACGTCTCCCCAGAATACTATACGATTGATAAACACCGTGACAAAACAGTTTGCAAGTCAAACTTAATTATTTACTTACGAATCACCGTCAGGAGAAATGAGTGGACGGTCATCTTCACTCCGTGACTGTGACTGAGTAGATGGTATAGCAGAATCGGGAACTGGTGGACTAGAAGGGACAGGCCCTGAGGTGGAGGCAGGTGTGCTAGTGTCTGACCCAACTATGTCTGGACTAGGATCCTCCATAACTCCTGGTAATCTAGGGGGCGGTGTACCATGTCCAGAACTATCCATGGCTGCAATATGAAAAAAAAACAATGATAAAGTCAAATTAGCAACAAAAAACACTAGTTACACTTATATACATTTTACATGCAATAAATAAAACTCACATAAAGCTATCGAAATCAGAAATTGAATTTCAAAATAAAGTTTGTAATATATAATGCACCTAATCGCTAAAATCAGATATGGAATTTGACGAGCGTGTCGTTGCGCTATCAAATTAATACCAAACTCAACCAACTTATATAGTTAGGGCAAGTAAGGGTCGAACCCACAGGGATTTGTAAAATTTTAGAACAAGTAAACTAATCAAGATTAGAGGGGAAAGATTTGGTTTTTATTTTAAAAGAATAAACTTTAAATAAATTTACTCACAAATTAATTAAGAATCAAAGAAAAGAAAAACGTTAGCAAGGACTTTGTATTTCGGTTTTACTTATTCGGGATTAATCATTGATAATAACCTATTTGAGTAGTGACTTAGAATTCCGCGTAGCGCAGCAAATTCCGATTCCTGTATAGTTAGGTTAATTTCCGAGAAGCACGGCAAATTAACTTTAACCTAATTAAACTAAATTACCGAATCGCTCGCATAAAATAGTCAATTAAGTTATTCAGCTCGAGGACAACATCAACACAAATTACATAAAGTTAATGGCCAATTAAAATCATGCAATTTGTTTCAAACAATTCCCTATCAATTAATCAAACACAGATTTAAATTAATCAATAGTTACTACTTTTGGTTACTGAAAACCGATTCTGCATAACCCTAGTTAATCAACTATGTAAAACAATTAAGATGGCCAATAATAATTGAAATAACACAATTGATAGAATAAAACCAAGAATTGTTCAAATACTAAAATAGAAATAATGATCCCTTGAAAAGATCGGGTTTTTAATTACAAAACAAAAATCTCTTATTCCCGAATAACATAAACCTAATACATGTCCTTGCTAACTTAAGAAAACTACTCACAAAACATAAAGGAAAACATCATAAAAAGATTAAGGGAAAGAGAGAAACTCATTAGTTGGAAATCCGATTTCCCGAGAAGCTCCCACCCTTTGATCTCCTACAATGCTCGGGAAGAAAATATCTAAGGTGCTTGACACCCCAAAAACTAAGCTAATAAACCCTATAAATAGTTAGAAAAGGTCCTAGGGTTAGTTACACAAGAATCCTAATTAGAAACTACTTAAAACAATCTTAAAACTTTAAATTCGGAAAGTGGACGCCCGAGTCTTCAAAGTGGACGCCTGAGTAGATGAGACGCGTCCACTTGACTGTCAATCTTCTGAGAGTGGACGCCTGAAATTTGGTGGACGCGTCCACTTTCTTGCCTTGCGCGTCCACTTGACTGTCCTGCGCGTCCACTTTACTGTCCAACTTCTGAGGGTGGACGCGTGAAATTTGGTGGACGCGTCCACTTCCTGGCCTTGCGCGTCCACTTCTCCCTTCTTCTAAATATCCATCCTCAAATTCCCGATTTCTTCCAATTTCATTCCAACATCTTCTAAATCTTCTAAAGACCTGAAAACAAAAGTAATAGTGTAAAGAATCATTAAAATCACCAAAACACATAATTAGCTAGATTTAAACTTAATAAACATCATAATAACCCATAGAAAACTAAGCTAATTATGGTTCAATCAGAATTGCAATGTGGGTCATTCTCATCACTATCATAGTCTGTTTCTGATGTTTCAACTTCTTCCATGAATGTATCTAAGTCAAAAGTAAACTCAATCTCATTCAAACTTGTCAAAAGTGATTTGAAAAATCAAGTTTTTTACTAAAAATAAGCCATGTCAATTCAAATTAACTACAACAAATCATCCATAAATAACAACTTTGAATTTTTACCAAAAACAAATCGTAGAGTGTCAAGATTCCTCATAATAAATAGAGAATTTAAAGCACAAATAATATCGAAACTCTATCAATTAACATAGACTTGCATAATTTTCCTCATAGGCATAACAAACACACAAACATGCTTAAAAACAAAACTTTTTTTTTTTTTACATAAACGACAATAAACAAATAATAACAATAAACGAAAACAGAAAAACACAAACATTAAAAACAAGACTCCCCCACACTGGAACGAGACATTGTCCTCAATGTCACAACACAAGTAAGAGAAGAAAAAGAAACAAAGAGAGAAAAAGAAAGAAGTCACCCGAGGGGAGGTCTAGGAAGGGAAGCTCGAAGCGCAGAAACTTGTTCCTCAATAGACACAAGTCGTCCCTCAATAGCAATCAATTGTGCGTCTTGACGCGCCTGATTCTCGAGAATTTTTGACTGATTCATATGCAGCTGATTTAATTGATCAAGAATCAAATCCTCACGAGAAATAGACGGTCCAGCAGAAGATGTAGGCACCTCCGGAATCCCTGGCTCTATCTCCTCATCATCATCAGAATCCTCTGCCGATGACGGCTCAGAAACCGGCCTCTTAGAACTAGAACTCTTTGGTGGAAGACGGCCTTGCTCCCGCTCTGTTTGACAAACCCGAGGGTGCATCCACTCGCCCCGGTGATACTCATAACCAAACGACCGTAAGAGGTCCAAGGAAACAACCCGAGAAGAGGAGATACGTTCCCGACGAACCGTGTCCATCAAAGGTATCCTGAGATGCTCAAAATAACGAGAAAGTAACAAAACATATGGAAAAGTTTTCTTGTGAGATTTTTGTTTTACCACTTCTCGTATATTAGCAATAATCAACCGAGCCAACGGAATACAAGACAATGTATCACCTAAGCCATTAGTTAAACGATAAAGAAAGTAAAGATCTGAATAGCGCATTTCATTATGAGATGATGACTTAGGTATAACATTATGACCAAGAATATGCACAATGAGGCGTGGAAAAGCCTGAAGATCTTTAGCCATAAGCTTATACTTTTCACGCACTCTTCCAGTTTTTCTCTGGTATAAACCAAAAACAGAGCATGCATCCTCAAAATTATATGTCGGATCAGTAGTAACTTGCTGCCAATGAAACGCAGGTAAAGGGCCTTCGTTAGGAGAATTCAGAAAATTAGACAAAGAAACACATGTAATATCAACTAAATGACCCCGTACGAAAGAAATGATCCTATTGTTATCTTCATTATGTTTATTATCTATATTAGCATAGAATTCACAGATAATTTGAGGGTAATATTCCTGACCCAAATCAAGAATGCCTTCCCACCCCAAAGTGCGGAAAGTATCTCGAATATTAAAAACAGATTCAGCATCAGGAGACAAGGGATGCTCAATTAACAATGTACGATCCTTGTGGGAATCATACCACTCAGAATTTTCCAAACTAGTAAACCGAGATTGATCATAAACAGCTCTAGAAGTTCTCCCACGTTTAACACCAAGATTCTTAGTTCTAGGCATGATGTTAACAAAAAATTCCAATAATGTAATGACGAAGAAACAAAACCCACACAAAAGTCAGCAATTCTCTCGCAAAAACAACTGATTGAAAGTTTAGAGAAACTTCCCTGTGAAAGCTGCGAATTTTGCACCAGAAAACTCACCAGGAAGGTTACAAACACAGCAAACCGTGAATGGAATCTCGGGCTTAAATTTGGGAGTGAAAGAGACGTGCACAATGATGGTGAAAGGTGGACGGTTGAGGCAGAGGAACGGACGCGGAAGAAGCGCAGCAACGGCAAAGAGAGACGCGACCAGAAGAAGAAAAAGAGAAGAAAAGAAAAGAAAAGAAATTAAAGAAGAAAAAGGAATATTAAAAAAAATGTAACTTACTTAAATGACATAGCTTCGTTGGATTTTATCTGGAAATTGCGTTTTTGTTTTTTTTCTTTTCTTTTCTGGAAAGTGGCCGCGTGAAGTAATTGGTGCGTCCACTTGGACGCGTGAGAGGGGAATGACGCGTCCACTCTCAGTAATTCTTCCCAGAAGTGGCCCCGTGAAGTAGCTTGACGCGTCCACTTGGACGCGTGAGAGGAAGTTCGCGCGTCCACTCTCAGTAGTTTCTGTCATCTGATGTTTTCTGTTTATTTCACAATAATTGGACTTTGGACCAATGTTAAACCTTCCCTATACCTGTAAACAAAATAAAATAACAACCAAATAATAGACACAAAATATAAAAGAAAATAAAAGAATATTCATTTGGGTTGCCTCCCAAAAAAGCGCCTTTGTTTAAAGTCGTTGGCTCGACACAGTTCATGCTCAGATTTTGAAAGACGATGGTTGAAGAAACTGAACGGTCTCCACCTCGTGGTTGACAAATTCTTCATAATAAAGCTTCAGGCGATGGCCATTGACTTTAAAAACTTTCCCTGTATCAAGACTTTGAATTTCTACAGCTCCATGATCAAAAACATTAACTACGAGAAAAGGTCCTATCCATCTACTCATCAACTTGCCTGGAAAGAGTTTCAATCTAGAATTGTACAATAAAACCTTATCACCCCGATTAAAACTCTTCCGGACAATATGTTTATCATGATAACTGCGTGCTTTCTCTTTACAAATTAAAGCATTTTGGTAAGCGTCATTCCGCAATTCTTCCAATTCCTGAATTTGTAATTTTCTATTGACTAAAGCATCAGGAAAATTCAAATGAGTTTTCTTGATAGCCCAATAAGCTCTATGTTCAAGTTCTACAGGAAGATGACATGTTTTCCCGAACACCAATCGATATGGAGACATTCCTATAGGTGTCTTATATGCTGTTCTATATGCCCATAATGCATCCCCCAATCGCACACTCCAATCTTTTCTGTTAGGGTTAACCACTTTTTCCAAGATTGATTTAATTTCCCTATTAGAAACCTCTGCTTGACCATTACTTTGGGGATGATATGCAGTAGAAACTCTGTGGATTATATGGTATTTTGCAAATAAAGCCCCAACTATTTTGTTACAAAAATGCGTACCTCTGTCACTAATAATTGCTTTAGGAAAACCAAACCTGTTAAAAATATTATCCTTGACAAAAGAGACAACAACTTTAGCATCATTAGTTCTGGAAGCTTTAGCTTCCACCCACTTAGACACATAATCCACTGCTAGCAAAATATAATTGTTACCTTGGGAAGAAGGGAAAGGACCCATGAAATCAATCCCCCATACATCAAAAATTTCAGTTATCAGGATAGACTGGAAGGGCATCTCATGCTTCTTAGTTATTTTCCCAATTCTTTGGCATTCGTTGCATTGCTTACAGAACAAATATGCATCCTTGTTTAAACTAGGCCAATAGAACCCACATTCGAGCACTTTATGAGCAGTTCTTCTAGGACCAAAATGACCTCCACATTCATAGGTATGACAAAAAGTTAGAATAGAGTGAGTTTCAGTGCCCGGTACACACCTACGAATAATATTATCTGAACATATCTTAAACAAATACGGGTCATCCCATAAATAGTATTTGGCATCACTTTTAATTTTGTCCTTCTGAGATCTAGAAAGTACTTTAGGCAATTCCCTTGTAACCAAATAATTTACTATATCAGCATACCAAGGCAAACTACCATGCAAAGCATATAAGTGCTCATTAGGAAATAATTCAGTGATAGGAAGTAACTCACCGTCATAAGTAAGCCTACTCAGGTGGTCGGCCACATAGTTTTCAGCTCCTTTCTTGTCACGAATCTCTATATCAAATTCCTGGAGTAACAGGATCCATCTTAATAACCTTGGTTTGGACTCTTTCTTTTTCAAGAGATGTCGTAAAGCTGCATGATCAGAGAAAACAATGACTTTAGTTCCTAGGAGATATGAACGAAATTTTTCCAGAGCAAAAATGATAGCATAAAGTTCCTTTTCCGTTGTTGTGTAGTTACACTGTGCGTCATCGAGTGTTTTAGAAGCATAGTAAATAACATGAGGCACTTTATCTACTCTTTGTCCTAATATGGCACCAACCGCTCGATCACTAGCATCACACATGATTTCAAAAGGTAGGTTCCAATCAGGAGCTTGAATTATGGGGGCGGAAATCAATTTCTCTTTTAAAGTTTCAAAAGCATTCTTACAATCATCATTGAAATGAAATGGCACATCTTTTTGTAACAACATACACAAGGGTTGAGAAATTTTGGAAAAATCTTTAATGAATCTTCTATAAAAACCTGCATGCCCCAGGAAAGCTCGTATCTCTCGTACAGAGGAAGGATAAGGAAGAGATTTTACCACATCAATTTTAGCTTTGTCTACCTGAAGGCCTTTTGCTGAGACCACATGTCCCAGTACGATTCCTTGCTCAACCATGAAATGACACTTTTCATAATTCAACACAAGGTTAGAATCAATGCACCTTTTAAGAATGAGTTCTAAATTATCTAAACATTCATCAAAAGAATCTCCATACACTGTGAAGTCATCCATGAAGATTTCAATTATATTAGTCACATAATCAGAGAATACAGACATCATGCATCTTTGAAAAGTAGCAGGTGCATTACATAACCCAAAAGGCATGCGCCTATATGCATAAGTTCCAAAAGGACATGTGAACGTGGTTTTATCTTGATCCTCAGGGGCAATAGCAATTTGAAAATAACCAGAAAAACCATCAAGAAAACAATAGTTAGACCTACCCGATAAACGTTCAAGTATTTGATCCATAAATGGAAGGGGAAAATGATATTTTCTAGTAGCTGAATTCAATTTTCGGTAATCAATGCAAACACGCCAACCATTTTGAACTCTTGTAGGTACTTTTTCTCCTTCCTTGTTTTCAATGACAGTAATTCCAGTTTTCTTAGGAACGACATGAACTGGGCTAACCCATTGGGAATCAGTAACAGGGAATATTATACCTGCATCTAACAATTTCAAGATTTCTTTTTTCACAACATCCATCATAGGAGGGTTTAATCTCCTTTGTGATTCCCTAGTTGCACGAGTGCCATCTTCTAATAAAATGCGATGCATACATGTAGAAGGACTAATTCCTTTTATATCAGCTAAAGTCCAACCTATGGCCGTTTTATGTGCTCGTAACACAGCAATTAACCTTTCCTCTTGTTTGGAAGAAAGATTATTAGCAATTATAACAGGCAATTCCTCGCCATTACCTAAATATGCGTATTTTAAATGTGAAGGCAAAGGTTTAAGCTCAAGGGAAGGTGGACATATAACCGATGGAAGCATCTTATCATGAAAAGTGGGTAATGCAATTGTAGATTCTACTTTTGGACATGCAGACAATTCTTTTACAGCCATCTTTAAATCATGATCACATTCTACAGATAATTTGTCAAATTTATGCTCATCAATACTCATGCTCATAATTGTTTGCATCATTTCAACATAACTCAAATCGTAAACATCTTGAACAAGAGGATCAATTATATCAACCACCGAAACCGAAGAGAACTCATCACATGGATATTTCATAGCATCAAAGATATTAAATGATATAATTTCCCCATCAAATTCCATTGACAATGTTCCTTCGTTAACATCAATTTTAGTTCTTGCGGTTTTCAAGAATGGTCTGCCAAGCAAAATTGGGGAATGAGATGTAGATGAATTATTTCCATCTTCAGTTTTTAAAATATAAAAATCTGCAGGAAATATCAAGTTATTAACTTTGACCAATACATCCTCAATTACCCCTTCGGGATATGCAATGGACCTATCCGCTAATTGCACAATAACTCGAGTAGATTTTAAGGGTCCAAGATTTAATGAAGCATAGAGAGAATATGGCATAACGTTAATAGATGCTCCTAAATCTAACATGCATCCTGAAATAACTTTATCACCAATAACACAAGGGATGGCAAACATACCTGGGTCCTTTTGCTTGGGTGGAAGTTTCTGCTGAAGAACTGCAGAAACACACTCCCCCACACTTACCTTTTCATTACCCTTGAGCTTCCTTTTATTTGTGCATAATTCTTTGAGAAATTTAGCATATCGAGGAATCTGGCAGATAGCATCAAGAAGAGGTATGTTTACCTCTACTTTCTTAAAGATATCGAGAACATCTTTCTCCTCCTCTTCTTTCCGGTTTTTAGCTAATCTTAAAGGAAAAGGATGAGGTACTTTAGATTGAGAATTGGGTTCAAATTTTGGGGGTTCACTTCCACTTGATACATTTGGACCCTGGCTTGATTTAATCTCCAATTCTTCTTCAGCATCGTGGAACTGCCTTGGCTCTATTAACTCCTTTCCACTTCGTAGAATAATGGCATTAGCATTTTCTCGAGGGTTGATGGGTTGAGAAGGGAGTTTTGTGAATAAATGAGATTTAATTTGACTGACTTCGGAGGCCAATTGTCCTACTTGATTTTCAAGATTCTGTATACTGGATTTAGTCTCCTTTTGAAAAGTCATTGTGTTAGCAGCAATTGATTTAACCATATCCTCTAAAGACATACCTTGAGATTGAGCTTGTTGAGGTGATTGATTTAATGGTTGAACGGGAAGAATGCCAGGTGGGTGTGGATGTTGAAGATTATTCGGTCTGGCTCCTGAATTTCCCCACCTAAAATTTGGATGATCCTTCCATCCCTCATTGTAGGTATTAGAGTAAGGGTTATACTTCCTTTGTGGATTCTGAAAATTTCCGACAGCATTAACCTGTTCATCTTCAAAAAGTGTGGGGCAACTGTCCGTTGAATGTTCAATACTTGAACAAAATCCACACATCTTAGCTTGGGTGTTTATTTGTTTTCCCATCATCTGTCCAACCATGTTAGTAAGATTTTTAACTTGAACTTCAAGATTGGAAGAACTAACCTCATTTACCTTCCTAGAAGGTTCGTTCCTTGTATTGAATGATTGAGCATTATCTGCCATGTTCGCAATCAAATTTCTTGCTTCTTCCGGTGATTGGTCCATAAATACTCCACCACTAGCTGCATCAACTGCAGTCCTGTCAGTAGGCACCATTCCTTCATAAAAATATTGTATAAGTAAATGATCTGGAATTTGATGATTAGGACAGCTGGCAATCAATCTTTTAAATCTTTCCCAGTAGTCATATAATGATTCCCCAAAACCTTGGCGTATGCCACTAATTTCCTTTCTAATGTTAGAGATTTTAGAAGCAGGAAAATATTTTCTTAAAAATATCTTTTCCATATCAACCCATTCAGTTATTGACCCAGAAGGTAGTTCGTAAAGCCAATCTTTAGCATTACCTTGCAGACTAAATGGAAAAGCTCTTAGCTTTATAATCTCATCAGTAACATTAGAGGGTTTCAAATTAGTGCAATGAGTATGAAATTCCTGAAGAAACCTATATGGGTTATCTCCGGCCATGCCATGGAAAGTAGGGATATTTTGCACAAAACCTGTGTGAAGTTTAAAATTTTCATTGACTTCAGGAAAAACAATGCAAAGCGGTTGATTGCTAATAGTGGGTGCAGCTAGTTCCCTTAAAGTTCTCCTAACCACCACATTGTTATTATTGTTAGCCATAATGCAAGAGGGGGTAGGAATGATTTCACCGAAATCGCCTTGTAGATTTGAATGATTAATGGTTCCTTCTCTTGTATCTCTCCCGTTTTCGTCCATAGGATTTGAAGACTCCAATTCTTTCGAGCTAACACCAAGAGTCTTTCCACTACGAAGGCGCATAAACAATTGTCAATCTTTTACTTTGTCACCAAAGGAATAAGACCTGAAAACAAAGGATAAGGATTAGTAAACTTGATTTTAAAATTTTTAAACAAATCCCCGGCAACGGCGCCAAAATTTGACGAGCGTGTCGTTGCGCTATCAAATTAATACCAAACTCAACCAACTTATATAGTTAGGGCAAGTAAGGGTCGAACCCACAGGGATTTGTAAAATTTTAGAACAAGTAAACTAATCAAGATTAGGGGGGAAAGATTTGGTTTTTATTTTAAAAGAATAAACTTTAAATAAATTTACTCACAAATTAATTAAGAATCAAAGAAAAGAAAAACGTTAGCAAGGACTTTGTATTTCGGTTTTACTTATTCGGGATTAATCATTGATAATAACCTATTTGAGTAATGACTTAGAATTCCGCGTAGCGCAGCAAATTCCGATTCCTGTATAGTTAGGTTAATTTCCGAGAAGCACGGCAAATTAACTTTAACCTAATTAAACTAAATTACCGAATCGCTCGCATAAAATAGTCAATTAAGTTATTCAGCTCGAGGACAACATCAACACAAATTACATAAAGTTAATGGCCAATTAAAATCATGCAATTTGTTTCAAACAATTCCCTATCAATTAATCAAACACATATTTAAATTAATCAATAGTTACTACTTTTGGTTACCGAAAACCGATTCTGCATAACCCTAGTTAATCAACTATGTAAAACAATTAAGATGGCCAATAATAATTGAAATAACACAATTGATAGAATAAAACCAAGAAT
This sequence comes from Apocynum venetum, assembly GCA_019593545.1. Lineage (NCBI taxonomy): Eukaryota > Viridiplantae > Streptophyta > Magnoliopsida > Gentianales > Apocynaceae > Apocynum > Apocynum venetum. The sequence goes on along the minus strand of SRSM01000326.1, from coordinate 3,392,123 downwards.
TGTTCAAATACTAAAATAGAAATAATGATCCCTTGAAAAGATCGGGTTTTTAATTACAAAACAAAAATCTCTTATTCCCGAATAACATAAACCTAATACATGTCCTTGCTAACTTAAGAAAACTACTCACAAAACATAAAGGAAAACATCATAAAAAGATTAAGGGAAAGAGAGAAACTCATTAGTTGGAAATCCGATTTCCCGAGAAGCTCCCACCCTTTGATCTCCTACAATGCTCGGGAAGAAAATATCTAAGGTGCTTGACACCCCAAAAACTAAGCTAATAAACCCTATAAATAGTTAGAAAAGGTCCTAGGGTTAGTTACACAAGAATCCTAATTAGAAACTACTTAAAACAATCTTAAAACTTTAAATTCGAAAAGTGGACGCCCCAGTCTTCAAAGTGGACGTCTGAGTAGATGAGACGCGTCCACTTGACTGTCAATCTTCTGAGAGTGGACGCCTGAAATTTGGTGGACGCGTCCACTTTCTTGCCTTGCGCGTCCACTTGACTGTCCTGCGCGTCCACTTTACTGTCCAACTTCTGAGGGTGGACGCGTGAAATTTGGTGGACGCGTCCACTTCCTGGCCTTGCGCGTCCACTTCTCCCTTCTTCTAAATATCCATCCTCAAATTCCCAATTTCTTCCAATTTTATTCCAACATCTTCTAAATCTTCTAAAGACCTGAAAACAAAAGTAATAGTGTAAAGAATCATTAAAATCACCAAAACACATAATTAGCTAGATTTAAACTTAATAAACATCATAATAACCCATAGAAAACTAAGCTAATTATGGTTCAATCAGAATTGCAATGTGGGTCATTCTCATCACTATCATAGTCTGTTTCTGATGTTTCAACTTCTTCCACTTCACTATTCCACACATCTTCTGTGGGCGATAATTGTTCCATTTCTGACACATCCATGACATAATTTTCGCCCGTCTCATGTGTTAGAGGTCCAATGTCAATCTCAATTGAAACTATACTAACATTATCATCTCGAGCTACATCTTCTTGGTAAGCCTTGTCTGCTACAGGGGCATCAATTACGTGTCGGGCCTTAGTCTTGCAAACAGCTAACCAATCAGAACGAGATCTGTTACTTCCTGGATATGAAACATAGTAAACTTGCGTTGCCTGCTGCGCTAACACAAACGGATCGTATTTCATGTACTTTCTCCTTTGGTTGATTTCAACAAGTTTATACTGCGGATGGATTTTAACACCTCGATTTGGAGTGTTATCAAACCAGTCGCATTTGAATAAAACAACCTTCTGAGCCGGAACCCCTAGAAATTCAACTTCTATAACTTCTTGAAGAACTCCATAATAGAAATCAGCATCGGATGATCCTCTAACACACACTCCGCTGTTCACTGTTCTTCTCATAGTTGTGTGATCGGATGTATGGAATCTAAAACCATTTACGAAGTATCCATGATATGAGTTGACTTTCCTTGAAGGGCCCCAAGCGAAGTTCTGCAAGCGAATATCTGTTACACCATTCCTTGAATCATGTACCTACAGATTCGAGTTTCAATGAGTAACGATATAGCACAAAACTAATATGATAAATTAATGATAATATTGATCCCTTACATGTTCCCTAAACCATACATAAAAGTCGTCTTCCACTTTTTTCTCCACGGCCAATTCAGAAATGTGTGGTTCTTGATTTCGTACATCAGTCTTGAATAATCTACAATCGATCGCATTTAGAGTTGTAATCGAAATTATTAAATACATTATACAATATATCATGTGTAATTCTTACTCTATATAAGGCGTGACTTCATCGCAATTGAGCAACATGTAATTTATGGCGCCTTTGAATTCTTCCGGTAATAAGTACCTACTGTGAACCTTTCCAAGTAACGTACCATGATTGTTGCATATTGGCAAAACATATGCTCCTTTGGAATCCACATCTACTTGGCATCCATCATTTCGAGTGGTTCTTGTATGTCTCGTATCCACATGGGGCTCAAAATAATATGAGAAGAAAGTTGATGCTTCTTCAACAAGATACGCATTACATATCGATCCTTCCACTCTAGCTTTATTTTTCACCTTTGTCTTCAAACGATGTAAGAATCTATAAGACAACATTTATCAAAAATTCATTAGTGCATTATCTTAATAGTAAATAAAGTGGTAGAATTATAAAATTACCTTTCAAAAGGATACATCCATCTGTATTGAACTGGCCCGCCAACTGTAGCTTCGTATGGCAAATGAATCAATAAATGTTTCATTACATCAAAAAACCCAGGTGGAAATATCTTCTCCAACTTGCATACAAGAACTGCAATATCATTATCCAATTGTTTCATATGATCGATTGTCAACTTTGGAGCACACAAGTCTCTAAAAAAAAGACTTAATTCTGTCAACAAACTCCACAAATTTGTGGAAAGAATTTCCTTGAAAGCAATTGGTATGAGTCTCTCCATAAATACGTGACAATCATGACTTTTCATCCCAGAGAACTTCAATTCTTTAAGATCACAACATCTCCCAAGATCAGAAACATATCCATCGGGAAAACGCAATTCTTTCACCTACTCAAGCAATACCCTCTTTTGGTCATTTGTCAATGTGTAGATTGCCTTTGGCATGGGCACCCTTTCATTTTTCGAAACTTCTTCAACACATAGCTCGGGCCTATTACAATATAACTTGATGTCACGACGAGCCTTTAAATTATCTTTTGTTTTGCCCTTTACATCTAAAACAGTGTTGATGACATTATCAAATACATTCTTCTCATTGTGCATCACATCTATGTTATGACGTATCAAGTTGGTTTTCCAATATGGTAATTCCCAGAATATACTCCTTCTTGACCAATTGTGGGTAACTCCTCTACCTTCATTCTTCCCAAGTTCTGTGCCTGTTTCTAAGATCATAGGGTAATGACAAACCCTATTCCATATCCCCAATCCTGTAGGACGTAGAATCGTAGTAGATAATTCGCGGCCCCTATCGCGAAGGAATGACCTCACATCCCGTCTAAATGGATGATCCATCGGCAAGAAACGACGATGGCAATCAAACCATAACATCTTGCCACCATGTTTCAAATAGAATGCCTTTGAATTATCCATACAATATGGGCATGCTAATCTACCTGCTGTGCTCCATCCACTTAACATCCCATATGCAGGGAAATCATTAATTGTCCAAAGAAGTGAAGCATGTAACTGAAAATTTTGTTTCATTGATATATCATAACATGGGACTCCATCACCCCATAGATGTTTTAGCTCATCAACAAGTGGTTGTAAGTATACGTCCAATTTGCTCTTTGGATTTTTCGGGCCAGGGACGATAATTGTCAAGAACATAACTGGATCTTTGAGGCACATCCATGGTGGCAAGTTATATGGAGTCAAAATAACTGGCCAACATGAGTATTGTTTTCCTGACATTCCAAATGGTGAGAAGCCATCAGTGCACAAACCAAGCCTCACGTTTCGAACCTCTGAAGCAAATTCAGGATAACACCGATCAAAATGCTTCCAAGCTTCACCATCCCTTGGATGAATCATCACTCCTGATTCCGATTCAGTCTCTGCATGCCATCTCATGTGTCTAGCAGTGGTTTCAGAAGCATAGAGCCTCTGCAACCTAGGTGTCAATGGAAAGTAATACATCTTCTTGTATGGAACGTCCTTTTGTTGTTTATTCTTTGCAATCTTCTTGTTTGGCTTGTAACGTGCATGCCCACACAACTTACAAACATTGCAAGCATCATCATCTTTCCAATACAACATACAACCATTCAAACAAGCATCTATCTTTTGCACCGGCAAACCAAGGCCAGAAACTAACTTCTTTGTTTGATAAAAGTCATCAGGAAGTTTATTGTCGCTTGGCAACAACTCCTTCATAAGTTGTGTGAATTGGTTGAAGCATTTTTCAGAAATATTGTTCTCGGACTTAATATTAAGTAATCGAGAAACAACCGACAACTGAGAATGGTTGGAACATCCTTCAAAAATTGGTGTATCTGCAGCTCTGAGCATATCATAAAACTTTTGAGCCTCAGGATTAGGATTTTCAGCCCGAGATTGAGATAACGGTGGTTCCAAGTTAAAGTTAGGCCCGACAGCATCTAAGATCGCATCTCGCATTCTACTGTCTGAGATGGATCTCGGAAGGGTTATTAGTTGGCTCGATGATGCCATTGTAGGCTGAGAAGTCGAAGTTTCACCGTGACAAGTCCACAGATGATAATTTGTCACAAATCCCCATCTATACAAGTGTACCTCAACTTCATCCGGAGATAAATGTTTCAAATTCTTGCATTTACAACACGGACATCGAATGTTTGCTGGAAATCGTGCATTTGATGTTGCGAATTTAATGAATCCTTCAACTCCCTGTTCAAACTCAATTGTAATTCCTTTCACACCTTGTATATGTCTCTTATACATCCAACTACGGTTATCCATCTATCAATAAATAGAAGAAATGTCAATAGTTTTTAAAATACGGCGATACTATAAATTGCTTAATGATATTTAATTAATCTCGATATAATTTCAATAATACCAGTAAGACCAAGATAATTGTTACTCATTTATATTTTCAACCTAAGTTATGAACACAAGATATATTACACAAAAAATAAACACATGTTTACGTTAATAGTATCTTCTCCTTTGTATTTTCAAACACTCCAGCCTAACTATTCTCCTAATTTTCCAAGTAAGTTGTAATTAATGCAAAACTCCAACCTCCAAAATGAAGTATTTTGCAAGATGCAATAAGTGATTTCTAGAGACATATGAATAATTTTTCAAAGTAAAGTACCCAATGTTTAGTAATTTTTTCATTGTCACATTCCAATTATACAATAAAAATATGATTACAGACCTAACAATATTTACCATACGTTATTTAACTTAAAATAGATATTTTTAATTGACATTGAACTCTTAACTCTGTTTTTATATATTATTTTATACTTTTACTCACATAATGTAAGATGAAATATTACATATGTAGTCTCTATGAGTTTTTTTTATCCACTAACAGTCACTGAGTTTTAATCTTGACCATCTAAGATATGTTAGAACTGTACTAAACAAATAAAATGCCAAAAGAAATAAGATAAATAAATCAATAAAGCAAGTAGAAAAGAGAGGATACAAGAATATCATGATATCTTTACTATCAGAAATTTAGAGATAGCAACTATATAGAAAGTATATATAGAGGATACAAGCATTTATTAACTAAGTTGCATATGTATTAATGACCTTCCTTTATTTTCTTCTAATTTTAATTTTTATTTTGATATCTATATACCTTCTTATTTGTTAGTCATTACTTAATTCTCCAATGGGGCCTTTTTATATGATTCTAACTTCTGCTTATGTTTTCTAAATCATCAAAATACAAAAGCCTTTTTATATGATTCTAACTTTTGCTTATGTTTTCTAAATCATCAAAATACAAAAGCTTATAGAACTTCAAACAAATAGCATAGGTTCTAAGGAAATGAAATTTAAATCTAGAGGATTCTGTGGCCAAAGCATTTATTTCCAAAAGAAGTGAGTGAAAACTTATGATCAATTGCTCATGTTCTTGGAAATGTATAATTCTTTGCATGTGCTTTCTTTTCTATTAAATATATCTTCTGAAGCAAGTTTTTCGTATACAGTTGGAATCTTGTACTTTCTATGCCTGCTGGTGAAGAGTTGGTGACTTCTTATTCTCTGAAGTCATGTGAAGAGATTTCTCTTGATCAGGTGTCTATAAAAACTTCCAGGAGAACTTATTAATTCCTGTATATTGCTTTGGTGAATGCTGTTTAAACCAAGCTTCTCACTGCTAATGATTTGCTCCACACTTTTAAGTTGCTTATTCATTAGTCTTATGCTAACTTGTTTATGGTAGAGGTTCATTTCTTGAGAAATGTTTCATAGGACACTGGATTCTGTTGATAGCAAGTCTGCAGCCAAATTGATTATATTCTAAATTTTGTATCTGCACATTGTCTTGAAAAAGTAGTACTGGTTTAATATTTTATTATCCTGGTGAATATTATGATGATCACCCACATCCTCAAATCCTCTGGTGAAATTTAGAGATAGAAACTATATAGCAACTATCATTATAAAGCAAGTAGCAACTATCTTTACTATATATATATATATTTGATTAAAGAGATAGTTCATAAATGCTAATAGACAAGTTAGACATACGATTCTATAAAATCAGAATTGCTAAATATTGCATTATTTTATTCATATATATTTTCATCCTGTATATGAGATTATATTTTCATTTCCTTGCCGACCCCATGCTTTTGCAAAAAAAGTATAAATCCAATAAACCATGAGCAACAGCACAGGAAACTTGGACAGCTCATACATCATATATGCTTAAATTTCTATTCCACTGATGACTGATGCAAGATCATGAAGTTACTAATAATTGAACCTTATCCCATCTGATTAGATTCTTTAACCTCCTTCTGTTAAAGGAGCGGACAAAGGTCAAATGGTCTCCCTTTATCTCCTTTTCCCACTCCTTTTTCCTTCTTTTTACTCTTTCCCTCCTTAAGTCTCGCCATTATTCAAGGTCACAAGGGTTCCTTCTCTGTTTCTTTCCCTCCCTCACTGTGCTCATTGTACCCTCTTCCCATTCCCCCCTCCCCCAGCCCCACAAAAAAAAAACCGTATATAAACAGGTTTCAGCATAAACATCCTGAAACCGAGCTTAGCAACAGAAAGTCCAGAAATTTAGTAGTGCATCAACTCTGAACAACAGGAACCAATTTCCTTTCTGTAAAACATTAAAAGAACAGAAAGCTTACAACTTTGTTCTCTCAATGAAAAGTCTTAAAAGTAAACTTCAAACAACCACACACAAAGCACTATTCTATTCAATGAGAAACAATAGTATTCTTCTTGTGCTTCCCTTCCATAAGATAGAAAGATAAATAAAATCCAAACATAAATTTTAGACAAAATTAAATCATCATAGAACCAATTTGTAAAACCGACTGTTTTAGCTAACCAAGCAAATCGACCCAACTAGTTACTTTACCTACTGCTCACCGTGACAGCGACGAGATGGATTGAAATTCTGGCAGCAGGGACGAGCTCGACGCAGCGGCGACAGTAGCGAAGGGCAGAGCAGAGGCAGCAGCTACAGCACAGTAGCGAAGGGCAGCGCAGAGGCACAAGGGAAGGGCAGCGCATAAGCTACACCTACAGCAGGGAACGACAGCAGCTACAACTTTGTTCTCTGAGGAAGAAAATCGTCCGTGGAGGAGCTTCCGAGCGTGACCACCGGGAAATGAGGAAATGAGGAAAATAGGAAAATTAGGAAAGTAGGAAAATTAGGGGAAATGAGGAACACCCGCCTATTATTACCATTTTTAAATAATTAAGTAATTTCCGTCGGAAATCCGTCGCCAATATTTATCATTTTTTAAAAATTTTAACTTTCCGTCGGTAATCCGTCGATAATATTTATTAATTTTATAAATAATTAATCACAATTCCGTCGAAAATCCGTCGGGAATATTTATTAATTTTTAAAATAATAATAAAATCACATTTCCGTCGAGAATCCGTCGCCAATATTTATTAATTTTTATAAATTTTAACTTTCCGTCGGTAATCTGTCGAAACTATTTATTAATTTTTAAAATAAATACACTATTCCGTCGAAAATCCGTCGGGAATATTTATTAATTTTTAAATTAATAAAATCACATTTCCGTCGGTCATCCGTCTATAATATTTATTAATTTTATAAATAATTAATCACAATTCCGTCGAAAAGCCGTCGGGAATATTTATTAATTTTTAAAATAATAAAATCACATTTCCGTCGGCAATCCGTCGCCAATATTTATTAATTTTTAGAAATTTTAACTTTCCGTCGGTAATCCGTCGAAAATATTTATTAATTTTTAAAATAAATACACTATTCCGTCGAAAATCCGTCGGAAATATTTATTAATTTTTAAAATAATAAAATCACATTTCCGTCGGGAATCCGTCGCTAATATTTATTAATTTTTTAAAATTTTAACTTTCCGTCAGTAATCCGTCGATAATATTTATTAATTTTATAAATAATTAATCACAATTCCGTCGAAAATCTGTCGGGAATATTTATTAATTTTTAAATTAATAAAATTACATTTCCGTCGGGAATCCGTCGCCAATATTTATTAATTTTTAGAATTTTAACGTTCCGTCGGTAATCGGTCGCGAATATGCATTAATTTTTAAATTAATAAATAACATTTCCATCGGGAATTCGTTGCCAATATTTATTAATTTTAAAATAATTCAATGTTCGTCTGGAATCTGTCGCGAATCATTATTAATTTTTTAAATAATTAAATTTCCGTAGGGAATCTGTTTATGATACTGACAGATTTAAGAATCAAAATAATTCTTTCAAAAATACATTTTAAACAAAACCAATAAACATCCTAAAACAAGAGTATAAATTTTGATTTTTAAATAAGTTTCTTCTTTGTAAACATCTAAACACACTTTTAGATTATACATTTGATTAAAATTATATTTACATGTTATACATATTATATTTTATCGATATCTTGTTATTCGAGGTTAAAATATGCACATAAATAGAAATGTTTACTAGCTTGATACCGAAATGTTAACATAATAAAAACATTAAGCTAAAGTAGTTAATATAATCGTACGAGATTTATGATAATTATTTCGCAAGATATATATCTACTAAATGAATCATTTATTTTCACAAAAATATTCGTTGTCTTCAAATTATATGAACAATCCAAATGGATAACGCTCTTGCGCTCCATTTTGAAATTTCTATATATAATCGAATTTATAGTTTTTTCAATTTAATAGAATATAAGTCAAATAAATAAGGATTACAAATCGGGAAAATGAACAATATAAAAAGCATAATTACTTTAGTTATCATACTCAGCTTAATTTTTAATTACTTAATGAATTAAAATTTCAATTATACAACATCGGTTTTAATATGACGGTATAAATTATAAAAACTTTTTACAATAGCCATGTTGTCACACACAATTATATATACATATATGATTGTTGTGTGTGTATATATTGACTCGCTAAAACACTACCTAACTAATCAATTAATAAATCTCGAATACTTATACTATTAATTACAATTTATGATAGTTTCAATTTTAAAGAACATAAGTTAAATAAATGAGGATTTCAAATCAATCATCAAATATTTTGGAGAGCATAATTACGTTAGTTATGACTTATGGTGCTCATTTGAATTCTTTATCATTTGGAAAATTAAAATTTCATATTCTATAACGTCAATTTCAATCTTATGTTATATGTTATCAATATTTTTTATAACAATCATATTGTCACACACAATCATATATACATATTGTCTATACCAAATTAATTAATAAACTTTGAAAATTATATTTTTAACTAGGATTGGTTTTTAAATGTTATAAGCCTAAATTGAGGTATTAATAAACTAACTGTATAAGAAATAATAAAAAACTACAATTATTTAGATTAGAGGGAAAAGCTTAGGAAAAAAATATTTGTATTGGAGACGGATTACAGACGGATTTGCTACTGAATATTTTTCATTTTTTATAATTTTTTTTAAAAAGAAAAATGCAACATCCGTCGGCAATCGGTCTTTGATTATCAACTAATTATAGACGGAAATTGGACGAACATGACAAAAAAAATTAAAATTTTTTAAAATAATTTCCGTCAGAAATCCATCGCTAAATTGTGACGAATTACCTACGGATATTTTTAATTTTTTTTCTAACTAATATATATTACATTTTAAATTTCAGTCGGAAATGCGTGGAAAATCTACCGACTAATTATCAACTAACACGTTTTAGTCGGAAAGTGGTCGAAAAATAGCAACTGATTTTAGACGTCCGGTCAAACGTACTTTCCGTCGGTATTCTGTCTAAGATCCGTCTCAAATTTCAGACCGAAATATCCGTCGGAAAATTGGGTCGAAAAAACATGATTTTCCTGTAGTGTCAATTTCACCATTTGCTTTGTATTTGATACGATAGACCCATTTTGAGTCTATGGCTTTCTTTCCTTGCGGAAAATGTTGTAATATCCATGTTCCATTAGCTTCTAAAGCCTCAATTTCATTTTGCATAGCCTTCCTCCAATGCCCGTATTTAACTGCCTGTGCATATGACTTTGGCTCATCATGGGAATCGATGGCCGAGAGATGAGCACGATGTGAATGAGTAAAATTTTTATAATTAACAAAATGAGATAAGGGATATACCGTTTGAGGATGCGACGGGAAGGAATTTTGCGATCATGGCCCAATGGATTTCGGCAATTCTATGTCATAATCTTGTAAATGTGAAGGCAATTTTCTTTGTCTTTGTGGTCTCCCATAAACTTCTGCATGTATATCTTGTTGTCCACTTAAAACAGTATGATCACCATTTCATTCCTTGAGGAAATAATAGATGAATCATTTATTGTCTGCATATTTCTTTCTTGCCTTGTTTCTCATAAGGTAAACCCAAACACCTCTTCTATAATCATCCACCACAGTTAAAAAATAATTAGCACCACTGAAAGATGGGACTTTATAACTTCCCCAAACATCACAATGTATCAAATCAAAACATGTGTTTGACTTTATTTCACTTCTTGAAAAAGGTTGACTAGTTTCTTTAGCTTGTATACATGAATCAAAATGCTCAAAATTATGAAAAACATCCTTATTGTCCAAGCTAAGTTTCAGTAATTTTTCTAATGATGCATGTGCAAGTCTCCTATGCCAGAGTTCACATTTGTTTCCCTTCTCCACTGCCAACACTTTCCTATCTGGTTCAACAAGATTGAGAAAATATAAGCCATCATGAATCATCTTTCAACAATTGCACTAAACGATTGAACTGTTGGTTTGTCAGCCCAAGGATTGGACTATTTTCAATCTCAACAGCAGCTACTTTTGGTGGTTTCTTCGTTTGCTTCCAAGTTGTGGATCTTTCTGTGGTTTTTTTCTTCCAGTCAGAAGAAAATCCGATCAGCTCATAACTGGCTTCCTTCAAATGTCCTGTCTTCCCACAATGTGTGCATTTTGGTCTTTCGTTTCTGATAAAACAATCAGTTCGCCCTCTTGATTGCATTTGAAAGGTCGCTGCAGTGGAACTCTCCATGGCTGAACCTTTGGAGGCTGCAATATGGCGTTGATGCTCCTCTTCAATAAGCCTATGACATGCATTTTTTAGACTCGACAGTGGAGAAGTACCAAGAATTTGTGATTGAATTGTATCATAGCTTTCATCCAAGCCCATGAGAAATTCATATAAATGTTGTTGTTCTTGCAACTCAAAGATCTGTTGTGAAAGATTTCATGTGCACCTTCCACAGGCACGCTTGGGATTAGAGATATTAGCTTGAATGTCATCCCAAAAACCTTTCATCTTTCCATAATATGATGAGATCGACATGGTCCCTTGTTGAAGAAGAGTGACTACTCTGCGAAGTTCATAGGCTTTTGGAGCACTGTCTTTTCCATATCTCTCAACCAATTCAAGCCAAATTTCACGAGTTGTTGTGGCACCCCTAATGCTGCTTCTGATGGTCTTGTCCATGGCATTTTCAAGTCATCCAACCATTATTGCATTACAGTGATGCCAAGCGTCCAAAGTGGATGAACCAACTTCTGGCATGGGTAATGTACCATCAACAAACCCAATTTTGTTCTTAGCATGCAATACATTCTTCATATCACCAGCCCACTCTCCATAGTTGTGATCAATGAGAGGTTCAGTGACATAAATTTGCCTAGGATTCTTTGAGGCATGAAAAAAAAATGGTGAAGTAATGCCAAAATTGTTAGTCATTATGGCAGTGTTGGTGCCTTGTCTTGTGTTCGCCGAAGTTGACATATTTGAAGTCAAGAGTATGGATCAATTTTCTGCTCTGATACCATGAAGAAATTGCAGAAAACTTTCTCAAATTAATTCATGAATGGTAGGTGTTATGAATATTAAAGATATGGGAGAAAACGATTATCTCATTCATGAAGACAATAGAGTTACATATATGTGCATGAGATACCAAAACCCTAAGTAATAAGGAATACATAATTAACCCTAGTCATAATGTACATAAACTCCTTATAGAACAGGACTTCTAATATATATCTCTAACACCCCCCTTCAAGCTGGTGCATGTAATTGACGAATGCCCAGCTTGGAATATAAAAACAGAGTGCGATCTCGAGTGAGAGCTTTAGTGAAACTATCTGCAAGTTGATGCTGTGAAGAAATAGCAGTGGGAATAATAACACCGCGATGAAATTGGTCATGAACAATATGACAATCCACTTCAATATGTTTGGTGCGTTCATGGAAAACGGAGTTGGCGGCGATGTGACGTGCGGCCTGATTATCACAGTATAACAAGATAGGTCCTTGACTAGCTCACTTGTAGTTGTGGATCTAATTATAAAAAATGCTCACTCTTGGACTTGGGTTAGAGAAAATCTTGGAAGAAAAAATAAAAAGTACAAGAAATTATTTCCACATGTGTTGGGAGTTAATGTTTTAGGGGCTTGAGTAGGCCTTTTAATGAGGGCAATGAAGAGCTTGGTTATTAAAGAAAACCTTGTCATGTTGTTTTTGTATGTAACAAAGGTGGACTCAGTAGATTAGTGTGTTATTATCAATTTAGGGAATGAAGGTGTTGTGGTATTGAGACTTGCTGCATTTGTGTTTTGAATACTATAACACGCCTCGAATATTTGTGGATGCTTGATTGGAGTTTTGTACATGTTGGACTGTAATTTTTGGAGATAGATTTGTTTCCACCTATTTTTTCTTATCTGTTCTGATACGATCCTTGCTTATCTATCAAGCAAGACCCGTAACAACCTCTTGATACTATTACCAAATATCGCGAATTAGGAGTCTTTAGTTATCAAACAACTAAGAACTCTAATTATAAGTGACAAAATTCTTAGAGAATTTCAAGGCAAAGCTCTCACGAGAACATTAACAGAAAACTCAAAATTGTATTCAATGATAGTCATCTGAATTGTTCCAATTACATATATAGAAGAAAGAGTTCAAATCCTTATTTGATTAGAAACTCTACTTATTTAAAAAGAAAAAAACCAAATCTACTAAGATATCAAATCTACTTAGATTTCCTTATTCAAAAAGGAAAACAAATAACACAATAAATCCAATAGATACCAAATCTGCTAAGATTTCCAAATTCTTATAAAAAACAATTAAACCCTAAATTTCTTATGGTATGGACAAAATTCTTAAGATTGGTGGTCTTGAAATTAGACTTTCTTCTCATTTGTATCAAATTTAATTAAATTCACAAGTCTTGGGCAGCACATGCAATTTCCCTCTTGAGCAGATTGATCTAAATAACACATAATAATCCCATTAAGTGCATCTTTCATTTGTTTAGCTCTAGCTCTAGCTCTTATAATTGGACCTCCATCATAGCTCAAAGGATCCAGGTGCTTCTTTTTTGCACTTGAACTCAAATTTCCATTAATGACATTTCCATGCTCCGCATCACTCCCCCTTTCCTCAAAAGGATTCGCCCTCGAATCATCACCTGTATAATCGAAAGGAAGTAAATCAGAAACATTAAAAGTAGCACTAACATTATACTCACCAGGAAGAACTAATTTGTAAGCATTGTCATTGATCCTTGCAACAACTTGAAAATGACCATCTCCTCTTGCTTGAAGCTTTGAATGCCTTTGCTTAGGAAACCTTTCATTACGTAAATGCAGCCATACCCAATCGTCAGGCTCAAAAATCACTTTCTTTCTTCCATGATTTCTTTGAGTCATCACTTTCTGATTTCTTTTCTCAATATTTTGCTTGACTGTTTCATGAATTTTTTCTCACATATTCTGCCTTTTTAGGTGACATTAAAGGTTGACATTTTGCATCATGTGTTCATATGAACACATTATATGCCGACGTTTTATGTGTTGAGAGGAAATATCGTAATAAATATGAACTGGAAGTGACATATGTGAATCAAATTTGACATTATGTCTGGGTAAGACTAAATAATATGGCATTTGTACATTAAATGACTATTGATTGTTGATTCATAATCGACTATTACTCATGATGGTTGATTCATAATCGACTATGACTATTGACTTATAGCTATGAGTACTGAGTCATAATCTACAGTCATACTCAATTATGATTGCTGACTCATAATCACCTATCCATGAAAGCCCACAAAGCCCAACCTAACTAATTTTCACATTATAATTTTTAATATTGAGACAAAATTATTTAGTATTTTTTTATGTAGATCAATTGAATAAGATTAACCTACAATTATTTAACATATATTTGTTTTAAAAAATAAAAAGACTACAAAAAGAACTTAATTAATTTTTCTAAAAAACGAAGAAACTTAATTCCAAAACTAAAATCTACTATTAAACCCACAAAACTCAATCTAACTAATTTCCCACATTCTAATTTTTAATATTGAGACAATTATTTAGTGCTTTTTATGTAGATCAATGAATAAGATTAACCAATAATTATTTAACATTTAGGTGCTTTAAAAAGACAAAGACTAAAAAAATAAACTTAATTTAGTTTTCTCAAAAAAAGGAAACTTAATTCCAAAACTAAAACTCTACTATTAAGCCCACAAAGCCCAACCCAACTAATTCTCACATTATAATTTTTAATATTGAGACATAATTATGTAGTACTTTTTATGTAGATTAATTAAATAAGATTAACATAGTTACATATTCACATATATTTTCAAGAAAAGATTAAAATAATCACATATTGCTACTTAGTAATTTAAATGACTGTTTGAATCCCACTCATGAGACGTGCAGTCGACCGCATCTTAGGCTGGTCATCGGCATCATCATCTGCAAGTGTACCAGAGAGCTCGGGACATTCTGTGGACGATGAGTTGAGTAGTCCGGTTGACCGCATGATCTGTAGTCGACCGCACATGCATCCAAACCATGCAGCACATGATTCCAATCAACTCTTAGAGTTGTAGAATATATTTTATAAACTTTTAAGCATATGCATTTATTTTGAAAACCATTTCAAATACCTAACTCATGTTTTATCTTTATGAAGTGCATTTTGAAAAAAAACGTTTTACACTTATTGAGCAACCTATAGAATTTATTACTCATAGAGGTAGACCTATAAATATCTAAGTAATATCAATATTTAACACTAAACCTTTAGATCCTATCTAATCTAGAAAACGCTTATCTTCAACTCTTGATAGCATACGATCTGGATGCCAACTGGATTCGAATACGATCTCTGATAACTGTCTTGACTAGGATCAAACCGTTCCATAGTCTCTAGCAAAATAAAGAATTAGGAGTAGGGATAGAGAGTCCCAAAAATAATCAATAGGGAGTCTGAACAATGGACAGCTTTCTAACAATCTATCATGCTGAGTTTGTAGTGAACCTACCATTCGACGTATCTCTCCATAATATCCAATCTAGAGAATCAACAGATATGGGAAGACTAACAATCAGCTCTACCACCGAAGAAGGAATTGCCCAGCATAGAAGATCGAAGTCCTAATCAGAACAATGGAATAAATCAGTTACCCGAGCTGAAGTGTAATGAGACTTCGGTAACTGTTGGGCAAGCTACAATCACACATCCAGTACTCATGCCAAAAGAAAATTTGTCATCGACCTAGCTTCCAAACTATATGACTCTCAGCACATAGGGCAACAGTAGGACACCGAGATAAGTAATGGGGAAATGGTGGTGTGTGAAATCAATCAAGTCCTCGATCCGACGGAGGAAAGTTGGTAACGCTTTCCAAGGCAGAATAAGAGCACTCTGGTTGAAATTCACCAATTGACCAGAGACAGCCCTAGTGCTCAAGAATATCGAGCAACTTCTGAAGGCACCGTTTCTGGCCATTGGCAAAAATAATCATGTTATCAACAAAGCACAAGTGCGAGACAAGAGAATATCCCCCATGGAAGTACTGCATCATCAGATATTGTGTGAACTCATGCCTGAGAAGTCTGGATAAATAATCAGATGCAATGATGAACAAGGACGAAGAGATCGGGTCACCCTGACGATGACTCCTGGTCGAAACCATTGGTTTGTTCGTTGACCAGGACCGAGAAGTGGAACTCAGAGATATAGCATCGAATCCGATCTAACCAAATATGATCAAATCCAAAGTGCTCCATAACTTATACAAAAGATTCTCAGTCAATCCGATCATAAGTCTTAGTCATATAAAAATTGAGAATAACATTGCTACTTCGAGCCTGCTTATCAAGCATGTGAACCAGGAACAAACCCACTCTACTAAGGAGAAATAATGCGAGGGAGAAGACTACTTAAACGCGTGTTCAACAACTTAGTGATGATCTTGTTGAACACGATACAAAGACTAATGAGTCTGAACTCAGTCCATCGACAGACACCCTCTCTCTTAGGGAAGAGAACAATAAAAGTAGCTGCAAAGCCTCTAGGGAAGCATACACTGCTAAAGAAGTCAAGAATTGCCTGATAAACATCCTCAGATATAATATCCCAACACCTCTAGTAGAACAATAAAGTAAAATCGTCTGATCCTACCACACTGTCACCATCAATGCTAAAGACTGTCTCACGTACCTTATCTAAGGTTGGGATACGATTAAGCGTGACATTATCCTCCACAATGGGTAGTCAAGGGATAATGCCATCTTGAATATGCTCAGAGGGCAGTGCAGCGGGAGACCGTCAAAAATTCTGTTAAGTCACAGTTAAAGCCAAATCTTTTGAAGGGCATTTCTATCAATTAATTATTCTCCTTTAAAATTTTAGTCTCCAAACTATTTTAAGTTTTTAGTTTTAGTCCTCTATCTTTGTCTTTTTAGGTCCCTAAACTATTTTCGATGAATGATCACGCTACATAATTTATCCTGTATGAAGCATCTAGTATGAAATATGTTTTCACGTTGTACTTCATCCTCCTTGGATTGGATGCTTATTGCTCATCTTGTGACCAAGTTGAAAACTGATCCTTCAGGGGCTGTTTCTCCATGTCATTGTAGTCAAAATTATCTCCCTTATCTTTACTCACCACTTCTCTATTTCGTATAACCATCACCTTTGCAGTAGGACATTGGGCTTGCCTATGTCCATATCCCAAGCATCTGAAGCACTTTAGATATCTCAAAGAACCCTTAGATTTATCATCCTTAGGCTGTACTTTTGTTGTAGAAACATATTTACGTTTGTTGGCTTCAAATCTGCTCTTGCTTGAATTTGAATCTCCATATTTGTTACCCTTCCAATTCGTCTTCCATGAAGAAGTAGAAGTCAAACCAGATTTGTTCCTCATTTTCAATTGCTTCTCAACCTTAATTGTCATGTGTACCATATCCTCAAAATCAACATAATGATGCAATTCAACCAGATTAGCAATGTCACGATTTAAACCAGAAAGACATTGTGCCATGGTAGCCTCCTTGTCCTCTTCAATATTGGCTCGAATCATAGACATCTCCATCTCTTGATGATACTCTTCAACACTCTTTGATCCTTGGTTCAGTCTCTGTAAAAGATTGTACAACTCTCTATAATAATGTTGTGGTACAAATCTAAATATGCTTCTGGATTGCTCTTGCCTTGGAAAGATGGAATTGTTATCTTGATTGACCCCAAGTTCCAATATTTAGATTTTTCTTTGTTGAAACGTGTAGAATCTGTGTCAAATTCATCTTCTAATTCATCCATGAGATTTCATTTTGTTCCTCCAGATTGAGCACGACTTGAAGTGCCTTGCTCAATTCTCCCCAATCTTTCTTTCAATTTCTGGTTGTCACTAGCAAGATCTTCTTATTATGACAACTTCTTTTCCATCATTCCTTGTATCACCTCTAAGGTAAATCTATCTTTTGATTCCATGATGTAAAACCTGCAATAAAGATGTTAGAAAATAAAAAATCCTAAACTAACTCTCCCTCACGTGTTTCACTCGACTGTTTTTAAATCCCTCTATTGATCTCACCAAATTTGACCACACAACAGCCTCTCTTTGGAGTTCTTTTTTGTGCTAAGCCTTTACTAATCACTAAGAACACGTTCCTAGTCTTTGTTAACCAAAACTTAAAAAAAAGAATGGATCTTTGGTGAAAAGAATGAATCTGTAATCCTCTTTTTTTTTTCTCTTTGAAATTCAAAACCAAAATCTCTCTTTTTTTTTCTTTTTTTTTCCCACAAACTTGGAATCAAACAATAAGAACGAATCTTTGATCTTTTTTTCTAAAACTTGAAATCAAATCTCTCACTCTATTTTTTTTTTTCAAACTGAAACAAAATAATAAGAAGGTTATGAAATAACCAGTTTCCCACAACCTAGGCTCTAATACCAAACTTTTCCGGTGTTTTGATCTTTGATATTTGTAGGTGGGGTTCTAGTGTAAGTTGTTTTTTTTTAGCTTCATAGTTAAACCCATATTTTACTTATGGGTTATGCTTAGGTTCTCCTTACAACTTTATGTTGTTGTAGCTTGTGGCTGGTGTTTTTGTTGATGTAATTTTCTCGCCTGGAAGCTTGCTACTCTTTGTAGGTGGAGTTTTTGCTCCATCTTCATCATAATAAAATAATGCCTTTCGAAAAAAGAAAAGAAAATAAAGAAATAAAAGCTAAACTAAACAAGGAATTTGAGGAAAACAAGACTTTATAACTTTAGGGTCTAATAACTTTAACGTGTAAACTACATTTACAGTTTTTCTCTTAAATTGTTGGGAGTAGGGGTGGAGCTAGCATGAGGCTACTGTTCAACCATAAAAAAATTCTATTGCACAGCCCACCTCAAAAAATAACATTTATCCATTTTTTTTAAAAAACATTTTCCCCTGAATAGGCTTTAACCCAAGGCTATAGTTATCTTTTTCTCTCATTGTTCTTGAAGATTACTTTAAATTATTTTGTTTACATCATGAAGATTGTTTTGTTTCTTTCTGTTATGTTCTTTATCTGAGCGATAGTGACTGTAAATTGTTTAGATGATTATCAACTATCTTAATAGTTAATAATAATAATAATTTTGGAATATTTTTAAAGGTTCAATATAATCTAATAATGCTCTCACATTTCTTTTGTAGCCATTTTCTCCAAGAATATTGATTAAATAAATATTATAAAATATGTTATATATACAACAATTTTTTTATTTTTGGTCTTGTTAGGTAAAACATTCTTAAAATATAAACTATTACACATTAAAATAAAACAAAAAAAATTCATTAAATAATCTTTGCCATCGCACATCCATAACAATTACATCAAATATAAAACATGCGTTATTTTATTAAAATCAAACTTCAAAGGATCTCGCAATCCCGATCACAGTCTTAACTCTAAATTAAGTTTATCTGAATTTCTATAATGCAAGTTTCTTTTAAAAGACTAGATGATTAGAGGTATCTTCGAAACAAATTCTAGGACAAAAGTTTCTAATTTATTTAACAATTCTTCTGTTGAGGTTACTACAACAAGAATTCTTCATCCAATAAAAGACAACCGCGTGTGATGAATCTCGGGTTGAACAAGAAGAGATTTTTGCCAAATAGTAAAATCTATATGTTCACAAATATATATATATATATACACACACACACACATATATATATATATACACCAATTTATCAAATGATTATTTTATCTATTTGTCTTCTTCTTTAATATTTCAACACAGATTTAAATTTTAATCACATCACAACTTTACCTATTTGTCTCGTTGTATAGTCTTTCAAACTAATTTGAATTTTTTATCAAATAATTACATTACCTATTTATCTTCTTCTTTAATATTTCAACACGTATTTGAAATTTAATCACATCACAACTTTACCTATTTATCTTGTTGTATAATCTTTCAAACCGATATGTATTTTTTATCAATAATTACATTACCTATTTGTCTTCTTCTTTAATATTTCAGCATGTATTTGAAATTTAATCACATAACAACTTTTCCATTATTTCAATTCATAGATTCACCACTTATTTTTCTACTTTATATGAACTTTTTCTCTTGTCCATATTAGTTTGCTTTTAAATTTCTTCTTCTTCTTCCTTTCTTTACAAAATGGATGAATCAGTTGTTAAACTACATAAAAATTACCCATTGATCTATGTTAATGCATTGAAAAAAAAATATTGCGTGACTAAGTGATCATCTAGCTACTTTTCTCAAACGTCTACCTGATTTGAGTAAGAGTAGTTTTGCAACGATATAGTATTGAGAATATCACTTTAAATGACCCAAGTTTCCAATTTAAACGACCCATGGAAGGTATAAGAAGAAATTCTTCATACCAATCACCAGCTGAGATTGAGAGACTATCTTAGCCAATCTTAGCAAATAAATTGGTTGGTTTATTACCATCCCTTTAAAAAATAAACCAGCAAACTTAAACATAGGTAATCCATCATAAATAACACCAACAAGATGATCAATGAGAAAGAAATTTCTTCTCATAGTTTTAACATTTTGAATAACCATCAAACTGCCCCCTTCGAAAAATGATGGATTTTAATTGGTACATAGCAGCAAACCAAATGGCAAAGATTATTAAGTCCTTTTAAATGTTCTTACCAAGGTAAGTAAGTTAAAGTTACATATTATAAATTATATAACTAAAATAAATAGTGTAAAAATTAAAATAAAGAATAAAAGAGAAACTTTCTTTGATTTCTTCATGATTGGCATCCTTGATTTATTTTTTAAAAGTCTTCTTAAAATACTTACAAACACTAGTCTAAACTAATAACACAATATTTTGAAAGATAATTTAAAGAAAACTACTAAGGAAAAGGGTGTAAAAATGATTAGAAATGCTTAGGTATTTATAGAAAAATTCTATGACTAACATTTAGGTTTTACAAAGCTTTTGGGGTCAAAATACAATAAAACAAAGTTTAGGGGCGGCGGCTGCAATTTCTAGAAGCACAGTGGACATGGAATTTCATTCATTAGTTTTTTTTAAAAACAAAGAGGGTTTAATTGAAATATAACATGCTGATTCTAAAAGCAGGTGATTACATATTCCTATAGAAGACGGACAAGAAAAAAAACAACATATCAAATGATCATACCAAGAAAATCAAAATTCTCACCAAAATATTGATGAAATAATAATTCAATCAACAACCACAGTCAGTACAATGAAATGGAATAAAATGGTAAGGGAAGAAGGAGTAATATGTAAGAATAAATTAGTAAGGGACGTTAGACATAAATTCTCTTTGAATAATACTTGAAATTTGAGTACGTGAATAAAATGATGGATCTATGAAGAGTTTTCCTTGCAAAAATTCCCATCGATCTGCTCGACTCCAAATTAATCAAGATCCAAAGTGGAGCGGATACGGCATGTTCAAACCAAAACTTAAATAAATAAATAAACAAATGAAAAAGTCTCAACTTCAGGATCTTATAAAGTCTAAATCCCATACGGTCTTACAAGTATGGCCCTAAAATATTGGGAGTGTTTAATATTAAAAACTTTGGAGAAAAAAATAACAACATAGGATTATGTGCTGCTCTACCCTTTTTCATTTTCCTTTTCTAGAAAATTTTATAAAATTACTAAATTAAGCCTTTTGATGTATTGGGTAAAGTTTATACTGGATTGAAATTTTAAAACCATCTCAACTAAGAAATTCTGAGTAAAATGTAAAAAGAAAAAAAATGATACTGTTTAAATTAAATATTTGGTTAACATAGAATATTTTTTTAATTGGTTTTGGAACCAAAATAGTACGAGCATTGATAAAGTTTCAAAAACATGGTTCTCCATACTTTGGAAAAACTAGATTGCTCTAACCAACCCTAATTTGGGTTCTCACCTTTTCTTGGTCGTAAAGAATCTAAAAAGAATGTGTATATTCTACTTTTTAGATGGAAAAGATGGGGTTGCGTAATTCATATTATTCTTCATTATTTCTAATTTCGAAATGCACCCTTTTGTTCCTATATTCTTTTTTTCTTTTTCTATTTTTGTAATTCACGGCAATATTTTTCCAGTCCGACGACATTCCTCATATTTTCTCCATTCTATGTAATATTTTTCCAGTCCGACGGCAATATTCTACGTAAAATCTTGAAGTCAACATTCAAAGCTTTTGATCAACACAAAAGATTTCAAGTGACCATTTTTCTCGACTTCATGCACTTATATAAATCTATAGATTTTTGCACTACATCTTCATCAACTCATCAAATATAGCTATCTTTACTTGTTTAAGAAGATATGAAAACTCTAAACCTCGTAATCTGCTTAGCATTCTTATTTATTCTTAGCATGAAACCATCCGAAGCTGCAAGAATCTTGCATGATGAAGAAGAAGATTGGACGGCAAAGCAACACCTTGTCTTGCAATCCCTTCAACAAGGTGGCAGTGGTCGTCCCTCCCCAAATCCCTGCAGTAACATTCCAAGGAGCGGCTCATGTCCACCCACCACCACCATTGGTGAGAAGAACTTTGCTGGTCATGCAGTCATGGCTCCTCCTCTTCCTCCGCCACCACAGGATTATTTTGAGGAAAGGCATGAATCCCACGTGGCTTAATTTAATTCTAAGTCTTATATTTAACAAATATTTTCATTTATTTTGTTTTTTTTTTGTCGTCCAATGTATAGATCTGCCTTTGCTCATTGAGACGAAAAACTTAAAGAATAAATAAGACCCTGATTGGGTTTAATTACGTGTACACCCTACCCTCCCTTTGTATTGGCATTATGAATTGAAAGAAGTATATGTTCTCATTGTCAAAAGAGAAAGAAAGTGCTCGTTAATTTTCATGGAGGGTGGAATTGAAATAAAACATACTGAGTGGAGAGGCCGAAGTTGGGAATTTTCAGATTTTCACTCTGATCAAGGAGACTTGTTATATCTAAAAGAGAAGAAGTTACTCATTCTTGTTGAAGGCAGACAAAATAAAAACCATATCAATGTACCTTACCATTAAAATCAACTTTCTCACACAAGATATTAGTAAAATATATAAACTTCAACCAGGAACCAGAGTCAGTACAAATTGTTTTGATAAGAAATGATTAGAATAAAAGTAGAAAACTTAGATGTTCTAAAAAAACCCAAAAAAAAGGGTTAGGGAGAAAATCACTAGTAATATAATAACCAAACCCTTTCCTATCCTATATATGGTAATTCATCATTTAACCATGCATCAATACTATACACATTAATTACTAGAAATACGTTCTATAGGCACAAAAGATGGTGAATATGTCACGGGGTCTGCCGATCTCTCAATTAGGTTATCTTTTGATTTGCAATCCCTGTTTTGTTATATATATTCCCTCTGTATCCATTAATCAAACTCTTTTCTCCCTAATTATAAGATGTTTTATTAATTTTTAGCATTATTGTTAATGTTATTTTAAATTCACCCTTACCTTACTTTATTAAGAGAGAGAACAAATATTTCTTTTTTCAAGAAAAACTAAAATAAATAAGAGTATAATAAGAAGTATGCTAATGTACTCATTTATGTGAAATTGTTTAAAATATTTTATAAAAGCGAGACACATAAAATATTGAAAGAAACTCCTCTCTTGAGTATAAACCTTTTCTTTTAAAAGGTGGTTATAATATTGAACAAAGGCCAAAAAAACGCTAGCTACACATCGCCCAGATTCCCAAAAATTCCAGAAATCCATGGACGAAAACATGCCAAAACAATTAATAGGCAGAGGAAAACACTCACCGTTCTAAAAACAAAGCAAGGAACAAAGACTAGAGTCATTTGTGTTTGTTTTTAAACTTAAATCGGTTATGACTTTTTAGAAATATTTTATTTGTTCTTTCTCATAATACCTTATCATTTATTTCTATATTTTGTTTTACCTTTCTCATGCTTATAAAAAAGAAAAAGCATGAGTTCTAAAAAGATTATTCATATTATTTTCCATTTACTTCTCCCAAATAATCTAAAGATTTTCCCGAGTTGAAATTTCACCTTTTTGTTCCTTTTTTTTTTTTTTTGTGAAAACTGTTTTTTTTTGTGTAATTCACGACATCATTTTTCCTGTCCAACATTCCTCACATTTTTCTCCATTAGACCAATTTAATTTGCTGATTTCTTATGTGAAATATTGAAGTCAACATTCAGAAGCTTTTGATCAACACATTTGACAACAGAAACAATTTCCAATTCCATTTTTCACGACTTCATGCACTTATATATAAATCTATAGACTTTTGCAATGGATCGATCTTCATCAAGCTCATCATCCATAGCTATCTTTTAATTACTTGTTTAAGAAGATATGAAAACTCTAAGCCTCTTAACCTGCTTAGTTTTTTTATTTATTCTTAGCATGAAACCATCATCCGAAGCTGTAAGAATCTTACATGCTGAAGAAGAAGAATATTGGATGGCAAGGCAACTTATCTTGCAATCCCTACAACAAGGTGGCAATGGCATAATGATTGTAAAAAGAAGTAACTCATTCTTGTTAAAGACAGATAAGAAGTTACCCTCCCATTAAAATCAACTTTATCCCACAAGATATCAGTAAAATGAAATTCAACCAACAAAGGCAGTACAGTAAAATATAAGATTTCCTTAGAAGAAAAAAAAAATCTATGTTGGGGAAAAACCCATGATTGAAAATAAAAACCAAACCCTTTCCCTTGATTGACAAGCATTCCTATATATGATACCATGCATCAAAACCATATTATTAGTAATATGTTCTAAAAGCACAAAAGATGGCCGGCAAATATGTCACGTTGCATTTCAAGAAAAGGAAAACAAAAATGTCGCGCGATCTGCCTACTCAATTATGTTCTGTTTTCGTCTGCAATCCAAAAATAATTTTATCAGGGTCGGGTGAATCATATAACGTGAATCAAGGTCTATTTAATTTGTATATATATATATATATATATATATATAATATTAAACTGCCATGAGTAAATATTCTCTTCGTCCATGGGTAAAATAATAAAAGTCTCATATATACATTTTTTTTAAGAGACTGTGTAACAAATTGACTGATGATTTCATTTTCATCATTTGTTTCCCAGAGCTACTGAAATAAACGTAAATAAAAGTAGATAAAATTTGACCATCTTTCTTATGTATAAAATAAATAAAATATTTTTCTTTATAGCTATGACGCCGTTCTCAAACACTGATAAATTGATATTTTTATCTACATCACTACAAAATATTATCTGTTTTTTTATTATTTAGAATATGTATCAATTGTTCAAGTGGCATTACAACTAGCCTTTGAAAAAAAAGAAGTGACATTACAACTATAAACACATGTATATAGATAAGATAATTGAATAAACTTTATATTTTCCAACGAAAGTATATGTTTTTACTAAATTTTAATAGTTATGTTTGAAATGTTTATAGTCAGTTAAAAAAAATTAAATATCACATTTTAAGTGAATGGTATCTTGTTTAAATACTCAAATATAAGTCCTCTTAAGTATAGGTATCCGGTTTTCATGTTTCGAAGCAACTCCTCCCAGAAATGATTTTTGCTCATAGAAATATGTTTAATATAGAAATATATATATATATATATATATATTTCAGTATTCTGGTTCAGTGCATAATATATGTTCAAAGTCTAATATTTGAAGTTAAATTGTCATAATTTATTTTTACAGCATTAATACATTGTAATACATCTACGTTCAACTCGACCACACGGGGCGGATTTTTTAACATTCGCCTGTGGGCGGATCGAGCTTCGGGTTTCTTGGAGTATCAGTGTTTTAGTACTCAAGTATATAAAAATTGAATCACCTAAATTAATTAATTACATAAATATTAATAAATATATATTAATTATAGGACAATGGATATATATATATATATATTGCTGATGTACACATAAATTAACTGATTTTTATACTACTTAATGACTATATTTTGTTTAAAAATCAGTTAATTGTGTCATTTAATGGATATATTTCACATTTCCTTTCTATTTCTTTGTGTTATAAGTTTTTCAGTGTATTCTAGTACATTTTGGAGATAAAAAGAAGAAGAAGAAATGAAGATGAAAAAGAAAAAAAAAAATGAACAGTTTTTGTAAAAGATAGCTATGGATGATGAGCTTAATGAACCGTTTTTCCGGTGAATAGTACGACCGTCGATGATGACGTCATGAACAGTGTCCGTCGGCTGGTCAAAGTCAACAAGTCAACCATTTTACCCCTAGAAATTTCCCTATAAATATGCTAGCTTCATTTCTCATTTGAGACACCAATTTAGCTCCAATCTTCTTCATTTCTTTTGTAATTTCTTTCTTTTATTATTATCTTCATATTAATATAATTTCTAGAATTTTTAGAATAGTTTTTCAAGTCTTTTTGTAAAATTTAGTAAAGAAATTCTGTCCGAATAATTTCAATATTTTCGGAGAGTATTTCTTTCAAATTTTCGTTCTAATGTTTATAAATTTCATCTTATATTTATTAAATATGGATTGTGTGTAATTTCCTTTTGTTAGTAAGGGTATGTGTTAAGTTATTAATAAATGGGATTATGAGATAATTTTCTTTGTACTTAATTTCTATTTGGATTTATTTAACTGGACTTATGGTCGGTTTACCCGCCTAATCTTTATTTATTTTGCTTTATGCACTTTAAATATCGCAAATGGATGGCCGAGCCACCTATTAGTTTAATTTACTTTTATATCTTTTATTTTCTTTTTTATGGAAGGCCGAGCCTCCATACTTTTAGTTTAATTTATTTAAATGGCCGGTTGAACCGCCTAATTTGTTTAGTTAATATAAATCCAATCTTTCTTTATATATATATATATATATATATTTGTATATCTATTTAATATACTTATATCTATATATTAATTAAGTATTTATGTAATTCCTGTTTTAATTAATATAATTATGTGAATTAATTGGATTGACAAACTAGTTAATAAACGTGATTATATAGCTAGGATTATTAATCTTTTATTAATGATTCAAGTGGCATCTACTAATTTAATTGAGTTGCAGCTCTTGGCTTAATTAAATTAGTAGTGGAATTATATAATTTAAATTGTATATAATTAAGCTGATTGTTATATACAATTTAATGTTGGTGATGCCTTATTTACTTAATGCAATTTGATTGAACATCCTATACACGCTGGTTGGTAGCGGTGTTTAATTAAATTAGAGATTAATCTGTCTGAGCTGATCGGGATTAATCTAATTTGTAAGGATAGGAATCTGTCTGAGCTGATCGGGATTCTAAAACCAATTACTTAATAATGTCTTGATCTATGATTAATCCCATTAAAAATATAACTTGATACTAATTCCTTGCTAACGTTTTTTTTTTATATCATTTATATTCCAAATTCCTTTTTAATTCTATTCTCAAAATACCAAAAATCCCCCAAAACCCTTTCCGATTAATGATTTTAATTTAAGAGTTGACAAATCTCTGTGGATTCGATCCCTACTTTCCCTATCTACATAGGAATTGTTAGGTTTAAATTTGAGAGCCGTACGACAGGCTTCGTCAATTGCATAGGAAAATATGTAACTAAATAATTTATAGTCATAAAGATAAAATGTATTAGTATTTTAAAATACAAAATATTATCATAATAATACAAATAAAAAAATCATTGCTAAATGGTTTACTTCGCATTATAATACATATACTATCAACTCGATGACACAGGGCGGATTTTTTGACATTACTGTGGGTGGGTCGAGCTTCAAGTTTCTTGGAGTATCAGATGTTTTAGTATTCAAATATCATCATTAGCTAATATATGTATCAGCGTGATATCGATGATATCTACGTGATGGGAGCGGAATCCGATTTTCAAGAGTCAAGTTTTTGTCAAATCATGTTATATTAAATCATGTTAAATTTAATATAACATGATAAATTATGAACAATATTGATGCATTTAAAGTATGCATATAAATGTCCTATTTTGTCTGCCCTGTTTGAAATTAACATAAAATGACAAAATGTGAATTATGGATGATGAATATACAATCCGATTTTGAAATATCTTATATGTAACATTTTATGGAAATTAATATTAATAATAATTGATTATTATATTTTGTCAACAACTTCTATAAATAGATTGATTTTTTCTCTATCTCAATTTTTTTCTTCTTCAAGCGATCTTGTTATATACTTAGTAGGCATTTTATATCCTTCAATTTCTTTTTTTGTTTATCATTTCTTCTTCTTTATCTCGATTATTCTTTTTTAGAAATATGGATAATAACCTTCTTAAACTACAAAAATATTATCCATCATTTCCTATTAATTACTTGAGAAAAATATATTACATGAAACTTGAGCGAATGAGGTTACTAATGTCAAGAGAAATTCCAGAGGATATTAGAATTATTATTGAAGTTAATGTTTGATTTCATGTGGAACAACCTGTTTTTCAAAAACGTCTACTGACGAGCGTGTCGTTGCGCTATCAAATTAATACCAAACTCAACCAACTTATGCAGTTAGGGCAAGTAAGGGTCGAACCCACAGGAATTTGTAAATTCTTTGATTAAGTAAACTAATCAAGATTAGGGGGGAAAGATTTGGTTTTTATCTAAAAGATTAAAACTTAAAAATAAGTAATTCACAAAATAACTAGAAATCAATAGATAAAAAAGACGTTAGCAAGGACTTTGTATTTCGGTTTTATTTATTCGGGATTAATCATTGATAATAACCTATTTGAGTAGTGACTTAGAATTCCGCGTAGCGCAGCAAATTCCGATTCCTGTATAGTTAGGTTAATTCCCGAGAAGCACGGCAAATTAACTTTAACCTAATTAAACTAAATTACCGAATCGCTCGCATAAAATAGTCAATCAAGTTATTAAGCATAAGGACAACATCAACACAAATTACATAAAATTAATGGCCGATTAAAATCATGCAATTCGTTTCAAACAATTCCCTATCAATTAATCAAACACAGATTTAAATTAATCAATAGTTACTACTTTTGGTTACCGAAAACCGATTCTGCATAACCCTAGTTAATCAACTATGCAAAACAATTAAGATGGCCAATAATAATTGAAATAACACAATTGATAGAATAAAATCAAGAATTGTTCAAATACTCAAATAAAAGTAATGATTCCTTGAAAAGATCGGGTTTTTAATTACAAAACGTAAATCTCATATTCCCGAATAACATAAACCTAATACATGTCCTTGCTAACTTAAAAACGTTTACTCACAAAGCATAAAGGAAAACATCATAAAAAGATTAAGGGAAAGAGAGAAACTCATTAGTTGGAAATCCGATTTCCCGAGAAGCTCCCACCCTTTGATCTCCTACAATGCTTGGGAAGAAAATATCTAAGGTGCTTGACACCCTAAACTAAGCTATTAAGGCCTATATATAGTTATAAAAAGGTCCTAGGGTAGTTTATACAAGAATCCTAATTAGAAACTACTTAAAACAATCTTAAAAC
The DNA here is from genome assembly GCA_019593545.1 of Apocynum venetum. Taxonomy (NCBI): domain Eukaryota; kingdom Viridiplantae; phylum Streptophyta; class Magnoliopsida; order Gentianales; family Apocynaceae; genus Apocynum; species Apocynum venetum. Next base: position 3,362,585 of record SRSM01000326.1, on the reverse strand, counting down.
TTGAATTCGGAAAGTGGACGCCCAAGTCTTCAAAGTGGACGCCTGAGTAGATGAGACGCGTCCACTTTGCTGTCAATCTTCTGAGAGTGGACGCGTGAGATTTGGTGGACGCGTCCACCTTCTTGCCTTGCGCGTCCACTTGGTCTCCCTGCGCGTCCACTTTACTGTCCAACTTCTGAGGGTGGACGCGTGCAATTTGGTGGACGCGTCCACTTCCTGGCCTTGCGCGTCCAATTGGTTTCTGAGGCGCGTCCACTCCATTTTTTCCTGCGAAACAACTTCTTAAAGCTCCTATCTTCCTCCAATGTCTTCTAAACATGTTAAAATACCTTCAAAATGCCTGTAAACAAAGAGAAAAGTGTAAAGAATCAATTTAAGCACATAAACACACAATTAGGTAGATTTTATCTCAATAAACAACACATTAAGCTTCTAAAAACCAATCTAATTATGGTTCAATCAAATTCCCCCACACTAAACCTTTGCTTGTCCTCAAGCAAAATAACAACATAAAGAAACAAAATCAAAATTTAAATGTCTCAGAAAACAAGTCAAATAATCTCTAGAACCTCAATTCATTTGCACCAAATTCTCTCCAATAATCCTCAAAGTCATCCATCAACTCTACTTTTTAAAATAAATCGTGCATGTGAGTTACATCATTACTTACAAACTCATTGTAATAGTTAACTATCCTTAACATGGCTGAAAAACTTTGAAAACCAATAAAAATCATTTTAGAGTTAAAAACCATTGACAAGTAACAAGAACAAATTCAATCAAGCCACAATCAACTCAAACACATCATAGTCATACCATAAGTAATATCCACACTACCATAGGCTTGTAATCTCACACATCTCTCCACTAATGGAAATAATAAGGTCGACTTGAGTCAAATTGGACTTGAGGCACGTAACGTTAGGCTTGGTTGTTGGTTAACAAAGAAAGGTAAGGTAAACAAAGTAGTCAAGAGAAGTACACAAAAGGATAAAAGAATTTGAAACCAAAGTTCTTCAATTGACACTTCTCTCCTTATTCCTCATTTAATCACATCAACCAACTCATAAACTTTGGACAATCTTGGAACTCTTTTTTCTCTTTTTTTATATTTTCTCAAGTGCTCTTTATTTTTTTCTTTTTTAAACTTTTCATAGCACTTCATTTTTTTTTCATCATATGTCTCTCTTTCTTTTGCACTTTGCTCTCTTTTTTTAGAGAAGACAAACTTTTTTTTTTTTAAAACTCCAAGATCTTTTTCATCAACCCTCAACACACTTTGCAAAACCTTTTCAACACCTTTTTATCATAATCATAAACTTCACAAGTGTCAATCTAAAGATATTTCAAAGAAATCTCTTGACAATTATGATATGTAAAGGTTTTAAACGTTATTCTCAAAGGCTTACAAAGAAAGATAATAATGGATTCATCCATCACAACATTAAAGTTCAAAAATAGGATCGAGTGGTATAATATAGAAAGGGTGGCTCAAGAAAGGCTCAAACGTCCAAAGAAGGCCTTATGTCATCCCCAAGTCAACCAAATTCAATCATATTTCGCCTCAAGAGTGTGAGAAAACAAGTTCTAGAGTGTCTAAATTGACCATGAATGTATCTAAGTCAAAAGTAAACTCAATCTCATTCAAACTTGTCAAAAGTGATTTCAAAAATCAAGATTATTTTTACTAAAAATAAGCCATGTCAATTCAAATTAACTACCACAAATCATCCATAAATAACAATTTTGAATTTTCACAAAAAAAATCGTAGAGTGTCAAGATTCCTCATAATAAATAGAGAATTTAAAGCACAAATAATATCAAAATTCTATCAATTAACATAGACTTGTATAATTTTCCTCATAGGCATAACAAACACACAAACATGCATAAAAACAAAACTTTTTTTTTTTTTTCATAAACGACAATAAACAATAATAACAATAAACGAAAACAGAAAAACACAAACATTAAAAACAAGACTCCCCCACACTGGAACGAGACATTGTCCTCAATGTCATAACATAATCAAGACAAGAAAAAAAAAAAAACAAAACAAACAAACAAATCCAAGAACAAGTAGAGAAAAAGAAGGATGTCACCCGAGGGAAAATCTAGGAATGGAAGCTCAAAGTGCATAGACTTGTTCTTCAAGTTAGGGACGCGTGAGAAGACAGGGACGCGTCTACTCTCAGTAGTTCTTCCCAGAGGTGGCCGCGTGAAGTAGCTTGACGCGTCCACTTGGACGCGTGAGAGGAAGTTCGCGCGTCCACTCTCAGTAGTTTCTGTCATCTGATGTTTTCTGTTTATTTCACAATAATTGGACTTTGGACCAATGTTAAACCTTCCCTATACCTGTAAACAAAATAAAATAACAACCAAATAATAGACACAAAATATAAAAGAAAATAAAAGAATATTCATTTGGGTTGCCTCCCAAAAAAGCGCCTTTGTTTAAGGTCTTTGGCTCGACCTCCAGAACCAAATTATCCAATGCCTTCCCTCTCATGGAATAGAGGAGCATCCATTTTTACTTCTTTAACCTTTATGACTCCATGCTTCCAAAATTTATTTATTTCATATATAGTACCTACCATGAAATCCTCAAACAAACAATTAGTAGAAGTCAAATAAATATTTAGCAAGTTAGTACAACTCAACCCATCAAAATTATGTGGCATGATAAAATCAATATGTTCAATATTACACACATCATGACACAAAGAAGAATGTAAGGCACTAGGATTGGTTTCAACTTCTACATTGTTAGGCTTTTCTATGGTTTCAATATTTGATTTCTCAAACTCACATTGGATGACAAAAGAAGGAGATTGTGGATTATTAATGGAAATAGGCGATTCTTCAAACTCATGAATGCTAGGAACTACCTTATTACGAAAAATATGCCCATTCTTTAATTCTTCAGCTTCACTAAGATCAATATTAGACTCATCATCACTAGGACTCAACAAATTGAATGAAGCATCATGAGTAAGTTGGTCCTTAATTTCACTAAATTCGGAAGCTAGTTGACCTAATTGACTCTCCAGATTTTGGATTCTTAATTTGGTCTCTTGTTGAAAATTAAGAGTATTAGAGGCTATGGACTTGATAACTTCTTCAAGAGACATGATGCGAGATTGATCTTGAGAGATAGGAAGGGAATCTGGAAGATAATAATTAGGAGTATAGTCATTCCTAGGAAAGTTATCATAATTAAGCATATAGTCATAACTAGGCTCATAGATATAATTAGGATAGCTATTTCCAAATTCATCCCACCTAGATTGAGAACAAGGCATCCCTATGTGATAAGGTATAGAATTATGTGGGTTAGAGCTATGAGAAAGTGGATATGAATAACCACTAAATCCATTAGAACACTCAAAGGGTCTAGCATTCTCTCTTCCAATAATATAGCCCCTTACCAAAGAAGTAAGATTATCTATTTTGTTCTGCAAAGATTGATAATCTACAACATCCATCCTAGAGTCATCATATTGAGAATAAGAGGAATACATACAAAAATCAAAACCAAATAAAGAAAGAAATTAACAACGTAGAAAAAAGGAATATCTAAGATTCAAGCTTTTGAATTTGTCACTAGAGAGAGAAACCTGAAAATCAAAAACAAAGAAAAAGATTAGAAAACTTAATCTCAAAATTTTAAACAATTCCCCGGCAACGGCGCCAAAATTTGACGAGCGTGTCGTTGCGCTATCAAATTAATACCAAACTCAACCAACTTATGCAGTTAGGGCAAGTAAGGGTCGAACCCACAGGAATTTGTAAATTCTTTGATTAAGTAAACTAATCAAGATTAGGGGGGAAAGATTTGGTTTTTATCTAAAAGATTAAAACTTAAAAATAAGTAATTCACAAAATAACTAGAAATCAATAGATAAAAAAGACGTTAGCAAGGACTTTGTATTTCGGTTTTATTTATTCGGGATTAATCATTGATAATAACCTATTTGAGTAGTGACTTAGAATTCCGCGTAGCGCAGCAAATTCCGATTCCTGTATAGTTAGGTTAATTCCCGAGAAGCACGGCAAATTAACTTTAACCTAATTAAACTAAATTACCGAATCGCTCGCATAAAATAGTCAATCAAGTTATTAAGCATAAGGACAACATCAACACAAATTACATAAAATTAATGGCCGATTAAAATCATGCAATTCGTTTCAAACAATTCCCTATCAATTAATCAAACACAGATTTAAATTAATCAATAGTTACTACTTTTGGTTACCGAAAACCGATTCTGCATAACCCTAGTTAATCAACTATGCAAAACAATTAAGATGGCCAATAATAATTGAAATAACACAATTGATAGAATAAAATCAAGAATTGTTCAAATACTCAAATAAAAGTAATGATTCCTTGAAAAGATCGGGTTTTTAATTACAAAACGTAAATCTCATATTCCCGAATAACATAAACCTAATACATGTCCTTGCTAACTTAAAAACGTTTACTCACAAAGCATAAAGGAAAACATCATAAAAAGATTAAGGGAAAGAGAGAAACTCATTAGTTGGAAATCCGATTTCCCGAGAAGCTCCCACCCTTTGATCTCCTACAATGCTTGGGAAGAAAATATCTAAGGTGCTTGACACCCTAAACTAAGCTATTAAGGCCTATATATAGTTATAAAAAGGTCCTAGGGTAGTTTATACAAGAATCCTAATTAGAAACTACTTAAAACAATCTTAAAACTTGAATTCGGAAAGTGGACGCCCAAGTCTTCAAAGTGGACGCCTGAGTAGATGAGACGCGTCCACTTTGCTGTCAATCTTCTGAGAGTGGACGCGTGAGATTTGGTGGACGCGTCCACCTTCTTGCCTTGCGCGTCCACTTGGTCTCCCTGCGCGTCCACTTTACTGTCCAACTTCTGAGGGTGGACGCGTGCAATTTGGTGGACGCGTCCACTTCCTGGCCTTGCGCGTCCAATTGGTTTCTGAGGCGCGTCCACTCCATTTTTTCCTGCGAAACAACTTCTTAAAGCTCCTATCTTCCTCCAATGTCTTCTAAACATGTTAAAATACCTTCAAAATGCCTGTAAACAAAGAGAAAAGTGTAAAGAATCAATTTAAGCACATAAACACACAATTAGGTAGATTTTATCTCAATAAACAACACATTAAGCTTCTAAAAACCAATCTAATTATGGTTCAATCATCTACCTGAACTCGAATAAGAGAAGAGGTAATAGATTAAAAGTTTACTATAAATGTCCTAGGTGGAATTATAATACATAATATTGTTCACTAGAATTTTTATCTAGAAATCGATAAGATAAAATTAAATTTATAAAGTATGAATTGAGGAAAAAGTTATTGATCATCTCTTGATACGCATCCTTCTGAATTTGAGCACAGAGATGTTCAGTTTATGAAATATATTCAAAGATGAAAAAGAAAGATATATTGTAGATAAATCTACTTTAAACAACCATTTTTGTGAGAAAACTTGAAAAGAAGCCACTTGGATGGAGGATGAGAGCAAACTACGCAAAATATGGATGATGTCTTTCACTTTGGGAGCATTAATGTAATTTATTTTTAAATATTATATGCATTGCATATTTTGTTGTTTAATATTTTGGGAGAATAAATGTAATTTATTTGAGGAAAATCTTGAATATATTATATTTTTTTGGTCAATAATATATATGAATACTGTTATCTTTATTTTAAATCTCTATAGAGCAATATGGCTTCGTAAATAAATTAAATAATGAAGAAAGTTAGCATCTAAACATAATAATTCATGAAGCACCCAAACAAATGGTTTGCATGGATATTTATTAGTTGATTTTAAGAGAAAAGCTCTTAAGTAGTTCTTTTTGTGATTATTTGTATTAAAATTTGTACTTTTCACTATATTTAATTTTAATAGTAAATGAATATATATATATATATATATTTAAAGTATTAGTATCATCTCAATTAGTGTGTTATAATTAATACTATTGATGAATTTTTTGGCAAACTAAAAAAATTGGAATATAACATATACATATATAAAACTAAATTTATATATTTGTTATAGTGTTACTGATATTTATAACAATAATAATGTATGAATATATATATATATATAATAACAACAAATTTCTACATATGGATTTATATATATCTATAAATGCTAAAAATTATATGCGGGTATGGGTGGGTACCCACTAGATACAACAACATCTCCATCGTCATCCACATACCCATTAAAACTCGTAATTTCAACTCCGTTCCCAATAAAACCGGATATTTTTCTTCTCCGTTGTAGTGGATGCAGCCTGAGACCCATTTCAAGTTGGCCCACTGCCCATTCATGTCATGCACATAATAGACGATAGTTGTAAACAACATTTGTAAAACCGTCATTGTGTTCTATCAACCTCAATGTTTGCACAACATTTTCCCAAACAACATTATATGTTAACTTTTCGCAAACATTTCCAATTGACATTTCTATGATAAGTTGGGATAAACATAAGATTTTTCAACATTTTGTATACGTTGGTAAGAATGTCGTAATAGAAAATTATCTAATGCGACATTTGTACAACATGTGTCAAGCGTCGAGATATGAGAAATTTAGGTGACATTAAAGGTCGACATTTTGCATCATGTGTTCATATAAACACATTATATGCCGACTTTTTTACGTGTTGAGAGGAAATATCGTAATAAATATGAATTGGAAGTGACATGCGAATCAAATTTGACATTATGTCTTGGTAAGGCTAAATAATATGGCATTTGTACGTTAAAACATTGTGATATTTGGAAATTTATGCAACATTTGCAAAATGGCGAAGCAAAGAGGCCTTGACACGAGCAATGAGATCAACATTATTTCCAGCAACTATAATGTCATCGACGTAGATAAGTAAATGAACATGAGATTGACCATGATGAAGACTGAATAGGCAATTGTCTGCATGAGATTCTTGAAAACCAATTTTGAGCAATGTTGCCGCCAAGGTGTAAAATCAAGTTCTACCGGCTTGCTTGAGGCCATGCTGAGCATGGCCTAAAGGTATGTCCATGTACACTTCTTCACGCAAATGTCCATGTAGTAGGCATTGTGAACATCCAACTGATGTAATTGCCAATTCTGAGAGCAAGCAAGACTTAATAAGACTCGAAGGGTAACAAGCTTGGCCACGGGGGCAAAGGTATCATGGTAGTCAATGCCCTCTATCTGGGAATAACCACGAGCGACCAAGCGAGCTTTATAACACTCAATGGAACCATCAAACTTCCTTTTAATTTTGAAAATCCATTTACAAGAGACGGGTCTTATTCGCTTCAAGAGCAGCAAGCTCCTCGCTAATAGTTTTCCGCCATTCAGGGGACCGGACAACAATGTGATAATTAGTAGGTTAACTATGATAGTCAATAGAAGGAAGAAAAGAACGATAGGAAGAAGTAAAAGATTGAGCATAAGTGAGTGAAGTACCTGACACCGTGGACGAAGAAAGAGCAGATGAGGAGGGAGTATCATAGTCAGATAACCACCGTGGAGGAGCTCTTGATCGTGTGCTACGCCTAGGACTTGGATGCTGAGGTTGGTTTGGGGCAACAGGCGAGACAACGGGTGGAGAAATATAGTCAGCTGGAGGGGTAGATATGGAAGGTGGAGAGGAATTAGGGACATCTGTAGATATAGTAGGCCAATGAGCATGAAGAGGCTGAGAATCGATAGAGGTAGGTAGTGGTTCAGGAGATTCAATAGGAGCAATGAGTGGGTGAACAAGAGCATGTAAGTTTGACTTTGGATTATGTGACGGAAAGATGTACTCTTGGAAGGTGATATCCCTGGTAACCATGGTCTGATGAGTAACTAAATTGTAGACCTTTCAACCTTTTTGATGAGCAGGATAACCAATAAAAATACAGGGGTGTGCTCTAGTATCCATTTTATTCTGAACCTAGACATTTCGGGCGAAACATAAACAACCAAACACTTTTATATGTTTGTAGGAATGTAATTTTTTATGCAAAAGTTCATATGGTGTTTTACCTTTCAACACAGCAGTTGGAGTGCGGTTAATAAGATAAGCAGCAGTCAAGATGCAATCACCCCAAAATTTTTCAGGTAAGTTAGCTTGGAATCTTAAAGCCCTACCTGTGTTTAAAATATGTCTATGCTTTCTTTCAATGACTTTATTTTGTTGAGGGGTATCTATGCAAGTTCATGAACAATACCCAAAGAAGAAAACAATGCTCGAGTTTCTTTTTGTACAAACTTTATCCCATTATCACTCCTAACACGTTTAACATTTTTGTCAAATTGATTTTGTGTCATGTTAATAAAATCCTTAAGGTAATATAAAACCCGAGATTTATGTTGCATGAGATGCACCCAAGTACATCTAGAGAAATCATCAACTATGCTCAAAAAATATTTTGTACCGGATAAAGAAGAGACAGAGAATGGACCCCAAATATCAATATGTATTAATTCAAAACAATCATGAGTTTTAATGACACTGGAATTAAATGGAAGTCTAGTTTGCTTAGCTAATGGGCATATAGTGCAATTACAATTATTCTGAAAAATAATATGAGAATTCATTTTGGTAAACTTTGGGTTGAGGGTTGTACTTGGATGTCTTATTCTCCAGTGCCAAATATCAAATTGTGAATGGGGTGTAGTTCTCCTAGACAATGCAAACGAGCGAGGATCTGACTCCACGACCACATATAAACCATCACACTCATGTCCCCATCCAATCACTTTCCCCGACAAACGATCCTGTAAATAACAAAAATGAGGATGAAAGTGAGCTGAACAATTCAAATCGTTTATTAATCTTGAGATTGAGACAAGATTGAATTTAAAATGAGGAACATATAAAACATTATGTAACGGAAATTTATTTGGCAAGAAGATTGTTCCTTTCCTGACAATGGAATAAGTACTATCGTCAGGAATAGTAATAGTACGAACAGGGTTGCTAAGTTTTAGACAATTAGGGTGCAAATTTATTACATGTTCATTACTGCCACTATTGAAGAACCAAGGGGAAGTTTGGGAATACAAGGAACATGAAGAGATTGTACCATCAATAGGTGTGGATGGAGAGGATTTTACTGGGAGAAGAAAATGGATTTGTTGAACTTGGTCGGGAGTAAATTGTTGTCCCATTGAATTTGTGTGATCGCCATTGCTTGGTTTTGCTGTGGTTGAAGCGGACAAAGCCTGAAATCTACCACCTCGACCCCTACGACGAAACCCAGCTCCTCTGCCTCCTCGCATGGCAGCTTGCTTCTTGCGACAAACGACTTCTTCATGTCACCGAATACCACAATAGGTGCACTGAATGGTCAGTTTAGATGGACAATTGCGCACAATATGTTCGCCTTGGCCACACTGATGGCATGTTATGCTGGATTCCCAAGAATTAGTTGTTGATTTCGCCATAGAGGTGTTGAGATCAAAGGATGTTAGTGTTGGAGAGGACAGCAAGAGCAGAAGCTGCGTGTTCTGTCATTATCGGCAAGGATGAGACCACTTGACGTTGTTTTTCATCTTGAGTAGCCATTGAATAAACCTCGGAAACTGGTGGGAGAGGTTTCATGATGAGAATATTGCTGCGGAATTGATTGAAAGCATCATTGAGTCCCATGAGGAACTCGATCACCCGATCTCTGTTATAATCTTGTTCAAGCATCTTTGCTGAATCACATTGACAATTACGGTGGCAGGTGCAAAAGTGTGCACATTGGTAAACCTTTAACTCATCCCACAAGGCTTTCAACTGTGTATAATAAGTAGCCACTGATTGATTGTGTTGTTGACAGCTTGAAATCATTCGACGAAGTTCAAAAATCCGAGAAGCGCTATCTGTGGAAAAACGTCTGGTTAATTCTTCCCAGACTTCTTGTGTTGTGTCGATAAAAAGCAAGCTGGACGCGACATCAGCAACAACAAAATTAATGAGCCAACTCTTGACAAGACTGTTCACACGACACCATTGTGTAAAATTCTCCGAATCTAGAGTAAGAGACCATCAAGATTGCTTGTCACCAAACATGATAGTTTTCTCCCATGCTAGTTAACAATTGAGAAACCAAGGATGTACCAGCCACCTCAGACGAATGAACATAGAAAGGAGATGAAGAAGGATCTGCTATGTTTTGCATTGTTGAAGAAGATGCAGCAACAGTAGCGGTGGATGAAGCAGGTGGGATTGTGGAGTCAGTAGCCATGATAATTATGCAAGAATTATTCCCAATGCTTTGATACCATGTTATGAATATTAAAGATGTGGGAGAAAACGATTATCTCATTCATGAAGACAATAGTGTTACATATATGTACATGAGATACCAAAACCCTAAGTAATAAGGAATCCTAAGTAATAAGGAATACATAATTAACCCTAGTCATAATGTACATAAACTCCTTATAGAACATGACTTCTAATATATATCTCTAACAGTAGGTTGTACATATACAACTGAGAAGATAAAGATAAAACAGAAAAGATACAAATGGCTTTGATACGTCTCTATCAAAACTAATTAACCTATCTATCAAGTTGTTATGATATACAACAAACAATTGAATCTGAAAAAGAATAGTAACTGATAATGATGATCATTTTATCTAACTGATAAGGCTCCATTTGATGAGGATAATTACTCCAAGAATTACTCTTCTTCAAGGAGAGCATCTTCCCCATCCTGATATGCCATATTGGGAAGTAATTTGATATGGTGCTTTTTATTTTGCTTATCTTCCACGAGAATGTGTAATTACTTCCTCGCTTTTACGCATCATTTTATATTCCAATTACACCCTCTATGGAAATCAACATTTTCTTTACACACAACACACACACACACAGAAACTTTTGGAACATTTCTGGAGTCATAGCTAGGGTGTACATGTAACCCCAATCGAAGTACTCCTTACTCTTTTAATGCTTTTTGTCTCAAAGCAAAGCCAGAGCTATTGGACGACAAAAAAATTCATACAAAATAAATGAAAATATTTGTTATACATAGGAGCTATAATTAAATATATTTCTTAATAATTTTTTTTAAAATCTATTTACGATTAGTCTCCATGTTGAACTAACGCATTTTCCCAAAATAAGCATTGGGTGGCGGAGGAGGAGCCATGACTGCATGACCAGCAAAGTTCCTCTCACCAATGGTGGCGGCGGATGAACATGGTCCGCTTCTACCTGGGCTTGGAATGTTACCGCAGTGATTTGGGGAGGGAGTACCACTGCCACTTTGTTGTAGGGATTGCAAGATAAGTTGTTGCTTTGACATCCAATCTTCTTCCTCATCATGTAAGATTCTTGCAGCTTCGAATGGTTTCATGATAGGAACAAATAAGATTGCTAAGCAGATTACAATGCTTAGATGCTTCATATCTTCTAGGTAAACAAGTTTAGATATGGCTATAGAAGATAAGTTGATGGCGATGCAGTTCAAAATATTTTTTTAGATTTATATAAGTTCATGAAGCCATGGAAAATGGTCATTTTGTTTTTTTGTTTATCAAATTTTGATTTTAAAGCTTTGAATGTTGACTTCAAGGGTTTACAAAGAATTATGAAAATTGAATTTGTCTAATGGAGAAAATTTAACAATGGTTGAACTGGAAAAATATTGCCTTAAAAGAAAAAAGTGTTTCCGCGAAAAGAGTGCTAAAAAAAGTATGATGAAGTTATATTCTTAATTTTTAATTAAAATATTCAATTTTAAATGGAATGTATTTTTTTTTACATTTAATTATTCTTATTTGTAGACTAATCATTATATTAGTTGATTTTTCAAACTTCTAGACTTAATACTATTAAATTCAATATAAAATCTACCAAAAACATTGAAAATATTAATTTAGTATTTCTATCAAAACTTTATAATTTTTTAAAGAATTTCTTAATCTAGATGATGAAACCTTAGACGGAAATGAAAAGTAGAACGCATTGGAGTATAATAGAGCCAGAGATGATAAAAAACCATATCCATATTTAGTTAGCGGCATACAGTGCAGAAAACACAAAGAAAAAATAATCATTGAAAAATAAATTAAAAGAAACTGGAGTGTGGAAAATAAAGTTATTCAAATATGTCGACTGCAACAACGAATAGTCGTATGCGAAAAAGAAATTTCGGGGAAGCAAACTTATCCATATATCAAAATTTTTAATGTCATAACTTTGCTATTGATAGTGAATTTTTCATGTCCGAAGATGAATTCAAAATGTCTCGAGATGATTTACGCAATGGTGTATTTTTTATTTTTTTAGATCTCTAAACTATTTTTTATCCTCAATATAGTTTCTTCCGTCCAAAATTCTGTTTATTTTTTTAGGAAAAAAAAGAAGGGAAAGGAGGGGATATAAACTTGACCTCCAATATATATAAAAAACAATAGTACATGAAAAAAATATGAAGTCCTCAAATAAAAGGGAATCTAAGTCTATCAAAGTATGTCAAGGCTGTAGTTTTCTGGTGCAGCTTCCAATGAGCGAATAATGTGTAATTATGTTGTCTCCATCTCTCAAAAGCCAAGTCATGAACTACCTAGTTCTCCACTTTGAAGATGTGAGAAATTATGTCTCTGTCGAAGCAAATCGGCTACCGAATATGTCGAATAATGCAAATCAGCTGCCAAGGCCCTCATCCTCGTATAATGCAATGTATGACAATTGCCGAGTCCATCTTAATCCATAGTGCAGTCCTTCCCAAATCCCGAGCCAAGATGAGACCATCCAAGATAGTCCTCAATTCAGCCTCAATAATGGTGGAAGAATCGTAAAATGAACAAAAAGCATGAATGCACCGTCCGTTACTATCTCTGATAATCTCGTCACCACTAGCCCTACCATTCTTTACACGTCCATCTGTGTTCACCTTATGGGATCCCACAGATGGTGTATATCAAGGAACCAAGATACGCAGGGGGCGGAGCGAAACACGTGTCTCCATACCAGTGAGTGTGCCTAAACATACGTCCCATCAGAAAGAAAGAAATGTGTCTATAGACTCGCCAAATGATCCGACATGGCTCCATAAGTAAGTTCCTGTGCTTCACATCATTACGCGCCTTCCAAATGAACAAAAAAGTAAGCATAGGCATGCGACTTCATATTTGTGCGGCAACTTGAATGCCAAGGAACACATGCCGAATTGTCTTCTCTAAATGGCAACAATGACACATCTGGATGCCAACTGGATTCGAATACGATCTCTGATAACTGTCTTGACTAGGATCAAACCGTTTCATAGTCTCTAGCAAAATAAAGAATTAGGAGTAGGGATAGAGAGTCCCAAAAATAATCAATAGGGAGTCTGAACAATGGACAGCTTTCTAACAATCTATCATGCTAAGTTTGTAGTGAACCTACCATTCGACGTATCTCTCCATAATATCCAATCTAGAGAATCAACTGATATGGGAAGACTAACAATCAGCTCTACCACCGAAGAAGGAATTGCCCAGCATAGAAGATCGAAGTCCTAATCAGAACAATGGAATAAATCAGTTACCCGAGCTGAAGTGTAATGAGACTTCGGTAACTGTTGGGCAAGCTACAATCACACATCCAGTACTCATGCCAAAAGAAAATTTGTCATCGACCTAGCTTCCAAACTATATGACTCTCAGCACATAGGGCAACAGTAGGACACCGAGATAAGTAATGGGGAAATGGTGGTGTGTGAAATCAATCAAGTCCTCTATCCAACGGAGGAAAGTTGGTAACGCTTTCCAAGGCAGAATAAGAGTACTCTGGTTCAAATTCACCAATTGACCAGAGACAGCCCTAGTGCTCAAGAATATCGAGCAACTTCTGAAGGCACCGTTTCTGGCCATTGGCAAAAATAATCATGTTATCAACAAAGCACAAGTGCGAGACAAGAGAATATCCCCCATGGAAGTACTGCATCATCAGATATTGTGTGAACTCATGCCTGAGAAGTCTGGATAAATAATCAGATGCAATGATGAACAAGGACGAAGAGATCGGGTCACCCTGACGATGACTCCTGGTCGAAACCATTGGTTTGTTCGTTGACCAGGACCGAGAAGTGGAACTCAGAGAAATAGCATCGAATCCGATCTAACCAAATATGATCAAATCCAAAGTGCTCCATAACTTATACAAAAGATTCTCAGTCAATCCGATCATAAGTCTTAGTCATATAAAAATTGAGAATAACATTGCTATTTCGAGCCTACTTATCAAGCATGTGAACCAGGAACAAACCCACTCTACTAAGGAGAAATAATGCGAGGGAGAAGACTACTTAAACGCATGTTCAACAACTTAGTGATGATCTTGTTGAACACGATACAAAGACTAATGAGTCTGAACTCAGTCCATCAACAGACACCCTCTCTCTTAGGGAAGAGAACAATAAAAGTAGCTACAAAGCCTCTAGGGAAGCATACACTGCTAAAGAAGTCAAGAATTGCCTGATAAACATCCTCAAATATAATATCCCAACACCTCTAGTAGAACAATAAAGTAAAATCGTCTGATCCTACCACACTGTCACCATCAATGTTGAAGACTGTCTCACGTACCTTATCTAAGGTTGGGATACGATTAAGCGTGACATTATCCTCCACAATGAGTAGTCAAGGGATAATGCCATCTTGAATATGCTCAGAGGGCAGTGCAACGGGAGACCGTCAAAAATTCTGTTAAGTCACAGTTAAAGCCAAATCTTTTGAAGGGCATTTATATCAATTAATTATTCTCCTTTAAAATTTTAGTCTCCAAACTATTTTAAGTTTTTAGTTTTAGTCCTCTATCTTTGTCTTTTTAGGTCCCTAAACTATTTTCGATCAGTGAGCTTGGCCCTTTTGGTTTTTTTTTGAAAATTTTTTCGGTCACTATGTAAAATTTTGACCTTAGGTGATGTACACTGATCATTGAGCTACAACCTCATTGCCAGTCTTGAGATAATTTAAGAAGTACAATATGTAACATATATATATATATATATATATATAATGTTAATCAAATTTTTATGTTTTTTCCACCTTATTTTTAGTACAAGAGGGAAAAATATGAAAACATTTACATAAATCTAATTTACTTGTTTTTCTCACTTATTTCATGCAAATAAATGCTTTATATCATTAATACTGGCAAAGAGAAAACTATAATTTCTCTTAAGTCATAAAATCTCTTACTTCATTTATTTATTGAAATACAAAAATCAAATAAAATGTTCTTATCTTTTGAAAATATTTCTCTCTTCTAACTCCTTCAATTTTCATTTCTTAAAAATCAATGCTCATAGAGAGGGGACTCAGTATCATTTTCTTCATTTTTTCAAAAACAATTTTTCATCTTAATTAAATAACATAAATAATTATTTTCTATTTATACTTGTTCTATCACAAATTAAATATTTACTTTTTATTTTTCAAAGAAAGTTTTTCTCGTGAATAAGTAAATTGAAAATTCAAATTTTACTTTCACATTTCAACTTCAGAAAATTTCAAGTAAACTAAAAATTGAAAAGTCTTCTAGTTAATGTTTTGTTTTTTTTGGAGAACTGTGACGAAATGACTTTTTTGTATTTTTTTCAATGAAGGTCATATATAAAAAAAAGGTGAAAAAAAACATAAGAAAAAGTAAGAATGTGATAAACTTTTAATGAATCACATGCACATGCATTACATATTATATATTGTACTTGTTAAATTATTATAGCACTCAATGCTTTATTAAATTAAAAGACCAAAGTGTGATTTGTCAAAAAAACTTTTAAAAAAAATCACCGAAAGGACCAAACCCATTGGTCAAAAATAGTTAAGGATCCAAAACATTTTAAATTAAAATAAGGGACTAAAACTAAAAAAGAGACTAGTTTGTGGACTAAAATTGCAAAGAAAATAGTTAGCCACTTCAGGAAAAACCATTATTTTCAACGAATATTTTCGTTGGTAATCCTTCTCTAACCAAGGTTTTCGACGAATTACCGACTGAATATTCCGTCGAAGATTAGGTAGTTGGTAATGTCAACTGACTGAGTAATCCATCATTATTTAAGACCGAATTTCGATGGCAGAGTAAATGACGAGAAGTGATCAATGATAAAATATTTCATCTTGGATCCGTCGGTCTTACAGACCACTTCCTGACATATATTATTAAATTTTTTATTTTTAACATAATAAAAATAAGTAAATCCGTAGGGAAATTGTCGCAAATATGAATTTTGTTTTACAAAATTAAAATTTTTTCGTCGGATATCCGTTGCCAATATTTATTAATTTTAAAAATAATTAAATTTTTACGCCAATATGCATTAATTTTTTAAACTAATTAATCACATTTTCGCAGGAATCCATTGCCAATATTTATTAATTTAAAAATAATTAAATTTTCGTCTAGAATCTATCATCAATATGCATTAGTTTTTAAAATAATTAATTACATTTTCATCAGGAATCCATTGCCAATATTTATTAATATTCAATAAATAATTTCATTTACGTTGGGAATATGTGGCCAATATCTATTAAGTTATTAAAAAAATTAATTTTAAGTTAATTTCATTTACGTCGGTAATCCATTTCTAATATTTATTAATTTTTTTTAGAAAAATAAATTTCGTCGGGAAACCGTCGCACAAATTTATTAAATTCTTAAAATTAAACAAATTCTGTAAGGAATCCGTCTATAATATGGGGTAACCATCGAAAATATTACTATGATGAATTATTTTTTGTAGGAAATCTGTCAAAAATTTAAAATTTTTTATTATATTAATTTTTTCTTTTTAAATATTTCAATATTTTTTGCAAAAAATATTAGTGAATAAAACCTTTATTTTGGATTAAAAACACCCAATTAATAATTAAATCTGTAAAATAATATAAATTTAATGAAGAAAACTAAAATAATATATATCCAATGAAAGCCCTAAAGCTTTTAATGTCTGAATTTTGATTAATGACAAACATTGATGAGGACTAATGTCTTATTTGTACAAGTGATAGAGTTTTTGGATTCATGATTTAATCCATGCAAGAACAAGATTTCAAGTCTTCAAGGAAGTATACAAGTCAAGACTATCAAGATTTGAAGACAAGCTTTTATTGGATTAGATAGAAACTAGATATATAGTTTTAGAGTTATATATTTTGATATCTCTAGTTCTACCTCTAATTGAGTAATGGTTTCTAAAGGTTGCTCTATGAACTTAAAACGTTATTTCAAAATGTTTTTAATATGTTAAAATATGTTTTGGTATTTCGAAAACCATGCATCGTGATTTCAAAACTTAAATGGTTCATAAACTCTTGTTGGATTGATACCATAACTTATATGGTTGATTGGAATCATCATTTGTATGTGAGAGTATTGTTGATACACAAATGAACATGTTTCAGTCGACCTAAAGTGGTCCAGGTATCGTCCATAAGTTAGTTTATCTTGTGAATGCATGTGCTGTCAAATTTGTTCATCTGCCAACCTGTGGACGACCATGAGGTCGACCGCAGGTGAAGTCCGGTCGATCGGAAGATGAAAAATCATCATTCGGAAGTTATCCAATGAGCTTGCGAATGATGGTGCAGACGACCAATCTGATATGCGGTCGACCACACTTCCTGAGTGGGTTTCCAACAGCTTCATTTTTTACCGTTGGGAATAAAGCTTTAAATACCAAAACCTTTGGAATTCTTTCTAAGAACATTTTTGAGCAAAAACATTGTATATCTTGATCCTATAACATCTTAGAAACATTCCAAAACCCTTTCTAAACATCAATCTTGTTAAAATCATTCAAGAAGGGTTTTTACATTCAAAGGTGAATTTTGAGCAATCTTGACAAGCCATTACTCAAAGAGGTGATTGTGATTCAAATTGATATATCTTCACATTAAGGTGATATCTATCAAACTCTCTATCTTTTATTATTGATTGTAATTGTATCAAGGTTACAAGTAGCATAAAACATTCAAGGTTTTGTATTCAAGGTTTGTTTGTAAAACATTTGGGTGAACCTTGAATTGAATTGTATTGTTAGGATTCACTAAGGAGAGTGGTGGGATTATTGTATAATCAAGGTTGTGTTGTAAAACTCAAGGGTTGAGTGAGCCTTGATTGGTTTGAGAGGTTATTTGTAAAACCCTAAAGTGAATTGGGTAAGCCTCTTTTGTAATCTCATTTATTTGATTAGTGAAGGGATTTGATAAATCCTTGAGTAGGTAACTCAAGGTAGTGGATTAGGTTTTGTTGGATAAACCGAACCACTATAAATCATTGTGATCATTGCTCTAATTTCTGCATTTTACTTGAACACATTATTTCTCACACAACTAGCACACCAAGTGTTTGATATTTGTTGTCAAAAAAGTATTTTTAGGTTGGAAAATCGGATAAAAACCTAATTCACCCCCCCTCTCTTAGGTTTTTCATCCAAAATTATTTTATCAAATAAAACTAAAATAATATGTATGTGTGATAAGTATTGAAGATAGTACATAAATAACAACTAACAGCAACGAAATATGTCTGTCCATGGGCAGGAACGGGGGAGGGGGAGGGCGATCAAATTGACTTGACGGACCGAGATTATCACCAGGTGGTGACACAGTGAAATACTCATCGTCAAAAAACATGTCATCATCGGGTACAAAAGATAGTACTCGTGAAGCCGGAAATCCCATATGGATAACCAAGTTTTTGAGGTATGCCTGCAAACTATCCTCTCATGACTTCATCGCTCTGATTGTACACGTTAATAATGGAATGTTCACGTACCATAGTCTGCTATAATTTCTCGCTATTGAATTGGCCCTTACTAGGCCCTGAATGAAATGTGTGAATCTTCTTATACAAATTTTTATATCTAAACTGGGAACCTTCCTTCTTCCGCTACAAAATATTAGAAAATATTAAATAATTATAATTGCATAATTAATAAATAGATTTAAATATATGTATTAAAATGACTAACGATCCTCCTCTCATACTTTGAGAACAAAATCCACCCGCCACAATGAGTCGAGGAAGGAGGTGCAGCTTTGTTGCTCTTACCTTATCTAGAAGAGGTTCTCCAATAAACATGTAGTTGTTTCCAGTCATTTTTCGTTATCCAATATAGAGGGATAGTCAAACTCTTCTCCTTATGTGCACAACACATCTTATCTTTGAACGTGCCCCTAGTAACCTTAACTCAATTCTTACGTATAAGGCCATCATGCTCAGGACGCCATCTATGCAATTTCTGCAAATAAAACAAGAAGAAAAATTAAATCAAAGGCATTTAAAATTAAAAGATATAATTTAACAACAAATTTATTCCAAATTCGTGTTAAACTTACACTCCATTATGTAAACCACATATCTCAAACTTGTGTAGGAAATTGGGAGAATTTGGCAAATTAACCAATAAAGTATTGCTTAATAGTATTAGTAGCCTTTCTAGCAGGCTCCACAGATGGATTAAATTTGTTTAAATTATCCATATTGGCAAAATAAATTAATATTTTTCAGCAGCATCTCCCTTATAAATTGAACATTTTTTAAGCACACAGGCCACACAATTTATTTTCAAATTTACCACAAATGTCAATAACAATGCCAACAAACTCATAACAAATGCCATTTAATATTTAAGAAATCATATTAACCAATAAACTCCACATCTCCAAGAATAATATATCATCTAACATTTAATAAATCATATCAACCAATAAATGTAACATCTCTCCATAATAATATATTATTGATAACATTTAACAAATTAGTTTGCAAGTAAAACATAATTATACATTTACAAATCATCGTCAGGAGAAATAAGCGGACGATCATCATCACTCTGTGACTGATTAAACAAAAAAATATATGTTTTTTTTATGTTATTTGTGTTTAATTTCATTTAAGTTATGTTACTTTATGATTATTTTATATTTCCTACTAATATTTTTTTATTTTTACTGTTTTTAGTTATTTATTGTGTTTTGTATAAGAAATTAAAAAAATAAAAATAAAATTGCTACAATGGATGACACGTGGCAGTGCCACGTGTACAAGGAGCCTCTTCAGTTGCTGTGTTAGCATAGGAAGCAAATTAGATAACGACACGTGAAACTCGTCTTTCACAGATGCAAGAAACAAATGGCGAGAACACATGTTACACATAGAGAATGGCGACGTGGTTGCATGTAGACGTGGCTGCAATAGGACAAGTGCCTGCACGTGCAAAACGAAAGGTGATTCTGATTGAACCATAATTAGATTGATTTTTAAGAGCTTAATGTGTTGTTTATTGAGATAAAATCTACCTAATTGTGTGTTTATATGCTTAAATTGGTTCTTTACACTTTTATCTTTGTTTGCAGGTATTTTGAAGGTATTTTAACATGTTTAGAAGGCATTGGAGGAAGATAGGAGGCTTAACAAATTGTTTTGCAAGCAAAATGGAGTGGACGCGCCTCAGAAACCAATTGGACGCGTACTTGAAGAAGTGGACGCGTAACTATTCATCCACGCGTCCATTCTCAGTAGTTTTGGAGCCTCACGCGTCCACTTGGACGTTTCTGACAGCCTCGCGCGTCCACTTTTGACAGCACGCGCGTCCACTCTCAGAATTGAAGATTTTGGGCAGTTTTTTAGTAGTTTTGAATTAGGACTCTTATGTAACTAACCCTAGGACCTTTTCTAACTATTTATAGGGTTTATTAGCTTAGTTTTTGGGGTGTCAAGCACCTTAGATATTTTCTTCCCAAGCATTGTAGGAGATCAAAGGGTGGGAGCTTCTCGGGAAATCGGATTTCCGACTAATGAGTTTCTCTCTTTCCCTTAATATTTTTATGATGTTTTCCTTTATGCTTTGTGAGTAAACGTTTTTAAGTTAGCAAGGACATGTATTAGGTTTATGTTATTCGAGAATATGAGATTTACGTTTTGTAATTAAAAACCCGATCTTTTCAAGGAATCATTACTTTTATTTGAGTATTTGAACAATTCTTGGTTTTATTCTATCAATTGTGTTATTTCAATTATTATTGGCCATCTTAATTGTTTTGCATAGTTGATTAACTAGGGTTATGCAGAATCGGTTTTCGGTAACCAAAAGTAGTAACTATTGATTAATTTAAATCTGTGTTTGATTAATTGATAGGGAATTGTTTGAAACGAATTGCATGATTTTAATCGGCCATTAACTTTATGTAATTTGTGTTGATGTTGTCCTCGAGCTGAATAACTTAATTGACTATTTTATGCGAGCGATTCGGTAATTTGGTTTAATCAGGTTAAAGTTAATTTGCCGTGCTTCTCGGGAATTAACCTAATTTTTACAGGAATTGGAATTTGCTGCGCTACGCGGAATTCTAAGTCACTACTCAAATAGGTTATTATCAATGATTAATCCCGAATAAGTAAAACCGAAATACAAAGTCCTTGCTAACGTTTTTCTTTTCTTTGATTCTTAATTAATTTGTGAGTAAATTTATTTAAAGTTTTAATCTTTTTAGATAAAAACCAAATCTTTTCCCCCCAAAGTCGTGATTAGTTTACTTAATCAAAGAATTTACAAGTCTCTGTGGGTTCGACCCTTACTTGCCCTAACTGCATAAGTTGGTTGAGTTTGGTATTAATTTGATAGCGCAACGACACGCTCGTCAAATTTTGGCGCCGTTGCCGGGGACTTGTTTAAAATTTTGAGATTAAGTTTTCTAATATTTTTCTTTGTTTTTGATTTTTAGGTTTCTCTCTTTAGTGACAAATTCAAAAGCTTGAATCTTAGATATTCCTTTTTCTACGTTGTTAATTTCTTTCTTTATTTTTTTTTTAAATTTTTGTATGTATTCCTCTTCTCAATATGATGACTTTAGGATGGATACTGTAGATTATCAATCTTTGCAGAACAAAATAGATAACCTTACTTCTTTGGTAAGGGGCTATATTATTGGAAGAAAGAATGCTAGACCCTTTGAGTGTTCTAATGGATTTAGTGGTTATTCATATCCACTTTCTCATAGGTCTAACCCACATGATTCTATTCCTTATCACATAGAGATGCCTTATTCTCAATCTAGGTGGGATGAATTTGGAAATAGTTATCCTAATTATATCTATGAGCCTAGTTATGACTATATGCTTAATTATGATAACTTTCCTGAGAATGACTATACTCCTAATTATTATCTTCCAGATTCCCTTCCTATCTCTCAAGATCAATCTCGCATCATGTCTCTTGAAGAAGTTATCAAGTCCATAGCCTCTAATACTCTTAATTTTCAACAAGAGACCAAATTAAGAATCCAAAATCTGGAGAGTCAATTAGGTCAACTAGCTTATGAGTTTAGTGAAATTAAGGACCAACTTACTCATGATGCTTCATTCCATTTGTTGAGTCCTAGTGAGGATGAGTCTAATATTGATCTTAGTGAAGCTGAAGAATTAGAGAATGGGCATATTTTTCGTAATAAGGTAGTTCCTAGCATTCATGAGTTTGAAGAATCGCCTATTTCCATTAATAATCCACAATCTCCTTCTTTTGTCATCCAATGTGAGTTTGAGGAATCAAATATTGAAACCATAGAAAAGCCTAACAATGTAGAAGTTGAAACCAATCCTAGTGCCTTACATTCTTCTTTGTGTCATGCTGTGTGTAATATTGAACATATTGATTTTATCATGCCACATAATTTTAATGGGTTGAGTTGTACTAACTTGCTAAATTTTTATTTGACTTCTACTAATTGTTTGTTTGAGGATTTCATGGCAGGTACTCTATATGAAATAAATAAATTTTGGAAGCATGGAGTCATAAAGCTTAAAGAAGTAAAAATGGATGCTCCTCTATTCCATGAGAGGGAAGGCATTGGATAATTTGGCTCTGTAGGTCGAGCCAAAGACCTTAAACAAAGGCGCTTTTTGGGAGGCAACCCAATAGAGAATTACTTTCTTTTTTCTAGTTAGTTTGTAGTTTTTTTTTCTTTTCTTTTTTCTATGTTCTAGGTTGTTTACAAAAGGTCCTAACAGCTAATTGCAGGTTCAACTGACTCTCACACAACAACTTTGTTATTTGGACGACAATTGATTTTCAAAGGGAATATATTTCTGAAAGTTGTTGGTCACCCATAGCCCTTAATCAGCAATTACATCTACATCGGCCTTGATACGGGTGACATCCCTCCTTTTTCTTTTATTTTCATTTTTCATTTTATTTGTTTGCATGTTTATGACATTGAGGACAATGTCTCGTTCTAGTGTGGGGGAGTTTTGTTTTTAATGTTTGTGTTTTTCTGTGTTCATTTATTGTTGTTTATGGTTAAAAAAAAACGAAAAAAAAGTTTGGTTTTTATGCATGTTTGTGTGTTTGTTATGCATATGATGAAACTTATACAAGTCTATTTTAATTGATAGAATTTTGATATTATTTGTGCTTTAAGTTCTCTATTTATTATGAGGAATCTTGACACTCTATGAGTTTTTGTGAAACATCAAAATTGTCATTTTTGGATGATTTGTGGTAGTTAATTTGAATTGACATGGCTTATTTTTAGTAAAAAATCTTCATTTTTGAAATCACTTTTGACAAGTTTGAATGAGATTGAGTTTACTTTTGACTTAGATACATTCATGGTCAATTTAGACACTCTAGAACTTGTTTTCTCACACTCTTGAGGCGAAATATGATTGAATTTGGTTGACTTGGGGATGACATAAGGCCTTCTTTGGACGTTTGAGCCTTTCTTGAGCCACCCTTTCTATATTATACCCCTCGATCCTATTTTGAACTTTAATGTTGTGATGGATGAATCCATTATTATCTTTCTTTGTAAGCCTTTGAGAATAACGTTTAAAACCTTTACATGTTATAATTGTCAGGAGATTTCTTTGAAATATCTTTAGATTGACACTTGTGAAGTTTATGATTATGATAAAAAGGTGTTGAAAAGGTTTTGCAAAGTGTGTTGAGGGTTGATGGAACGTATCTTGGAATTTTTAAAGAGTTTGTCTTCTCTACTAAAGAAAAGAGAGCAAAAGTTCAAAAGAAAAGAGAGACATTTGATGAAAAAGAGTGAAGTGCTTAAAAAGAAAGAAAAGAAAAAAAAGAAAAGAAAAAAGAGCACTTGAGAAAAAGAGAAAAAAAAAAGTTTCAAGATTGTCCAAAGTTATGAGTTGGTTGATATGATTGAATGTAAATAAGGAGAAGTGTCAATTGAAGAGCTTTGGTTTCAAATTCTTTTATCCTTTTGTGTAATTCTCTTGACTACTTTGTTTTTCTTACCTTTCTTTGTTAACTAATGACCAAGCCTAACGTTACGTGCCTCAAGTCCAATTTGACTCAAGTCGACCTTATTCTTTCCATTAGTGGAGAGATGTGTGAGATTACAAGCCTATGGCAGTGTGGATATTACTTATGGTATGACTATGATGTGTTTGAGTTGATTGTGGCTTGATTGAATTTGTTCTTGTTACTTGTGAATGGTTTTTAACTCTAAAATGATTTTTATTGGTTTTCAAAGTTTTTCAGCCATGTTAAGGATAGTTAACTATTACAATGAGTTTGTAAGTAATGATGTAACACACATGCACGATTTAATTTAAAAATTAGAGTTGATGGATGACTTTGAGGATTATTGGAGAGAATTTGGTGCAAATGAATTGAGGTTCTTGAGATTATTTCACTTGTTTTCTGAGAAATTTAAATTTTGATTTTGTTTCTTTATGTTGTTATTTTGCTTGAGGACAAGCAAAGGTTTAGTGTGGGGGAATTTGATTGAACCATAATTAGATTGATTTTTAAGAGCTTAATGTGTTGTTTATTGAGATAAAATCTACCTAATTGTGTGTTTATATGCTTAAATTGGTTCTTTACACTTTTATCTTTGTTTGCAGGTATTTTGAAGGTATTTTAACATGTTTAGAAGGCATTGGAGGAAGATAGGAGGCTTAACAAATTGTTTTGCAAGCAAAATGGAGTGGACGCGCCTCAGAAACCAATTGGACGCGTACTTGAAGAAGTGGACGCGTAACTATTCATCCACGCGTCCATTCTCAGTAGTTTTGGAGCCTCACGCGTCCACTTGGACGTTTCTGACAGCCTCGCGCGTCCACTTTTGACAGCACGCGCGTCCACTCTCAGAATTGAAGATTTTGGGCAGTTTTTTAGTAGTTTTGAATTAGGACTCTTATGTAACTAACCCTAGGACCTTTTCTAACTATTTATAGGGTTTATTAGCTTAGTTTTTGGGGTGTCAAGCACCTTAGATATTTTCTTCCCAAGCATTGTAGGAGATCAAAGGGTGGGAGCTTCTCGGGAAATCGGATTTCCGACTAATGAGTTTCTCTCTTTCCCTTAATATTTTTATGATGTTTTCCTTTATGCTTTGTGAGTAAACGTTTTTAAGTTAGCAAGGACATGTATTAGGTTTATGTTATTCGAGAATATGAGATTTACGTTTTGTAATTAAAAACCCGATCTTTTCAAGGAATCATTACTTTTATTTGAGTATTTGAACAATTCTTGGTTTTATTCTATCAATTGTGTTATTTCAATTATTATTGGCCATCTTAATTGTTTTGCATAGTTGATTAACTAGGGTTATGCAGAATCGGTTTTCGGTAACCAAAAGTAGTAACTATTGATTAATTTAAATCTGTGTTTGATTAATTGATAGGGAATTGTTTGAAACGAATTGCATGATTTTAATCGGCCATTAACTTTATGTAATTTGTGTTGATGTTGTCCTCGAGCTGAATAACTTAATTGACTATTTTATGCGAGCGATTCGGTAATTTGGTTTAATCAGGTTAAAGTTAATTTGCCGTGCTTCTCGGGAATTAACCTAATTTTTACAGGAATTGGAATTTGCTGCGCTACGCGGAATTCTAAGTCACTACTCAAATAGGTTATTATCAATGATTAATCCCGAATAAGTAAAACCGAAATACAAAGTCCTTGCTAACGTTTTTCTTTTCTTTGATTCTTAATTAATTTGTGAGTAAATTTATTTAAAGTTTTAATCTTTTTAGATAAAAACCAAATCTTTTCCCCCCAAAGTCGTGATTAGTTTACTTAATCAAAGAATTTACAAGTCTCTGTGGGTTCGACCCTTACTTGCCCTAACTGCATAAGTTGGTTGAGTTTGGTATTAATTTGATAGCGCAACGACACGCTCGTCAGATTCACGTGTCAAACTTCGGACCAATCAGATGATGACACGTAGCATAGACAGCGGTTAAAGAAGGGCGCGACCAATTAGATGGTGACACATGGCGGCTGATGCAACTTTATCCACTTCACGCATTTTGCACCAACTTTTTAAATACTCTACTTTGTCTCCCACTACTTTTACTTTGTCTAAATTAATTTAAATAATGGTCGGTTTTACCGATCTAACTTCTAACTTCTAACCTTTACTTTTCTGTTATTTAATTTTTGTATTTACTTTTTCTTATTTATTTTATTCATTTATTTTCCGTCATTTAGTTTATCATACTATTGGTGAGTAAAATCACCAAATTTACTTTTCGTACGTTAAATTCCATAAATGTGGAGAGTAATATATTCATATTTTATTCTTTTGTACTTTTTATTGTGAGAGGTAAAATCTCCATATTTTTACTTTTTATGACTGGTAAAATTTCTAAATTTATGTTTTCTTTAATATTTGTAGTTTTTAAATATATAATTGTGTAACCATTTTCTTTTATTTTGTAGGTTTAATTGTACGAATTGTTTAAATTTTTTTAGTCCTGTTATTTAATAATCTGAGTATTTATATAATTTCAGTTGTTATTATTAAATAATATTTTTTAATTAATTAGAAATTCTTTTTAATTTGCATGATTAATCAGCTAGAATTATTAATCTTTTATTGATAATCACAGTAGCATCTGTTAGTTTAATTAAGTTGCAGCTCTTGACTTAATTAATTTAACAGGGAATTATATGATTTAAATTATGTTTAATTGAAACTCATTATTATATATAATTTAATATTGGTAATACTGGTTGGCAGTGATATTTAATTGAATTAAATATTAATTGTCTAAGCTGATCGGGATTAATCTAATTAGTAAGGATGGCGATCTGTCTGAACTGATCGATATTCTAAAATCAACTACTCAATAAGTTCTTTATCAATGATTTCTCCCATAAAATAAATAATTTGATACAAGTTTCTTGCTAACGTATTTTATTAATTTATTTTCATTAAAAATCCTTTGTATAATTAATTATTATATTTTTTAAAAATATAAAAGCAAATATATTTCTTTTAAGTTTGTTTAATTTAGTTTTGTCTTTTTATAATTTTAAAACTCCCCCAAAATTTAATATTTGATTAATAAATTTAAATTTAAGAATTTTTTGAAATCTCTATGGATACGATCCTTATTTGTCCTATTTATATATGAGTATTAAAGGTTAAATTTGATAGTCACACGACAGACTGGTCAAATTCTTGGTGTCGTTGCTAGGGATTTGTTTTTAAATTCTATATTTGAATTTGTCGATCAATTTTTATTTGCAGGTGTCATTTTAATGGTGAAAAATAAAAAATAATAATAAGCTCATTATTGTATGCGTCTTCAAAGTGGTAACTTAAATGGATATCAAACAATGGATCAAGAATTCAACCAACAAAGTTTGAATCTGGAAGAAGTTAAAGAAGAAGACTAACTTGATACGAAAATTATATTGGGTGATATTCTTCTAACTCCTTTTTTAAATATGGCTGTTAATCAAAGATTATTAAAAGAACTTACTGCTCCTACTTGAGATGAATAACCTTTATGCATTATATTTTCTCAAGTTGATGCAAATTTTAAAATGCAGCATACTGGTTTTATATAATGTTTGCCTACTTTTAATGGTTTACCTGGAAAAGATCCATTAAGATATATTAAGAAATTTAAAGTTATATGTACTGATTTGAAACAAGAAGGAACAGATGATGAAGTAATAAAATTACGTGCATTTACGTTTAGTTTACAAAATAGTGCAAAAGATTGGTTATATGATTTGTCTTTTGGTTCTATTAGAGATTGGATTGCTATGCAATGTACTTTTCTTGCTAAATATTATCCTGCATCTAGAACTGCTACTGTTCATAATGATATTTGTGATATTTGGAAACAAAATGGTGAGTCATTATATGAATATTGAGAAAGATTTAAAAGATTGTGTTCTAGCTGTCCCCATCATCAAATAACTGATCAACTTTTAATACACTATTTTTATGAGGGCATGTTACCATATGATAGAATGACTAGTGGTGGTATTTTGGTTGATAAAACTCTGAAACAGTTAGAGATTTAATTGCAAATATGACTGCTAATACTCAATCTTTTAATACAAGAAATGATGTCATAAGGAAGGTTAATGAAATAGAAGCATCTTCTTCATCACAAATTGAATAAAGATTGGATCAATTGACAAATTTAGTTGCAAAATTAATAGGAAAAAGAATTAATAGACAAGTCAAATCATGTCGTATTTGTTTAGGCACTGATCATCCTACAGATACTTGCCCTACACTTTTTCAAGAAGAATAAGCCAATGTCGTAGGTAATTTTCAAAACCAGCCTCAAAGAAAATATAATTCTTATTCCAATACATATAACGAAGGGTGGAGAGATCATCCTAACTTCAATTGGAATAATCAAGGGGCTAGTCCACCTATCAACCCACCAGGTTTTGTTCCTAACCAACATCCGCATCCAATTCCTCCTTCTCCTCAGAATCAACAAGCAGGTATGTCTTTGAAAGATATGGTTAAATCACTTGCTTCTAGTTCTATTTCTTTCCAAAAAGATACCAAATCTAGTATTCAAAATTTAGAAAACCAAGTAGGACAGTTGGCTTCTGAAATTGGTCAAATTAAAACTCAACTTTTAATAAATTACCTTCTCAACCACTAAATTCTAGAGAAAATGCCAATGCTATAATTCTTAGAAGAACCAAAAAGACCAAAGGAGAAGAAAGAAAATGAGAGTGGATCTTATCCAAATCCTAGTTCAATAAATTTCGAAAATAAACCTTAAATAGGAGAATCTTCTTTTGTACCCAAAATGAATCCACCATTCCCTAATAGATTGGCTAAAAATAAGAAAGATGAAGAAGAAAAAGATGTCCTAGAAGTATTTTAAAAAGTAGAAGTTAATATTCTCATTTTAGATGTTATTAGACAAATTTCTCGTTATGCTAAGTTCTTAAAAGAATTATGCACTAATAAAAAAAACTTAGGGGTAATGAGAGAATTAGTGTGAGGGAATGTGTCTTTGTTGTACTCTAAAAGAAACTTCTTCCTAAACAAAAAGATTCAGGTATGTTTGGAATTCCTTGTACTATTGGTGACAAAGTTATCTCGAGATGCATGCTTGACTTAGGTGCTTCAATTAATATTATGTCTTTCTCAATCTATAATTCTTTAAATTTGGGACCATTAAAGCTTATTAGAATTGTTATTTACTTAGCTGGTAGGCCCATGGCCTCTTCTTAGGGAGTTATAGAAGATGTTTTGATTAAAGTAAACAAGTTAGTGTTTCCTACAGACTTCTATATTTTAAAAACAGAAGATTGTCAAAATTCTTCTGCACATTCACCTATTTAATTAAGAAGACCATTCTTAAAAACTGCTAAAACTAAAATTGATGTAAATGAAGGTACTTTATCCATGGAATTTGATGGTGATATTATTTCATTTAATATATTTGATCCTGTGAAGTATCATTTTGATGATTGTTCTACAGTTTCATTTATTGATATAATTGATCCATTTGTTAATGATATATTTTATTTGAGTTATACTAAAATGATGCAATCAATTATGAACTTAAGTATTGATGAAAATATTCTTAATACTATATCTGTTGAATGTGATTATGAACTTAAAAAAGATGTAAAAGAATTATCTGTATGTTCTGAAGTCGATTAAAAAATTGCATTACCTAGTTCTCATGATAAAATGATGCCATCTATTATTTGTCCTCCATCTCTTGAGCTTAAACTTTTACCGTCTAATCTTAAATATGCATATATTAGGTGAAAGTGAAACATTTCCGGCTATTATTGCTAATAATCTTTCATCTTCTCGAGAAAAGAGACTGTTTTCTATGCTCAGAGATAATAAAACTACTATTGGTTGGACATTAGCTGACATTAAAGGAATTAGTCCATCTACATACATGCATAGGATACTGTTAGAAGATTGTTCTAAACTAACAAGGGAATCACAAAGATGATTGAATCCTCCCATGATAGAAGTGGTTAAATCTAAAATATTAAAATTACTTGATGCTCGTGTCATTTATCCTATCATAGATTCACATTAAGTAAGTCCTGTACATGTTGTACCAAAGAAATCCAGAATAACTATTGTTGAAAATTAAGAAGGTGAAAAGTTCTTATTAGAGTGCAAAATGGTTGGAGAGTTTGTATAGACTATATAAAATTAAATGCATCAACTAGAAAATATCATTTTCCCCTTCCATTCATGGATCAAATGTTGGAACGACTAACTGGTCGTTCTCATTATTGTTTTCTTGATGGTTATTTTGGTTATTTTCAAATTGCAATTGCCCTCGAAGACCAACAAAAGAAAACATTTACATGTCCATTGGGAACATATGCATATAGAATAATGCCTTTTGGTCTTTGTAATGCACTTGGAACTTTTCAACGATGTATGATGTCCATTTTCTCTGATTTTGTTACAAATGTTATTGAAATTTTCATGGATGATTTCAGTGTCTATGGAAACTCATTTGATTCGTGTTTGCAAAATTTGGAACTTGTATTTAAAAGGTGTGTTGATTCTAATCGTGTTCTTAATTATGAAAATGTCATTCTATGGTAGAAAAAGGAATTTTTTTAGGGCATGTTGTTTCTGCAAAAGGACTTGCTATTGATAAGGCTAAAATAAATGTGATAAAATATATTTCTTATTCTTCTATGGTAAGAGAGGTAAGATCATTTTTAGGTCATGCTGAATTTTATAGAAGATTTATTAAAGGCTTCTCAAAAGTTGCTCAACCATTATGTAAGTTGTTACAAAAAGATCATCCATTTAATTTTTATGAAGGTTGTAAACAAGTTTTTAATTTATTAAAAGAAAAGTTAACTTCTTCACCTATTATACAACCTCCTAATTGGAATTATCCATTTAAAATCATGTGTGATGCAACTAATAAAGTAGTTGGAGTTGTTCTAGGCAAAAAAATAGATAAAGTTTCGCATGTGATAAATTATGCCTCTTAAATACTTGATGATGCTTTGTGTAATTATACCACAACTGAAAAAGAACTTTATTATGTTATTTTTGTTTTAGAAAAATTTAGATCATATTTATTAGGAATTAAAGTAATTGTTTATTCTGATCATGCAACCCTAAATACCTGTTAAAGAAGAAAGAATCTGAAAGCTCTAAAGCTTTTAATGTCTTAATTTTGATTAATGGCAAACATTGATGAGGACTAATGTCTTATTTGTACAAGTGATAGAGTTTTTGGATTCATGATCTAATCCATGCAACAACAAGATTTCAAGTCTTCAAGGAAGTATACAAGTCAAGACTATCAAGATTTGAAGACTAGCTTTTATTGGATTAGATAGGAACTAGAGGTATAGTCTTAGAGTTATATTTTTTGATATCTCTAGTTCTACCTCTAATTGAGTAATGGTTTCTAAAGGTTGCTCTATGAACTTAAAACGTTATTTCAAAATGTTTTTTATGTTAAAATATGTTTTGGTATTTCGAAAACCATGCATCTTGATTTCAAAACTTAAATGGTTCATAAACTCTTGTTGGATTGATACCATAACTTATATGGTTGATTGAAATCATCATTTGTGTGTTAGAGTATTGTTAATACACAATAAACATGTTTCAGTCGACCTAAAGTGGTCCAGGTATCGTCCATAAGTTAGTTTATCTTGTGGATGCATGTGCTGTCAAATTTGTTCATCTGCCAACCTGTGGACGACCATGAGGTCGACCGCAGGTGAAGTGAGGTCGACCGCAAATGAAGTCCGGTCGACCGGAGGATGAAAAATCATCATCCAGTGGTTGTCCAGTGAACTTGAGGATGATAGTGCGGACGACCAAGTCTGATTTGCGGTCGACCGCACTTCCTGAGTGGGTTTCCAACAGCTTCTTTTTTGACCGTTGGGAACAAACCTTTAAATACCAAAACCTTTGGAATTCTTTTAAAGAAGATTTTTTAAGCAAAAACATTGTATATCTTGATCCTATAACATCTTAGAAACATTCCAAAACCCTTTCAAAACATCAATCTTGTTAAAATCATTAAAGAAGGGTTTTTACATTCAAAGGTGTATTTTGAGCAATCTTGACAAGCCATTACTCAAAGAGGTGATTGTGATTCAAATTGATATATCTTCACATTAAGGTGATATCTATCAAACTCTCTATCTTTTATTATTGATTGTAATTGTATCAAGGTTGCAAGTAGCATAAAACCCTAAGTGTTAGGGTGAGCCTTGTGTAGGTTGTTTTGTATTCAAGGTTTGTTTGTAAAACCTTTGGGTGAACCTTGAATTGAATTGTTGTGTTAGGATTCACTAAGGAGAGTGGTGGGATTATTGTATAATCAAGGTTGTGTTGTAAAACTCAAGGGTTGAGTTAGCCTTGATTGGTTTGAGAGGTTATTTGTAAAACCCTAAGGTGAATTGGGTGAGCCTCTTTTGTAATCTCATTTATTTGATTAGTGAAGGGATTTGATAAATCCTTGAGTAGGTAACTCAAGGTAGTGGATTAGGTTTTGTTGGATAAACCGAACCACTATAAATCATTGTGTTCATTGCTCTAATTTCTGCATTTTACTTGAACACATTATTTCTCACACAACTAGCACACCAAGTGTTTGATATTTGTTGTCAAAGAGGTGTTTTATTGAATTAGGTTGAAAAATCGGATAAAAACCTAATTCACCCCCCCTCTTAGGTTTTTCAGAATCAAAACCAAGACTTCTTAGATGAATTCTTTTACTCCAAGAATTTGATATTGAAATTCGAGATATAAAAGGAGCAGAGAATATGGTGGCTGATCATTTAAGTCAATTGACTTATAATGGTGAAGTATCTCCTATTTCTGATTTATTTTCAGATGAGCGCCTTTATGTACTACATGAAAATTCACCCTAGTATGCTGATATTGTTACCAAAGTTTTTTCTAAAAATTTATCTAAAGCTCAAAAGGATAAAATTAGAAATGATTCAAAACAGTATCTTTGGGATGATCCATATCTTTATAAACTATGTGTAGATAATATAATTCGTAGATGTGTACCAAATAATGAAATCCAATCTATTTTGAATTTCTGTCATTCATTTGAATGTAGGGATCATTTTGGTCAAAAAGGAACTACCCGTAAAATTCTTGAAAATGGATTCTTTTGGCCTACTTTATATAAAGATGTATATTTCTTTGTTAAAGCATGTAATGAATGTCAAAGAGTTGGTAATATTTCCAAAATAGATGAAATTCCTTTAAAGACTATTTCAGTTTGTGAAATTGTTTATGTTTGGGGCATTGATTTTATGGGTCATTTTCCTTCTTTTGGAAATATTTATATTTTACTTGCGGTGGATTATGTATCTAAATGGATTGAAACCAAAGCCATTAGAACAAATTATTCTAAGGTAGTTGTATCTTTTGTAAAAGATAACATATTTAATAGATTTGGAATTCCTAAAGCTATTATTAGTGATAGGGGTACGCATTTTTTTAACAAAGTAGTAGCAACTCTTTTTAAGAAATATCATGTATTTCATAGAGTTTTTACTACTTATCATCCTCAAACTAATGGACTTGCAGAATTATCCAATAGAGAAATTAAGTCTATTCTTGAAAAAGTTGTTAATCCTAATAGGAAAGACTAGAGTCTTTTTTTGGGAGATGCACTTTGGGCTTATAGAACTGCATTTAAAACTCCTATTGGTATGTCACCATTTAGGTTAATTTATGATAAATCTTGCCATTTACGTGTGGAACTAGAACATAAAGCAGTTTGGACTATTAAACAATGTCATCTTAATCTTGAAAATGCACAATCTTATAAAAAATTACAAATTCAAGAGTTAGAAAAGATTAGAAATGATGCATATCATAATTCTTGCATATTGAAAGAAAAGATGAAAATTTTCCATGATAAATTTCTTTCAAGAAAGAGTTTTAACATTGGTGATAAAGTTTTACTTTATAACTCTCATTTGAGACTTTTTCCAAGGAAATTAAAGTCAATGTGGATTGATCCATTTGAAGTTATTAATGTCTTCAATCATGGTGCAGTCGAGATAAAAGGTCTTCAAACAGGTAAAGTTTTTAAAGTGAATAGACATTTTCTCAAACCATTTCAGGCAGGATTTGACGAGAAAATTATTGAGACCATTGATTTTGAAAATCTGCCACCAAGAGAATAATTGGGATATATGCTCATCGAGTTTGAGACGTTAAATCAGGGTGCTATGTGGGAGGCAACCCATTGCTTTTTTATTGCTTTCTTTTCAACTTTTTCAATTGATTGACTGTTCTTCAACTTAGTTTAAAACCAACTTGTGAAGATTACGAAGTACACATTTTATGATTACATTATTGGGGATTAAATAGTGAATAAATTGAGCTTTAAAAAGGCTTTGTTTATCACTGAAAAAAATCACCAAGTTTTATGCTATTTCAAGCTTTGAGAACATTTCAAGTTTTCTAGGTAATTTTTCTTTTTATATTTTGTTTTCTTCTCCTTCATCTTTTCTTCTTTTAAAACATAGAAGAATCACTACTAAGTTGAGATAATATTATCCTTCACTTTCTAAAAATGAATTGAAAAAAATTTATTATACAAGATTGGAGTGATTAGGGTTTCTAATGTCTAATGGCATACCTGAAGACATTAGGTGGTTAATTGAGACTAAAGTCCGATTAAGTGCAGAACATTCTTCTGCTATTACCAAACATTTACCTGGAATTGGTAGAAGTAGTTTTGCAAAAAAGAGAAGAGGCAAGATAATAGGAGTGTGCTATAAGTGTGCTACATGGAATTGTGATACTAGTTGTTGATCACTTGGGTATGTGTCAAAAAATAGATAAGATAAAATTTCATTTATAAAGGATGGTTTGAGTAAAAAGTCATTGGATGATATTACTTTGACTCTTGAGACGCATCCTAGTGAGAACTTACAAATTGCACTTCTCGATTTATGGCTTCAATTTAGGGATGAAAGACAACGGTATAGTCTTGGGAATTTGGCGTTAAAAGACCCTATTTGCCAATATATAAGAAAATTGGATAGGAAGCAATCATCGACTCATAGAAGGCGTTTAACTCGTTACTAGATGTAAATCCAAAGAAATATATGAGCCCCAATCACAATTACTTGTGTATATTATTTATTTCTGAATTTTATTTTCTGTTTTCATGGTTTCTTTTGTGTAGTTGAATCACTTTTGCAGCTATTATAATAGAAGATGCCTCATCAACTGCTCCACCAACAAAAATATTTAAAACAATTTGTCTTCTTGGTGGTACAACCATTGGGAACAAAGATTTTTATTTCAATGCCGCACTTGAATTGCGAAAAATGCTAGCTCGTCAGAAGATAAATTTAATTTATGGTGGAGGTAATGCCGGTTTGATTGGAATAGTAGCTCAGACAGCACATTTAGACAATACCTGTACGGTAGGTATTATTCCAACCCCTCTTAAACAATTATATGACAGAACATATGGATCTGAGATAGAAGTAAATTCAATTTATGAATACATTACTATCATGCTGTCAAAATCTGATATATTCATTGTTTTTACTAGGAGGTTATGATATGATGGAACAATTTTTTAATTTAATTTCTTGGTTAAACATGAATTTACATAATAAACCTATCGGTTTGTTTAATGTTAATAATTTCTTTGACTTTTTATTAGCATTTTTGGATAAAGCTATTGAATATAAATTTTAGGGCTGGCAATATTGGACACGACACGCGAACACGACACGATATTAACAGATTAGGGTTGAGGTTTCACGGGTTGGCGGGTTCGCGTGTCAACTCGTTTAACGTTAAACTGGTTCGCGAGTAAACGGGTTGAACCCGCATAACCCGTGGGTAACCCGTCAACCCGTTTATTTTAAAATTTTTTTTTAAAATCATTTATATTCTTAAATTTAAGTTAACTTCTTATATCTAATCTCTAACCACATTTTTTTTTATTCTAATGTAGTAAGCTAATGAGTAGTGTATTTTGGATCATTTTTATTTTGTAATTTTTTTAATTCATGAGTTTTTTGGGCAATTTATAAATTATGATGATCTTTTTTGGGGGTATTCGTGAGTTTTGGCATATTCTATCTAATCACCATTTATCACTACATAAATGGTAATGATGATGATTTTTAAAAAATAAAATAAAAATTAACGCAAGATGTCACGAGAATGGTTATTCTTCCATTCAGTT
The DNA here is from genome assembly GCA_019593545.1 of Apocynum venetum. Taxonomy (NCBI): domain Eukaryota; kingdom Viridiplantae; phylum Streptophyta; class Magnoliopsida; order Gentianales; family Apocynaceae; genus Apocynum; species Apocynum venetum. The sequence goes on along the minus strand of SRSM01000326.1, from coordinate 3,326,138 downwards.
GCAGGGATTTAATTAATAATTTAGTCTTAATATATTTTATACTTTTCTCCTGCAATATTTGTCTGTTTCAATGAATGTTATGATGATTTTTTTTCAACAAAAAACTTTTATTGTGATTAGTTGGGATGATGATAATCTATTTTGTTGAGATGCATTCACGTATAGCATTAACAAACAAATATCTACATGGTTTGTACAATTTTACATTAACATTTTGCTATTTTACATGGTTTATACAATTTTTTCCTTGGATTGAAAATATTTTTGTCTCAGTCTTTCTTGTACATTGGCTCTCTTGATTTTCAATTTAATTTATTGTATTTCATATTAAACATAATATGATTTTCTCACTAAAATAGGTGTTATTGCTTTGACGGGTTGGCGGGTTGCTAAATAAGGTTATCGTGTTGACGGGTTGATGGGTTACTAAATAGGGTTATCGTGTTGGCGGGTTACTAAATCAGGTTATCGTGTTGGCGGGTTTGCGTGTCGTGTCGTGTTGACACGATTTTTTAACGTGTCGTGTTCGGGTTCACAAATTGGACACGATTATTAATCGTGTCGTGTTTGGGTTAGTATGTTAATAACCCGTCAACCCGCCAACCCGACACGACACGGCACGACAAGACACGATAGACGCTCCTAATAAATTTCTATCTCCAATTTCAAGAGGACGTCTTATTTCAACAACTACTTTGGAGAAATTAATGCATAGATTAAAAAAATTTGTTCCTACTGTGGGTCCAAATGTACCTCTTATCAACTGGCCAACTTCTAGTAACAAAAGAAAAAAAGATTCTTATATTGATTTTAATTTGAAACTGTAAGTATTTCTTTTTCGATGATTATCAAGTTTCCCTAATTAATACATTATTATGTCCTTCCTATGCTTTTAAATTGTTGGGATTTAAAAATGAGTAAACGATAGTAGAATAAGGAGCAATGTGTCTCCTGAAACACATCATTATAATTTCTATTTTGTGAATAATATTATTTTCTATTTGGTAATTTTGTTTTTGTGTGTTTTTTACATTGAGTGCAATATAATTTTCTAGTGTGGGGGATGAATCATTGATTGAACCATAATTAGCTTGGTTTTCTATTGTTTATCATGATGTTTATTGAGTTTAAATCTAACTAATTATGTGTTTTGGTGATTTTAATGATTCTTTACACTATTACTTTTGTTTTCAGGTCTTTAGAAGATGTTGGAATGAAATTGGAAGAAATTGGAAACTTGAAGATGAATATTTAGAAGAAAGAAGAAGTGGACGCGCAAGGCCAGAAAGTGGACACGTCCACTCTCAAAAGTTTGACAGCTAAGTGGACGCGTCTCATTTCCTCAGGCGTCCACTTTCCGAATTCAAGTTTTAAGCTCGTTTTAAGTAGTTTCTAATTAGGACTCTTGTATAAACAACCCTAGGACTTTTTTCTAACTATTTATAGGCCTTAATAGCTTAGTTTAGGGTGTGAAGCACTTTAGATTCTCTCTTCCCGAGCATTGTAGAAGTTGAAGGGTTGGAGCTCCTCGGGAAATCGGATTCCAGTCTAATGAGTTTCTCTCTTTCCCTTTATCTTTTTATGATATTTTCCTTTATACTTTGTGAGTAGTTTTCTTAAGTTAGCAAGGACTTGTATTAGGTTTATGTTATTCGTGAATATGAGATTTACATTTTGTAATTAAAAACCCGATCTTTTCAAGGGATTATTATTTATATTTGAGTATTTGAACAATTCTTGGTTTTATTCTATCAATTGTGTTATTTCAATTATTATTGGCCATCTTAATTTTTTTACATAGTTGATTAACTAGGGTTATGCAGAATCGGTTTTCGGTAACCAAAAGTAGTAACTATTGATTAATTTAAATATGTGTTTGATTAATTGATAGGGAATTGTTTGAAACGAATTGCATGATTTTAATCGGCCATTAATTTTATGTAATTTGTATTGATGTTGTCCTTATGCTTAATAACTTAATTGACTATTTTATGCGAACGATTCGGTAATTTAGTTTAATTAGGTTAAAGTTAATTTGCCGTGCTTCTCGGGAATTAACCTAAATTTACAAGAATCAGAATTTGCTGCGCTACGCGGAATTCTAAGTCATTATTCAAATAAGTTGTTATCGATGATTAATCCCGAATAAATAAAACCGATATACAAAGTCCTTGCTAATGTCTTTTTATCCATTGATTTCTAGTTATTTTATGAATTACTTATTTTTAAGTTTTAATCTTTTTAGATAAAAACCAAATCTTTTCCCCCCAAAGTTGTAATTAGTTTACTTAATCAAAGAATTTACAAGTCTCTGTGGGTTCGACCCTTACTTGCCCTAACTATATAAGTTGGTTGAGTCTGGTATTAATTTGATAGCGCAACGACACGCTCGTCAATCATTGTTCTTAATATTTTGTAAATATATTATTTTAATGTTATGTAATTTTGTATTAAAATTTTTCAAATCTTTTACAATTATACCTTTTTCTATTTAAATTGTTTTAAAAATTCACAAGAATATTTTTTCAATTTGACTCAAATGTTCTTAGATGACTTTATGTGGCTAAATCTTTTTTTTATGAAACCTGAATCTTAAAAACATTAGGTATTTTGACTAATCAATCTGTGTGATTTTAATGCATTTACTAATCAATCTAAGTAATATAGAACTTGTCTTTCCACATTCTTGAGACAAATATAATGATTTTGGTTGATTTAGGAATGATATAAGGTATTTTTTGTGCGATTGAGTCTTTCTAAATTTATCAATACTCCAAATATATCTCTTAGTCCTATTTTGAGCCTAATGTACAAATGATTTATTATCATTTAATTTTCTTTGATTAGCCTCGTTTATTACTTTTCTACCTAAATAAATACATGAAAATGTATTTATATGATTTATGTTGTCATGAGAAGTTATAAATATTATTGTAAAAGGATTACGAGATATTGTAAAAATCAAAAGGCAAAAAGCTTGTAGATATTCTTGCCAAAAAAATGCAAAAAAAAAGAGAAACAGAAAAAAAAATGATAAATAATAGAATTCATGGCTATTACATTTTCAAGAAGATGATTTGTTTTGAAAATTTTATTTTTATATCAAACTCTTGATAAATTTTGTATAAATTTCTATCTATCGTTTATAGCCAATTTCCAAGCTTTACATTACAAGTTATAAAGTCCTATTTGACTCAAATTGATCAAATTCTAATCAATAAGTGGAAGGAATGTGGATTTTCAAGCCTATAGATGTATTAAGAAATTAGAGCGTATTTTGATTACAAAGTAATTTCTATTATTATCTATTCATAATACGAATTTCATTTTTCTAAAAATAAAATTTTCATTATCATGGGTTTCATGTTTTTAAAGTCACATTTTGTTAAATTTGAATATATATGTTAAGATGTTAATAATATTCTAACACAAGTGCACATTGTTTTGCAAAATAGGAAAGGGTTTATTGTAAAAGCAGTTTGAAATAATTTTAATACTTTATTATTATATTTTCATATTGTGAAGTAATTTTTATTTGTTTATTTTATGTGTTTTTGTTTGAGGGCAAACAAAGGTTTAGTGTGGGAAATTTGATTAAACAAAAAAATAAATATATTTTTATGTAATTTTATTATCTTATTTGTGTTTAATTTCATTTAAGTTATGTTATTTTATGATTATTTTACATTTTCTACTAATATTTTTGTTTGTAGTGTTTTTAGATATTTATTGTGTTTTTGTATAAAAAATAAAATAAAATAAAAAATAAATAATTGCTACATTGCATGTGGTAGTGCCACGTGTACAAGGGAGCCTCGTCAGCACTGAGAATTTTATTTATTTTTATTTCAAATTTACCATTGTAAATTTTTATAAATTGGGCACAAAATTCACTATATTTGTAGAACCTTCTACAACAAAAAATTCTGCCAAATTTTCTTACTAATATTTTGTAATTGATCTTAGGTATTTTTTTGAATTTTTATATTTTATTTTGAAAGGTTTTTGGATGAGATTTCAAGAATACCAAGGAACTACTATCAGGACAAATCCAAGGAGAGTCATCCTTTTTATTCTTGCTTTCAATTCTTAAAATTCTTCATTTGAGTAATGTATTGTAAGTAGTTTATTTACCGTTAGTAAGGACATGTGTTAAAGTTATTAATTAATGGAATTTTGAGATAATTACCATTAAGTAGAACACTGGAATTTATTTTGGACCAAGAATAAATTAATTTAAACAATGGCCTATTTTACCGCTCTAACTTCTAACTTTTAACTACTAACTTTTACTTTTCTATTATTTAATTTTTGAATTACTTTTTGTTATTTATTTTATGTATTTATTTTTTATCATTTATTTTATCATACTATTGGTGAGTAAAATCACCAAATTTACTTTTCGTACTTTAAATTCCATAAATGTGGAGACTAATATTTTCATATTTTATTCTTTTGTAATTTTTATTTTGGGAGGTAAAATCTCCCTATTTCTATTATTTATGGCCGATAAAATCGCAAATTTATGTTTTTTTAATATTTGTAGTTTTAGTCCTGTTATTTAATAATTTGAGTATTTATATAATTCTAGTTGTTATAATGAAATAATCATGTTTAATTAATTAGAAATTCTTTTTAATTTGCATGATTAATTAGCTAAGATTATTAATCTTTGATTGATAATTATAGTAGTATCTGCTAGTTTAACAAAGAATTATATTATTTAAATTATATTTAATTGAAACTCATTATTATATATAATTTAATATTGATGATACCTTATAAACTTAATGTAATTTAATTAAATATTCTATTCACCCTGGTTGGTAGTGATATTTAATTGAATTAAACATTAATCTGTTTGAGCTGATCAGGATTAATCTAATTAGTAAGGATGGCGATCTCTCTGTGTTGATTGAGACTCTAAAATCAACTACTCAATAAGTTCTTGATCAATGATTTATCTCATAAAATAAATAATTTTGATGCAAGTTCCTTGTTAATGTCTTTTATTAAGTTATATTCATTAAAAGTCCTTTGTATAATTAATTATTTTTTAAAATATTGAAAGCCTTAAAGCTTTTAATATCTTAATTTTGATTAAATGACAAACATTGATAAGGACTAATGGCTTTATTGTATTAGTGATGATCTTTTAGGATTCACTATATCTAATACATGCAAGATCAAAGTTTCAAATCTTCAGGAAAGAGCTTTTGATGTCAAGCCTTGAAGATAAGCGTTTCTAGATTAGATAGGATCTAGAGGTGTAGCTTTAATTCTTTATTTATCTTTGGATATCTCTAGGTCTATCTCTTTGAGTAATGAGTTCTATAGGTTGCTCAATAAAAGTGAAATGATTTTCAAAATACATTTCATTTAGATGAAACATGAGTTGGGTATTTGAAATGATTTTCAAAATACATGCACATACTTCAAAATTCATAAAATATAGTTTGCAAACTCTTAGAGTTGTTTGGAAACTTGTTCTGCATAGTTTTAATGCATTTGTGGTCGACCTGACAAAAGTGTGGACGACCGCAGATCATGCGGTCGACCAGACTTCTCAGAGTATCGTCCGCTGTATGTCCAGATCTCTCTGGAACACTTGCGGATGATGGAGCGGTCGACCTGGACTTCTGAGCTCATCGTCTGCAGGCTGTCCAGAGTTCTCTGGAACACTTGCGGATGATGGAGCGGTCGACCGGACTTCTGAGCTCATCGTCCGCAGGCTGTCCTAGAGTTCTCTGGAACATTTGCGGATGATGGTGCGGACGATCCTCCTGATTTGCGGTCGACCGCACTCCTCCTGAGTGGGATTCAAACAGCCATTTTTATGACCGTTGGTGCATACTTATAAATACCCAATCGTTTAAACAACTCATTTACACCACTTTTTGAGCAAAAATCTGATCATAACACTTCATAGAACCTCTGGAGATTATTTTGAAACAAAATCTTAACATTCATATTGTGAAATTCATCAAAGTGAGATTTATACAAAATCATTGGGGTTCTTGAGCAACTTACAAGAAAACATTACTCAAAGAGGTATTTATGCTTTACATTGATATATCTTCACATTAAGGTGATTTCATATATCAAACTCTTCTTATTCATATCTTGATTGATTTGTTCAAGGTTGCATTGAGCTTAAAACTCTAAGGGTTAGAGTGAGCCTTGAACCATAGAAAACTGTGTTTGTGTGAAGAGCATCTTTTTTCATTAATTGTTGTAATAGAGATAGGTGTGTAGACAAGGTTATATTGTAAACTCAAAGTGTTGAGTGAACCTTGGTTGGTTAAGAGGTTTGTGTTGTAAAACCCTAAGGGAATTGGGTGAGCCTCTATTGTATTCTCTCTTACTATATTAGTGAAAGGTTTTGTGAAATCCTTGAGTAGATAGCTCAAGGTAGTGGATTAGGTTTTGTTGGATAAACCGAACCACTATAAATCTTTGTGTTCATTGCTTCTTTTCTTGAACTCATCATTTCATACTTTGGTTGAACACCAAGTGTTTGATATTTGTTATCTTAGAAAGCTTGTTTATTTTATAAGAGGAAAAATCGGTTAAAACCTAATTCACCCCCCCCTCTTAGGTGTTTCAAATATATATAAAAGAAAATATATTTCTTTAAAGTTTGTTTAATTTAGTTTTGTCTTTATATAATTTTAAAACTGCCCTAAATTTTAATATTTGATTAATAAATTTAAATTTAATAATTTTTACAAATCTCCATGGATACGATCCTTATTTGTCCTATTTATATAGGAGTATTAAAGGTTAAATTTGATAGTAATACGACAGGCTCGTCAGTGACTATGACTGAGTAGATAGTATAACAGAATCGGGAACTGGTGGACTAGAAGGGACAGAACCTGAGGTAGAGGCAGGGATGCTAGTGTCTGACCCAACTATGTCTGGACTAGGATCCTCTATAACTCCTGGTAACCAAGGGGGCAGTGTACCATGTCCATAATTATCCATGGCTGCAATATGAAAAAAAACAATGATAAAGTCAAATTAGCAACAAAAAACACTAGTTACACTTTTATACATTTTACATGTAATCAAAACATAAAGCTATTGAAATCAGATATTGAATTTCAAAACAAAGCTTTTAATATATAATGCACCTAATCGCTAAAATCAGATGTGGAATTACAATGTGGGTCATCCTTATTACTATCAAAATTTGTTTATGATGTTTTAACTTTTTTCATTTCACTATTCCACACAACTTCTGTGGGTGATAATTGCTTCATTTTTGTCACATCCATGACATAATTTTCACCCGTCTCATGTGTTAGAGGTCCAATGTCAATCTCAATTGAAACTATACTAAAATTATCATCTAGAGCTACATCTTCTTTATATTTCATGTACTTTCTCCTTTGGTTGATTTCAACAAGTTTATATTGCGGATGGACTTTAACACCTCGATTTGGAGTGTTATCAAACCAGTCGCATTTGAATAAAACAACCTTTTGAGCTGGAATCTTAGGAAATTCAACTTCTATAACTTCTTGAAGAACTCCATAATAGAAATCAGCATCGAATGATCTCTTAACACACACCCCGCTGTTTACTGTCCTTATCCCAGTTGCTTGATTGGATGTAAACCATTTACGAAGTATCCATGATATGAGTTGACTTTCCTTGAAAGGCCCCAAACAAAATTTTGCAAGGAAATATCTGTTACACCAATACTTGAATCATGTACCTACATATTTGAGTTTCAGTGAGTATCAATATAGCACAAAACTAATATGATAAATTAATGGTAATATTGATCTCTTACATGTTCCCTAAACCATACATAAAAGTCTTTTTGCACGTTTTTTCTCCATGTCCAATTCAAAAATGTTTGGTTCTTGAGTACCTACATCAGTCTTGAATAATATACAATTGATCGTATTTAGAGTTGTAATCAAAATTATTAAATAAATTATACAATATATCATGTGTAATTATTACTCTATATAAGGCGTGACTTCATCACAATTGAGCAACATGTAATTTATAGAGGCTTTGAATTCTTCTGGTAATAAGTACCTAGTATGAATCTTTCCAAGTAACCTACCATGATTGTTGCATATTGGCAAAACATGCGCTCCAAAAGAATCCACATCTACTTGGCATCCATCATTTCAAGTGGTTCTTGTATGTCTCGTATCCATATGGGTCTCAAAATAATATGAGAAGAAATTTGATGCTTCTTCAACAACATACGCATTACATATCGATCCTTCCACTATAACTTTATTTTTCACCTTAGTCTTCAAATGATGTAAGAATCTATAAGACAACATATATAAAAAATTCATTAGTAAATAAAGTGGTAGAATTATAAAATTACCTTTCAAAATGATACATCCATCTGTATTGAACTGGCCCACTATGTATTGAATTATTCGTACAATATGGACAAGCTAATCTACCTTCTATGCTCTATCCACTCAGCATACCATATGCAAGAAAGTTATTAATTATCCAAAGAAGAAAAGCATGTAATTGAAAATTTTATTTCATTGATATATCATAACATGGGACTCCATCACCCCATAAATGTTTTAGCTTAATAACAAGTGGTTGTAAGTATACATCCAATTTGTTCTTAGGATTTTTCGGGCCAGGAACAATAATTGTCAAGAACATAGCTGGATCTTTGAGGCATATCCATGGTGGCAAGTTATATAAGGTCAAAATAACTTGCCAACATGAATTTTTTTTCCTGACATTCCAAATGGTGATAAGCCATCAGTGCACAAACCAAGCCTCACGTTTCAGACCTCTTTAACAAATTCAGGATAACACCTATCAAAATGCTTCCAAGCTTCACCATCCATTGGATTAATCATCACTCCTGCTTTCGATTCACTCTCTGCATGCCACATTATATGTCTAGCAGTGGTTTCAGAAGCATAGAGCCTCTGCAACCTAGGTGCCAATGGAAAGCAACACATCTTCTTGTATGGAACGTCTTTTTGTTGTTTATTCTTTGCAATCTTCTTGTTTGGCTTGTAACATGCATGCACACACAATTTACAAACATTGTAAACATCATCATCTTTCCAATACAACATACAACCATTCAAACAAACATCTATCTTTTGCACGGGTAAACCAAGGCCAGAAACTAACTTCTTAGTTTGATAAAAGTCATCAGGAAGTTTATTGTCACTTGGCAACAACTCCTTCATAAGTTGTGTAAATTGGTTGAAGCATTTTTTAGAAATATTGTTCTCGGACTTAATATTAAGTAATCGAGAAACAACCGACAACTGAGAATGATTGGAACATCCTTCAAAATTTGGTGTATTTACAGCTTTGAGCATATCATAAAACTTTTGAGCCTCAGGATTATGATTTTCTACCCGAGATTGACATAACGGTGGCTCCAAGTTAAAGTTAGGCCCGACAACATCTAAAATCACATTTCGCATTCTATTATTTGAGATGAATCCCAAAAGGGTTCTTAGTTGGCTCGATGATTCCATTATAGGTTGAGAAGTAGAGGTTTCACCGTGATAAGTCCACTGATGATAATTTGTCACAAATCCCCATCTAATCAAGTGTACATCAACCTCATCAGGAAATAAATGTTTCAAATTCTTACATTTACAATACGAACATCAAATGTTTGCTGGAAATTGTGCATTTGATGTTGCAAATTTAATGAATCCTTCAACTCTCTATTCAAACTCAATTGTAATCATTTCACACCGTGTACATGTCTCTTATACATCCAACGACGATCATCCATCTATCAATAATTAGAAGAAATGTCAATATTTTTTAAAATAAGGCAATACTATAATTTACTTAATGAGATTTAATTAATCTCTATATAATTTAACTCTTTAATATAAAATAAAGTGAACAACAAATTTCGATAATGGGATTTAATTCATCTCTATTTAATTAATATCTTTAATTATGTGCCTAAAGTGATCATATAATTTCAATAATAAGGCCATATGGTTTATAATTCATATAATTATCATATAATTTCAATAATAAGGCCATATGGTTTATAATTCATATAATGATCATATAATTTCAATAATAAGGCCATATGGTTTATAATTCATATAATGATCATATAATTCATTACTTCTTTAACCATGGCCATATGGTTTATAAAGTAATCATATAATTCTTTAATAATGATTATATAATTCATTAATTCTTTAATAAAGTGATCATATTATTCAATTAATCCCTTAGTTGAATAGGTCCAAAATGGTTTATAACGTAAACTAAAACTATTAAATTAAGCACTATAATAAGTAAAATAATAATATAATGTATTCATAATTAAAGTTTATCATAATTAAAGTCACCTAATTAGTAAATTGTTACTATAATTTACTTATAATTAAATATTACTAAACCTAAGTCAATTATAATATACTATAATAAGTAAATTAATACTATATGTAAGATTATTATAATAATTATCATAATCTAAGCCAACTATAACTATAATAAGTAAATTAATACCTTAATGCTAGGTTTCATAATAGTAATACATCATATAAACAATTTTATTAACATAGGTATAATGTTAAACTTTCTTAAGCTTATTTCTACTAGGCTCAGTCCACAAGTTCAGGTGGTAATTTTTCTCTTGCAAGTGAATTCTTTGGTAGGTTGTAGGCCTAGCAAGTTTCCTTCTAGTTTATGCAGATGCTCTACATATTTATTCCATTTTGTTGCTAAGGCTTGTTTCATGTTTGACCAATAAAGGAAATAGGTTTTAAAGAGGTCATAAGGCGTGGTTAAATCAATGCGACAAATACGGTAAGTCTTTAACCATTTTCCCTTCTGAGTTTGAAATGTGCACATCATCTAAGATTCATCATATCAATAAAACTTATGGACTATAATTGTATAACATGACATAGATTTGATGTGATTTATAATGTTTATATTTACATTCATATGTTTTTATAATTATTTATTCTTTTACATCATCCTTCTTACTTTCGCCACAAACTTGAGTTATTTTTATAAGTTTGCAGGTATATGATGCATTGAACAAAATTTTATACATTTCATAAATCACAATTAACACTTTATTTTAAAAAATACTAATGGAGTTTACAAGAATGTAATAGTTTAAGTGATTAAGTTCCTCAGATGTTCTAAACTGATGGGTATGTTTCCAGAAAAAGTTCTTAGTATATCCAACTTGATCTCTATTTAGTAGGCATGATCTCTATTTAGTGGCAACTCTTTGTATTTGAGTCTATAATTTCATTCAGAAGTTGGAATGATCTTCACATCTTAAATCACAGTCATTACTACACTTTAGGAGCACCTGAATGCCAACCAACGTTTTGTCCATGTTCATTACAAGCACATACTATAAACTCCAAAATTCTCCTTAGAGCTTAACAAACGATATAAAACTATAGTTCCAATCACCATACTCTAAAAAAACAGACAAACCGAGAGAGAGAGAGAGAGAGAGAGGCCTTTGCCTTTGTCTTTTTTCCTTTTTGGGATCCCTTAGAAAATTTGAATTCATTCAGTCTACAATATGTAACCTCCAAAAAATAGTTGTCATCTATTTATTTCCCTTAAATCACAGGTTTAGTTAATCATAATCCACGCTTAAAGTTCTGAAACACAACTAGAACCCCACCATACCTGAAACTAGAGAGTACAGAAGACTCCCTACATATTAAAAGGAGAACCTTTTAGCCAATTATTACAAATATTTACTGATCAACTCCTCGCAAACACGAGGACGTTATATATGTAAATAAAAACTCGTGCTTTTTCTTTATAAGTAATAATCCATATAAAGCTATTAACATTGGAAACCTAATCCAATTCAAAAGAATAGAACTCCAGCTACATTGACAATGTCATACAAGTAAGACAAAAAAACTCTTCAAATGCATAGAATGAACTGGTTCAATTTTGCACTTTTCTTTTGAATACAGAAGCAATACAGAAGCAACTCTGGAGTAAAGGTCACCTATTTTCAAAAAATATAGAGAAAGACAGTGCCAAAAGAATTTCCACCAGTCTTAGCAAGGAAATCAGCTTATGGATATAAAGTATTATTCAAATGAAGGTGATAGTGGCAATGCTCATACCATTATGAAAAAAATATCTTGATCATGATACTCATGATGCATTCATAGAACACAGAGATAAATTCACTATTTATTCATTTAGTAATGCCAAAAAAATTTCCTCTGGTTTCAAATAATGCATTATTCAAATCAAGGGTACTTCCACATTAATTCTCATTTCCTCACCTGGACCTGGGCGGACTGCGGAAGATGGTGGCGGACTACAACAGCAGCGAAGAGATCGATGGTGGCAGCAACAAAGCCAACTCCTAGGGCTTATTGGCAGAGAGCAGATGTAAGGAAGAAAATAGGGGAAATGAGTGAGAAAGGAAAATGAGGGAAAAGCTTAATTTTTAATTAAACTTATCAACGGAACGAATTCGTCCATAATCTGTCTGTAATCCGCCTATATTTATTAATTTTAAATAATTAATTACATTTTCAATGGAAATCCGTCGTCAATATTTATTAATTTTTTAAAAATTAAATTTCCATCGGTAATCTGTCGATACTATTTAGTAATTTAAAAAATAAATAATCACAATTTCGTAGGTAATCCGTCGCCAATATGCATTAATTTTTAAAATAATTAATCACATTTCCGTTGGGAATCCATCGCCAATATGAATTAATTTTTAAAATAATTAAATTTCCATTGGGAATCCGTCGCCAATATGCATTAATTTTTAAAATAATTAATTTTTCGTCAGACATCCGTCACCAATATTTAATAATTTTAAAAATAATTAAATTTTTGTAGGGAATCCGTCACCAATATGCATTAATTTTTAAAATAATTAAATGTCCATTGGAATCCGTCGCCAATCATTATTAATTTTTCAAATAATTAAATTTCCATAACAAATCCATCACCAATATTTATTAATTTTAAAAATAATTAAATTTTCGTCGGAAATCCGTCTGTGATACTGATAGATTTAAGACTGAAAATAATTCTTTCCAAAAAACTTTTTAAACAAAAACTAATAAACATCCTAAAATAAGAGTAGAAAATTTGATTTTTAAATAGGTTTCTTCTGTGTACATATACACACTTTTAGATTATAAATTTGATTAAAATTATATTTACATATTATACACATTATATTTTATCAATATCTTGTTATTCGATGTGTTCATTACATTTATCATCATTAATTGAGGTTAAAATATGCATATTAATAGAAATGTTTACTAACTTGATTCCAAAATGTTAACATAATAAAAACATTAAGCTAAAGTAGTTAATATAATCGTAACAGATTTATGATCAATTATTTCGTAAGATATATATCTACTAAATGAATTATTTATTTTCACAAAAATAATCGTTCTCTTCAAATTATACATGAAAAACCTAAGAGGGGGGTGGATTAGGTTTTAACCGATTTTTCTAACTTTAAAACAAATAATGATTTCTAAGACAACAAATATCAAACACTTTGTGCTCAAACAATGTGTGAAATAATGTGTTCAAGAAATAGACAAATGACACAATGATTTATAGTGGTTCGGTTTATCCAACAAAACACAATCTATTACCTTGAGCTATCTACTCAAGGATTTTTCACAAAACCTTTCACTAATTTAGTACAAGATATTACAATAGAGGCTCACCCAATTCACCTTAGGGTTTTACAAATAACATCACAAACCAATCAAGGCTCACTCAACCCTTGAGTTTTACAACACAACTTTAATTACACACCTATCCCTAATACAACAATTAATGAAATAGATACTTTTAATACAATTACAATTTTCTATTATTCAAGGCTCACTCTAACCCTTAGAGTTTTAAACTTAATGCAACCTTGAACAAAACAAAAAAGATATCAAAAAGATGAGTTTGATATAGATATCACCTTAATGTGAAGATATATCAATATAAAGCATAAATACCTCTTTGAGTAATATTTTCCTCTAAATTGCTCAAAAACACCAATGATTTTAGTATCAACCCCACTTTGATGAATTTCACAATGTGAATGTTATATATGGGTTTCAAGATGATCTCAAGATGTTCTATGAAGTGTAAGAATCAGATTTTTGCTCAAAAAGTCGTGGTTCTAAGTTTTTTAAACAATTGGGTATTTATATGTATTCACCAACGGTAATAAAAATAGCTGTTTGAATCCCACTCAGGAGAAGTGCAGTCAACCGCATATCAGAAAGTCGTCTACACCATCATCCGCAAGTGTTCCAGAGAACTCTAGACATACAGCGGACGATGAGCTGAGAAGTCCGGTCGACTGCACCATTATCCGCAAGTGTTCCAGTGAGCTCTGGACATTCAGCGGACAATAAACTAAGAGGTCTGGTCGACCGCATGATCTGGGGTCGACCACACTTCAGTTAGGCCGACCACACATGCATTAAAACTATGCAAAACAAGATTCAAGCAACTCCAAGAGTTTGTGGAATACATTTTATGAATTTTAAAGTATATGCATGTATTTTGAGAATCATTTCAAATATCCAACTAATGTTTTATCTAAATGAAATGCATTGTGAAAAACATTTCACTTTTATTGAGCAACCTATAGAACTTATTACTCATAGAGGTAGACCTAGAGACATCTAATAGATATATAAAGAAATAACACTACACCTCTAGATCCTATCTAATCCAGAAGTTGCTTATCTTCAACGTTTGACACCAAACTCTCTTACCTGAAGACTTAAAACTTTGATCTTGCATGGAGTAGATATATGAATCCTAAAAGACCAACACTAATACAATTAAGCCATTAGTTCTTATCAATGTTTGTCATTTAATCAAAATTAAGACACTAAAAGCTTTAGAGCTTTCAATCTCTCCCTTTTTTATGATGACAAATTTTGATGCAATGTGATGGATAAAACAATTAAGTGCATGGATTCAAAGTAAGGAAGAGTTTATATAATATGTAATGAAACTTTGAAAAATGCTCCCCCTTACAATATACTAGGTATTTGTAAGATATCACATATAGCATATAGCCATTTAGTTTGATGATATCAAGAAATATATAGAGTGTAATATTTTTCGAACAAATATTGGATCTCAATAATAAAGGTATTCATTGTAAGTATATGAGATCAATTCCTAGCTTATATAGGCTCAAAGGAGCCTATTTTTCCACCAACCTCCGTATCCTCCTTCCTTCAAGTTTTAAAAACATTTATAATACAATTATAAAGCTCCCCTTATCAATATGCATGAGTTTTGTAAAAAATTTGACAGAGTTTCCTTTGTAACTCTTATAAAATCCAATTTCACAACACAAACTCAGCAATGCAAAAAGAGATGAGATATATCACATAAAATCACACATAAGGCCAACTCGGCCATCAACACACAATTCCCATTCTCCTTTAATAAAAACATAATTTTTAAACCAAGGATAGCCACACTTAACCTTTTAGAGCTGTTTTTTCTTTCTCTTGATTTTGATGAACTTGAACTTTTAACTTCATCTCAATTTTCTTGAAACACAAGGTTAGTTTCATAACATTTATGTATTGCAATTAACAGTAGTTTTTCTCCCCCTTTGTCATCATTCAAAAAGAATGGATAGAAAGGATAGAACTAAGTCAATTAATAATAAATCCCTCAACTACCAAGGAGTCATCATGGGGAAAAAATATTCAAAGATACAATAGAGAGATAAAATGTCTAGGCAAATCAAAAGTACAAGAAAGACAAAAACTATCTCATAGGTCGTCGCACATAAACTTTGGCCGTGGAAGAGGATGGTCTAGCATGTGTCTCATCAGGCGGGGGCATATCACATGAACCGCCTCTAGATGATATTTGATATTTATGATCTCGATGCCATGGTACTCCACCCATGATGCCAGATCGTCGATCTTGGAGTGAAGTGTCTTGAAGTGATTGTCAAAAGTGCTGAACATCGAATCTATCTGAGATGAGATTTCTTCCAGTGCACCCCAGATGGCAGGACATGGAGTAGAAACGTCTTCTTCTCCAACTTTTTCTTTACCTTTATCCTTTTTCAAATATGGGGCCTCAAGAGGAACATCTTCTTCCTCATCTAGATGCAGTGATCTTTTAACACCTCGGGAGCCCTCACCTTCATCTGAGTCAAATTCGCTAGCAGAAACGCCTTCTTTGAGAATTATTGGTGGTTCTTTTCCCATCAGTCTCACTGTCTCCTTTGTTGCCAGCAGAGATCTCTTCCGAAGACATATTTTTCTTCAAGTCCCATATGCCATTGAGACACAAAGCTTTGTATACTTTTAAAAGACGCAAAATTGAACTTAGGCACATATTTTGTCCCCTTCAATTCTGAGAATGGAACGTTGAAGTGTCGGAAAACTTTGGTTAGCAACCGTCCATAGGGTAAGCTTTTGGGAATACCTTTTCTCTTCTCAATTGTAGCCATCATGTGTTGTACCATTATATATTGACGAGCGTGTCGTTGCGCTATCAAATTAAATTCTGAACTTTAACTAACTTATGCAGTTAGGGCAAGTAAGGGTCGAACCCACAAGAACTTGTAAAATTTTAGATAAAGTAACTAATCGAGATTTGGGGGGAAAGATTCATTTTTAATCTAAAAGATTAAAACTTTAAATAAAATCACAAACAAATCAATTAAAAATCAATTGGTAGAAAAACATTAGCAAGGACTTTGTATTTCGGTTTTATTTATTCGGGATTAATCATCGATAACAACTTATCTGAGTAATGACTTAGAATTTCGCGTAGCGCAGCAAATTCTGATTCTTGTGAATTTAGGTTAATTCCCGAGAAGCACGGCAAATTAACTTTAACCTAATTAAACTAAATTACCGAATCACTCGCATAAAATAGTTAATTAAGTTATTCAGCTCGAGGACAACATCAACACAAATTACATAAAATTAATGGCCGATTAAAATCATGCAATTCATTTCAAACAATTCCCTATCAATTAATCAAACACAGATTTAAATTAATCAATAGTTACTACTTTTGTTTCCGAAAACCGATTCTGCATAACCCTAGTTAATCAACTGTGTAAAACAATGAAGATGGCCAATAATAATTGAAATAACACAATTGATAGAATAAAATCAAGAATTGTTCAAATACCCAAATAGAAATAATAATTCATTGAAAAGATCGGGTTTTTAATAACAAAACATAAATCTCATACACCTAATGCATGTCCTTGCCAACTAAAGAAAACTACTCACAATGCATAAAAGAAAACATCATAGAAAGATTAAGGGAAAGAGAGAAACTCATTAGTTGGAAATCCGATTTCCCGATAAGCTCCCACTCTTGATCTTCTACAAAGCTCTGAAACTAAGTATCTAAGGTGCTTGACCCCCAAAACTAAGCTATTAAGTCCTATAAATAGTTAGAAAAAGGTCCTAGGGTTAATTACACAAGAGTCCTAATTAGAAACTACTTAAAAAGAGCTTAAAACTTGAATTCGGAAAGTGGACGCCCGAGTCTTTAAAGTGCACGCCTGAGAGATTGGGACGCGTCCACTTGGACGCTTGGCTCTGTCAATCTTCTGAGGGTGGACGCGTGAGGTCTGGTGGACGCGTCTACCTTCTGGCCTTGCGCGTCCACTTCTTCTTTCTTCCAAATATCCATCTTCAAGCTTCCAATCTCTTCCAATTTCGTTCAAACATTTTCTAAATCTTCCAAAGATCTGAAAACAAAAGTATAAGTGTGAAGAATCATTAAAATCACCAAAACACATAATTAGCTAGCTTTAAACTCGATAAACATCATGATAAACACTAGAAAACCAAACTAATTATGGTTTAATCATATATCCAAAATCCACCCGGATTCTCTTTACCAACAAATACATAAGAAACATATGCATAAACGTGACTGTAGTTTTATGGCCTTCAGTTGGGATGAAAATGTTAGTGCACATATGATGAAGAATGCGATGCTCAAAACTGAACACATTTGCTTCTCTCTTGACTAAGTTTACAAAAGGTTTGCCTTGAGTGAAAATCTGTTCAAACCCCTCAGTAGAAAAGTCCTTGTGACTGATCCTTTGATGAGTATTAAAGTACTCAACCCCATCAAAAGGAATCTCTAAAATTTCATCTAAGCCAATGGAAGTAAAATGAAAATCTATCCCATTTACCCTTGAAATATAATTGGTCCTTATAGTCTTCTCATCCTTTTTTTCTATCACTTTTTCAAGATTGACATAAAATTGATATACAAGATCAGTGTACAAAGGCTCTTCATGATCAATTATGCTATCCCATCCTTGCCAAGCCATATATGTAAGAATTCTATCAAAGGGAAACTCATATCTACTTGTCGATTCTTGAGAAAGTCATTGTAACGAGCCTCATGATGCTTGCTCCTAAAAAGATGAGAAGAAGCTGGCATGGTTTTTTTCTTCTTTGGAACTTCTTGAACCATTTGTGTTTTGCCCTTGTCAATTTGAGTTTTTGCCATTTCTAGGGTTTTGAGATTTATAAAACAAGGATGTGTAGGATGATTAGATGAATTGAAGAAGAAATTAAGTGTATTTATGGTGAATTTTTGGTGGGTTATAGGAAATTGAAGAGATGCGGCTAATAAGTGAAGAGGTGCGGATGATTGGAAAATGAAAGGTTGCGTCCGAAGGAGGCATATTTGTAACGGTCCTAGATGTGCGGTCGACCGGATCGTCGTCCGCACATTGATTTTAGTCTCTCTAGAACCCATGCGGTCAATAATTTGAATATGCGGTCGACCGGAGGTTTGATATGGGTCATCCTGCAAGTCCTCTGGAACCTTTCCGGTCGATGAGTGATGAACAGCGGTCGACCAGTGATTCTGTCATTATCATCCGCAAGTCCACTGTCTGTTCTGTGGATGACCATTTACTCATATGCAGTCCACTGCATCTGCATTTGGGTATCATCCAAACAACACAAAACAAAACATAGCTTCGACAAACTTCACAAAAACGCACAAGTTATAAATTGAAAGAACCAATGCCCAAGAGTTTTCTAAGTAAACAAAACCTTTTCTCAGCCAAAGGCTTTGTGAAAATATCAGCTAATTGATCATCCATAAGAACAAAATCAAGAGATATATCACCTTTTAAAACATGGTCACGCAAAAAGTGATGTTTAATATCTATATGCTTAGTTTTTGGGTGTTGTATAGGATTCTTTGTCAGATTAATGGCACTAGTATTATCGCAGTTTATAGTGATACAATCAAAGTTCAAACCATAATCTTGCAAAGTGGTTTTCATCCATAAAACTTGTGCACAACAACTACCAGCAGAAATGTATTCAGCTTCAGTGGTAGAGAGAGATACACAAGTTTGTTTCTTACTATACCATGAAACTAAAGAGTAACCAATAAATTGACAGTGACCACTAGTCTTCTTACGTTCTACTCGACAACCCGCATAATCTGTATCTGTAAATGCTTCTAGCTCAAATGACATAGATTTAGGATACCATAAACCAAAATCTATAGTCCCTTTCAAGTATTTAAGAATACGTTTGACAGCAATTAAATGAGATTCTCTAGGGGATGATTGAAATCTAGCACATAGACAAACAGATAACATAATATCAGGTATACTAGCAGTTAAATACAAAAGACTACCAATCATACCTCTGTATGTAGTTTGATCAACCATCTTACCATTCTCATCTTTGTCCAATTTAATAGATGTGGCCATAGGAGTATCAATCTCTTTTGAGTCAGCCATTCCAAACATTTTCAGTAATTCTTTTGTGTACTTAGCTTGGTTAATGAAAGTGCCTTCCTTTGCTTGCTTAATTTGTAACCCAAAGAAGAATGTCAACTCACCCATCATACTCATTTCAAATTCATCCTGCATTATCTTAGAGAAATATTTGCACATATTTTTATTAGTAGCTCCGAATATGATGTCATCAACATATATTTGAATAATCAAAATATCATGTGCTTTATTTTAATAAAAAGGGTAGTATCTACTATACCTCTAGAAAAGTCTTTTTCAATAAGAAAATTGCTAAGTCTATCATACCATGCTCTTGGTGCTTGCTTTAAACCATATAAAGCTTTAGAAAGCTTGTACACATGATTTACATAAGATTCATGAATAAAACCAGGAGGTTGTTCAACATACACTTCCTCTTAGATGAAACCATTTAAGAAAGCACTTTTGGCATCCATTTGAAATAATTTAAAGCCTTTAAAGGAAGCAAATGCAAGTAACATTCTAATGGACTCTAATCTAGCAACTGGAGCAAAAGTCTCATCATAATCAATGTCCTCTTCCTGATTATATCCTTGAGCAACAAGTCTAGCCTTATTTCTACTCACGATACCATGTTCATCAAGTTTGTTTTTAAAAACCCATTTTGTACTAATAATGGTATGATTAGAAGGTCTAGGTACAAGTTCTCACACTTTGCTCCTTTCGAATTGATTTAATTCATCTTGCATGGAAATAATCCAAAAATCATCACTAAGAGCTTCATCAATGTTCTTAGGTTCTATATGAGATAATAATGCAAAATTATCAACAAATTTTATAATGTGTCTTCTTGTTCTTACCCCTTCATTTGGATCACCAATGATTTGATCATTTGGATGGTTGTGGACAAATTTCCATTCCTTTGGAAGATCAAACTTTGTTCCTTCTTTAAGTGAGATGGATTCTTGATTGTCAAAGACTTCTTCATTCTCATCCTTTAATGTTGAAGAATTTTCATTTGTTTGACCAACATCTTTATTCATTGACTCCAAAGGTATTTCTTGAATATCACCTTCATTCTCATCTTTTGTTAAATAGATGTTAGATTCATCAAAAACAACATGAATAACTTCTTCAATGATCATAGTTCTCTTATTATACACACGATAAGCTTTTCTTATTGAAGAATAGCCAAGAAATATACCTTCGTCGGATTTCTTATGAAACTTACCAAGATTGTCTTTAACATTTAAAATAAAACATTTACAACCAAAAACCTTGAAGAAAGAAATAGGAGTTTTGTCAAACAAGCGTTCATAGGGGGTTTTCTTCACAAAAGGTCTAAGAAGCACTCTATTTACAATGTAACAAGAGGTGTTTACAGCTTCAGCCAAAAAATACTTTGGCAAATTATTTTCACATAGCATTGAACGAGCCATTTCCTGTAAAGTACAATTTTTTCTCTCAACAACACCATTTTGTTGAGGAGTTTTTGCAACAAAAAAATTGTGAGAAATCCCATTCTCATCACATAGTTTAGTGAAGGTATTATTGCAAAATTCTCTACCATTGTCACTTCTAATGGAGATAAGTTTGCATCCTATGGTGTTTTGTACTTGTTTAAAAAGCTTGACAAAAGCTCCAAAAGCTTCATCTTTGCCCAACAAGAATAATACCCATGTAAATCTAGAGAAGTCATCAACTATCACATATGCATACAATTTGCCACCAAGACTCTATTGGACCAAATAAATCCATATGTACAAGTTCAAGAGGTTTTGAGGTAGAAACTATATTCTTAGATTTAAAGAAACTCTTAACTTGTTTACCATATTGGCATGCATCACAAATACGATCTTTTTCAAAATGAATGGCAAGCAATCCCCTAACATATTCATGTTTTGATAGGTTATGCAAAGTATCCATGCTCACATGTCCTAATCTACGATGCCAAAGATATGCATCATCATCTTTCAAAGCAAGACATTTAACATCTTGTTCAACTAAATCATCAAGGTAAAGATCATACATATTTCCATTTCTATTTCCAACAAAAACAATTTTGTTAGAGCAATCATCAAGAATTAAACATGAATCCTTCTTGAAAATAACCTTATAGCCATTATCACATAATTGACTTATACTAAGCAAATTATATTTGAGATTATCAATAAGAAAAACATTTTTAATAAAAGGAGAAGTACTTTTACCAACATTGCAAATGCCAATGATTTTCCCTTTCTTTTTGTCACCAAAAGTCACAAATCCTTCATCATTTGATTTAACATCATTAATTATGGATGTATTTCCAGTCATGTGTCTTGAGCATCCACTGTCAAGAAACCATTTGCCCTCCTTTGCTTTCGATTGAAAACAAACCTACACCAAAGATGTTAATAAGCCTTTTGGTACCCAAATTCTCTTGGGTCCATTGAGATTAGTTCTTTTAATTACCCAAGTGTTTTTAGCACCATTCTCAATCTTTTTCTTCACATAACATCTAGTCACCTTGTGACCATTTTTACCACAATAGGTACAATATATTTTTGAAGAAGTTGAGACATATGAATAATATGCATGAGGTACTCTTTTATGTGCATGTGGCATATTTTCATGTGAGTGAGATAAGCTCTCATGTGTGTGTGAGACATCATTATAGTTATCATCAAAACCAAGACCTCTCTTATCATGAGTGAGTCTTTGCATACCAAGTAATTTGTTCAAATTGTCCCTACCACATGTAAGTTTTTGCAAACTAGCACTTAAATCACTTATTCTAACTTTCATGGCATCATAATCACTCATCATATCACCCAACTTCTTGTTTTTAGTAACAAGATCAACATTAGCATTCTCAAGGAATTTCACCTTATCATTTAAACCAATAACATTCTCATCAAGACTGTTTTTCGTGGAAGTTAACATGGCATTTTCATCTATGAGTCTAGTATTATCTAAAGATAGCTTCTCTACTTGACATTTCAAGACTTTGTTTTTCTTGATAATCTTTTTCATTTCTTTATAGAGATTGGAAATGAATTCATCTTTATCAAACAAGTCACAAACATCATTATCACTTTCACTATCAACTAAAGTAGAAGTTTTTGAAGTATTTACCTCATCTTCAAAAGCCATGAAACAAACATTTGCATGTTCAGTTTGTTCTTCATCTTCAATTCCTTCTTGATCCCAAGTGCAAGCTAGTCCTTTCTTGTTTTTGGACTTGTACTTTTTTTCTTTCTCTCTTAATTTTAGGCAATCCACCTTGAAGTGATTTGGACTTCCACATTCATAGCATTTCTTTAAGTTGGTATTTGTGGATGTCGAAGGCTTCTTTTTTAATTTGTTGAAGTGTCCCTTTTTGAACATTTTCTTGAAGTTCTTCATGACAAGAGCTATTTCTTCATCATCCATTTCTTCCTCATCACTGGAAGATTCATTATCATTGTTCTCTTTGGCTTTGAGAGCAATCCCTCTTTTCCCTTTGTCTTCTACTTCTTGATCATTTAACCACTTCATTCTTATTTCATGAGTGAGAAGTGATCCAATAAGCTCTTCCATTGGTTTCTTCTTCAAGTTATGAATTTCTAGCATAGCAGTGGTTTTGCCTTCCCAAGCCTTTGGTAGAGCATTGAGTATCTTCATGTTTTGTTCTCCTATAGAATATGACTTACTAAACACTTTTAAACCGTTAATGATGTTAGTAAAGCGAGTAAACATATTAGTAATATTTTCATTTGATTTCATAGTGAAAAGTTTCATACTCCCTTGTAAGCATACCAAGTTTTGTCTCCTTTACTTGGTTTGTACCTTTATGAGTCACTTCAAGTAGTCTCCACATTTCATGTGCGGATTCACAACATCTTACCCTGTTATACTCATTCATATCAAGTGCACAAGTAAGAGTGTTTATGGCAAGAAAATTAAGGGTCATTTTCTTTTTATCTTCATCATCAAATTCCTCAGATGTTTTGTCAATCTTGATACCATCAACAACTTTAAAAGGAACATAAGGACCATTTTCAACTATATTCCATAATTCATAGTTCAAAGAAGATATATAGATTCTAACGCTATTTTTCCAGAAATTATAATTTGTATCATTCAACAAAGGAGGTCTAGTAGTAGAGTAACCTTCTACCATCATAGTGTTGTCTAAATGTGCCATAGAATCTTTACTTCTAGGTGGTTAAACCTTTTAAACAAGAAGACCCGCTCTGATACCAATTGAAAAACCTAAGAGGGGAGAGGGGTGAATTAGGTTTTAACAGATTTTTCTAACTTTAAAACAAACAATGCTTTCTAAGACAACAAATATCAAACACTTTGTGCTCAAACAATGTGTGAAATAATGTGTTCAAGAAATAGACAAAGGACACAATGATTTATAGTGGTTCGGTTTATCCAACAAAACCTAATCCACTACCTTGAGCTCTCTACTCAAGGATTTCACAAAACCTTTCACTAATTTAGTACAAGAGATTACAATAAAGGCTCACCCAATTCACTTTAGGGTTTTACAAATAACATCACAAACCAATCAAGGCTCACTCAACCCTTGAGTTTTACAACACAACCTTGATTACACACCTATCTCTAATACAACAATTAATGAAGTAGATACTCTTAATACAATTACAATTTCTATGATTCAAGTTTCACTCTAACCTTTAGAGTTTTAAGCTCAGTGAAACCTTGAACAAAACAAACAAGATATCAAAAAGATGAGTTTGATATAGATATCACCTTAATGTCAAGATATAACAATATAAAGCATAAATACCTCTTTGAGTAATATTTTCCTCTAAATTGCTCAAGAACACCAATGATTTTAGTATCAACCCCACTTTGATGAATTTCACAATGTGAATGTTATATATGGGTTTCAAGATGATCTCAAGATGTTCTATGAAGTGTAAGAATCAGATTTTTGCTCAAAAAGTCGTGGTTCTAAGCTTTTTAAACAATGGGTATTTATATATATGCACCAACGGTCATAAAAATAGCTGTTTGAATCCCACTCAGGAGAAGTGCGGTCTACCGCATATCAAAAAGGTCGTCCGCACCATCATCCACAATTGTTCCAGAGAACTCTGGACATACAGCGGACGATGAGCTGAGAAGTCCGGTCGACCGCACCATCATCCGCAAGTGTTCCAGTGAGCTCTGGACATTCAGCGGACGATAAGTTGAGAGGTCTGGTCGACCACACTTCAGTTAGATCAACCGCACATGCATTAAAACTATACAAAACAAGATTCCAAGTAACTCCAAGAATTTGTGGAGTACATTTTATGAATTTTAAAGTATGTGCATATATTTTAAGAATCATTTCAAATACCCAACTCATGTTTTATCTAAATTAAATGCATTTTGAAAAACATTTCACTTTTATTGAGCAACCTATAGAACTTATTACTCATAGAGGTAGACCTAGAGACATCTAATAGATATATAAAGAAATAACACTACACCTCTAGATCCTATCTAATTCAGAAACTGTTTATCTTCAACGCTTGACACCAAACATTCTTACCTGAAGACTTGAAACTTTGATCTTGCATGGATTAGATATATGAATCCTAAAAGACCAACACTAATACAATTAAGCCATTAGTTCTTATCAATTTTTGTCATTTAATCAAAATTAAGACATTAAAAGCTTTAGAGCTTTCAATACAAAAAATCCAAATGAATAACGCTCTTGCACTCCATTTTGAAATTTCTATATATAATCAAATTTATAATTTTTTCAATTTAATAGAATATAATTCAAATAAATGAGGATTACAAATCGGGAAAATGAACAATATAAAGAGCATAAATACTCAGCTGAATTCTTAATTACTTAATGAATTAAAATTTCAAATTATACAACATCAGTTTTAATATTAGGGTATAAATTATAAATACTTTTTACAATAGCCATGTTGTCACACACAATTATATATAATTATATGACACTCCATAACTAATCAATTAATAAATCTTGAATATTTATATTGTTAATTACAATTTAGGACATTTTCAATTTTAAAGAGCATAAGTTAAATAAATGAGAATTTCAAATCAATCATCAAAGATTTTGGAGAGCATAATTACGTTAGTTATGACTTATGATGCTCATTTGACTTCTCTACCATTTGGCGAACTAAATTTCATGTTCTATAATGTCAATTTCAATCTTATGGTATATGTTATAAATATTTTTTACAATCATATATACATATATATACCAAATTAATTAATAAACTTTGAAACTTATATTTTTAACTAGAATTTGTTTTTAAATATTATAAGCCTAAATTGAGGTATTCATAAACTAACTGTATAGGAAATAATAAAAAACTACAATTATTTATATTAGAGGGAAAAACTGAGGAAAAAAATCTGTGTATTGGAGACGGATTTGATACTGAATATTTTTCATTTTTCACAATGTTTTTTAAAAAATAAAAATGCAACATCCGTCGGTAATGAGTCTCTCATTATCAACTAATTATAGACGGAATTGAACGAAAATGACAAAAACAAATTAAATGTTTTTAATTAATTTCCATAGAAATCCATTGCTAAATTGTGACGAATTACTTACGGATATTTTTAATTTTTTTCCTAACTAATATATATTACATTTTAAATTTTAGTTGGAAATGCATGAAAAATCTACCAACTAATTATCAACTAACCACATTTTAGTCGGAAAGTGATCGAAACATAGCGACTGATTTTAGACGTCCGATCAAATGTACTTTTGGTCAGTATTCTGTCTAAAATCCATCTCAAATTTCATATGAAAATATCTGTCGACAAATTGGGTTGAAAAAACATGATTTTCCTTAAGTGAACTGACATGAATGCTCTTTAATAGTTTTGGCTTAAGGTGACTTAACAAAATTTTAGACAAAAAAACTTATGTCACAGCTTGAAAATGGTTTGGGGATCTAAAATGTCTAAAATAAAGTTTAAGGACCAATACTGAAAAACTAAAATAGTTTGGAGACTAAATTCACTAATTTTGCAGTGAGTATCTATGTACAAAGTTTTTCTTTAAAAAAATAAGGCATGCTCAATTTTTAATGCTTAAAAATATATTGATAATGATTATTTGTTTACAAAAAAACATGAAATATTAGGTGTAAAATTTACCTTATTAATAATTTGCTCGTTGAGTACTGATCTTTTTCTTTTCTTTTTTTTTTTTAAAATTATACCTTATTAATTTGTTTGACCAAATTTTGGTAGGAATTTTAGCCACAAAGACCTTGAAGATAAGCTTAATAATTGATAAAGGATTTTAAAAAGTTAAAAAAAATCGTTAATGATTTTAGGGAGGACTAAATGGACAAATCAATTATTCTAAAAAAGGGTTCAAACCAAAACTATGAATTGCTTATCAACGCAGAACATTCCACGGTCCTCGGCGTCTTTATTTACTTCTGCAGTGGTCTCCCCTCATGTAATTTATAAGAAAAGGGTATTTACGTCTTTGATCTCTTGCTGTCCTCTGACTCTGAGGACACTCATGAAGTCTTCCCAGCGAGGCAGGAAAATGGAAGAGCAAACCAGTATAGTCCTCAGACTTTCTTCTTCTTCTTTTTTGAAAAATAAAATTTTAAAAAGGGACTCCAAACAATTTAAGACCAAAACTGTAAATGGGGTTTAGACGTTAAAGTTATTAGACCCTAAATGTGAGAGATATTGGGGGTATTTAGATTGGAATTTTGAATTGAGTTTGTTATATTATTTTTTAATATAATATAATTTTTTTGTGTTTGGATAAGAATTTTTTATTGGGAATTGAAATGATTTTTTTTTTTTGAGTTAGAGAATTGAAATAAATTGTTTTTGGAGTTAGGGAATTGAAAGCTTGATAATAATATAAAATATAATTAATAAATTGTTTGAGATTGTATTTTTAATTTAAAAGTATTAATAAAAAATATTATTTATATAAATATATGGGATCCATTTATTGAGTTAAGAGAAAATTTAAAATTTTGATGTAATAGAAATTTTGAAGGGAAAAAATTATTTATTGAAATAATTTTATAGAAATTGACACAATTTATGAAAATTTCTTGGCCAGAAAAAATTGCTTTATATATATATATATATATATATAAATTATCCCGACCTTGAGAAAATGGCAAACGGATTGCAAACAAAAACAGAACGTAATTGAGTAGGCAGCCCACGCGACAATTTTTTCATCTTTTCCTCGAAAGGCAACGTCTTGTCATATAGTATTGATGCATGGTTCATGTCGAATTATAATATATATATATATATATATATATATATATATATATATAGGAATGCTTTTATTTTGACAATGAGAACATAAACCTCTTTCAATTCATAACGCCAACACACACGCACAGATTTTAGAATATTTATGGAATAATTGGTGTAACCCCAATCAGAGTCCTCTCATTCTTTTTAATATTTTCGTCTCAATGTAAATATACGTTGCACGACAAAAAAAAGTAAATACAAAATAAATAAATGTAAATATTTTTTTATCTAAGACGATAGAAATTAAATTAATTTTTTAGAGGAATTAAATATTTTATTAATTAAAAAATTTATTTATTTACGATCAGTAGCAACGTGGGATTCATGCATTTCCTCAACATAATCTTGTGCTGGAGGAGGAAGAGGAGGAGCCATGACTGCATGACCAGCAAAGTTCTTCTCACCAATGGTGGTAGTGGATGGACATGATCCGCTCCTTGGAATGTTACTGCAGGGATTTGGGGAGGGAGTACCACTGCCACCTTGTTGTAGGGATTGCAAGACAAGGTGTTGCTTCGCCGTCCAATCTTCTTCTTCATCATGCAAGATTCTTGCAGCTTCGGATGGCTTCATGCTAAGAATAAATAAGAATGTTAAGCAGATTACGAAGTGTAGAGCTTTCATATCTTCTTAAACAAGTAATTAAAGATAGATATAGATGATGAGTTGATTAAGATGTAGTGCAAAAATCTCTACAGATTTATATAAGTGCATGAAATCGTGAAAAATGGTCATTTGAATTTTTTTTGTGTTGTCAAATGCGTTGATCAAAAGCTTTGAATGTTGACTTCAAGATTTTACATAAGAAATCAGAAAATTGAATTGGTCTAATGGAGAAAAATGTGAGGAATGTTGGACTAGAAAAACATTGTTGTGAATTACTCATTTCGTCTAATAATATAAGTTGATAGACTCCTTTACATTCGTCACTAACACTACACGAAAATCATGTTTTTTCGACCCAATTTTCCGACGGATATTTCGGTCTGAAATTTGAGACGGATCTTAGACAGAATACTGACGGAAAGTACGTTTGACCGGACGTCTAAAATCAGTTGCTATTTTTCGACCACTTTCCGACTAAAACGTGTTAGTTGATAATTAATCGGTAGATTTTCCACGCATTTCCGACTGAAATTTAAAATGTAATATATATTAGTTAGGAAAAAAAATTAAAAATATCCGTAGGTAATTCGTCACAATTTAGCGATGGATTTCCGACGGAAATTATTTAAAAAAATTTTAATTTTTTTTGTCATGTTCGTCCAATTTCCGTCTATAATTAGTTGATAATCAAAGACTGATTGCCGACGGATGTTGCATTTTTCCTTTTAAAAAAAATTATGAAAAATGAAAAATATTCAGTAGCAAATCCGTCTGTAATCCGTCTCCAATAAAAATATTTTTTCCTAAGCTTTTCCCTCTAATCTAAATAATTGTAGTTTTTTATTATTTCTTATACAGTTAGTTTATTAATACCTCAATTTAGGCTTATAACATTTAAAAACCAATCATAGTTAAAAATATAATTTTCAAAGTTTATTAATTAATTTGGTATATACAATATGTATATATGATTGTGTGTGACAACATGACTGTTATAAAAATATTGATAACATATAACATAAGATTGAAATTGACGTTATAGAATATGAAATTTTAATTTTCCAAATGATAAAGAATTCAAATGAGCACCATACACTACAAGAAAAACCATTTTTTTCAACGGACATTTCCGTCGGTAATCCGTCTGTGACCACAGTTTTAGACGGATTACCGACCGAATATTCCGTCGGCAATTAGGCAGTCGGTAACACCAACGGCCTAAGTAATCCGTCGTTATTTACGACCGAATTTCGACGGCAACGTAAACGACGAGAATTGGTCAACGACAAAAGATTTCGTCTCGGATCCGTCGATCTTACAGACCGCTTTCAGACGGATATTATTAAATTTTTAATTTTTAGCATCATAAAAATAAGTCAATCCGTAGGGAAACTGTCGCAATTATGGAATTTTTTTTACAAAATTTTAATATTTCCGTCGGGAATCCGTTGCCAATATTTATTAAATTTAAAATAATTATACGTCCGTCGCAAATCCGTCGGTAATAGATTAATTTGTAAAATAATGAATTACAATTCTGTCGGGAATCCGTTGCCAATATTTATTAAATTTAAAAATAATTATACTTCCGTCGGCAATCCGTCGGTAATATATATTAATTTTTAAAATAATTAATCACAATTCCGTCGGGAATCCGTTTCCAATATTTATTAAATTTAAAAATAATTATACGTCCGTCGGAAATCCGTCGGTAATCTATATTAATTTTTAAAATAATTAATCACAATTCCGTCGGGAATCCGTTGCCAATATTTATTAAATTTAAAAATAATTATACGTCCGTCGGAAATCCGTCGGTAATCTATATTAATTTTTAAAATAATTAATCACAATTCCGTCGGGAATCTGTTGCCAATATTTATTAAATTTAAAAATAATTATACGTCCGTCGAAAATCCGTCGGTAATATATATTAATTTGTAAAATAATGAATTACAATTCCGTCGGGAATCCGTTGCCAATATAAATTAATTTTCAATAAATTTACATTTTCGTCGGGAATATGTCGCCAATATCCATTAAGTTATTAAAAACAATTTAATTTCCGTCGGCAATCCGTTGCCAATATAAATTAATTTAATTTCCGTCGGTAATCCGTAGCCAACATTTATTATCTTTAAAAAATATTCATTTTCCGTCGGTAATCCGTTGCTAATATTTATTAAATTTTTTTAAAAATTAAATTCCGTAGGGAATCCGTCGAAATTATTACTATGATGAATTAATTTCCGTAGGAAATCTGTCGAAAATTTTAAATTTTTGGATTAGTGAATAAAATCTGTATTAGTGAATAAAACCTGTATTTTGGATTAAAAACACCCAATTAATAATTAAATCTGTAAAATAATATAAATTTATTGAATAAAACTAAAATAACATATATCCGAAATTAATTTATCAAATAAAACTAAAATAATATGTATGTGTGATAAGTATATGAAGATAGTACATAAACATCAACTAACAACAACGGAATGTGCCTGTCCAGGGGCAGGGGCAGGAGGAGGAGGAGGGGGAGGGGGATCAAAATGACTTGACGGCCCGGGATGATTACCAGGTGGTGACACAGTGAAATCCTCATCCTCCGCAACATATTCATCCTCAAAAAACATGTCATCCTCGGGTACAGAAGGTAATACTGGTGGAGCCGGAAATCCCATCTGGATAGCCAAGTTTTTGAGGTATGCCTGCAAACTATCCTCTCGGGACTTCATCGCTCTAAATTTGTCTTCGAACTTCCTCCGTATAATACCCACCTCCATGCCTACCTTCAAGCCCACCTGCAAGCCTACCTGTTGCCTCACACGCTCCTGAATCCGAGCCTCTATATCTACTGGCTCCGAACAGGCAGATGGTGTAGACTGCGTACTGGACGAATCCTGATCCAGACGTCGTCTCACTCTAGGCGCTTCAGACCCCAACCCCGAAACACGGCCCTTCTTGAAGCCACCTGCTACCTCAACAAATAGTTGCTTATCATCAGGCACTGAAGGATGAGTGGAGTCAGTGGACTCCATCTGAGAGTACTGCTCACACAATGCATTGACCTCGTTCTGCAATTAAATTAAAATTGTAAGCAAACGATATAATTAAATTGACGTTAATAATAGAATGTACACATACCATAGTTTGTTGTGATTTCTCGCTATTGAATTCGCCCTTACTAGGCCCAGACTGGAATGTGTGAGTCTTCTTATACAAATCTTTGTACCTAAACTGAGAACCTTCCCTCTTCCGCTACAAAATATTACAAAAGATTAAATAATTATAAAAATATAATTATAATCATATAATTCAGCTAAAGTATTTAAATATATGCATTAGAATGACTAACCATCCTCCTCTCGTGCTCTGAGAACGAAATCGACCCGCCAGTATGAGTCGAGGAAGGAGCTGCAGCTCTGTTGCTCTTACCTGATCTAGAAGAGCACAACCACTTCTCAGTTCTCCAATAAACATGTAGTTGTTTCCAGTCATCTTTCGTTATCCAATATGGAGGGATAGTCAAACTCTTCTCCCTACGGGCACGACACATCTCATCCTTGAACCTGCTCCTAGCAACCTTAATCAATTTCTTCCGTATAAGGCCGTCGTGCTCGGGACGCCATCTATACAATTTCTGCAAATAAAACAAGAAAAAAATTTAAATCAAAGGCATTTAAAATTAAAATATATAATTTAACAACAAATTTATTCCAAGTTCGGGTTAAACTTACGCTCCACTCTGTAAACCACATATCTCGAACATGTGCAGGAACTTGGGAGAATTTGGCAAATGGACCAATAAAGTGTTGCTTAATAGTATCAGTAACCTTCCTAACAGGCTCCACAGACGGATCAAATCTGTTTAAATTATCCATATTAGCAAAATAAATTAAAATTTAAAAAATTTCGGCAGCATCTCCCCTATAAATTGAACATTTTCCAGGCACACAGGCCACACAATTTATTTTCAAATATACCACAAATCTGAATAACAATAATGCCAACAAACTCCCTGTTCAAATGCCATATAATATTATAGTAATTCATATGAACCAATAAACTCCACATCTCCA
Organism: Apocynum venetum; assembly: GCA_019593545.1. Classification (NCBI taxonomy): domain Eukaryota; kingdom Viridiplantae; phylum Streptophyta; class Magnoliopsida; order Gentianales; family Apocynaceae; genus Apocynum; species Apocynum venetum. The sequence continues at coordinate 3,293,402 of SRSM01000326.1, read as the reverse complement.
AGAATAATATATCATCTAACATTTAAGAAATCATATCAACCAATAAATGTAACGTCTCCCCAGAATACTATACGATTGATAAACACCGTGACAAAACAGTTTGCAAGTCAAACTTAATTATTTACTTACGAATCACCGTCAGGAGAAATGAGTGGACGGTCATCTTCACTCCGTGACTGTGACTGAGTAGATGGTATAGCAGAATCGGAAACTGGTGGACTAGAAGGGACAGGCCCTGAGGTGGAGGCAGGTGTGCTAGTGTCTGACCCAACTATGTCTGGACTAGGATCCTCCATAACTCCTGGTAACCTAGGGGGCGGTGTACCATGTCCAGAACTATCCATGGCTGCAATATGAAGAAAAAAACAATGATAAAGTCAAAAAAAACAATGATAATGATTCTTTACACTATTACTTTTGTTTTCAGGTCTTTAGAAGATTTAGAAGATGTTGGAATGAAATTGGAAGAAATCGGGAATTTGAGGATGGATATTTAGAAGAATGGAGAAGTGGACGCGCAGGACAGTCAAGTGGACGCGCAAGGCCAGGAAGTGGACGCGTCCACCAAATTTCACGCGTCCACCCTCAGAAGTTAGACAGTAAAGTGGACGCGCAGGGAGACCAAGTGGACGCGCAAGGCAAGGAAGTGGACGCGTCCACCAAATCTCACGCGTCCACCCTCAGAAGTTGGACAGTAAAGTGGACGCGCAGGGAGACCAAGTGGACGCGCAAGGCAAGGAAGTGGACGCGTCCACCAAATCTCACGCGTCCACTCTCAGAAGATTGACAGTCAAGTGGACGCGCAAGGCCAGAAATTTGGTGAGCGCGTCCACTTCCTGGCCTTGCGCGTCCACTTGACTGTCCTGCGCGTCCACTTCTCCATTCTTCTAAATATCCATCCTCAAATTCCCGATTTCTTCCAATTTCATTCCAACATCTTCTAAATCTTCTAAAGACCTTCTTTGTCTTGGGTTTTTCCTTATCTTCCTCTTTCTCTTCTTCTTCCCCCTCCTCTGAGGAGCTGCTCTAAGCTGATAGAAAATATGGTAAGGAAAAAAATAAGTGATACTTTTCTTTATCCCCTACCATATTAGGGGTAAATAACAACAAAAGCAGAAGTCTTATTTCTTTCGAAAGTATCTTTATATTTTTCTTTCTTTTTTTTATTTTTTAAAAAGAATGAAATATCATTTCTAAGCTATGGACTGCTTCATTTGCACCTCTAGGTACACTTGAAGTAGAAGTTAAATGATATTTTTTTACTGGAATTATATTTATGTGGCACAGAAGCAAGAAAGTAAAGCCCTCATATTTGATATTGAAGTTCATTGGTAAAAAGTTATATAAAGCATTAAGTAAAACAATTGAATAATTTCAATTCATTACTTTGCAGGTAAAAGAAAAGGGGAAAAGATTGAATCTTCCAAGTTCATTGGGTTCCGGCAGCAGGGACGAGCTCGACGGTGGCAGCGACAGCAGCGAGGCAACGAGACGAGATTGACGGGCAGCGGCAACAGCGAGGCGACGAGATCGATGGGTAGAGGCAGCGACGGCGCGACAGTAAGGCACGATCAGAGGTAGCAGCGACGAAATGAGGAAGAACAGACAGTGAGTGGCTAGACAGAGAACAAAGGTGAGAAAGAAAAGAGGGGAAATGAGGAAGAAAGGAAAATTAGGGAAGAGGCCCATTTTAAATTTATCTGCCTATTTTTATTATTTTTAAATAATTAAGTACATTTCCGTCGGGAATCCGTCGCCCATGTTTATTAATTTTTAAAATTTTTAACTTTCCGTCGGTAATCCGTCGATAATATTTATTAATTTTATAAATAATTAATCACAGTTCCGTCGAAAATCCGTCGGGAATATTTAACAATTTTTAAAACAATAAAATCATATTTCTGTCGGGAATCCGTCGAAAATATTTATTAATTTTTAAAAATTTTAACCTTCCGTCGGTAATCCGTCGGGATTATTTAATAATTTTTAAAATAATAATATCACATTTCCGTCGAGAATCCGTCGCTAATATTTATTAATTTTTATAAATTTTAACTTTCCGTCGGTAATCCGTCGAACCTATTTATTAATTTTTAAAATAAATACACTATTCCGTCGAAACTCCGTCGGAAATATTTATTAATTTTAAATTAATAAAATCACATTTCCGTCGGGAATCCGTCGATTAGATTTATTAATTTTTTAAAATTTTAACTTTCCGTCGGTAATCCGTCGATAATATTAATTAATTTTATAAATAATTAATCACAATTCCGTCGCAAATCCGTCGGGAATATTTATTAATTTTTAAATTAATAAAATCAAATTTCCGTCGGGAATCCGTCGATTAGATTTATTAATTTTTTAAAATTTTAACTTTCCGTCGGTAATCCGTCGATAATATTAATTAATTTTATAAATAATTAATCACAATTCCGTCGAAAATCCGTCGGGAATATTTAACAATTTTTAAAACAATAAAATCATATTTCTGTCGGGAATCCGTCGAAAATATTTATTAATTTTTAAAAATTTTAACCTTCCGTCGGTAATCCGTCGGGATTATTTAATAATTTTTAAAATAATAATATCACATTTCCGTCGAGAATCCGTCGCTAATATTTATTAATTTATATAAATTTTAACTTTCCGTCGTTAATCCGTCGAAACTATTTATTAATTTTTAAAATAAATACACTATTCCGTCGAAACTCCGTCGGGAATATTTATTAATTTTTAAATTAATAAAATCACATTTCCGTCGGGAATCCGTCGATTAGATTTATTAATTTTTTAAAATTTTAACTTTCCGTTGGTAATCCGTCGATAATATTAATTAAATTTATAAATAATTAATCACAATTCCGTCGAAAATCCGTCGGGAATATTTATTAATTTTTAAAATAATAAATCACATTTCCGTCTAGAATCCGTCGCCAATATTTATTAATTTTTTAAAATTTTAACTTTCCGTCGGTAATCCGTCGATAATATTAATTAATTTTATAAATAAATACACTATTAATTTTTTAAATAATTAAATTTCCGTAGGGAATCTGTTTATGATACTGACACATTTAAGAATCAAAATAATTCTTTCAAAAAAACATTTTAAACAAAACCAATAAACATCCTAAAACAAGAGCATAAATTTTGATTTTTAAATATATAAGTTTCTTCTTTGTAAACATCTAAACACACTTTTAGATTATACATTTGATTAAAATTATATTTACATGTTATACACATTATATTTTATCGATATCTTGTTATTCGAGGTTAAAATATGCACATAAATAGAAATGTTTACTAACTTGATACCGAAATGTTAACATAATAAAAACATTAAGCTAAAGTAGTAAATATAATCGTACGAGATTTATGATAATTATTTCGCAAGATATATATCTACTAAATGAATCATTTATTTTCACAAAAATATTCGTTGTCTTCAAATTATATGAACAATCCAAATGGATAACGCTCTTGCGCTCCATTTTGAAATTTCTATATATAATCGAATTTATAGTTTTTTCAATTTAATAGAATATAAGTCAAATAAATAAGGATTACAAATCGGGAAAATGAACAATATCATACTCAGCTTAATTTTTAATTACTTAATGAATTAAAATTTCAATTATACAACATCGGTTTTAATATGATGGTATAAATTATAAAAACTTTTTACAATAGCCATGTTGTCACACACAATTATATATACATATATGATTGTTGTGTGTGTATATATTGACTCGCTAAACACTACCTAATTAATCAATTAATAAATCTCGAATATTTATACTGTTAATTACAATTTATGATAGTTTCAATTTTAAAGAACATAAGTTAAATAAATGAGGATTTCAAATCAATCATCAAAGATTTTGGAGAGCATAATTACGTTAGTTATGACTTATGGTGATCATTTGAATTCTTTATCATTTGGAAAATTAAAATTTCATATTCTATAACGTCAATTTCAATCTTATGTTATATGTTATCAATATTTTTTATAACAGTCATGTTGTCACACACAATCATATATACATATTGTATATACCAAATTAATTAATAAACTTTGAAAATTATATTTTTAACTATGATTGGTTTTTAAATGTTATAAGCCTAAATTGAGGTATTAATAAACTAACTGTATAAGAAATAATAAAAAACTACAATTATTTAGATTAGAGGGAAAAGCTTAGGAAAAAATATTTGTATTGGAGACGGATTACAGACGGATTTGCTACTGAATATTTTTCATTTTTCATAATTTTTTTTAAAAGGAAAAATGCAACATCCGTCGGCAATCGGTCTTTGATTATCAACTAATTATAGACGGAAATTGGACGAACATGACAAAAAAAATTAAAATTTTTTTAAATAATTTCCGTCGGAAATCCATCGCTAAATTGTGACGAATTACCTACGGATATTTTTAATTTTTTTTCCTAACTAATATATATTACATTTTAAATTTCAGTCGGAAATGCGTGGAAAATCTATCGATTAATTATCAACTAACACGTTTTAGTCGGAAAGTGGTCGAAAAATAGCAACTGATTTTAGACGCCCGGTCAAACGTACTTTCCGTCGGTATTCTGTCTAAGATCCGTCTCAAATTTCAGACCGAAATATCCGTCGGAAAATTGGGTCGAAAAAACATGATTTTCGTGTAGTGATAAGTCATAACTAACGTAATTATGCTCTCCAAAATCTTTGATGATTGATTTGAAATCCTCATTTATTTAACTTATCTTCTTTAAAATTGAAACTATCATAAATTGTAATTAACAGTATAAGTATTCGAGATTTATTAATTGATTAGTTAGGTAGTGTTTTAGCGAGTCAATATATACACACACAACAATCATATATGTATATATAATTGTGTGTGACAACATGGCTATTGTAAAAAGTTTTTATAATTTATACCGTCATATTAAAACCGATGTTGTATAATTGAAATTTTAATTCATTAAGTAATTAAAAATTAAGCTGAGTATGATAACTAAAGTAATTATGCTTTTTATATTGTTCATTTTCCCGATTTGTAATCCTTATTTATTTGACTTATATTCTATTAAATTGAAAAAACTATAAATTCGATTATATATAGAAATTTCAAAATGGAGCGCAAGAGCGTTATCCATTTGGATTGTTCATATAATTTGAAGACAACGAATATTTTTGTGAAAATAAATGATTCATTTAGTAGATATATATCTTGCGAAATAATTATCATAAATCTCGTACGATTATATTTACTACTTTAGCTTAATGTTTTTATTATGTTAACATTTCGGTATCAAGTTAGTAAACATTTCTATTTATGTGCATATTTTAACCTCGAATAACAAGATATCGATAAAATATAATGTGTATAACATGTAAATATAATTTTAATCAAATGTATAATCTAAAAGTGTGTTTAGATGTTTACAAAGAAGAAACTTATTTAAAAATCAAAATTTATGCTCTTGTTTTAGGATGTTTATTGGTTTTGTTTAAAATGTTTTTTTGAAAGAATTATTTTGATTCTTAAATGTGTCATTATCATAAACAGATTCCCTACGAAAATTTAATTATTTAAAAAATTAATAGTGTATTTATTTATAAAATTAATTAATATTATCGATGGATTACCGACGGAAAGTTAAAATTTTAAAAAATTAATAAATATTGGCGACGGATTCTAGACGGAAATGTGATTTTATTATTTTAAAAATTAATAAATATTCCCGACGGATTTTCGACGGAATTGTGATTAATTATTTATAAATTTAATTAATATTATCGACGGATTACCGACGGAAAGTTAAAATTTTAAAAAATTAATAAATCTAATCGACGGATTCCCGATGGAAATGTGATTTTATTAATTTAAAAATTAATAAATATTCCCGACGGAGTTTCGACGGAATAGTGTATTTATTTTAAAAATTAATAAATAGTTTCGACGGATTAACGACGGAAAGTTAAAATTTATAAAAATTAATAAATATTGGCGACGGATTCTCGACGGAAATGTGATTTTATTATTTTAAAAATTAATAAATATTCCCGACGGATTTGCGACGGAATTGTGATTAATTATTTATAAAATTAATTAATATTATCGACGGATTACCGACGGAAAGTTAAAATTTTAAAAAATTAATAAATCTAATCGACGGATTCCCGACGGAAATGTGATTTTATTAATTTAAAAATTAATAAATATTTCCGACGGAGTTTCGACGGAATAGTGATTAATTATTTATAAAATTAATTAATATTATCGACGGATTACCGACGGAAAGTTAAAATTTGAAAAAATTAATAAATCTAATCGACGGATTCCCGACGGAAATTTGATTTTATTAATTTAAAACTGTCAATCTTCTGAGAGTGGACGCGTGAGATTTGGTGGACGCGTCCACTTCCTTGCCTTGCGCGTCCACTTGGTCTCCCTGCGCGTCCACTTTACTGTCCAACTTCTGAGGGTGGACGCGTGAAATTTGGTGGACGCGTCCACTTCCTTGCCTTGCGCGTCCACTTGGTCTCCCTGCGCGTCCACTTTACTGTCCAACTTCTGAGGGTGGACGCGTGAAATTTGGTGGACGCGTCCACTTCCTGGCCTTGCGCGTCCACTTGACTGTCATGCGCGTCCACTTCTCCCTTCTTCTAAATATCCATCCTCAAATTCCTGATTTCTTCCAATTTCATTCCAACATCTTCTAAATCTTCTAAAGACCTGAAAACAAAAGTAATAGTGTAAAGAATCATTAAAATCACCAAAACACATAATTAGCTAGATTTAAACTTAAACATCATAATAACCCATAGAAAACTAAGCTAATTATGGTTCAATCAATTCCCGACGGATGTTCGACGGAATTGTGATTAATTATTTTTAAAATTAATAAATATTATCGACGGATTACCGACGGAAATGCGATTTATTATTTTAAAAATTAATAAATAAATGCGACGGATTCCCGACGAAAATGGAATTAATTATTTTTAATGCATATTGGCGACGGATTCTCTACGGAAATGTGATTTATTATTTTAAAAATTAATAAATAAATGCGACGGATTCCCGACGGAACTGGGATTAATTATTTTTAATGCATATTGGCGACGGATTCTCGACGGAAATGTGATTTATTATTTTAAAAATTAATAAATATTATCGACGGATTTGCGACGGAATTGTGATTAATTATTTTTAAAATTAATAAATATTAAAGCCTATATTTTTATCCTCTTAGTCTCCTTTCACCTTCTCCAACCTGACACTCTAACCACGGGCTTTTCCCTCATTTTCCTTTCTCCCTCATTTCCCCTCATTAAACCCTAAACCTCTGTTCTCTGTCAATAAGCCATTCACAGTCTCTTTGCTTCTGCCACTCACAATCTCGTCACTGCTACTGCTGCCGCTGCCACCGTCGATCTTGTCGCTGCTGCCGTAGTCCGCCGCCATCTTCTGCCCAGGTTAGTCTCTAAAAATTTCTGAAATTCTTGTCTTTGGACTGGGTTCTTGAAATTCACTATGGAATCTTTTGTCTTTGGTAATTGATTAGGTGGATACTGCATTGTGTTTCTATTTTCAGTTTCTATGTTTGGAAGAAGAAGAAATGAACTTATAAATCAAATTAGATGTTTATTATGGACAACATATTATAGATGCATATGAGTCAGTACATAAATGCTTATGTGGATGTGGAGATACAGAAGTATCAGACACTTTGGGATGAGTCCTACAAAATAGTTTGGCTAAATGCGGTTTGTTCAGTCATATACATCAGTAAAGATATATTAAAGAATATAGGCCAGAGTTTGAACTTCTGAATTTTACACCGTCGATCTTGTCGCTGCTGCTGTAGTCCGCCGCCATCTTCTGCCCAGGTCAGAAGACAAAAATTTCTGAAATTCTTGTCTTTGGACTGGGTTCTTGAAATTCACTATGGAATCTTTTGTCTTTGGTAATTGATTAGGTGGATACTGCATTGTGTTTCTATTTTCAGTTTCTATGTTTGGAAGAAGAAGAAATGAACTTGACAATGTGTGCTTATTGTTCCGTCCATTCCATTTATTGGGCATTAAAGTATGCTTATTATTATCCATAGTTTAGACAACACTTGAAATAGTTAACAAGTAGTTATTTGACCCAATTGTCCTATTGGATTCATTATTACGAAGGTAATAGGGAAGGAGATAGAGAATATGGAACAATGAATTCGGACCGGTGATGAAGAAGCTCAAGTTATAATACACTGAGTTTGGTATGACCTGCATTCAGGTCTTTTTAATCTTTAGAAATTATTAGTTTAATAAACATTAAAAGCAATCAAAAAGTAATTTTTTGAAGTTCATTTAAGCTAATTTGTTTAAATCCTTAGTTGGCAAAAGTGACCTTACTTATAAGGTCATAGTTCGAGTTGTATATGTTCATACTATTTGAGTTATATATGTTTATACTTTTGTTGTGTATAGATTTTTTTTAAAGAAAAGAAAGTAATAGCCTTTTAAAATAATAAGAAAGAAAGAAGAGATAATAGGGACAAATTGTACTTGAAAAGGGGAAAAAAAATGAAAAAAAGAAGGATATGATTTTGACATAAGGACAGGAAATGGCTGGTAAGCAACAAATCACTCTAACCAAAGAACACAATCCATCGAAAATGCATAGTTAAGGACTCAAATTTTCACCAAATCATCAATATAACTTGACAAGTACGTACCACTTCACAAACATTTTTACAAGTAAATAGGAAGAAAGTTCATTGCATGATAACCAAAGACAAATTACTATAGAAAATTCAGGTTTAAATAAATTATCCAGAATGTCATTATAGGTCTGAAAAGACCTTTTAAACTTCAAAATGTAAGAGAATTGTAGTTTTACTTAAAAAGGCAAGTAAGTTAAGAAAAGGGATCAACAACTATATCGATCCTTGAAGGCCTTGCTAAGGGATCATCAGTCTACAGTCCAGCTCAGCTCTGCAATTTTCCTAACTCGGCGATTGTATTCACGCTTATTCTCACTGAACAAGCTGGCAGCTTCAACATTTGCAGGAGAATTAGGGTTTGGATCACAAAGAAGAGACTGCAAGAAAGAAATCATAAATCATATAGTGCTTTCAACAAACTGTAATGAGCATTCATGTTCTATTTTGACTTTCCCTAATATGGATATATAAACGTGGTTATATAATATACTCATTTCTCCATAATTAGGTATAAACGATAATTTGGATTTGATACAAATGTGTGCCTGGATTAGGTACGCACACAGTTTCCTGTTATGGGTCGAGGGGAAAGAAATGAACATATAATAATATGCCCAATTAGCTAGTTACTTAGAGAAGTTGATATGTACTTAGTGAAGCAAGAATTTCCTAAGCTTGTAAAATTAAGATAAACTTTAATTAGTTTTTAAAAAAGTTTTCATTACACTACTCTATCCCTATAGAACCTATTATAATATGTTTAGGCAACGATGTTGTACCCAAGAATTACACCTAAAACAACTGAGAATTATTTTTTGAATATATATATAGTAAACAATATCTTTGCTGAAAACTTGAAATAAAAAATTTCTTGCTTAGGATCTTCTTATCTGTGAACAAGATTTCTTTCAAGTGAAAAAATCATGGTCTTGTAATTATTTTATTAGAGATAGAAGGGTCGTGTATGCGCACCACATCCTTTTTCCGATCCTTACTAAACTTCCACGTGTCCCTTCTATTATGGTAAAAGGATTACTTTTGGGGGAAAAGAAAATAAAAAACAGATTACTGCCCTCATCTTAGTATCAAACAAATTCCATATAAGAATTTTATTCCCAAAAAGAAAATTCATATAACTCCTCCCCTCCTCCTAATATTCTCGCTTTTCCTTTCGAAAATTTTAGGAAAAGACATGTATTTTGTGTGAGACAATTTATTTATCAGACGAGGCAAAAGAGGATATAAGGACAAATGAAACAAAATCCAAGAAGTAGATTCACAAGTTCTACTCAATCCAAAGGAATTGGGAAAATAAAAATTTTAAATTAATCTTACAACACAAATTATGCACCTGTAAAAATAGTATTTCATTTGTTCGTAAATATTCACATTTGATTTCATTTAAAAATTAGAAAGAGTTTTTTAATTTCAAATAAGTTACTTATTTATTATTATTATTAATTAAATTAATGGTGGAGACAATTAGTTAATGGATATAAATTCCTTATGAAAAATTTAAGAGGGGAGGATGAATTAGATTTCATCCGATTTTTTAAAACTTAATTAAATCAACTCTTTATAGGACAACGAGTAACAAACATTTGGTGTTTAAATAGTGTGTGAAACAATGTGTTCAAGTAGATAGCAGAAATAAAGCAAAAAACATAAAGATTTATAATAGTTCGATTTTTCTAACAAAACCTAATTCACTACCTTGAGCTATCTACTCAATGATTTCACAAAACATTTCAATAATTTAGCACAAGAGATTACAAAAGAGGGTTCACCCAATTCACCTTAAATTCACCCAAGAGTTTTAGGCTTTTAATAGGACTTTCACCTTAAATTAAAGGAAACCATTATTGAAAATTTAGATACAAATATGCTAGCAGTATAGATATTAATTAAATATCATTAAGCAAATTATAGTATCGTCGTATTTTAAAAACTATTGACATTTCTTCTAATTATTGATAGATGGATGACCGTAGTTGGATGTATAAGAGACATGTACAAGGTGTGAAAGGAATTACAATTGAGTTTGAACAGGGAGTTGAAGGATTCATTAAATTCGCAACATCAAATGCACGATTTCCAGCAAACATTCGATGTCCGTGTTGTAAATGCAAGAATTTGAAACATTTATCTTCGGATGAAGTTGAGGTACACTTGTATAGATGGGGATTTGTGACAAATTATCATCAGTGGACTTGTCACGGTGAAACTTCAACTTCTCAGCCTACAATGACATCATCGAGCCAACTAAGAACCCTTCCGGGAGCCATCTCAGACAGTAGAATGCGAGATGCGATCTTAGATGCTGCCGGGTCTAACTTTAACTTGGAACCACCGTTATCTCAATCTCGGGCTGAAAATCCTAATCCTGAGGCTCAAAAGTTTTATGATATGCTCAGAGCTGCAGATACACCAATTTTTGAAGAATGTTCCAACCATTCTCAGTTGTCGGTTGTTGCTCGATTACTTAATATTAAGTCCGAGAACAATATTACTGAAAAATGCTTCAACCAATTGACACAACTTATGAAGGAGTTGTTGCCAAGCGACAATAAACTTCCTGATGACTTTTATCAAACAAAGAAGTTAGTTTCTGGCCTTGGTTTGCCGGTGCAAAAGATAGATGTTTGTTTGAATGGTTGTATGTTGTATTGGAAAGATAATGATGCTTGCAATGTTTGTAAGTTGTGTGGGCATGCACGTTACAAGCCAAATAAGAAGATTGCAAAGAATAAACAACAAAAAGACGTTCCATACAAGAAGATGTATTACTTTCCATTGACACCTAGGTTGCAGAGGCTCTATGCTTCTGAAACCACTGCTAGACACATGAGGTGGCATGCAGAGAGTGAATCGGAATCAGGAGTGATGATTCATCCAAGGGATGGTGAAGCTTGGAAGCATTTTGATCGGTGTTATCCTGAATTTGCTACAGATGTCCGAAACGTGAGGCTTGGTTTGTGCACTGATGGCTTCTCACCATTTGGAATGTCAGGAAAACAATACTCATGTTGGCCAGTTATTTTGACCCCATATAACTTGCCACCATGGATGTGCCTCAAAGATCCAGTTATGTTCTTGACAATTATCGTCCCTGGCCCGAAAAATCCAAAGAGCAAATTGGACGTATACTTACAACCACTTGTTGATGAGCTAAAACATCTATGGGGTGATGGAGTCCCATGTTATGATATATCAATGAAACAAAATTTTCAGTTACATGCTTCACTTCTTTGGACAATTAATGATTTCCCTGCATATGGGATGTTGAGTGGATGGAGCACAGCAGGTAGATTAGCATGCCCATATTGTATGGATAATTCAAAGTCATTCTATTTGAAACATGGTGGCAAGATGTCATGGTTTGATTGCCATCGTCGTTTCTTGCCGATGGATCATCCATTTAGACGGGATGTGAGGTCATTCCTTCGAGATAGGGGCCGCGAATTATCTACTACGATTTTACGTCCTACAGGACTGGGGATATGGAATAGGGTTTGTCATTACCCTATGATCTTAGAAACAGACACAGAACTTGGGAAGAATGAAGGTAGAAGAGTTACCCACAATTGGTCAAGAAGGAGTATATTTTGGGAATTACCATATTGGAAAACCAACTTGATACGTCATAACATAGATGTGATGCACAATGAGAAGAATGTGTTTGATAATGTCATCAACACTGTTTTAGATGTAAAGGGCAAAACAAAAGATAATTTAAAGGCTCGTCGTGACATCAAGTTATATTGTAATAGGCCCGAGTTATGTGTTGAAGAAGTTTCGAAAAATGAAAGGGTGTCCATGCCAAAGGCAATCTACACATTGACAAATGACCAAAAGAGGGTATTGCTTGAGTGGGTGAAAGAATTGCGTTTTCCCGATGGATATGTTTCTGATCTTGGGAGATGTTGTGATCTTAAAGAATTGAAGTTCTCTGGGATGAAAAGTCATGATTGTCACGTATTTATGGAGAGACTCATACCAATTGCTTTCAAGGAACTTCTTTCCACAAATTTGTGGAGTTTGTTGACAGAATTAAGTCTTTTTTTTAGAGACTTGTGTGCTCCAAAGTTGACAGTCGATCATATGAAACAATTGGATAATGATATTCCAGTTCTTGTATGCAAGTTGGAAAAGATATTTCCACCTGGGTTTTTTGATGTAATGGAACATTTATTGATTCATTTGCCATACGAAGCTACAGTTGGTGGGCCAGTTCAATACAGATGGATGTATCCTTTTGAAAGGTAATTTTATAATTCTACCACTTTATTTACTATTAAGATAATGCACTAATGAATTTTTGATAAATGTTGTCTTATAGATTCTTACATCGTTTGAAGACAAAAGTGAAAAATAAAGCTAGAGTGGAAGGATCGATATGTAATGCGTATCTTGTTGAAGAAGCATCAACTTTCTTCTCATATTATTTTGAGCCCCATGTGGATACAAGACATACAAGAACCACTCGAAATGATGGATGCCAAGTAGATGTGGATTCCATAGGAGCACATGTTTTGCCAATATGCAACAATCATGGTAGGTTACTTGGAAAGGTTCACAGTAGGTACTTATTACCGGAGGAATTCAAAGGCGCTATAAATTACATGTTGCTCAATTGCGATGAAGTCACACCTTATATAGAGTAAGAATTACACATGGTATATTGTATAATGTATTTAATAATTTCGATTACAACTCTAAATGCGATCGATTGTAGATTATTCAAGACTGATATACGAACTCAAGAACCACACATTTCTGAATTGGCCATGGAGAAAAAAGTGGAAGACGACTTTTATGTATGGTTTAGGGAACATGTAAGGGATCAATATTATCATTAATTTATCATATTAGTTTGTGCTATATCGTTACTCATTGAAACACGAATATGTAGGTACATGATTCAAGGAATGGTGTAACAGATATTCGCTTGCAGAACTTCGCTTGGGGCCCTTCAAGGAAAGTCAACTCATATCATGGATACTTCGTAAATGGTTTTAGATTCCATACATCCGATCACACAACTAGGAGAAGAACAGTGAACAGCTGGGTGTGTGTTAGAGGATCATCCGATGCTGATTTCTATTATGGAGTTCTTCAAGAAGTTATAGAAGTTGAATTTCCAGGGATTCCAGCACAGAAGGTTGTTTTATTCAAATGCGACTGGTTTGATAACACTCCAAATCGAGGTGTTAAAATCCATCCGCAGTATAAACTTGTTGAAATCAACCAAAGGAGAAAGTACATGAAATACGATCCGTTTGTGTTAGCGCAGCAGGCAACGCAAGTTTACTATGTTTCATATCCAGGAAGTAACAGATCTCGTTCTGATTGGTTAGCTGTTTGCAAGACTAAGGCCCGAAACGTAATTGATGTCCCTGTAACAGACAAGGCTTACCAAGAAGATGTAGCTCGAGATGATAATGTTAGTATAGTTTCAATTGAAATTGACATTGGACCTCTAACACATGAGACGGGTGAAAATTATGTCATGGATGTGTCAGAAATGGAACAATTATCGCCCACAGAAGATGTGTGGAATAGTGAAGTGGAAGAAGTTGAAACATCTGAAACAGACTATGATAGTGATGAGGATGACCCACATTGCAATTCCATATCTGATTTTAGCGATTAGGTGCATTATATATTACAAACTTTGTTTTGAAATTCAATTTCTGATTTCGATAGCTTTATGTGAGTTATATTCATTGCATGTAAAATGTATAAAAGTGTAACTAGTGTTTTTTGTTGCTAATTTGACTTTATCATTGTTTTTTTTCATATTGCAGCCATGGATAGTTCTGGACATGGTACACCGCCCCCTAGGTTACCAGGAGTTATGGAGGATCCTAGTCCAGACATAGTTGGGTCAGACACTAGCACACCTGCCTCCACCTCAGGGCCTGTCCCTTTTAGTCCACCAGTTCCCGATTCTGTTATACCATCTACTCAGTCACAGTCACGGAGTGAGGATGACCGTCCACTCATTTCTCCTGACGGTGATTCGTAAGTAAATAATTAAGTTTGACTTGCAAACTGTTTTGTCACGGTGTTTATCAATCGTATAGTATTCTGGGGAGACGTTACATTTATTGGTTGATATGATTTTTTAAATGTTAGATGATATATTATTCTTGGAGATGTGGAGTTTATTGATTCATATGAATTATTATAATATTACATGGCATTTGAACAGGGAGTTTTTTGGCATTATTGTTATTGAGATTTGTGGTATATTTGAAACTAAATTGTGTGGCCTGTGTGCCTGGAAAATGTTCAATTTATAGGGGAGATGCTGCCGAAATTTTTAAAATTTTAATTTATTTTCTAATATGGATAATTTAAACAGATTTGATCCGTCTGTGGAGCCTGTTAGGAAGGTTACTGATACTATTAAGCAACACTTTATTGGTCCATTTGCCAAATTCTCCCAAGTTCCTGCACAAGTTCGAGATATGTGGTTTACAGAGTGGAGCGTAAGTTTAACACGACCTTGGAATAAATTTGTTGTTAAATTATATATTTTAATTTTAAATGCCTTTAATTTAATTTTTTTTTCTTGTTTTATTTGCAGAAATTGTATAGATGGCGTCCCGAGCACGACGGCCTTATACGGAAGAATTGGATTAAGGTTGCTAGGAGCAGGTTCAAGGATGAGATGTGTCGTGCCCGTAAGGAGAAGAGTATGACTATCCCTCCATATTGGATAACGAAAGATGATTGGAAAGAGCTACATGTTTATTGGAGAACTGAGAAGTGGTTGCGCTCTTCTACATCAGGTAAGAACAACAGAGCTGCAGCTCCTTCCTCGACTCATACTGGCGGGTCGATTTCAGTTCTCAGAGCACGAGAGGAGGATGGTTAGTCATTTTAATGCATATATTTAAATACTTTAGCTTAATTATATGATTATAATTATTTAATCTTTTGTAATATTTTGTAGCGGAAGAAGGAAGGCTCCCAGTTTAGGTACAAAGATTTGTATAAGAAGACTCACACATTCCAGTCTGGGCCTAGTAAGGGTGAATTCAATAGCGAGAAATCACAACAGACTATGGTATGTGCACATTCCATTATTAACGTCAATTTAATTATATCGTTTGCTTACAATTTTAATTTAATTGCAGAACGAGGTCAATGCATTGTGTGAGCAGTACTCTCAGATGGAGTCCACTGACTCCACTCATCCTTCAGTGCCTGATGATAAGCAACTATTTGTTGAGGTAGCAGGTGGCTTCAAGAAGGGCCGTGTTTCGGGGTTGGGGTCTGAAGCGCCTAGAGTGAGACGACGTCTGGATCAGGATTCGTCCAGTACGCAGTCTACACCATCTGCCTGTTCGGAGCCAGTAGATATAGAGGCTCGGATTCAGGAGCGTGTGAGGCAACAGGTAGGCTTGCAGGTGGGCTTGCAGGTAGGCATGGAGGTGGGTATTATACGGAGGAAGTTCGAAGATAAATTTAGAGCGATGAAGTCCCGAGAGGATAGTTTGCAGGCATACCTCAAAAACTTGGCTATCCATATGGGATTTCCGGCTCCACCAGTATTACCTTCTGTACCCGAGGATGACATGTTTTTTGAGGATGAATATGTTGCGGAGGATGAGGATTTCACTGTGTCACCACCTGGTGATCATCCTGGTCCGTCAAGTCATTTTGATCCCTCTCCCCCTCCTCCTCCTCCTGCCCCTGCCCCTGGACAGGCACATTCCGTTGTTGTTAGTTGATGTTTATGTACTATCTTCATATACTTATCACACATACATATTATTTTAGTTTTATTTGATAAATTAATTTCGGATATATATTATTTTAGTTTTATTCAATAAATTTATATTATTTTACAGATTTAATTATTAATTGGGTGTTTTTAATCCAAAATACAGGTTTTATTCACTAATACAGATTTTATTCACTAATCCAAAAATTTAAAATTTTCGACAGATTTCCTACGGAAATTAATTCATCATAGTAATAATTTCGACGGATTCCCTACGGAATTTAATTTTTTAAAAAATTAATAAATATTAGCAACGGATTACCGACGGAAAATGAATATTTTTTAAAGATAATAAATGTTGGCTACGGATTGCCGACGGAAATTAAATTGTTTTTAATAACTTAATAGATATTGGCGACGTATTCTCGACGGAAATGTAATTATTTATTGAAAATTAATTTATATTGGCAACGGATTTCCGACGGAATTGTGATTAATTATTTTAAAAATTAATATATATTACCGACGGATTTTCGACGGCCGTATAATTATTTTTAAAATTATTAAATATTGGCAACGGATTCCCGACGGAATTGTGATTAATTATTTTAAAAATTAATATATATATATTACCGACGGATTTCCAACGGACGTATAATTATTTTTAAATTTAATAAATATTGGCAACGGATTCCCGACGGAATTGTGATTAATTATTTTAAAAATTAATATATATTACCGACGGATTTCCAACGAACGTATAATTATTTTTAAATTTAATAAATATTGGCAACGGATTCCCGACTGAATTGTGATTAATTATTTTAAAAATTAATATATATTATCCACGGTTTTCCAACGGACGTATAATTATTTTTAAAATTATTAAATATTGGCAACGGATTCCCGACGGAATTGTGATTAATTATATTAAAAATTAATATATATTACCGACGGATTGCCAACGGACGTATAATTATTTTTAAATTTAATAAATATTGGCAACGGATTCCCGACGGAATTGTGATTAATTATTTTAAAAATTAATATATATTACCGACGGATTTCCGACGGACGTATAATTATTTTTAAATTTAATAAATATTGGCAACGGATTACCAACGGAATTGTAATTAATTATTTTAAAAAGTAATATATTACCGACGGATTTCTGACGGACGTATTATTATTTTTAAAATTAATAAATATTGGCAACGGATTACCGACGGAATTGTGATTAATTATTTTAAAAATTAATATATATTACCGACGGATTTCCGACGGACGTATAATTATTTTTAAATTTAATAAATATTGGCAACGGATTCCCGACGGAAATATTTAAATTTTGTAAAAAAAAATCCATAATTGCGACAGTTTCCCTACGGATTGACTTATTTTTATGATGCTAAAAATTAAAAATTTAATAATATCCGTCGGAAAGCGGTCTGTAAGATCGACGGATCCGAGACGAAATCTTTTGTCGTTGACCAATTCTCGTCGTTTACGTTGCCGTCGAAATTCGGTCGTAAATAACGACGGATTACTCAGGCCGTTGGCGTTACCGACTGCCTAATTGCCGACGGAATATTCGGTCGGTAATCCGTCTAAAACGGTGGTCACAGACGGATTACCGACGGAAATGTCCGTTGAAAACAATGATTTTTCCTGTAGTGTAAAGATAAGTGGTTTTACGACTTTTAGAAATAGTTTATTCATTTTTTTCTATGATAATCTTATTTATTCATATATTTTCTCTCACAACTATAATCTTTGTCAAAAAAAAGAATCATGAATTCCAATAAAAAAAATTAAGGTCATATTAGGAATAATAACATTTTTTTTATCTATGTAAAGATGTTGGTCCAATGATTTATATTAATGGATGGAATGAGTACAAAAAAAGAGAGTTTTCACAAGAAAAGGGAAAAGAAAATATAGGAACAAAAGGGAAATTTATATTAATGATTTATAAATTCTATATTAGGTCCCTGATTTCTTTTTCTTGGATAATTTTTTACCTCTATAATTATTTTGAATTTTTTTTCCAGCTATTTTTTTGTGTAACTTATCAGATACTACCATTAAAAATTTCGCCTTCTTTTAGTCAACCAATTTTTTGGAGACAAATTTGTGAATGGTTGACTTCAAAATATTTTAATTGACTTGAGCAAAGGACAAAATTTGTAATAAAAGAATATCGGTAAGTGGTGGTATCTGCTTGTTGCCGAGTTATCTGCTTGTCTGGGGATTTCATGTAACTGGCGTTTTTTGGCCTTTGTTCAATATTGCAGTTGTCATTCAAAAACAAAACATTTGACGTTTGATTCAAGATATATTTAATTGTCAGGCAGTCATGGAACACATTCCGTCCATTTACGCAAAGCACTTTCCAAAAATAGAATATAATCTATTAAAATAGAATGAATAAATGCAATGTATAATATCATTTCTATCATTTTCCTCTCAGCATCTCTATCATCCCTCATTTCCTTCCAAAACAAAATTGTTTCATGATTTAATGCTTCTTATATTTTTAATATTCTCCTTAATTGCAATGTTATCCTTCAATGTAATTCATCATATGCCATCATAATATACATCCTTCTTTATTATATTTGAGAGATCATAGCATGACATATATATATATATATATATATATATATATATATATATAACCCAACAAACTGATATTGATCATACAATTTGTTGTGAAAAAATTAATTGACACATCTCCTATAGAAGAAAAAAACATATTTAAATAGATTTATTTAAGTTTTGATTATATATATATATATATATATAAGTTAAAAATCCATTATTTTATTATTTTTTCATAATTTTATTTTAAAAATATTAATAAAAGTAAGTTTTTATAAACTTCAATCAGCTCCATTAATTAATTACAAAAATATGAATATATATTCATTATAAAAAAATGGATATATATATATATAATAAAAATAGAAAACATATATAACTAAATAGTTTATTTTCTTAGAGATCAAACACATTAGCCTTTTAACAACGAGGTATCATGCAAAAGTATCAACGTATCACATTTTGAATACAAAACTATCGCTTCTTTTGTACATCATTTTGTAAACGTAACTATAAAAGAATACTAATTTAATTATATTCATCAAACAGTTTGTTATGACAAAATTAATTCACACTTCTTCTACATAAAAAAAAGGATATTTCAATAGATTTATTTTAGGTTTTACATTGTTTATATTTTTAAGTTCCAAATCTATTAATTTAATTTATTTTTTTAATAATTATATTTTTAAAATATTAAATAAAGATTAGTTTTTAGGAATTAGAATCAGCTCTATTAATTAATTACATGAATATGAATATATATTAATTCAATGCAAAAGTATCATCGTTTTAACTATGAAGTGTTAACTTTTAAATACAAAACTATCATTTCTTTTGTACATTATTTTGTGAACTTAAATATAAAAACAAAAAACTGCTTTAATTATGTTAATTAGACATTTTGTTATGAAATAATTAATTGACACTTCTTCAAAAATAAAAATTTAAATAGATTTATTTAAGTTTTATATTTAAATATATATACTTTCAAAATCTATTAATGTAAGTAGTTTCTTAATAATTTTATTTTAAAAATATTAATAAAAATAAGTTTTTAGAAAATTTAATCCGCTCTATTAATTAATTACATAGATATGAATATATATATTAATTATAGATATATGGATATATATATAATATAAATAGAAAAATATAAAACTAAATAGTTATTGTCATAGAGATCAAAATGTTTCAGCATTTTAACAACGAGGTATCAGTAGTTCAATCCAAAAGTATTAGTGTTTTAACTATGAAGTATTAACTTTTGAATGCAAAACTATAATTTCTTTTATACATTATTTTTTAATTTAACTTTTTTTAAAAATTACAATTTATTTTAAACATATTAATAAAAATAAGTTTTTAGAAAATTAAATCAGCTCTATTAATTAATAAAATAAATATGAATATATATTAATTATAGAAAGATGGATATATTTATATATATATATATATATATAATAAAAATATAAAACTAAAGAGTTTATTGTCATATAGATAAAAAGGTTTCAGCAATTTAACAACTAGATATCGGTACTTCAATGTAAAAGTATCAGTAATGAAGTAGAACATTTTGAATACAAAATTATCACTTCTTTTGTAGTAATACTTTTGTAGAAAAGGTTTTTGAAAAATAAACAAAGAATTTTCACATATTTTCTTATGAATATGCATGTCAAGTATTCTAGATGAGCCTAGGTCATTCATCCCAAATTCATATTTCAAGAGATGTTTGAGTTTGTCTAACTTATTGTTTACATGCAATTATCATATCATCAACGTATAGTAGCAAATAGATTGCAGATTCAATAGAATTATCAGGAAAATACATATAGCTATCTAAGTTGCTGGTGAAGAAAACCATTTTTAATCATATAATAATCAAATATTGTATACCATTGTCTAGGAGACCATTTTAAACCATAAAAGAATTTTTTAAACCATATGGTTGTTTCATGTAAATTACCTCATCAAGGTCACTAGGCAAAAATGCAATTTTAACATCAGGTTATTCAAGTTCAATATCATAAAAGCAATCACAGATAGCATAATCCTAATAGACTTATATTTAATAACATAAGAGAAAATTTCATTGAAATCTATTCATTCAACTTGGGTAAAACCTTTTCCAACAAGTCCAACTTTAAACATAAAGTAATCAGAAGCATATTCAACGTCTTCCAATTTAAACACTCAGTTACAGTCAACAACTTTTTGCTTACCTGGCATGGGTACAAGTACCCAACTCTTATTTTTGTGCAATGAAGACATTTCCTCATTCATTGCTTGGAGCCAAAATTTGGAGGTGGAACTACTCAGAACCTCCATAATAATCAGGTTCATTTTCTTCAATTAACCTACCATCAACAAAAGCATATGAAACAAAATAAGGCCCTCCATATCTAGAAGATGGTCTAACAGACCTTCTATCTATATCTCTTGTAAGTTGGTAGTCATGTAAGGCTTGGTTTTGTCCTTCTATAAAATCATTGTCTTCACGATCAGAATTGGTTTCAAGCTGAGGTTTTAAGTCATCAGGAACATTGTTTGTTCCTAAGGTTTCAGTATTTTCAGTAGGAAAAGTGGGTTAGTCAGACAAATATGAGGTATTCTCCACCTCAATTGATAATTTTCTATCAGAAGTAGGTTTAGAGGGATTAGCAATGGTTATGGTTGATTTGTTACAAGGCATTTCACTCTCATTGAAGATCACATTTCTGATTATCACTAACTTGACACCTAGTTCACTCTTCACCATATTTTATATCCCATAACTCCACTAAGGTAACCTATAAACACCATTTTTGGACCTAGGGTCTAACTTACCCTTCTTTTAATGAGAAAAAGCAAAACATAAAAGAACTCTCAAGTTTCTCAAGCCTGGTGGTGAACCAGACCATAATTCCTTAGGACATTTAAAATTTATGGCACTTGAGGCTAATCTATTAATTCAATAGACTGCAATACTTACAACTTCACCCCAAAAAGGCTTAGGCAAGCCAGAAGAGATCATTAAACACTTAACTTTATCCATAATAGTTCTATTCATCCTTTCAACAATATCATTTTGCTGAGGGTATACATAACAGTCTTATGTTTAACAATACCACAACTAGCACATAAATTATTGAAATGTTGATTGCAAAATTCAAGACGAATATCGGTTCTAATACATTTCACCTTCTTACCAGTTTGATTTTCTACAATAATTTTCCATTCTTTAAACTTTTCAAAAGTTTGATCTTTTGATTTCTTGAAAAATTATCAATACTAGATAAGAACACATTTCCATCATATGTTGGGATCCTTTCAAGACCCCATAGATCAAAATGCACATATTCAAGTAAATCAGTGTTTTTGTGTGTGCCAGAAGAGAAACTGAGTTTGTGTTGCTTTCTTAATATGCAATGATCACAAAACTCAATATAATCAACATTATCATCATTTAACAAATCTTGTTTACTCATAAATTGCAAAAGTTTTTCACTAATATACCCTATTCTTCTATACCATAATATTGTTTTATTAGAATCATGCTTGCCAAATAGAACACAAGATTTTCATACAATTTTGCCAATTAAAACATACATACCATTTTTCTTCTCATATATCAGCTTTACAAACTCTAAGACAACCATTAGCAACTTTATATGAATAATCAGAAGTATCAAGCAATCCAAGAGAAATCAAGTTTCTCTTCAAACCATGAACATATCTCACATTAGTTATTTTTCTAACTATCCCATCATACATTTTGATACAAATAGACTCAATGCCCTCAATTTGACAATATTCATTATCCACATATAGACTTTACCCTCATACACATTTTCAAAAAATCAAACTAGTCCTTATTAAAACTCATATGAAATATACAACAGAATCAAACAACCATTCATCAAATATGCACACAAAGCCTCGGCATACATAGTATATGCAGAAACATCAAATTCATTCACATTACTATTGTCATGATAATTGCTACAATTGTTACATTTCTGATCCTTTTTCTCATCTCTAATCATTTTGAAGCACTTGTTTTTCAAATAACTATCCTTAGCACAATAAAAGCATTTTATTTTCTCTTTATCTTTAGAAAAATCTACCCCTACTCTTGGACTTATTCCTAATAAAGTTAAACTATTTTCTTTCCACCTGCCCCAAACAACCAGATTCCACCATTGTTCTTATTTTCTATCTTAAGGTCTAATTTCTTAGATTCAAAGCAGACTTTACATCAACAAGTGATGAATCATTTCATACTTAATAGCATATTTAACTTATTTAAATGACTCGGACAAAGAATTCAACAAAATAACAGCTTGGTTTTCATAAAAAATAGATTCACCAAAATTAGACAGATCAACAATAATTTTGTTTAGATCATCTAAATTGTCATCAAGAGATTTGGAAATAGACATCTTAAAACCAAATAATTTTTCTTTCAAATAAATTTTGTTTGACATAGATTTTCTAAGATGAAGCTCATCAAGCTTGCTCTAGATTTTATATGCAAAATCAACACTAGCAAATTATCTAAGCACATTATCAGATAGGTGTAAAACAAGTGTATTGTGTGCAAGTTCAAGTTTTCGGGTAAAACTTCAACTTTCCAAGATTCAAGATATGAATTAGGTTAAAAAATAGAAGGTCTAACTTTGTGTTGAATTAAAACAGATTGCATTTTCATTTTCCAAATTCCAAAATCACTGTGGTCATTGGAAGCCATAATATCAATTTTTAGAGACCTATGAATACTCAGATAAGACAAAGAATTCAATTAGATCAAATAGTAGAGATACTGATAGTTTTATGTGATTAGAATAAAGCAAATAACAATTAAGTTTCCAGTGTATGAAACTAGCAATTTCAGGAAAGCATACTACCAATACCCAACTATCACAAATCAGTAGGTTATAATAGACCAATATATATGCTGAATAATTAAATATCTAGATTAGGCAAGTAGCAATTAGGGTTCCATATTAAGAAACAAATAGTTTCAGGGAAATATGTCAATATTGACAAATGAGGGTAAAAAGCAATTCAAATTCTAATCAGAGAGTAATCACAACAATAAACAAATTCCAATATAGAGAATCAAAATCCCCAAAGAATCAAAGATACATAATAATAATACCAAAGTTCAATTTCAAAATCAAAAACACTTCAAATAAGCAATCCCAGTGCAGAGTAATAAAAGCCCCAACTAGGGGAATTAACTCACATGTCCAAGAACTAGGGTTTTATAATAAAAACTAGAAATCTCCAGGACATAGATACGTCATGCCTAAGGGGCACATGCCAAGCTTGGGTTTTGTCTGATTTCAAAAAAAATATACCTATTTTGGTCTATTCCAAGTTTTAAAAACAAAAGCCCCTAAAATTGAAATGGGCACAGAGTCAAAAGAAAATCACAAGTGCAGACCAGTTTACCCTTCTCAGACCTTTGAGAGATCGAGTTGCAAACTCCGATACTAATCTCAGTCTCGGCAAAGATCGACAGTATCTTGGATACTCTAATATCACTATTAAGGTTATAGACAACTAACACTATAGAGATATAAATGCAAAGGAAAACAATAAAAATAACATAAATTACGTGGTTCAGCTATACCTATTCCACGGTGCTCAATCGAGCACTCACTCACTATATCAGGTTTTATTACACCTTTAGGAATGGCCTCTCTCAAGCTCACTAATACAAGAAATCAAGGAAGCTTATAGTATATGAGCAAGAAAACAGTTTCAAGAGAGAGGCAACAGAGGTTAGAGAGATATAATAAGAAACCCTAACTTGGTTATGGTACAAATAAAGGAAAGAGGCATTATATATTAGGTCCATCAAGATGCGGGTCGGGATTCAGGTTGATTGGAGAAGGTTTCTATTGGGCATTTAAGGTGTTTGTCTAAGTTTCTTATCATTCAAGATTGTTTACAACACCAAGGTGTTCGGGTAACGGTTTCACCACTTAGCAATATTAATTTATTGCTTCTATTTGACAATGCGGAAAATAGATGTGCCATGCCCAATAAATATGCCTTTGTGTTTAGCATTTGGTATAATATCCTCTTGTTGACAGATAAATTGTCGGATCATCTTTCTCAAGTTTGGGTGCACGTTGAAGATGTTCCTTTGTCCTTATGGCATGATCATTTTTTTCGTTTTCTTGGAAAATAGTGGGGTAAAGTTTTGGTTATTGCAGAGGTTACCTCTAATAAGAACTTGTTGGATTTTGCTTGGTTCAAAGTGGAAATTATGTGTGTGCATAATATCTCACTTTCTTCCGATGGGAGATGAACAAGATTTTATGTAATCTGGTCATATCTCTTGCTAAGGAGAAATTGGAGCCAAGGTTCCCTTTTGGAAGTGATGAGTTTGGTTTTTATTCGGATTCAGTAGTGGGTGTTTCTCCGAGGTTCTCTACGGAGTTTTTGAGGGAGGATGTTGAGGTGTCCTGTTCGGAGAAGGAGGACGATATAGATTCTGATTTAGAGGATAGAGGGGGTAGTAGGTTGTGATGGGTCGCTTGAGCGGAAAGGGGTTGGCCTCGAGGTTGACAGTGTTTCTATTGATTCTTGTGAGCTTGAACAAACTATTGTAGAGGACGATAAGGATTTCTTTATTGATCTCTCTTCTTTTGGGCATGGTAAGGATGAGAATCAGATTGCGCACTATAAGGAAGTGATAGTGGACATATATAATGAGATTGATTGGATGCATTCCTGTGAATTCTTCTTGCATTTTGCCCAAATGCTGATTATGCTTTTGATTTAGTTTGTTGGTTTGATCTTTGTCAGTTGCGAGTTTCATTCCAGATGATGTTTTGCTTCCTAAGAATTTATGTTTGTGTACCTTGTTGTAGAGTGAATAGTTTTCCCTATTTTGTTATTAATAAATATATCCTTAAAGAAGAAAGAAAAAAAAAAGAAACGGACAATTAGATAAAAACCATATCAAGTTACCCTCCCATTAAAATCAACTTTCTCACACCAGATATCAGCAAAATAAAATTCAACCCGGTGCAACCACGGTAGAAAAATATATGAAAAGATAAGCATAAAAGTATAAAATAACCAAATCCTTTCCCTTGCTTGACAAGCATTCCTATATATGATAATTCGTCATGAAGCATGCATCAATACTATTATTTTTGTCTCATTTCAATTATTCACGTTTTCTTTTTGAGATGTCTCATTTTAATTGTTCAATTTCTAATTTTAGTACAATGTTTATAATTATACATTTGCTATTAATGAAGGATTTAGATAAATTATCAACTATTTATTAGATAATGCATTTGTTTAGAAAGATTAATACTTATATATAATTAACTTGAGAAGTTTAGTTGTATAATTTTCATTTTTAATATTTATTTTAATCCTGGGTGAATATGTCACGTTGCCTTTCGAGGAAAAGAAGAAAAAAAATGTCGCGTGGTCTGCCTACTCAATTACGTTCTGTTTTTGTTTGCAATCCGTTTGTCATTTTCTCAGGGTCGGGATAATATATATAAATTTATTCTTTGAAAGCTTTGTATGTAATCTATTCTTGAGGAGGTTTGGAATTTGATATATTCCTAAGTGGACGGAATCCCATAAGTAATATTATCTTCGTCCATGGATAAATTAATAGAAGTCACATTTTTTTTAAGAGATAATGTTTAAGAAATTGACTAGTGATTTTATATTCATTATTGGTTTCCTAGCTACTCAATATTGTTTTCTGACATAAATTAGAAAATTGACCTTATTTTCTCATCTATTAAATGAATAAAATATTTTTCTTAGGACATTTTTCTCAATAGACTCATTGAATTCAAAAGTAATTCGGTTGAAAAGTTGGTGATAATTGTAATTAATTGTTTTATGGACGAATCATAAAATTTTATAATTTGCATCAAATTTCAACAGTTTAAGATGCATCAAAATAATGAATATATTTTTTTACTCCAATAATAATAATACTAATAATAATCTCAACGTCTAAGCCCCATTTACAGTTTTGCTCTTAAATTGTTGGGAGTCCTTTTTTTTAATTAAAAAAATAAAAAGGAAAGAAGAAAGTCTTAGGCGGACTATATGTGTTTGCTCTTCTCGCTGGAAGAGCTCATCAGTGCCCTCAGAGTCAAAGGACAGCAAGACATCAAAGACGCAAAGACCCTTTTTTCATTACATAAGGGGAGACCATTGCAGAAGTAATTGATAAAGATGCCAAGACCATGGAATGTTCTTTAATTTGACAACGTGTTGCGTAATTCATAGTTTTGGTTTGAATTCTTTCTTCTTCTTCTTCTTCTTCTTTTGTTTTTTTTTTAGGGAATAATTTATCCATTTAGTCCCCTAAAGTGAGCTATGTAATTAATTTAATTTGGTCATTAACTTTCTTTTTTTCAGATTTTTTTAATCCTCTATCAATTATTTAGCTTATCTTTAAGGTCCTTTTAGAGAAAATTCCAACCAAAGTTTGGTCGGAAAGACAAATAAAGTATGTCAAACAATTTATAAGAGTTTTTTGAAAAAAAGATCATCAGGGGACTAACGATGATCTCTTGCACGCACCCAGTATTTCATGATTTCTTGGATACAAATAATCAATATCAATATATTCAAATAGTGCTACGCAATGGAAGTTAAAAATTTGAGAAAAAAAATCACAAAAAAATGAAACTAATAAATTTTTAAGCATCGAAATCAATAATACTATACAAGCTAAATAGTGCGCAGGTTTATTAATTCCCTTCTCTTGCAATAAGAGAAAATTAAAGTCTTCAAATAAAACAGCAATCGAAATAAAGTAACTAATGGGAGATAAATCCTGGAGCTGCTTTCTAGCTTTGCGGATGACATTCACTGATTCAAGCAATCACTTTCAAAAATATATATATATATATATATATATATATATATTAATTTAATTTAATTTTGTTTAAAATTCAATTGAAAATTTTAATATGAATAAGTTTGCATCCCAAATTTTCTTTTTCGCAGACGACTATTCGTTGTTGTAGTCGATGTATTTGAATAACTTTATTTTCCACACTCCACTTTCTTTTCTTTCTTTTTCAATAGTTATTTCCTTTGTGTTTCCTGTACTGTATGCCGCTGACTATATGGATATGGTTTTTGATCATCTCTGACTCTAATATACTCCAATGCGTTTTTAGTTTTCGTTTTCATCTAAGGTTTTGCCACGTAAATTAAGAAATTCTTTGAATTGTATATAAGTTTTGATAAAAAATACTAAATTTTTTCTCTTTTCGCGGAAACCCTTGTTTCTGTTTAGGCAATATTTTTCCTGTTCAACAATTGTCACACTTTCTCCATTGGACCAATTCAATTTTCATATTTCTATCTAAACCCTTGAAGTCAACATTCACAGCTTCTAATCAACATTTGACAAAACAAGAAATTTCACGGGACTAATTTTTTATGGCCGCATTCACCTATATAAATCGAAAGTTTTTGAACTGCATGCATCTCCATCGACTCAATATCTTCTATAGCCATCTTTAATTACTGGTACTTAAGCAGATATGAAAACTCTAAGCGTTATAATCTGCTTAGTAATCTTATTTGTTCTTAGCATGAATCCATCATCCGAAGCTGTAAGAATCTTGCATGATGAAGAAGGAGAAGATTGGATGGCAAAGCAACACCTTATCTTGCAGTCCCTACAACAGGGTGACAGTGGTACTCCCTCCCCAAATCACTGCAGTAACGTTCCAAGTCCAGGCAGCAGTGGACCATGTTCATCATCCACCATTAGTCAGAAAAACTTTGCTGGTCATGTCATGGCTCCTCCAAGACCTCCTCCTCAACCACATAATTATTTCAGGAAAATGCGTCAGTTCAACGTGGCTACTAATCGTAAATAGATCATTTTTTTATTACGAAATATATTTAATTCTACCTCCTATATATAACAAATACGTTCATTTATTTTGTATTTATCTTTTTTTCGTCCAATTTGTAGCTCTGACTTTGCTCATTGAGACGAAGAAATTAAAAAGAATAAAGAGGACTCCGATTGGGTTTCAATGTACACCCAATCTATGTCTCCAGAAATGTACCAGAAATTATGTGTGTGTGTGGTGTGTGTAAATAAGAAATTGTTGATTTCCATAGAGGGTGTAATTGGAATATAAAATGCTGTGTAAAAACGAGGAAGTAATTACACATTCTCGTGGAAGATAGGCAAAATAAAAAGCACCATATCAAATTACTTCCCAATATGACATATCAGGATGGGGAAGATGCTCTCCTGATCTAAAAATATGATCAAAACATTCTATTTCCCTCAAAAGAAAAAAAAAAAAAAAAGACAGAACCAAGGTACATTGACAGTATCAAACCTACCCTCGGGGGAAGGGGGGGGTGGAAAATGATAACCTTTAAGCCGGAATGCCTTAATATCTTGAATGAAGGCCAATCATATACTTTTATTAATTCAACGCCTCACATGAGTAATTATATAATTTTTACATTTAAAAAGCAATAAATTTAAGGTCAAGACACTACAGGAAAAACCATTTTTTTCAACGGACATTTCCGTCGGTAATCCGTCTGTGACCACAGTTTTAGACGGATTACCGACCGAATATTCCGTCGGCAATTAGGCAGTCGGTAACACCAACGGCCTAAGTAATCCGTCGTTATTTACGACCGAATTTCGACGGCAACGTAAACGACGAGAATTGGTCAACGACAAAAGATTTCGTCTCGGATCCGTCGATCTTACAGACCGCTTTCAGACGGATATTATTAAATTTTTAATTTTTAGCATCATAAAAATAAGTCAATCCGTAGGGAAACTGTCGCAATTATGGAATTTTTTTTACAAAATTTTAATATTTCCGTCGGGAATCCGTTGCCAATATTTATTAAATTTAAAATAATTATACGTCCGTCGCAAATCCGTCGGTAATATATATTAATTTGTAAAATAATGAATTACAATTCTGTCGGGAATCCGTTGCCAATATTTATTAAATTTAAAAATAATTATACTTCCGTCGGAAATCCGTCGGTAATATATATTAATTTTTAAAATAATTAATCACAATTCCGTCGGGAATCCGTTGCCAATATTTATTAAATTTAAAAATAATTATACGTCCGTCGGAAATCCGTCGGTAATCTATATTAATTTTTAAAATAATTAATCACAATTCCGTCGGGAATCCGTTGCCAATATTTATTAAATTTAAAATTAATTATACGTCCGTCGGAAATCCGTCGGTAATCTATATTAATTTTTAAAATAATTAATCACAATTCCGTCGGGAATCTGTTGCCAATAATTATTAAATTTAAAAATAATTATACGTCCGTCGAAAATCCGTCGGTAATATATTAATTTGTAAAATAATGAATTACAATTCCGTCGAGAATCCGTTGCCAATATAAATTAATTTTCAATAAATTTACATTTTCGTCGGGAATATATCGCCAATATCCATTAAGTTATTAAAAACAATTTAATTTCCGTCGGCAATCCGTTGCCAATATAAATTAATTTAATTTCCGTCGGTAATCCGTAGCCAATTAATAATTAAATCTGTAAAATAATATAAATTTATTGAATAAAACTAAAATAATATATATCCGAAATTAATTTATCAAATAAAACTAAAATAATATGTATGTGTGATAAGTATATGAAGATAGTACATAAACATCAACTAACAACAACGGAATGTGTCTGTCCAGGGGCAGGGGCAGGAGGAGGAGGAGGGGGAGGGGGATCAAAATGACTTGACGGACCGGGATGATCACCAGGTGGTGACACAGTGAAATCCTCATCCTCCGCAACATATTCATCCTCAAAAAACATGTCATCCTCGGGTACAGAAGGTAATACTGGTGGAGCCGGAAATCCCATCTGGATAGCCAAGTTTTTGAGGTATGCCTGCAAACTATCCTCTCGGGACTTCATCGCTCTAAATTTGTCTTCGAACTTCCTCCGTATAATACCCACCTCCATGCCTACCTGCAAGCCCACCTGCAAGCCTACCTGTTGCCTCACACGCTCCTGAATCCGAGCCTCTATATCTACTAGCTCCGAACAGGCAGATGGTGTAGACTGCGTACTGGACGAATCCTGATCCAGACGTCGTCTCACTCTAGGCGCTTCAGACCCCAACCCCGAAACACGGCCCTTCTTGAAGCCACCTGCTACCTCAACAAATAGTTGCTTATCATCAGGCACTGAAGGATGAGTGGAGTCAGTGGACTCCATCTGAGAGTACTGCTCACACAATGCATTGACCTCGTTCTGCAATTAAATTAAAATTGTAAGCAAACGATATAATTAAATTGACGTTAATAATAGAATGTACACATACCATAGTTTGTTGTGCTTTCTCGCTATTGAATTCGCCCTTACTAGGCCCAGACTGGAATGTGTGAGTCTTCTTATACAAATCTTTGTACCTAAACTGGGAACCTTCCCTCTTCCGCTACAAAATATTACAAAAAATTAAATAATTATAAAAATATAATTATAATCATATAATTCAGCTAAAGTATTTAAATATATGCATTAGAATGACTAACCATCCTCCTCTCGTGCTCTGAGAACGAAATCGACCCGCCAGTATGAGTCGAGGAAGGAGCTGCAGCTCTGTTGCTCTTACCTGATCTAGAAGAGCACAACCACTTCTCAGTTCTCCAATAAACATGTAGTTGTTTCCAGTCATCTTTCGTTATCCAATATGGAGGGATAGTCAAACTCTTCTCCCTACGGGCACGACACATCTCATCCTTGAACCTGCTCCTAGCAACCTTAATCCAATTCTTCCGTATAAGGCCGTCGTGCTCGGGACGCCATCTATACAATTTCTGCAAATAAAACAAGAAAAAAATTTAAATCAAAGGCATTTAAAATTAAAATATATAATTTAACAACAAATTTATTCCAAGTTCGGGTTAAACTTACGCTCCACTCTGTAAACCACATATCTCGAACATGTGCAAGAACTTGGGAGAATTTGGCAAATGGACCAATAAAGTGTTGCTTAATAGTATCAGTAACCTTCCTAACAGGCTCCACAGACGGATCAAATCTGTTTAAATTATCCATATTAGCAAAATAAATTAAAATTTAAAAAATTTCGGCAGCATCTCCCCTATAAATTGAACATTTTTCAGGCACACAGGCCACACAATTTATTTTCAAATATACCACAAATCTGAATAACAATAATGCCAACAAACTCCCTGTTCAAATGCCATATAATATTATAGTAATTCATATGAACCAATAAACTCCACATCTCCAAGAATAATATATCATCTAACATTTAAGAAATCATATCAAACAATAAATGTAACGTCTCCCCAGAATACTATACGATTGATAAACA
Organism: Apocynum venetum; assembly: GCA_019593545.1. Taxonomy (NCBI): domain Eukaryota; kingdom Viridiplantae; phylum Streptophyta; class Magnoliopsida; order Gentianales; family Apocynaceae; genus Apocynum; species Apocynum venetum. The sequence goes on along the minus strand of SRSM01000326.1, from coordinate 3,260,976 downwards.
CCGTGACAAAACAGTTTGCAAGTCAAACTTAATTATTTAGTTACGAATCACCGTCAGGAGAAATGAGTGGACGGTCATCTTCACTCCGTGACTGTGACTGAGTAGATGGTATAGCAGAATCGGGAACTGGTGGACTAGAAGGGACAGGCCCTGAGGTGGAGGCAGGTGTGCTAGTGTCTGACCCAACTATGTCTGGACTAGGATCCTCCATAACTCCTGGTAACCTAGGGGGCGGTGTACCATGTCCAGAACTATCCATGGCTGCAATATGAAAAAAAAAACAATGATAAAGTCAAAAAAACAATGATAAAGTCAAAAAAAACAATGATAATGATTCTTTACACTATTACTTTTGTTTTCAGGTCTTTAGAAGATTTAGAAGATGTTGGAATGAAATTGGAAGAAATCGGGAATTTGAGGATGGATATTTAGAAGAATGGAGAAGTGGACGCGCAGGACAGTCAAGTGGACGCGCAAGGCCAGGAAGTGGACGCGTCCACCAAATTTCACGCGTCCACCCTCAGAAGTTAGACAGTAAAGTGGACGCGCAGGGAGACCAAGTGGACGCGCAAGGCAAGGAAGTGGACGCGTCCACCCTCAGAAGTTGGACAGTAAAGTGGACGCGCAGGGAGACCAAGTGGACGCGCAAGGCAAGGAAGTGGACGCGCAAGGCAAATCTCACGCGTCCACTCTCAGAAGATTGAAGGTCAAGTGGACGCGTCTCATCTACTCAGGCGTCCACTTTGAAGACTCGGGCGTCCACTTTCCGAATTTAAAGTTTTAAGATTGTTTTAAGTAGTTTCTAATTAGGATTCTTGTATAACTATCCTAGGACCTTTTTCTAACTATATATAGGCCTTAATAGCTTATTTTAGGGTGGAAACCCCTTGTTTTTTGTCTTTAAGTTTGACTTGTTTGCGTTATAGTAGCTCTCATACAAATCCTGTGGTGCCTTAGGAGGCACAAAGAGTACATCCTTGAACACAAAATGATCAGATCTAAGACAAAATTTTCCTACCTCACAAATCCTCTGAGGGGCATTGAAAGAAACATACCTTCGCTAGAGAGTGATAAAATTTAGTGTACTCTTCATCAGTGACCTCCTTTGGACTCCTCAACCAAATAGCTTTCACATCATTCAAAATCTCCCATTCATAAGTTGTCTCCCTCACCTTCTTTGTCTTGGGCTTTTCCTTATCTTCCTCTTTCTCTTCTTCTTCCCCCTCCTCTGAGGAGCTGCTCTAAGCTGATAGAAAATATGGTAAGGCAAAAAAATAAGTGATACTTTTCTTTATCCCCTACCATATTAGGGGTAAATAACAACAAAAGCAGAAGTCTTATTTCTTTCGAAAGTATCTTTATATTTTTCTTTCTTTTTTTTATTTTTTAAAAAGAATGAAATATCATTTCTAAGCTATGGACTGCTTCATTTGCACCTCTAGGTACACTTGAAGTAGAAGTTAAATGATATTTTTTTACTGGAATTATATTTATGTGGCACAGAAGCAAGAAAGTAAAGCCCTCATATTTGATATTGAAGTTCATTGGGAAAAAGTTATATAAAGCATTAAGTAAAACAATTGAATAATTTCAATTCATTACAATGCAGGTAAAAGAAAAGGGGAAAAGATTGAATCTTCCAACTTCATTGGGTTCCGGCAGCAGGGACGAGCTCGACGGTGGCAGCGACAGCAGCGAGGCAACGAGACGAGATTGACGGGCAGCGGCAACAGCGAGGCGACGAGATCGATGGGTAGAGGCAGCAACTGCGCGACAGTGAGGGACGATCAGAGGTAGCAGCGACGAAATGAGGAAGAACAGACAGTGAGTGGCTAGACAGAGAACAAAGGTGAGAAAGAAAAGAGGGGAAATGAGGAAGAAAGGAAAATTAGGGAAGAGGCCCATTTTAAATTTATCTGCCTATTTTTATTATTTTTAAATAATTAAGTACATTTTCGTCGGGAATCCGTCGCCCATATTTATTAATTTTTAAAATTTTTAACTTTCCGTCGGTAATCCGTCGATAATATTTATTAATTTTATAAATAATTAATCACAGTTCCGTCGAAAATCCGTCGGGAATATTTAATAATTTTTATAAATTTTAACTTTCCGTCGGTAATCCGTCGGTATTATTTAATAATTTTTAAAATAATAATATCACATTTCCGTCGAGAATCCGTCGCCAATATTTATTAATTTTTATAAATTTTAACTTTCCGTCGGTAATCCGTCGAACCTATTTATTAATTTTTAAAATAAATACACTATTCCGTCGAAACTCCGTCGGAAATATTTATTAATTTTTAAATTAATAAAATCACATTTCCGTCGGGAATCCGTCGATTAGATTTATTAATTTTTTAAAATTTTAACTTTCCGTCGGTAATCCGTCGCTAATATTAATTAATTTTATAAATAATTAATCACAATTCCGTCGCAAATTCGTCGGGAATATTTATTAATTTTTAAATTAATAAAATCACATTTCCGTCGGGAATCCGTCGATTAGATTTATTAATTTTTTAAAATTTTAACTTTCAGTCGGTAATCCGTCGATAATATTAATTAATTTTATAAATAATTAATCACAATTCCGTCGCAAAACCGTCGGGAATATTTATTAATTTTTAAAATAATAAAATCACATTTCCGTCGAGAATCCGTCGCCAATATTTATTAATTTTTATAAATTTTAACTTTCCGTCGTTAATCCGTCGAAACTATTTATTAATTTTTAAAATAAATACACTATTCCGTCGAAACTCCGTCGGGAATATTTATTAATTTTTAAATTAATAAAATCACATTTCCGTCGGGAATCCGTCGATTAGATTTATTAATTTTTTAAAATTTTAACTTTCCGTCGGTAATCCGTCGATAATATTAATTAATTTTATAAATAATTAATCACAATTCCGTCGAAAATCTGTCGGGAATATTTATTAATTTTTAAAATAATAAAATCGCATTTCCGTCTAGAATCCATCGCCAATATTTATTAATTTTTTAAAATTTTAACTTTCCGTCGGTAATCCGTCGATAATATTAATTAATTTTATAAATAAATACACTATTAATTTTTTAAATAATTAAATTTCCGTAGGGAATCTGTTTATGATACTGACACATTTAAGAATCAAAATAATTCTTTCAAAAAAACATTTTAAACAAAACCAATAAACATCCTAAAACAAGAGCATAAATTTTGATTTTTAAATAAGTTTCTTCTTTGTAAACATCTAAACACACTTTTAGATTATACATTTGATTAAAATTATATTTACATGTTATACACATTATATTTTATCGATATCTTGTTATTCGAGGTTAAAATATGCACATAAATAGAAATGTTTACTAACTTGATACCGAAATGTTAACATAATAAAAACATTAAGCTAAAGTAGTAAATATAATCGTACGAGATTTATGTTAATTATTTCGCAAGATATATATCTACTAAATGAATCATTTATTTTCACAAAAATATTCGTTGTCTTCAAATTATATGAACAGTCCAAATGGATAACGCTCTTGCGCTCCATTTTGAAATTTCTATATATAATCGAATTTATAGTTTTTTCAATTTAATAGAATATAAGTCAAATAAATAAGGATTACAGTCATGTTATATTGTATATACCAAATTATAACAGTCATGTTATAACAGTCATGTTGTCACATACAATCATATATACATATTGTATATACCAAATTAATTAATAAACTTTGAAAATTATATTTTTAACTATGATTGGTTTTTAAATGTTATAAGCCTAAATTGAGGTATTAATAAACTAACTGTATAAGAAATAATAAAAAACTACAATTATTTAGATTAGAGGGAAAAGCTTAGGAAAAAATATTTGTATTGGAGACGGATTACAGACGGATTTGCTACTGAATATTTTTCATTTTTCATAATTTTTTTTAAAAGGAAAAATGCAACATCCGTCGGCAATCGGTCTTTGATTATCAACTAATTATAGACGGAAATTGGACGAACATGACAAAAAAAATTAAAATTTTTTTAAATAATTTCCGTCGGAAATCCATCGCTAAATTGTGACGAATTACCTACGGATATTTTTAATTTTTTTTCCTAACTAATATATATTACATTTTAAATTTCAGTCGGAAATGCGTGGAAAATCTACCGATTAATTATCAACTAACACGTTTTAGTCAGAAAGTGGTCGAAAAATAGCAACTGATTTTAGACGTCCGGTCAAACGTACTTTCCGTCGGTATTCTGTCTAAGATCCGTCTCAAATTTCAGACCGAAATATCCGTCGGAAAATTGGGTCGAAAAAACATGATTTTCGTGTAGTCAAAATGTTAGTAATAATACTTTAGTATATGTCACATTACTATATAGTAATGTATTGTGCACCTAATAACAAAGGAAGAAAAATGTAATATATAACATTTTAAAATATACTCTCTCTTTTTATTCAGAATTGAATATATATATATATATATATATATATATATAAAGTCCTACTAACAATCTCTTTTTTAATTTAAATAATTTACATCTTATTAATTAATAGTCTTATCATTAATCAAATTAATAGCAAGAATAAAATATATTAAGTTATTAGCTTTCTTAAAATCAAATTCAATTCTTAATTTTTATTTTATTAAATGCGTACCATCAAAATAATGAACTTCAGGGTCCTGTATCTTTACCGTGTATATCATCACCCTTGTTAGATGACAGCTTTGCTCTTAAAATCTTCATGGTACATATCTTTACCTAACTGGCCAGTTTTTAATTCAATGGACTTATCTCAATCATGGTATTCTTCTTCTTCCTTTTTCTTCTTTTTTTTTTTTCAAACGGGACCTCAATCTTGGACTACAAAAGTAAATAAAGGCGCCAAGACTTGAAAGGATTGTTTTTAGTTGACAACGTACGCCTCTCTATGGTTGCGAACTTGACTTCCATTTCCTCTTATATTTTTAGGTTTAATTTCAGTAAACACTCTCCATTCAAAAAATACAAAACATCATTTATCTTTTAATTGAAACAATATATCTTGATGCATTCAATTTTATCAAATTAGTATAAAACACAAAAAACTCCAAATTCCCAAAAGCCAAAATTAACCCCAAAAAAAATTCCAAATGTGCTGGGTAGAGACGGATTTTTCTTCTTTTTTTGCTTGATTTTCAACAGTAATTTGAAGTTCATACAAGGTGCATACGATATACGGTTTTAAAATTTGGTATTTCAATTTAAGAAATATTAAAAATTCTTTTGTACCGTATTTTTTTTAAAAATAATGTAATATATTATATTAAAATATCTCGGTACGATACAATATATACCGAATTTGTTTATCTTTTATTTTTAAAAAATTATCATTAAAATACTTGTTAATTTATCCAAAAAAAACACCAAGGAATGATATCTAAATGCAAAATAATATGCCTACAAAAATTCATTTTGAACCTCTAAAATACCTATAAAAAAATAATATTTCAAACTAAAAATTAAAAAATGGAAAAGTTAAACTTCAATTAGAAAAATATATTTTAGACAATTTATATTAAAGAAACAAAACAAAATACATTTTCATCAAGTAAACAATTACATCCATCAAATCTTCAACTTTAACAAAATACAATATTCAAATTTAATTCATTTATAAAAAAAATTATATTTTTTTATTTTTAAAATTAATATTTCAATATTATGGTACAGTATCTTTTTAAATTTTGAAAATCAAATATCATACAGTAATTTTTTTTCATTTTTAAAATTGTATCGTAATACCAAAAAATCGAACCAAATTTAGAAATACAAATCAAAAAATATGGTATTTTGGTTGGTAAAATATAATACACACCCCTAATTTGAATAGGAGAAGGTTGGGTTATGTGCGTTTGGATGTGGGCAAGAATTTGTGAGTATTTGGCACCTTCACCGGAAATAGCTGCGGCTCTGTTTTCATTTGTTTCTTGATTGTGGTCGGTTTTCTGGATGGAAAAGAAATGGATCTGCTTCTGAGTGAGGGGAAGTTGTTGGAAGCAATGGGTAGTCCCAATTTAGTCATAAATGCCCAGAATTTGCTCATTTTTTGCGGGAAATAGGCGCTGCTTTTTTCCTCTTTTTTTGTTGTTTTTCACCTGAATTTTGAAGATAGGAAAAGTACCGCAACGACCAAGAGTTTCCAGAATTCAGTACCAAAATATCCCCTCTATTCAGAAAAGAAATAAGAGAAAAGTGAAGGTGATTTAGTGAAATTAACCCACATTTTTTTGTATATACCTTTAACTATTTGATGTTTTGAATTCGGATTTGGGCCACTCAATTTGTTGTTTCCGATTTTTGTTAATATTGACGTACTTTCTTTATTCGAAAATATAATATGTTTTGATAATTTTAAGATTCTTTTGTATTATTTTTACTTTTTTTTTATTCAATTATTTTAGTTTAAAAAAAGAATAGGCATAATAAATAAAGATATTTTAAAAATTAAAATTTATCTTTAATATATTTTAAATTTTTGAACATCTTATATTTTAAAACAAATAAAATAAGATTAAAAAACATTTGGCCCCAACAATTATTTAACAAAATAAGGTCGTTTTGTGCGTTCACAGAATTGTTACTCATGCAGATGCATTTAGCGGTGTGCATTATTCGATCTTACCAGAAGTAAAATTTTGATTTTTAATATATTAGAAAGAGAAAAATAGGGATATTTAATTGTTCTTCCAGAATTCTCTCCCACCGACATCTTCACTGCAAGATTTCCAGATCTGAAGGTATGAATCCGGATGCACTGAACTTTAAATCAAGTTAATTCAGTTTCAAGCTCCAGTGCATCCGGGCTGAGGCTGCCGAGTTCACTTTTTCCAATCTCTGCCAAATGGTAACTGCATTTTGATTGCAAAACTCTGAAATACTGCCATCTTACAGATGGCGGAGAAACTCAGTTATCAATTTGATCAAAGGTGTAGGAGCATAATTAGTCTATTCCTAAATCTGGACAAGAAAGTTGTCAGTGATTAAGAAAAGTCAATTCAAACAAATTTAGATATACAAGGAATCCTTAATCCAAATTCCAGAAGAACATCACAGGCTTCAAAGATAGGGAGATATAATGAAATGTTATATGAAAAAGAATGAGTCTAAACCACAAAAAAAGGAATTTCACCTAAGTTATCTAATATAAGGTAGCAGAGGAAAAACTCTACTTTTCCAGGCTTTTGCGAACTCAGATGCATACGAGAGAAGACCGCTACCTCACCATTATACTTGTACACTATATGGCTACTACAGAACAAAGAAGAGCAGCCAAGACATCTATATAAAAACAATAGCCTAAGGAGGCTCAGCTGTATCCTCCCAAAATCACATAGAAAACAAAACAGGCTTCAAAGATATGCTAATCTTTACCCGAAACCATTGGTAAAAAGAGTTCCAACAACCACAACATCTGAATTACAATAACCAGATCAACCACAAAACATAACAGGGGCAGAAATGATGAAAAGTTGTGGCAAAAATGAGACCACCAGAACTCAACCAAATCATGATTAGTATTTACGACAAAATGATAGTCATGATTCTAGCTTGTCTTTGCATTAACAAAAAGGTAAATTTTTGAAGAGCTTATTACACCATTTTCTGTTCTTTTTGCAGGGATTTCATTGATACCTTCGTATGAGAGATCCTTGTTGCTGGAGTTTGATGCAGTTACTGTTTGTTGTTTCGATGTCCCTATTTGTATTTTATGTGATTATTATCATGAAATAAAACTATTTTATGTTGTAACAATAAAATAAATTCTGAAGTATTTCTTGTTATCTGGGGCAAGTAAAACATCCTTAGCTGAGAGTATTTGCAAAGGTTGTATATTGGATGTATTGAAGTGGCAGCAAAGCTAGTATTGCACCTATATGGTGGAACTTCCTGCGTTATGTATAAGTTTTTTAGGAGTAACGTAACATTGTTAAGTTTGTAATAAATTGAAGTAGGGTTATTATGGCTAATTACATGGTTGTGGACTTACAAAGTTTGATTCGATGCAAGTAATATGATTTCCTCTTCTGTTTTGCCAAATTCTCTTGCTGATATTGTACCAGTATGATCCATCAAATATACATCCAGCTTGCACCTATAATTGCATGATGTCAATAATTTGAAAAAGTTAAATTAAATGCATTGATGTAATTGGGTGTCACCTTGCTTGTGATGTTGATTGTTGTTGGCAATTATTTCATATGAAGTTTGTGCCAACAAGTACAAAGGTTCCAAAATAGCATATGTGGCAAGTTTTATATGAGACATTTTGTTGAATATCTTCGAATCAAATTTTTAGCTTTGCACCAAACAATCTATGTAAAATAAGATGTGAATATTTTTCATTTGTGACTTCACAATATTCATGTTTTTTGCATGTACATCTATTAGAATAATTTTTAAAAAAATGAGCAAATCTTTTCTCCCAAGTTTGATTGTTTTCAAGAGCTTCCAATTCTTTAGCCATAGCTTCACACCATTTTGCATCTACTACAGCTTCTTCATATGATTTTGGTTCAACTAAAACACTCATGTTTAAAACAAAAGATTTATAACTACTAAATAAGTGATCATATCCAATAACATTGCAGAGTTGATGAGGTGATGTTCTATGCAAAGTAGGAGAAATGTAATCCTTGAAATGCTTAGGAGGTTGAGAAATTCGAGTAGATTTTCTCAAAAGATTATCAGAAATAGTTTCAGGATTTGCTTCAGAAACAGAATGAATATTATCATGATCAGAAAGTTGATTATCAGTGAAATCAAAAGTTGGATTTGGTGAAGATACAGAATCTGAAGGAGAAACAGATGTATTAGTAACATTACCACCCCTTTGCTCCAAAGATTCTGTAGGAAAAGAAACAGGAGTAGGAGAAACAGAAGGAATGACTAAATAAGAAGATAAAAGGATTAGAATCAGAGAAGAAAGGAAACGTAGTCTCATGAAAAATACAATCTCTAGAAAGGAATATTTGTTTAGTATGCAAATTGAGTAATATAAAACCTTTAGTTGTAGTAGAAAAACCAAGAAAAACACATGCTTGATTTCTAGAATCAAATTTGTCTTTGACGAGCTAAGGTGCAAGCAAAAACTAAGCAACCAAAAACCTTAAAAGGTGCATATACTGGAGCTTTATTGTATAATCTGAGAAAAGGAGTGTCACTATTAAGTAAAGGAGTAGGAGTGACATTAATGATTTTAACAGCATGTTGAACACAATATCCCCAATAACATAATGGAAGATTAGATTGAAAACGTAGGGCTCTAGCTACATTAAGAATATGTTGATGTTTGCGTTCAACAATGCCATTTTGCTGTGGAGTGGCTACACAAGTAGTTTGATGAATAATGTCTTTAGAAGAATAAAATGCAGGCATTAAAAACTCAGGACCATTATCACTCCTAATGATTTTAATGTTGGATGTAAACTGAGTTTGAACAAAAGCACAAAATTGTTGAATTAAAAGTTGAGTCTCAGATTTTTGTTTCATCAGAAAAATCCAAGTGAAACGACTAAAATCATCAACAACAGTTAGGAAATATCTGTGTCCTTGTACAGTAGGAACTGAAAATGGACCCCATATGTCCATATGAATGATTTCAAAAGAACAATTACTAACAGAACTACTAAGAGGAAACACAGACCTCTTGTGCTTTGCTAATGGACAAATGGAACAGAAAATATCACAAGGTAAAGTAACATCAGAATTTTGCTTATGAATAGATTGCAAACTATGATAGGAAAGATGACCAAGTCTATAATGCCAAAGCATATCCAAAGGAAAAGTGGAATTCTGTAACTGTGAGGTTACATTTGAAGCAGATGTAGATGATTCAGTAGGAAGATTGAGATGATAAAGACCATTGAGTCATTTAGCTGACCCAATCATCTTCAAAGTAGCAATATCCTGGATCAAGCACAAATTTCCAGAAAAATAAACTGAGCAACTGGAGGATAAAGTAAGCTTGCTCAATGAAATCAAATTAAAGGTAAAAGAAGGAACAAATAGAACATCTTGTAAATGAAGTTTAGAAGTAACAAACACATTGCCTTTATAAAGAACAGAGACTTTACTGCCATCAGGAAGACAAACACAGACATTTGAGATAGAATAAATCGAATGAAAAACAACTAAAGATGTGCATATATGATCAGTAGCCCCAGAGTCTAAAATCCAAGATTTAAAACATGAGTTAGTAGTCTTACCAGTCTCAGATGTTGAGGCTTTAGAATTTGCTCCATAGGCAGTGAAAGCGGAGGCTTGTGAAGAATCAGTAGCCTTCACATTTTCATTTGAAGAAATAGTTTGAACTCTAGTTTTCTCTTTGAACATCTGCATTAACATCTGATATTGCTCTATAGTAAAAACATTGTTTGATGCTCCATTTCCTTCATTCACTCTCTCAAACCTAACACCAGTATGATCAGAACCAAATTCTTCAGAAAAAATATCTACATTATGCACTTGTGCATTTCGAGGTTTGTAATTTACTGGATATCCATGTTTTTTATAACATCTATCAATAGTATGTCCCCCTCGACCACAATAAGTACACTGCAGCTTCTTCTGATTATTGAAATTACTCCTTCTATTGTTCTTAAAACCAGAATTATTGTTTCCTTGAGCAATCATCACTCCTCTACCTTGATGTTGCATTTGAGTATTGACAAAAGCTTGTGCATGTTGATTGATCTGATTTCCAGAATGATTTGCTGCAACATTCAAATTTCTAATAACAGAGGATTGTGAAACACCATTCTCATATTGCAATTGACTCTCAGCCTTAATTGCCTTATTAAAAACATGATTTAAAGTTGGAAAAGGTTGCATGCACAACACTTGAGTTTTCATATGTGAGAAGCAATCATTTAAACCTTTCAGAAACCTGATTACATAATCAAAATCATTCTGTTCTCTCACTGTTTTCTCCATTCCACAAGAGCACTATGGAGTACAAACACAGTTCACCAAAGGCCTAAGACTGAGCATCTCCTCCCAAAGTATTTGCAAATTTGTATAATAATCCGTGACAGTTAATTCCCCTTACTTCGGAGAGTGTATTTCCTCAATTAGATCAGAATATCTATATGCATCATCAGATGAAAACCTCTCCTTCAAATCCTCCCAAACAGCTTGTGATGATTTCTGATAAATGACACTCTGTGCTATAGAAGCACTTACAGAACTTAAAATCCATGAATGCACTATAGTATCTACTTGTTTCCACACATGAAACATTGAATCATTAGGATTAGGGCACGGTAAGGTACCTTCAACAAAACATAGTTTATTTTTTATGAGTAATGCCATCTTAATTGATCTCCAGATATGATAATTCTGTCCAACCAGAGGTGCTTTCACCAGTGTTTCACTTGAAGATTCACTCGGATGCAGATAATATGGACTTCTTGGAACAATTTCTAAGTTCACCATTCTGTCCAATTTTAGAATAATGAATTCTGATTAAGATCTCAAAAGATTCAAAGAAGAAGATAATCAATTCAAAATTGGAATCCAAATCAAAGCACAAAACTGATTTCAGGAAAAAACAACTGAAATCAAAATCAACAAGAACAAGGCAGGAAGTATCAATGCAATTGTGAAATATAGATGACTGTCAATCGATTGAAGAAGAAAATCAAAAACCGGAAGCAACTGATTTTGCTCTGATACCATGTAAAAACTGAAGCAGTGTTGCAGAGAATAGAGAGACGAAATCTGGGGAAAAGTTTTACAGAGCATAAAATACTTTGTCTACGGTTTATTCAAATATATATATATATATATTATGTTTCATCAAATGGCCTTTTGGTGAAGCTACTAATCACAGCTGTCAATAATTAACATTACAAAACTAACTAACTAACTACATTGACTTTGACTGATTAAAAAGAATTACATCATCCTGCTTGCCTTGATTATTTTCTTGTTCAACAATATGCATGTTTTAATGCTTCAGCAACATAAACCAAAGTTAACCTACGTGATTTGAGCATGTTTTCAATTTTTAATACTTTTAGACACTTGACAACAAAATAAAATAGTCACTTGTTTCTTATTTCAGCATATTTAAAATTTTTAATACTTTTAGACACTTTGCAGCAAAATAAAGGAGTCACTTGTTTCTTGTTCCCGCTTAACCAACGTTTGCAAAAAAATTTCCTGAAGAAGACCAGTCCAAGATTCGAGACTTGCTGCTATGGAAGTGTGTCGCATTTGGAAATGTGTCATTCTTAGATGATTTTTTTTTTTTACGCACCACATATTTTTCAGATGTTGAATAGATTTTTCAACGTACTGGATCACATATATACTTGGAAGAAACAAAAAGCAAAATTAACGCTCTATGGTGCAGCATATTTAAAGCATTTGAGGACAATTGTTTCTTGAAAACATAGAGCACATAGCATAAGTTTTTTTTTTTTTTTTTTGGAAAAATGAATAGACTTGAAAAATGGATGACGATTATGATATGTTGGTTGAATCTCTAAGAAGACAAATGCAAAAATGAAGGTTGTGTTAAATTTAACAATTGTTGCCATTTGAAAATGCGTTGAATGAGGATGAGCATTGCTACCACAATTAGTATATAGTAAATTAGTGATGGAGCATATGTATAATTTTTTTTTCTTGTTGTTTTGTAACTAATCCCTAGCTGATTATGTTTTTAATTAGCAACAAATTTGCTCTTTTTATTTTTTTGAAAATCAATTTCAATTATTGTTTTCATTTGCTATAGTATAGTTAAACCCCTGTAACATATATCACGAATATTCTAATATAATTAAAGGACTAACACCAAGCACATTAAAAATAAATCACTATTTATATAGCAAAGGTCGTAAGTATCAAAATTTACATAAACACTAAAACAGTAAAATTGTATATAAAAGAATAATAAAGTATAAAAATTTAAAAAATGTATCCGAACGAACAATAAAACATATAGAATCTTTTTTTATAATTAAGTCATTTCATTAAAAAATGAAATACATTACACAAATGAAATACTGAGCAAACACTGGTATCTCATGGTAAAAATAATCACATCTTAAAATTAGATATGTACAATAAACTAAAGACAAAAAAAAAAAAACAAATGCATTCTATCGACGTCTGTCACTATCATCGAGCATCGTTAGCGCAATACCTTTGGCGTGACCACCCATTAGCAGCAACCTCAAATAAAATATCCCGAATGTATCACCAAACAACCTAAGAAAGAAATGAATACCAAACAAAATAAAAAGGATCTAGCTGGTTGGGAGAGGAGTAAGAGAATAGCCCTTAACAAGTGATAGATGGCCATCAAGTAGTAGAACGACGTAATGCCAAGTCCTGTTGCCATTATTATCATCATTCATCATGCCTAACACAATTAGCAAACTAATAAGTAGTAATGCTCGATCTTATTCTTCTATCTAAAACTTTGTAGTAATTTCTTTTTCACCTTCTGCACCTCCTGTTGGACAATGCCACTAATCATTGTAGGTTTGTAGCTTCAAATAGCTTGCCCTGAAAACTAAGACTAAAGATGACTCAGATATATCTGGTATGGATGAGGATGATCAAATGGTCGTAATTACCAAAAACCTAATAAATGAAGAAGATAAAGAAAAATAATAAGGTCAAGAAAAGTGTTAAAGGTGAAAGCTCGAAACCTAAAATAAAGAAGACTAGATTTAGAGAAGAAAAGAATGATGATAAGAAAAAAGGGCATACAGGAATTCAATGCCATGAATGGCAAGATTATGGCCACATTTAACCTGAATGCACAAATAGCCTAAAGAAAAATAAGAAAAAGGAGAAATCTTAGTTGATAAGGAAGGTGATTTGTAATCTCCATATGGTGTATTTGGATAAGTATTTAAATTCATATTCATCATTCCTCGTGACAATTTAACTTAAAACTATTTTCTAAAATTTGTATCACATCCAAATTTTAAATTTTATTCTAACTTCACATAATCATATAAAGAATAATTTTTATATTACTTTTAAATTAAAAATTCAATCTCAAACAATTTATTAATTATATTTTATATATTTTATATTATTATAATAGTGTAATCCAATAAATATCATATCAAACTTTCAATTTCTGAAAAAGAACAGATCTTATGAGATTCTTTGTAATCTTTTCTGTAATTACTTTTCTTCTGTTTGTATATCACTAGGATTTTTTTGTGTTATAGTTGCTATAGACAACTTAGAGTCCTAATTAGAAAGGAAGAAGAATAGGGATTCTGTATTTTTTGTTTTAGTAGTTACTATAGACAACCTAGAGTCCTAATTAAAAAGAAAGAAGAATAAGGATTCTATATAAAGTTGTATATATACTTCTTATGCAATAAGAATATAATTTCATTCGGCCATCTTGTTTTACATGGTATGATAGCCAAGTTCTAAAATTCAATCACCATGCTTGATCCATTATGAGCGGTTCGAAACAGAGCAGTGCAAGGAATGGCTCATCTACAACCATCATTGGAGGAGGAACGTCGACAATGGATGTGATGTCCCTTACTATGTGCATGCAGCTGATCATCCTGGTCAAATTTGTGTGGCAGAACCATTGAACAAAAACAATTATGGTGAATGAATAAATGATATGAGTAATGCTCTTTACACCAAAAATAAAATTGGATTTGTAGATGGTAGTATTCTCATGCCTAATTTTGATTTAAAAGATCTTGTACACTGGAAAAATGTGTAATGTTTTAGTAAAAGGCTGGCTCAAGAGTGCCATGGAAAAGAATGTGAAAAGCAGTGTCAACTATGCCAAAATGGCTAGAGAAATATAAGTTCATATAGTAGAAAGATTCGGACAAGGGAGTGCACCAAGAGTGTATGAACTGCAGCAAGTAATCTTGCTATTATGACAATAATGGTAGTTTGTATCTGTCTACTACTCAAAACTAAAGGGGTTGTGGGATGAGTTAGAAGCAATCAATCCTCAACCAAATTGTACCTATGACGCAGCCAAGCGTTTTTCTGAATTAAAACAACAAGAAAAATTATATCAATTTCTTATGGGTCTTGATGAAGAGTTCGGGATGATTAGAACACAGATACTTGGCACAAAACCATTGCCTACAATGAGTCAAGTCAAGCATATCATCGTGTTGCCGAGAATGAGCAACATAGGATAATTGCCAGCCATTGCAAACCAGTGATTGAGGGAGCAGCTTTGGAGACTCAAAGTTAAACGCAAATTCACTTTAAGTATGAAAGCCCTAAAGTTTTTAATGTCTTAATTTTGATTAATGACAAATATTGATGAGGACTAATGTCTTGTTTGTACAAGTGATAGAGTTTTTGGATTCATGATTTAATCCATGCAAGGACAAGATTTCAAGTCTTCAAGGAAGAATACAAGTCAAAACTATCAAGTTTTGAAGACAAGCTTTTATTAGATTAGATACGAACTAGATGTATAGTTTTAGAGTTTAATATATTTTGATATATCTAGTCTGGCCTGTAATTGAGTAATAATTTCTATAGGTTGTTCAATAAAAGTAAAATGTTTTTTAAAATGCACTTCATATAGATAAAACATGAATTGGGTATTTGAAATGATTTTCAAAATACATGCACATACTTTAATTTCTATGAAATGTATTCCACAAACTCTTGGAGTTATTGGAATCTTGTTTTGCATAGTTTGAATGCCTGTGCGGTCGACCTAATTGTAGTATGGTCGATCACAGATCATGCGGTCGACCAGATCTCTCAGCTCATCGTCCGCAGAATGTCCAGAGCTCTCTGGAAAACTTACGGATGATGGTCCGGACAACCAGTCTGATATGCGATCGACCGCACTTCTCCTGAGTGGGATTCTAACAGTCATTTTTATGACCGTTGGTGCATACATATAAATACCCAATTGTTTAGAAAACTCAAAACCACGACTTTTTGAGCAAAAATCTGATTCCTACTCTTCATAGAACATCTTGAAATCATTTTAAAACCCTTTCATAACATTTACATTGTGAAAATTATCCAAGAAGGGTCTTTACATCATTGGTGTTCTTGAGAAATCTAGAGAAACATATCACTCAACGTGGTACTTATGCTTCAAATTGATATATATTCACATTAAGGTGATATCTATATCAAACTCTTCATATTCTTATCTTGTTAGTTTTATTTAAGGTTGCATTGAGCTTAAAACTCTAAGGGTTAGAGTGAGCCTTGAATTATAGATAATTGCGATTGTCTTAAGTGTTTCTATTTCACTAATTGTTGTATTAGAGATAAGTGTATAATCAAGGTTGTAGTGTAAAACTCAAAGTGTTGAGTGAACCTTGATTGGGTAAGAGGTTTGTGTTGTAAAACCCTATTGTGAATTGGGTGAGCCTCTATTGTAATCTCTTGTGCTAAATTATTGAAAGGTTTTGAGAAATCCTTGAGTAGATAGCTCAAGGTAGTGGATTAGGTTTTGTTGGATAAACCGAACCACTATAAATCGTTATGTTCTTTGCAAATTTCTTGAACACATTATTCCACACACTATTTGAGCACCAAGTGTTTAATATTTGTTGTCTTAGAAAGCATTGTTTGATTTAAAGTTGGTAAAATCGGTTAAAACCTAATTCACCCCCCCCCCCTCTTAGGTTTTTCAAGGTAGATGTAGGAAAAACGACAGCAAGATGTCAAACTATGTACTATTGTAATAAAATGGGACATCTAAAAGAATGATGTTTTGAAATTATATGATATTCGCCTGGTTGGAAAAAACCAAATTCAACACGAACACGAAGTGGTAGACAGCAAGAGCGAAGATATGCATCCAAAGGTGCACAAGTTACTCATGTAGACAATTTAATATCAGGGTTCACGGCTGAGCAATGTAATAGCCTTAAAGAATTTATTGGCAATGTTCAAGGAGACATGGTTTCTAGCAAATTTAGTATATCAAATCCCATTGTCAATTTTGCTGGTAAGGAAATGACAAGTGATACTTGGATTATTGATTCGGGAGCAACCGAAAATATCACTTATAATAGTGATTGGTTGCAAAAATGAAGAACAAATGTTTTTGTACCACCAGTGAATGTTCCAAATGGGCAATGTGTTGAAGTAAAAAGAGTTGGAGAGACCATGAAAAATGGGCTTTTTCTCAAAAATGTTCTTGAAATCCCAAGCTTCCATTATAATTCGATTTCTATTTCTATACTCAGAAAATATTTAAATTGTACAATAACTTTCTTTCTTGGTTTTTGTGTGATTCAGGACCTACAAACAAAGACCTTGATTGATCTGGGGAAGGAATATGATGGCTTATATCATCTTTTGCCAATGATGGAGGAATAGCTATAATGGTGCAAAAGGGAGATTTATGGCACTCCAGATTGGGTCATGCTTCAAAAGAAAAAATTCAGTTGATTAGCTCCAAAGATCGTTGCAAGAAATTATTTTTGTGATTTGTGTTTTAAAGCAAACAAGTTAGAATTCCATTTAATAAAAGTTCTATTAAAAAAAATCTTGTTTCATTCTACATTGTGATATTTGGGGAAAATATAATACTTCTTCATTTATTGGAGTCAATTATTTGTTAACCTTTGTTGATGATTATAGTAGGGTTGTTTGGGTTTACCATATGAAGTCCAAAGTATGAAGTCCAAAGAAGAGGTAAAACATTTTTTAGTATTGTTTTACAATATGGTGGGAACTCAATTTGGAGTGAAAATCAAACAAATTATAGTAGATAATGGTTTGGAATTCAAGTCAAATTATCTTATGGAATTTTATAAAGAGAAAGGTGTACAATTGCAAACAAGTTGTGTCTACACTCCTCAACAAAATGAAGTTGTAGAAAGGAAACATAGACACTTGTTGGAAATGGCTAGGGCCTTGAGATTTGAAGCTAATATGCCTATACAATTTTGGGGAGAGTGTGTCTTAACTTCTACATATATAATAAACAGGTTTATTTCCAAAGTCATAAAAAATAAAACTCCCTATGAAATTCTTTTCATAAAGAAACCATCTTATGATCACATTTGAGTTTTTGGATGTTTAGCCTATGTAAAAAATAATCATCAATTAAATAAATTTGGGGAGAGGGGAGAACCCCATTTATTCATAGGATATCCATATAGGTAGAAAGGATACAAGCTTTATGACTTGAAAAGAAAAAAAATTGTGCTTTCTAGAGATGTGATATTTGTTGAAAATTAATTTTCCTTTTAAGGAAATAGGAGGTCTCAAAGAAAAAAAGGAAATTACTTATGATCCAACTAGTATGCATTTTTTGTCTACTTCTCTTCTTGATAATTTGAACAGTGGTAATTTTTCGAAGGGCCAAAAGATGAGTAATTGTCACAATGGAAGTGGAACTGAAACTATACATGATGCTACTATTGATGAATAAGGGGCATCAATTGATTCAACAAGTCCTATGAAATTGCCATTAGGACAACCCTTAGAGAATACACAAGAAACTCCTCAAGTTATAGAACAGCTTCGAAAAATAGCACGGAAGCAATCTAAGAAATTGGAAGGTTTTAAAATTGATTTACCACCATCATTGAAGCCATCACATCCAACCTCAAAGCCAGCAAGGAACTTGGTAATGCATCCTCTATCACATAATTTGTCTTATAAAGGTTTCCATCCCACTCACAAAGCTTTTATGTCAAACATCATGCAAGATGAACCAAAATATTTTCATGAAGCAGCTAAACACGAATATTGGAGAATGGCAATGCTGAATGAAATCAAAGCTTTGGAGAAAAATGAAACATAGAGTTTGGAAGAATTACCAGAAGAAAAGAAAGCAATTGACTCGAAATGAGTTTACAAAATCAAATATAAACCTAATGGAGAGGTAGAGCGCTACAAGTCGAGACTAGTAACGAGAGATTTTACACAAATGGAAGGGGTAGACTTTCATGAAACTTTTGCGCTAGTTGCGAAAATAGTCACAATAAGGTGTGTATTGACAGTTGTTGTTAGTAAATCATGGAATATGTTTCAATTGGATGTTAATAATGCTTTCTTACATGGAGATTTGGAGGAAGACATATATGAAAGTTCATCAAGGTTTTCAAAAGAAAAGAGATACAAGAGTTTGTAAATTGCGCAAGTTTTTATATGGGCTTCGACAAGCTTCTAGAAATTGGTATGAGAAATTGTATGGTTCACCCTTGCAAATTGGTTTTAAAAACGCCCAAGGCAGATCACTCAATGTTTCTTTGGCAACATCAAGATGAAATAGTGGTTTTATTGGTTTATGTAAATGATATTATCATCACATGTAATTGTTTTGCAAATATGGTGGAAGTTAAGATTCATTTAGACAAAAAATTTAGCATTAAATATTTAGGTGGCTTGAAGTGTTTTCTTGGTATTGAAGTCACGAACACTGCAGCATTATTGGTCTTGAATCAACGAAAGTATGCCTTGAATATCATAGATGAATGTGGTTTACTGGCAGCCAAGCCTAGTTCTACTCCATTGGAACAACAATATAAATTTCCACCTTGTATACCTCTTGTACAAAATGATATAGTGCGGTTTAGAAGAATTATTGACAGGTTGTTGTACCTTACCATTACCCATCCAAAAATTTCCTTTTCAGTAGGATACCTTGGTCAATTTTTTCAAAGTCCAGAAGAATGTCTTTTACATGCAGCTTATAAGGTTGTACGTTACTTGAAAGGAGCACTAGGACAAGAAATTTTATGAAGAAAAGATGATGAACTTATGTTTAGTGCATTTTCATATGTTGACTGGAGGACCTACAAAAGGACACGAAGGTCTACTACGGGTTATGTTGTGTTTCTTGGTCGATCACCTATATCTTGGAGAAGTCGCAAACAAGCTGTGGTAACTCGCTCTTCAGCTGAAGCTAAATATCACAGTCTTGCAACTACAGTATGTGAGGTTCTTTGGTTTCGTTTCTTATTAAAGGAACTTGGAGTTGCTTAGAATGCTGCCATCAAGATTCATTGCGATAATCAAGTTGTTGTACATATTGCAATTAATCCCGCTTTTCACAAAATAACCAAACATATAGAAATTGATTATTATTTTGTCCGAGAGAGAGTTCAAACACATGAGGTTCTATCGTTGAAAGTTTTCATAGCACATCAATTGCTTGACATCTTCACTAAATCTCTTGATAAGAAAAGTTTCTCTTCAATCATTGGCAATTGGGCATTGTGAATCTCCATGTGCTAGTTTGAGGGGCGTGAAAAAGAACAGATCTTCTTATAATTTTTTATGTAATTACTTTTCTTCTATTTGTATATCATTATGAATTTTTTTTTTTTTTTGTTTTAGTAGTTGTTATAGACAACTTAGAGTCCTAATTAGAAAGGAAGAAGAATGAGATTCTGTGTCTTTTATTTTAGTAGTTGCTATAGACAACTTAGAGTCCTAATTAGAAAGAAAAAAAAAGAATAGGGATTTCGTATGAAAGCTGTATATTTACTTCTTATGCAATAAGAATATAATTTTTGATTGGGCCATCTTGTTTTACAATTTCCTTACTTTAAAAAAAAATCATTTCAATTTCCTTACTCAGGAAAAAAACTTCATTTCAAGCAATACACATTGGATAGTGCTCTTTGAGAAGGAAGCTGAAATGATCAAAAGACACAGATTGAATTATCGAGTCTAATCATATAAGAAAGTGTTGATTTACAACTGCATATTTTTTAAAAATGCTTTCATTCGTCCTATGGATGAAAGTGGGATGTAGACTTTGAAAAGAAAGATGAAACACAAAGATTCAATTTACGACAAACCATAACTTAAAGTAGCGTCGAATTACAATTTACAACCACATATTTCTAAAGAAAAAAGTACTTTCATTTACCGATAGACTTGAAGACAAAAAGTTGAGGGCCACAATATTTATATATTTGGACAAAATTTTAGAACAAATTATTGTAAAAGATGCCCTTTTCGAGTTGAAATGGGTTGACCCTATCGAGTTGGTGTATTGATATGATAACCCATTTTTCTGTTGTTTTTTAAATAAAAAAATAAAATTTAGAAGAAAAATAATTTAGTAGATTAAACAAGTAGTTTGGCATTTTAATAAGATAAATATGTAATTTGACAGATAAAATAAATAAGTTAATAAATTAATATATTTAATCTTTAATTATTTTATTTTCATGTCAAGTCATAAAGTATTAAATTAACTTGTTTATTAATCGCCTTGAATTCAAGTAACATTAAAATGTTAAAGTATAATTATCCCTACCTTATCATCCTAATACTTGAAGCACAATAATCACCCATATAAAAACAATCATAACATGATTTATAAAAGAACAAAACACTGATATACCAATACCAAGTAGGGCTCCGATGCTCTCTGCCTACAGCATTCTACTTTCGCCTTTTTCAGGCTACCTCTCCCACAATAGCTTTGTAATTTGGAGGTATACAAACTCAATTTATTGTGTGACTTCTCAATTCCCCTCTTTGGGCGAAAACATGGATGTTTTAATAACCCACTTCTGCAAGAGTTTCCTCTACGAGAAAATCTGTTTGACAAGTCCAGATTGAGTGGTCACAAACTTGCAGGTTGCGTCAGACTAGCCAGTCGCCGGTTGAAAACCCATTTGACCTTAGAGGTTAGAATGACTGTAGCCTGTGTAGCTGAATGGTTTGACAACTTGTTTATAGTTTTAAAATGTATAAAATTAATAGCTTTCTTTAATTATTAAATAATAGTTTTAGTGAACCCAGAAGCTTTCATTAATTAACTTTCATAGATTCAAGAAGAACTACTCAATTAAAGGTGGAAAATCTCAAACTCAGATCAAATATACAAAATTACGAGTCTCAAACACAAGTAGAACAAAATCCCTAATGGGGAAGAAGCTGAATCTACAATGATGATCATGTTATCCTGCGAACTAGTACTCCACCATATGTACAGGGAATAAACACGAAATCCTGTTTCTGATGATCTGCAGATTGATGAACCTCACCTTGAAGACACGAATCTGAAGACTTCATTCTCTGGCAATATTCTTGGTCTTCTTCCTGTGGGAAAACCCAAGATAAAAAAACTGCTCAGAAAACTAATAGTTAATAATGAAACAGACAAAAAGAAGAAAAGAAGAAAAAATAAATCTTACAGTATTTCTTTCTGAGTATAGAAACCCAAAGCATTGTAGCATCAACCTGATTTGCATTGGAAGAGAAGCCATAGGAGACGATAGATGCGGCATTCATTTGCATCCCATATAAATAGATAGAGGCATCTTGTTGTATAGGAAATTTTCTAACTGTCCCACTGCTTTTTTGGCTTTGGCACATTTGGTACAGTGGCCGACCTACCCATATTAATGTAATGTAGTTTGAAGGGCCATAAATGCGTTTGCTTGTCGGAACAAAAAAAACAAATGGGAGTAACCATTAATTAACGCGATCCATGTTGGTGCATTAAAAAATAGAACGTGGTCCAAGTTGTATTTTGGCTGTCACAATACAATTTGAGGAGTGGTATAAAATATTGGATAGGGTCCAATTCCAACTATATATTTTATGCAAATGTAATTTTTGCAGCCATAGACTTGTTCATGATTTAGACTTGTTCTTGATTAAAAGACTCATAGAGCATGCATCGTTCTTCAATGCATTCGGTGGACAAATCTAGACAAATCTAGGGGCATAATCAAACTCAAGTCAGACTTTTACTTTAAGTATGGAACTGCTCAAACTCAAAAAAAGTAATAAATGGTTCTAGAATTTCATTGGCATTAACAAATTGAGTCTAAAATGAACTTTTTAATGGGCATACTGAGATAGCAGGTGGGGTGGGGAAGCGGAGATAGCATGTGGGAATGAATATTAAATTACTTATAATTACGAAGAAGAACGGAAATGGAAATGATATTTCTATGTGAGAATGAGGATGGAGGTGGGGTGCCATTCATGGCTTTGGAACTCGAATTTGGGTTCGAATTGTTCTTTTAGTTTTTAAATTTAATATATTATAAAAATATATTATTTTTTTATTTGTAATTAAATATTTATATTTAATTTAGTTTAAAAATTAAGAATAACATTTAATTTTAGTAAAATTCATACTTTATCATTATTATTAATTTAGTCATTAGTTGAATAATTAGTTACTCAGAGATAAATCACTTAAATTAAAAAGATCGTTAATGAAATTTTAGATATAAAATATATTTATTTAAGTAAAATGAATATTCAATTTTATTTTTTTAAAAAATATAAATATAAATATTTAATTTGGAAGAAAATGAAATATGCATGCATTATAGTATATATTAGGTGATTGACCTACATTAGGTAAATCGAATCTTTTATAAATTGTCTTACATTAGGTAAGCCTTTAAGATCTGGATAACTCCTCTAAATATGTGGTTCAATAAAGTGCGGTACTATTTTAGATAGTTAAAGAGTTGAAGAATCTAAGTTTTGATTAACATTCTTCCTCTCCTGTTTTTTTTTTCTTTTTGTTTTTAATGAAAGATATTCTTCCTCTTCTTTAATATTTAATATATAAAGGAGAAGTTAAAATGTCCTTTTGTTTCTTTGGAATGTTTGGTCGGTTAGGGACTGTACAATTTGGTCTGTGCGGGCAGACCAAATTATGCAGACAATTGATATTAAAATATAATAATTTAATGCTTAAAAGTTACAACTTTATATAAAGGTGCAATATATAAGTTATTTTATGAGGAATTAAAAGTAATTTCAAGGTATTCAATAAGTATTTATTAAGTTTTAAATTCTATTTTTATTTTGTATCTAATCTTAAACATTATGCAAATATACACCTCATACTGAGTAATTTGAGATAGTTTAGCTAATTTTTGCATAAAAAAATCTAAAATAACCTATATCATGAAAAAGAAAGGGTAAAATGGTAAAACTCTAATTGTAATGCCAATAGAAACTACCAAAGATTGCCTAAGAAATCATAGTAGGCTAAAATTTTTGGATAGAGACAGTACTATATTAAGACAAAATGAGAATTCGAAAATAGTGCACTCTTTTAGTTTGAGTATATTAATAGATGTAACTATTTTGGGTTTGGTCCGACGGGTTGGTCAGTGGCTCAAACATATTATTGTTCGACAGGAGCTTTCGAACTTACGAACATTTTTCAGTTAAGACTTAATGGAAAGAAGGACAACGCATTTAAGAAATAATATCTATAAGCAACTTGCTCGAAGTTGCTAAGTAATCTATGCAACACTTGTCTTTAAATCTTGATAAATCCATCATTGAATAGCCTTCATGACTTAGAGTCACTCTTAATTGGGTGGATTAGACTTGAATTTAAAAATCTATCACTTAATACATTGTAACACTAGTAATCCTTATCAAATTTAGTATGGAACAAGAGAAAACCAAATATGAGAAGAGTCTATTATATATAGACAATCTACATAATCATTAACTTTTTTTACCATATATATACAATAAAAGTAAAAGAACCCCTCTCAAAATGATCTAATTCTGATTAAAAATCGGACAAGAACATGTTCTAACATACAAAGGCCTAATAATAATTCAGTGACATCGATCCTTAAAAGCATTCTAAAAATATTGTGTTATTGGTTAATGCAATTTCACAAAATTTACTTATTTGAAAATGCATTACACTTTCTATCATGTAATAAATAGAATTTTGTCTAGTTTCAATTTCTAATTCAAATTTTTTATTTTTCAAACCTTGTTGACAACATAAATATTTTAAATTGTTTAATATCTGCAAATTTAACAAATAAGCACACATAATGGATGAATAGGTGTAGTTCATCAAGTTGTTTTTACTATTATGAAAATGTAAACCTTTTCTAATGGGGTTGCATAATTTATTTTAAAATTGGGCTTGCTACATCACTATTTTTTAACGTTTTTGAAGAAATACCAAAAAAAAAATTTATCAAATTTTTTGTCGCAACAAACTAGTAAGTGACGTGGCAATTCCATGTGCCTTATGTGGGAACTCAAATTGTTTATATATGCAAATTTTAAAATTTTGTTAATTATCCTCATCATTATTATCATCATGATCTAAATTTATATTTAAAGAAATATTATCCAAATCATGTCTAACATAGTGTTCAAAACTATTAAAGTTAAGTATGAGGCTGTGATCCATTTTATTCTAATTAACAATCTTTCCCTTTAAACTAATTAACGAAGTTGAAAATTAATAAATTATTATATTAAACTAATGATACAAGCTTACAAAATTGAAAGATTAATTTAAAAATATATTAACTTTCTTGGAGAAATTACGAAAATTTAGACAAGATGAAGAGCTTGGACTTTGGAGGGATGATTTGACTTCTGAGTGAACTTTTATGATTTTGGATAGAGGTTGGAATAATTTGGTCTTGGAACTACTTAAATTAGGCCCAAATGGCCCAACAGACTACTTAAATAGAACCCTGAAATTATAATTAGAATTGTAAGCTTTATTTAGTCACATTCTTTCATGTCGGACAGATATGGACTTTGAAATTTTGTCTAGGCTTTTGTCTTTGGGCTGCCCAAATTGCAGCCTCTCAGTTTGGAATAATGGGTATTTATTGTGTGGCAGATGGCCTTTTTGGGCCTAAAATCGGAAAGCCATTATTGCATATTTTTTTGCCTCCCTACGATCGAACAATGTTCGATTCGTTGGAGAAGATGGTCCCATTCATGGACCATGGTGGTTTGAGATGAGGTTACTCTTTCCAGAGCCACGTCTGTCCACAACACTTGGTACTCGTAATGCTTGGTTGGACCGCTCCCTCCTTTTCCCGTCTTCCAAAAATATCTCCTCCAACCCGATTCAATTGTGTTCAATCTTTCTCCTTTACGTCAGAATTACTTTCAATTTCCTCGAACTCAATTCTATCAATTCACGTTCTTTAGCTCATCATATGATATGGCCACAGCAACAGTGGCAGCAACGAATCCAACCCTTTTCTTCTTTAAATCAAACCTCAAATGGAACCCTTTATTGCATTCTCCATATCCATGTCAAACCTTGTTTGGTTCCCGCATGATGAAGCCATTCAAGATTTCTAGTAGAAAATCATCTGGCCTTAGTCTCAAATGCTTCTGTGCAAACAATTGTGGCAATTATACCGTTGCCAACAAAGAATTATCGGCAGAAAAAATTCAAGAAAACCCTCTTGAAAAGCTGGGTAAAGTTATTGTTAAAGCCCTCAAGGTTTTGCAGAAGCCTGCGGTGGCTGCTTTGGTTGTGGGACTATTATTGATGTATGATCCTAATTCAGCATTGGCTGCATCCGGTGGGAGAATGGGTGGCCAGTCATTTTCATCCCGGTCCTCACATTCGTCGAGAAGTTACTCTGTCCCGAGGACGTCTGGTGGGAGCAGTTTTTCCTACTCTGTGCCATATTATGCTCCCTCTCCATTTGGATTTGGTGGTGGTGGTGTTTATGTAGGGCCAGCAGTTGGTATTGGTTCGAGTTTTTCCCTGATTATAGCGGGATTTGCTGCTTTCATATTGGTTTCTGGATTCTTATCAGATAGGTCGGAAGGTGGTGTACTCACTGCCACTGAGAAGTCAAGTGTTCTAAAACTACAGGTATATTTTAGTACTGGTTGTATTTGAGTGTCATTGGTTTGATTTGGTTGTTGGTTCGTGGTATTTCGAATTCCTTAAATAGATTATGTAGATAGTAGTATGGTGCAGCTGCTGGATGTTGATCATTTAATTGCCTTTTTTATGGTTTATTTGGCTGGTTGAGGAATTAGTGGGGTTGATAGCTCAGAGGCACCAGATTAAATAGACAATTTTAAATGCATCAAAATTCAGATATTAATGGGTTTTCTTGTGTAGTTTATAGGGCCAAGAAAACTCTGTGGTTTTCAAGAAATCAAATGCTTAACAATAAACGATAGCATCCATTTGAAATGCAGGCGATTAAAAAGTACATTTGAATATGTTGCTTTCTGTCACTGGAATCTAGGCTGTGGAATTACATAAGTAATTTTAGCAATTCTATAGCGTAATTTCCCTGATGTCGTGCTTAAGAGCGCAGAGAAATCCTTGAGACCTTGAATTTACACAGAAGAGATGATTCTTTGGAGCAGTTTTCTGCAAACGGATATACTTGAACATCTTTCTTGCTTTTGCAATGTATATCTTGATAAAGGAAGTTTAGTCTCATGTCTCATTGAAATGCCATGACAAAATCGGTTCCAAAATTCCTACTCCAAGTGTTTGTTCTGCCCCTATATCCCTTGATGTATTAGGTTTTTTACTAGCTAACTGTTCTTACAAATTTCGCAATTTTTGAGAAGACAGGCAACTGCCCTCATGATTATGGTTATCTTACCGTGTTTTAGTTTATACTCTCTTACTTGGCTCTATACTCCTTGTGTGTGTGTGTGTGGTGTGGATTTAATGATAACATATTAACCTATTTGATTGGGTTCATTAATCCTCTTGAAGCCTGATATTGCATTGTGCCAGTAAATACTGCCCATGTTTCTCATATAATAATGCCCATAACCTTGTTATTATTATTATCTTCCTAAAATGTGTTTACAATTTGCAGCGAGTAGTCAGCATACCTTTCTCTGTGTAAGTATAGAATATATTTTCCTGATCTATCAAACAACATGTGCCTAGGGGACGAATCTCAGGGAAAAATTCATGCTAACTAATGTGCTTATTCTAGCTCTTCAAACCTTGTTAGCTCTGTAATAAACATAGTTGGTGTAGACATAGTGCTACATATGTCATGTCACTGTTTGAGATGCTGAAAATATGTCATATTATGAGTTGATGTTTAAGCTAAATCCTTAAGAAGGCTTCTTTCCTAGTTGAAAGTAAGCTGGAGCTGCTTTATATGATAATAAAAAAATGCCTAAGATCATTACTGTTATAAGATATGTCAAGGTTTGTTTCTCAAGGTTTTCTTGCCTTAATAGATGCCAGTTTTTGTCCAAAATTGCAGTGAATTTGCAAGGAGGGAAAAACAGCACATAGTATAAGTTGAAATCATGAGCTTTTGAAGGTAAAATGGCTCATAAAATTGAAGTCTAAATGTTAAGTTTCTTCAACCATTTGTACTAAGTAAACTTATCCTGATCTCTTCTTGCCCCTGTTCAGGATATTTCATTCTCCACAAGCTATCTATCCATGTATCTATATACTTACATACATATATATGTGTGTGTGTGTGTGTGTGTATTAATATATATAGTAACATTACACCTTTCCCCCTATATGTGCTTAAGCTCAGATCTATTACATGTCATGGGAACTTTTTCTGGAGTCAGTTTTATGCCTTCTTTAATGTTGCTCTTCTTTGAACATCGTTTCCAATTTCTTCCTTCATGTTTAAAGGTTGGTTTGTTGGGTATGGGGAGAACCCTCCAAAGGGACCTTGATCGGATTGCTGAAACTGCAGACACATCTACTTCTGAGGGTTTAGGCTATGTGTTGACTGGTAAAACTTCTCAAGTTATCAGATTTACTTTTCATGCTTGTTGTTTTCTTTAGGGATTATAAAATGCTCTAACTACCAGAGTAGATTATATATCTTTGACATGTTCCTAGCATGTCTTTATGTTTCTAATTGTGTGTATTAGATCCTTTTATCATGAAAGCATGCAAGTTAAATGATGCAAACGAGAAAAGAATCCCTAATTGGTATGTTTTTTCTGATGCTTGTAGCTTATAGATAATATACCTAATTGGTTTGTGTACATTTACTTGTTAACTGGTGTTCTGGTAAACTTGTTAAGTTCTCTGTTAATGTATTTCCAATTGTAAAGTTGAAATTTGAATTTTCAAGAAGACATTCTTTAGTGGATAAAAAGTGGACTGTAAAGCTACTTATGCAAAAGCCATGTTCTTTTTGGTGCTTTCTATTTTTCTATTTTCATTCTTTTGAGCAATTTATTGTGTCTTTTTCCTATTGAGCACGCTATCTAGTGCAGCTATTTAGCCATTTCCTTTCTTTCATCATGTTTCCTGTTCTGCGGTGCTTTGACATACGACCATTTTGATTTCTTTTTTTTTGTTTCAGAGACTACACTAGCTTTGCTCAGGCATCCAGATTATTGCATCTCTGCTTATTCATATGTAAGTAAATTACAAGAACTTCATATAAAATTTGATGCTGGTCCTCTTAACAAACTATTGTGTCCCAGCTTTTGCTGTCCAACTATTATATTTGGTGCTTTTTGTCCTTGAAAATTGTATGCTTCATGAGTGTTTTTAATAGGAGTGCCCTGGATTATTAGATTTAGTGCTGGAAGATTGTTCTACATCTTTTTGCAGGATTTCATTTACATGATGAAGTGATGCGCAATAGTTATGCAATTTTCTATATATGTTTTGCTACACAATGCAAGTTGGCATACTTATATGTTAAATTTTTGTTGCCAAGAAGTGGATAAATAGTTTATCAATTTGTATATTTAACTTGCAACTAGGTATTGTTCTGTATCTTTGACACTTTTATGTTGTTAATAAGCCTCATGGTTTCAATATATAATTGTCTACAGTGACGAGTAATATCAATTTCTGGTAAAGCTTCTCTTTTTCTTGATGTTTTTCAGCATAGCAGACAAACTAGGAATGGGTATCCTTAAGACTTTTGTCTTTTGGGGAGGGGGGGAATGGGGTAGTTACACCTGAACTTTCTGGACCCTTGCAAGATGAAGCATTGGGGCTATTTGCGTATTGGAACCTCTGACCTCCTATATCAGAATGGCTCCTTGACATGCATCAAAGCCGTCCATTTTTAAGTTTGTCTGTGTGTGTGCTTGCCATTGTCCATCTGAAGCAACATAAGTTGTTAACGGTCTGTCTTTGTCTGTGACTCTCTAAGTGATTCCTTATCCTGATTTATCCTTCTCTGACTTGCTGGCTACATTTTAACAGGCAAGGTTCCAAGCACAAATAGTCATTCCTCAAAATATCTCATTCATCTTAGTTGTAGATCAAAACTCTAGATCAGGTCTGCAAGAAAACAGTTCAAAATTTGTTAGTCCAGCCAATGCGTGACAACTGCATGTAAAAAATGGCTTGAACCTTTCTGTTTATTACCTACATAGGTGTCTGAGCCTTATCCAATGCTAATTTTACTTTACACAAAGGTGCTAGATGAGTCCATGTCAAATAGTTGCAGATAATTTCTTTATCTTTAGATCTTTTTTCACTGACTAGCATAATGACTTTGTTATTTTCTTTTGTTGGGTTGTTTGAAACTTCTTCCTCAACTAATTAAATTTCATTTGTTTCTCTGTTTGAATGATCAATCTGCCTTGTAGATTGATGTCCTTTCTTCCAAGGATAGCCGTAATTAATGTGATTGTACTGTTGATTTGGCTTGTGTTCAAGCAATGATCTTGTAATTTGATTGCACTTGGCAATATTAGGTTTGATTTTTCTTTTTGGCAGCATAATGGCAGACAGGAGAGATAAATGTGTAAAATTCTATCATGTAACAGTAGCAATAAGAATTTTGCCTAATGCAATGGGAAACTTTGTGAATGTTCCTGTTTCCCGTATTTTAGCATGTGGAATACAGAATACCGATCCGAGGGAAGTTCTTACAAGCTCACCATTGAATATTATCAATTCTTGATAAAAGGGTTCTTTATCCCTGTGGATGAAAAACTTTTAAGAAAATGAAAGATCTAAAATTTATTCGGAAAGACCATCCTTTTTTCCTCTTTTTTTTTTGTTGGGGTGGGGGGTGGATCATGGGTATAACTTGGTAGAGGCATACTGCTACAGTGATTTTTTTTCAAGGGTTGAGGATTATCTTCTTTCTTTCTGCTTGAACAATAATCTTTTTCTCCTCTAGTGCACCTCATGTTAATGGCTGTGAATTCTCTTTTCTCGCTTAGTAGTTATATGTCCCAACTATTTATAAAAAAAAAAAGAATTTGTCTGAAGGTACTCCCTTACACTAATTCCTGCTGTATGTACTGCAGGCTGATCTTAAAAGGAACATGGAGGAAGGGGAAAAAAGATTCAATCAGCTTTCTATTGAGGAACGAGGAAAATTTGATGAAGAGACTCTGGTCAATGTGAACAATATAAAAAAGAGAAGCTCCACAAGCCTAAGATCAAGTGGATTTAGTAATGAGTATATAGTGGTACGGATTACTTTGATTAAAATTTTGATTTTCTTGAGAATTTATCAAACTTCTGGTGTGAGAAAATTTTCATCATTATTACAATATGAAGGGTCTATTTTGAATGGTATGAAATGATACCTGCAAGTCTTTACTTCTCAATCAATGGACTTAATGAAGATATGAGCCTCTTATATTTTAGATTTGCCACTATTCACATTTCATTAAAGAAACTATGTTGGACCATGATATTTTGATTAGATAGCTGAATAAAAAGGATCAGCATGCTCTATATATGAGACTTATGAGTTCTAAATCGCATTGTTTGAATGTGTTCTGTAAGGAGCTCCATCACTGTGAGTGTTAAATGAGTCTAAGGAATCATCAACGTGGAGTGGAATATGCAACAGCAGAGCTATTAAATGGTTTTGAGAATCCTTGGCATAGAAATCTGCCAATTGTTTCTGGTTATTTCAACTCATAAATGGAAATCTGCTACCCCATCCTTTTGTCGATTTTCTGGCATATTCTGATGGTGCAACGGATAAGAAACCTTCTGCCTTATTCATTTGGAGAAGATTATGGTGAATTAAGATGCTCATGTAAAGATTGATACACCAACGGATACTTTCAATTCTTTTCATTCTATTGTCTTCTTTTCTTTGAAGGACCACTTTTACCACTACAATTTTGTGGCCTGTTTGGAGTGGAACCTTTTTACATCATTATGACCTAATGATCTGTGACAGAGAGAACTTGAACTGTGCACACATTTTATCTAATTCAGATTCTCTTTCTGAATTTTTGTTTCCCTTTTTACCAAATAATTATTTGCTTCAAATATTTCCTGATTCTTATACAGGTAACAATATTGGTGGCTGCCGAAGGTGTATGTAAGTTGCCTACCATCAATAGCAGCTCGGACTTGAAAGAGGCCTTGCAAAAGCTTGCCTCTATTCCTGCTCGTAGAACGCTGGTAATTTGATTGTTAAAAGAGTCTTAAAAAGGATTCTCTACGAAGTTTTCTCTTTGTATCCTATTCATTATCCCATCTTGCAGGCAGTTGAGGTTTTGTGGACACCCCAGAATGAAAATGACACCCTGTCGGAGCGTGAATTGCTTGAAGATTACCCCTTATTGCGGCCACTATGAATCAAGATCATCCTGCCTTCTGGTTTTCAAGGCAGCTTTAGGAAAATCTCTTTTCTGTGATCCCAAATACAGAGCATATGTAATGGAGGAAATCACGCTAGAGTGCTACATTCAGTGCCTTTATAGCTGTTTCTATGCTGCCAAGAACGTATAGATCAAAGTAATACTTGTACATAATATGTTTTCGTTGGTTATGAATATCGGCTCATTGTGGAATTTTACATATAAAAATTATATCAGCAGCTAGAAATTGAATATTTACATTTTAATTTTTATATGTGAAAGGTTAAACTTTTGCTTCTTTTTTAAAGTAAACATATTTATAATTTAAAAATACCAGGGGACTTGAACAAAGGACAGATTAGGAATAAGAAATTAGGATCCTTTTTCCTTTTATTTTCGAGTGATGAAATTAGGATTTCAGATCTGGATAAGTAATGATTTCTTGGTCGTACAGGATTTATACGTTTGATTAGTACTTCTTCATAGACTAATCAAATTAGGGTTTATCTCGGGAACCCTTTTCCAATAGAAGTTGAAGCTTTTGATTAGGAAGTAATTTGTTTGCCTATTTCTTTGTTAATAGAAGTTGAGGAGAACTCAGGAAGTGGTTGTTTGAATTAGGCAGTCGTCATCTTCAATTGTTGAGAAAACGTACAAAAACCTTCATTTTCTACTAATTCATGTCTATCTAATATGAGAACAAATGGGAATTCACGTTGATAAAGGGATGGATAAGTATCAAGATTAGAAAAGTTAATCATGAGTGATTTGAGTTGTCAAATATGTAATGGTACATGCTCATTTGATACAAAAACTAATAAGAATATATGAAAATAAATCATAATATATCAAGAAGGGAAATTAATAATTTCTATTTTCACTTGACACACTCTGTATCATGGATCAAAACTCATCCAAGTCCTTACTTGAATCAAGAAATCTAGATTAAGGCCATGTTAAATCCCTGCTTTTTATAACAATTACGATCCCCAATAGGACAATTCATTTGAGAAAATCATGCATTCCCAATATACACTAAAATGAAATCGAATGATTTTTTTTCTTTTCTAACTTCTGGTTTCATTTCGGTGTTTGGCTATTCAAAACTAAGAAGGAAATGTCTTTCTACATAAAAATCTAATTTTAGGGAATATTGGAAAAACCTTTTTGTTCTAATGTCGTGGTGGTCGTATCTCCATCTCTTTTTATAAGTTATTAGAATCTTTTTTTTTTCTCTTAATTATAAGTCATTTGACAACATTTTAGAGATATTTTATCATTTGTTCTCAATATTACTCTTTTTTAATCTTATCTCTCATCTTATCTATTTCTTATTCCCTAAACAATTTAAGTTCTCTCTTTCTTTATCTTTCTTTATTATTATCTCTCATTTATCATTTTCCTTATTCCAAAACAAAATAAATGAAGGTATGACAAATCTCCTTTTTTTCCTCATAATTGTTAAATTCCACACCAATTTATTAAATCCCACATTTTTTTGTACCAAAATGCCTCCAATCCTTTATAAGTTAAAACAATAATATAATTAATAAAAAAAGAAATACTTTTATGGGGAAGACAATTATACTACTTAACTAGAGTCATAAACTTTAAATAATAGTTTGAATTACAATTCAGTTAAACAACCATATTATTTTTCTTTTATGAAATTAAATAAACATATTAAAGAAACAAAATTAATTTAATTTAGTCCATTTAAAAATCAACTAAACAAGCATAAACTTATATTATCATAACAAATCAATAATAAGAATATATATTTTTTTCTCTTTTTGGCATTCTTATTTTACATTTTATCTATTCTTGCAATTAAATTTGATGAGATGGTGTGGTTCATTTATTTTCTAATCTTACTTCTAAAATTAATAACTCAAATCAGAGCTGGATATAGGGGCCCCCAATATTTTTACAAATTTTTTAATGAATAGTGATCAATTGTAAATAGTTAATAGAAATTAGTTGTAATTAATTAGTAACTATTTCATACAATAATATAAGTTGTTATTGGATAAAGAAATTTTACAATTTTAATTTTATAAAATATATTCACATTACATATTTGATTTTCTTATCATTAATTTTGTGTACAAACTTACATACAAGATCTATTAAAGTAAAATTCATGATATTATAATATTTTTCTTCATTTTTGAATTTATTACATAATTTAAGAAGTTCTCGTTGAACACTTATACAAAGATGAATCTCAAGAGTCATCCAACGATTTTTTACTCAATCAAACTTTTATGAAAGTGATTTTATCTTCTCAATTTCTAGATAAATATCCAAGAGAAAAACATTTTTTATTGCAGTTACACCTTACACATCTGTAACATATTTATAATATCTTACTTATCATTTCCTTCACAAAACTACTTTATTCAAACCAAGTTAACGTTTAGAAAAAGTTGATAAATGTTCACTACTTAATCAAACATTAACAATCGCAATCTATCTATTCTTATGTTGTATATTTTTGTCAATGCTGAAAGCCTTAAAGCTTTTAATATCTTAATTTTGATTAAATGACAAACATTGATAAGGACTAATGGCTTTATTGTATTAGTGATGATCTTTTATATCTAATCCATGCAAGATCAAAGTTTCAAATCTTCAGGAAAGAGCTTTTGATGTCAAGCTTTGAAGATAAGCGTTTCTGGATTAGATAGGATCTAGAGGTGTAGCTTTATTTCTTTATTTATCTTTAGATATCTCTAGGTCTATCCCTTTGAGTAATGAGTTCTATAGGTTGCTCAATAAAAGTGAAATGATTTTCAAAATGCATTTCATTTAGATAAAACATGAGTTGGGTATTTGAAATGATTTTCAAAATACATGCACATACTTCAAAATTCATAAAATATAGTTTGCAAACTCTTAGAGTTGTTTGGAAACTTGTTCTGCATAGTTTTAATGCATTTGTGGTCAACCTGACAAAAGTGTGGACGACCACAGATCATGCGGTCGACCAGACCTCTCAGAGTATCATCCGTTGTATGTCCAGAGTTCTCTAGAGTACTTGCGGATGATGGAGCGGTCGACCGGACTTCTGAGCTCATCGTCCGCAGGCTGTCCAGAGTTCTCTGGAACATTTGCGGATGATGGTGCGAACGACCCTCCTGATTTGCGGTCGACCGCACTTCTCTTGAGTGGGATTCAAACAGCTATTTTATGACCGTTGGTGTATACTTATAAATACCCAATCGTTTAAACAACTCAAGAACACTACTTTTTGAGCAAAAATCTGATCCTAACACTTCATAGAACCTCTGGAGATTATTTTGAAACCAAATCTTAACATTCATATTGTGAAATTCATCAAAGTGAGATTTATACAAAATCATTGAGGTTCTTGAGCAACTTACAAGAAAACATTACTCAAAGAGGTATTTATGCTTTACATTGATATATCTTCACATTAAGGTGATTTCATATATCAAACTCTTCTTATTCATGTCTTGATTGATTTGTTCAAGGTTGCATTGAGCTTAAAACTCTAAGGGTTAGAGTGAGCCTTGAACCATAGAAAACTGTGTTTGTGTTAAGAGCGTCTTTTTCATTAATTGTTGTAATAGAGATAGGTGTGTAGACAAGGTTATATTGTAAAACTCAAAGTGTTGAGTGAACCTTGGTTGGTTAAGAGGTTTGTATTGTAAAACCCTAAGGAAATTGGTGAGCCTCTATTGTATTCTCTCTTACTATATTAGTGAAAGGTTTTGCAAAATCCTTGAGTAGATAGCTCAAGGTAGTGGATTAGGTTTTGTTGGATAAACCGAACCATTATAAATCTTTGTGTTCATTGTTTTTTTCTGAACTCATCAGATCATACTTTGGTTGAACACCAAGTGTTTGATATTTGTTATCTTACAAAGCCTTGTTTTTTTTAAGAGGAGAATCAGTTAAAACCAATTCACCCCCCCTTAGGTTTTTCAAATGCATTAATAGAGAGTAAAGGTAATAAATTTGAAGTTTACGGGATTGAATCATCCTTAATTTAAAGAAAGGAAGAAAATGAAGAAGAAATTTTTATTTGATGTAACTAAGTACAAGAAATGAAGAAGAATAAATGTATAATCTCAATTTAAAAAATGATGAATTTTTGCAAACTACAAACTCTAAATATAGATAATATATATACATACACAATATTATATATATATATATCTATGATACATTCCAACCATTTCACTTGCATATTTTATCAATAAAGTCAATTTCATTTGAATTTAATATTATATCATTTTTACCAATTCATCATTTGGTGTCATTTTTCAAATCAACATATTTCCTATTTTCACATTTGGCATTTTATGCCATTTTTTCAATACGATTTGAAAAAATGGCACAAAAGGTCAAAAGAGAAAAGAAAATGACACATCACCTCTTTTAGTCTATACTTATGGACATATCATCCAAACGTGTACAAACTTTTGACTTTTCAACGAACACAAAAAATCAAACGAAATATAGTACAAAAGTAAAAATATTCAGCCTTTTTGGAGGTGTGGTAGTTGAAAAAAAAGTTTCATGTGTCTTTCGCACTAGAATTTGGAAGAATATTATATACTTACAATATTTATCTCATTTATAGAAGAGATAAAGAATAATAAGAGCAGTGCTCAAATAACTCATAAAATGAATGATCTCACAGTAAGTATAATTTCAACTGTACTTATTAGCAGCTTATGATAAGACAATTGAGTTTGAAATATAAACAAACTCTATATATGAACTGAAAAATCTAAGAGGGGGGGTGAATTAAGTTTTTATCCAATTTTTCAACATAATTCAATAAAACACCTCTTTGACAACAAATATCAAACACTTGGTGTGCTAATTGTGTGAGAAATAATGTGTTCAAATAAAATACATAAATTAGAGCAATGAACACAATGATTTATAGTGGTTCGGTTTATCCAACAAAACCTAATCCACTACCTTGAATTACCTACTCAAGGATTTATCAAATCCCTTCACTAATCAAATAAATGAGATTATAAAATAGGCTCACCTAATTCACCTTAGGGTTTTACAAATAACCTCTCAAACCAATCAAGGCTCACTCAACCCTTGAGTTTTACAACATAACCTTGATTATACAATAATCTCACCACTCTTCTTAGTGAATCCTAACAATACAATTCAATTCAAGGTTCACCCAAAGGTTTTACAAACAAACCTTGAATACAAAACAACCTACATAAGGCTCACCCTAACACTTAGGGTTTTATGCTATTTGCAACCTTAATACAATTACAATCAATAATAAAAGATAGAGAGTTTGATAGATATCACCTTAATGTGAAGATATATCAATTTGAATCACAATTACCTCTTTGAGTAATGGCTTGTCAAGATTGCTCAAAATTCACCTTTGAATGTAAAAAACCCTTCTTTAATGATTTTAACAAGATTGATGTTTAGAAAGGGTTTTGGAATGTTTCTAAGATGTTATAGGATCAAGATATACAATGTTTTTGCTCAAAAATATTCTTAGAAAGAATTCCAAAGGTTTTGGTATATAAAGGTTTGTTCCCAACAGTAAAAAATGAAGCTGTTGGAAACCCACTCAGGAAGTGCGGTCGACCGCATATCAGACTGGTCGTCCGCACCATCATCTGCAAGCTTACTGGACAACCTTCGGATGATGATTTTTCATTGTGCGGTCGACTGGACTTCACCTGCGGTCGACCTCATGGTCGTTCATAGGTTGGCAGATTAACAAATTTGACTGCACATGCATCCACAAGATAAACTAACTTATGGACGATACCTAGACCACTTTAGGTCGACTGAAACATGTTCATTTGTGTATCAACAATACTCTAACACACAAATGATGATTTCAATCAACCATATAAGTTATGGTATCAATCCAACAAGAGTTTATGAACCATTTAAGTTTTGAAATCACGATGCATGGTTTTCGAAATACCAAAATATATTTTAACGTATTAAAAACATTTTGAAATAACGTTTTAAGTTCATAGAGAAACCTTTAGAAATCATTACTCAATTAGAGGTAGAACTAGAAATATCAAAATATATAACTCTAAAACTATACATCTAGTTCCTATCTAATCCAATAAAAGCTTGTCTTCAAATCTTGATAGTCTTGACTTGTATACTTCCTTGAATACTTGAAATCTTGTTTTTGCATGGATTAAATCATGAATCCAAAAAGTCTATCACTTGTACAAATAAGACATTAGTCATCATCAATGTTTGTCATTAATCAAAATTAAGATATTAAAAGCTTTAAGGCTTTCATGAACGAATTGTTATCATGATACATTCAGAGTTTTACTGAAATGTTGTGATATGTTGGAACAATTATTCAATATCAGTCCACCATCAAATTGCACATTAAACCAAATGGTATTTTGAATACAAATAATTTTTTTGACGATTTACTATTATTTCTTGATTTAGCCATTGAACATAAGTTGTTATCTCATATTGGACGAATAATTCTTGTTATAGCAACCTTAATAGAGGAGTTGTTAGATAAATTATAAGATTTTGTCTCGCTATTTGATCCCGATATACTTCTAATTAATTAGAATGTTAATAGAAACATGCAAAACATAAATTTGGATGAATTTGTTTCCTTAAAATTTTACATTTGATGTATTTTATTATTGATGTTTAATGATTTTAATATTTAAAGTACTATTCACCTCTCCAAATCCAAATCCTGGATCCGCCACTGACTCAAATATAATTTTTCATAATGAAGCAGTTTCAACTCAAGTAAAATTATTTTATTTTTTTGAAAATCATGAAGAAATTACAAAAAAGGTTGTTCTGAGTTAATTTTTGGACTATCCTCATCATTTTTGTCACAAATTAACTATTTAGAAAAAAATGTACTATTTAAAATGATAAAATAAATAAATAATTATATAATAACACAAGAATATAATTAATAAATTAATATATTAAAAAACTATGAAAAATACATAGATAATAATAAATTAATTATTATTTAAATATATAATAATATTATAAAAAATAAAATAATAGTCACGAGTTACAAACTCACATAACTCCTTCACGAAGTTCCATGTAAAAGTTCAGGAAACTAATTCATAATGTGAAAAACATATTTTTCAATCTTTTAAATTTTTTTGATGAGATTTACTTTTATTTGATGCCATAAATTGATATGTATTATTATTTATTGTAGAATCTTCTATTATTACATAAAAAACGCGATCAAAATTTAAAAAATTGATTTAGATTAATCAAAAGAGTAATATTGTTCATAGACATGAGCAAAATATGTAATGAAATGTGGAATTTAGTAACACTTCAGTACACATTGGATTGGAGGTTAGCTGAGTTAGACGAACTCGAACCCACAAATGGTGAAGCGGGACTTTGCCAAACTCTACAACACTTTCGGTTAAAAAAACAAACAAAAAAAAATTCCTTTTAAGGTTTCAAAAGTGGCTGATGAATATTATATTTTATGGATTCATAAAACTTTAAGGTTTCTTCAGACTTAATAAAAATAATAATAATAATTATGATGATGATGTTTTCTAACCCTCATTTTAAAAATAAAAATAAAAAGGTTTTCTGTTGGGGAATAAAACGACAACAAAATATCGATGTCTAATAAGTCATTAATTGTTTGTTATGTAAAATCATTTTGAACAATAATGTTTTTGACTTTGAAAATAAAAAAATGAAACTGGTAAATGTAATGCTTACAAGGAAGGCAAGAGGCAAAAAAACATCAGCACATGGCCCTTCGTAATTGAATCCCCTCACCATCACCAACAAACTTAATTGGGAATCCAATGTAAATCCACAGCAAATTTCTAATACTACCTGTATGTGTGTTCCCTTGTTTACCTTCTTTTATTTTTTCTCATGCTAATATCAAGGTAAACATTGACCAGCTTATTTTGATAATTTTGCTAAAACATGAAAAGAATAAAAAGCAAACAAATTACTCCCTTAGTCAAAGTATGTATGTCACTTGAAAGTATATCTTTTTACATTTTTTGAAAGTATAAGTTTATGCATGTTGTTACCTTAAAAAAATGGTTGTTTTTATATAAGGATTGAAGAGCCGATTGAATCAGGAAGGATATCGGATCAGCAGATTATAATTACTTTCCTTAAAAAGTGTCTGATGAAACAAAGTCCGAGTCACAATCTCAAGCAGATAGAAGGGACTCCAGCAATGTTTTGATAAATGGATTATTTTTACCATTTTCCTAAGTTTATGCTCAATCGATTGATAGTGATAAGACTAATTTTGCTGATTGAAGTCTCACTCAATGTGTAATAACCTAAAATATAGGAGAACTTCCGAGAGGATTTCGATCATGGAGAAATGGCAATTGAGGATGCCTCAATTCAGAAAACATGGTTTCATGGAGATCATGGGCTAAGATGATGGCCAGGTTCTCATCTATAAATGGAGGTGAAGGGAACAAGGATCAGTATCACAATCATCCACAACAACAAATTCAGCTTCTTTTGTTTAATTATCTTTCAACCTTTAAACTTCTTTGTTTTCCTCAATTCAAATCTTGTTTAGCTTTAGTCATACCTTTCCTTTATAGTTTACCTTTATGTTTTATAGTAAAAAATCTATGCATTCCTTTGAGTTTATGATACATGTGAGTTTTTATAGTTATTTTAAAAACTCACCCTATGAAAATGTTTCACGTACTTGATAATCTATCTAGTCAAGACTCGAAACTGTTTTGTAATCATCGTAATCTGTCTCATCATTTATTTGAATCTTATCGATTGTCACGTTAATATATTGAGTAGTATTTGCTGACTAATTACATTTAAAGTGTCAATACTAAAAAATATTTTATTTATTTAAAACATATAATGTTTGAATTTTGATATTGAACAATTTTATATACTCAATTGATTTTTACATTTATAATCTTCAATGCAATACTTTTATATATTTATTTAATTTGGAAGAATTTAATATAGTTTTACGAAGACTTTATCGAAGAATTTATATTTGTAAAAGCTGTGTAATTCATATTCTCAATTTTCTGTATAGTCTTTTTGGCAGCCCTAGGCGGGGTTTTTTTTGTTTTTTTCTTCCATTTACCTCAATCGATCTCTTGGAATTACTATTACTTGAGACCAATCAAGGATGGGAATGATTTTGTCCACCTGGGTCAAAGATGAAAATCTCTGTTAATTTATAAAGCTAAAACATAAAGGGGTTAAAAATAAATAAGACTTGTATTTGGATACAACTTCCAAATTGTTTTTACTTCCTTTTGGAAATAAGAAGGATTTATTGTGTTTGGATAGAAAATTTATTTAAGAGAATTAAAAGTTCAATACGATATTTTTTATATTTTATATTATCGATAATATTATAAAATATATAAATGTAGTTAATAATTATTTAAGAAAATGATTTTAATTAAAAAGTTAGCCATATTTAACTGTGAAAATTTTAAATTTTAGATATGATAAAAAATATCTTAAGATTTCCGTGGCCTTAACCGACAACTTTATGTTTTTATAATTTTCAATGGTGACATGAAACAACTAAAGCAATTCCCCATGATTTGGTTTGCTTTTATGATGATGATGATGATGATGATGAGGATAAAAAGAGGAGGTCAATAATGGAGGATGATCCTTATTTCTTGCTTTTTTCAGAAACATTGTACATGCAATTCCAGATTTGTACGTTCAAGTGCAAAATCAACTTTCATTTTTGTTTTGTTAGGGACCAAAAAAAAAAGAAGGGCTTCTTTCTGCCAATTGCCAATGTTTTTTATAAGGAAAGAAGACATGTCTTCATCAAGAACACTTGGGAAAGCACTAAAAAAAGATTTTAAAAAAAATTGTGTCAAAAAAGCTTCTCAATCATTTCAAATTTACACGTTTGTCATTATAATCTTTTCACTTTAATTTATCTTCCTTTTGTTCTTTTTCTTTATTGCAAATGAGTAATGATCACTTCTTTTTTATCAAATCATATGTCCCATCATGGTTAAATAATTGAAAGTTGCTATTGAATTTGATGAAGTTGACACTAGTGTACTGATATACGTACTTTTATGTTACGTACATAGCGATTGATATTTTTTTCTCTCTTGTAAAGAATATATATTTTTTTGTTGATTTAACCCCTTATCTTTGACTTTTACATCATGTCCCTCGCTTTTTCTTTTTCTTTTTTTTAATTGACTATTATGATCATTTTGATCACGAAATATAATGAAATTTGACAAACACACGTAAGGTTCACATGACCAATTTGTTAAGAACAAAAATGAAAATACAATGCCCCTATTCAACTTTTGAACTATTGTTATGGTATAGAGGAAATTTGCTATGTGGCCTTTACTTTTTGCCTAATTTCTTTATGTTTTCTAATCAAAAGAATAATAAGGAACTTACAAAGTATAAATAAATAAATGAGCTAAACGGAAAAAATGTCAAGGATAAGAGGCCAAATAGATAAATTTTCCTAAAGAATTGTGTATTTTAACTAAATTTAACATGCAATTATCATTGCTAAAAATAATTAGCAATTAATTGACAAAACCCT
This sequence comes from Apocynum venetum, assembly GCA_019593545.1. Lineage (NCBI taxonomy): Eukaryota > Viridiplantae > Streptophyta > Magnoliopsida > Gentianales > Apocynaceae > Apocynum > Apocynum venetum. Next base: position 3,218,122 of record SRSM01000326.1, on the reverse strand, counting down.
TAAATTTGAGTAGCTTTTTTTAATAATTAACCCTAATCTAACATTTTTATTTTCAATATCATCCATAGTGAAAATTACTAAAGAAACACCTCCAATATCTTTTCAAATACATTTTTTTAAAATAAAAATAAAAAAAGAAGCTAAGACTCAACCTTTTTGTAGGAAAAAAAAACAATCAAGAGAAAAGGAAATTTTAACTTAAAAAATTACTTATTTTAAGTAATTGATAACCGGCCCTTTGTTCTTTCTTACAGGTATCAGAAAAACCACGGTTGATACATTTTCTACTTGACTTCCAAATTCTGACAAAAAGCATCACAGGACAAGATTGCTAATGTTTTAATACCATAACTTTTTAGACGTTTTCTTTGAATTAAATGTATCTATCTTTGAATTCTGTAATTGTAAAAGGCATGTTAGGAGCTGGACTTTTGATTATTTTTTTTCTCCTTTTGTCATAAGGTATATTTCACTCACTTCAACATTTTAATGGTCAAAAGAAAACAGTTTTGGAGTTATTTTTTTCCATAAAAACAAGTTATTGATCAATATAAAAAAAAATTGGTTCCATATCTTTCATTGAAAGACTTGTTCTACTTTCATTTTGTACTACTATACATGCTTTAAAAATACATTCAAATCTTGTCTGACATCAAATGGTCAGCTTTTTAATAAAAGAGTTAACTTATAGTGTTACAATCTAGTATAGTTAGAATTTTGATGCTACTTGAATTGGAAAGTTGAAACACAATGAACTATTTTGTCTCAAATTCTAATCCATTTTTTCAATTTGAATTGTCCGAAACTATGATTGATCAACATTTTGTTATAATAACAACAATTTCCTAAAATACCATGAAAAATCTAAGAGGGTGTACTTTGTTATAATATATGATTTTTGCAACCTAATTTAATTATGCACTTCTAAGACAATATAAATCAAACACTCAAAGATTTTATAAAACCTTCCACTAATTAAGTATAAGAGATTTCAAAATAGGCTCACCCAATTTACCTTAAAGTTTTACACAAAACCTCTTATCCAAACAAGGTTCATTCAACTCCTGAAGTTTTATAATACAACTTTGATTCTACTACAATACAATAATTAATGAAATACACACAAACAAGATAATCACAATTATCTTCAATTTTAAGGTTCACTCTAACCCTTAGAGTTTTTAACCTAAATGCAACATTGAATAAGTTTTAAAGAAGATTTGATATAGATATCACCTTGATTGTGAGGATATATCAAAATGTAGTTCAATGATCTCTTTGAGTAATTCTTTTACAAGATTGCTTAAGAACACCTATAAATGCATGAAACTCTTATTGATGATTTTTACAATGCAAATGTTTTGAAAAGGTTTGAAAATATTTCTAATATATTCTATAATGAATATGAATTAAATTTGTGCCAGAAAATTGTGATACAAAGTTTTTCAAACATTTTAGGTATTTATATGTGTGTTCCAACGATCATAAAAATGATTGTTTAAATCTCATTCACGAGACTTGCGATCAACCGCACGAAGCTTGGTCGTCTGCTAGATTATTTGCTGGAACACTGAATCCCTCTGGATGATTAACGGATAATGTCTGGTATTTTTACCAATCGACCGCTAGAGCATCCGCTACATTATCAGACTCCTTTAGATAGTTAGCAAACGATGTATGATATCATTCGGTCAACTACTTGAACATCGACTACTTGAACGTCCACTACATTACCAGACTTCTCTGGATAGTTAGCGAACAAAGTCTGCTATCATCCGGTCGACCGCAAACATAAAAAAGTCATTCTCAAGTTTTCCAAACATGCAATTTAAGATACCAATCAATTCCAAAAGTTGTGGAACTCATTATATAAAACTTTAAAGTAAATGCATGTATTTAGAAAATAAATTTAAATATTCATGATAAGTTTTAACTTATAAAACATACTTTGAGAAATGTTTTAAATTCATATAACAATCTATAGAATTATTAATCATAAAAGTAAACTAGAAATATCTAAATAATATCAACGTCTAAAACTATACATCTAGTTCCTATCTAATTCATAAAACATTTGTCTTCAATTCTTAATGTCGCATGTACTTCATTGAAGACTTAAAACTTCGACCTCACGTGGATAAGATAATTGAATCCTAAATATGTTATCACTTATACAATAAAATCATTAGTCCTTATCAATGTTTATCATTAATCAAAATTAAGATGTTAAAAGCATTAGGCCTTTCATACTTGTTACTTTTATGAGAAAAAATATTCTTCAAACTTGAACACAACTTCAAAATTAATTTCTAACAAGTAATTACTTCATCCGTTTCAAAATAAATGTTTGTTTTAAATATTTGTACAAATATTAAGAAATGTTAAAAACAATATAAATTTACCCTTAATAAATATGTTAAATCAATATCTTGTTATCTTTCTTTATAAATTTATCACTCTCACCACTAAAATGGGGATAGGTAGACACTTATTGTGAAATAAAATATTCCCTTCATTTCACAAAGATAATCAGGTAGTTTTTTCATACAAATTAAGAAATGACGATTAGTTTAGTTTAAATGTAAACTTTATATACATTTTTCCATATATACCCTTATTAATCTTTAGTTACTTAAATTATTCTAAAGCAAGCAAATTAATAACTAATTCTTGGAAGTATAATTTTCAAATAACTTTGCGGCCAATATTAATAGTTATTTCTAGTTCTAGGGATTTGTTTCTCACTTGCTTTAAAGTTTAGTTTTAAGATGTGTAAATCTAATATAAAATTAATTTTTTATTGTTGATAACAAAGAATAATAATTAGAGAAAAATGTGAAAATGAAAAATTAAATATGAAATTTATATAGAAAGTGAACTATCTTTTTGTACCGACTAAAAATATAATAGTGAACTATTTTTATGGGACGAATTGAGTAAAATTTTAAAACAATCTTTTGTTGAACGAGTACTTAGAGTGAGAAGTGGATACAAATAAGGTGAGGAGATAAAAGTAGACTTATTTTATTGACAATAAACGTAAAATAGAAGGGTTTGTAAATTTAGAAAGATTTTCCTCTCCTTCCACATTAGCTTTTCAACCCCTAGAAATAAGATTAATTACTTGTTCATTTACATCCATTTCCCTTATATAAAATGATAAACACCCACTTTCCTTTCCTCTTCATTTCCCCCTTCTCACAAACCAAATCAAGTAGGGGTTATATCTCTCCTGCAGTGTAGGAGTTGAAATCTTGTCTCACCCAAGGTTGAAATTTGACCTTTTGTAGATTGATAAGTGGCTCTATCTGGAACCTGAATAGCTAAGACATATTCTACGATTTGCACACTGAGAGGCCGGCGTTCATGGGTAAAAAAGGGTAATGGAACCATATGCTGAAGTCAGCCTAAATATCTGTGGACCAGAGTTCATTAACTGAGAGCTTGAGGTCATCCAGATTCCAGATGATCTTTGAGTAGACTTTGGCTGGAGAAACATGGTGCCTATGCTAGGACATGTGCAATAATTTCACTTTGAAAACAGCCTCCATTATTGGCCATGGGATCAGAGCAATCAAGGGGACCTGAAATAGAAAAAGGCAGGGAAAGCTTGAAGTTCTTAATAAAAAATCCTCATATGGGCCAACCACAACTGACACCATAACTAATTCACTACCCCTCACTAGAATCTTGGAGATTACAAATACAATTTATAAATACAATTCACTACCCATTTAGTAATTCAAAACAATTGAAAGATGACAGCTGTTAAGATTCATCAAGAGTCATGACCTCCAATCCAAACTAAATTGTTCTAGGCCCTGATCTCCTATTGCACCAATGAACATATCCTTATTCAAGGTAATCTCAGGCAAGATATAGAGATGGATAATGCACACAGGAAAAGACTCTCTGAAGCATCAATAATTACATCTGTCATAATTCACATACTCCTATTTTCACTATAGTCCACATTGCTACTCATCAATGCAGAAGGCGCTGCCTATGGAGGAATGCCCCCAGAAAAGTGGAAAAAAAATTATAAATTTGAAATGAAAAAGGGATTTTGGGACGGGGGGGGGGGGGGAAGGGGGTGATACCTCCAACCTGTATTGCACAAGGAATTTGGTATATTACAGAAACTACTGTAGTTGGAAAATTTTGTATCACAAGTAAACAGCATCAACAGGTAAGGAGGTTGTCCTGTGAAGCTTGTTGGGAAGCAATGCACTACTGTACACATTCTTGGCAATAATCATTTTCTTGTCTATTGGGGTCTGCTTGCTTGCCTCACATTTCCGGGCCCTTTCGGGATACCGAATAGGGGCAGCTTTGCTGGAAATGTTGATTCGGTGGATTAAAATTCTTATGATCAGCACAAAGCTTGAGAAGTGTACAATGTGATGAAGTTCCAGGCTGCCTTTCGGTGCCTATGATTTGCCAATCTTGAATGGTGTTGATCTCTGAGCTCCCTCAACTTGATCTTGATACTTTTCTCTAAGCCATCTTAATTCCTGTTGAATTTCATGTTCATGGTCATTTGACACATCATAGTGATATGAAGGAATTGTAGCTAAAGTATGTGAACCTGAAAAAGATCTGACAAAATCTCTAGTAATGGGTGCAATGTCATTTTGTGCCCGTATCTCTTTCTGACTGTATGATGAATTTTCTTCATGCAGGTTGTAATGTCCTTCAAGAGAATGACTTTCCTCAGAGCCTAATGAACTGCATTCATGGCTCTCATGCTGGTCCCAAATAGCTATGTGATGGAAACCATTGTGGTGGCTCGATGAAGCTGGATTACTTGCATTTCCAGAAACTTTATGCAGAGGACTATCAGTTTGATAAGTGATTTCTTCAAACCGGCCATGTGTAGCAGCACATTCATGCCCCAGGCATTGCAAAATTTGAAAGTTATTGCTGCCATCTTGATTATTTGAGATGAAGTTCATAAAAGATCCAGTAGAGGTATGGTTGGAGGCACAATTGAGACAAAACCTTGAATTTGCAAAGTGGGGAGTTTCTTCTATTCCTGGCCCCAGTTTCCATTCAGGCACCAATGAAGCAATCTCTCCATCAATCATGTCTGCTATTTTTGTCACATCTTGGTCAGTTATATCTAGCTCAGCAACCATCTCCGTTGCAACACTTAATGCCGTGTCAGATTCGACGTCAAAAGGAAAGTAGATGTTCCTAATACGACCTGGAGCCACAAATTCCCAATGCCAACTTTCATTTCTAATCTAAGGGAAAAATAAGCTTTTATGAAAACAAAGTGAAAAAAGTAGATATTTAGTTGCCAACCTTCTTTATCAGAAATTCGGAGTCTTAAAAAGATGCCACCATCTTCTCTTCTCTTCCCTTTGATAGTTATATCTAAGTGGCGGGATACATCATCATGATCGTCATCATGATAGTGAAAAAGTTCAATTCCACTTTGCTCAAATTCGTATTGATGAGAGTCCCATCCATTTTGGTCTTCAAAAGCATATCCATTCGAATATGCATTAAAAGAGCTGTTGCTGAATGGTTTTCCCTGATAGTGGAAATCTGGAAATGACTGCCTTAATAGAGGGTTCATGTAATCCAGCTCTCTCCGGCACTCTATTGGTCTTAAATCTGATTCACAACCATCAATCCGAAGAAAGGGATCATCTAGTAGCTCCCTCGCAGAGAGCCTTAGAGACACAGTGACTAAGCATTTCTCAACAAATTGCTTTACCTCAGGGTCCTTTACTTTATATAAAGCATCTGGTTTTTTCCCCTGACAAAAATATTACTTTATTAGAGAGAAAGCAATGGAGAGTGTTGTAGGAATGAAGTTGAACATAACTTACAGATGTTACTTTCTTGTAGATCTGAGCAGGATGTGTGCATTCACTGTATGGATATTCAAAGGTGACCATTTCTAAGATGCACATCCCAAATGAATATATGTCAACTAATTCATTGTATTCCTCTGCATAAACTTCTGGAGCCATGAACTCAGGCGTTCCTAATGGGGGAAAAAAGATTATACCAGTGATTATATTCTCAGCATGCATAAGTCAAAATAATGTGTGTAACATCAGCAGAATTGAAGTTCAATATGGCAAATGGTATATATACAAAAGGTTCAATGAGAAGAGAAAATACCAACACAATGTGCAGCATGAGATTTTCGCAAGATAGCAGCAAGACCAAGATCCCCTATTTTCACTTCCCCTTGATTGCCATTGACAAAAATATTATCGCACTTGAGATCTCTGTGGATCACAGGAGGGTCGTGGCTATGAAGATAGAGAAGCCCTTTTAAGATCTGTCTACACCAATGCTTAACTGCTCTAATATTTACCCTTTTATGCTTTAATCTATACCTGAGAATTTCGAAGGAACAAAATCCCAGTTTAAGAACCAAAACAATTTCCAACAGTAGGGAAAGGATTGAACATAAAATATGAAAAATATAAGTTATATTATAAAACAAAGGTACTCACTGTCTAAGAGTCCCAGAAGTGAACATCTCAGTGACAAAATTGATGTTCCTATTAGAAGTATCTACCCAAGATGTATAGAACTTCATGATGTTTTGGTGCTTCAATGTTTTGAGAAGATGAATTTCACAGTAAAGCCTTTCAAGATCTTCGGGGCTTTGCAGGAAATCATAGAGCTTTACCTGGTTCCAAGCAACTTCAATGCCTTCATACTCATCAAATGCTCTGTACCTGAATCAATCAACAGAAGGAACTCAAATCAAATGCCATTATCAACCCCTCAGAGATCCCCAAAACTGAAGAGAAGTTTCCATTTCAGCAGAAAAAAATTGAAACCGGGTTTTCCTATTTCTACCCAATATCAAGAAAGCTTCAAATTTTGAAGGAATCTAAACTGGGCATTTGGCAAATCTGTGAGCCACCCAAAATCCTACAAAACTTCATAGATGCCAAAACGGATCCACTCCGGAATTTTCCGCAAGTATACAACTAAAAATGGTAAAATACTAATGAACAGAAGACCAAATTTAGCTACATACACCGTCTTAGAAGCTCCTTTGCCAAGAATTTCATTGTACTGCAAAAAAAAAAAAAAAGAATGAACAAAACCAGAAAAGAAATAAAAAACAAAACATTACATGAACAAAAGTGGGACGAAAACAGAGAAAGAGAGGAAAGGAACCCTTACTCTGCCATATCTTCCAGTTGGATCAACTTCAACAAATTCAGAGTAATCTGGTTCAAGATGTGTGAGACCATTCATTCTCCTAAAACAAATCTTTTCCTTGTTCAGTTTCAATAAATGGATTTTATTTGCCTTTACAAAACCAAAAAGATCACTGCAAAGATAATGATCTATAATCAGAAAACATCCTTCTCCCTGACCCTGAAACCTTTTTAAGAGATTAATACAAACTTGTCATTCAAAAGACAACGTTTCACAACTCAACCACATTCTTGAGAGACAGCCCACACCCCACAATGAAACGTGACAAAACACAGCGAGAGAGAGAGAGAGAGAGAGAGAGAGAGAGAGAGAGGGCAAAGGTCACTTTCTCAACTTTCTCACTTCTTTTTGCTGTAAGAATTATAATTGTGTTATTTCAAGGCCTGCAGGTTTTTCACTTTTATTTCTCCTTTCTTCTTCCTTTATGGAGTTTTTTAGGACAAGAGAAGTAAGCAGAGAGATAAGGTTCCAATATCAAGCGACTAATGTTATAACCGAAGTAGATATTAATGTTTTTTTAATGTTTGTACAACTAGGAAATATTATTTACAATCTAGTATGAAAGTTAATTACTAATTAGTAATAGATGAGGTTATTTCCTTTTCTTTTTAAAAAAATGAAGCATTACAAGGTATATTTTATTATATTCCCATTCTATTTTACATCTATTTATATGTCCTCTTTATTATAGTTTAATAAGTGCTGTCATCAATGATAATTTTATACTCTGTCCAGTTTATTAATATAGATAATCACTATTTTTTACATATATTAAGAAGACATATTTAATATTATTAGAATTGTAAAATTATTCTATATTTTTTTATTTTTCCTTTATACTTATGTGATATTTAGTATTTCAAAAAAGGTTATTTTAAAAATAAGTATTTTTTAGGCCAGATGTGTAAATAAAAGTATTATAGTCCATTGAAAATTAAACTATATTTTAAATAGATCAATTGAACTATAATTTAAAACAAAAGTAAATGAAAAATAAATTTAATTTAGTAGGACAAATAGAGTATTGCATTACATGATTAGCTTCTAAAATAATAAAATAAGTATTTGATTGTTATAAATGAGACAGAAAAAGATACTTGATTCTATACTTATTTGATTTTACAATTAAATATATTTGTAATGTTTTTAAAAAGAAATAAAGTATATAAGTTTGTAATTAAGAGAATTAATTTGAACTAATTTATTATTAGTAGATCTTAAATTCTATTTATATTCTTGACTCGGATAAACATAAATAGAGAAGGAAAAGATTAAGTACAATAAATATAATAATAAGTGGAAAAGTTTGAGGCCCGCAAGTATATTAGATTGGTTTTTTTTACAAGGGGGGAAAAATTAATCTTAGATTATTTTTTTTATTTAAATAATGGGGCCCACAAGTATATTGTACAGTTATTTTGACCATCTCTTTGAAATCATGATATTGTAAGTGATTGAATTTTTTTTTTTATACTCTTCTGCATGGTGGGTGGAATTGGGGGAATTTCTTCACAAAATAGCTAAACAATTCATCAAAGGGCAAAAGGCTAAAAGAGGAAAACAATACGAAAGAAGAGAAAAAAAGGACCATGAAAGATGTACGGAAGTTTGGTACGGGTGAAATGAAAACTTCCTTTTTGTACTTTTGAAGATTACTTGCCAAATTAGTCTATTTTAAGCAACCCATTCCCATGACCCATTGACCAAAGACAAGATTATTCATTACATCCATCCCATGACCCCCATTAAATTACAATGCATTTTTTAAGAGATGTTTACAATAAATAAATAAATAAAATAAAGAGTTAGAATAAATTAGAATGATAAACGTCAAAAATAAATTTGTTCAAAATTGAATTTTTTTTTTTAACTCAATACAATAATTAGGTATTTGAATTTAAAGAAGTTATCATATCTTTATTATTAACTCGTTCGCAATAAGACTAAATAAGTTAGTAGAATTTCAATATTTTAAAGTAAGAATATTGTTAGAATATTTAGATAAAAATGTATTTTTTTTTAAAAATAAATATTTAATTTCGAAAAAAAGAAATGAGATTTTTGGTTCAATTTAAAGTGACTTGCAATTGATTTATACAAAAAAAAAGGATTTGATTATATATATATATATATATATATATTAATAAGGATTATTTTGTGTCGATTTTTTTATGGGAAATTAACCTCTTTGGTACCTAAAGTATACTTTTTTTGTCAAAATGATCCTTAATGTATTTTATCGACCAAAATAATACTTAAAGTTTAATTTATTGGCCAAATTGATCATTCTATTTAAATAAGAACATAAATCGTCATATTGGGATATGTGTCTGGCATGTGACCATTTAGCCAGGGGTATAATAGGAAATTCAATAAATCTAAATTCTTAACTTTTTTTTTCCCCGTTTGTTAATTAATTACCCCAAAATCAAATTTCCTATCATTCCTTTTTAAGGATGCTAATTAGCCATTAATCATGATTTGAAGTCCCTCAACATGCATATAAAATTATTTTAGCTTATGTTTTTGAAGAACCCATCTTCCTCTGCGAAAGTAAAAGCTTTTGAAGAAAGCTACGTTCTTAAAAGCAACATCAAAGTTCCCTTCTTTCTTGTAAGATTTGTGCAAGACTTGTGCTTACTTTGAAAGCTCAAAACAGAGAGGGGAACTATCACAAGTAGATTCGGTCGACCAAGAAGAAGAAAAACAATGTTTCCCAACAGTTCTATGAGTTGCTATTGCGGGAAAATAGTTTTACTGAGGACCTCTTGGACCGATCTAAACCCAGGAAGAAGATTTATGGGGTGCCAAGAATATAGTGTATGTTCTTGTTTTTCTGTTTTCTTTTCTTTCTTTTCCTATTGTTTCATGCTTGTATAAAGCTTAGGTATTTATCAATTACTTATACATCTTTCTCTTGTGTTTCTTTGTGTTAGGTTAATAGTGGTTGTGGGTTTTTCTGCTGGATTGACCCTCATATGTGCCAAAGATCCATTGATTACCTGGGTTATTGAGAAAAATAAAGAAGATGGAATAACAAAAACAAAATTCAGAAAAAGAGGGAGAAAACAATGTTGATTAGTTTGTTGCTAGCTCTTGCCATCTTAGTGCTTGCTGTATTGGTAGTTTGAAGTATACCTGGACTTGATATCTAGGATAAGTTTAAATTTGTCAGAATGGGGAATTTTGTGATGACAGTTGTGCTTTGATTAGCATATTATTTGGGGTTGGAAGTAGTGTTTTTTTTGTGTATTTTTTGGTAGATTCTCAATCCCATAAATGTTTGCCCAACAATTATACTCGAATATTTGAATGCATCTATCACTATCAATACATTTTGAGCTGATTTATAAGTGTTTATGTAATTCACATAGTTTGACTTTTTTTCTCCACCACTACTGCATTTAGATACCCACTCAACCTATCCAAAAATGCAAGTTTTAAATGTAGTGTAAATAGCACTTATATGTACATAACAATGTCAAGTTCAAATTGGCCTGCAATTTGCCAAACAAAAAACACCTGTAACTATCATATGAATGCATAACTAAATTGCAAACTGGTGAATTTTCTTTATATATTGGAACATGAACTTGACATTCAATTATATAAATAAACTGTCATAGAACATACAAATTGCCTTAATAAAAAGGGAAAATAAAGAAATACAAATTTCCTTAATACAAACTGTCAATACATATCCAAAACAATAAATCTATCATATACCAAAACACCTCAATCTCACCTAATATTCAAAATCATCTGCACTTCAATATATGCCCAAAAGATACAATATGCCATACACCAAAAAACAAAACCATCGACAACCAATATCCCACATATTCATCAATCACGCGATCTTTCATTTCTACATGTAGCTTTATTATGTCCATACTGTAAGCAGAAGCTGCACCTGGTTGCCTTTTTTGGCTTCTTTTTTACCTAAAAGTGAAACATCAACCAATGTTAATGGAAAATAACATATCTATTAATTGGCTCATATGTGAAATGTTTATTCTATTACCTACTCAGTTGGTATTTCATACTTTTCCTTTGAGACATCTTGGACATAGATAGCTTCACAAGTGACACTTGATTCATGTGTCAAAGGTTGAAAATGTATGTCTTGCATGAGAAGTGTTGAAATAGAACTTGATGTCTTATTATCATCACTCTTTTTACCACTGTTTTCATTGTTCTTGTCTTTATTCTTGCATCTCCTCTTGTTGTGCCCTACTTGGCCACACAATCCACATTTGGATGTCTCTTTACCAGCTTTAGACAATTTCTTTTTCCCATCTTTATCTATCACGAAACCTTTCTTTTCACCAATCTCTGGCTTTCTTTTTTTCTTTGGCCTTCCCGGAAGTTTTATTTTCTTAGGAGGGAACACTTCTCTTATCATTGACTTTGGCCAATTATTTGGCCCATTTGTAGGGCCAATGATTGGCTCATATGCCCTCATAAATACTTCTTTTGAATAACAATCATCTACATAATCCATGGGGTCCTTACCTTGCAGTCCTAACGCAGCAATGACATGCCTACATGGGATGCCAGAAAGGTCCCATTTCCTGCAACTGCAAGTCATATTCTCTATGTCCACTGAAAATTGTTCCATGTTAGGCTCTCTTATCTGAAATTTTTGTTCCCCTGCATAAATTGGGTAACAACTTGCTAACTCCACTTTCAATGCCTCCAATTTCTTAGCAATTCTTGGGCAAATTTTTCCCTTTTGTTTGTGGATCCATGATCTTTTGGCTTGGTTTCTCAACATGAGATATGATCGGATTCTCTCAAGCATTGTCAAAATTGGCTTTGCACGTGCTCCTAGGATACTCCTGTTGAATGTCTCTGAATGATTGTTTAACAACACATCACATTTCGTTGATGTCTTGAAATGTGTTCTGGACCAATGATTGGCTTCACAGTTATTCATAAGCCATGCATAAGCATTTTTATCAAATTCATAGATCTTCTGCATTTCAGAATCAAATTGATTCACATATGTGGCTCTTGCACACCTCCACACTAGTTATTTCAAACCCTCTCCTGGATGCGAACTCTTGAAATTGTTGTGAAGATGTCGGACACAATGTCTATGCTCTATGGAGGGCAACATCTCATCAACTGCAGGTATTAATCCCTATAATAATATCATACTTTTATCATGAGATTTCTATAAATAAATAATATGAATATATGAACAACATATTTATAATGTACTAATGACATAATAAATTTATACTTTACCTTTTGTCTATCTGATATAAAACACCAGTCTGCTCCTTCATTGTTTATACTAAGATCTTGAATTAATCCTTGAATAAACCAATTCCAAGAAGATTTATTTTCCGCTTCAGCCACTGCATATACAATGGGAAAAATCTCATTGTTGGCATCAATGCCAACAAGCTATCAATAGAACCCCCGGATGTGGTCCTTTTAAGAATGTGCCATCTAGCCCTATTATTTTTCTACAACCAAATTTAAATCCAATCCACAATGCATCCAAACAAACATACATCCTTCTTAAAATTCTATTGCCCGTGACAGTATCTTCCGGAGCATCTACATATATTGTGCTTCCTGGATTACTCCTAATTTCTTCACAATAATCCCATATCTTCTTATATTGTTCTCTGTAACTACCCTTAATCAACCTTGTTGCTATAGCCTTAGTCTTGTAAACTTTCACAGTCGATATGTTTACATTTAATTCTCGATGCATATTTTCTTGAATCATGCACATTATTACCAAGGTCAGATCTGAAATCATCAAAGTATCTTTTTGCTAGATACTGTGCCATGGCCAATCGATGATGAAATGTTCTTGAACAAGTATGCATATCTACGAGTGTCTTTATTTGAAAGGTTTGAGTACCTTCAACAACTGCAGCATACAACATCCAAGCACAATTTTTGTTGTACACTTAGATTGTACCTTTTCATTGGTATTTTTCTTAAACTTCAGAGGTCTTCCATGGTTAACATCGTAATTTGTGATAGCACACTTCAATTCATCCTTTGTGCTGAAATACTGCCCAACCTCAAACACTGGATTTTCAAACTTTTTGTCCATTTTAAATCTAGGATAGTTCTCCTTGTGTCTTTTATTTCCATCATCATCAGTACTTATGTGTGAATTAAAGAAATCAGAGTCACTCAAATTGCTGCTGGAATTTGTATAATCATCTTCAACATGTCCCTTTATATCTTATAGTACTTTTCATCGGGCTTGTAAAGGTATGTCTTGTATGGACCAATAATTCAGCACTGCTTGTTTCATTTTTTGCATAATGTACTGCAACATCTTGTAATTTTGAAGATTCCCCATTCATCTTTTTTCTTGCAGTCCTAGTTAATTTTCCTTTCTTGCCAGTTCTTTTTTGCTTTCTTACCTCTATTGTCACAGTTTCATCAAAATCTTGCATGTTTTCATCCACAATCTGTTGATAGAAATCATTATCTCCATCACTTGTTTCATATTCTGAATCAACGTAGAACTCATCCTGATCGGTTTTCTTCTTTATAACTAAACAAATGTAGCCTTTGTGCTTGTCTTTTAGGCTTACTAGTTCCTTCATTTTCAGTTGGTTGAACAAAAGTTTTGCCTGCTTCATGAGGATTTTCAATTTCAAGCATATCAAATAAATCCATCTGGCATATATCATCTTGAAATGAAATCTTGTCATCTACCATTGAATCATTTTTTGCCACACCGTCCACACTATCCTCACCTCTATGATCAGATCTCTCTTGCAATTCTACATTTCTTTGTAGTGCACTGCAAACAGGCATTTCTGGAGTGATAAAAGCAGGAATTTCTGAACTGATAATACTTGGGATTTCTAAGCTCAATACATTAGAAATTTTTGGATTGATAATGTCTTGTAAACTTTCATTTGGGATGATGTTTGTCTCTTCTTGATCCTCCAATAACCCTCTTCTGAAATTCTCAAATTTCCCAATTGTAAACCAATTTTCATTGATCTGCATCCAAACAAAGTATATATGTTATCACATCATTTATTGTTAATGTCACCAAAACAATTCTAAATTGTAATGAGTCTATAATTTGAACTCACAAATTCAAGAAAATGGTTGTGGATATTCAGCTTGGTAGGAGCATTTTCAATAAACAATCTGGCATAAAGAAGGTAGTAATATCCACATTCGTCTCCCTCAATTTGTTGTGGAACCTGGAAATGAATAAGTCTATTGTGTTTGCACCAAATAATATATACTCACTCAATTCATAGTACTAAGTCAGCAAACAATTCAATAAAATCTTTTAACTAACCTTTGGCATAAGAAATGAGATTTTGTCATTTTCTTGTCCTACTGTAATCCTCCCACACAATTTCATAATGTCCAACACAAACCTAAAAAAAAATAAGGATAATATGAGTCAATTGAGGGGAAAAAAGGGTCACATATATAAATAATGTGTATTATTTCAAACTATTACTTCCTTAATTCGTCTTCATAATTCTGTTCCATTGATTGCAATGAGTCAAATAATACCATGCATGAACTATTGAGCTCTAAATCCTCACCAAAATCACACAAGATAAGAAGAGTCTAGTGAGACTTGAGAAATTATAGCAGTCACATTATGAAAAAAACTTAAATTTGTAAATGTGTCCATAGTGAATAAATTTCCAATAAAGTATACAAACCAGAGGACAATTGGAACCAACACATATTTCTTTGAGAGAAGTCCCCTTCTCTATATCCATTTCAGTACTTTCTCTTTTCCTTTACCCCTATACATGAGAAACCAAAGAAGATCCATGTATGAGAATAATTTTGTCTTAACCTCCGGCAGTCTCTTCCAAATATTTGTCCTACAAACAAGATAGGTTTAGTCAACCTTCAAAAAATAAAGAAAATTCAAAATAAATAAGTGATATAAAAATGAAGTACATATTAATGAATGAAATAAAACGTTTAAGAATCTCTTACAAAAAGTTTGATGAGTAAAAAATATTACAAGCATTACTTAAATAAACAAAATAGCTTTACATCTCATTATAACAAATAAAATGTGAGAATGAGACAGCCAAATATAACTATTAATAAAATCAGCAGGGAGAACAAGGGAGTTCCCCACTTCCTAACAAAATTGGTAAAACATTAACAATGAAATGGCTGATTAAACATAATCAATTATGTCTTAATTAACTAGAATTAATTAAACTACATTGAGAATAATTTAATTCACATTTCTGCATGTTTAAATGTTTCACATGTACATAACACATATTGTACCAACTTGTCAAAATACAACACTTTTTAAATAGGGGTTAAAGGAACTTACACAAAAAAATCGTTCAAACATGCATGACCTCAACATTCCACTTGTTTTGTATTGTCTTCTTCCCATGCATCTATAATTTAATCACTATGATGCTTCAGATCTTTATGAGACCTATCATTCACATGAATATATTATCATAAATAAAAAATTCACATGAATATACATTATATTTTAAAAACCTTTGATGATGTTTATAAAAAGAAGAGCATATAATGACTAATTTTGATGTATTTAATTTAAAGTGACTTTTTGGTAAGCAAATAGGCATTCACGTGAATCATAAAATGGTAAAAAAAACTTCGTAAATTATACTATCATATTCTTTTGGGACCATATGAACAAGGAAAGCTGGGGAAAGTAGCCAAATAGACAACACAAATGTCATATTCAACCAAACATATGGGACCATACATAATACATATGAATACTAAAAGTAAAAGCAACATAACTTATTTTTTATATATATAGATAAGGCTACATACACAGGCATATATAAAAGAGAGGAAATCCCATGAAATAGCAGAGGAAATTTTGAATACAAAAACTAGCTACTGCAAAAGTAAGACTGTATTCACGAGAACCTAGCAGCAGAAGAGATAGTGAATCAAAAACTATTTGTAGAATCTACCTACCTCTTTTCCCTTCTCCAATGTTGGCCACGATAGGCAGACACCAGCAGTCTGGACTGAAACTACACAATCCACATACAAAGGTTCAAAGTTGCAATGGAGAAACGTTCAAAGTTTCAAAGTTCCCTTCCCGACACGACATACATCTTCTTCGAGCGACGAATAAACGTTTGCAGCTTCTCGTGGATGAGGTTAGCAATTGCAATCAAGGGTTCTTGCAAGCTTTGAATTCAATACAAATTGGAGAAAGATGATTTGGGGGTAATCAATTAACAGATGGAAAAATGGGTTAAGAATTCAGATTTATTGAATTTCCTATTATACCTTTGGCTAAATGGTCACATGCCAGACACATATTCCAATATCATGATTTCCGTTCTTATTTAAACGGAATGATCAATTTGGCCAATAAATTAAACTTTAAGTATTATTTTGGTCGATAAAATACATTAGGGATCATTTTGACAAAAAAAGTATACTTTAGGTACCAAAGAGGCTAATTTCCCTTTTTTTATTGATAATTGTAATAGGTCTTTACCAGATTTACCCTTATGCACTTTATGCAAAGAAGAATTTCAAATCTTATGACTAATTTATAGATTAGAAGAGCACGTTCTTATGCTTCAAGAGATTTGGTTCAATAGTTGAACGGTTGGATTGAGTTGGATAAGTTCCATTAGCATATATTTTCTAGAATAAAAGTTTATCCTCAAATATTAATTATTTTGTTTTTTGGAAAAAATTATCATTTATCAAGGTCATAAGAGATTATTAAATTGATTACATTATGGAACTTATTAGTAAAGATTTAGTTGTTTAGGTTAATTATGGTTAGGTTATAGTTCAATAAGGGTGGCTCTCTTCACATGATAAATTATTCTACCATCTGCTAGGATTTATGATTAGCTAAATACATTTACTTGTGTAGTATGACTATGTTAAATTGGTTAATTTATCCCACGTAAAAAAAAAATGATTCAACCAAATGTTAGTAGGAAAAGAAATGAGTGGTTCGTTGTTTAGCTCAATATAGTCTTTTCTCTTCTTTTTCTCTAGAGTGGTATTTCGATTATCTACAAGATGTATTCTAAGTTGCTCGAGCTTATTTATTTCATTAATGAATGCATTTTTTTTGTCCTAAAAATAAATAAACCATCAAAAAAATAATACAAGTTTTTCTTTTTCCCTCCTTCATGATAAATAAATCACACTCATTACCTAATTGTGCACACTGGGTTTTGTAAAGGAAAACTTAGTGTAGTAGCTCGTATATAATGAGAGGTTTAAATTAGTTTAGGAGTCAAAATTTTTATCATTCCATTAAATTTGGGCTAACTCCTCCCAAGAGACCCTGTTCAAACTAGTTAATACATACATATATATATATAGACCTGTGTGATATTCCGAATCCTCATTGACCAATATGTTTAAATTAGATTAGGAGTTAAAAATTGTACCATTCCACTAATTTTGGGCTAACACTTCCTGGAAAACCCTCTTCAAACTAGTTAATACTCTTAACTTAAGAGTGAATTAGGTTTTATCCCATTTTTCAACCTAATTCAATAAAATACTTATTTGACAACAAATATGAAACACTTGGTGACCTAGTTGTGCGAGTAAAAATGTGTTCAAATAAAATGCAGAAAGTAAAGCAATGAACAAAATGATTTATAATGATTCGGTTTATCTAACAAAACTTAATCTACTACCTTGAGTTACCTACTCAAGGATTTTACCAAATCCCTTCACTAATCAAATAAATGAGATTACAAAAGAGGCTCACCAATTCACTTTAGAGTTTTACAAATAACCTCTCAACCAATTAAGGCTCACTCAATTCTTGAGTTTTACAACACAACCTTGATTAAACAATAATCTCACCACTCTCCTTAGTGAATCCTCACAATACAATTCAATTCAATTCAAGGTTCACCCAAAGATTTTACAAACAAACCTTGAATACAAAACAACCTACACAAGGCTCACCCTAACACTTAAGGTTTTATGCTACTTGCAACCTTAATACAATTACAATCAATAATAAGAGATAAAGAGTTTGATAAATATCATCTTAATGTGAAGATATATCAATTTGAAGGAAAAATACCTCATTGAGTAGTATGTTCCTCTACATTGCTCAAGAACACCAATAATTTTAATAAAGACCATTTTTAGATGATTTTAACAATGTAAATGTTATGAAAGGGTTTCAAAATGTTTTCAGGATGTTCTATATTGAGTATGAATCAGATTTTTGCTCAAAAAGTTGTTGTTATTAGTTTTTCAAACAATTGAGTATTTATATGTATGCTCCAACAATCATAAAAATAATTGTTTAAATCCCACTCAGGAGACGTGCGGTTGAACGCTTCTCAGGCTGGTCGTCCGCACCATCATTCGCAAGTGTACCAGAGAGCTTTGGACATTCTACAAACGATGAATTGAGTAGTCTGATCGCCCACATGATCTATGGTCGACCGCATATGCATTCAAACCATGCAATATAAAATTCCAATTAGCTCTTAAAGTTATGGAATAAAGTTTTAAGCAAATGCATGTATTTGAAAACCATTGCACATATCCAATTCATGTTTTAACTTTAAGAAGTGCATTTTGAAAAAATATTTTACTTTTATTGAGCAACCTATAGAAAATATTACTTATAGAGGTGGACCTAGAGATATTTAAGTGATATCAAAATATAATACTAAACCTCTATATCCTATCTAGCTCAGAAAACGCTTATCTTTAACTTTTAAAAACCTACTATTTTTTTTAAAGACTTGAAACTTCGATATTACATGAATTAGACATTTGAATTTTAAAAAACCAACACTTATACAATTAAGACATTAGTCTACATCAATATTTGCCATTAATCAAATTAAACATTAAAAGTTTTAGGGCTTTCAACTCTTTTTGTATGATTTCAATTGTCTACTTTGCACTTACACAATGATTAAGACAATATTGTAAATGATAATTATGCAACTAACCTTCTTAAATTACCTTCATTTAATAGCTAGTGTATATGTGTTAATTATCTTTAAAAAATGCATTATTTACTAAATAATTGATAACTTATCAAAATCATTCATTAATAATAATAATATAATTACAAAAGTACGTATTAAAATTAGAAACTGAATAATTAAAATGAGACGAAAGTAATATATGAAACTCTGGTATTCACTTGGCTCAAGTTCCAAGTCACCAATCTAAACTGGTACAAATATATATATATATATATATATATATATAGAGAGAGAGAGAGAAGAGAGAGAGAGAGAGAGAGAAAACTGGTACAAATATTGAATATGCAATTGTTGTCTCTTTTTGTCTCTCGATTGAACATCAAAATTTATTTCTCAAATCAGCTTATCTACTAACTTATTATATCTAAGCAATATATACCTTAGTGATATTTAAGTAAAATTTATATCAAAAGTAAATTTTAAAGAATAACTTAGTGATCCAGCACTTAACTCGTATAAAGATTGCAATTGCATGCAAACATAGGGGGGAAGAAACGAAATTACTCATGGAACCTTCCACTGTTGATTATTTTATTTGCTTGCATATATATATATATTATATATATATATATAGAGAGAGAGAGAGAGAGAGAGAGAAGAGAGAGAGAGAGAGAGAGAGAGAGAGAAGAGAGAGAGAGAGAGGAGAGAGAGAGAGAAAAAAAACTGGTACAAATATTGAATATGCAATTGTTGTCTCTTTTTGTCTCTCGATTGAAGATCAAAATTTATTTCTCAAATCAGCTTACCTACTAACTTATTATATCTAAGCAATATATACCTTTAAAAGTAAGTTTTAAAGAATAGTTAGTGATCCAGCACTTAACTCGTATAAAGATTGCAATTGCATGCAAACATAGGGGGGAAGAAACGAAATTACTCGTATAAAGAATAGTTAGTGATCCACTGTTGATTATTTTATTTGCTTGCATATATATATATTGAAAAGGGTTTGCCTGCATATATGATAATGATATTCTACTTTTTGTTAATCATATTATAACTAGCTATTCATCCCTGAGATGCAGGAGAGTATATTTTTTTAATGAATTTGATATATATATATATATATATATATAATTTTATAGTTATAATTGTCATATAACTAAAATTATATAATTGTAATAATATAATAAAATAAAATAATAAAAATAAATTAGGTTTCTTTCAACCTAGTTTTATATCATGTAATGTTTGGAAATTGATTTTTTAACGAATATTGAACTATATTTTTGTCAATTTTAAAATAAAAATTCATTTAGATGAGAATAAACTTTTCATTTTGAGCAATAAAAATAAATTTTAATTTTTGAAAATCATGTACAAATATAATAGCTTATTTTTAGATAGTTATTCACTTGTGTGATGCACAAGAATTTTATTTTTAAGGGGTTTCATATATAAATAAAATATTATATATATAATTAACATATAATTAAAATTATATGATTGTTAGAATAAAATTACACTTCCATCTGTCTAAATTTGAATGTCCATATTTGTATTAATCTAAAATTTAAGAAATGTCTTTAACTTTAATAAATTTACTATACTATCCTTGTTATTAATTTGGATATTGTGAAACTATAAATTAGTGAGATGTAAATCCCTTTAAATTAAGAATAATTGTAAGTTGAATTTTGGATGATAAATATATTTATTTAAGAAAATAGATATTCAATTTTAGACATCTCAAAATAAAAATGTAGACATACAATTTTGGATGGATATAGTAATATATATTATATATAAAAATTATTATGAAAATAATATTTGAGAGAATAAAAAATAAATTGTATCTCATTTAATCTTGTTTTGTAGCAATGAGAATTTTTCTTTAAAATTATAATATATAATCTATATAATAATTATAAAAAAAATAATTATGAGAAAAATTTATTTATGTCCCCTTTAATTTAATATTATACCCATGTAATGCATGAAATTTGTTTTTTAACGAATATTGAAAAATATTTTTGTAAATTTCTGAATAAAATTTATTTTTCAAATGAGGATCAATGTTTTAATATGACAAATAAGAATTGTGAATCAATCTCAATTTCTAAAATGGAATTTCATGTAAAAATATTATAATTAATTTTAAATAGTTATTTACTCGTCCGATGATTAAAATTTTTATTTTTAAGAGGCTTGGCATATATATATATATATATATATATATATAATCTTATAGTTATAATTGACATATAATTAAAATTATATAATTGTAATATTTATACATAAACTAATAATAATAATGAAATTAATACTTAAGAGAATAAAAAATTATTTAAGTTCCTTTCAATCTAGTCTTGCAGCTATGTATGGATGTTAGTTTTTTTAATGAAGTTTTAAAAATATTTTTGTCAAATTTGGATTCAAAATTATTTTAATGAGAATTAATCTTTCATTTTGAGAAATGAAAACCAATTTCAACATCTAAAAAAGAAATTTCATACAGATATATAATATAATATCATTGTGACACTTTTCACAATAAATAATTTGTGAAACAACTTTATATTTGTATATATATATATATAAACATATTAAATTCTAGATAATTCCCATTATGATTTTGAAGATATATGGTTTTTTTGTATAATATGTAAAATTTATTAAATAAAATATAATTTTTAAAAATATACATTAAAAAATCTAAATTTAGGTAGAATCGAATTCTCTACAAAAATGAATTAATTTTTTCATAATTTATATTTTTTTAATGGAGTACTTAACTAAGATTTTCTAGTTCAAAACATGTGTAATTATTATGGCATACATTAAATGCATTTAATCAAATTGCTTTTTAAAAATTTTGGGCAATTTCTATTATAGATAGAATTTCTATATCAATAGATTAAATTGGATTAATTCCTATATGATTTTTAATAGAATATTTAATTTAAATTTATGATTTCAAAAATATGTGTAGTTCTTATGAATATATAAAATTTATTAAAAATTAGCAAACTTGAATATTTATAATTTACTCATTAGAAATATACTCAAAATTCTTATGAGCCACTTATATATAGAGAGAGAGAGAAAAAAGTAAAAAATGAGTGGATAACAAATGTTTAGAAAGAGTGACTAAGTCAAAAATAGTGACTTGACTGGAGTGGTGGAAGAACTTTATATAACATTACTTTAATTTGGACAAGAAAATTGTGTAGAGATTTGTGGGAGCTTTTTTACTCTTTGAATTGTGCATAATGTTGAGAGATTGAGGCAATTTCTTGAGGTAATGTATTGGACTTGAGTTTTTTTAGAAACTTTCATCTTAAAGAAAATGACTCATAAGTGTCTCCTGCCACTAGATTTGCTATTATATAGTTCTGATGAATAATTCCTTTGTTCAGAATCTAAATTTTGATTTTAGAATGTTCAAATTTTTATTTGTTATTAAATAATTATACTGATAATTTAATTTTTAGATTACGGTAAAATGTAAATTTTTAATTTCTGATGGCGAATATTATATATGTCAAAGACTAATGCAGATAGTTGACTCCTAAATTGGAGGAAGAAAATTCCTTTGAAGTTCCGCTAATGTGAAATCTGGATATTTTCTAGATGTTTGTCAGATTATTGCTTTGGCCAAAGAAAACCTATACTTAGTTTCAACCAAACCTATTCCGCGAATTATTGAAATGTTATTGGCTTGACCACTTTTTGCTCTTGATTTTCATTTTCTTAAACTTCAGATCAGTGTAATTAACAACATAATTGTGAACTCAAAATGGTCTGTGTTCGAGACTATATAAATGTAGAAATTATTTGCAGCCTAGAGTTCTACAGAGAAAATTCCTATATTCCTTTCATTTTTAATGGATGATATAATTATCAACTTATGGTTTTAGTACTTAATAGAACTAATTAAACTTGTAGAAGAAAATATATGCACCAATTTATTTCACAATCAATGCAAATCTCTACATAACTAAATTTTTTTAAAAAAACATATAATTTTAAAAAATGTAGAACCATGTTAATGCTCTTCTCTCCCAAATATTCCATTTCTTAATTTTTCTCATTTCTCTCTCTCTCTCTCTCTCTATATATATATATATAAATAATATGTACGTATGCATTATTGAGGGAAGCGATACATTCACACTCAAAAGGTAATTAAATTACAAGTTGAGAAAAATATATGTCTTTCCATAGAACTTAGCATATCATAAGAATCATGCAATGTCTCCTATAAGTTAACATGGTGAACTATCAGCTGAATCAGCCACATGTGTTTTACCAAACAGTTAGGGTGCATTGATAACTGATTCTCATAGATATCTCACTTTCAAATCTTGCGACTTTTTGCTCAAATAAGAACATTGCATTTTGTAGATATTTGGTCTGTTATCAAGTTCACATTCATCAGACAGCTTTGTATGGACTATTAATTTAGTAGGTCCTTGTTTTTCTTTTCTCTTTTCTTCAATTCTTATATATTTATGGGCTTGAAAATGATTGTTATTACAGCCATATGCAATTGTCTATGTAAACAAAATTAGGGTTTTCTTGTTCGTTAATTTGATTCAAGTTGATCTTAATTTTTTAGGTTAAAATTTTTCTTAAATGAGACTAAATCTTTTTTTTTTTTTTGTGGGCTGGGTGGTAAAGCTTTAAAAAGATTATTCATAATTCTAAGGAATATGGTAACTAGTCATATACCTTCTTCTTTTTTTCTTTGTTTTGATTGAACTAGTCATGCATATAACTTAATAGCTGTTTTTGAATAATTTTCTTCATTTTCTTGTTGGGATCTTGGACTAACCTTTGAATAAGAGTACGCAAGACACAAGAAAAGTGGTTGGGGATGACACAAGAGGCAAATCATATGCACTTCTGGACAAACTGAAAATGATTGATTCTAGATGCTTTGACTGAATATATATGCCATTTTCGTTTGTAATAAATAAAGGAAAGTTCGAAAATTTGGTAATAAAAAAATCTAGCATACACTCTAATGTTAAGGGACACAAGATTCATATAGAGATAATTCATATCAATTTTTTTTAATTACTTCAATTTCTCATTTTAACTTTTAACTTTTTTTTATTTAAAAAAAACCCAAAAAAAGATATAGTTTTTCGATAGACAAATGCATGTGCATGACTACTCATGGGGGTTCTGGAAAAGACGAGAAACCTACCTCGTGTTGCTAACTGTTTTTTTTTTTTTTTTGGTCTTAATAAAAATAAAACTATAGTGTTGCAAACTGCTTACTTTTTTTTTTTTTTTTTGAAAACAGCTAATTGCTTACTTTTTAATTTTATTTTGTTAATTAATGCTTTTTTGAAACACTATTAATTAATCATTGATCAACCTTACTTACGATTATTAAAAACAAGTATTTTTTTACCGAAACATATTTTAAAAAGGATTAAAAGTAAGCTCTAGCAACTTGAAGCCCACCCGCAAAACAAAATGCAGCAATCTCTTCTTGATTTGCATAATAATCATGAATAATTATGAGATTGGTCCATCTTTACATGCAATCAAAGTTTATTAAGAGAAACTTCAGAAGAAAAAAAAAAGGACAAAGTACCGCAACATTATATATATATATATATAGAGAGAGAGAGAGAGAGAGAGAGAGAGAGATAGGAAACTAAAGAAGTTAATGAGCCTACTAAGTAGTTCTTAAGTTAGTTATTATTTTATTTTATTTTTTGCGGTTCTGAAGTTAAATTTAGTGGAAAGTACTTTTTGTGTAACTAAAATAATTTACACCTTTCTCGCTTCAAACAAAATCCCATTAAATTGTAATTGCATTTGAGTCAAACCTATATGGAAAGTTGCCCTTCTAAGGAAAGGAAACCATTATTATTATTGCCTTGGTCAAAAATTGAATGTTTTCAACTAATTTAATTAAAAAATTAAAGAAACTAAGTAAAATTATGTTATTATTCTTTAATATTAATGGGAATGCATTCTTTATATTAGTTTGACTTTGCCAAAAATGACTCACTACACAAATTTAAGAAACGTTAAGAGACAATCAGTAAAAGTTTAGAATATAATTTATTTTTTAAAAGTTTTTTAAACGTTGAGACAAACGTTAAAATCTTAATTAGGTTACATTTTTTTTTCCAAAATAAGAGTTAAACTCTGTAAAAACAATTCAGATCAAGATAAAATTAATCTCATTGTACACAAAAATTGACTGAATGCTCAAAGCATAAATAATAATAATAAAGGAAATTACTTTACAGTAGTAAGATTATAGAATTCTCTTAACTGAGCCTGTTTAGTAATTTGATCTGCTAAAAGGCTAAGTAATTATCAAATTTTTTATAGAGGAATATGTTCTTTTAAGATTTTTTTTCCCTAGTGATTTTAAGATTAATTTATGTCCAATATTGCAATTTAAAGGAGAAAACCAGATTGTTTTTTTTTTTTTCCACTTGATGCTATTTATCAATCTAAATAGAACTGAATAGCTCTGGGACAATATCTCATTCAGTAATCTTAGTATAGGGCAGTAGTACAATATTTCTTGAAAAGGACATCCTAAGCTCGTGACGTTTCTTGTGAGCTTTTAATTTTGGAACGTAAGTATTGAGTGAATGAACCTCGCTTTTTCTTTTTAAAAATGTGTAATTATTATTATTATTATTATTAATTTCATATAAAATTAAATATTCATATTTGATTTAGTATAAAAATTAAGAATATCATATGATATTAAGAAAGTTACTTTATTATTCTGATTATTAATTAGTTTATTAATGAAGATCATTAATTAACTAGATAATTTTTTTTAAATTAAAGAGGTTATTAGTGAAATTTTAAAGAAAAAATATATTTATTTTAGTAAGAGAAGATATAAATATAAAGAATACTATTTATTATTAAAAAAACCTCACGGTGGTTATATGACATTGTATCAGATAAAATATGTAATATAAACAAATTGTATTGAGTTTGAAAAAGATATTCCACACACCTTTATAGGAGGCAAAGTTGAATGCCCCAATTCTCTAGAGAAAAGGATCACCAACCATTTGAAACGCATCTAACTAAAAAATAGGTCACACAAAGATCAAAAACATCAACCAACTTGCTTCAACAACACAAGCAAAAGCAAAAGCAAACCCTATACTCATCCATAACCATTTTCCTAAAAAAAAAAAAAAAACCCTTCAATCTCCCAGCCAAAAAAAGAAAAAAAGAGAAAAAAAAATGAGTGTAGTTTTCATAGATGGTAAGATGTTGATCGATTTTGTGAACAACAAGAACGTGTTCGATGAATCTGTTGATGAGCATTTCAAAATGTTTGATTATGATGGAAAGGGAAATCTTTCGCGTGACAAATTAGAAAAGAGATTTGGAAAGAATTCATTTTCAGAATATGATCTTCAATCGAGAGATGAGATTAAAAAGGTTTACAACGCTGCGTTTGATAAGTTTGACTTTGATCGGAATGGTGTCATTGATGGGAAAGAGTTTAAAGAACTCATGAAGGAGATCATGCTAGCCAAAGCTCATGGCATAGGTAATTTTCATGTGCCAATAATTGTTCAAGATGATAGTTTGATCATGAGAGCAGTTAAACATGGGAATCATTAGTGAGAAGATGGTCAAATGAGATGTTTATTTATTATTTTTTTTTGTATTTGCCTTTTTTTTTTTTTAAGAAGTGCAACTGTGGAGTTTTTTTTTTTTATCAATAGTTGATGGCAGCTTATCTTTTCATTAATAATGTTAAATTGAGGTGTTTTTTTGCCATCTCCTTATTATATTGATTATTTTATGTTTCTGTTTCTCTATTTTATTTCCATTAATTGATTTTATGAATTTTAGGGGTTGAAGTTGTCAGTTCTATATTGGTGCCTTTTCCCCCTGTTTCTCCAATTTAATAAGAAGGGGACCCTCTTTTTTTATTATTATTACTTTAAAGGAGATTTTTGTTGTGAAATTTGAAATGGATGCATACCAGAAGATAGAGATCAGAATTTGAACCCTAGCTACTCTCCTAAATTAGGGTTAAGCAAGAAATTGAAAAGTTTGAATTCTTCAAGAACTGAGTTGATATATGCTTGATTGAGATTTATATTATCAATTTTCTCAATTTATATTAAATTTTTTTGTTTGAAAATTTAAAACATGTAAATTTGTAAAAAAAGTGAAATTATGATAATTATAGATTTGTGAGACTCCTATAAACAAGAAAAAGAGGGAAAGAGAGAGTTTATTCAATTTCAATTGTGAGATTTGAGAAATACACCTATTTAGGTGGTTTTTTGGATAAGAGATTTGAGCGGTTTAAAAAATCTTGTTAAAAATTCAAGAATTTTGAAAACATATCTTTTAGATTACATAAACAAGAATTTTATTATTTAATTTTCAAAACTTGGATTAAAAGAAAATCCTCGTAAAAAAATCTCGATCTAAACAGTCTTAGTTTAACCGAACACGGAACATACTACTCAAGATTGAATGAATATATGTTAACATTTTTTTTGAGGGAGAATATATGTAAAACACTAATATCTTTTTATTATTATTATTATATAAATAGATAATTAGCCAATTTAGTACCTAAGTTTATGTTTATGGCTATTTTGGTACATTTTTTTTCAGGCCATTTTTGTAATCTATCTTCAAATATGGTAGCCATATTGGTACTTCCAACTGAAATGATACATTTTTCCTATGAGATTGGTCACGTGACATGCACATGACTCATTTTTTAGAAGTATTTTTGAAAATCCATAATAACTCACAAAAAAATTTAGCTAATTTAGTATCTTAAGTTTAACTTCTTAGCCATTTTGGCA
The DNA here is from genome assembly GCA_019593545.1 of Apocynum venetum. Taxonomy (NCBI): domain Eukaryota; kingdom Viridiplantae; phylum Streptophyta; class Magnoliopsida; order Gentianales; family Apocynaceae; genus Apocynum; species Apocynum venetum. The sequence goes on along the minus strand of SRSM01000326.1, from coordinate 3,190,143 downwards.
TCTCATATTTTTTTAGGCCATATTGGTGTTTTATCTTTAACTTTATTAGTCATTTTATTACTTTCGGCTAAAATGTTGTCAGAATCCGGTGAATGATCACGTAATCAATTTTTAAGAGCATTTTTTGAAACCTATAATAACTCACGAATTAAACCCATAAACCTATTTACTTCCTCTCGATAAACCCTAATATTCTACTTAGCCCCAACTTAGGGCTTATATATTTTTGAACTATTAGTAATATGTGGTGAGTTATTGTTGATCTTCTCTCCTATTAGAAAAAGTTTTCATTTCTAATAATAGAGAAGATTAACAAGAACTCAACCTCATATTTTTCACCCCCAAAGATCTTCTAGTGGGATTCAAACCTACACATATGCAAGAAGTTTTTCTTACCGCAATCTTCTCACATAAAAATACATAAGCCTCAAGTTGAGGCTAATTAAAATATTAGGGGTTATTAAGAGAAAATTAACATGTTTATGGGATTAATTTGTGGATTATTATAGGTTTCCAAAAATGCTTTTAAAAAAAATTGATTAAGTGCTAGTCACATGACCTTTTTCACCATATTCCAACAATATTTTGATCATAAGTATTAAAATGGCTAATAAAGTTAAAAATAAAGTATCGACATAATCTAAAAAAAAAGATTGAGATACCAAAATGGCCAAGAAGTTGAACTTAAGATACTAAATTGGCTAATTTTTTTCGTGAGTTATTATGTATTTTAAAAAATACTCCTAAAAAAAAGTCACGTGACCAATTTCATTAGAAAAATGTACAATTTCGATTGAAAGTACCCATATGACTATCATATTTGAAGATAAAGTACCAAAATAACCTCAAAAAAGAAAATGTATCAAAGTGACCATAAACATAAACTTAAGATAGTGAATTGGCATATATCATTATATAAATGATAAGAAATCAATTTTATTTTATTTATTATTATTTTTTTTAGTCTTTGTTGCGCGTACATATATTTTGCAGACTAATGTTTATTTTTAGTCCGTGGTTTGGATTTTCAAATCTCCTGGCAAAAAGCATCCTAACCTTTGTATATAGGATCTAATTCAATCCAACAATTACACAAATGGATTATGAAATATTTTACACCCACAATATGTGTGTGTGTGTGTGTATATATATATATATATAGATATAGATATATATATCGAGGTAGATTCATGATGATCAATCAGGGTCTGCAATATGCTTAGCCTTGTGTTAGATAAAAAAATTAATCCCATATCCCGTATGTTTCTCAGAAAAAGTTTTGCATTTTGCATGATCAAATTTTAATAATATCATACCTAAAAGATGGAAGATCAAGTAAAAATTTATTTACATACAAGAAAAAGAAAAAAGAAAAAAAGAGAGGAGAAAACTTGTTATATACCTTTCTCTTGTGAGCTGTGAAAAAGAAATAATTTCTGGAAGTTTTGAGAGAAAAGTAATAATATTAGAGAAAAAGGAAAATAGAGTTTAGAAATATTGAGAATTAATTAAGCATATATTGGAGGTGACAAATAGGGAATTGAATTTTTCTGAGAAACAAGATATAAAGAGAGTTTCAGATTGATTCAAGATATAATTTTTCGACCAAATAAAAATGATTCAATTGGGCATGAATTCTTTCTGAACTAAGATATGAGCTTCAGATTGAGTTTAAATCATCCTACATGTTTAAAAAAAATTTTCTAATAATTACCCTTGATATTACATAAAATTAATCTCATAATAAAATAATGAATATTTTCCTTTATTATTTAAAGAAGTTAATATTGATATACACCCTATTTGATAAATGCAACTCTACTCTTACCAATTGTACCCCTTACATTTCTCTCTCTAAGAAAATCCTCTTAATAAATTGAAGAGAAATGGAATACTTGGAAGCCAAATTTGATTATGATTCATGTGACGATAAAAAGGTATATTTCACGTCTCTTATATTGAATTTAAACAAATTTCGAGTGGTGTGCACGGTTTGAAGAACAAATTGGTTAAGCCCATACAATTTGGAGGGTGATTTAGTTTAGTCTGAATGGTCAATGAGGACTAATTAGTTTGCTCGCTGGCCAATGCAAACCACTCAATTTTTGCTCTCATATCGGTGCAGATCAAACACCTATGTCATTCATACTTTTGTGCATATCAAATCGGGTTGGATCGTTCAGTACATTTTTGCCTTTTCATGTTCTTATAAATTATCTATATATTGATTGTACATTTAATTAAATTAATTACACAAGTTATATTTCTAGAGTCAATTGTTTTAAAGGAATTTCCACACATGTCTATAGATGTGCCAGCTGATTTTGTGACAATTCAAAAAAAAAATTCAAAGAGGAAGTAATTCAATGGGCTCGAAATCAAGCTTTATTACAAGACTATTATATTATAATAGAAAATTTGAAGAATGATAAAAAGGTCTATATGAGTTGTAAGCATTCAAGGCGTTATATGAACACTTTCACATAGATTACACCTGACATTAAAAGCAAAAAAAAAAAGGAACAAAAAAACTTAGTTGTCCATTAGATATGAGGGTGTCAAAGTTATGTCATTAACAATGGGTTATAGATGTGCATAATGGTACACACAACCATTGTCCTAGAGTTTATTCTTGTGGACAGACAACAAAGTTCAATGAGAAGAAATTACATATTGAAAAAACTAAGAGGAGGTGAATTAAGTTTTATTCGATTTTTCCTTAACCTAACTAAAACATTATTTTCTAATACAACAAATATCAAACACTTGGTACTCAAAAAATATGTGAAATAATGTATTCAAGAAGTAAGCAAAAAATAAAGCATAGAACACAACGATTTATAGTGGATCGGTTTATCCAACAAAACCTAATTCACTACTTTGAGTTATCTATTCAAGGATTTCACAAAACCTTTCACTAATTTAGCACAAGAGATTACAAAAGAGGATCACCCAATTCACCTTAAGGTTTTACAACACAAACCTCTTACCAAACTAAGGTTCACCTAACTCCTTGAGTTTTACAATACAACCTTGATTATACACTCATATCTAATACAACAATTAATGAAATAGATACAATTAAGATAATCACAATTATCTATAATTCAAGACTCATTTTAACCCTTAGAGTTTTAAGATCAATGCAACTTTGAATGAAATTTACAAGATAAGAATAAAAAGAGTTTGATATAGATATCACCTTAATGTGAAGATATATCAATTTTGAAGCACAAACACCTTCTTGAGTAATATGTTCATCTAGATTGCTCAAGAACACCAGTGATTTTAGTAAAAACCATTTTTGGATGATTTAAACAATGTAAATGTTATGAAAGGGTTTCAAAATGTTTCTAAAATGTTCTATATTGAGTATGAATCAGATTTTTGCTTAAAAAGTCATTGTAGCAAGTTTTTCCAACAATTGAGTATTTATATGTATGCTCCAACGGTTATAAAAATGACTATTTTAATTCCACTTAGGAGACGTGCAGTTAACCGCTTCTCAGGCTGGTCGTCTGCACCATCATTCGCAAGTATATCAGAGAGCTCTGAACATTCTGCGAACGATGAGTTGAGTAGTCCGATTGACCGCACATGCAGTCAGGTCGACTTCGTATGCATCCAAACCATACAACACAAGATTCCAATCAACTCTTAGAGTTGTGGAATAAAGTTTTAAGTATATGCATGTATTTTGAAAACCATTTCAAATACCCAACTTATGTTTTATCTTTATGAAGTGCATTTTGAAAAACGTTTTACTTTTATTAAGCAACCTATAGAATTTATTATTCATGGAGGTAGACATAGAGATATCTAAGTGATATCAATAAAATAACACTAAACCTCAAGATCATATTTGATTCAGAGAACGCTTATCTTCAACTCTTTATAGCATACAATTTTTCCTGTAAACTTGAAACTTGGATCTTGCATGAATTAGATATTTGAATCCTAAAATACCAACACTTATACAATTAAGACATTAGTCAACATCAATGTTTGTCATTAATCAAAATTGAGACATTAAAAGCTTTAGGGCTTTCACATATTATAAGGGAGTTTTCCAAAAGTCAAATGAAGCCAAAAGATATTTTTAGATACTTGAAACAAAAATTCCCAAAGAATAAGAGTGCCAACCTAAATATGTACATCTGTTTTAACTTCTTGGCATAAATGTACTTCATGTGTGTTGATTTTAGCATAATTTGATCAAACTAACACCTAAGAACAAGATTGATCTTGTATTATATATTATAAGATAATAGTCCAGTAACAAAGCTTGATCCCGAGCCTACTGAAGGACTTCCTTTTTAGAAGAAAAAATACGACTCGATCCAAGATGGTTCGCATGAAAGTGAGGGAAAAGTTCTAGGGTGGGCAAAATCTCCAAGTAAAGTGAGGACGTGAATGTGGATATATATTAAATTGTGGGTTATTGTGGGGATGAGGATGAGGATTCCCCGCATAGATTTCTTTATATTTATTGATATATAAATACATATATATATGTTATATTATTTTTTATACATATATATCATATATATAATTTTGTTATAAAATTTTCAACACTTAATATATGTATTTTTATTAATTACTCATTATATTTATAGTTATATATGTATAAATATACATTAACAACTTATAAATTTTATATATAGATATAAATAAATGTGTATATGTAACTATGTGACTAGCTATAGATATTATATTATTAACTATGTACAATAAAGTGAGTTGTATTATTAACTATAGTACTATGAATTATATTATTAATTATATACACCAAAATGAGTTTATACTATTAACTATGTAGAATGAAATGACTTTATATTATTAACTATGTAGAATAAATTGAGTTATATTATTAATTATGTAGATTAAATATGTGAACAAAAAAACTATATAAATATGAGTTACATTATTAACTATATTGATTTAAATGAGTTTATATTATTAGCTATATAACTAACTAATTATAAGTTACGTTATTAACTATATTAATTTAAATGAGTTTATATTATTAATTATATAACTAACTAACTATGTAGATTAAAATGACTTCATATTACTAACTATGTAGAATAAATTGAATTATATTTTGGGTAAAAAGTACAAAATGCACCTAAACTTGCAAAACTTTTGATTTTTGCACTCAAACTATTTTTTGCTTAAAACATGCATTCGAACTTTCATAAACTATCAAAATTTGCACATCCGTCTATCTGAATCGTGAACTTCTAATGGAACACTTGCACGTGGCAGCCATGTGATACAGAACGGGGTATTAGAGTAATTTCAAACGGAACTGAACGTCCATGTTCTTAAGGACACAATTATCTTAGCATCAAGAGGGCAAAATTTTGGGGTAAGACTTGTTGAAATCGAACCCTTGTTTTTGTGCCAATCAACGATATGAAATCCACCGAAAAATGGGACGAAGAGGAAGATCCACAATGGCTTAGGAAACGAGTAGAAAAACATAATCATTACCATGAAAAGGGTGAGCAAAAGTCTCCATTCCCAGCATGAAAGGAAAGACAAAATATTGATGGTTCCAGTAGAAAAGTTTGGAAGATTAGGCGCGACGACGATTTTGTTGACCCCTACAACTTATACGGTAAGAATCAAGTTTCTATTACAGAGAAATGGAGCTTTTTGAAATAATAAAAACAAAGTTTGTGTAAAGTATATATGTTTGAATGAACCACTGCAAATCAAATGTGCATTCACGTAGGAGTGCACTGATGGTGAAAAGGAATCCTTTTTTGGAACTTTGTATGATATATTATTTGGAAATGAATTTGTACCAAACATGAAAATAATTTAAAATCCAAATTTAAAGCCCATATTTGAGTGGATTTCTTGTTGCAAACTTTATTTTGGGGACCACCATTCACAATATTGTTTTATTGTGATTAATGATTGTCTTCTTGTTACTTTTTCATTTTCTACGATGGAAACAATCATTTTGTTAATTCTTGTTTCAAAAAAATTGATTTTATAGTAAAAGTTACATTTGGTGAACCAACTATGCAGGATTAGATGATGAATATTTTACACTGAAAGTGTATCATGGGGGGAATATTTCAAGAGTTGAAGGGGATAAATATAAGGGTGGAACTATTGATCATGTTGATTTTTGTAATACAACCGAGACTAGTCTTAAGCAAATATTTATGTATCTTAAATTTTTGGGACATCTAGACGATGATAAGTACATGATCTGCTATTATCTTGAGCCTACATGAGACTTCTCAAATGGCTTGCTTCCTATTTATGGTGATAGTGAAATCAGGAAAATGTGTAAACTAGTAATAATGACTAAAGTTATTGAATTTTTCTGTCATGATTGCTCAAAAGAAGATGCTATTAAGTTTTATATAAATGCACCCGAGTTGATGATTGATGAGGTGAGATCTTCTGTTGTTATTGAAGAGCTTGAGGAAGATAAACCCTCTGATGTGCAGCATACTGAGAGAAAGGAAAATAGAGAAGTCAACCATCTTTTATTACTTGAATGGGTTAATAATCCAAGTAACCAAAATGGGAAAAACATATCAAAGGGTTTCCAACAAACTGAAAGCCAGCAAGATTATTCTTTGCCAGATATTGTGTGGAGTGAACAAGATGTTGCTGTTGGAAATGAATGTGGAGTGAATACAACAGATTACCAATTTCATGATATTCCTTGGGATAGTACTGGGGTTGAAATAGATGCACCCTATGTAGAAACAACCCAAGATGACACCAGTCAACATAAATATGTAGCTAGCAATCAAAATGTGCATGACAAATCCAAAGAGAAATGTGTGAGCAACAATGATGAATTTGATGAGTCATCAGATGAAGACTTCAATATAGACAGATTCACTGATGATGAGGACTACATAGATGATGACTTCATGGGTTATTTTTGTGTTGATGAAGATTGTATCAATGAGGTTGCCGTGGTAGAAGGGACCAGTAAAGTTGGTGGTGGTGATGAGATACATGGAATTGGAAGTGATGTGGATGATGAGCTTCGTAGCATAGATGGGTCTGATGAGGAAAATGACATCTTTAGAAACAGATATCATGACTTTGTTGTTGCTAGAGACATGGACAATCCAATATTTGGTTTGGGGATAAGGTTCACAAATAGTAAAGAGTTCAAAGATGCAGTTAGAAATTACCTAATTAGAGAGGGCAAGGCAGTTTCATTTAGGCCTAGTGAGCCAAAAAGGGTTAGGGCAAGATGCAAGAACCTTACTTGCACATGGTTTGTATATGCTTCTGTTGAGCCGGCAACTGAAAGTAAGGATCTTGTTGTGAAGAGTATGAGGTTGGAACATACCAATTGTTCTCATCAATGGAAGAATCCACTAGTCTCTGCAAAGTGGGTTGGGTCAAAATTAACAGAAAGGATAAGAATTCATAGGAATATGCCTGCAAAACTAATAAGGCAAGAGATAGATGAGGAGTATAAAACAGAGATTAGTCAATACAAGGCATACGCAGCTAGGAAATTTGCAAGAGAGTTGATTGCAGGAACACATGAGAACCAATATGCACTTGTTTGGAAATATGCAGCTGAACTTAAAAGAACACATCTTGACTCAACCATCGAGATATTTCATGAAAACTATAGGGAAACTCAAGAGAAAGGGCCTAGGTTTATGAGGATGTATTGTTGTCTAGGCCCACTTAAAAAGGGATTTAAGTCTGCATGTAGACAAATTATTGGTGTGGATGGCTGCTTTCTCAAAGGGCCTTACAGAGGACAACTTTTGTGTGCTGTCTCAGTTGATGCAGACAATGGATGGTGGCCACTTGCATATGCTATTGTTGAGAAGGAATCCAGAGAGCAATGGCAATGGTTCTTTGAACTACTCACATTGGATTTGGAGATTCCTAATGGAGGATATGCATGGACTTTCATTTCTGATAGACAAAAGGTTGTATTTTATTATATTAAATGAACTCTTTTTTGTTATCACATAGTTTCTATTGAATATACTTTTTTTGGGCATGTTTTATAGGGTCTTGATACAGCTTTATCAGAGGTGTTGCCCAACTGCATGCATAGGTTCTGTGTGCAACACATGTATCAAAACTTCAAGAAATTACATAGAGGTAAGGCCCTAAAAGATAAATTATGGAAGATAGCAAGTGCTACTAATAGGCAACTACATGCAGCTGCAGTGAGGGAACTTGAAGAATATGACATGGATGCATACAGATGGGTGAGTAATGGGCCACATCCGAGGACATGGTGCAAGGCATTTTTCATAGAGAATACCAAGAGTGACATGCTATGTAATAATATCTCAGAATCATTCAATGCTTTTATCTTGGATGCACGTGATCAACCAATAATCTCGATGATGGAAACAATCATAATTTTAATTATGCAAAGGGTTGAAACAACAACTAGGTCCTTGCTGCCCGAGAATTAGAAACATTGTGAACAACAGGATAATAGAGTCTAGAAAGTGGAAAACTTGTTGGAATGGTCAAGATGGGTACCAAGTGGCAGGACCAAGAAAAGATCAATTTATTGTGGATATAAAGAGGTTAACATGCAGCTGTGGAAGTTGGAGCCTAAGTGGAATTCCATGTGTTCATGGCATTGCTGCCATACTAAAGAAAGATCTTGACCCTTTTCAGTTAGTGCACAAATACTACAGCATTGAAACATTTATGAGGCTGTACAACAATGTTTTGCAGCCAATTAATGGTGAGATGCAGTGGCCTGAAGCTGATGGTGTTACACTAGATGCACCAAGGTCATATAAGCAACCTGGAAGACCTAAGAAGGCAAGGAAGAGACAATTTGAAGAAAGCAAAGATAGCACTAAAAGGATTAGGAGAAGAGTAGTAATGCATTGCAAAATATGTTTCCAGAAGGGGCACAACAAAAGAGGTTGTCCCATGAAAGAAAAAAATGACCAGCAAGCAAGGGATACACATGATCAAACAGATAGGAATACAAATGGGCAACCAGGTGAAACAACAAATTTTGGAGCAGGAAATGAACATAACAGTAAATCAAGCCAAATGAAGAAAATGGTAACCATACATATTGCACGATATTGTTGTTGAACTTTGTTAAACTATTTCTTGAGCCTAAGATCTTTGTTGTCTCCAAATGACAGAATGCCAGAAAAAGAGTAGCACCCACAAATGATTGCAACAAGGCTTTGGGATCTCATAACCAGCAAACTTTTGGCAGTGTATTGACATTAACATATTTTAGATGATAAAACACACACAAAAATCTACATATGCTAATATTAATATTATTTTGCAGGTAGGAATGCAAGATGGAGATTCAATCCATCACCAAGAGACATCAGGTCAAGGGGGCAGAGGTAGAGGCAGAAGTGGTGGAAAATCAAAGTCACAAAAATTATATGAAGACTTTGGTAGAGCATGGCTAGGAGATGATAATCCATCGAACAAATATTCATATGCAAGGAAAGACAGAGGCAGATCAAATAAACATATATAAATGTGGACAACTACATTAGCTTGTGGTTGTTTTTTTTGTACTGATCGGCTGATTTTTGGGGATGAATTAATGACTTTGGAAGGATGATTTATTTTGGGGGTTGTTTAGTATGTATGATTTTGGATGTGTTGACAGTGACTATATCATTTATGAACACAAACTTATGGTTGGTGATTTTACTACCAATTGTACATTTTTTGTGGGGTTACAAACATGTCATTGGCAGGCATAAGGTCTATTATTTTGTTTTGGATGATGTAAACTCCTTCTTCTGTTGTTGAGGTTGTCAATGAAATTTCTTTTTAGTTCATATCTATTCCATTATTAGCTGCAGTGTTTTTTGCTTATTTCATTGGATTTTTTATATCATTGCTATAATTGGTTTTTGGCGATTAGAGAACCTTTGCATTAATAAAGATTTTCGGAAAAAAAAATGTTTGCAGAAACAACATTTTTCATTCCAAGTCATACTTCAATTGCAAAAAAACAGCCAACTATTACAGTACTTTTATTGTTTTCCTAAATTACACAAAGATCATTTACTGTTGGCAACATAACCAGTAACAATTACAAACTTCTCCCCAAACCTTCATTTGTAATATACCAGCAAGAGTATTCCTAGAACAAAACAAAACAACTTTATTTTCGTCTTTAATCCCTTGTTTTCACATAGTAATTTCTGATTCTAGAGCTTAAAAGACTCAGTCTCCTCCTCACATTTTTGCACTTTATCAGCACCAAGTTCAATCTCCACTTCCATGCTTCTTATACGTCTAAGTAGCCCAGGAATTACTTCAATGGACTGTTCGCACATTTTCGATTCTAGCCATTCAAAAAAATCGCAGCTTTCACCCTCATTTAGTGCAATCCAAACAAGTCAAAAAACCCATTTCAGCACATGGAAACAATTGGAAAAAAAACAAGGTCTTTGGTAATAATAAAAGCGGATGAAGTATTTTACCCCATAGTAAGCACATGATATGCAAATCTTCTTGATGGGTTCTTATCAGTCCATGAGGTCTTTATAGTAGCTGCTCTCCCACAGTGGCAATTTGGAAGAATGAGATGCAATCGACTCCTTGGCATGATGGTTGTTGTTTAAAAACTTTGATATAAATATAAGGTAAAAGTGATGATGAAGATAAAGTGGGTTAATTTTTGGTGCCTTAACTTGTTAGTTTATATAAAAGCAGTCAATGAAACATGTAAAAGGGAAACATTGGTGCCAAAAGATTGTGACTATAGCCTCAAGAATAATATATGTCACGTGCAAACCCTCTGTCAAAAGTTCACGACTCAGGTGGACGAAAGTGTAAATTTTGATAGTTTATGAAAATTTAAGTACATGTTTTAAGCAAAAAATAGTTTGAGTGCAAAAATCAAAATTTTTGAAAGTTCATATGCAACTGACACTTTTTACCCTTATATTTTTAACTATGTAGATTAAAATATGTGAACAAAAAAAATAATTATAAATTATATTATTAACTATATATGTATAAATGTACATATATATTTTTGGTTGGGCTCATTTGTTTAGGTTTTTTTGGGACTGTGATGCTGCCTGTTGGTTGTATATTATTGTTTTTTGACTATTAATGAAACTTCTACTTTTCAAAAAAAAAAAATGTACATCAACTAAATTTTATATATAGATACAAAGAGAGTTAAAAATAAAAAATATGATTTATCTTAAAAGTTTCTAACTAAAAAAAATATACATGTAATTTAGGAATTAAAAAAACCATTACTTGGGCTGAGCATGGTCAGAGAAACGGAGATAGCAAGTGGAGATGGGGGTGGGGATGGTGGTTAGTTGTGGGATAGTGAGTGGGGATAGATATTAAATTGCATATATTTGCGAGAGTGGGGATAATATTCTTATGCGCCCATAGAGGTTGGGGTCCCTGCCCCCACCCATCTACCATCCAGCAAACTAGGCTTTTGGTCCACACTGATATAAGAGCAAACCCGAATGGTTTGTGTTGACTGGTAGGGTGTTTATAATCACAATGAATCAAATTAAATTCTTAACTTAACTTAGTAGATAGAGTAAGTTGAGTCGATCTCATAGAAACAAGTTATTTTTTACAATTTAAGTTTGTTAAAATAGTTTTTGGTTTAAAAACTATTATTAAAAAATTAAAAAAAATAAATATAACTAAACAAGTAAAATCTAACTAATTTAAACAAATAAAAAGAAACTAAATTAGTAAAAATGTATGGCAAAAAACTATTTCCAATTTCTATTTTCATGGGATAAATCATAGATTAAAAATATTGAGTACTTAGTTTTAGAATTTAGATGAACTTTATAATTTATATCCTTTAAAATTAGATAAATTCCAATGAGCTCGAAGATTAACCATTAATTTAATTGAAAGTCCTAATAATTAAGTGTGTATATGATTCTCAATTAAATTTGAAAGACACAAAATACATCACCAACATTAATTAACATTTTAAATATTACATAAGTAAAATGAAAATAAAAAAATAAAAATAAAGAATAAAAGATAAAATTTCTTTAATTTTTTCTCGTTTGGCATCATTGATTTATTTATTCAAAAATTTACACACACTAGTCTAAAATAATAACACAATATTTAGAGAGAGAATTTAAAGAAAACCACAAAAAGAAAATGTGTAGAAATGGTTGGAAATGCCTAGGTATTTATTTATAGGAAAATGTAGAACTAACATTCACGTTTTTACAAAGTGTTTGGGGTCAAAATATAATAAAAGGAAGTTCAAAGTTGGCAGTTGCAATTTGCAGAAGCTTAATTGGACATGTGGTGAAATCCTAGTTGTCCCAGTGGGATTGATCCAACTGAGGGGAGGTGGTGTGTTTTAGCAATTGTCGCCATGTATTGCGTTCTGATTCGTTTGACAGCAGCCAATTTGAATCATTCGTCTTAGGCTAATCTTGGCCACTCATATCATCCCAAAACGATGCCGTTTGGTTTAATGAAAGTCTAATATCGATCGTTCATTTTATACTAATTTCGGTCCCTTATTAATTGTAGTAGAATGACAATGTTTTACTTGTTGACTGGGCTTTGCGCATCTAGTATGCTCGCTATGTGTAACACGCTAGTTGGTCTATTGATACTGACTCAGCCTCCATGCAATGTTAATTGTTGACTTTTATCGATTTTTTTAAAGCATATTTTCCTTTTGTCAATTTTTTTACAACATTTATTATTTTTCTTCTATGGACTACAAATGAAAAAATATTATTTAAAAATCGTGCAAATAAATATATTAGAGGGAAATGCAAAAATATTGATAAAACATCATAATTAAATGACATTTATAACAAAAATAAATTGATTAAATAGTATAAATTATAGTCATTTTTTAGTTATATTATTGACCAGTGGGCAAAACTAGTTAGTGTGTGTTGACCATTCGGACCAAAAAATCTAGTTTGCCCTCGCATCAATGAGGATCAATTCAATTCTACTTATCCAAACTAAACTAAATGGCCTTTTAGATCATGTGGACTAAAGACCACTCAAAACTTGTTTAAATCTTTTAAAAAATACATAAATTCAAGATAAGAGATGTGAAATATACCTCAATTTTATCGTCACATGTACTCGAATCAAATTTGATTCATGTCTTCTATTTGTTTTCGATCTATTGAGAGGATTTTCTTAAAGGGAGAAAGATAAGGGATAAAATTAGAAATTGAAGTGTGTATTTATCGATCATGATAAAAAAAATTTGAGTAAAAACCCATTGCTTCTAATATGTCAAATATGTCGAACACAACTAAATCTGAACTCAAACTCTTTTTCAATTTGCCCATAAAATTTAGGTCAAATTTCAAAAGCTTAAACTTTATCCTAATCTTCGCTAAATGTTTTTTGAGCAAGAACCCATTGATTTTAAATATAACTAGACTCTCACTAAAGACATTTTACCTTTCCTAATAACTACAATGAGATAAGTCGGTTGGAACGGTTTTAAAAGTCGTCACAACTGTACATATTAATATTTAATTATTAACTTTAACTATGTAGATAGGGTAAGAAAATGTCGATCTAACATAGACTTGCTAAATTTCTACAATTTAATTTTATTCATAAAAGTGATTTTGGGGGTTTTGTTTAGTTTTAAAAGCTAATTTAAACATATTAAAAGAAGATTTTTTTGTTACGGTAATTATCTCAAAATTCATTAATTAATAACTTTAAAACATGTCCTTACTAATGACATTAAAAAACTCATAACACATAATTCAAATGAACAATTATAAATTTGAAATCAATAATAAAGAAAGATAAACTTTCATTGAGTTATTTGGACAACACTTCTACTGTATTCTTGATTTCTCCTTAAAAATTCCTCCAAAACTCTCTCTAAAAGCTCCTAAATATTTCTAACAACTAATGAGAGAGAGGAGAGAGAGAGAGAGAGAGAGATTAAGTTGAAAAATGGTGTTCAAATGTTGTAGAATTGATGTCGTGTTTATACAAAATTTTTAGGGGCAAAATCAAAATTAAATAAAGACTAAAATGACAAAAATACAAAATTTTGGGGTCAAAATACAAGACTTTGAAGCTTTTGTGCCACCGCTTCAAAGATTTGGAGAGGCACGCATCGCATGATCAGAGGTGTTACGACTTTGTTGGTAAAAGTCGTTCACGAATGTGCCACTTGAGAGCTTCTGATTGGAGCACGTCATTAGATTTGGTCTATGGATTGCGAGTGCATCTTGGTCATTGAGCTTGAATGTGTTATAAAAACATTGTCTTTTCTTATGTTTAAAAATTTCACCTCAGGTTGGATCGTAAATGGTTTACATCTCGTTGACTCTTGACTTTGATAAAAGAAATTTTCAAATTTTTAACTTCTCATTTTATTTTCAAAATTTGATCAAATAAATACTTAAAATTTCTTACAAACAATCGAAATAAAATAATATTCATAAAATAACATATATTAAATGAAATTTAACAAAAAATAACATAAAAATAGTAATTTTATAGCTAAATCCAGCGTGAATGGGGGGCCCAATCTCTATTTCGTTCCCATTGCTTTATACCCTTCTCCGTTCCCACCCTTGTTTACGTGGGGATGAACTTATCCTAATCATCGCTTTGTCCAAGTGAGGAAATATGACAAAAATATATTTTAATAATAACGTATTTGTAAAATAGTGAAATACTCATAAATTTTATAATACAAAGAAATAAAAATAGGACAAAGGAGGGATGAAAGATTTTATCCAGTTTTAATGGTGTAATTTTGAAGAAAAAAAGACTATTCAAGTGATTTTAAATCAGGAATTTGAGAGGTCTAAATTTTCCTATTTTAAAAAAAAAAAAACACTTGATTTAGAAAATCTCCGTTAAATTACCCCAAATAAGAATCTTATTATTTATTTTTTAAAAATAAATTAAAAGAAAACCCTCCTTAAAAGGTGAAAGACCTCAATCTAAACACAATATTAATAAGATTCATAAAGATAAAAATAAAATATTAATAGTTCAATATTAATATAAAAAATTATTTAAATAGTTTAATGGAGATGTAATTATATTAATAAATTAAGAAGGTGAGTCAAATGATTTAAATTAGTGTCCATTAATATGTTATTGATTCAATAGATTAACAAGATATTTTTTTATAGTTAAAATTGACACTAAGATTTTTGGAAATGGAGGGAGCACCTGTCCTAACACCTGATGGAAGGGTTTTATTACTATAGAGTCTTCCCTCTCCTTCAATGTCATTTTCGAAACTCCAACTCCAAATTCAATCCTTCATAGACTGGTTCTCTCTTCATCATCATCAAATTCTCTTTCAGGTAATAATTCTTCATCTTTTTTTGTTCGAAGGGGTAATTTCTTTTTCACTTCTTCTCTTGTCTGTTGTGTTTGAAGACTTTTGCATCAGTCCTTGAACTTGCTTGAAACAATAGAATGTAGTACTTGTGTTTCTCTGCATTGGAATGTAGAGATTCCAGTGTTCTTTGCTCTTTGATAAAAAATACTATGTTATGTTCGTTCTCCTTCATTTTTGCTGTTATTTAATTTTTGTTTGCCTACTCTTATATTTTATCTGCTTACAAAAGGAGTTTTTTTATCCTGGAATGGAGCCATTTTCAAAATCTTTTGTGAAAGGTGTCATCTTTTTACTGATGATTCTTCATAAAGTTTCTTTTTTTTTTTGGGGTGGGGGTTGCAAAAACAGCATTCGACATACCTATTAACAATAAACAATGTCTTTGAACCCTCACACTTAGATGAAGGAAATGAATGCATTAGGTGCATAAGTGTGTATATATATACCTATATGTATATATTGGAAAAACTCAAACTAAATAAGAGTAAATAAATAACACAACAATCTATTCAAATTTCAGGCTGATAGGGTGACAAGTCACTGTCTGATTGTCATTTTTTATGAAGACAGCTAAAGTTGTCCATGATTTAAAAACTTCTGTTTTAACACCTTTCTATGCAATTTCACCCCATTTCCTTAAGAAATATGATGTTTTATCTCCAAAAAGTAATAGCTGAAGACTTTTTGACTTGTGACTTTCAAGTTTTGGACATTTTCCATGTAGGAAGGGAGCCAATAGGCAATAGCCCCCCCCCCCCTCCCCCAGCCCCCCTCCCCTCATGGGCAAGAAAAGGGTAGAAAAAGGTGTAGGGATGCATCCTCTGCTCTGATTTTCTGAGTTTGCATCTTCTTTGTGCTGCTGTTTTATTGACTTATTGGGTAATCAAATGTTCTTATGCAAAGGCTTATTGTATTCAACAAAATTTTGCCTAAAATAGTTTCATGATCAGTGGCGAAGCTAATTTCCAAGCATTATAGGCGTCAATTAGCTAATTCGGGAACTTTGGTTAAAAGGAATCTTGTCACAATTTTATTTCAGAAAAGCTCGGCTTGGAATTGTTTGGTCTCAAGTTTCATGTGGCTCTTGGACATTTTAAGGCCCTGCATTTCTAGATGTTGAAGCCATATACTTGCACTAGAATCAACTTTGGAAACACTGGTAAAATATCTTGTTATGACAAGCCAATTTTACAAGTGCAATTGGCCGTGTTTTTGCTGTGTAATAGACAAATCAAAGCTTCATATAATAATCAGTACATACCTCCAAGAATAACCCTAAGCAAACCATATGACTTGTAGAATTCAGAAAGGATATAGAAAAATTTTCCCCTTTAATTAATTGTTTCATGTTACTCATATCACATATCTCAATAGTTGTTAGTATCTTTTCTACTTCTTGTTAAGAAGTTATCCAATGCGTACATAGAGCCGATGATCAACGCTTTTGCCTCAAATTGCAAAGCTGACATTGCTTGAATTAACTGCACTATTTATTTCTTAGCTGACATTACATAGCAATCGGGCTTGCTGATTATCTCTGACAAATTTCTTGCGTTTAGAAAAACTGAGTTTTCCTTTTCAAGTCTGGAAAATGTTATGCTTCTATAAGGTTGGTTGTGCTTCAGCTGTATTTTTTCACTATTGCAAATTCACATAGCTTGTCTGGCTTAACCAGATTTTTTTAGAGGACCTCTGTGCAATGTCGGCTCTTTAATTCTCCTGTCAGTTTCTTTGTTGACAGGTTTGAGGTGAACAAACATAAAACATATGGGAAGCCATAGAGAAGCTTCTCATGATTACCCTGAGTTCATGAAACACTATATCTCTGAGATAAACTCTCAAGCATTGGTAATCCACCCTGCACTTGACAAAATAAGGTTCACAATCTTGTAACTGCATTTGCTAATACTTTGAATTTCTAATCTAATTCAAAAGCTAAATAAGTGGGAGTTTGACGTAGTGATTTGTAAATAGCAGTTTGGCATGTATACGTGCTCTACTAATGTGTAAACATTTAACATATTTGAGAAATATATCATCAATAGCTTTGAGAAAACACAGGTATTTTTGCTTATTTTCCTTATCTGTTTACTATAATTGATGATCAATTATTATTCCAGAGAATTCCACCAGCATTTGTTGAGAAATATGGAAATGTGCCTCAGAAAGCCAAACTTGAAGGTCCTGGAGGAAGATCTTGGTCAGTTGTTGTGAGAAAAGTTGACGGTGATTTCTTCTTCCAGGATGGTTGGCCTGAGTTTGTGAAAGATAACGCCTTAGAAGAGTTGAATTTTTTAACTTTTTCTTTCTCTGGTTCAAAATTTTATGTCAAGATATTTGGGAAAAATGGTTCAAAGAAAGTTATCCCCACTTGTCCAAGAAATGGCAAAAAGGCACGGCTCCATAATCTAACTGTTCTGTCTGGTGAGATTTTCCTCTTTATAATTTTTAAGATATATTCTGTTTACCATAATGATAACATCTTCCGACTGATGGATTATTTGTAGGCAAGTCCACCTCTGATCGTGTTATTCCTCAGTTTGAAGTTATCTTGAATAGTACTTATGTCACAAAGTTGCTGGTAAGTTCACACCTCAAATTTCAGTAATCACAGTTATGAAATCAAAGCCCAAAACTCTTTTATCCCATGGCATATTACTAAAGTAACTATTTAAGTTTCCTTGGCTAAATTGGACTACGAAGAAATCAAGTGCTGGAAGGGAATTTTGTTTTAAATGTGCTTTTTTTTTTGGGTGTGAAACCACCTAATTAGTTGAACTGCTTCTTTTCACTACTTTGCATATGTTCTGGTTATGCATATATTCAAGTATTAAGTTATTGTTCAATTTTACATTTGCTCTTGTTTGTTTAGTTCTATTATAATTTTGAGAAAGTATCAGACATTAACTTTCACCAGTGTTCAGTTTATTAAGTATGATATATATTCTTTGGACATTGAACACACCATTGCCAAATTTGGTGCAGATGGTGACAAAATCGTTTAGCCAGAACTATATTAAAACATATTGCGATACTGATACAGATCGCAGGGTTGAACGGAAAGTTATTCTTCAGATAAAGGATAAATCATGGGAAGTGAAGGCGTGGAAATCTGGCCTTAGATACCAGTTATGTACAGGTTGGCTGAAATTTGTGAGAGATAATTTGTTAGAAGAAGGCGATCATTGCAAGTTTGAGTTGATAAAAAAAAATCCTTTTGTGCTCAATGTCACTATTACCAAACACTTCCAGGTACACTAACCTTCATGCTCTCACTATTTCATAGTGTGTTCTGATAACATTGGCCTTGTGGATTTGACAAATTCTTTGAATGCTGAAGAATGGAAATGTGGTCACTGCAGGGACATTCCCACCCAGATTTTGAAGGTGAATATTGCAAGAGACGCCTTGATCTCCTCTCCTCTATAACGCTGCCTTTACCATGATTACTCCTGCACCTGAGGTTCTTTCATTTGACATGAATGTCAAAAGATCATTCATCGTACCTTCCAAAGCTTGGGGTGAATATCTGACTAATGGCTTCAAGTGCAGAAATGCTCCAACTCTCAACATGCCTAACAACCTGCATAGTGTCATAAGCAGAAGTAATTACTTATTTACACACAACTTAAGCTTGTATTGTTTTAACACAACGAGGGAAGGGAGCTTAATACTAACTTACCCTTAATTGGTCATCTATATCGTAAATTGTAGTTCCGACAACGGAAATGAGGGGCCTCCATGGAAGTTTCAGATATGTTCTGTGCTCAACATTGTAAGAAATGTCAGAGATTAAAATTATCAGTTGCAATGTACTAATCAGAAACTAATGCTGTCTTGCAGAAGCATAACACTTTCTTCTTTTGTCCTAATACAAGTTAGCTTTCTTGATGCAGTTAGCCAAGATGGACGCTACAGACTCATAGGTCATACTGGTTGACAGCCATAAATTCTCGAACTCTGACCATATTAATTCCACTCATTTGTTTAAAGATGCAAAAGGCTGTACATAAATTTAAGCAAACTAATTAAGAGTTATATTGGTTTCAGCACATTACAGCCTTTCCAATTCAATATGCCAAATCTTGTACAAGTGAAGCCAACACTGTCATAACCATGTATAATTTATAATAGGTGGAAATTACTCCTCTCTCAATTTTGAAGGGACAAAGAATGGCAATAATTGGCTGTAGGAAGTTTTCTCATTATGGATATCAGTATTTTAATTTTTCTTTTTTTCAATTCACAATCTGAATCAAACAACTCTAAAATCATAACTCTTTCTAAAGTGCAGCAAAAGCATAACAGAGAATAGCATGATCCATGAGACACTGTGCTTCTTGAAGTCTTTTAAGATTCTCAACTAACAAAATCTACTGGAGAAAATGTGTCATCGACTCATTGTTGGTAAATCTTCACTATAGGTCACTGTATCTGCATATAGTCATTACATTCTTGACAATTAACCTTTCCTAGAAAGAAATTCAATTAGGAAGCATTATTTGCTTTCCATATCTCTCTAACCTAGCCCCCTTTTTTCCTTTTCTTTCATCCACTCATGCCACCACAAGCTGGAAGGACTTTCCATATCTGATGTCATATCCAGGAAGTATATTCTTTTGGACTTTCCTAATTTCTCCCTATTCGTCTCTTCTTCTTCCTTTTTTATTTTTGTATTCTCTCCTCGAGTAATGAGAATTCAAACTTTAGTCTTCAAAGTAAACTTAGGAAGTCAATCTAACTTAGCTTTGTCAAATAGCTTTTGAAAAACTTAAGATGCAATTAATAGCACCATTTGCAGTCTACAAAGATAGCCACATTGCAACATCATCAGCTAGGTTATGTAATTAAACAGAGAAAACTGGTAATCTGGATTTGCTTTGGTAAATTTCAAGTCATTCACTGGCAATCTTCTTTAAGCATGCGCTACCGTAACACTTACAAATTGTAGAATCAGTGCTATACCGTAATTTCCATGATGCAACAATCCTGTCAGTTCTCGAATTGCTCTGCACATAAAGCAACTATGGAGTTAGAATTATAACTACTTCAACATGGTATCCTAGATGAAGGACACATAATAGTGCATGTAGACATTTATAGTGACAAAAGGTACAAGGAAACCGTCATATACATGTATGAAACATAGCTGCACTTGAATTCTGGAACATAAGCAGAAGTTATCTATGAAATATTCTGCAAAGTTACAGGTTTTTAGAGGAATAGATCAAATTTTCAAGGGTAAGTGAGTGCTTCAGTACAAGGGAAACATATTGGGTTCCAAAAGGTTCTGCCCTAACCCCCACAAATCCAGAATTAGTTTCAGAATCAACTAACTCCAGGATTTGATAAATCACTGAACCTCACTCAACAGAGCTTCAGCACTATACTCCAGGTTTTGGGTTAAATCAGAAGTGTATGGAATCAGAAATGTCTGGATATTACTTAATTACTTTTCTGGGAAGCTAAACAACGTTTACAGAAGTTGTCTCAATCAGTGCTGCTCCAATAATCAGTGGTGGATCCAAAAAAATTTCAAAGTGGCATCCAAATATAAAGGAAAACCAAAAGAGTAATTCTACATATAAAAAAGTGGATTCTTATATAAAAAAATCCAAAATAAATCTCCTTAATTTTTATTTTTATTTTAAAAAGTGGGATCCTTTGAAAAATGTTGTAGTTGCCTTAACCTTTGTCTGGAGTAAGAATGGTACATGTATGGGTGGAGGCGGAGGCACATGTCTCCAGCCCAATCCCCAATTGAAAAATAATGTCCTCATTCCCTATCTCAACCCCGTATAAACCTTAACGGGTAAACGCATCAAAATCCATGTGAGTATGCCACCATGCTGGTCCCCGTTTGCTAACAAATGTTCATCTAAAAAAAAGTAATACATTAATAAAATGAAAAATGTATATAAAATACATATACAAAATACAAATAAACTTAATTCATAAAATACATTTATATTACATATTTAATTTTTTTTTCATCAAGTTTTTATATAAACTTGTATACATGATCATTTAAAGTAAGATCTCTAATACTATAACGTTGTTCTTTATATTTGAATTTATTTCATAATTTGAGAAGTTCTCGTTGAACACTTCCACAATGATGCGTCTCAAGAGTCAATCGAATGTCATCCAACGACACTTTACTCAATCCTATCTTTTATGAAATTGATTTTATCTTCCCGATTTCTAGATAAATATCTAAGGGAATGACATTTTCGATTGCAGTTCCATATGACATATCTGTAACATACTTTTAATATATTACTTCTTATGTCCTCAATATTTCTTTTAACATTAGAAATCGCAATCTCTCTATTCTCATGTGATATATTTTTGTCAATGGATTAATGGAGAGTAAAGGTTCAATTTTGAAGTGTATGGATTGAATTATCTATTTTGTAAATAAAGTAAGAAAAAGAATAATAATAAGTTTTTATTTGAATAAGAGAAGAAGAAAAAAAAGTGAAAAAATGATTCTCGGGATGAAGAAGAAGGGTTTTTGCCAAATAACAAGCCCTTTATATATAAAGAGAACACACACACACATATATATATATATATATATATATTTCCAAATAACAAACCATTTATATACAAAGAGAACACACACATATATATATATATATCAGATCATATCTTTTTTCCTTTTTGGCATTTTGTTCATATTTTAAACCAATAAATTCAATTTCGTTTGAATATAATATACTATCATCGTTTTCAATTCGTCCTTTTGTTTCATTTTTTCAAACTGATTTAAAAAAATGACACATTCTCTATTTTCAAATTTGTCATTTTTTATCTTTTTTTCAACATGAATTGAAAAAATGACACAAAAGGACAAATTAGAAAAGATGTGATGCGCTATTCTCTTTTCAAATTTGGCTTTTTGTGCCATTTTTTCAAACTATGTTGAAAAAATGGCATAAAAAGTCAAAAATTATAAAAGAGGATTTTTTCAAATCAGTTTGAAAAAATGACACAAAGACAATTTAATAAAGATGATGAGATATTATATTCAAATGTAATTGAATTTATTGGTGTGATAAAAGAGAAGATATGATGTGTGTGTGTTGTATCTCTATATATATGGTTGATATTAGGCAAAAAAATATTTTTTCTTCAGTCCGATAATCATCATCTCACTTCTTATTCTTCTACACTTATTCAGATAAAAACTTATTATTCAAGACCAAGAATGGAAAGAACTTCAACACTAAATATGAGAGACACTTCAAAATAAAAAATGGAAGACAACAACATATAGAACATAATATACTTTTACAAATATTTTATCAACAAGAACGTTAAAAACCATCGGTCTTTTTAGTGGGACTAAC
Source organism: Apocynum venetum (assembly GCA_019593545.1). Lineage (NCBI taxonomy): Eukaryota > Viridiplantae > Streptophyta > Magnoliopsida > Gentianales > Apocynaceae > Apocynum > Apocynum venetum. Next base: position 3,167,436 of record SRSM01000326.1, on the reverse strand, counting down.
CATGTAAACGATAAAATTTATATTGAAGTCTGCAATTGAATTTGAGAGAATGTTAGTTTGTCAAAGATTAATGTAATATATGGAGAAGGTAATGCCGAATTAGTCGGTGTTGTTACTCAGACAACACACAAAAATAAGTCTAAAACGATAGATGTTATTTTAATGGAACGACATATTCAATTGCAGTTCCATCTGACACATTTATAACATACTTTTAATCTTTTACTTCTCTTTTTTTTGTCAAAACTACTTTTACGTAAATCAGGTTGACGTTTGAGAAAAATAGATTGATGTTCATCACTTAGTCGGACTTTGGTTTCAACTAAGTATCTAATGTCCTTGAGGATTCCTTTTGACATTAGATATATTTTTGGTTATATTCATGTGATATATTTTTGTCAATGCATATTAATGGAGAGTAAAGAGTAATAATTTTGAAGTGTATATGAGTTTTGACAAAAAAGAAGGGTTTTTTGCCAAATAACAACCCCTTTATATACAAAGAGAACACATATATATATATATATATGTATATAAATATATATCATATCAATATTTTTTTCCTTTTGGCATTTTGTCTATATTTCAAACCAATAAATTAAATTTCGTTTGAATATAATATCTCATCATCTTTTTAAATTCGTCATTTTGTGTCATTTTTTCAAACTGATTGAAAAAATGGCACACCCCCTATATTCATATTTAGTTTTTTGTGCTACTTTTTTAAAAATTATTGAAAAAATAACATAAAAATGTCAAATTTAAAAAGATGATGGAATATTATATTCAAACAGAATTGAAATTATTGGTTTGAAATATGAAGAAAATGCCAAAAAAGAAATTTGTTTTGATATGATATGAAATTTGTTCTGAAAATTTGTTAGTTGGCAAAATCTCTTCTTCTTATTATTAATTTCTTTTTTATTACAAATCAGCAATATCTCTATACTTCTTCTTCTTCTTTATTATTTATTTTCTTATATTTAATATATACTTATGGAAGACGCATCATCCAAACGTATACAAACTTATAACCCTTCAACTTTTCAGCGAATAAAAAAAATCAAATGAAGTTGGTAATAAAGAGTAAAAATAATCACACTTATTGTAGGTGTGACAGTTGAGAATCAAGTTTCATATGCATCTGCCGCACTGGAATTGAGAAGAATATTAGTCACTCTCAATATTGGTCTCGTTTATGGAAAAGGCAACTCTAGAATAATAGAAGTAGTTGCTTAAGAAACTCATAATATGAATGCTCTCACAGTAGGTATAATTTCAATTGCACTTAGTATCACTTATTACAAGACAATTAAGTTTGAAATATAAACAAACTCCATATATGAATGAATGACTATCATGATACAATGTGTTGATGCATTCATAGCTTTATCGGGAGGTTATGATATGTTAGAATAATAATTTAATATTATTTCTTGGTCTAATCTCAAATTGCACACTAAACCAATTGATATTTTGAATATTGATAATTTTTTTGACGGTTTACTATTATTTCTTAATTTAGCAGTTGAACATAGGTTGCTATCTCCTATTGGACAAAGTATTTTTATTGTAGCAACCTCAACAGAGGATATGCTAGATTGGAAGCTTTTGTCCCGCAATTTGATCCTGAAATACCTTTAATCAATTGAAACGTGAATAGGAATATTCAAAACAGAAATCCGGATGAAGTTGATTTGAAACTAAAATTATGAACATGATCACTGTCTCCTTTGAAGTTTCCATATGCATTTTTTAACTTTATTTATCCTTTGTTTTTTATAAATTTTATGGATGTATTGTCTAATGGTTGAGATTATTTAATGCAATATTTTTCTCATTTTAATGTGTACTGTTTATATTTTATTCTTCAAAATATTTAATTAACTTAATAAAAATTTTAATTTTGTAATATATATACACACACTTAAGTCTAATTAAATATAAATAAATAATAAAAATATATGCGGGTACGGTGTGGATGGATACCCATTGGATACAATAACATCTCCATTCTCATCCCCATACCCGCTAAAATTCGTAATTTCAACTCTACCCCAATTATTAAAATCGGATATTTTCCTTCCCCACCGGGGCGGATACGACCCGAGACCCGTTTCAACCCGATCCACGCCCAACATTTTAGATACTATATAGCTTAGAGGAAGATAACAACAATAAAATACTTGTTGGTGATTAACATTGTTTCAGATAAGTTTCTTAGAAAAGGATATATTCAGTAAACCATTTGTCCAACTAAAGACTTTTATGTGTGATGCCACTTCATTTCAACTAGAAATATATGTCATGTTTTGTAGTTTGAATCACATTGTGTATGGAGGAACCAACCAAATATACATGTTGAAATAGCTTGACTCAGTGGTGAAAGAGTTGCTGCACAAAACATTAGTCTCTGGTTCAACACTATGCTATGACCTACTTTTTACCTTGTCCCTTCCTGTTCCTTATCTTACCCTCTCCTCCCCTTCTATATATATATATATATATTAAAAAAAGAGAAATATATAAATGGATAAAGATGTAGGATCAACGTGATACTCAAAACTTTCTCGACATAGAATGAGTTTTTGAAACCTTTCAGGTGCAATTTTGGAAAGTATCAACTCCAGCCCATCATTAGATCATAAGCTCCAGCACCTATTTTTATTAAATTCCAGGGACAATCTGCCTACTAATAAGAGCAATAAAAGTGTCTTCCAAAAATCTTGCCAAAGGATCTAAGCCCAAATAACATAATAATAATAAAAAAAGAACTATTACTGCAATGAGAATGTGATATTATAGTCCAACCCTTGAACCATTATTTACTATCATCATGAAAATCTTCAGTTTCCAGTCTCATGATTGATAAATACTATCATTATGAAAATCTTCAGTTACCAGTCTCGTGATTGATAAATACTATCATCATGAGGCAGTCTTATAGGGGAAATCCCAAATAGGCTTCGGTCAATAGTGCTCTTTGAAGCTTTCTTAACTTCATACTGTAGATCACCTGATTCTTCATATTAAGGTTACAAATATCCACTGTGCTATTGGTGGAATGATGACATATGTAGCAAGTTACATTCGATTTGTTTGGCCCTTTACTATAATCACGACTAATGAGCTTCTAGTTTATTTGCATTGATGAGTAGATAGAAAGTAAATTCCTCTAATTATTCTCTGTGAAAGATAGATTTTATTGAAAAACAATACTATCATTCTCAAGGTGAAGGCAGAAATCCATATTCGAAAATTCAATTGCCATAATTCAGCATTTTCTACAGCAAAAGAAGCAGTTAAATACTCATTTAGAGGGTACATAATCAAACTTCTGAGGCTCATTATTTTGTAAAGTTGGTTGATCAGAAGACATATAATCTCACAGAAAGTCATAATTTCTCTATCCTTTTCACCTAAAAATCATGAAGAAAAAGATGAATTTATATGGTATGAGTAAAAGAAGAGTGTCAATCTAGAGAAATTCCTTCGAGGCAATAACATATAAGCTAGAAGATCTTTGAATTCTATGGATCTAGCCGTTAAAACTCCAATTTCATTTAAAGCATATAATTAAAGAAAAAGCCTCAAGGGACAAAATTTCCAGATCCTCATTCATTTTTTTCTTTTTTTCTCTTTTTATGACTTCACGTACTAATTTGAATATGTTATCTTGATGGAGTTAAAAAGTTAGCTATATCTGTGAAATTAACTGTAACACACATTGAATCTCTTTACTTCTCTATATTTCAATTATTAGTTCTTTATGGTCAACAATCTCAGTCTTATCCAAAAACAAAATGAAAATCTCAAGAGTTTGTAATGTTTTGGCATGACATTTCTTGGACATGGTGTGTAAGCAGCATATAGGATGTGGTTTTTGTCTAAAATTCATTTTCTTACTTTTGGTAAATATTAGTTATAACAACATAAAGGAAAAATCCAAGTTTGATTCTTTCTTTAACTTTATAATTTATGTGGTTACGATTATAGTTAAAGAGTTATCAAAAGAAATCCAATGAGTTGCAATGGCAGGGAACCCAGGAAATCTGAAGTGGAGCTGCTTCTTCATGAGATGTTATCTAGCATCCTTATAGTTGTTCATAAATATAACCAAGCTATTACAGATTTCTATAGATGTATAGAGAATTTGACAATTTAATTACCTTCTGAATATTTTTTAACTTGATAGATGGATTGCCGAAGAATGGTACAAGCAATTTCAAGTTGCGAAAATACAAATCCTTTCCTGGATGGTAAAAAAAGCAATTTCAAGTTGTGCAGATACAAATCATTCCCTGGATAGTGGAAACATAAATAACTTTAGCTTGCCTATTCTTATACTCTTATAAGTTTTCAAGCAATATAACTTCATATGTGATTGACATTAAAAGCAAGCACAAACAGTGATCTTATTGGGCAAAAATGGTGATACAGTTCCCCCATTGATCAAGAATTTTGATCTGCTCTCACTTTAATTGTGCCAGTTCAGACATAAATACTAGCCAGATCAACTGAAGCATATTGATGCTCAATTGAACCAGCAAGTTTATGAAGTATGGATTCAGCAAGTGGTACGTGAAACTTAAAGACACTGATGATGAACCTAATCATGCCTTTAAAGACTTGTTAGCAGCCTTCAAAGAGCATGTAAAAGATATAACTATAAAATTGCCATAATGCTGCCCGAATAGTAGGTGTCAAGTTCTCTTCTAGGGTATACTAAATTTGTATACAACTTTATGGTTACTTAGCAAATTATTCATCTGTTTTGTTCGTGATAATTGTTGTAATCCAAGTCAAGTCCGGATTAAAATGCACCATTTTTCTAAGTTAAGTTCTGGACAGAAATCCGCCATTAAACTTTCTGTGAGCATAGATGCACCAGTTTCAATCTGCTCTAGTTAAAGAAAAAGTCTCAAGTGATGGGACAATATTGAAGCTCTAGAGGAAATTTCTATTTCAGAAGGAAAACAAATATGATACCACCAATCTAGAGCTTGCCTTTGGACCCTCTTCAGACAATCACCTTGTCCTAAAATTTACCATTTAAAATAATTTCAGGACCTTGCTGTTCAAATTTTTTGACCTCATAAGTAAAACATCCAAGAATATCTTCTTCAAAATTGATGATTTAACCCTGCTTGGATTAAATACTTCCTGTTCCAGAACCATTCATCTCATGAAAACAGTAAAATTGCAGTCATGGTCAAAGATCAGGAAGCATATTTTATTTAAAGGACCAGCAAATGAAAAATGAATGGTGACTCAAGCTTGAGAAATAGTTTCTTTCATACAAACACCTTTCAAGATACTTATTTAGAAACCATTGAATGAATGAGCATAGGCCAAGATACAGATAATAATTTCCATTTGCAAGTATTACAGATTCCCCCAATTACTTTCGCAAGAAACTACCATCACCTGAGGGCCATGAAATTTGAAGATGTATGACATGAACAAAACTCCAGAAAAGTTAAGAAGGAGTTCAAAATGTCACAAATATTAATACACATAACATGACTAGAAATCAAGTTACAAGGTAGATAAAAAGAAAAGTTAACATTTTACCTCGAAATTTTATAGTTGGGTCTTCAAAAATGCAGTCATCAGCATAAATTTCTGAAGTGAAAAGGCCTAAATCCATGAAGTTCAAATTCAGTTTGGATCAACTGTAAGGTAGGAACATACTTTGCACAAAAGCATGATAAGAACTGATCTAATACACGAAAAAGCTTTCATTGAAGAGGAAGAAGTCTCAGAAACGACTGACATATTTTATTTAGGTATATATTACACTTTATTCATCAACTTATTTCTGGTTAGACATCAAGCTCAGGTCTACGAGCAGGTCCATTGATACTTTAGTTCACTGAGTTTACTGTCACCTTACCTACTTCACTGATGAACCTTATGATCTTACTGCATATTCTCTGAATTCCAACATTTGAAGCAACACTAGGCCGCCAAAGGCAGTCTAAATCATATTAATGCAGTAAAATAAAGTGTGATGGCAGCAAACAAGCTTCGATTCATCATTCAGCTTGTTTCAACTTACAACTAATAAGAGACTTAACCTCAATATTTTGATTTGAAAGGATATTCTAAAGGTGCTATCTACATAAAGTAAATCTCAAGTATAATCATAAAGGCCAACTTTATCTTAAGCAATCAAGAAATCTTCAAAGGAACTGTTACATGCTTGGTTTCCCATTTGGAATGGAAGTTCACTCCTTTCAGCAACTTTCCTGCAGCAGCTTTCTTTCAGCAGTTTATTTTAGTGCAATTTGGGAACATTTTGCTCCTATGATACCCATCATTGGTGTCTAAAGTCAATATAATTAAACTGCACGGAAAAAGCACTTTAATGCAGGATCTTTTTTGTGCTATTGTCAATGTTTAGAGTTAGAATTCATATGTTAAACTAAGAAATAAATATTCAAAAGAAATTTTGAGATTTGGCATTCTTCAGAAGTAGAAATGTCCACAGTAGATTTTAAAACGTTTATAATTGCATCAAGTGGTTCGGCATCCACACTGCAATATCATCTGTATTTCAATGTCATATCACACCTATTGAATGTGATGCAGAGTGAACTCCAAGTCATAACTTCAAGATGTCAAATACAGAAAAGATGCAGCACCTGGCATCTATTGGCAGACATACATGCACTCAATATAAATTTGAGAATCTCGCTGAACAGTATAGCAGCACCTAGCATCCATTGGCACACATACATGCACTCAATATAAATTTGAGAATCTCGCTGAACAGTATAACTGTTGGATTATAAAATAACTTATTCTTGTTAGTTACTTTCTGTATCTGCTGCTTCACCTTGCTTATCTATCTCCGTTCCTTTTCTGAGTTTCTTTTCAACAGTAGGCATCAGCAGTAAGGTAAATCATATTGGGCAATTGTAGGTAATGGAGTATTAAACTATCATTCGGATATTAATTGGATTTACAAAAGAAAATAATATGCACTTTTCCTTTTAGCAATCTATAGGACCAGCTCTGCATTGATAACTAGTTTTTGTCAAGTTCCTCAATTTCATAGCATCAAATAAAAACATTTTACACCTAAGTATTTGCGGTTTATATTGCATCAAAACTTTTCGTGGAAATTCTGTACTAGTCTTTTTCTTAAACCTCTTAAATACGTTTTTAAATATGATCAAGTCACAAACACTGCAAATTATTTGAGAAAAGGCAGAAAAAATTACGTAAGAGCACCTGTTACAAAGTAGGCTTTCTCATAGTCAGACTTGATAATCATTAGAATGTCATCTATGTCAGACACCAAATTTTTGTGTTTCAGTTGGTCATTTACTGTGTCTAACCTACAAAACATTGCGAATCATCCTGTAAGAAAAGAAATAGAAAATCACATAGCCAAATAATGCAAACAAATTAAAAAAGAAAGTTCAAAAAGTCTGTTGATCATTAATTGAAAGCATCCATTTTAAGGAGTTAGATTCTTCTCTGGATCTTGCATAGGGACTAAAATTTACGTATTTTCCAAATGCTAATTAATTGAAGAAGCATCAGTTCCAAAACCATAATATTCAACATGGCCCATGGTTTTCCAAATAAATTGAATAGTTTGGTAGTCTTATGGTAGTTTTCCAAAATTCTCTTGGAAAACAAAGGGTAAAACGGCTCTGGCATTGGGGCCTAACCACAGAATTGCTGATTTCTGCCCAGTGGCAAATTGGGTCATGCTTAACGTATCCCAACATAAAACCCAAGAAAATAAAAGGATTCTCAAGATAACCTCAACTTCAGAACTTCTTCGACACAATATCTAATTTAAAACAAATCAGTAAGGGAGCAAAATAAAAATAAGCAACAATTTACCCCATTAGTATTACCTGTCTTTATCAGCTGGGGAGAAAAGTCTGAGGAGCTCTGTAACTCCACTGACAGCCACTTTCAGGAATTTTGGTGTCTGGGTTCCTCTGTTCTTGGCATTGGGAGCACCAGAGCAGCATCGGATGCCATGAACTCTCTTAAACAAGAAAATGAGCAAAATAAACACAAATAATTCAAACTATTTTTACCATTTCAAGGACCAATCATTCATTATTGGTTTCATATTTCGATATGATTTGAGCTTCATACCGTTGGTGCAAAGATTTGATAAGGTGAAGGAGAGTAACAAATTCCCACCATTCTCTCTCTCTCTCTCTCTCTCTCTCTCTCTCTCTCTCTCAGTCAATTTTGTTGTTATCTTCAAGACCTCAACTGACCTTCAAAAATATTAGTATTATCTTATTTTACTAAATAATTTTTAAACTTTCCTAAAATAAAAAAGAAAAAAAAACTTTCTTTTGGGGAAAAAAAAGAATACATCTAGGCAACTGATGGAATAGAAAAAAAAAAAAAAAAATCGGCAGAGAAGGGGCCCTTGTCCTTCAAATTCCCGACTATCTGCTCCGCCATCCTCCATAAAAAATCCTTCCGCCTTCGCCATCTCTTCCGCCCACAAACTTCTGGTGGCCACCACCACCACCTCTGTCGTCCGAAAAGCGGCTGCTATGCGACTAACCAGTAACATCCGCAATTGAATCCGTTAAGGTAAGACACTCAATTTCTTCACCATCTGAGGTACTGGTCATACTCATTGAAAATCGAGCAGGAATTAACTCTTTTTTTAGATTAAAGGTTCCATTTTGGTCAGAAAAGATAGCTACTTTATTTATACTATATGCTTTGAGAAAAAGTACTTTTATTTTTGTCAAGGCATTTTGAATCTTGGTTGGAAGGCAAATAAGGAGTGAGAATATATTCTGACGGGCACATATATATATATATATGTCCCTCAGAATGTTGAAGAGTCAGTACTTATTGTTTGTTTGAGAAATAATATGTTCTTGTTTTCTTCAAATTTGTTTACCATAACTGTTGCTCTGATTGGATTGTTAAATGATTTAGCTGCTAGTACTGCAGATGGTATTTATATCAACTTTCAATTTAAGGAGAGATAAAGTTTCAGTGTTGTAAGTGTCAGTTTTATTTTTGAAGAATAGTGATGCTTTTTTTCCCATTCCAGACCAAGTGTTTTGAAGCTCTAATATTTGTTGATTTTTCTTATGCGGCTTGATGAAACAAATCTCTTCTATTTTTTGTCATACGTTGGAAATTTTGCCTTCAAAAGAGTAATAAAAGATAGTTGGGGCAGATTTTTATAGCTTGAACTTATAAACTTTAGATTGCTTAGAGAATTGATGATTTTTTTTTAATGCTGTTATTTTATTTTCTCTTTTCTCTTGTTCCAATGCCATAAGTGTATATATTTATCAAAGAATGTTAATTTGGATTTTTCGAGTACTGTTTTGATTCTGTGTATAACATTGGTGTTCCTTTAGGTGACTTTTTCTTTTGGGTGTGTTGGGGCACAGTATATTTGATAGCTTCTGTTGACTGTAATTGTATAACTTTCCACTAATCTGAAATTTATTGTAGGCTTTCCATGGCATTTTAGAACAATTAAATAGGATTTCTGTTGTTTTCCAATTTTCTCCTCGAAAAGGAAAAAACTTGTGCTTTGAAGAGAAATTACACTTCAGTTGCTCCTTTAAAATTTACTTGACCGGTGAACTCTCCCCTGGTTAGTGTATTAATGATTGAATTGAAACGAAGGGCTTAAGAAAAAAAGTGGAATCTCTATGGAATCAAAAACAAAATCTATTCTCTGCCTATAAGTTTTCCTCTTTGTGTGTGTGCTCCCTGATCTTATTATTTCCTCCCACCATCTGGTGCCCAGTTATCTCTAATTCAACAGTCTGTGCTTCACACCTATACATATTTGCTTTATGTACCTTTGTCATAAAATGAATATCTCCTTTAATTTTTCAATATTTATTCATCTAATTTGATCAGACTTCTAATCTTTTCTAGTTTCAATAAAAGAGGCAATTGAATTAACGGGAGAAGCATTGGTGCTGCTCTGCATATGCTTTCCTAAAACTTCTCAAAGGGATGAGCAGGTCAGTTATTCAAGTCTGTTTACCTGTAATTAGTCCTGTGCTGTGCTATTAAATCTAAATAATGAACAATCAAGAAATCCTCATGGAAATTTGATTTCAGTTTGCAGCTCTTCATGACTCATAGAGAATTACTTACATATCACTTTGTGGAAAAACATAGACGAATGAAAATTACGAGTCAACTAAGGTTCAAAAGGTGCAAGAAAACCTTTCTTTTATATCCCAACACTGAGTTGGAACCCGGATGCAGTTGAAAAAGAAGATTTTAGATTTATTGGGTGCTACATTTTATGTTTAGTTACTCGTAAAAATAAACTTATGACTGCAACTGGCTTTTTATTCTGGTCGAGCATTTTTATGGTGAAAAATAAGATTTCTTCCTTTTAGGAAGGTGATTTTGTTTGGCCTCCTACTTCTGTTAAGGATGCAACAAAGATGCTCCTCTGAGGTTTCTTTTTCAGTTTTTCTTGGGCTTCCTGAGATTTGAGAAAATACAATTGATTTCTTGACTATCATTTGCAATTCCAGTGACTTCGGGCCTCTAGCTGCTTTCAATAATATAGAGATGCATTTCTGATTGAAATAATCCAATGCTAGGGTTTTGCAGAATGTAACCCTATCTAAGTTTGATTCCCCCTTCCCCGACCCCCCATCCAAAAAAATAAAAATAATGTTCTCACGAATAGGATCTGTACTTTCTTCTTTTTGCTTAAATAATCTCTCTACTTCTTGCAAAGATGAATCTTATACTGTGATAGATTTGTCAATCTGTTGTCTTTATCACAACAAAATATTGGCATAAACTTTATGCTGATTCAAATCTTTCCCTGCCTTTTAGTATGTAAGTTCTTCATGTTTGACGATGATTTCAATGGTTCTAGTTAATTATTGTCAATTTCCATGCCAAGGAAGTTTTGGATAAATGTGGGCAATGTAATAAAAGCTTTGCCTTCTTATTGCCTCTCATCCAATTATATAATTAAGATCAAAGTAGATATATTTCCATTAGGTTGTTTCTCCTTTCACGTATTTGTGTATAATCTATGTGTCTTCTACTTCTCTATTTCCCTAAGAACATAGTTAAAATAAATAACTCGATCAGTTGAATTCTTGAACACCATTTTAAAAAAATAATGATACTCAGTGTATGGACCAAAAAGTCTACAAAATGTCTTGGAGGATTATTCACATATTTCAAGTCATTCTGCGCTTGTCATAAAGCCCAAGTGACTGAAGATTGGACTCATTGTTGTATCTAAAACTTCATAATAGCTGGAAAAATCAGTGTTTCCCCATTTTGCATATATAAAATGGCAGACTCTATGGATTTACTTTGTCTACGCACTCTAATACATGGATATTTCCAATTCTTATTTCCTTTTGGTTAACAGATGGAAAGAAGCATTGCTGATGAGCTCTATTCAGAAATGTTGAAGCCAACTAATGTTGACTCCGGTCCTAGGATCGCTACTGACAAAGCTCTTGATAGTTCAATGGGTATGAATTAGTATTAGCTATTTTCTTTGACTGAGAGATTTGTGAAGTTGTAAATTAGGTCTATAGATGAGACGGTAAATAAATTGCTTTCACCAGTATTTCTGAACTAGCTTTAGTTTCAGATTCTGATGGGGATAACCTATGGTATGATGATGAAGCTTGTGATAAAACTGAGATATCGAGAAAAGCTTCTGATATGGATAGGGAGTGGCAGAAGAGACATGAGCAGTTCCATACGGTGAGTAACCTCACAAAGTTTGTATACGCCAGGGAGAAAAGATTATTCTTTATGAGCTAACAACTGCTCTTTGTCAATAATAAATATATTTCTGTCTTCATGAATCATCAGATAGGATATCGGGATGGCCTGATGGCTGGAAAAGAAGCTTCTGCACAGGAAGGGTTTAATATTGGCTTCAAGGAATCTGTATCTGTTGGTCAAAGATGGGGTCTTGTTAGAGGTGTTACCAGGTACACATTTAGGGCAGCCAGATATAAACTTTCTTTAATCCATATTACATGGCACTAAGAAAATGTTGATTATACTAAAAGAAAACGGATATAAAACATGATTAACATTTTGATTTTGTTGAAGTGCTCTATCAAGTCTTCCTGATGCACTAAAGGAAAGATTGGTCGAAACAGAAGATAAAAGTAAAGAGTTTCAGAACTTGCACGAATCTGTACATGCTCTGTCAACAAAGGAAATGCTTAAGTTGTTCCATGATGCCCTAACAGACAAATCAACAGAGCAGGGAAAGAATGCTCAAATCAATCCTCCAAGAGAAGAGCTGCCTGGCCGAAGTTCAAAGGAAAATGTCCTTGAAAGTTATGTTCAAGAGTTTATTTTGCTTATGCAGGAGTCTCCTGGAATCAAAGTGCATCTAGAGAATGACCAGTAAAATTTTGTTCTGTGGTTAATCATATGCCATGTAACCTATTTCTATGTATCTATATATAGAATCACATTTAGAGTGGTTCTTTACTATTTTAGCTTGACATACATGCCATTGCTCTGCTATGCTTAGACTGCATTGGCAGGAAGTTTGGTGTAGATGGAATGGCATGAGCATAGGTGTTGACATAAAACTAACTATCCATAAAAAGATTTATTGAAGATGATCTTGTTTCTTTCAATTTAGATTTGGATATATATATATATATATATATATATATATATGAAGAAAGTGAGATCTTATTAGTTTTTAATCTTTGTTCTATTTCTTGAATGATGTACATGGAGTATATATAAGATTTACAAACTGTTCTAGCAGACGTATCAGCAGACCTATGTGTACAATAGCAGTCCTATCAGTAGACACTTTTAGGCAACTTTAGCAGCCTTAGTAGCTCTTCAATTAGTAGATTTATGCTACAATATTTGAACAGTAATTCTGCAATGACTTTACAACACCCCTCAAGCTGGTACAAACAAGTTTAACATGCCCAGCTTGGGCATGTGAAACAAATCATCAAAACAATCATAGGATAGACCCTTGGTAAGTATGTTTGCAGTTTGCTGACCACTTGTCACATAGACAACAAATAACTCTCCTGATTCAATTCTTTCTTTAATAAAATGATCTACTTCCACATGTTTGGTTCTATCATGATGAATCGGGTCATATGCTATGTTTATGGTTGATTTATTATCACAATAGAGCTTCATAGGATCTTATTTTTTAAGTTGGAGCTCATTAAGTAATCTTTTGATCCAAATAAGCCCACAGGCCCCAAAAACAAGAGCTCTAAGCTCTGCTTCAACGCTGCTTCTAGCTACCACGAGCTGTTTTTTACTTCTCCAAGATACTAAATTATCTCAAACTCCTATACAATATCCAATAGTTGATCTTCTTTCTTCAATAGATCTTGCCAAATTTACATCAGTGAATGCTTCTACACTTCAATCTTCATTCTTCTTAAAAAACAAGCTATTTCCAAGTGTTTTCAAATATCTGAGGATCCTATAGGTTGCCTCTAGGTGTTCCTCCATTGGTTGATGCATATACTGACTTACTAAGCTGACTTCAAATGCAATATCCAATCGTATGTGAGAAAGATAAATTAATCTTCCAACCAACCGTTAATATATTCCTTTATCAACTAATTTTTCATCACCTTTTTTCTTAGACTTGGGCTTAGGTTCCAAAGGTGTTGTTGTTGGTTTGCAATCAAGCATTCTTGCATTTTTTATTAAGTCAAGAACTTACTTTCATTGTGAAACTGAGATTCCATGCTTTGTTTTTGCGATTTCCATTTCAAGAAATATCTCAATTGATCAAGATTTTTTACATCAAACTCCTTAGCTAGAATTTTCTTGAGATTTGGTAATTCTTCCATGGTATCACCAGTTAAGATCATACCATCAACATAAACAACAAGAATTGCAACCTTATTATTTGAGTGTTTAAAGAATAAGGTATGACCTGATTGACCTTGTACATAGCCATGCTTTTTGACAACTTGATTAAACCTTTCAAACCATGCTCGTGGAGACTATTTTAGTCCATAGAGTGACCTTTTCAAATAATATACCTTTCCCTTTTCATATTTTCCTTCAAAACCTAGTATTTTCATATAAACCTCTTATTTAAAGTTTTCATTTAAGAAAGCATTTTTAATGTCTAGTTGTTGCAATGGTTAGTCCAAGTTGGCAACAATGGATAGTAAAATTCTGATACTATTGAGATTGCTACTCAAACAAATGTCTCTGTGCAATCTACTCTATAAGTTTGAGTGAATCCCTTTATTACTAACCTTGCTTTGTATAAATCAACTCGTCCATTTGCCTTATATTTTACTATAAATACTCATTGTAATCTACAATGTCTTGGTTTTTTTGTTGATTCACAATTTACCAAGTTTGGTTCTTTTCCACTCAGGTTTGAGTAATGTCTCTTTAATTGTTCTTGGAGTGATTACTTCATTAAGACTTGATGTAAAGGCTCGAAATTTAAGTGTTAATCTATTGAGACACATATATTTTGAAATTAGATAAAGAGTGCAACTCATTTTTCCCTTTCTTTGTGCAATGGGCAGATCTGATTCTAAGTAGTTAGAATCATTATAATTAGAAGGAATCTCATAATGGATAGGTTCAAGAGACTTACTTTCCAGTGGTGCTATTACCAGTTCCGTTTTATGTGGTATAAGTTCAGTGAGTAGATCTTGATTGTTCTTTAGATTTTGACTGTTTTCTGCCTTTTTTAGTAAGCAAGCATATCTTTTTCCTTACTTTGTACAGGTTCCTTGGAATCTTCATTGGAGTGGGAGATATTAGGCAATTGTAGAGGCAATGAAAGTGAGTTTTCTAGAAAAAGAGGAGAGAGGAAGCATGTTTCCCAAATACAAACATCATCACTTGGTGTTATGTCCCCTTGAAGTGAAGTTATTGTGTAAAATGGTTGAGATTCATGAAAAGTTACATCAAGAGAGACATAGATGCTTTTACTTTGAGGATTGTAACACTTGTAACCTTTTTGTGTAGGGTAATAGCCCATAAAGCCCAAGAAAATACATTTATGGGCTCTAGGGTCAAACTTAATACGATGTAGAACTAGATTTATGATCACAAGAGACACAATCAAATGTTTTGAGGTAAATTTGAGATAAAATGAGCATGAGGATAAATATGATGAATGAGAGAAATAGGTGTTTGATAATGTAATACTCGTGATGCATCCGATTGATTAGGTATGTTGTAGTTAGAATAGCTTCCCCCTATAAGGGCTCGAGCTATTTTAAAGAGATGTCTATTTTTCCTCTTAGCAATCCCAATTTGTTGGGGTGTGCTTGGACAAGAGCTTTTGTGAACAATTCTAAGATAGAATTAAAGTATTCAATCCCATTATTAGTATGAAAAACCTAAATATTAGCACTGAACTGATTTTTTAAAGGTTGCAACAACGTCAGATTTATCTTTTAAAAAATACTCAACCTTGTATGATCATCAATGAAAGTGATGAACCATTGAGTATTTGTTAAATTTTGAATCCAAGAAGGTTCCCATATATCACTGTGAATAAAGGATAAAGGTTTAGATGATTTATATGGGCATGGGCGAAAAACACATTGTGTGTGTTTAGCAAGTTGACTGATTTCACAATAAAGAAAACTCAAAATTTTGTTTCCAAATAAGTATGGAAACAAACATTGCATATAAGGAAAACTAGGATGGCCTAAACAATAGTATCATCTCATTATTTCATCATAGTTAGACACACTAGAAATAAATGAGAACCTTTTATTCCCTTGAGCTTGGTAATCAAGATCCAAATTCAGAAAATACAGCCCATTACATTCCCTTGCACTCCCAATCACCTTTCCCAATGATAGCTCCTGAAAAATGCATTGAGAAGATGAGAAATTAGCAATACATTTCTGGTAAGAGGTTAATTTTCTAACAGAAAGGAGCTTACATGAGAGTTTTGGGACATGAAGGCTGTAAGAAATGGTGATACGTCAACTGAGCTCTTACCAACCACAGTAGCAAATGATCTATCATCAATCTTTCTTTTAATATTACCTGGGCAAGGTTTATATGATGAAAATTGGTGGGATTAGCTGGTCATGTAATCAAATGCCCCTGAGTCGATAATCCAGGGAAGTGTATTGACAAAAAAAGACATTTGGGGTACCTAAACTGGTCATGGGTGGAGTAGCCAAAAGACCAACATTAAGCAGCTTGTGAAGTAGTTCAATCTGTTCATAAGAGAAAGGGAATTAACCAATTTTTTCTGCAACAAAGCCATGAGCCTCTTGATATGTTTGACTACGTGGTTTCCAATCGATTGATTTCCCATGCAATTTCCAACATGTGTCCTTGAGTCCATTCAATTTAGGAATGATAATTTGGAGATAATGATTATCAAAGGATAAAAATGTTAGAGTAGTTTCAGATTGATTGGGAAAGGATGAAAGAGAGGTATAAACAAGCTTCAGTGTTGGAATTGTTATTTTCAGCCATGATTAATGAGTAAGTATCAAGATGATTAAATATGAGTATTTAGATGAATGAAGAAGAAATGCAACTTCTTCTAATGACTAAGAGCTTATGGCTTTGAATAAAGCTCCTGGAAGAGTATCTGAAAATTGGTAATGAGTGTGAACTATAGCAGGACCAAGAAAAGAAAAGAGAGGGTAATTTGATGCTATGATACCACGAAAAAACTAAGATCTTATGAGTTTTTAGTCTATGTTCTATTTCTTGAATGATTTACATGGAGTATATTTAAGATTTACAAACTATTCTAGCAAACCTATCAGGGGTAAAATGGTCATTTCGCACTCCAAAGTATTGAAAATTTAGTTGGTGGTCTAATTTCCACGTGTCGCATCCTCATTGAAAACTTTGCCACGTGTCGCATCCTCATTGGTCCATATTGAGGCTTCTAGAAGCGTCACTTGTCATCTTTTGATTTCGCCATGTGTCATTTTCTTATTGCGCCACGTCATCGGATGACATGAATTTTTTTAAAAAAAATTTCTCCAACATTTCTTATTCTTCTTCTTTTTATCTCCATAATGAATTAAAATACACTAGAAAACTTACAAACAAAAAAATAGAAGGGAAACGTGAAATATATCCATTACATAACATAATTAATCAATTTTTAAACAAAATATAGTCATTAAATAACATAAAAATCAGTTAATTTATGAGTACATCACAAAGTTAATAAGCAAATAAGTTTTTTTTAGAAGTGATATCCTATTAACTATCTAGAGTAATCCACTCATGGCACTTAACTGTATAAATACTCAATAAAGAATCCTCAAAATAATCGAACCTATGATTATTCACTTGGTAAGTTAAGCGAAGGGCAGAAATTGTTATTGCCAATTGAGCAAGAAGGACTCCTTAAGCAAATAAGCATTGATAAAAATAATAACAATAACCTTTTATTTGAAATTGAAGGCTTATATTTTTATTTTAAAATTTTTAAAAGTAATTGCTCATGTTGCACTAATATCTTCACAATATTATATTAATAAGATAACTTAATAATGGTTAAAGTGTTATTTAATATTTATACAAAGTTAAAAGTAAATATTTAATTTTGAATTGTGAGAATAATAATAATCATATATCAATAAATTAAAAAAAAATCTTAGATAAAATATTTATATTGATAAGATATATTAAACATATGTTGCGAAGGTGTAACTTTTCTCATTATTTCTAAATATAACACTCAAATTTCTAAACATAACACATTTATATGTTTTTTTCGAAAAGTATCCCTAAACCTTCTCTTAAACTTTATAACTCTTTATCAAATTCTAACAAAAAAAATTACAATTTTAATCGTGATTACAAAAAATTCATTGTCATAATGGATTCCCACTAACTCCCTTCTAAATTTATCATTGGGTGTGACATAAATCTTTTTTTTTTTGTATGCATTAAACCCTTTAAGATTAATATAATTAGTGCATTTAATATGAGGATACAAATTAAAACTCCATGCTAGAAATGACAGGGGTAAGGGGGCAGTGGGCAACATTGTGTTTTTCTTGTGAAATGCAAGTTAGTTTATATTCTATGATTGATGGGCATAATTGTTGTTTACTTAATTAGATATGAAAAATATAAAAAATGAAAAATTTTGGAGTGAAATATAAGTAAATCGTAATTAGGAGATTCACGATGGAGCGGTGATTGAATCAATCACATATACTCATACAGACGTAATCGAGTTGGCAACTCAATCTTTAGGGTATGTTTGGTTAAAAAAGATGAGCATTACTTATTTAGAAATCATGTAAATGTAATATCTTAAAAAATAAAGATTTGTTTAAGTTTATGCCAAAAAAGACATGATTATTTTGATCATAGAAAGACTTATGAGGGTTAGATTAAAATGAGGGTTACATTTTGCAATTTCATATACTTATCACCCCACTTTTCCAAAGCATTTTAATCACTTTTTTAAAAAAAAATAGAATTTAAAATTTTGCTTGAAAACTTTCCAACAAACTAAAAAACTTACTAAAAAGTAAAAATAATAATAAAAGAAACTAAAAACCAAAAACCCGAAGAACGGCCCCTTTCCTTCAAATTCCTCAACCAACTCTTCCGCCACACTCATCAAATTATCCGGCCTCCACCACCTCTTCCGCCCTCCTCCCTCAAACTTCCGGTCACTTCTTTCATCGGAAAACAGCTACTTGAAGATTAACCAGTAACATCTGCAATTAAATCCGTTAAGGTAAGCCACTCAATTTCTCTACTAGCTGTGGTACTAGTCATACTCATTGTAAATCAGGTAGGGATCAATTGAAGGTTCTATTTTGGTTATTAAAGATAGCTACTTTATTATTGACACTTTTAGAATAAGTACTTTTATTTGTGTCTTTTTGAATATTGGTTAGAAGGGAAATCGTGGGGAGAATGCAATCTCTGGGTCTTTATGTATGCATATTTAAATGTTTGGAAGGCAGTAGGTATGGAATGCATGATATTGGGATTCTGATGATCCAGGAAAATCTGCAAGAACAATTACTGTGCAAATGCTAAAGAAAATAATTAAGACCGCTAGAATGTCTCAGAGGTTCGAATGTTTGTTAAGATACTTTGGGAATCATATTTTGCTGTGCATTATACGCTGCAATTGTCTTGGAAAAACAGGGATACTGATATTTAGAAAAGCAAATACTGGGGATTCTAAGTTACTTGTCCTATTACTATAGTAAGGAGAAACATGCTTTCAGACCAAAGGCTGAAACTTTCAAATACTTGGAAAGCTTTCAGAACCATAAACCCTTTTAACAGTTGCATGAGGAAATCATACAGCTCTTTTCCATACTTCGTAGGACATGAGAAAAAGCCAAATATGAAACTCTATAGATTCTTTTACTTCTAGCGCTCAAAATTTTAGCTTGTAAAATTATTTTCTGAAAGAAAGTTTTTTAATTACATTTATTTGCTACATATTGTTGAGGAATGGAATAGTTTGAATTACATTTCATGCTGAATGCTCATTATTAGTGATGATGATAGGAACAGGATCATGTGACTCATTTTGTGTGTGTGTGTGCATGTGTGTGTATACATATATATATATATATATATATATATATATTAGGGAAAGGATTGTGGGATGCTCTTAAAAGTTGAGCATATGCTCAGGATTGTGACATTTAGCTCAAGAATTTTCTAGAGACTATATTGATACTCGCTAAAATTTTGATAAATAAAAACCATTTTTCACTATGATCACACACACACGCACATATATAACCCCCCCCCCCAAAAAAAATAAAAATAATAATCCATGGACTATTTAAGCTTCTCCCTAAAGGAATCAATGACTGGATACTTCTTTTCTTTTTTCCATTATTATTGCATAAATCCTTGTTAGAAAATCTTAGCCAAAGACTTGACTTGCAAAATTTGCAAAATCACATGGTGGTCAAAGTCCTATTGGTTGGAGACTGCAGAGCCAGGAGCTTGCTCAACATGCTCATTTGAAGCTATTTCTTTTTTTCTTTTTTTTTTAAATGTTTGATATTTATTTTAAATACTTTGTATGCTACTTCTGTTTCAAAAAATCCATCCTTTTAAAAAGTCTTCTTAAGCTATAAGGCTTTTATAGGAATTTGATAAGTATTTGTTGCTTTTTACCAATGTTGCCCATGCTAGTATTTTTTAGTTCAATTTTCTAGGGACTAAAAAAATACATTTCTTTTTAAATTCTTAATTTGTTTGCAAAAGTTTAAAAGACATATTTTGAAACTGAGGTAATAGAAAACATTTTTGAAAATTATATGTGGATGTCATTGCACTATACACAATACCCTATGAGACATGTGCTTTGCAAAATCACTTAAAATCATGTATCTTTATATGTAGCTAAAATAAAAAACATAATTATTTGGATACAAGAACTAGTTAGGGCACATTTTACTCAAGCTAGCTTTTTGGGGTACAGTTCTTCTCCATTATGTATAAGTATTCGTATTTTGTCAGTGCAAACCCTAAAGGGTAAAATTTCCAATGTGAAATATTTCCTTGTATCTCATTTTGACTGACTCTCCATCTGTACCTTTGCAAATCTCTGATTGTTGAAATAATTTCCCACAGAATAAAAACAGGCCTTGGAAGCCCATATGGGTGTTCTTGCCGCCTTCCCTCTCTAATGCTGATTGAGTGTTGCTAACACAAGTGTTAGCCGCTCTATAATTCACTGGTCTTTTGTCGTTTGTGACGAGGCCTTACTGTTTCCACTAAACATGGAGAATGGAGTGATCGAATTTGATATAGGTTTGGGAGGTTCTGTAATGGGAGGGGAAGATGACCCCCTCGATATTGAAGAGCACCACGATCATATGGATGATGACGAGAGCATCGCTGATATCACCCCAATTTCAGTGTTTGATGCTGGACGAGTCAATGCTTCCCAAGAAACTTATATTCCTGAGGGAGACCTTGATCTTGAACCTTATGAGGGCATGGAATTTGAATCAGAAGAAGCTGCTAAGGCTTTCTACAATTCATATGCCCGACGAGTGGGTTTCAGTACCCGCGTGAGCTCCTCCCGTCGCTCTAGGAAGGATGGTGCTATCATACAGAGGTCCTTTGTTTGTGCTAAAGAAGGATTTCGCAACTTGAATGAAAAGCGCACCAAGGACAGAGAAATCAAGCGCCCCCGCACTATTACCCGTGTTGGTTGCAAGGCATCCCTATCCGTCAAGATTCAGGATTCTGGAAAATGGGTTGTCTCTAACTTTGTCAAGGAGCACAATCATGAACTGGTTCCACCTGACCAGGTCCACTGCCTCCGTTCTCACCGTCAAATATCAGGTCCTGCTAAGACTTTGATTGATACCCTGCAGGCTGCTGGCATGGGTCCCCGCAGAATCATGTCTGCCCTCATCAAAGAGTATGGTGGTATTAGCAAGGTTGGATTCACAGAGGTTGATTGCAGGAATTACATGCGAAATAATCGTCAGAGGAGTCTTGAAGGAGATATTCAACTACTCTTAGATTATTTAAAGCAAATGCAATCTGAGAACCCTTCTTTCTTCTATTCAGTGCAGGGTGATGAGGATCAGTTTACAGGCAACGTGTTCTGGGCTGATCACAAGGCAAGGGCAAACTTCACTTACTTTGGGGATACTGTTACATTTGATACAACTTACAGGTCCAACAGGTATAGATTGCCCTTTGCTCCATTTACTGGGGTAAACCATCATGGACAGCCTGTTTTGTTCGGCTGTGCATTCCTAATAAATGAATCAGAAGCATCCTTTGTATGGCTTTTTAAGACATGGCTTGAAGCTATGTCTGGCCAACCTCCAGTGTCTATCACCACGGATCATGATGCAGTGATTCAGTCAGCTATAATGCAGGTTTTTCCTGAGACTCGCCACCGTTTCTGCAAATGGCACATATTCAAGAAGTGCCAGGAGAAATTATCCCATGTGTTTCTTAAGCATCCAAATTTCGAGGCAGATTTCCATAAGTGTGTGAATTTGACAGAATCAATTGAAGAGTTTGAGTCTTGCTGGTTCTCTCTTCTTGATAAGTATGAACTCAGGGATCATGAGTGGCTGCAGGCGATTTATGGTGCTCGCAGTCAATGGGTTCCTGTGTACCTGCGTGATACATTCTTTGCAGAAATGTCTATATCCCAGCGTAGTGATAGTATGAATTCATATTTCGATGGTTATGTGAATGCATCTACTAATCTGAACCAGTTCTTTAAATTGTATGAGAAAGCGCTGGAGAGTCGCTACGAGAAAGAAGTTAAAGCAGACTATGACACAATGAATACTTCACCAATTTTGAAAACTCCTTCTCCAATGGAGAAACAAGCATCTGAACTTTATACTAGAAAATTATTCATGAGATTCCAGGAGGAATTAGTAGGTACTTTGACTTTTATGGCATCCAAAGCAGAGGATGATGGAGAGGTCACCACCTATCATGTAGCAAAATTTGGGGAAGACCACAAAGCTTACAATGTAAAGTTTAATGTTCTGGAGATGAAAGCTACATGTAGCTGCCAGATGTTTGAATTCTCAGGTATTCTTTGTAGACATGTATTGGCAGTTTTTCGGGTGACAAATGTTCTTACCCTTCCATCTCATTATATCTTGAAGCGATGGACAAGAAATGCCAAGAGCAGTGTTACACTAGAAGAACATGTTAATGATGCATTTAATAGTTACTTGGAGTCCCACACAGTTAGATATAATACTCTACGGCATGAAGCCTTTAAATTTGTTGATGAAGGAGCAAAATCTGTTGATTCCTACACTGTAGCAATGGCTGCATTGGAAGAGGCTTCGGAGAAAGTTTCCCTGGAGATGAAGAATGAAGGGAGGATTTCTTCAACTAATGGTCGCTTAAGGGATGAATACAGAAAGAATGGTGTTCAGGGAAATCATGGTACCCAAGATCCTCAAGGAAGCTCTGCCCAGAAACTTTCTGAGGTTGGTTGTTCATCTTAATACTACTTGAATTTTCTATTCTGGTCCCATTTTTCCCTCTTCCCATGAAGGAAATCCACTGAAGTCTTTTATTTTCTTTCCTTGTCTTTCTTTTTACATTCCTTTGCTTTGCCAATCTCTGGGAAAAAAGGGGGAAAAAAAAAGAAAGAAATACCTTATGCATTTCATTATCTATTGGATGAAGGAATCTAATCAATATCCATTTTATTTTAAGAATAGTGAAGAAAGTTTTTATTACTTTCCATATGCTACTTGGGAGACTATTCTTTCCGCTTGTCTTTTTGACCCTTTCGTGGTTCAATTTTTAGAGTTTTGGATTCTATTGATTTCTCTAGTACTTCCATGCCCTAGAGATCATATGGCATAGTATCTCATAGTCCGAGAAGTACGATAATTTGCTTTGTGTTGACTTATGTTGGTCAAAACTAAGTTTAAAATCTCTTAATGTGTAGTTTATGGTAATAAATACCACATTGAACCTCCATTCCTTAAAGTTTATCAACTGACAGACTTGTCATCCTCTCAGTTTGATTGCCATGCTAGTGTAAATAGTGGGACATATTGGGTTTGACCTAGGTTGTTGTTTGATTTTGAATCCGAGTTTTGGAATTCACTGAGCATTTTCAGCTAGAATGGCTGAGTTGGGTGTGTGATGATAAGGACATATTGGTTCTGAGGTTTATGGTTTGGCATTAGTTGATGGAACAGGGTCAGAACTCAAGATTTTGATACAATCAGCAAATATAGTTGAAGACTTTCACAATTTTTAGGCAGAACATCGAAATCTTTGGATTGCCAAAGGAGTTTATGGGTCTACAGGAGTCAGATAGTCCTTGGTAGGGATAGCAGTGGGGAGAGTCTAAACCGGAAATGCTGTAGTAGTACCCAGCAGATTATAAATAAAATTACAAATTATGATTTATTATGGTTAAATATTATATGCTGTAGATTGTAGCGGTTCTGGTTCATGCAGACTAAAATGATATGTTATTCTGACAGTTCATTAATGTATGCTAATTTTAACTTTCTAAAATCATGCAAAATTTCTAGTAGAAGATTTATTCCGAAAGTTCAAAGCTTATTTTTAAGCCAATTGATACTCTTCTGTCTTAATTTAATTTCTGTATATAGTAATACTTGCTAAATGCACTGTACTTCATAAAGATTTTTACTTCCATTTTTTTTTTCCCTGAAAATTTATTCAGCAAGAAGATTGAGTGATACTGATTTAATAGTGTTTAAAGTTGTCAGGAAACAATTGAAAATAGAACAAAGGAGACAGATCATGCTGAATTTGTTGTTTGAATATCTTTCCATGACAACGTCAATTACTTGCAGAATGGTTTCTGAACACCAGTCTTTTAAAGACAACATGCTACAGATTGAATTGCTTTTAGCTTCAGATCTAAATCTCAGGCCTCAGCTTAAGCATCTGCTTCTTGTTATAAAATGAAGCCAAGAGGCTCAATCTTCTGTTAGATGCAACTTTACACATGCTTTGGATTGGGTATCCTTCTGTACCCTCGTGTTATCTATTTCCTAACTGGAGTATAAATAAATTTTGTTTCTAAAAGGATCTGGTGCCAGGTTCCATGTTTGTTTTGAGATGGTTAGCAGTAAAAGGTAATTAAAATAATAGCATAAAAAGGAAAGATGAAAAGGAAAAAGATAAGTAGGATAAATTGATGATGCCTCCTAGTCAACATTTTTGCCTAAGGAAAAAGATAAGTGGGATAAATTGATGATGCCTCCTAGTCAACATTTTGCCTATGTGACAAAGAAAAGTTAGATATTTGGATGAAAAATTAAAACATTACTTTTTGAATTTCCCTTATGCTCATATTAGTGTTTCCTGTCATTTTTCCCCTTCTTGTCCAAGCTTAGATAATGTTAATTTCCCTAAATGTGAGTTTTTTTTAAACTATTTTTTTAATTATTTTTTTTAATTTCATTTTACATAAAAAATGCAGTGCATTAACATTTTTCACATTCTCTTTAAATTCTTTATGTCAAAGTTTCCTATTGTCTATGTGTATATGTATGTATATCCAATTTTTCCTTAATTTGTATCTTTGTTATAATGGCACATGCATTTTGGAATAGAGAGATTTTTTCACAGATTTATAGTTTTATCCTTTTCCCATTGCAATTACAAATATGAGCCATTCAATTGGTCCCCACTTAGTTCAAGCTTGAGAACTTTCAAATGCCAAATTAACCTTGGCCAAAACTGGGGTTAGACTGATAACTAAGGTTAGTCTATCAGTCAATGTTTATTTGTTCACTGTATGTTTGCTGAAACAATATGTTGTGTCATCTTAATGTATTTGCTAATCTCAAGTAGATCTGTAACGCAGAAGTGTTCAAAAATAAATGCAAGCTAGCTTCGCAGCTTGTTAATGAAATTTGGTCCTGACTTTTAGTTATGTGATGTGCCCTAAATTCCTACTATATTGGTTGGGACGAATTAATTTGGCTTTTTCAAGTGAGCATGTTTAGTTGTTCAATTTAATGAACAACTTTGTGTACGTTTTATCTTATTAGTTCATAAAATCCATCATTTCAGTAATTGTGGATTTCTTAGGTAATATGTTCAGAAAATATGCAAGTGTACTAAACAAATAAAACATCACTGGTCTTATAGGGTTTCAGTTATGTTTTTGAATCAGTGGCTACTAGATTGTTGAATCATCCAACTTTATACAAGTTATTTCATGTAATTGCTGCAATTATTTTGTGATTTTATGGTAAAAAAATATTGTATGATTGAATCTATGAGTCATGTTTGGGTTTCCCTTCCAATAAATTCCCTTTTATCATGGTTTCTATTCTAAGATTGCATTTCATGATTCTAACTGTGACATTTTCCAAATGACTTGTTAATTTGATGCCACAATGAATTGCTACATCTTTATGTATTCCATTTATCTTATAACTTCACCTGTAGTAGTTAATTAACCTTTTCGTTTATATATATATATGGAGAAAATTCCTTGCTAGGGAAAGTTCTGTGCATCTCCTGAGAATTTGTTCCTAACTTTATTACAAAGAAAGGATATGTTCTCTTCTTGGGGTTGTTGGTTTGGTCTATCAGCATAAATTTTCCATTCTGACTGTTCTTTGAAGTGGGTTATCATTGCTTGTTCTAGCAAAAGACTTTTAAGATTAGTTTATATATATATATTGAGAATGGAAATTATCCCTTTCTGAATAGACCAAAACATAATCAAAACTCCATCTCCTTTTTCAATTTGGGAAGCCTAATATAGCTTTCTTGCTTTTTCTCATTTTTCCCTTTTGAGAGAGATAGTGTGTGTTGACTGTGATTGCCTGTCTTATTTGAATCGAGATCCTTCGATCCTATAAAATTTGTCACATTTACTGGTATTTTTGGGCTTCTCTCTGGGTAGGCTTTTTTACTATTTTTGGTGCTCTACTCAATCCTGTGTCTTTTGTTTTATTTTTACATATTTTTTGTGCTAGTCTGTCTTATTTGTTCCTTCGCTCATTTTGGTACTTAATACTACTAGCCTAGGCAACCATTTGAGTTGTTGCTGGCTTCTTTTGACTTAATCGCATGTGATGCATTTCTCACTCAGCAAGATGTTGATACTCTGTTTCTGGGATTCCCTATATCTTGAGCCAGATGCCTTGGCCTAACAATTGCTGGTCATAGATGTGGAGTTTATCTTTGATTCTATTGAATTTATTGCCACTTCTTCTATCCTTCCCTCCTGGAGGGAATTATGTCACTTTTTAGTCTTTGTTGATCTAAAGTAATGTAACACATTAAACCTTCCGAACAGTTTGCTTTTATTTGTCCTCCCACTATTACTTAAAATTTCTACTCCTACATGAGCCAGAGTACCTAAATTCATCAATGCATCCTAATATATCAAGGAAATCTTGTCTCATTCCTAAATACATAGAAAAGTATGTATGAAAGGAAGGAAGATAGCAAAATCTTGTATTTTTCTTGTGAACTTTGCTTTTGACACAATTTCTAGTTTGTATCATCTTAAAGTCTTATTTTCCACTGTGATCTGGCTTCCTGTTTTAAAATTTTAGATTCATATCGAAATAGTCTTTAAGAGAATTTCAATTGATCAATTCCTTGACAATCTTGTAGGAAGAAATGGATAAGAAGATTAGCGAACTAGTTGGTGAGCTGGATTTTGCTAATCAAAGGTGTGACGTATATCGTGCAAATCTGCTTTCAGTTTTGAAGGATATAGAGGAACACAAAAGGGAGCTGGCACTCAGAGTCCAGAATGTGAAGTTAAGCCTGAGGGAAGGGTTCTAGAGGAGTATTGTATCTTATATATCCAGTAATACGGTTCATTGAAATAGATATATTTGTATAGTTGATATGTCCGACTGGGATTTTCAACCTGAAACTTTCTGATATTTATTAACTCTGATCTTGGCTTAATTTGTTAGGCTGCTGTGAATAATTTTTATTTTCAGATATGTA
This sequence comes from Apocynum venetum, assembly GCA_019593545.1. Classification (NCBI taxonomy): domain Eukaryota; kingdom Viridiplantae; phylum Streptophyta; class Magnoliopsida; order Gentianales; family Apocynaceae; genus Apocynum; species Apocynum venetum. The sequence continues at coordinate 3,140,013 of SRSM01000326.1, read as the reverse complement.
AATAATCACTGTAGATATTTTAATTTCATTTCTTAGTTCTCCTTCCTTTTTTACTATAGTTTATCTCAAGAATACTTCTTTAATGTTCACATTTTTATGTACAAAAAATTATAGAAGAGTTTTTTTTTTTTTGTTTTTAAAATATATATTCCTTCCATGCAAAATTAAATTTTTCATATTTCTATTTAATCAATTACATTTTAATGACACATCCGATCTTAATTTTAACAACGTGCAATAGCCTGCAAGAATTGAATAAGAACCGCATGCAAGAATCTAAATTGCATACCCAAAATTAGTTTTGCAACCATGTACCATATGATAATAACCAAGTAGCTTAGGAAACTATCATATATTCATATCTCCTAATTCAACAAATGATTCCAGAAATGTAATTTGTTTATTTCTTCTGAATAATACAAACACATATTACTGTAGCGATCCTTCTGTTCAGCCTCATTTATTTCCTTATTAAGCTAGAACAAAGTTCTCCTTGAATTACGATAAAACAAAAAAAAAAAATGATACAAAAGATTATTGTATGATTCAATAGAATCACACGAGAAGCAACATAATTTCAGGGCAGAAAAAACGGTGATAAAAACAATTTGAAAGCCGAATGAGTAGAAGAGTTAGAAGCCTTGAGAATTTTCTGAAAGGACCATCTTCTGTAAGATACAGTCAAATTTCTCATGACAATCATTCACCAAGAGATATTCCTACCCAAACCATACAGATCAATTATTTCTTATAGACAAAAAACGAAACAGAATTTATTTGTTAAAAAAACGGATAAGTTTATCTCAATCTTCCATAGAAATAAAAACTTTAAACAAAAAAATATATATAAAGATGATGCCAAATATTTGAAATGAAGTGTTGATACTGAAAATCAAACAATTAAAAAGTTGAAATTAAGAACTGTACAATACGGCCCTGATTTAAATCATCTTTGGTACTGCATATCAATATAATATAAAGTGAATCATTTGCAGTTACAAATGAATAAAACTGCTTCAATAAGAGCACTAGATTACGAACCAACTTGTAATGCAAATACAAACAAACAACTAAATGAATGAAATGTGATGCTTGAGAATCTCTTGCAAGTTTGATCAGGAAAAAACATTACAACCATTACTTCCTTCAGGATATATGCAACTGTCCTCATTTTAACCAAGCAGAACAACTAACAAATAAAATGTGGGGAAAAGAACCAAATGTAACCATTAACCAGCAAGTAGACCAAGGGAGTTCCCTGCTTCACCTGACAATTGGAGTACATTAAGAATGAAATGACTGACTACATCAGCATAATGCCTCACCAGTGTCCATTCTCTCCTAAGCTATAACACAGCTTTGGGGGGCCAGATGCAGAGCAAAATTCAGAAGAATCAAAGGTGGAAACCATTCAACAATAACAAAGGCCCATGTAATTCAAATTAACCAGAAAGAACAAATTCAGCTGCTGGAGAATGATTTCACGTAAGACAAACCAGAAGGCAAAACAAAATCAGTTTTAAATTTTAAAAAAAAAATTCGTAAGGATTGTTGCCAATATAGGAGAAAGAAAAAATGAGTTCCTTAAGAAAATATACTATATTGCTACAAAGTTCAGCTGCTAAATAAAGGAAAACAAAACAAAAACAAAAATGCTAACTATTTTCTCCTTTTAAGCGGACCAGTTTTGTAGCCACCCTTAGTGGGCTTCCCCCAAGGTGTACGTGAACCCTTTCCATGACTACCACTACTCTTACTTCTCCCCTCACCACCTCCATGTGGGTGATCAACTGGATTCATTGCAACACCTCTCACTGTCGGCCTCCGGCCTAGCCACCGACTCTGTCCAGCTTTTCTTAACTTCTTTGTCCCATGCTCTGGGTTTGACACCTGTCCAACTGTCGCTCTACACCTTACATCTATTGTTTTCTTCACCCCAGATGGTAATTTCACCTCACAGAACCTACAATATAGAATTTCAATTCATAAGGAACAAAAAACAGCCAACAGTAATCTTTCCTATTCTTTTCTCAGGATCAAATGTGTAATACTTGAAAAACATGAATTAAAGCTCGTGAGGATGTCCTACCTACCCAGCAAGTTCTTACTTAAGAGCACCTTGCCCACAAGAGCAGCAATGTAGGGCTAATAAAACATCAGTAACAAAAAGAGCTATTCAAATTCAGAATCGTTCATAATTTCCATTGCATTGTCACAAGAACAATGGAACCACTAGGTCCAGTAACTCTGATCTATTTTAGCATAGTTTAATCAAATTATAACCCTCAACTAAGCTCTCTTGCTTCTATCTGTGGTCCAATATGAAGGAATCATAACCTTGCACAATGTACGACGCCCTTGCATAACACCATTATAATAAAGAATTGCAAGTTGACATCTCCCTGTCAATATTTCAAACTTTCCATTATTCAGAATAAGCATCAAACAACCACATCAAAGATAAATCCTACAACAACATAGTCGTGTGCTTCATTCTCCAATTTTCATCTAAAGCAGCACTATATGATACTCTATAATAAAGGGAATAATTTTCTGATTTACCTAGCACCCCGCGCACTGGGTTCAGTAAGAATTTTGGCAACCGTTCCGGCAGCTCGAACCAACTTCCCACCTTGGCCAGGTCGGAGCTCAATGTTATGAATTAGGGTTCCAATTCGCATAAGCGACAGTGGCATACAAGACCCGATTTGCGAACTGATATCCAATGTAAACATCTGGTTCATCATCGACTCAGTAGTTCTGCGATTTACGGCTTCAGTAGCATCTAGAAATGAATATAAAGTTCAAGCAAAACTTGAAAAATTGCACAAAAAGATTAAAAGTTTGAAAGAAAAATATCGAAATACTGTATTATACTCGAAGAGAAGCTCCGAATGTTGTTCTTATGGAGGAAGCTACGGAGGAGAGTCGATGAAACTCTAGACAGCGCCATTGACGTGCGCCTAACCTTTGTCACAGAGCGATCTTTTCCTTCGTCTCAAAAATGGAAAACTTGGAATGAGAGGATTTTAGAAGAAGAAAAAGAAAAGACTTAGCGTTAGTCGCGACTCGCGAGGCAGTGCAATTAACACTGATCTCAATTAAAATAAATAACCCCTTTAGTTTTTAGTCGACTAGAAATCTTGGTTCGATACTTCTTTTTTACACATTTGGGGAGGGGGAATGGGTTTGAACTCATGACCAAATTGGTATGGGGAAGGGGCTTACATACACTAGGCTGCCCTTCGTTAACCCTTGGTTCGATATAGTACTTGATTTTATATTATAAAAAAATAAACAATAATTGTATCTTTCTCATTAAAAAAAAAAAAAAAGACAATCGACAATGTTAAAATCAAAGTAATTACGCAACAAAGGCTGATGATCATTACTTGTTCTAACAGTACAATGTATAATACAATAGAAAAAGTCTAACAATATATCCCTAAGTTACAAGATATACAAGTATAAAATATTACTATTTTCATTCATAATATGAGTATACAAGTAATTACGATATTAGAATATCATATTGTATTTGTTTAATACCTCTCAAGCTAGGCAATGTAATTGGCACACACCAATTTGGACAACATAAAATATGTACAATATTTTGTATATGTCTTCGCAAGGCAATCAACAAACTAGTTGTAGGATGAACAATATGGCAATCCACCTCAATGTGCTTAGTGCGTTCATGAAAAATAGTATTGGCAGGTATATGTCTTGCAGCTTGGTTGTCACAAAACAGAGGGATGGGACATTGAGGAACACCAAGTTCTCGAAGAAGTTGCATCAACCAAAGTAATTCTCATGTAGCCATGGACATTGCCTTATACTTGGCTTTGAAAAAATAATGAAAAGTCGTGAGCTATTTGTTGCTACGTCAAGAGACAAGATTATAACCAATGGTTGAACAACAAGTTATAAGGGAACCTGCCCAATTTCAATCGACATAGGCTCGAAGTTGAAGAACACTAGAAGAAGAATAAAAAATGCCTTTGCCCAACCATGCATTTGAGATAACAAATGAGTATTTTGACTGCATGCTAGTGAGAAGTACATAGTGCTTGTGTAAATTGGTTGAGGATATTAACTACATAGGTGATGTCGAGCTTCGTGACTGTGAGATAAATTAATTTGCCAATCATCTTGCAATAAGTATTAGGATACTGAGTGGAGCACCAGAAGTAGTATCAAGCTTGAGATTGAGTACTATAAGTGTGTCAGCAAGGCGAGAATGGATCATTTTAGATCCTTGCAAGAGATCATACGTATACTTCCTTTGGTTGAGATATAAGCCATAAGTGGTACAAATAACTTCAATGCCCAGGAAATATCGGAGATTGCCAAGATCTTTTATCTTAAATTGTTGAAACATAACTTGCTTAACATGTTGTAAAAGGGCAATATCGTTACCAGTGATAATGATGTCGTCGATGCATACTAGCAAATAGACATGATATGTGTCTTTATTGAGGATGAAAATACAAGGGTCAACTGAAGAACGTTGAAAACCAATGCCAAGTAGAGCTGTTGCTGGAGTGTGAAACCATGTCCTTTCTGTTTGTTTTAAACTGTGTAGAGATTTAAGCAACTTGCAAAAATGCAAACAAGATTTTTTTTGCCATGTAAAGGATGGCCAAAAGGAATCTCCATATAAATCTCTTCTTGGAGATGACCATGAAAATAGGTGTTTTGAACATCCAATTGATGCATGGACTATTTTTGAGAACAAGACAAGCTGAGAAGAACTTGAAGAGAAACTAATTTTGCAAATGGTGCAAAAGATTCATGGTAATGAACTCCTTCAACTTGAGAGTAGCCCCAAGCTATTATAGGGGTCTTGTGTCGCTCTATGGAACTATTAGGAGGGGTCTTACATGATATGGGTCGTTTTCCACTTACATGATCTGGATAAATAATGCAATGACGTTTATTTGAAGGAAATATTTGAATCTAATTTAAATATTTTGGAGTTGAGGAATAAGCTAGGGTGACCCATGTATGCCAAAGATTGAAATGTGGGTTGTTGTAGCACTTATTGATGCAGCAAGTTGACGAGGGTCGGAATCCACAAACATGTATAAAATGTTATATTCCCGTGACCATCCAAATACTTTTCTTGTCAAGCAATCTTGCAAATAACAAAAATGATGATATAAATTAACTGAGAAATTGAGATTTTTTATTTATTTTGATATGGATATCAGATTAAATTTAAAGTGGGACCATGAAGCTCATTAATTAATTTAATATTGTTAGGTAATATAGTGGCACCACTTTTTGTGACTTTACAAATAGTGTCATTAGGAATTATAATTTATTTGTTACCTAGTGAACGTGAGTTTCAAAAAACTAATTTTGAGCAAGCAATATGCTTATTACTGCTAGAGTCAAAAACCATGGCTTAGAAATATATGGTTCAGAGCGAGACAAAAACAATTTACCATCAAAAGGAGTAGACTGTAAAGATGATCTTGGGAGTAAAGACAACAGTTGTTGCACTTGGTCAAATGTAAAGGGGAAAGGCTAGGAAATGGGTCGCTGCAACTCACTGCCATGTGAACTCAAAACTGAATAAGTTGGAAGGGCTTGAGAACGGTTGTTTCTCTACTCATTACACAGACCAGTGCCACTGCCTCCCCTAGAAACAAAATGTTTCTTGCATCATTGCGACTTCTCAGACCAAGAAGTTCGCAGTAAGTACAATTGATCTACAAGTGGTTGAGACAACTTCTGGAAATATGATCATTTTGGTTGCACTTGTGACAAGTAGCTTTGGTTTTCCATTCGGGTTATTCGCTTTTTGACACTGGATTGATGGTGGCTAAAGTCGAGGCTGAATTTTCAGTGATCAATGGTAAAGTGGAAGTAATTTGCCATCTTTTTTCGTCTTGAGAAGCTAAAGAATAAGCTTCAGCTACGGGAGGAAACAGTTTCATAAGGAGGGTGTTACTCCTAAATTGGGAAAATGAGTTGTTCTGCCCATAAGAAATTCAAGAAAATGGTCTCTTTCAAAAATTTTGGCAACATCATTGGGCATTGGTAGATCCATAAAATTTTCAAAGTTATGTTCATATATAAAAAGAAAAACGAAAATGATAATGTAATTATTAATTTAAAAAATTTTACAATTTTATTCTACGACTACTCATATCTTGAAAATAATGCTTGATCGCATCATTATTGAAAAATCTAAGAGAGAACGAATTAGATTTTTATACGATTTTCACAACCTAATTCAAACAAGCACTTCTTATACAACAATTATTGAACACTTTGTGTACAGTTCGTGTGTATAATAATTTGTTCAAATAAATTGTAGAATCAAAATAATAAACATAATGATTTATAGTGGTTCAGGTTATGCAAACAAAACTTAATCTATTACCTTAAGTTATCTACTAAATGATTTCACAATTCCTTTCACTAATTCAAGTATATAATATTATAAAAGAGATTTACTCAATTCACTTTAGGTTTTTACACAAAACCTCTCAACCAATCAAGACTCATTCAATCATTGAGTTTTACAACACACCATTGACTATACAATAATCTCCAACACAACAATTAATGAAATAGGAATAGGAATAGTTGGGTCAACACAACCTTTTATCCACTCAACATGTTGGGTCATTTCTTTACTCAACATTTTATATTTAGGTAAAAAAAGAGACGAGAGTTTCAAGGATTGAAAGAGGAATAGTTTGAGAACATTTGAGACATTATTATTTTAGACTTTGTATAATCCTTTTGGAGTTATTTTACTATCCAATTTTATTTGTATCTTATTTTGTTGGTTATTGTATATGTTTTGCTCCAAATGTTTTATGTTGAGATTAATGAGAATTGTTATTATTAAAGTCTATAACACTAGTTTAAAGGTTCCTCAACATTTTTTATGGTAAAGACAATATAGACTTGTGAGAGAAATTTTATAAATATTATTATACCATGTGTTTGGATTTTGATTCATATATAACCTCAGTTTTGACCTCTTAGTATAGCTAAGTTGTGCCACTTGATTTCCAACCTCTATACATTTGTAGTGATGACATGTCACAAAATGACTGGAATCAAAAGTGCTATTGAAATGCGACCATTCCCATCATATGATGAATAATTAGATATTATATATCATACTTTTTAGATACATGAATATATACTTCGGCAATACATATACATAACCAAATATGTTAATACATGTTTTTATTGAAGTGGGAAACGGAATGATCCAAATTGTTTTAGCCTAACTCGGTTGGGGACTTGAGCTGAACTTGACCTAATCATTTTGGTCTTGTTCTATTCGCCCAGTATTATTATGATTCAATCCAACTCTTTTTGGATTACGAGATAAATCAGACAATATTTTTTTTTCTTTTTTTTATATTATATTTTGGATAATTGACCGATTTAATCCATTATGTTTGTATTTTTAACTAAATTGATCTCTTATATTTTTAATCGACATTTTTAGTTCATGTGTTTTTTATAGCAGTTTTGAAGAAATTGGTTCCTTATGATTTTTTAATTAATTTCATTAAGCTCTTTAAACTTCTCATTGAAAACAAACTCCTTCTTAATTTTTTAATTATTTCAATATACTCCCTTTCATCTTTTCAATTATTTTAATTACATAAAATAATTTTTTTAATTACAATTTATCATTTTTTTATCAATTAACTTTTTATTTTTTATTAACTTTCATAAATTAAAATAAAATAATACTAGAAAGGAGAAAATTATATGAACTTTTTTATTTGTTTGAATATTTGAAATTTTTTTATTTAACGCATTAAAAAATTAAAAATAGTCAAGAAAATAAAAAAATGTTTTATTTTTTATATTTGGAATTTTTATATATTTGGATGAATTTGTATTATTTTTTAGATTTATTTGATGTGCAAGGATTTTATTTTTCATTATGAAAATTTTATTAAAATGTTTATATTTTATAAAATAATTGTTTTTTATTTCTCGACTGCTTTCAATTTTTTAATGTATTAAATCGATAATTTTTTCTTCATAAGAGACCAATTTGACTAAAAATACAAATATAATAGACTTAAAATGTCGATTAGAAACATAAAATGCCAATTTAATTAAAAATGTAAATATAATAGACTAAATCGGCGTTACCCTTAAAAATTTTAGTTTCAAAATTTTACAAATACTATATTAGTGTAATAATATAGTTTATAATAATATCATGATAAATTATAATATTATTTCATATTACCAAAGCAGTCAAATATAAAGTAATAATAATTGAATTAACAAATCCTTAGAGTTTCCTAAAAATTAAAAATAAAAACCCTTAAAGATTTTAAAGTAGTGAGACTAAAAAAAAAATAAAAAAAAAATGTAAGACTAGCTGGCCAAATTGGTTGATTTTATTTGAGACACTATTTTTTTAACTTATATTTTAATTGAGTTGAGTTACCCGAACGAGTCAGGCCATATTTCCAACTTTAATGATATTTATTTTAAAGCTCAATTGTCACACAGTAGATTTATGAATTTGGACGTTGACCTTGGGATCGCCACAGTAAGTATATGTTTTTGACATTGAACTTAAACTTATTTATACCATATATTATTTGCCTACAATTAACATAAAATATAAGATTTTATTCATACGATGTAAGTTATATCCAGTGATAATCATGTTGTAGGCAGAAAAAAATGTAAGAATTAATTTTACATAATTAATGTGTACAGTAATTAAAATATTTACCCAATTATAAAACTTCAATTAGTATTTATTTTAAAAATTTGCTCGGTATTGTGAATTGAAAAACACCGCCCAGAATCAAATAAAATTTGCCCAACTTTAGATTCTTATTAATGTTATACATGTACAAATTTCTATACTAACATGCAAGAATATTACATTTTTCTTCCTATTAAAATTTAAAAGTAGGGAGAAGACAGATTATTAATAAGAAAAAAGAAAAAAAGTGTAGCATTGTTCATTTTTAGTATTGTAATTTTTGCAGTTGAAGATGAGCAACTATCTTTAGTGGTGGTGGCGGCAACACCGAACTAATTGTCGCCTTTGGCCATTATCCTCCAACCGCATTAGCCTCTAAAATGACATCCACCGGCTCCAAATTCCTCTCGAAAAAAGTAGCTTTCTTGCTTTCTTGTTTGTAGGTATCAAGTTCCAATTTTTTGGTTCATGTGCTGACAAATTTCTTACTTTCAGCATCTTCTTCTCCTCAGATACCCATCCAACCCACCAAACCCATTTGTCTTATAGTCTTATTCTGCCTCTTTTTCTGGTTTTCATGCTTCTCAGATAATCAGAAGCTGTTCAGTTTCCTCAATTTTTGGTGGGTTGGTAATTTGTATTCTAATTGTTTTTAGAGTTCTGGGAGTGGAAGATGGCTTGTTCTCCAGCTTCTATATGTTTTCCTTCTACACCAGCTACTGGAGGGACTTCCACGGCTTTCAGGGATGGCTCTGCCGGAGTTTTGTTGTCGGGTCGCCGGCGGTTTTTGACCCACTTGAAGACTAGGAGACTAATTGTCCGTTCTGATTTGGACTCAAATGTTTCTGACATGAGAAATAATGGTAATTCTTCTTCTTCTTTCTTTTTTTCTTTTCAAAAGGGCTTTGCTTCTTCTAAATTATGTGTTCTTTGAATGTCATCTGGGAGATTGGAAGATTAATTTTGCAAGTTTTGAGTTGGCTAAGATTAGCTTAATTGAAATTGTGACTGGAATAGTGGGGGAAATGGATTGATTGTTTGATAATGCTTGAATGCCAATGCCAATTACCTTTTGAGAGACGCATGAGTTGGTTGATGATCGTTTTCCTTTGGTACTAAAAGAAATGCTTTATCCTGCAGCTCCAAAAGGTTTATTTCCTCCAGAACCTGAACATTATAGAGGACCAAAGCTAAAAGTGGCAATCATTGGATCTGGTCTTGCTGGCATGTCAACTGCAGTAGAGCTTTTGGAGCAAGGCCACGAGGTTCATACCTAAACCTCTTACCTCGCCACTTCCAACCCATATACCAACCCCTGTGATGGGTGTGTCAAGTCATTGTTTTAGTGTGTCCGTTCATTTTAGAAATCCTTGTCTATGCACTCATTGTGCCCTAGATCAGGGTGGCAGCCAAGTAATTTGCCTAAGTTCAGTGCAATTGGCTGCTACATATATATAAGATGCTTCCGTGCCTTTCTTGACAGGTGGATATATATGAATCAAGGCCTTTCATTGGTGGTAAAGTGGGTTCTTTTGTTGATAAAGGTGGAAACCACATTGAAATGGGACTGCATGTCTTCTTCGGTTGCTATAACAATCTTTTCCGCCTAATGAAAAAGGTGACAAGAAATTACTTTGTAATAGTTGCATACCAGAATCTTTAAGCCTCATATCTTCTTAGTGATCACTGATACCATCAATCAAGTATATGATTCTAGGATATTATGAAACTTTGCTAGTAGTACTTGTCTTTTTGAAATACTGCATTTTACAGTGTTTTTTTTCTATAATAGTCTCCATATTTGACTGGAGTTTTCTGTGGTTCCATTAACCTAGGTAGGCGCTGACAAAAATCTACTTGTAAAGGACCACACTCACACTTTTGTGAACAAAGGGGGTGAAATCGGCGGTACAACAAAGAATTCATTATTCTGTACAGTTTTTTCATATAGTTAGAATATATCCAACAGATTTTCTTTTCTCTAGTTTTTTCTTCATCATCAATTCGATGAGCATGTATTTTTTTACGCTTTAGTTACAGATTAAAATATTGCTGAAAAATCTAATATCAGTCTCTATTTGGTTACAGAACTTGATTTTCGTTTTCCCATTGGGGCACCAATACATGGAATTCGTGCATTTTTGTCAACAAATCAGCTTAAGGTGGTAGACTTCTTGTACATTATCCCAAATATGTTTCCTTTCCTCTTCATGCATTTTTCATTTTTATTGGAAATTTTATGTTGTTCTATTCCTGGAGATTGCAATTTTCCCGTGATGCTGTAACTAAATTTCCTTGGTGAAATAAATCACTTAGTTTTGGTCTTACATTCAATCTATTTGTTATGTTCAGATCTCAGCTATGCTCATCAGTGCATTAGTTGCATGTATCTTGGACTTGCAATTAGATGAAGTCAAACTCTACCATATTAACCGCTTTCATCTGTTTTTTTGTGTGGCAACACTGTGTTTAAGAGTGGGTTGAATTTGCAGTACGGTTATGGCTAGGAGACTAAAACAATACAAGCACCTGTTCCTGAAGTATATCATCATTTACTGTATTTAGTTCCTCTCATGACCTAGTATTTAAATCAGCCCCAATTTACACAGCGCATGGAAATTTGGATTTCATAATCTCATTGTTGTTTCAAAGGAAGGGGGGGGGGGAGAGAGAGAGAGAGAGAGAGCACAGAAAAGAAAAAGATGCATGAAAAGTATTACAGCTTGCCCACAGGAAGATGGATGGGAGATTTGAAAGTTTCTCTTGTTAGCACTCAGCTTTTAGTCTATGTTGCTGCTTCCTATCTTTTTGTCATTTTTCATATTTATTGAAGTTCCACCTTAGTGAACAATAGACAGGTTAATTTTTCTATTCTGTAATGCTCCATGCTTTTGCATGGCCTCACCCTTTTGGTTCAAGAACAAAACTGCCAGTTGTAGTATCCTCTTGTTCTGTTAGTTTTGAAACAGAATCTCTTTTTAATTGTATGTATAACTTTTCATTGTTGTGTGCAGACTTATGATAAAGCAAGAAATGCTGTGGCTCTTTCCCTTAGTCCTGTTGTGCGAGCTCTTGTTGACCCAGATGGAGCATTGCAGGAAATTCGGGATTTGGACAGTGTAGGAGATTCCTTGTAATTTACTGCAAATTGGTAGCTTTTGGTGCAGTGAGTAGGAAATATAGTTTCAGTAGGAAGAGCTAGGTAGAGTTTTAATTTCCCGTTATCCACTCTCAAGTTAGTAATTTTTTGAACAGATAAGCTTCTCTGATTGGTTCTTATCCAAAGGAGGCACACGCATGAGTATCCAGAGAATGTGGGATCCTGTTGCATATGCTCTTGGATTCATTGATTGTGACAACATCAGTGCTCGTTGCATGCTCACAATATTTGCACTTTTTGCCACTAAAACTGAGGCTTCCCTATTACGCATGCTCAAAGGTTCTCCAGATGTTTATTTAAGTGGCCCTATTAAAAAATATATCATGGACAAAGGGGGCAGGTAATTTTCATGTAATTCCAATAATATATATCATTTCTTCTTGATTATTGTTTCCAAGTAAGAGTAATTAAGTTTTCTTTAATTCTGATTATTATCTGCTTGAATAGGTTCCACCTCAGATGGGGATGTAGAGAGATACTTTATGACAGATCTCCTGATGGAGACATATATGTCAAAGGGCTAGCAATGTCCAAGGTAAAGATTTATATTCTTACTAGTTTAACGACAAGCAAGATTGATTAACAGTCCAGCGTCCAGCTAATCTTGTCCATCCCAGATTAAAGCTAGAAAGGCCATACTTCCTAGTCTCTGTCTCTCACTCTGTTGCTATTTTCTTTCAAAATTCATCCTATTCTATTTGCCTGGAGAAAACTTCAGAAGTTTCCATATCCGTAAAGTTCAATTTTATGTGAAGTAATACTGCAAATAGGAAAATGCACAGAAGTTATTGTAGTCCACAATCTTCAATGTGGTGTCAAGGAACAATCAAGTTACCTTTCTGTATTTCTCAAAATTGAAACTTTACACATGCAACAAATGAAAAAGACTGATGATGAGTATTGTGAAGGGATGACTAACAAATTTTTCTCTTGCTTTAGGCTACTCAAAAGAAAATTGTAAAAGCAGATGCTTATGTTGCAGGTTTGTGTTGCCGTCGGTAAGAATTTCTTATTTCCATGTATCTCTGGGAGAAACTAATTATTCCATAACTGTACTTTTATTGCAGCATGTGATGTCCCTGGAATTAAAAGATTAGTTCCACAGAAGTGGAGGGAGTGGGAATTTTTTGATAATATCTATAAACTAGTTGGAGTTCCCGTTGTCACAGTTCAACTAAGATATAACGGCTGGGTCACAGAGTTACAGGACTTGGAACGTGCTAGGTAGGCTTCTATTATTAAGCCACACAAAATGCATAACATTGCTGCTAGTTAAGGTCCAGTTCTACAATTTCACCATTGTAATTCATGCTATTAAAGTTGGCTTTTCTTATTATTGAATCTCTCTTATATCCCACATTTTTAGGCAATTGAGAAAAGCTGCAGGATTGGACAATCTTCTTTATACACCAGATGCAGATTTCTCTTGCTTTGCAGACCTTGCGCTTGCTTCTCCAGAAGATTATTACCGGGAGGGTGAAGGCTCATTGCTCCAGTAATGACATTTATTTCGTTATTTAATTTTCTTCAAATTCTTGCTGAATTTACCATGGCATATTGTTGGGTCTATTACTTACTTTCCCTTGAATTGATTTAATCTGTCCTTTTCATTATTGGCTTATAGATGTGTACTCACTCCTGGGGACCCTTACATGCCCTTGCCAAATGAGGAAATTATAAAGAGAGTTTCAAAGCAGGTTAGTGGGTCTTTTCTGCTAGGAACTGTCACTCAAGGACTTTATTGTTTGTTTTTCAAATTTGATTGTAATGCAATCATATCGAATCATATATGATTCTACAATTTAAATTTGTTGCAGGTATAGAAATAATGAATTGATGTTGATTGTAATTACCATCTAGGGAAATATTGTGAAATTTTTTTAGGAAGAAAATAATCATCCAATGATTTAAATATATGTATATATATATATATATATATATTTTTTTTAAAAAACTTGTTCAGAACTATTTTGTGTTTAAAGATTATGATAGATGCCATTTTCCACTTGCAAGGAATATCAGTATAGATGTCAAAAAAAAGTTCAAATCAATGAACCATTTCAACTTACATGTTTTAGAATTCCTTGGATGTATTTCATATGAAGTAAAAGAAAGTAAAAAAGATCTGACATGTACGAGCTAAATCTACATATGGTAGACTACACCTGAAGTGCTGCCTATAGTAAAAATTTTGTAGTTACTGTAGAATTCAAAATAACAAGCAATCTGAAAATATGGTATTGAATCAGGAATTTCTTTAGAGATAATTTACAGATGACAAATGTTGCTGCGGTTTGCATTGGAAAAAGATCAACCTGCACCATTCATTTTTTGTTTTTCTTCCATGTTTGCTTCCTTACACTAGTGTGAGGGAAATAGGCATAATATATGAGGAAATTTTGATATGATAATCAAGGAAAAAGTGAAGAAGATGTAATTTGCCATAAATTCTGGAGTAAAATTTAAGCTTACTCATTAAGGAAAAGTGAGAAAAGGTCATCCCACAGAATTCAAGGGTAAAATTAAGACCAGTCTTGTGGGAAAGCAAGGGAAAGGTTACTCTTAAGAGAAAGAAATAATTTGACAAGTTCTATTGTACAGTTTTGAACCATGAACTGCTGTAAAATTTGCTCATTGGAAAAAATATAAAAAATTATAAGCGCTCACAAAACTATGCTTTCACTGAGCTTCTTTGTTTCAGTAACCTTTACCTGCAGGCAAATATGTAAATATTCTCGTATGTATTTATGCTTCTGATTACCTTCTTGATGACAGGTTTTGACTCTATTTCCGTCTTCCCAAGGTCTGGAGGTTACGTGGTCATCTGTTGTGAAATTTGGGCAGTCTTTATATCGAGAAGGACCTGGTAAAGATCCATTTAGACCTGATCAGAAGACTCCGATTAAAAATTTCTTCCTTGCTGGTTCATACACGAAACAGGTGAAGTGGTCTTATTTATTTTGTGAACTTTGTGTAATGTTGCTCTAAGAGTATACAATTTATTTTCTTCAGAATGTGGAAGGGGATAAGAGTATATTCATATCCTAACACTACATGATACCTTTTGTTCTTTTGTTATCCTAGGTTTTTGGAACATCTATAACATAATGCTCACAGTTGGCTGCTTCTAAGAATAGTGAATCTTGCAAAAAATGGATAACTAAATAAGTCACTTTATTTAGCAAATTCATCTGGAAGAAACGTTATGCTTATGCATAGAAACTGACCATGTCCCCTCGGTAACATTCACATTTGTTAATGACCCAAAACATGAAGTCTTATTACCATTTATAACTCCATCCTTGCTAAACTGGTAGGATATTTTCCTGGATTGCATTCTTGTATAGGAGCCACAATCATTGCTCCCATGTAGAAAGACGAAGACTGATGCTTACATGGGTACCAGTGTTTTCGCGCAAGGATTATTGTTGTCCTTAAAGTTATTTCACTATTTCAGGATTATATAGATAGCATGGAAGGTGCAACGTTGTCTGGAAGGCAAGCTTCTGCTTACATATGTGCTGCAGGAGAAGAACTAGTGACACTACGGAAGAATCTTACAGCTGCCGAATCAGGGGAAGAAGAACCTTCTATCACATCAGACAAGCTGAGTCTTGTATGATAGATTCTTCTCTTAAATCAATGGGGTGTGATATTCTGAGTGCACAGATAAAACTCGATGCGGTTTACAAAACTGACCTCCAAAGAGAAAAAGGCTGCCCAGATGATTTGAGTCCACAAACTGAAGGTCAGCAGAGGTTATAATCTATGTAGCTAAGTTGAATAGCATAAAAATGTAAAAGATGTCAATTATATCAAGGCCAAAGATTGGCATTCATCAATTCATATGGTTCAATTATGGCTTCTTTTTCTTCATTTTGCTCACTGGCTCTGCAAATCCAATCCTTTATATACTTGAGGTAAGGGTAAAAATTGGTTTTGTAGTCTCATTTCTAATCTCGACAATAGATTTTTTTCAATTGTATTTTAGTCCCCCAATTATTGTCATTCAATTAAATCAGTATTGGTGGAACTAATTTCCTACCATACAATACTAGTGTACCATGCAAATAATTATGAAATCAACAAAGGGGCTAATTTGTAAAGCCATTTTTTTTAGTTAAGCTCACATAACGAATCTAACAAGAGCATTATATATATATATGAAAACACCCTATTCCAATAAAAATGCAGAGATTTTCTTTTGATGACCAGATTTTGCGTAATAGACCACGCATAGCATTATTGCGGTGAAAAGCAATTCAAGAATGAATGCAATACTGGGATTTGAATTCTTTGTCATTTTATACAATATTCCTATATACTCCCTATGTCCGGAAACTAATAATAGCAATATAAGTTTCATAATAGGTTTTTCCGTCAGAATTTAACTCTTCTTAAATAAATAAATAATAATATGATCTAGAATATTTTTTCACCCATTACAAGTCTTCACCATCTAAATATATTTATTTAGAATCTCCAAGATAATTATCAAGATTGATTGTATAATATTTGGAAAAGGGCTTAGGAAAATATAATTTGAAAATTACTTTTAATGATAGGACTCTGAATTCTTTTTCAACTTTTCCTAATTATCTTTCTAAAGTTTAAATCGCTCAAGGAGATCTCTTCTCTCTTTCTCAATTGATGGTTCCATAAGAACATCTAAATTTCTTACTTTAAATCTGCTCATCTAGTTAAAATTTAACAAAAGTTACCAGAAGAATTCGACAACACTTATTACACATTCATAACCTGAATATGTAACAATTTAATTATAAATAATGCCGATTCACTTATTAAACTGCTGCTTTACCGCTAAACTCCACCGGCTGATCTTGGAGGCACCCTCTTTTAGCATAAATGTTAACTCTGTTCAATTTTATATTTTCGTTCTAAAAAAATAAATCGTCCTAACATTCATATATAGATCATTATTACGCAAGCTATATAGATGACCTTTGAACTTTTTTTAAATTCAACTTTCGCATTTTAACTTTTTTTTTCAAGATTAACACTTGTCTAAATTTAATACTCAAACTTTTTAAATGTTCAATTTTTACATTTTTATCAAAAAAAAAAATCTATATTATTATTTTCATCTATCACATTCATTGCAAGTGAATTTTTTAGAGAATTTTTGTCATTACATAAAATTCCAAAAAACAAGTGCAACAAATTTCTTCTGTTTTTCACTTTATTCTCCTTCCACCTATTTTTCTTCTTCTTTATAATCAACTATCACTTAATTAACAAAGTCCAACTGACTAACATTAAATGTAAATCAAGTGATACAAAAACTTAAAAAACATTAAATTAAAAGTACAAAATCCCACAAGGGCATAAGAAGAAAATATCATAGATTATTTTGATTGTTTTGATATATAATTTTTTTATTAATTTTTATCTATCGTCGGACGATTGTTTTATTGGAATTTATTCAATAACTTTTAATTATGCAAAAGAAGGAAGAAGAATAAGACAAAAAAAAAGTTATTACATTTATTTAATTATGTGTTTTATGTACTGATAAAGTGCCCTTAAAAAAGTTACTTACATTGAATATAAATCATTTTGTTCAGAAATATAAGTTCTTGAATGACTTTTTTCTTATTTCAAAATATAAGTCGTTTTATGAAATTTTATAAATATTTCAACTTTAATTTTCAATATTACCCTTATTTTCATATTTTTATTCTCATCTTTCTTATTTCCAAGACAAAACATTTATATTTTCTTCTTCCCAAAACAAAATTTATTTTTTCTTTCTTATTTCCAAGATATAGTAATTATGGATATTTTAGGAATAAAAAAATTGTTTGAGTTAAAAGTGGACCCAGAAATTTAAAAGTGGACAGATAAAGTATAATTTTTTTATAGAAGTGTAAAAATTGAACTTTTAAAAAGTTCGAGTGCTGAACTTTAACGAAAAAAAGTTTGATAACAGATGAAAATAGTAACATCACGGAATTTTGAATGAAATTGCAAATGTAGAGCTCTTAAAAAGTTCAAATGTTAAACTTGAAGAAAAAAAAAGTTCAAAGACAAAAATTGAATTTCTAAAAAATTATAGTGTCACATATGATAGTTTGTCCAAGATCATGCAAGCCTTTTATATAAATATCAATACTTAAATATGATAGTTTGCCCTAGATCATGTAAGCCTTTTATATAAATATCAATACTTAAATATGAACATCTTAAGCAAAAAAATATTATTAAATTTAATTTTTCTCTCATTTATGACTACAATTTTCATTCTTTAGCAAAATCACATTAAGGAAGATTGGTGAATTTTGTCCTCAACATTTTTATTTTTGGCTTTATTGATCCAAATTCTATTTTTTAACTCTTTTGATACTCAACAATTTTACTATTTACGCCGTTGGTCCTATCGGTCGAATTTCTCAAAACTTACAATGATATCAAATAAAAAAAATCAACAACTCGTTTTTTATAGGGACAAATTTGTCAAATCCCTATTTCTAAATCCATTCCCACTGCATAAACATATCATTATTGCTAGTCAAATTATTTCCACCATTGCTAGCGAAACCAAAATCAAAGATGAGGAGATCTGGGAGGAACTAGAAAAAAGTTAGAAAGGAAAAGTTTCATTTGCGACGATAGGCATAGAAAGGGAAAGTTTCATTTGTTCCTTCACCAGTCATGTGCTTTTGTGGTAGTGTAGTTTTAATTTGAACTTCTTGAGCCAATGATAGCCTTGCAATGCAATTTGCGTCGTATGATATTCCTAAGATAATATGAAATTTAAGTTAATTCTTTTTAGTGTTGAGCTTAAATATTGATGTTTATTGCTAACATTATATAATTATTTTTATATAGTCTAAATATACCCCTTAAAGTGTTTACTGCTAACATTTTATTTTTTTCAATCTCAAATCAGCTATGATTTTTTTTGTTTCCTTTTAAGGATGTTGGAAACTTTGCATTTTTTTGAGTGGATGAATCCTTCAACTGGTGAAAGAGGAAAGGTTGTCATTCCCAACCTACGGAAAAATGATAAGGAAGATGGAGGCTCGTGACATGTTGCAAAAGAAAAAATGAAGTGGCTGAATCGAGAAATTATGTGTGAATTGTTGTCAAAAAAGACCTTGCATATATGTTCTTTGTTCCTTTTAACAGAGTTGCATATGTTCTTTGTTCCTTTTAGTTAACTGATGTTTGCATGGACACCAAAAAAACACTTAACTAACATAAATATCCTTAAAAAACTAATATGAACTATATTAACAGTCAAGAATTTAATTATTGCCATAAAAGACATAAACCCATCAACATTCAAAACTGTCAAGACTCAAAAATATTTCACCATATTACACCTACACCTCCATCAAATTCCATCGTAACAATAAACAAAATATCAAAAGCTAATTAAAAAAAAAAAATCATCATTCACAACATACATATTAAAATGTCATTGTCTAGGGGCAATTACAATTCACCAACTATTAACTTCAATCACATTTCCTGAAATCAATATAAGCTATTATCATATTGCGATGCAGCATGCCCCACCTTTACTACATTTTGTACTGTTATGCCCTTGCTCTTCACAAAATTCACATCTTTGAGGCTTTCTAGCTGGATGGGTGATAGGCTGAAATAATAAAAATAAATTTTCAGCACAAGGCATGAAATTTGGCAAAATAGCACAATTGGATTAAAAATAAAAAAATACACCAAAATGCAATAGGAGCAACCATGTAAATCGTAAAATCATTAAGGATCAAAAGAGTTAAAAAAATAGAATTAGGACCAATAAAATAAAAAATAAAAACATAGAGGGCAAAAAAAAGTTTAAAATAAGCATTAAGGACCAACGGTAAAAAAATAAAAAAAGTTGAGGACTATATTCATCAAGCTTCCTAACATTAAGTATATAGTCAAAATAAAAGTATTTTAAAACAACTAATATTTTAATATTAAAAATTAAAATTAAAATGATATATATTTTTAGAATGGTTTATCAGGAATATTGGAGAAGTCTGGAGAAGTACCAAACTAAATTTGAAGGATGAAAAATGAAAACAATTTGACAAAAACACACTCTCTCTCCCTCCCCACACCTGGGGATCAGCCGATCAGCCAAGAGAGGACACATTTGAGGTTGTGAAGTGTTCCTAATAAAATGGAACAACCTATTGGCAATAACAAACAGAACTCTTCTGACCATCCATAACAGTAACAATCATAATTTCTCACCATTGCATCTCCACAAATTTAACCAAATTACAACCTAAGATAGCAATGCATACAAATAGACACCCCTCAAACCAAGAATTCTTAATCATCTTTTCTTGCATTGGCATTTCTGCTCACTCTAAACTCGCAAAGAAATAGGAGAGGAAGAAGCAGAGAGAGAGAGAGAAAGAGAGATATATGGGGAGGACTCAAGCTCTAACACGCATCGCTCTTCTTCTTGTTCTTGTTGTGAAGCATGAGGTGCAAGCCGATACAACTTGTGATCGACAATGCCCAGGCTTGTGTCACAAGAAGGGGAAGTCAATATTCCAGTGCTATCTCTACTGTATAAAACACTGTGACTCAGGACATAGTATGTTCTCATATTAACCTTTGTTTCTCTTCTTGTACATATAATTTTCTGGTGCTAAAGAATTCCCAGAAAGGTGATGAGACTTAACTTTAGATGTCATGCTCATATAAAATGTGATTTAGGGCCAATGTTTGTATTATAATGTGCAAATAAAATGTGATTCAAATACAATTCAGCATTCCTAGTTTCAAATTTCTTGCACAAAACTTAAGGACTATGAATGATTTACTATTCATAATCTGTCTCATTTATTGCTACAGATGGAGTGAAATTGACAAAAGAAGAGGAAGAACAACTAAAATCAGACAACGAAGCCACACTCAGTGAAATTGAAGAAGAATTGATCCATAAGCCACATCACGAGCTGGAGGGGCATGATGCAGAGAAATTAGAAGCATCCCTCGGAAAACCACCACAAGACTTAAAAGGAAAAGGTAGTGAGAAAAAGGAACACAGTAGCAACAAAAAGGTACAAGGTAGAAAAGAAAAACAAGGCAACAAAAAGGTAGAAGAAAGTAAAGAAAAAGGTGAAGAGGATCACCCAAAAGCAGTCAAATCCAATTCATCCAAAGATTAGATTTCTTAGCCAGATGCTCAGGCTGGAAATGATAGCAGGGTCTAAATTTTGCCTTCAATTTTGTCTTACATTTATTTTTCGTGCAATGTTACTAGGCCTTTTGTTGCTATAATAGTGCCTTGTTGCACAATTAGCATGTAAGATACTAAGAACTCTTTAGTCCTTCCTTTCTTCTTCTAGTCATAATGTTTGTGCTTTACCACTTTTGTTATTTAGTATATTGTGGACAAGAACATTTTATAAAGAGCAGATACAAGCATCATAAGTCAAGTATCATGTCTTAAAACTGCTTGCATTAGTAATTGGATCAAATACAACTTCCATACACATGTAAAATTTACTTGCACAGATGGGATTTTATTTGTCGTACATAATTAATGAAATAACTGAATTTATAGATAAGATTCAGAAGCATTTTCACACAAGTGACACTATAATAACATGCTTGTGAACAATGCAAATTCTCAGATTACTTTTTATATTTCGTTTGTTTTTGTGTCTAGGGGGAGATAGAGAGAGTTGCTATACAGTATAAAGCATATTGGACAATCTCATTTTGTAGAAACTTGAACGGATATAAGCTTTCAGCCAAAATCAATGATAACATATTGGACAAACTTCTCCCATCAAAACCTAAATGGATATATGCTTTCAAGACAAAATCAACAAATTCAGTTACAGTGTATTTACAACTGAGGAGAGAGAGGAATGTATTAAGCTACTGATCTAGGGAGATAAATTTAAATTTTTACCCATTCCATTTATTGGCAGAGCAATATATATATTACAATCTTCCGAAGGACAAGTTTTTCATATTGCACCAAACACAAAACAAGATACATGACTGATTCCCAGCCTCAAATATCAAAATACTCAATATTAACCAGCTTCTCACCTATTCATTCAACATCATCTCTAATTTCCAGTATAATGAAAAATTAAATAACTATTCGTACTTTTAAGTTCCAGCTCTTGTCTATCCAAGAAAACTAGAACCAAACATAAAAAGAGACCATATTTGCGAACTAAATCCAACCAGAACCCTAACATTTCTCAAGAAAATAGGAATGCACATGCTCAAGAAGCAACTTCATTTAGAAACTAAACTCCAAAATTCTCCAGTACCTCTCAATTCTCCTTCTCTACAGCAGCTTTGGCAGCATCAAGATCCTCATCCAAGAATATATCCCAATGTCCATCCCATTTGATGAAAAACTCTGTATCCTCAATATATCTCACTCTATGCACATCTCCAGCCGGGGTAAACAAGTAATCACCAGCAACCAAATCATATTTGGTCCCTTTGGTCAAATTCCAAACTGTCTTACTCCCCTTTATCACCACCAAATCATGCCCAAAGCTATGATGATGCGCCGGCTCCAAACTCCCTGCCTTAAATCTCACTATAGCAGAGGTCGGAGACTCTCTTATGATTTTCATCAATCCACCAGGCATTATATCCACGGGTTCAAAATCCGAATCAACACGACTTTTCGCCAAGGAACATAAAGCGCAAGGAACATCGAAACTCGGACCTTTCAACTCTCCGATTTTAGACATCTCCGAGAGGGAATTATCGAAAAACGACTGGATATCAGAAGGCCAAGGATTGGAACCAGAGGCAGGACAAGGAGATTTGAAAGGTGTATTGATGAAATTATGGAGAATTTCTTTGGCAGTTTCCGGCTCAGTAGACATACCGGAGACGGCGAGGACATTACAATTGTTGATCGACCGGGTGTTGATTGCTTCCCCAGGAGTGAGGCAAGTTGCAGCGTAGACTCCGGGGAACTTATTAGCGAAGATGCCGACGCCGACGCCAGTTCCACAAGCAACTAATCCGCGAGTTTCGACCGCTGGATCGGGATTGGCAGCGGCTTGGCTGACACGGCGGCCGATTTCTTCCCCGACAGAGTAGTATTTATCGGTTCCAAGATCTTCAACTTCGATATTGAGGTCCCGGAGCTCTGCAACGAGAGAATCTTTGAGCGTGCAGCCAAAGGAATCAGCTCCGGTGATGATTTTGAGGCGACGGTTGCCGGATGGTTGAGCCATGGTGGAGTTGAGTGAAACTGAACACTGTAGAGACTGAAGACTGAAGAGTGAGGAACACTGTAGAGACTGTAGAAACAAGTACTTGTTCATCTCATGAACAAGTACTTGTTTTCTATCTACATACAACAATATTTTTTATTATTATTGATGACTGAGCTTCGAAATAATAATCTTTTTCTTTTTCTTTTTCTTTTTTTGAGGAATCAAAATAATAATCTAATTTCAGAGGTTTTTTTAATCACATGGAGAAAATAGCGCATAGAAAAGGTAAAAAAAAAAGTTAGATGCTAAAAAAAAAAAAAAAGTTATTTCTGTTTAAGATCTTATTTCATATTTCATTTTCATTCATTCAAGGCTTTTATTCAAATTCATCTTTGCAACTTCTAAAATTAATATTCCTTCAATTTATGTTTAGAAAGTCAAAGCTTTTCTAATATACAAATCAATAAAATTCAAAATTTAATTACTTATCTAGTAGAATTGTTTGAAATGTCATTGTTGATTATTTTTCATGTGTTATTGGATAATTTTGAAATTATTGAATACATTGATTTATTTTATTTGCTCTTAATTAGTTGTTCTTTCACATATATCAATGGATTCCTCTCACTCTTCTCGGTCTTCTTTTTTTCACCCTTAAACAACTCATTGTGCATTAGTCAAATTCAAAAGAGTACCATTTTTAGGTCTTGATATTAGTCTTTAAATCTGTAACTAAAAAATTCATAATAAAGACTAATTTAAAAAAATTATCAACACATTTATTGAGATCTATAAATAGCCTATGAATGATAAGGGATTAGATTTTGTGAGATATATAAGGATTGGCAAATGGAAAGAAGCCATCAAGCGGAGTTGAATTTGATTCAAAATTAAACTCTTCCTCATTGGAAAGTGAACAAATTTTCTTTAGAAATCAAAAAATTTGAGAAGCCGTTGAAGGGATGAAAATGTGATATGGAATAAGATATTAAAAAGACATAAGATAACTTTTTTCTGTTAAGACTTAACGTTCCAAATTGACGGAAGGGCAACTTTCAAAAACTTTTGATAGTTGAAGGACAATAAATTTGAAAAAAATAGTTGAAGGGCAAAAACCAAATTTTTCAAAAGTTGAGAGGGGTATCTAGCACTTTTTACCCCATCCAGAAATCAACCATACCAAAAACTTTAACAAGTTGCACCATAGCTACAATAAAGGTTCCTCATCAATCAAATTTTTCAATATTCAACTGAGAATAATTTGGACTATTGGAAGGAAGTTAATTCCTTAACCAAGGTCTCGAGTTCGAATTTAGGAATAGAAAAAAATTCAGTTGGTAGTTTTGCTCTAGGCAAAGAGCCCAATCGATAAACGAACAGGATTTGTTGAGGCCAAAACCTCCGGATCAATTGAATCTCTAACTTAGATAAAAAAAAAATTCCAATATCCATGTAAATGCAAATTGAAAGTATAGGGTGCACGCTAAACAAACATTGCATCTTAAAAGGAATTTTCTTGATTTTCAGAAATTGGGTATTCAAAGACCATGTCCTTTCCTGAAAGCTTTTTATAGACACCAAAAATTGTCTCCAGCTTGCTCAGTATCATTACGTGCTTTAGGATCCAAGTAAACATTAATTATTTTTTATCCATCAAATTTTGTATCTTACTTGCTTTCCAAAAATTTCAGCAGGGTACACAAGATCTTCTAAAATGGCATCATAACACAGAAGTAACAGTATGGGATCTTGGCCTTTGGACTGCAGAAATCCTTGAGTGGCAATGAGAACCACGTCCTTGCCAATGAACTTCATTCTCCAACTCTCTTACAAGCCTTGCAGAGAGCCTTCCTGAGTTTAGTCTATAAGGAACATGGATCACTTACAACTTTGTGATTCCCAGGAACATCAATTTGGATAGCATAATTGATCCACACGCATCTTTCAAATCACTTTTGAGTTCTTGGTTCGTATTCTCCAAGTTAAACAAAGCCTGTGCAATATCCTTTTCAAACTTAGTAGGCTCAGCATTCCTGTCCTTGTGAACCTTTGGCCTTGCACTGTACATTTTGAATGACCTTGTCGGGAGCAACAGTTGACGATTGAGGTGGAGTTTGCAGCAGAGAAATCCTAGGCCTGGCTTTAGAGGTAAGAGAATCTTGTTTTAGAATTGTACGAGAATTCTAATTTCATGAACATTTTAAAAAGTTAAATAATATACTTTTAATTACTTAGCACAATACACAAAATTAAAAAATTTAATGAAATTACTCATATGTTAAAAAATATAACTCAATGAGTCAATTTGTGTATATTTGAAAATTTAAATCATTTTACGACTTTTTTGAAATATTTTGTCTTTTTTTATAATACTCACATTTATTTATATATTTTCATCACTTCTCTTATCATTGTAAAAGAAGATTTATATATTTTGTCTATTATTCTAATAAAACACACCCCTAATAATTAAGGGTATTTTAAGAAGAAAAAAAATCTCCAAAGGGTTTTTTCCATAAAAATCTCCGAAGAGTTTTGTCTTACACTAAATCAATTTTGACGCCAAAAGGTTTTCCAAATGACATTAACTCATTAGGTTTTGGTTTTCCATTGTTTAAACAATTAATGATCCTTTCATTCTCATTAAGTTTGTCATCAATAATTTTGAATTTCTCAAAAAATTGAGTGGCTTCTTTTATCAACTTCTAGTTCTCCTTTTCAAGATCAAGCAAATTTTTCTTCAAATTCTAATTGTCTTCATTTAGAGCTGTGAATCTGTTACTCAAAATATTATACTTCTCAAGAAGTTTATCGTAAGCAACTTGAATTTCATCAAATTCAACAAGCTCATTTGGTTCATTGTCAGATTCAATCGTAATGTCAATTATAACTTAAGCAATAAAATCAGAATAATTACTTGTTCCTTTGATTCTTCTTCACCATCAAGATCATCATCAGTGAAAAAGATCATAGGAAGACTCTTTTTTATTTTTCTTCTTCATGGTATTAACAGATTCTGATTGAATGTGTCTAAAGCCATGGCATTGCACTCTACTAGGCTTTTTCTTCTTTTCAACAAGTTTTTATTATTTATACTTATCTGATTTCTCCTTTTTCTTCTTTAAACGTTCTCAAAATTTCAAGAATGTCAACTATTTCATTCTAATTGATGTCATCAGTCTTCTTAATTTCTTAGAGTGCTGCAATTTTGGGAATAAACCTGTCAAGTAAAGATCTCATCAATTTATTGATAAGTTTAGTTCCATTCCATACTTCTCCAAGTTGAGCGGCTTGATTGGATACCTCCTTCAACTTCATAGTCAACTCATGTATGGATTATCTTCTTGCATTTTGACTTCGTCAAACATGATGCTTGAAGTTTGGCATCACGAACAAGGACAAATCCTTCATGGATAATCTTCAATTGTTTCCATGCATTTTTGGCAACTTTGCATCCTTGAATGTGTCTGAACTGGTTTTGATTCACAACACCAAAAATTGTGTTTAGTGCAATATTGTTTGCCATTGCAAGACGATGTTCTATCTCATTCCACTTAAGAATTGGTTTTGACTTTTAAATAACAATTCCATCTGAGTTGGTTTCCTTTTCCACATGGTGTGTCCAACCAGTATTAATAAATGTCATAGCAAACATGTCTTGTGCACTAATATAAGCTTTCATACAAGCTTTCCAAAATGGATAATTCGAATCATGTAAGAGATAAGGTTTCAATGAAGCATCATGTGACTCCATGTTGCAAACTCAACATCTGACCCTTAGATCTCACCAACTATGCAAAATAATTTTGATGATCTGTTCTAATACCACTTGATAGAAATGTTGAGTTAGTATTATTCCGGTTACAACTTCTTTATGAGTTAACACAAAGTAATAATTGAAAAATTAATAAAAACACAAAAAAAATTGTTAACGCAGTTCGACCAACTCATTGTCTAGTCTGCGAGGCTCTCACCCAAATTAATTCATTAGTAACATACAAAGAATTACTTCAGCAACTTCCTTGTACAAATTCTAGTGAGTCTAAATACACTCCAATTCTAACTCATTGTGAGTTAAAACCAACACTGCAGTTGATACCCCGTATCAATCTTTAGTAGTATGACCACTTCCACTCAATCGGTCAGTGTGATTTAGTAGAACTTCAATTGCCCTTTATCCAGCAAATGAACTTTCATAGTGTGAAGGTGATAGTAGCCACAAAAATATCCAAATCCCACAATGAAAAATCTCCAAGGAAAATGATTTGGACAAAACAATTCACAACTTAAGATAGTTGATCATTACATAAGAAGACCCACTCATCATTTAACAATAAACTCACTCCAATTTTCATTCATTAGGTATTCTCAATAAGCTCTAAACTCATGAGTCTTCCATAGCCATCCGGCTGTTCTTATAGAAAGATGATGATAGACAAAATCTTCTTCCATGATTTTATGATATAGATAGCTGCATCAATCCAAAATTGTGTATTATCTAACTTGCCATATTTATCAAGATACACTGGATGATAGACTCTATGACTTATGGGATTGGCAATCATACATCGTCAATCACCATTAAGGATTTTCTTCAATCGCCATTTATCTTTTTGGAAATATCACGAGAAATCCGCAACATTTTCAATTTACAAGTTTAGTCCTTTCGACTATCGCAACCCTCTTTTTCAATTATAAATATGGCATGTGCATTGCATCAATTTTTTTTAGGAATCACATACAATTTCAAATTTTGCCCTTAAAAAATTGTTGTGACTCCTTGGTCATATTTTGTTTGCTGGAAAAGAGAGCTACAGTGGTCGAAATGATCAAACTTGAAAATAAAAAATTGGTGAGGGACAAAAATTGAAAATGATATAGTTTAGAGATAAAAAAAAATGGGGGACCAAAGTTGAAAAATAAAATTAATTTAGAGACTAAATTCGATAATTACACTTCTTTATACTTTTTTTCTTCTTTTCTAAAGAGAAAAAAAAAATGCAAGAGAAAATAGACAATTTTTGCAATATACCAACACAAGAAACTAATCTAGCGTTTTGTGCTAGCAAATCCGTAGACATACTCTCAAATCTACCACTAGATTGAAAGGAAATAAAACTAAAACTAAGTCTTAACAAACAAAAACTTGAAAGTTGAAAATAAAGACCAACATCAGAAAAATATTCCTCTTGAACAAGAAATTTATTGACACGGATGAGAGAGTCTATTAAATAGTAAAGTACTTCAATCCATTTATATCAATTTAATATTTTAGAACATGTGAAAATTTAATATGGTATCATAGTGGGAGGTCTTAGATTTCAACCCTTATCAAAATGAAGACCTGTCATTATCTCCCCTTGTGAAGAAAAGAAATTTATAGAATATTTTGATGAATCAAATGTTCTGTTAGTGGCTTTTTACCCTCAAAACTTATCTGATTTCCAACATGTTATAATAAGTCGTAAACAATTGACAAAAAAATGAGAAAACATTCAACTAAATTCCTCCATCCAAATAGGATATTCTAGAATTGTATTCCAGATTTGCTTAGCAACAAAACAATAAAAAAAACATGATTTTTAAAATCTAATATGATATTTAGTTTTTGCAACACATATTATAAGTGAACTACCCAAAATACCCATACTCTCAAACTCTCAGCAGACTCGTAACCCCCACCCCATCTCATGCCTCCAATTCCTCCTCTCCCCCCTCACCCAACTCTCGGCTCATCTCTTTCTTTGCTAAAATTTTGGATAATCAGGGCATATATTTACATTCTCTTCCAAGGTTAGTGCATTTTTCTCTCTCATTTAAGTGTTATTGGTGAACTTGTTGGTTAGTTATGAATTTGAATTTTATTAAATGATTTGTTGTATATTTACATAGTTAGAATGATTTTATTGTTCTTATTGGAATGTTCTTATGTGATAATCAGAAAAGAATTTGTTGGGAAAAAATTGTTTTGTAAAATTAGAAGAAAAGTTTTTTGCAAAGGGAAGACGTGGCGATTTGGGCAACAAATTCAACCCGATCCCACGGCTGTCTCCCTCATTGATGGATAAGGTGCTCATGGTGGCTATAGCCACTGAGTTGATAAACGTGAGTGGGGCTCTAGGCCGGGCGCTTGGCCCGTATGGCTCATTTGGCCGCTCGATCGGGTTCGGACTGCGTTTGGATTTCGGGTCGGGTTTGTTTTTTATTTTTAAAAAATCAAATCCAAAATACCCAAAAATATTATTATTTGTATTGTTACTGTCAAAATTAAAAATATTATCATACAAATAATCTAATATTAATAACATTAGTATTATTAGATTATTAGAAAACAATATTAGTATTATTAGTAGTATTAGTATTGTTAGATTATTATAAAATATATAGTATTATTGGTGTTATTAGTATTATTATATTATTATAAAATATTATTATTAGATTATTATGAACATAATACAATATTATTAGTATTATTATATTATTATAAATAATATTAGTATTATTACTATCATATTATAATTTTACTGTTATTTAAAATATTGACACTTAATAATATTATTGTAACAATAGATTATTAGTATTTTAGAATTTAGTATGATATTAGTATTTGTTATCCCAACGTGCTACACACTGAGTCTCAGGTTGTAATCAAGTGTTTTTGTATTATTTTAGTATTTAAATTATTTGTTATTTATAATTTAACTAAACTTGGAGTTTTTACTTATATAAAAGTAGAAATATGGCTGAAAGAAATAATAGAAGTAAAAGGTCCAATATTCGTCTTCCCGATAATGAGCCATGTATAGATCGACGTAGACATCAACGAATAGCTTCGTGGATTGAATGGGCTTTTAACCAACCTACTCCACCCCCACTGTGTTAGATTACTACTCCATCTGGGTACATACTTCAGTGATATATTTCAACCATCACTGCTGAGTAGAGGTTTCGGTGCCACATTATTAACCCCTACAAATTTAGCCTCTGGTAATAGGTTACTATGCCCACCATCGATTCGTGAAGGATCGGAATTGCCAGACTTAGAGTTCGTTCGAACTAAGAGCAGAGCGTATGCATCTATTCTTATGGTGAAGTATTCAAGTGAGCCTTATCACATTGTTGAAGATGAGGACGACGGACACCATATCAAAACGTTGATGTTCCCGAGCCTCATCATGAGGATAGAGCTAGTGCATCAAGAGCTACATAGTCTATTAGCGACATCACCCCTGATACTCGAGATTCCCATGTTAGGGAATGGAAATATAATGCACCTGGAAGACCATGAGACTTGTCATTTTTGGATAGTTACTACAGACATGTCATCTCGTTTATATGGGAGGGAGAAGTATTTTCAATCATTTAGGTTTTTTGCAATAATTTGACATATTAATTTTCTTATTCCTATAGGAATGTGGAGTTCTTATTTGTGATATCCAGAGCACCAAACGCTCTCATTAAGAGATGCCTACAACACCAATCCCTAGGTCGATCGTATAGGACTCAGGACTTGGTCACTTATCCTAGTGTATGTTTTCTCATTTGAATATGCATCTATTGTATGCATTTGTGCAGCGATACATCTGGAAACTACTAGATTTCACATGGCATCTGGGGAGATGACTATCACCCTCCACGACATGCATTTGATTCTTGGTGTCCTTTTTATTGGTACTCTTGTGACTTAGGTTGGGACACGAGACTATATTTTGGGATGGTTGAGAGATCACCTCCATATAGATCAGAGTATCCTAGACAAGGATTGGATGAAACAATGAATCCGTTTTCTTGGACTAGATATTGCATTCAATAATCAGACAATGCCCCCTGATGATTTGGGCATGACCCATGTTTTGTACATTTTCGGGATGAAATTGTTCACAAATAAGTCATCTGACATACTTATTGGTCACTTACTTCCTTTGCTCATTGACCCATCAACTATATCATATTATACTTGAGGCGCTGCGATACTTACTTATCTATACCAACAGCTTGAGATAGCTAGTAGGTACATGTGTCATCAGCTTGTATGATACTTTACATTATTAGAGATATGTCTAATATTTGTTTGTTTTTATTTTGTTTTATTTATATAATTTTCGATTGTTTACTATTTAATATGTTGTTGAACAGTATTGAATACATGAGTATTTTTTTATGTTCCATCGAGAGGACGCCGCATCATCTTGGAGGCCAGGCCAGCCAAAAGTCCTTAGATGCATGTCATATTCAGTCAGATCGTCTCTAAGATCCATTGATCAGCTGGTGACCTACCGAATACAGTTGGATGAGATTAGGCCACCACAAATAGATTGACTTATATATGGCTACACTGGTGTTGCGGAGACTCATGTCTCCAAATACCATTAATGTCTTTAGTTCGTGGATATCATTGAGTCATACATGTCTGATCAAGTTCTCCACTAGTTTGGACATGTGCAGTCAATTCTCAGTCGCTTGTTGATTGCTCTCCTTTTTGAAAAGTATTGTAGGCATCAAGATCTGAAAAGCTAAAAAGTCAAGTACGCTATGTTATCTTGGATTTGGGAGAAGTGGACAAATCATGTGCTATCTCCTTAGGATTTTGGTAGTCACACATCTCCGGCACAGAGATGACAGTGTACATCATCTTATGACGAGTGGTTTAGGATCATGTCACATCTAAGGATTTTGAACTCTTGGAATGTCCAAGTTAACATACAATAATATCATATTAAAATAAAAAATACTTATAATCTATTATTAATGTTAAATTAATATTATTTACTTATAAAACAGTTATATATATTTAAAAAAAGCTCCAAATTGACCCATTACATGGCCCGAGAAGCCCGACCCAATTCCAGACACGCAACTCAAATGGTCACGAGCCAAGTACACCTGTGTCACTTTTTTAGCCATGTACCAAGTTCATTTGAGTAACTATTCTAACCACACACCAAGACAAACGGGTGGCTCTTCTAGCCACGCACCAAAACAAATGTGTGGCTCTTCTAGCCAAGCACCAAACTCATACACGTGGCAATTATAGCCATGCATCAAGTACAAATGTGTGGCTCCTGAAGCCACTCAGTCTTTCTCCATCTATGGCATAATTAATTGCAGGAAAAAGATTAGAACGTGGGAACAAGTGTATCTTTTGTAATTCACTTATAATTTGTACTACAGAAAATGGATTGCATGCTACATTTAACAAAACTTAAGAGTATTTGTGACTTGAACTTTTTGCATATTCTTTATAAATTGGACAGTAAAGAGACATGGCAGGGATTCTATGATTCCGGTTCACATTATTTGACAAAAAGTATCAGAGCGATCGGGAATTTCTAATGATGTAATAGCCTCATTTGGTAAAAGCATTATGAATTGTAATATACAAAGCATTACCAAGCAATAAAAATAACTCTTACATTATTTCTTATTCATTAATAATTTTTTCCTACATTGCAACATGGTCCCAATTATTACAAGCATCTATTTAAATTAATTGCTCCTAAAAAAACAATTTCCATAAGAAGAAAAGAAAAATCAAAATACAAAAGAAACAAATCAAGAAAATCATCAAGCCATATTAATATTCACTTGTCTTTCTTTTTCATTTGTCCCAAATTATATGTCATTTTCCTTATTCAAAATATATTATATTTGTTAGGTGATTAAAATACCTCTATTTAAAGTGAGAGTATTAATTTTACATAAAAATAATAAATAGTTGGTAGATTATTATGAAAATACACTTAATTAATATAAAACACTTTCTCAATAATCCACAAGCTTCCCAAATGCTAGAAAACAAAAAAGAAAAGAAAATTATATTCTTTAATAACTCATTAATTCTCTTAAGTGAATAAATGAAATTATTATTCCAATAATGATTGGTATATATTGGTATTTTAGGAATAATATATAAAAAATATATAATTTTAATAATATTAATTATATTTTATTAATTGGTGTAAAAAACAAAAAAGTCTTATCAATTTGAGACAAAATAAGTAATTAAAAGAAAGCACAAAAAATAGGGGGTAAAAAAAAGTTGAGATACAACACTTGTCCAAAGGACAATGAGACAAATCTCTTTTTCATATTTGGTCAAATCATTCTCGTTATAAATCCCACCTATTTAGTTGAAGTGTTGAACTAGCAAGGCCATACTTGGGATTGAGAACGGGGAGATCGAATATCAAAATGAAATTAACAGGACATTTAAGATTAGAGGTACATAATCTTTTATATATTTTTTAGTTTTATCCCTATTTAAGTGGGAAAAGATGAAAATAATTAATTTAGATAAAGAAAGAGGATTAGAGATTGATTAGAATTTTTATTAATGATAAATTTAGAATTTAATATTAAAATTTGTACTTTCTCTATCTCATTTTAATTATTCACTTTATTTTTTCACAAAA
Organism: Apocynum venetum; assembly: GCA_019593545.1. NCBI lineage: Eukaryota > Viridiplantae > Streptophyta > Magnoliopsida > Gentianales > Apocynaceae > Apocynum > Apocynum venetum. The sequence continues at coordinate 3,106,527 of SRSM01000326.1, read as the reverse complement.
ATTTAAAATGAATTGAAAATGATAATTTTACAAATAAACTTTCTAAATTACCATTATTTAATTATTAGAATAAAAATGATTAAAAAGTTTGAAGTGAAATAATATATAAATTAAATGTGAATTCTTAAAAGTGAATTCAAAGTTGAAAGTGGAAAAAAAATTCTTTGCTAATTTAAAAAATTGTTTCTGTTATTCTCATTTAAAGATTAATATAAATATTTAACATATTTCTAATATGAACTAAATAAAAATAAAAAATCAAATTTTATATTTTTAAAATTATACTCCCTTCATCTTTTTTTATAAGAGGTAAGAAGCTAACTTATTTGTTCTTAAATATAAAATATTTTACTATTTTTTATATTATTTTATCTATTATTTATTATTTTATCTTTATTTTAATTACAGTAAATACTCTTTGAGAGAAAATAAATAAATATATCTTATTTTAAGTGTAATAAATAAGAATACATTAAAAGTAAAATAATTTATTAATGTATATAAAATTATTTATAATATCTTATAAATATAAAAAAAAAGTAGTGTTAAAATATAATTATACATATATGTACTAAAATTAAATATATAACTATTAAATGAGACAATTTCAATTAACAATTAAAATGAGATGTGATGTGGAGATTATTATTTTCAACATATGTAAATATCATTTATTTTGAGTAGTACTATCAAGACAAGCGAAGCTTCATGTCTGTTGGGACTTGGGACCATTCATTGGAATCGCAATTACTCTCTGCTTTTCATAATGACAAGAGCGTGTCTTTCACGCAAAAACATGTGGCTCCTGCAGATGATGGCAACTATTTATGTAAAATAATTTAAATTAAATAAAAGAAATGTATGGTCCCAATCACTGAATTGCTCTTTGGAATAAAATCTAAGAGCAGTTTTCCTTAGATCGGCTCCATATATTAGTGACCCATATCCAACTCCTCCACGACTAACCCTAATTTTTTATTTTTTTTGTTCTAAAAAGAAAACACAAGTATTATTCCCTAAAATGTCAAAAATAAAATATTCATTTTTAAAAAATTAATAAATGTTCTATTTAATCTTTTTACAATTCATCTATTTAATTTAAATATTTTATATTATACTAACACATATATAGTCTTATTATTAAACGTCTAATATAATAAGATTGATATGATAATTTATTCGTAGTAAAAATATTTTAAAATAAAAAGTAAATATATAATTTTAAATAAATATTTATTTTATTTCTATATTGTCTATGTTTATAGACAAATGAAAGATACTAATGGGCTGGCAATGACTTGAGAATTATGTATTTGTTGGTAGGAGGTGATGCTTTGGGGCAACATTATTAAACTTGGACCATCTTTGATCCCCCGATCAAAACGAGGAAAGTGCAAATCATATTGGTTGCTTAAGATTGTCATGACTGAGTGAATTTAAATAGATAATGATAAACAAATAAAAGAAAACTAGGTTATTTTTATCTCTCTTTCTTGACTTAAGTTGGTCGATCCAACTAGTTGAAATCACCAACCAGCTATCATCTTATTTCTTCACTCATCATTCGTATCACAATTTGAAAAATGGAGATCTATTTTATTGATTCTTTAGGAATTAAACCAATGTTTCTTTTGAGTTCAACCAATGTGTCAAAGTACGTTATTATTAGAATATTTCACAAATAATCTTGTATTTTATTTTAAAAAAATTTACATAAATGTTTGACATTAATCATATTAATAACATTGATACCATTATCCACATTTTATTATGGTTAAATTTTTTTTATAGTCAAAAGTTATCTTTAATTTTAGATAGAAATCTTTTTTTAAGTAATTTCAAATATAAATCAAACACGAATATTTGATTTCATTCTTTAATTTAAATTGCAAGTTAAAATTGAATGTTTAACTCTCAAGAGTAGTAATTATTTATTATGGCTATATGGTAAGGTGAAGATGGTCATGCCTCTTTAAAAAAGAAATTCCCTTAAAATTTACTTTTTCCTTTCATTTTTTGAAATGCCTATATATATATATATGTGTGTGTATGTATATATATTATTCCTAATGACTTTTTGTAGTGCCTAAGAAGAAAGAGTTGAAAGAGGTTCCTCAATAACTGTCTACATTCTCGGTGATGGAGAAGGGGGGGTTTTAAGGTTTCGGATGAGCATGAGTTGATTTTGTCCGGGTAAGGAAACACCTGGGAATGACGTGCCCAGCTACTATCGGGAAGAAAATAAGGCCTTCTGGGGCTCTCCAATAAGGTGACGACAAGGTCAAGGAGTGTGGATTTCAAATAAGAAAGCTCTGTGAGTTTGGACCTAACGTTTTTATGTACATTTGGTAATTTAGGTTTTATCGTTTTTTTTTCTTTTTTAGATCATCATTTTTTTTTACTTTAAATAGCTTTCGTCCTTATTATTTTTTTCTTTTCTTTTTAGAACACCAATATTTTTTTCTTTGCACAATAGGTTCTTTTTGGAGCACCATTCTTATTGATTCTTTTTTCTTTTTTAGATTACCATTCTTTTTATTTTAAATAACTTTTGTCCTTATCATTTTCTTTTCTTTTTAGAACATCAATATTTTTTCGCTTTACACAATAGATTATTTAAAGTAGATTTTTACCGAAATTCAACCGGTTCATCTCACTAGTCTAAGTTAAAGAATTTATTAGAGATAAAAAAGTAATCTCTCGAACTATTATTTAATAAATTTGTTCTCTATCCATTTTATATTTTGTGGATTTGATCTCTAATATTTTTTTCATTTCTTTTGGTTCCTAACCATTTTGTTTTTGGTGATTTTGATCCCCAATATTTTTTTTTTTGTCCATGTCCTTTTTTTTAAATTAGTGACTTTGATCCTCCAAATTTTTTTCTTTTTAATCATTTTGGTGCTTATTTGACAATCTTTTGTAAAGATCCATTTTAAAGAAGAAATCTTGGAGGGCAAAATCGGTAATTACAAAACAACTGCAGCCAATTAAATGCAACCAATCTAGATGGTGAAGTGTGCAATTATTTGATCAATTAAACGCAACGTCGTGGTTGCATTAACACCGAATCAGATGGATCCGACTTCCAAAAACCGTTAGCTTTGCCAGTTGCCATCCTATTCTACATTTCTACTTGTATAGAGCATTGTAATTTACATACCAATCAATAACACCAAACATAGATTGCCTCCACATTAATTTTTACCACAAAACTTACTCCTGTGGTAAAAATATTCTTTCCATTTTAATTCAGTAAAATATTTATTTTTGTTGTTTCATTTAGTACTATTTTTATTTTCATTTTAACTTTATTTAATTTTTTTATCTTCTCAATTAATATAGCATTAATTTGTGAAACTTGTTAAATGTATACACCACTCCACTTATTCATTAATGAGTATTTAATAACAAATTTGCATTAAGAGAATGTATATTAAAAAAAATAAAAATTGAGAATGCAAATGTTGAGTTATACTTCTTCCGTTAGAAATTAAGGATATGTTTGGTTAGAAGGATTAGGAGGGGAGGTGAAAAATCTCTTTTTTGGTTCTAGAAGTTGGTGGGGAGGGAAGGAAATTTTTTACTGATTTTCCCTTTCTTCTCCTCCAAAATTAGAGAAATTTGGATATTGATATTCAATTACCAATTTATCATTATTAAATAAAAAAGATGACAATAAATAGTTTGAGAATTATAAATATAGACATTCAATTTTAAAGAGGGGCATTATTTGGCAAAACCCCAATCCTCTAGTCTAATATCCTAATTGATATTTCCATAAGTTTGATAAAAAGTCGTTCTTTAAACAGATTTCTTAGTGTCTAAAGCATCCTATAATGACTTTAAGGCAAGACTGCTATGCTTGGAGTCCTAGAATTATTTACTATTTACATGTGAGTATGTCAGGAAAAGCAAAGTCAGAGTAACTTGAGGCAGTGAAAGAGAGAAACAGAAAATCAACAACAAAACAAAACAGGACAGGCTAGATTCTTTAAGCTCTTTTTTTTTTCTTGAGTCTATGATGATGTTCAAAATCCCAGCCTTTCCAGCAGATCCCAGTTGCTATAAATATTGCCTCACATTCTTCCTAGTTTAAGCTGTCAGCAATCATCATTTAAGGTATTAATATTATTTTTAGATGATAATTTTAAAATTTAAAATCTGTTATATTTTATATGTGGGATTGAGTAGTTTTTTTGTAAAGAAAATGTGGATGTTTTGGGTATGCATAGCTGGCTCTTTGGTGCAGAGAGTAGTGACAGTGAAATGCGTCTGAGGAGTCGACTTTTTGTCTCCTCCTCCTCTCTCTCTCTTTCTAAGTTCTTTATCTTTTTACTGTCTACATTCCTCAATTTTGTCTCTAATTTAGAGGGTCCCTCTGGCTCCTCCTCCTCTATTTTTGTTTTAAAAACTGAAATTGGGAATTCTTGTTTGGGCAGCAAAATGCATCTGAAGTACTCTATATCCAGATCAAATCGACCCTTTTCTTAGGAATTTTGAAGCATCAAACGGGCTGGTTGTACTTGTTCCATTGAGTAATTGAGGTATTTTTGCTCTAAATGTTATTTTCTTCCTTTTGTTTAGTGCAAAATCTGATTTTTTTTGTTGCTATTTGTAGTGTTGGATAAACAGGAACTGCTTCTGAAGACACTAAGGTCAGGGAGGAGTAAAAGGAAGATTTAGAGAGGAAAGTTCATTTTTTTAATTTTTATTTCAAGCATGAAGGATTTTCCTTCTTGTTTTGGGGAAAGTGGGGTTCAAGTGGCTGATTTTTCTTCATCAAGTGCTAATAGAGCTGCTCAGAATTTGGTAACTAGTGTGTATCAATGTCGATTACGGGGAAAATCTTGCTCGATAACTGTTACATGGAGTAAGAATTTGATGGGTCAAGGCCTTACTGTTGGGATTGATGATAATTTGAATCAGAGTCTCTGTAAGGTTGATATCAAACCCTGGTTGTTCTCTAAGAAGAAAGGGTCCAAGAGTTTAGAAGCATATTCAAGTAAGCTTGATGTATACTGGGATCTTTCTTCTGCTAAGTTTGGATCCGGACCCGAGCCATTGGAGGGATTTTATTTGGGGATTGTCTGTGACAGACAAATGATTTTGCTGCTTGGAGACATGAAAAGAGAAGCACTGAAGAAAACTACTTCAGCCCCCGCTTCATACAGTGCTGTTCTGGTTTCAAAAAGAGAACACATTTTTGGCAAGAAGACATTCTGCACAAGGGCTCAGTTTTGTGACAATGGACCTGTGCACGATCTTCTTATTGAATGTGATGCTAGTGCCACCAGAGATCCCTGCCTTATGATCCGAGTGGACAGTAAGCCATTGATGCAGGTGAAACGACTTCGATGGAAATTTCGGGGTAATCATACCATCTTGGTTGATGGCCTTGGGATTGAAGTATTTTGGGATGTTCATAATTGGCTCTTTGGCACATCACTAGGAAATGCTGTCTTCATGTTCAAGACTTGTCCACCACCTGAGAAGTTGTGGGCCAGCCAACCTATCTGTGATCCCCAGACACTCCACTGGTCGTGGTCTCAGAGATTTCGTGATTCCCAGTCAAACAATCTTGGCTTCTCATTGATTTTGTATGCATGGAAGAGTGAATAGAATATTAAAAATTCTTGGTCGGTGCTAACAGATACCATTAGTGAATTGTTGTTTTATTGACTATGCAATTCGATAATGATTATGATTTTCAATTTGTTTCATAGTATATTGAATAGCACATCAGAAATAATAGATTAATTTCTTGTTATTCTATGTAAATTCTTCAGTTAAAAGGTTTCTGTTGTTTGATATAATTCCTTCACTGGAATTATGTGAAGATTAGTTTTATGATGGTTATGCAAATCTCTTCTGTGCAACTTCTGTTTTTTTATTCGGTGCCTATGGAAGGGCCATGTTTTTTTCCTTTCGCTGTAAGATGTTTGTGTGCCACTTAGGCATAAGCATTAACAGTGCATGCTTAAGCAGGGTCTTCTGGTATGAAAGCCCACTTGAGTTTCAACAATTTCCTTGTTACAGGATTGCTAATTCTTGAGGATGTAAAGTTATTTTAATCAAGATTGTTGTACTTTCAGTCTATGTGGCGGTTGTTTTGCATGAGAATGTGCTGTCCATCTGTGATAGATATATTGCATAGACGGATCAAACAAGGACACAATAAGCAAATCAAGAAACAGACACAATAAGCAAATCTTCTGGTATGTATCCTGCTCTGTTAAACTTTAATGTTTTTTAAGTATTTTTTATCAGTTGTCACTGCCAGAACTGTTGATGCGTGGTTGATATTTTAAGACTTTACAAATTTACATGGTGAGATTTTGTGTTATTTTGAATTTGCTGCCATCACACAGGGCTATTTTGCAACTATGATTTTTAAATTTATCAGCATTTTACTAATGTTTATTTGGAAAGCATGTGGCGACAGCGACACATTAAAAGGTTGGGAACTGTGGAGGTAACATAACCAATACTCTGTTTGGGGTAACAATGTAAATTAGGAAATAAAGCAAAAAAAAAAAAACAGCATATAGCAAGCTCCCGCTCCCCAAAGTCAGCTTTCCAATAACTCCTGTATCTTGTTGTTTGGAGGAGATGATAGATAATGTCTAGTACTCGCAAGATATAGAAGTTATATAAAAAAGTTCCGGCATGTAAAAATTCATTAACCAACTCAGTTCCTTTTCCAAATGTAACAAGTAAAACTTTATTATGGGGTGTAAAAGCTTTTGCATAAAGGTGCGTCTGTGCTTTGTTCAAACTGATCCTTTGAAGGAGACTGAGGTCATGATATGAAATTTGTGCATCGAACTCCACTTAGCTCTGATGAAGATTCTATACAATTTGAAAAGTAAGCTCTTTTCTTTTTTTCTTTTTTACATGGATAGTTATTGTGGTAGAAATGTGGCAGTTGTAATTGTAAGGGATTTTTCTGTCATCATCAACAAATACAATTTGTGCATTTTAGTTACCAATTCTATGATACATGGATAATAAAGCATGCACAGATTTCCATTTGTGTGAGTAATCTTGAAATCATTGTCCAAAAATGTTGCTGCAATAGATATGAGTGGTGAAATATTTGCAAAAAATCCATTAAAGCTATATGAGGGAGTTTGCAGTTTTTGGAAATTGGCTGCATTTTTATCTTTACTATTTCTTTTTCATTGCCTAGCATCTATTAATAATAGATGTGGGAAAGGCCAACTCTGCTTATGCTTTATTTGTGCTGTGCTATAGAGGTATTATGAACTTTCGGTGTTGCATTTCAAATATAGCAGTCAATCTATAATCCATCTGTTAAATGGTCTGATGCGCCTGAATTTTCTTCTGCATATGTCTATTAAGGTTTTATGAGGGTGCTTTTAAGTTCATAACCATTAGGTGATTGAGTTTTTACAGGAATTTTATACACAGTTAAAGAAGTTTCAGCTGGCCTGTAACTTTTATGTAGATGTGCATCCCTTCCATGTTGGTGTATAATTGTTTGTTGTCTTTAAGAGAAAACGTCTCATTTGATTGAAGTTATTATCTGTGCAATATTAGCCATTGAGTCAGATAACTTCATAGCTTTGAAGTCTTGAGGCCAATTTAACTATTTATCATTCCAAAGCTGAATTTATTGTATTTTTTAGATACAAACAATCTCACTTTAAATAGGGATATTTTGGTCAACAAATAAATTAAGATACTTTTAATAAGGAAAGTGGCCTATAATTTGAGAAAAAACAGAAAGGGAAGCAAGCCTATCAAATTGAGGCGAAGAGAGTATTTAAAGATTTTTACATTCTTGCAAAGAATATTCCAGATATTCATCAAGTTGAAAAGTTCAAATCTGTTGCTGCAACGATTACGATCAAAGAAGCTGCTGATTTTAAAATTATTGCTTAAAGAAAGATATTCTCCTCTTGCTTATCTATGGTCCCTTAACAACCTATGTCACAATATAAAAAGACCCCCCTACTAACATATGGGGTGTAGAATAAAGACTAATGATAATAGGAGAGAAAAAAAAAAAGTTTCTTTTGTTGCGTGAATTCAGTATAGATTCATCCTATCATTCCGCATGTTGGGTAGACATACGATACATAAAAAGATGGAAAAAGTGGTCACATGTTTCTTTTACCTGACCATTTTTAGTTTCCTATTTATTTCAGCATTAGCTTATGCATGATCTTGATTGCTAAAGTTTATGAAATCCTTGCAATGCCCCAACAATAAATCAACATAACATCGAGAGAGGAATTTGAATGCACTTTCAGTGGTTTGGTGATACACATTTAATGAATGAAATGACATGCTGACTATTGATGATCCTCACTGAATGTGTTTCTATACATACCTTTTCTGAAGTCTGAGTTGTACTAAACTGTTTCCTTTTCTATAATAGGGAAGCCTATTAGGAAAGTTATTTTACTCTTACATCCAGTTATATAGAATGTAGAAGTATCTATTGTAATTTTATTTCACATTGTTCCATTAATAAACACACTGGAAATCATACTCAAAAACTATTCCCTCTGTCCCACTTTATATGGTATTGTTGACTCTGCATATTGTTGTGGTGAAGCATAAAGTAGGGAGTATGGGGTAATGAATTGATTTGTTTCAAATGTAAGATTTGTATAAGTAATACATCAAATAGGCTTACAGTTTTATGTCTATCAAGTATGGAATCAAAATTTCTGTCAAGGAAAAAGTCACATGATTCGAGTAAGCCCAAAACAGTTATTGCTAAAATGGCAAAGCTTGTTAGTCGGAAATGAGATGACAACAAAGTACTTTGTCCTCCAGAAATAGGGAAAGAAGAAAAGAAAAAGGAAGAAGTGATTCTCTGATTAATCTGCAGGACTCTTATACTAATGATGCAAATGCGTCTAATTTGCTAGAAGGGTAGTTGGAAATGCTGAAACCTTATGACTTTGCCCAGACTGATATCAGCCTTGGTTTTATTTATTTATTTAAATTTGCAAATGATATATTGGAATAGTTCTTTTACTTTGGAGTTCTAATGCTTCCTTTTGTTCTGAATGTGCAAAAATTGGTGTGATTTGAGTTTTATGCTTATCTAAGTGTTTCATCTTTTCATAACATTGTTATTTTGCTTAATCTCTGTGTTTCTGTCTCACTCAACCTCAAAAACATTTGTATTGAGCAAAATCTGTCAAATTCTTTTGGCAATGGCCAATTTACCACTCTGAGGATTTGAGGGTGGAGTAATTTCTCAACTGATGCTGTTTTATGTTTTTGGACCTTGTTCTTGTATGGTCACAAAGAGCCAATTACAGAAAATGAACTCCCAACAAGAACTATCTCGAGCATGGGACATGAGTCGGTCAAGTCAAGGTTGTTTCTATAAACTTGGGAAAACAATCATTCTGCTGCTTCTTGTCAACTGATAAATTCCAGGTTAGTATTTCATTTCACACTTGCTGAAATAGTACTCCTTGGATGACTTCAGTTCTCCCTTATGCAGGGACTAAGATTCTGATGGCTACTTTTGTTTTCCTTTTCGTGCATTAGCATTCAAAAGTGATACAACTGATTGTTGCAGAATTTTCAATTTTTCTTTTCCTCTCTTTCGAAATAATTTCTTGCAGAAAGTTAATGAAATAGCTGTCTCTGTTGTCCTTTCTGTTCATGAACTTCCAACATGATTTCTTGCAGAATTTTCCTTTTCTTCTATCTCTTTGGAAAGCTTCTTGCATAAGTTGCACCATCTCCACGATTATGCACATATTAGTTGTATTACTGAATTCTAAACGTCAGTGAATTCCGGACATCTCAAATGCTGTAAGCAAAATGCTTTTTCCAACTCCTGTTATTTTCCCTTGCATGAACTTCCAAATCTGATACACGCAATTGCTACAGAATTTTCCTTGTCTATCTTGCAAAGTGATTTCTCTCAGAAGTGGCATCATCTGCAAGATTCTATGCAGACTGAACTGCATTACTGAATTCAAAAGTTACGGCAAATTTTGGACACTTTCAATTCTGGCCACTGGTAATGACAGAAATATGAGCAAACATTGGTTAACATGCATTGCTGGTTTGCTAATAATAGATTCACGTCTCTCATATTTTATGAGATGAAGGGTCCTTGGATTATGCTGGTTCTTGAAATGTCTTCTTCAGCATCTGCTCATCTTCCCGTGCAATCACATTGTGCACTATGTTCTTCAAGATGTGCCCAGGGGCAAAAGAGCCACCCTTCTTTGGCTCCATCGTAAAAAAACAAAACCCCTATACACCATGGTAAAGTTTAGATTGTTCCATGGGGTTCAACTTCATTTACCTAACATTATAGTTATTGAATAATTGCAACTTTTCAGTGACTGTCCAAAGTATTTTTTTTTTAAAAAAATGTTAATAGTTTAGAGATAAATATTTTCTAGCACTCTCTAACTAAAGGTAAATTATTACATTAATGATAACGTGGTTGGCAGTGGATTCATGCTCTAATAGGATAGCTCTAATAGGAGAAGTGGTGAATCTCCTAAGAGCTATACGTGCTCAATGCTTCACTCTCAATGGTGGAAAAATGAGTTGACAAATGAGATGACGTAAAAATTATATCTAATTCATAATATTAACAATCAATTATATTTATCAAGCATGTCATTTTTTAATTGATAAATCTATTCAAAATTGAGATATATTTGTCTATATATATATATATATATATTAAAATTTATAAATTATTATGAGAGATGAAATTATTAAGTATACATGCTCATATAAAATAGCTATATTCCCTTATAGGATGAAAAATTTTCCAAATAAAAATTTATAATCCTCAACACATCTAACCCCATCGTGGTTCCAATTCCCAAATAGTTAAGGAAAAAGGAGAATTTTTTTTGAAGTTAATCACAAGAACAAACCTAAACTATTGGAACCTTTTTGCTTGTTTGCCATCACTTCTCACATTCCAAACTGTGAATATATTTCTAACTAGTACAAAATATTTTCAAACCTCCTTTTCCTTCTGTTTGCCATAGGCACCGTTAACTTTGATGAAATGACATTTTTTTTTTTAACATTGACTTTAACATTCAAATTAGAAATGTTTTAAGGGAATAAGAGAACTAGCTTCAAACTTCACCCCAACTTGATGATTGGGTTGGGTTGGGCTGATCTAACTATTTCATTTTCATTGAAACAATGCTGTTTTTTAAGCGATCATGTTTGACGCGTCAAGAGGAAACCTGATTTGACTTGAAATTTTTTGAATTCGCATTTTTTAGGTCCAATCCAACTTAAAAATCGAACTATACAAATTGTCACATCTATCTATGTCTTGTATATGGTACTTGTCCACAGTAAAATGAAGACCCAACCTTAGTTTCTCATTTTTATTTTTTATATATGAAAATATATTCATTTCATTCTTAAATATAAGTCTTTTAACTTTTTGTACATATATTAAGTATATTTAAATGTGAATATGTTATGTCTAAAATATCCTTAATTTTTTTTCTCTCATTTATGATTACAATTTTTACTTATTTTGAAAAAAAATATAATACATTAAATTGATGGTAAGATTGAAAAAAAATATCATATAATTATGTATTAGTAATTATAAAACAACTTATATTAAGCCGTTTAAGAAAGGATACGTTGAATTGAATATGACCTAATTATTGTGAATTTTCCAATTAAACTATCACACACAACTTAAATAGACATAGTAGTAGTTGAAACTTAGATATATAGTTTTAGAGTTTAATATTTTTTGATATCTCTAGTTTTACCTCTAATTGAGTAATGGTTTCTAAAGGTTGCTCTATAAACTTAAAACGTTATTTCAAAATGTTTTTAATATGTTAAAATATGTTTTGGAATTCTGAAAATCATGCATCGTGATTTCAAAACTTAAATGTTTTATAAAATCTTATTGGATTGATATCATAATTTATATGGTTGATTGAAATCATCATTTGTGTGTTAAAGTATTGTGGATACACAAATAAATATATTTCAATTGACTTAAAGTGGATGCATATGTTGTCAAATTTGTGTATCGTCCACAAGTTAGTTTATCTTATGGATGCATATGCTATCAAATTTGTTTATATGTTAACTTGTGGACGATCATGCAGTTGACTACAAGTGAAATGAGATCGACCGCAAAATGAAAAACATCATCTGAAGGTTGCCCAGTGAGTTTGCAAATGATGTTGTAGACGATGCACCAGTTGACCGCAAATTGTTAGTGGGTTTCCAACAGTTTTTTTTTTAACCATTGGGAACAAATCTATAAATACCAAAACCTTTGGAAGTCTTTCTAAGAACAATTTTTGAGCAAAAACATTGTATACTTTGATCTTATAATATCTTAGAAACATTCCAAAACCCTTTCTAAATATCAATCTTGTTAAAATCATTCAAACAATGTTTTTACATTCAAAGGTGAATTTTGAGCAATCTTGGCAAGCCATTACTCTAAGAGGTGATTGTGTTTTAAATTGATATGTCTTCACATTAATGTGATATCTATCAAACTTTCTATCTTATATCATTGATTGTAATTGTATCAATGTTACAAGTAGCATAAAACCCTAAGGGTTATGGTGAGTCTTGTGTAGGTTGTTTTGTATTGAAGATTTGTTTGTAAAACTTTTGGGTGAACCTTAAATTGAATTGTATTGTGAATTAATCATTAAGGAGAGTGGTAAGATTATTATATAGTCAATATTGTGTTGTAAAACTCAAGGGTTGAGTGAGCCTTGATAAGTTTATGGGTTCTTTGTAAAACCCTAACGTGAATTGAATGAGCCTCTTTTGTAATCTTATTTATTTTATTAGTGAAGGGATTTGGTAAAATCCTTGAGTAAAGGTAGTTGATTAAATTTTGTTGGATAAATCGAATCATTATAAATCAATCATTGTGTTCATTGCTCTACTTTCTACATTTTATTTGAATACATTTTTACTCACACAACTAGCACGCCAATTGTTTGATATTTGTTGTCAAAAAGGTGTTTTTATTGAATTAGATTGAAAAATCGAACAAAACCCTAATTCATCCCCCTCTTAGGTTATTCAGTTTCGAACAATTTCTCATTACTTAATCAAATTAAGTTTAATCAATTAATTATACTATAATGGAAAATCAAACCTCTGGTTCTCAATTACTAGTTAATCAACCATATAAATCAATTAAAATGGCTAATTTTAATCGATAACATACAATTGAAATAACGAATTATGAAATTATTCAAATACTCAAGATCAATCTAACATTAACTACTCAAATATTAGATTCTTCTAGTTTAAGATAAATTCTTGAAGATATAGATCTAAAAGATATTAATCTAGAGGTTAAATCTAAATCTAAGACTAGAATTATCTCAAAATCCCATAAAAAATCAACTTAAAACATATCATTGCTAACTAACAAATTACTCACAATTCATAAATAGAAATATTAAAGAGAGAATAAAGGATAGAGAAAAACTCATTCAATTGGAGAATTGAAATTTGTAAAGTTTCACTTCATTGATCTTCTTTAATATCCAAAACAAGAGTTTATTTAGAAGCTAAGAGTTTTTTAGAGATAGTATAACAAGGAAAGCTATATATCTCAAAACCTTCCAAGAAAAGCTATATATCTCATACAACAAGTTTTAGGGTTATAATACATAACATATTAAGTTAAAAAAATTTAAAACTATTAAAATTATCAGATATTTGAAATTGCCGTTGGAGCCAAGAATTTGCTGATAGGCATGTTTTCGCCAAATTTTGAAAATAGAAGATTGTCGTGAAGCTTGCCGCAGGATGCCACATGGTTGCCATTTGGGGCGACAACTTTGTGTATGTTTCACCATTTTTAACTCCTCAATTCTCATTTTTGTTTCTTGTTTTTACTTCTTCATTTCTTATCTAAATTCATCAAAAACCCTACAAACAAAAAATTAAATATTATGATTAATTTAAAATCACAAAACACGTAATTCAGTAAATTTTATATGGCATATAACCACTATTAATCTCTAAAATCTATTAAATTATGATTCAATAAGTGGGTATTGTTGAATTCAATTTGGTTGTAAGAATTAGGTTGTTTCATATTCTTTAGGTCTAAAATTTAAATTTTTATTTTTATTTTGATATGCTAAATATATATATATATATATGCATATTCTAAAATAATTATATTTTTTTATCTAAAGATTAAAATAGATGTGTACTTAAACATTGAAAGATTCCATAACCAAGGGAATATTATGACAATAGGAGTGATAGAGAAATCAGAATGTCCGAGATGTGGCTAGGGGACTGAAAGTTCAATGCATGCCATTAGATTTAGAGATTGTGACCTATCCTATGAAGTTTGGACTTATTTCATGTCTTCCACTGGTATAGATTTATGGGTAGTATTACTGAACATGATTTGGTAGGTTTTAATCTGGAAAAGGATGTTGAACTTGTGTTGATCTTTCTCTTGTTGGGTCTTTCATATCTACAATTAAAACGATATATTTTTCTTTCACTCAAAATTTATAGAGATAAGAATTTTCCTGCTTATTTGTTAGCTCATCTTGGTAAGATTTACTTTTTACAACGTTGGAAGAATGATTTTCCACACGAGGTACTTCAAGCTTCAATACTTGAGTTGATCTCATCTCTTTTCCTCTTTTCTCTCCTTTCCCCCTTTATTCTCCATCTTCTTCCTACAACTTCCTCCTCTAGCAGCCTCCATTTTTTTTTGTCTACAAACCATGAAGATTTTCATCTTTTGGAACTTTTGTTCATAATCTTTGGATCATTTGCATGCTTTAGCCTTGATCTTTACATATCTAAGATCTTTTCTTCTTTTTCAAGAAGTTTTCTTTTTACCTTGACTAGATTTGAACCCTCTTTTTTATTTTATTTCTTTCTTTTGGATCGATCAGAGTCTTTTAAGCACTTTTAATTTACTTACACGGATCGAAGTGAAGTTGAATTTGCATGTAACTGACTTTAAAGATTGTGAGAAGAGTAACAAAGAAGAATTCAGATTGCATTTGTTTTGTTTATTTGTATTATGTTGTTTTACTTACCTAGTTTAGGTGCAATTATTTGCCTCTATGTGTAATTTGTTTTCTCTTTTTAGTGAAGTTTACATTATCAATATATATATATATATATATATATATCAAAATATAGCGTAATTTCTTAAGTTAAATTTATATCCTATTAATACATCGGTGTGTTGTTAATCACATTATAATATTTCATCTTGAAAAAATTGAATGTCTATTTTTTATTTTAGTTAAAAATTAAAGATGATATTTGATTTAATTAAATTATAAAATTATTCTTTATATTAATGTAATAGATGGTGGAACTATGAGTTGGTAAGATGTAAATTCCTTAAATAAAGTGTTGAGTGATAAGACTCATGAGTTAGTGAAATATAATTTTCTTAAAATTAAGAGATTAATAAAACTTTGGATAAAAAATATATGTTTATTTTTTAAAAAACATTCAATTTCGAATGGATATATAGTATGATTATAGTAACTTACTATAATCAAAAGTCTACTTAAATTTTACTCAAATTGAAATAAAATAAAAAATACTTTTAAAAATCCAATCAAAGTATAGCCTAATTTTTTAAGTTAGATTTATGTCCTTATTAATGCATTAGTCCACTATTAACCACATTATAATATAATGTAGTAATTTATCTATAATCAAAAGTCTAATTTAGTTTTGTACCAATTTAAAGTAAGATATTCAATTATAGATGAAATGATAACTTTATTTACGCATTGAAGGTTCGCAACCTCAGTGCATTGAAATGAAAGATACCACCACCATCAATATAAAAACTGTCACCTAAAGTATTTTAATCAATAAGAAAATATTTTATTTAATTTTGTGTTTGATTTGCTTTTGATTTGTAATAAATCTTTTGGCAAATTGCCCCAATTTTTCCTTCTATTTTTTTTGTCCAATGTGATCCTTCCATCTAAAATATGTCGGAACTAGTTTTTTAGGGCAAATCCGAAAAGGAACTACATTGGACAATGTTTGAAATATTATGGAGTAAAAAAGAAGATAAAAAATAGGGATGAAAATGAATAAAAGTTCAAATAATAGAAATTAAAATGGGAATTTATCCTAAAATTTATTTCCTTGTTTATTTTATTATTTTGGATGTTGACTTGTTAAATTATTGTTACAAAAGTTCATATATAACTTGACAATAAGTAAAAGAAATGAAATAATAATACAAATATTGTAAATGGAGAAATTGACAATTAATAACAAGTTACTTGAGCGATTTAATTTAATTGAATTGTATATAACATTCATGAAAACAAACAAAGAAAAAATGTGTTCCAATGTAAGTTATGGTAAATTTATTTTATGATAGATTGTTGATTTTATTATAATGACTGAGAGAATTTTTTCGTGTATTATTTATTAATTGATAAAAAGGTAATAATTTGAAGTTCTTTAAAATAATAGATTTGTTTATAAAGTATCAAAAATAATATTCTCAATTTAAGAAATTCATTTTTCTTTACACATAATAAATCTCACTATTAACAATATTAGTAAATAAGAATAATTGGTAATTTACATATGTATTAAATCAAAAAGATTTACAAATGAGGATTTAATTTAGAATAATTTTTCATTTTAGTCCTTATTCTTTGAACTTTTATATGTTTTTGTCCCTATTTTTTATTGATTTTTTTAGTTCATAATCTTTTTAACATTGCTCAATGTGATCCATTTCCAGATTTGTCCTTATATATAAAAAAAGCGATTCCGTCACATTTTAGACAAAATGATCACGTATAAAACTCTTTGCTAGGATAATTCTGACATAATTACACTCAAAAGGACGATAAAAAAGGATAAGATTTACAAAGTATAAACAAAATGATCACATTGGACACATGTATCAAAGAATATGAAGTAAAAAAGACGATTTTCCAGGATAAGATTAGGTAATCGTTCAAAGGATAAGAACACATTGAGGCAATTTTCCAAATATGTTTGAAAATTTAATTCAATCTTAGTAAGATATTATATTATGTGGTAACATCCTAGTGAGTGTAAAAACTCTTTGCTAGGATAATTATGACATAATTACACTCTAATTGCCTTTTGCTATATATATACATATTAATCAAAAGAGAGCTAAAAACACAGTAATAATATTAATCTAAGGTGAAAAAAAGTACACTTAATATGTGCATATACTTCAACCCCACACACACCTATATTATTTCTTTTTATTATGTTTGAAATTCAAACGGTATTTTTGTTTATTTTATTGTTCATGAGTGAGTCGATTCACTTTTATGGTGGAACTACTTCGAGGGAGAAGAGCTTCCAACAAAAATTGTATACCACAATGATAGATTTCTTCACTGAAAACACCTTTTCTTTCACTATGAACAATGGGAGTCAAAAGTAAAATGCAAAATACAGTAATAGAATATGAGAAGGGCACCTCCAGGGAACAGGGACATGTGCCGAGTGATTTCTCAGCAGCCAACCCCTCAAAGTCTCAAGGTCCAAGGATGTCCCCAATCCATTTGGCATCTTTAATTTCCACCGACTATCTCACTCACAAAATCAATCACCATCCGCAATTTTGGCCTTAACTTGTGTACAATAAATACTATACTTTTCTTCAATTCTAAGTCTTATTTGTTTTTTTTTCTTTCTTTCTTTTTCCCTAAGGTTTCAAACAGGTTATCCTAACGTGAGATTATAGTAATTTTGAATTTTTGTACATTGATAATCATTTGTTAATTCACTTTGTAAATATATTAAGAAGTTTTATGTGTTTGTCTTGATGCATCGGTCAAATACATCTTTATAAAATAGAACACATTATTTATTCCCCTAATTTCAATGTGAAATAATAAATACTTATGAATAAATCTACCACATTTTTTATTTACAAAAATCACATGTGATGTGACTATTACTTTACTATGTTGTGATGCTCCAAAATGGAAACGATGTATCTAATAAAATAATTGATTTTCTTTTTATTTATTTATTACTTTCTCCGACCATAAATATAAATTATTATATCCATTTTTATACAGATCAAAGATTTTTTTTATTCTTAAAATGTCCTTAATTATTATATTTTAGAAATAAGAAAGAGAAAAGAAAGTTCGTTTGAGAACAAGAAAATATAAAGATTTTGTTTTGGAAATAAAAAAAATGTGATATGAGAGATAAAAATAAGTAATTTTTATATTTGAAGTTAATGATAAAATATTCATAAAATTGCATAAAATGATTTATAGTTTGAGTTAATTAAAAATCAATTAACAACTTATATTTTTGGACGGAAGAATTTTAATTGAGGGAAAGGGAAGTGAGGGAATGGGATGAGAGAGAAAATGTCTTTGTTTGATTTATAAGGGGATTTGAGGGAAAATATAGTTAAATTGAGTATTAAATCTTCATAATATTCATTGTAGTGATGAATGATTTTTTTTATTAAGAGTAATTTAGTAATTATATACATATAGTTTCTCCTTCCTCCAAATTCCCTTTTTGAAAAAGAATATTCTTGTGTATTTTTATTATCTTTAATTTTTTTTTTAAGTTTTGATGTACTTTTTTTGCATTTATTTGTTTTTCCAACTCTTTGGTATATACAGTTTTAAGATTTGGAACTATTTTGGTTCGGTTGACACTTTGTTATGCATTTCTAATTTGTGAATGCTGAACTTTTTTTTTTCTTTTCCATTTGATCCATGTACCTTTTTCCTTTCTTTTTATTTTATTTTATGAGGCCTAATTGGAAATATTTTCCCTAGTTTGGGGATAAAATATGATTTTATCTTTTATAGGTAAACCAGGGACAAGGATAGATAGCCAGATACATGAATAAATATAAAATTGAAGCTTATTAATATTTTCTATGTATTATAAATACAAATTATCGTAACTTTTTTTTAAATTTTTTTTTGAAGTGCTCTGTCATTATTAGTTGTAGCAATTATTTATGGAAATCATGATATGAAATCTTGTCATGTTACTTTTTGGGGTGTACAATTGTACAATATTATGGGTCCTATGTTTCTTTAGGCAATTTGACAACTAATACCATAAGCCCGTGAAAGGGCCACATCTCCGTGATTGGTGTTTAGGAACCGCGTTTTCTTCCTTTTAACCCCTCACTAGTACTTAATACTATGTCTTACCAACCAACTTCATTCATTATCTTCATATCAAGCCTCTAACTTCATCAATGATTAACCAACTAATTAAGTATTACATTATTTAATTTTATACATTCTTGTTTCTTATCTATTCCTCTGTCTCACTTAACCAAACTACCTAATTAATCAATTCAATTTTTATTTTATTTTTGCAAAATAGTCATTTTGGTCCATTATTTTTATATTTTAAGTTTATTTAATATTTCATCTTTTTTTTTCCAGTCATTTTGATTCCTTATGTATTTTTTAGGCTATTTTGGTACCTTTTACTTACAAGTGTCAACTTATGAGAGACAAGTGGCAAAAATCATAAAGATAAATTATTAAATTGACTAATTTTCTTTTCCCCAGTTTTAGAAGAAATTTATTTTCCTTTTCTATTAGAAACCTTGAACTGAATATTTTTCCTTCCATTTATAACTATAATTTTCACTTGCTTGGAAGAGGGAAAACATTAAATAAGAGAGTAAGATTGAAAAGCTATCATAACTATGTAGTGGTAATTGTAAAATGATTAATATTTTGGGACAAAAAGTTGATGTTAAATTGATTTATGGAAGAGTAATTTATTAATTTGAAAGGTGTGAATAGAGGGTAGATTTGATTTTTAATTTTTTTAAAATATAAATGCTACATTTATTTAGAAAAGACATGTAATTTGAAACAAATCAAAAAAGAAATTACGATATATAAAAAAGGATGAAAAGAGTAACTTTGATCAAGTGATGATATTAACACAAATTTTATATGAATCTGATTTTGATAGATTATATGTTTAATTTTTTTTTTTGTATCATTTTAAAAAGTATAACATACAATTCATTTTACATAACATCTTAATGTATAATCCAATAAAATTAAGTTTAAATAAAATTTCACATAATGACTGATTTTCATTTTCAATTGAATTTCCAGCTTCTGCTTTAATACAAATCTCCATTTTCAGGAAAAAAGACCCATTAAAAAATAAATACACTTTAAATAAATGTATTTTAAATTTAAATATTAAAAGAGAATTCATTATTAACTAATATTCCCTCAGTTACAAAATATAATTTAAGTAAATTATTTGTCTCAAAATATAAGATATTGTGTTACTTTTGAGTATTATTTTGTATGTCATTTTACTTCAAAATTTTCAACAAAGAATTTCAACAAATAATATGACATAATAAATAAAAGTATTTTAGATAATTAAAATATATTCTTAATATGTGTGAAATACTCAAAGTATATTATATTTTGGAACGAATATAATAAATGCAAGAAGTAAGTAAATATAGATAATATAATTTAAATGGTTATGCCAAGTCAAATATACTTTAAATTTGAGTTGTTAGATACATGGATAATAGTTTTTTTTTATTTTAAAAAATAAGTACATGACAAGTAGTCAAAATAACTTTAAGATTATCAAAGGAAAAAAAAAAAGAAAATAAATTCTCAAACTAAAATTCACAAAACTTGAACTTATGTGATGATGAAATGTGATTGACATATGTTTGTTTATCTATTGACTCAACATATAATATAAATATATTTTATTTTAAAATAAATTCTTCAATTATAATATAAATTCATTAATTCTGTTAAAACTAATTTCATTTATACGTACCGTTTTAAAATTATGCAATTTGGTGATGGGTGGGTCATAAAAAAATATTACAATATCCTCTAAAAATGGTCACATTTTCCAAGGTTGTAACAAATGTCCTCTGTTTTCTTTTCTTTTTGGGGATAATTAACAAATTCATTGAATCTATAAAATCAACAATGCTATTGGCCTAAAGCTGCGGATGCTGATTTATGATAAAAAAACAAAATTCTCTTATCTGCTGTTTCCAGGTGGATGCCACCTGTAGGATGTATGGCATACTGATCAATTTAATTAAAAAATTAGAAATTTTCCATAAATGAAGTACACAGAATCATAATTCTCTCCCACGTGAGACCCATAAAAGTTTTCTGGAATTATGCGCCCACTAAAATTGCTCAAGATCCACGACGCCGTTTAGCTTTTGAATTTAACGGTCCACTGTGGCTATTAACTATGAAAACAACCAGCTGATTTGAGGATAAAGTCGTCAATGGAGTCAAAAAATAGAAAGCCTCAGTGCTGTAATTTTTCTTTTCTTCTTTTATTTTTTTCAACTTTTCATACAGTCCTGAATTTTTCAACCACAATCTAGCAGAAAATTGCGAAACCCATAATTTAGAAGAGTGATTTGGGATATATTAATTATATATATAGTTAATAAGGGGGAAAAATAGAAGTTGGGTTTGTCATTTCCTTGTTTTGGCTGAGACAAAGTGATTGGTATTCCTTGCTGCTGCAGAGTTGTGTTGTTCTGCTTCTTCTTGGAGCTTCTGCGAGAAATAAAGTGCTGATTATGGAGGTTTCTAGTGACTCAGTATCCATTGATATTGATAACATGATTCCTTTTGGAGGCAAGGTAACTAGCTTGTTGAATTTGAAAGATATTTTTATTATTTCCTTGAAAATTTATTTGTTTTTTATTGTAATTTTTTGAGGGAGTGAACCTTGAGCAATTCCATTAATGAGTTTTTCCCCCCTCCCTCTTTTGGGTTTTTAACTTTGCAGGAAGTTCGGGTAAAAACTAGCAAAGGTTCAATCTCGGTTTTTGTGAGTGGGAATCGGGAAAAGCCTGCTTTAATAACGTATCCAGATGTTGCTCTCAACTGTACGAATATTTTCTTTGTTTTTTTTTTTTCGTGTGTGAATGCAAAATTAATGTGATTCTTGAAGTTTTCCTTTGGCTATGGCTTTTCAATTTTTGTTAGTTACTACTAGTATTTAACAATAGTAGTATGTATGTCTTTCTTGAAATGTGCTATAATGGGTGGCTGTAAATTTTTTACATCATGGCTTTTTCCATTTTCATGATTTTCTTCTATGTGGGTGTAATGTGGTCCTGTGTGTATGTTCAGTAATCACGATTCCAGTTCCTCATACTTGTGCCCTTTGTGTTTTTCGCAGATATGTCTTGTTTTCGAGGTCTTTTCTTTTGTCAAGATGCTGCTTCTTTATTGCTCCACAACTTCTGCATTTACCATGTTGATGCCCCAGGGCATGAGGTCAGTAACACTTTCATATGTATAATGGAATTTGTTAGTGCTGCTAATCTTTTTTATTTTTATTATTATTATTATTACTTTTTGCACAATTACACAATCATATTTCAAATTCTTTTCAGGTGTTATTAACTTATTCTTTCATTTTCTTTAAGTGCTTCTGTAGTTAGGAGCAGATGTTATATCCTCAGACATGCCTCTACTCAGTGTGGATGACCTTGCAGACCAGGTAGCTGAGGTACTTGATTTCTTCCGGTATGTAATGATTTTCCTCTCTTGGGTTACATGTTATTAACATTTCAGGAAAGAAGAATTTTCGAGTCCACTAATAGTTATATTTCAAAAGCCATGGTGATTGAAACTTGATTAAAAACTAAAGTTAATAGTGACATTTTGAAAACCTATTATTTTGTCTTTTCAGAATCTTATCCTCTAGAAAGGAAAGGGAAAAAGGAATTTCCTGCTCTTAGATTTTTTTCCTTTCATCTAGTGGGCTATTTTTCTGTATTGGCTAAGTCCTAAGCTCACATGGGATTCTTTTACAATATTATGTAAAAAGTGAAGGACACAATGTTAAGGTGCTTTTGTTTTTTTTTTCTTCTGGTTCTCTTCGTTTCTGCTTAGTAAAGCTCTTGTTAGGCACTGGTTTGAGGGGTACTCATTTAGAAATTGATATTTATCAATTTATTGTGTGATTTTTATTGTTGTGTCGTGAAAATCAGCCTTCTGATTATCAAGAATTTTTACATTTGGCATTATCATTTTCCAGCGATCCAGTTTATAATTCCTTACTGGGAATTTGGTTCTCTTCTGATTGAGTTGACATTTATGTTGATCTATATACAATACATCATTCTTATTTGGCTGTTAGTATGTTCATTTAACTTTAGGATTCATTTGGTTTTCTTTTGTTTCGAAATTTGACTTAAATGGTAAGTTCATTATGTGGTAAAGTTTCTAACCTAATTTTCACCTCTGCATACAGAGCAGATGCTTCGCACCCATATTTTGCTGGGCAAAGTATATAAATTGCACCTAAACTTTTCGAAAATTCATGATTTGCACTTTGAACTTTTTTTGTTCACAACTCACACAAAATTATGTTTTTTGTCTCAATATTTCACTTATGTTATTATCTTCCCTTATCCGCATCTTTCCATCATCCATGTGCAATTCACATGACATTTAATGAGGGCTTTCTTGTACATGCAAATTATCAATTTTTTTCTAAATGCAAAAAAAACTATCCATGAACAAATTATAACCACTTTATCTATCTACTCTCCCATCCTAAAAATATCCATTATTTTTATTCTTTTCTTGTTCATTTAGAATGAATTCATTTATCTGTTTGATAAAAATATATATTTTTTAAAAAAGGCAAAAAAATTATTTAAAAATGATTTTTGAAGTATTTTAAATTATTAATAATTTGATATTGCTTAAAATTTTATATCAAGGTTTAAAATAATATTTAAATTCGTTTTTTCAATAGCTAAAACAAGTTCTAGTAACAAATGGCAAACACTGAATTAATATTATTTTGATCTTAAACCTCTTGATTAAACTTCAAAGTAATTTTGATAGGTAATAAACTTAATATTTTTCTTCGTCAACAAAAAAAACTTAATATTTTACCCACTAATACTCTCCTTTTTAATTTACTGTTGAGTTGAATTTTATTGAATAGTTTTTTTTTCATTTTGAAAAAAATTGATAAGATTTACACAAAAGCGCTCAGTGCACATGGATGACGGATGACGGAAAGATGTGGATAGCGGAGGATAGTAACAAAAGTGCAATGTGAGAATAAAAACACGATTTTGTTCAAGTTATGAACAAAAAATCGTTTAAGTGCAAATCATGGATTTTCGAAAAGTTTAGGTTTGATTTAGATACTTTGCCCTATTTTGCTTATGGTTGCCTTTTCTTTTATCCTTGTTGAGCATTAATGACTTATCTATTGGGACCATTTTGTATCAAATATGTGACAATTACATAATACAGTAGTTATTGTAACTGCAGGTTCCAATTTGTATATTACAAAGGCACTCTACTAAGGTTTTGCTTCCTTCTAGGAAAAGTTGAATAAGGAAACAATTTAGGAATAGTTCCATGGTTTTTCATTTTGCTACTGATATAACATATTCTTCCAATGAAAATTGGATGTTAACATTTCTATTATGTGTTGCTCGAAGATGAACATGTCCTCATCTTGAAATAAACATTCTCGTAATTTCAACGATTTGCCTCACTAAAAAGACAAAGGACTGGTGTGGGCACTATCTCACACATAGTCTATACAATATTCATTATGGATAAGGTGGTAAAATTTCATGTCAAGTCAATTGTAGATATTCAATTTTGGAGGAAGAAAGCTTTTGTAAACTCATCTAAGTTTATGTCGAATGTATTGTGAATCTTTTTTCTGCTTGATATTTCATTTTTGATTAGATCAATTTAAAATGTGATGTTTTACTGATTGAATTTTTTCACTTAGATTGCAAAAGGTATTCTGCTTGGGTGTTACTGCAGGAGCCTACATCTTGACACTTTTTTCTGTAAGTTTATGAGTCATTTTCTTCCTCTTCTGTGATATTTACTTAATTTTGATGATGATAGCCATCACTTTTTGTTTCCAAATGGCAGATGAAATATGAAGAGCGTGTAGCTGCTCTTATACTTGTTTCCCCAATATGCAGAGCACCATCATGGACTGAGTGGATCTATAACAAGGTATTTACTTTTAGTAAAAATGAATTCCAATGAAGTTAAATTTGATTTTAGTTAGAAACTTGTAACTGATTAAGAAAGCTAGAAGAAGAGGAAAAAGAAGATGCAAGTATCTCCATTAGTAGTACCTGAATTGCTGAAGACATAAGATTTTCATGTGTATTCACAAGTTATGTGTGGAGAATTAGCACTTTCAAAATGTGAAGTCTGGGTAAATCTAATGTTTGAAAAATTATGTGGACTTTGACTATCACTTAGGCTAAGCCCAATTTAAAGTACTTCTTAAGACTTTAAACAATTAGCCTTAAACCATCTTACTTGGTATGGACTTCATCGTATGCTCCTCATTCTAGCTTTTGAAAGACTAAAATACAGTTCCTTATTGTTTGAGAAGATATACGGATCTTGACATGTTCTTTGTTTAATCACCATAATAAGGTTAATCTCAATCATCTAACTCTAATAAGATAGAGAAGCAAACTGGCATTGCATGTGTAAATAGTTCCACTTTTCTTCTTTTTCTTTGTTTTTTTTTTGTGGGGGGACTAGGGGGGGGGGCAGGAGGGGGATTAGAAGGAGCTCATGTGTTTTGATTCTTACATGGTCAATCAATAAGAGACCCCTTGAGTTTTATGATGATTCATAGCTGCAGAAACTGATATAGACTATATTCGCCCTTGCTGTATTTCTGCAGCGAGTATGTGTGCATAATTTAGTTTACATAGATTAACTACTAATTTTAAATCTAAACTCCTTCCTAATTCAACTACCACTTTCTCATTGGTCCTGAAATAATTATCATCCCTGGAGAGCTGACCAAAAATTTCGAACAAAATTATTTGATCATTTATATCTGTTGGATGCAATTCACAGCGTCTGGATTGCTTTCAGATACACTTTCATGAACCCAAGAAAGATTGAGGCTTTTAAAAAAATCACGACTGGGTTTCCGCTCAATTTGAAATTTCGAAGAAAAATGAATAATCCTTATACAAAGGGGGGGGGGGGAAGAAACTCAAAAACTCCTGCTTGTCTTTTCGTATGCTGTATACCATCATAGATGAATAACATCCAAGCAATGTCATGGAATATGTTTGGAACATATTCAATGGAGCAAAACTTTGTTAGATGTCTGTGGTTAGCCCATCTAATTTTATTGTTCTTACCACTTGTGCAGATACTATTGAACTTATTGTACTTCTATGGAATGCGTGGACTGTTGAAGGAATGCCTTCTCCAGCGCTACTTCAGCAAGGTATTTATGGTGATTAAAATTGGATATTGCTGACATTTTATCTATATCATCAGAATAATTCTAAATGTTTACCAGGAACTAAGGCTAGGCACACAAGATGCAGAATCAGATATAGTATTATACTGCCAAAAGGTAAAGAAATATCAATTGCAACTATGCTTTTTCAGAATATGGCTAGCGGTGATCTCAATATCATAAGTCATAGAAATACAATCAAGTGTTAGATCTTAATATTTGCAGCTATTGGATGTATGGATATCTTAGCAACGAAATACTTTACATATTTCTTGGCAGCTAAAAGTAACTTTGATGACAGCATTGTAAAAATTGATTTACAGTAAGGACTTTGGAAGCTACAGAAATATTGGTCATAGTTACAGTAAGGACTTTGAAGTTACAGTAACTTCAAAGCTGGAAGGTACAGTAAGTATTGGTCATACAGAAATATTCTTCTAATTTGCTGAGAAGATCTTGAAGTCTTACTTCTCTCTACCCTCCTGGAACTACTTCCCTAATCAGGCTTCCCTTGATGTAAAACGGAGTAGATAATTATAAACTCTATTGAAAAGTAGGCTGACAACAAAAGGAAGCAAATGAAAACTTCAGAAATAAAAGAAATGAAAAGGAAAGTGCAACTTGTATCATGTGGCTTAGCCTTAGTCTAGTAAGTCTGCCTTGTTATTTGTATTATTTTCCCTGATGCTTACTACTAGAATAGAAGTGTGAAAGCCTAGATTTTGAAAAGATAGATGATTGGCATTCTCAAAACAAAGAACAATTTCTGGTTTGAATCTGTTATTTTGTATATGAAAGTCAATTAAACTTTTATTAACTAGTCAATAGTTTTAGATAAAAGAGAACTTAGCAAATCAAGCAACACGTGCTACTCCACCTTTTAGACAGTAAAACAAGGTTATGTTTAAAAGTAGTAGAGATGATCATACATTAAATTCCACGGTTGTTTTCTGGCTGAAGGACATAGGCATATGACAAAGATTAACTAATGCATAACTGCATATACTAAGTTTCTTCTTAATTTGATGGCTTTTGTGGAAGTATATATAAATAGCCTTTTCAGCTGATTAAAATTAAGCAGATTGGCGCAAGACTACAGAATATGAAATTCCCAAAATTCAATTGACATCTATTACGACTGGTCATTATTGACCACTTTGAAGTGCAATTTTCCAGTGTAGACTGAAATTATGGGACAGCTTTTCGTAGAGAAAATAGAAAGTAAAATTTTATGGACTGCACCAACCTGGGAAGGAAAAGACACATATTCTTTCTTTGTTCAATGTGGGTCTTTAGCTTTTGCAGCAATTCCATTTTCTATATTCTTATTGGAATTTACATGCTAGTTGCATTCTGATGAAACCTGAGATAATTAGGAAGTATTCGTCTTGGAAATTGGTTGTAGTTGAGCATTCTATGCTTGTTATAAATGTGCTTTTCTACTTTAATGCCCATTTTACTTCAAGAAGTATGTGGTCAACCATGTGTGCAAGAATGTATATTAGCTACTTATGGAAGACTCCCAATTTAGTGAATTCATGTGGTTTTAAGGACTCATTTTGCAGGTATTGGAGATTGATCAAAGTAGGTTTTTGTTGAATACAGGACTCAAGAAAATTGGAAAAGGGTTTGATAATCAATTTTGGCTCATCGTGGAAGATTAACAACAATTCCTTTTAGTTCTTAATGTTAACTATATTGTTCATTGATAATACTCTCTTCTCATGCATTCTATTTGCACTAGTATGTGTTTATAAAGTTCTAATGGCAGCAATTATTGCTCGTCTTATATCCAAAAAATGTTCTTTGATTTTGGTGTAAAGCTGGATGTTATGTTCTACTATCCATTGTGTTTGCCATTTCATCTCAGACTTTTTCATGAATGCATATTTTTTTTTCTATGTTTCATAAGGATATGATTTTTGGCATTCCTGAACTGAAACATGGCTTTGCTTTCTTATCTTGTGTTTACAGTTATTGGGACAGATGCAAAGCCCAAATGTCATGCGTTTTCTTCATGCAATTAATGAGTAAATCCTTTCTCCTTTCACTTCTTTGCAAATTGACAGTTACAGTGTTTTTGCAGATTATTTTTATGAAACTCTACACTCAAGTCTCCCTTCTGGTCATTGGATATTTACACAGGAACTTTTTAAATTTATTGCAGTCAATAATGGGGCTATATTCGTCATTCTGTTTGCATTGATGATTTGAGTTGGATAGAAACTACCAGAGTTTGTTGCTTTAGCTCAATAATTGAATCCAAATAGTTCACTGTTAATTTTGACTCTAGCTTTATCCTTTTTATCTTCACCTATTTATTTATATATTTAAAAAGTTTTTAGGTTGCCTGTCACTGCAATATGTTACTGGCTCTATAACTCCCTAAATTCATCCATTGCCTCCCACAGCAAATTGACGTTTCTTTCAAATTCCTTTTGGCAGAAGACGTGACCTTACCGAGGGCTTACGGAATCTGCAGTGCAAGACACTTATTTTTGTTGGTGAAAACAGTCCATTCCATGCTGATTCCATGCATATGAGTAATGTAAGGGATAAGAAGGTTTGTGCACTTGTTGAGGTAATTTTTTGGTTTCCAATTTTGTAGATGAGTATGTTTCAAAATAGATCTTACATATCCTTAGAACCATGTGTAATACTGTTTTGCTGATTTGTCTTTGCCTTTTCTGAATGTTGAATTTGAGAACGCGCTAGAAGGTGGGTATGTATTTCTTTCTCGAATATTGTGTAATCATTAGTGAGAAGGCATACAAGAGAAGAAAATGGATAACAAAATGTGAAACATTGATTGAGGTTGCCTTGGAGTTTGATTGGGAATCCTGAAAGCAAAGAAGTAGAAAATTTAAAAGAAAAATTTTGGTTCATTCTAAGAAATTGTGACCTCTTTTGAGAAGACAGAAGAAATACCAATATGGTTGTGCTTTCACCAAACCTTACATGTTAGTGTGCAGAAATGCACCATAACTAATCTCATATGCACAGAAAGCGTACTGTTATTCTTTTTGTCAATATATGCAATATGCGTGTACTTTCTGCTTCCCTTTTCTATTTCATTTACATGTTTGTTTTCCTCATGTTTCCCTACATGTAGCTTTAGTTTTGCCACTTATTCAATGGTTAGCTTTTACATATACTTTGGTAACCTAACAAACTTGTGACACAAATGAAGAAACTGGTAATGCAAGGGAAGCCATCACAAAGCTACTAAATGTTGTGAATATTTTTGGCATTGTGGTTGTGGGTCTTCCAAATCATTCCCGCAA
The DNA here is from genome assembly GCA_019593545.1 of Apocynum venetum. Classification (NCBI taxonomy): domain Eukaryota; kingdom Viridiplantae; phylum Streptophyta; class Magnoliopsida; order Gentianales; family Apocynaceae; genus Apocynum; species Apocynum venetum. Next base: position 3,076,927 of record SRSM01000326.1, on the reverse strand, counting down.
GAGATCCGGGCTCGTTTTTTTTTGTCTGATCCTTGGATAACACGAGAAGAATCATGAGGGGCTGTCCTCTGCATGACTAAGCAAATGCCACAAGATGAAAGAAAAATTAAGGAGCATTTTAACTACTTCCATGTTCCCCAAATATATCACCTTTATAATCAGATACATATGTTTATTTACCCCAAACTTTCTTTATTCTAATTTCTTTGTTCACCTAACAATAATGTAATTGCACATTATCTTTGTTCTCCACACAGCAAAATGTTGCATTTATAGTTTATGTTCATTATGTTCATTCATAACAGGTCCAATCATGCGGCTCTCTAGTGACGGAGGAACTCCCTCATGCAATGCTAGTCCCCATTGAATTCTTTCTAATGGGATTTGGGTTCAATAGACAAACACTAGTTACCTCTTTGGCAAGTAGTGGGTCATTATCCCCAAATCCTTCAAGGCATTGGTGCATAGCTCCAGAACTTCTCTCTTCTGAAAGTCTAGGTATCAAGCTCAAACCTATCAAAACTCGACCTGGCATCAAAATTTGATATAATTCTCCTAGCATGGTTGCACATTCCACAATGTCGTCCTGCTGATTAACCGCTATGCGTGTCAAGGATTCAATCTGATTTGCAGATTTTGGCTGCAGTTAACACATTCTTTGCCTCAAAGATTTGTTTATATGTAGGGATTTTTATAGTTTGGTTTTCAGTAATAGGCACCTAAGTTCATTCACTTAGAAATAAAAATAATTGCCAGTAGGTGCTCTAATTGTAGTTTAGTTACTAGTCTTCACGTCAAAGAAAGACATGGCAATTTCATTTTGTGTAATATTTTGCTGATAGTTCCTAGACAGTAACCTAAATATTTGATTAATCTTTTTAAGAAGATTTCCATCCCTCACTCTTGCAATCAAACTGGTGAAGCTTTTGTTATCCACTGAACATAGGTGCAGATCAAGTTTAATTTTGAGTGGATATTTTTTCACCAACTCTTTGATCTTTGGAATATGTGGTTGTTTAGCAATCATTTTATCTTTGAAAGGCTCAAAGAAGTCCAAGTAATCAACAAGTATTGCAAGTTATATCCAAGTTGCTATGACTGAAGTAGTCTCATCTAACATTTGCTACCGATTGTGGTATGAGTCTGGCGCCAAAATGTTGAATTCTAATCAATCTATGTTCATTTGGAGCCATCCTTGACCAGGTTATTTGATGGAGTTTGGACAACAAATAATGTAGGTATTGGAGGTGTATTAAGGAACCATCTATTAGTTATGTTAATAGCCTGGAAATATGACTGCACATTTGTTGTCTAAATCTAGCTCAGAATCGCAAGAGACATGGAGCTGGGTACCTGACCCCACCCCTCTTTGTAATAATTTCAGCCATTTAGGATTACATTAATGATAATTCATTTTGTTTAAAAAGAATAAACATATTTTTTATTTAAATTTCTATAAATAACTTCGTTAATTTAATAAGAGATTCTAATCTTACAAAATTAACATGCGATTCAATTTTTTTATTATTAATTTTTATACCAAGTAAAAGTTAATGGTCAATTTTTATGTTGGGGGAGTAGTAGTAGTAAGGAGGATGTAACAGCACATTACATTATCTTTGAGAAATAAAGTATTCTATTTGTGTTTTCCTCATAGTAGTATAAATAAATAAATTCATGGTCTTAGAAGTTGTCTAGTTCCTCTTCTGAGCATTTTTTTTGAAGGAAAAGGGGGGGGGGGGTGTGGGTGGGAATACAAAAAAGAGAAATGCAACCCTAATAATTCATAATGCAGATTAATAGCTATGCACTATCTAAGAATTTTCTTTTCCCAACTTTCTGAGTAAGTATGATTCAGAAAAAGTTAGTCTAATTTACATATAAGATTTTGGTGTTTAAGATGGACCAACCTTTGGATTTCATGTCCCCTGAAAATGTAAACAAGCCACCAACCAGGGGGCGGGGCGGGATCTTCCTAACACAGCCCATGTCGGTAAAATTTCCGGCAAATTTGGTCGATGGTCATGTCACCTTAATATCTCTCTCTATCTACACTTTTGGTTGTTCAAAGAGAGTGAGTACACTTGATATGGTCAAGGACTCAAGGGGGCAAATTGCCATGCCAACCCATCAATGAAAGCTGTTTTTTTAATTTTTTTTATTACTAAGCTGTTATTTAAATAGCACATTTTTTAAATGTGTTATCAAAGTAAAAAGACATTTTTAAAAGTTCTTCTTCCATAAAGAATTGAATGTTTAATTTCTTTAAATAAGTATAATTTTTATCTAAAATTTTATTAATAATATTTTTAATTAAAAAAATTTACATCATACTGAGTAATGATTTCCACCGGTAACCTAATTAATAATAATAAAATGCGTAAATTCTTTAAAGTTAATGGCCATTTTTAATTTTTAAACTAAATCAAATTTGAACATTTAATTCCGCACAAAGAGAATATTACCTTGTTGGAATAAGTTTACACATTGTGCAAACCTTTTTAAATTGATACTCTCCTCTCAAAATATAAGATGTTGGAAGAAATTATACACATATTAAAGGAGTATTTTTATGATGGGGGTAGTTCCTAAAATACACACATTTATTGTCTTTACTATTTCTTAGAGCTAAAATACCGGTAGAGATAATATTGAAAATAATTCTAAAAAGTAGAAAGCATATTATATTTTGAGACAAGAGGATTTACTTTCAACGTCTTAAATTTCGGGATAGAGGGAGTATTATTTATAATTAAGATAGAATTACAAACTTGAAGGCTTGAAGTTAGGGTAAGTGAAAAAACATAATGTTATGCCTTTTGTTATTCGTTTATTAATATAAGTCGCTACTTTTACATATACCAATGAAACTTTTTTTTTTTGTTTCTAATATGTTTTTAATTATTAAATATGTGTTTGATTATAAATCATGCTACTCCTTTTACAATGACGAGAGTGGAAGAGAAAATATAAGAATAAATAAGAATACATAAGAAAAAAAGGATAAAACATTCTAAAATTTTTAATGTAAGAACTCATTTTAATATCTATTCAACTTTAATCTATTGAGCAGAGCCCAAAAATTAACATATCAATATTACATGGGTGATTTGAGAATAAGTTGTCTTTCGATGTACATTGAAGAATAAGAGTCAATATACACATATTGGACATTTACACACAATTCATGCATATATTTGAAAAAGCTAGAAACTTCATACCTCTAGTTTCAATACTAAAACTCTAACTCAAATAATCTTTATCTAAAAAAAAAATTCACCATGCAAATAAATCAAGAAACAAAAAATACAATTCCTCACTTGAATACTTACTACATTACAATATTATGAAATATCAAAAACTTTAAGCCTATATATGAATAAAATAATCATCAATGGCCAAAATGATAAACAACATAATATCAAGGACAAAAGAGTTCAAAAGAATCATTAAGGATCAATATGATTCAAGAAATAAAAAACTATAGGGACTAAAGAGGGAATTTACTTGGAAAATGTCCTATGTGATCTTTTAAGTTTCTCTAGTGTTATGATTCTTCTTATTATTATTTTTATTTTTATGACCCTTAATGATTCGTAAATTGCTAGAAGGTCTCAATTGTCTCATTCGGACATGAGTTCTAACAAAATATCATCACTTTTCAAGTACATAATACACTTTCTAGAAAATATTTTATATACGAAATTGTCAAAATTATGTATATGAATGATTTTAAGCATAAATCACATTGAAAATGAGCGAGTGGGACCTTCTACTAATTTGTAATTCATTGATGACCATAAAACCATGAAATGACATTATTTAGGACCACGCCATTATTGATTATATAAACTTGACATGAAAGATCAAATATATATGCTATTTTCCTTGCATTTATATATACTCATAAAAATAAAAATGGCCCAAATAATCTCATGCCAAGACATTTAAAACCAGCACTACCATGACCTATTCATTTGTTTTTTGTTATTTTTTCTTTCTCTTTCTATTTTTTTTGAAAAAATCTAAGAAGAAAATGACAAAGATTAAAAGGAAAAAGAAAAAAAAAAGGGAAAAAAAAAAAGAAATGGCAGGACAGGCTTCAAATAACGGTAGGGAGCGGAGAAATTTTTTCCCTAATCACTTAATCTTTAAACCAAAATTAAACATAATTCAACATTTAATTGTAATAACGACCAAAATTCAAAGAACTTATATATATATATATATATTGTTATAATAAAAAACCATTTGTCATAAACTTTATTTTAGATACAAAAGAATTTAAAACAAAAAAGTTAAACTAACTTAAAAAAAAAAACAAACAAGACGTTTATTAACACAATTGATCAAATTGACTATTTCATCTAGAACATTATGGAATAAAAAGAAAAGAAAAAAAGAAAAAAATTGGGGGCAAATATTGTTTCTATAATAGAAGTATGGATCCAATCCTTCCAAAATGGAAGGGACAAAAAAATTAATTTGGAGGGGCAATACAAATATACAATATCCCTCTATATTTACCTACCATTCACAGTCCACACTTACATCATACCAAACAAAGTACACATTTAGTTTCCCTTTACATTTACTTTCCCATCCCCTTTTCACTCTACCCAAACCAAATAAGGCCAGGAAACACACTTGCTTTTTCTCGAAACCAAAAGAAATGTCACCTAATTAAAATTTGATGTAACCTCATTAAACATATGGATGTGTACAACAAGACTTACAAAGAAATGACATTTTTGAGTATGTGTACATTGTCGCAGGGAATGTCTCTCTCACAATAATACTATGGTCCTAAAAAGGACACATAAATTTAAAGGTGATAGAGGAATTATCTTCGAGCTGTATCCCTTCTTTATTTTCAGCCTCATAATATATTTCCAACCTTTTGTCTTCTTGCTTTATTACATCTTGCATGTTACAATCTTAGATAGCTATATAGATATATATATACACACAACTGTGCTTTCAATTTTCACTCTTACTATTTATATATATATATATATATATATATATATATACACACAACTGCACTTTCAATTTTCACTCTTACTATTTATATTCAACTTCTGTTAAATTTTTATTCTATTTAATTTATTGTTACTCATGAAATAAATTTATTGGTGAAAAATTTATTCTTTCACTTTTTGTTCTTAAGTTAAAAGACTTATGAACATCTCATTCGACTCAGTATAGATTATACGTATCGAAATAAATTTATTTATAAAAAATTTATTCTTTCACTTTTTGTTCTTAAGTTAAAAGACTTATGATCATTTTATTCGACTCATTATAGATTATATGTCTCGTGAAGCCAATGTAACAACTCATCTTTTAGATAGCAAAGCTCAAGATAGTCTCTTATCTTCAATTTGGACACATTCCATTTCATCATATGCAATCTCTTGATTTCATTGAAATTACTTTATTTTTTTCTAAAAAAAAAAAGTGATAAAATGGAAAGTCTATCCAAAGCTAAAAGTTAAAAAAAAGAAAAGAAAGAAAAGCAGCAAGGCAAATATAATGGGAAAGAGAGGAAAAACAATACAATTGGACATGCAAACAGCTTGTGAGGGAGGCAACTTTATATCGTCAGGTTCCTATCAAAATTAACGATTATTAATTGATTCAAATCAAGCTCGGACAACTCACATGACAATAGATTGAATGTTAAGGATAACTTTAGGTGGAGTTAAGTTTTGTTAGTATTTGTGAGTTCTCTATCATGTGCTCTTACCATATTTTTATATGCATTAAAATATATGGGATTTCATTCTTATTACATACGGATGAATATCAGGATTAATATTTTAGCAATCGTCTTATTTATCTTTTTTTTTAAAGAAATAAATATATTGTTATTTATATAGACTTTATTAATTAAGTATGGTATGATTTTATTTTTCCATAACACCAAATATACATAGCAAAATTTGAGTTAAAATTCCTTTTAGATGAGAGAATTAATTCTTTGGGGTTTGATGCTCTCTTATCTCCCAAAAGAAAAGGTCAAGAATTAAAACAAAAGCACAAGGTTGGAGAAGCAAGAACCAAAAGCCCACGCTCAACTTTTGCAGGCAAAATGATATAGAAGGACCCATGAAACTGGTTTGCTGGTTTGTTGTTGAAAACCTAACCTTTTTTTTTTTTTTTTGGAAATATACAATTATTATCCTTGTCTTTGGAAATATAAGAATTTACCACTAAATTTTACGCACACCTAATCTCAGAAAAGAATTAATATTAGAACATTTGTATGCATTACATTGCACATGATTTTTTAAGAAAAATTGTTAACTAATTTGGTATTTAATATTAGCCTAATGTATTATGTAGATATTTTTTTCTTTTAATTAAGGAAAACAAATTTAAGTAGTGTTTATAGCTAAGAAAATTATATATATATATATATATATATATTTAAAAAATCAAATATAACCTTTTAAAATAAAATGAAAAGACCGATCCTTAAATAAATTGGAAGGATTTTTTGAGTGTATTTCCTTTATAAAGAGAAAAATTTCGCATTTAAAGCATCTATAAAAAAACATGTTCTGCTCCAACAGAATTTGTCATTCAACGCATCTGCAGAATGCTCCTTCAATCATTCATCAAATTCATTTTTTTTTGTTGTTTGAAATATTCATATTTTACTTAGTTTTAAAATTAAGAATAATCTATGACTAATTGTCTTATTATCCTCATTATTTATTAGATTAATGGTGAATAATTTAGTCAGTAAATTTATGAGATTTTATATTAAAAATATAATTATTTTAGGAAAGTAAAAATATAATGGAAATATAGAAATGCGTACGTCTAATTATGGATGGACATAAATTGAATATGAATAAAAAATAAAAATATGAACTGAAAGTAAAAAATAATTGTGAATTGAATGTGAATAAAAAATAAAAATACAAACGTACAGAGGGAGTAATTGTGAATTGAACCTACAGCTAAAACTGGCAGGGGGCAGAATGCATGATGTGAATTCCACAATTAAAGAAGCTCTGGAGAAGAGAAATGAGGTTTAAAAAAGGAAAAGAAAAAGGTTTTGACTGATGATAAAAGAGCGCGAGAAATGGTTAGAAATGTACGGCCATGATCTCTGACTTAACATCACGGTGACAGGTCCTTGAAGTAACGGCCGAAACTTGGGCTACATGGCACCATTCCCCTTTGTGTTTATTTTTGTGAACGTTATCTTTCCAATATCTACTATTTCTGGTCCAAACTTGCCAATGTCCAACTCAAAATAGTTGGAAGCTCAACAAGAAAGCTTAGAAAATGCAATTTCACCTGCAACTGATGTTCAGGTTCTTCTTTCTTTATTTCTTTATTGATTCTTTAGTTAAGATAGCTATTTTGAGTGAAACTTTGTTAAGCCTTCTTTGCTTCTTTTTTTTATTTTGGTTATATATTTATAATATTGTGGTTATATATATATATGTGTGTGTGTGTGTTAACTTGTAGCAGAATGCAAGTTGTAATGTTCTGTTCTTGTACGAATTAAGAAAGATTGTTTGTTTCTGTTGGAGTTTTTGTTATAGGAAGAGAGAATTGGCTTTTTGAAAGAAAATTGTTTTTCAAGCAATTTTTAACTTGGCACTTTTGAGTGAACTCCCAAAGGCATCATTCTCTATGCTTTTCTTGGATAATTTTGGTATCCCTTTTCCAGTTTCATGATGTTTCGCATTGCCTTTGATCATAGCATCTACTGGATTACAAAGTGTATGATTGAATTCTTGTGTGAATTTATTCTTCAGCATTGTGAAAGAAAGTTCAATATCCCTGTGTTTTTGTTGGTCAGATTTTCGTTGTAGCAAGAGATTGCTGATCTTCTGTGGCTTAGTGTATGAGTTTGGCTCATCTCATGCTGGTAGATTACTTTCTAAAGTGAAAAATCATATTGGGAGTGGATTTTAGATGGAGCCTTCAGGTGATGCTAATACTGGTCAACAAAGAGAAATTGAAGTCTTTAATCCAGCTTTGAGTGCTCATGATGGGCAGACATCTAAAAGTAGAAATGAGGGTATTGGTTTACAAGGACTTCAAAAGTTGGGAGGGAACAGGCAGGTTATAAATAAGTGGATGGCCTTTGCATCAGAACCAAGTGAAACTCAGATGCCTGACGATAGGAACTTGAATGAGAAAGCAAACAAAGGAGGTGCAAATAGTGGCAGTGGAAGCAGTAACATACTAACAGAAGCTACCATAGCTGAAAGGACTGCAGAATGGGGACTCGTGGTGAGGACTGATTCGGGAGAAGGTAGCTTTCATGCAACAGGGATGGATGGGAGTAATTCTTTTGGAGATGGAGAAAGAAAGAAGAATTCATCGGAGAGATTCGTTGTGAACTCAACAAGGACATCAGAGGATACTGAGGTCCCTAGAGTGTCTCAGGAATTGAAGGATGCTTTAGCATCATTGCAACAAACTTTTGTTGTCTCCGATGCCACTAAACCAGAATGTCCTATCATGTATGCTAGCAGTGGATTCTTTACCATGACGGGATACTCTTCGAAGGAGGTTATTGGAAGGAACTGGTAAGTTTTAATTCAATGAGCTGGTACTTCTAAAAGTTGGTCATTACTTGAATATCAAATGATAATTATCATCATTGCATTATATATCTGTATCTCATAACATGGATGAGAACAGAAGATATCAAACCAGCAAAGCAAGCTCAAATAAATGCATATCTCTTGTTGACCCTAGAATGATCAAATTAAATTGGGGTAAATGGGATCTTAGACTTTTTTTCTTTTTGCCAAATTAATTATCTCAACATTTTAAACCTTTTTTACTGTAAATAATTACATGTTTTGTTGAAAATATGACTTGATTAACAGCAGTAAGACTCTGCAATTGCACAATCAATTCAGAAGTCCTTCAAGTGAGTACTAAAATATCCTTTAAAATAAGTATAATATGTGTGTAGTGGACTCTTTTCTTTTCTTTTTCTGATAAATAGTGTGCGGTAGTTTAGGACAAGTACTCTCCGTTCATCGATTCTCATTCTAACTATTCTGGGTACATCTCTCTTACAACATTAACGACATGTTTTCGTGTTTTTTTCTAAGTGAAAGAGATGAGAAATGAATCTAACTGGCCAGTATGTACAGAAGGTGAAGAACAAATGTTCTGGTAATGCCAAAGATGCTATTGAAAATCAAGACTGTTTAGTACTGAAACTTTAGAATGATAACTGCAGCTCATTTTATAATTTTACAAAAGAAAAAGTATATATATATATATATATATATATATCCTTCAAGTCTGATCAACCTTGCTGATCCGAAGTAGTTCAAGAGACTGCAAGTTTAATTTTTCCCTTCTTGGATAATTTGGATTGGAGAAGAGATTAAGGTGTTCTTCCTTTGTTGGGTGCAGCCGTTTTCTACAGGGGCCTGAAACGGACCAGCAAGAGGTAGAGAAGATACGAAATGCTGTACGAACTGGATCCAGCTACTGTGGCAGGCTCTTGAACTACAAGAAGGATGGTACTCCTTTTTGGAATCTGCTGACAGTCACTCCTATCAAAGATGACAAAGGAAGGACTATAAAATTTATTGGGTAAATATTTTGTTTCATTGCTTTATTTTCGTTAATGGAAGTATCCTAGCCATTTCGCATTTGAGTTGAAGCTTGTCTGCTTTAACGCTTTGTTTCCGCTAACTGCTTTAATTCTCATCTTGATTGTACAGCACTTTTGGTCGGTGAGGTAGGAACAAAATTGTGCTTTTTGAGAATGTTGAATTAAATGAAGAGTTCATGCTTACTTCTACTCATATTTTTGCTCTGAGAAACTGACTTCTTTTAGTTATTTAAATATCTCTTAACATGTTAAAAATATTTTGGGCTTTCGTGGTATTAATACTGGAACTTGAACCCTTTTTTCTTATAAAATTTGCAACCATTGGCAAATGCTAGTAGCAACCTTAACAATTTGAATTTTATCGATAGTTTTTGACTCATATACAACTGTAAATATAATAACATGTTAGAAATATTTTGGGCTTTCTTGGTATTATAACTGGAACTTGAATCCTTTTTTCTCATAAAATTTGCAACCATTGGTAAATGCTAGCAGCAACCTTAACAATTTGAATTCTATCGATAGTTTATAACTAATATTGAACTGTAAATAATTACTTTGTTAAGCCTAATAACTAGTTTGGATTCCTAAAGAGCCTGTTCATAGAATTTTACTCCGAAATCACCATTTTGGAGCAAAATATTGTGCAGTTCTGGAAAAGGAGATAATTGTGTCTAATCAAAAGTTATTTGGCCCATTATTTTCAAGAAATGATGCAATTAGTTTGATTTCAGCAGATGATCAATTCTGCAGTGAAACGCAAAAGACATACATCTGCATGTCTTTATCTTATCGCTTAGAGGCAACCCTATTCTGTCATGTGATATGGCTTCAGCTGTAGCTTTTATTTACAAACTTCAGCCAAATCACCATAAATCTTCATTCACAGATACAGTTAGGAACCAGAGATAGCTGAATTAAAAAACGTGTGTGAAGTCTGGGCCATGACAAACAGGGAGGGTTGTGCATTTCAAAATCGTGATGTTTGCAAGCATTTTATTTCTTGGTAGAGAAGGTATTTTGAGTTTATGGAAATGGTTTATTCAGATTGACCTGTCATGTAAATGAGAATGAACTGAATTTATTTGGTCCAACTATGGTGAAGCTGAGTGCTATTGAGAGCGAATATAACATGCAGAATTCCCATAATGAGATCGATCATGTTTAACTGAAAGTCACTAGAAACTTTTTGACCATATTTTCATGTGTATACATCTTGAGTAGATACATGTCTACTTGTTAACATGTTAGCATCAGTTTATGACTAGAAACAGCATCACGAATGGAGAATTTCAAATTGCTGATGTTTGTATTGGAGTGCTTGTGGATGAAAAAGTCCGAATGTACAAGGTCATATAGTATGGTATGTCACATGCAGTTTTGTGAGTGTGTTGTACTTGACATATCGTTCCCTCAACCATGTTTGGGCATTTGCCAAAAATGAACTCTATAATAACTTTATCATTTTTTTCTTAGTGCAACGGGCACTCTTAGTTCAGCCATGGTCAGTATGTTGGACCAAATGAAATTGCTGCAGTCTCTCTGAAGTTTTAATTTTATCTAGATGATATCCCATGTGATCATATTTCATAAATCAATATACTCAATTATTTTTTTGTTTTTTGTTTTTGCCACTGATTACTCCTGATATATGAAATTTTCTAGGCCTTATATGTTCAGTGGTTTTTGACAGAATGCAGGTTGAGGTCAGCAAGTACACTGAAGGTGTGAATGAGAAGGCATTAAGACCAAATGGGTTGCCAAAGTCTTTAATCCGTTATGATGGTTAGTAAAGTGATGGTATAACTTTTTATTGATCAAATGGACCTGCTTGCCTTGCTCATCAAATTCTTTTTGTCTGTGCATGTCAGCTCGTCAAAAGGAAAAGGCTTTAGGTTCCATTACTGAGGTTGTACAAACCATAAAATATCCACGCTCTCACCTTCGGTCTGTCAGTCATGATACTAGTACTCCCAAGCATGAAGGTGAGAATTTTAACCTGGAATATGTGCTTCCTGGACCTGCTGACACAGAAAGTGTTGGTACACCTGTACAAACTCCACACCAGAACTCTAGAAAGTCGAGAAAATCTGGGCGTATTTCATTAATGGGGTATGTTTATTCTTTGCTTTGATTCTCTCCTTTTTCTATAGTCTGATTCCATATGAAGGAAGGTTGAAGCTATTTTTCTGAGGATCATCTACACATAGTACAGGATATTTCTTTTTATTTTTCTGCCATTGGAAGCTTAGTAGAGAAGTATTCTGTTAGCCATCAACTCTCAGTGAATATAACTATGATCAAGCTGCTTTTGTGAGGAAGCAGTTTATATTCTAACCTAAAATTTGTAACCTTTTTCTACCATTTGAAATTGAGAAATAAAATACTCTTTGATGAATTATATCAAATATTATAAGTGTTCCTTCATTAGAAGTCTGGGAAGCCATTAATAGGAAAAAGCTTTTTCCAAGTCCTAATGAAAAAATCACCAAGATGACTAACTTATCAATTATCGTAGTAATATTTTCTGGGATTATTCCAATTGGTTTAAGTTCTTCCCATGTTATAGAAGTTGCAAAAGCAGTTCTTCGCCTGGATTTGACCCATGGAATATTAGGAATCAGTCAAATTAGCTTTGGAATGGATGGAAAAGTTTTGCTCTAGTGTCCATTTTGAATTTAATTAGTACATTGATATACAAAAATTGCTACATGCTAACAGAATTGTTACATAAAATGAATATGACAAGTATTGGACATAATATTAGTTCAAAATCTTCAAGTGAACATTTCATATTGGTAGCCAACCTTTTATTTTGATAATTTTCTCCTTCATTCCTAGTGGCAATAGAAAATCCTGTTCTTCCCTGAAAATAGAGTCTTGTTACTGTTGCCTCATTATAAAGGAAAAGCTATGGTTAGAACAGCTATAACATTTTGAACACGAGCTATCTGACAATTTCTTCTGAATAAGTTTGGTTTGCCCACCGGAGGTACAATGGGTTCTTAATTCAAAGCTGCTCTTGATGCCTCAGAATGAATAAAAGAAGAAACAAGTTCCTTTACATTGGTGATGCAGCTTGGAAACTAAAATGCTTCAGATCTTCAGAAACAGGTCCCAAGCCAATTCTTAAAATGTACCCCAAAGGAATAGTCTTACAACTTATGAATAGAATTCACTATAAAAATCTATAATTTGATTTATGCTGTACTGAGGTACTGAATTGTAAAATAGAATGTCTAACCAAAGATAGCTAAATCTTGTTGAAATAACTGGTTTCCTTATTGTGTTTTCCTCTGAATTTATTTCTGTGAAAAATAAATAATGCCATAGTTCTCTAGCAGTCATAACAGAGACATTCTTTTATTTTCTGCAGGCTAAAGGGAAGAACGTCAAGTAATGCAGATAGGCAAGATACTAAGCCAATTATTGAGCTTGAGATATTGATGACAAGAGATTTAGAACGTACGGACAGTTGGGACCATGCTGAAAGAGAAAGGGATATACGCCAAGGATTTGACCTGGCAACCACATTGGAGAGAATTGAAAAGAATTTTGTTATTACTGATCCCAGACTGCCTGATAATCCAATTGTAAGACTAATTCTTTCCCTTCTCTTGGGCAAGCATAATAATTGACAGACTCTAATGAGAGCCTCAAAGATGAGGCAGCTTAATTCATTTAACTACCTGATATTTAAATACAAGATGTTTTAAGTTTTTGAAGATTCACCAAGTTTCTTTACCATGTTTTCGATCACCCCAAGGGCTAGCAAAGAAGCTCTTTTGTACATATTTTGCCTTTAGAAATATTAACTTATTAAGTATTGTTATTGTAACTAAAGCATGCTTCTTGCAGATCTTTGCATCTGACAGCTTTCTCGAATTGACAGAGTACACTCGTGAAGAAATTTTAGGAAGAAACTGCAGGTATAGAATGATTTTGCACGCTGTTTTCTAGTGTTATTTCACTTTGTAAATTTAAAAAAATTATGTACAATATTAGTTCAAGTTCTTCTTCCATGGCTTGCCACTCATAAGCCTTTATGTTCTGCTGATTATACGAGGGCAGATATAAAGATGTGTTTGAGGGCTAATATCTTACAATATATCAATCAGGTTAACAGCTTTGGGAGGACATTTACATATCTTTCTAGGAATTTGATACTTGTTCCTTTAATTTTCATATTTTTGTAGCTACGTCTCAATAAGCTCTCATATAAGCCTTGATAAGTCCTTTATTTAATTTCCCTATTTAATGTTTCCTATTGAAATCAGTATGAGCGATGAACTTCTTGAAACTCTTCAGATTCCTTCAGGGACCAGAAACAGATCAAGCAACTGTTTCAAAGATAAGAGATGCCATCAGAGAACAAAGGGAAATTACTGTGCAATTGATAAACTACACTAAGAGTGGTATGCTAACATTTTTGTTTCTGAAGTGGTAAGATATCCTAAAATTGGAGCTATTCATTTATATGAACAAAAAAAAAATCAATGTACTGCAGGAAAAAAGTTCTGGAATTTATTCCATTTGCAACCAATGCGCGATCAAAAGGTGAGCTATACAACTGTATGAAGTTTGTTGTTTCTGATTAGTTATTGTTTTTCCTGGCTCCTAATCTGATAATATATAATTGCAGGGAGAACTTCAATACTTCATTGGTGTCCAACTAGATGGCAGTGACCATGTTGAACCCCTAAGAAATCGACTCTCAGAAAAAACTGAGCTACAAAGTGCTAAGTTGGTAGATTTTCTAATATAAGAATAATCAAGTCCTTTCATGTCTATATGTATATTCAGAAATCCCTAGTTTTAGTTGAACATTTTCTAACTTTTAACATCACATTGGTGTGCAATCCAAATATTGTCCCTTAAAAAGAAAAAAACAAAGGTTAAAATGGATAAACAAGGAGCTAATCAAGAAGTAATTCCTTGTTATGTTGCCCTTCCAACCAGTCACCCAATCCTCTTCTTTTTTAGAAATGGTACTAGGAATTATCCAAGAAAGTAGAATGCATAAAATAATTAAGAAGAATAAATATTATTTACAGGCAAGACAGAAACAACAGAGAATATATTAATTTCCTTATCTGTTGATGTTTTGAAACTATTTGAAACTTTCAAACTCAATTAAGTTTTAGGAAATTGATTGAAATTCTTCAGTTGGTAGCATTTTGATGCCTGGATACCATGATGGTTTCAGAATTCCTACAGTTCATCTAAATTCTTTCTGTTTTCTTATCTTCAAAACCTTCATGCTCATTCATGGTATATGATTTTCTGTTGTGCCTATTCGAAGATGAATTCAAATAGCATTTATCGATATTGAGAGAATTGACAAAAAATGGGCATCTTAATTTCTATTCATAAGGAGTCTGTTGGCTGTACAATTGTCTTCTTTAAGGCTTTCTGATGCCAGGATCTACACTTTATTAATTTTCTGATAGTATTCAGTAACATCTATCTTAAAAGCAATGACGAATGTAACCTGTATCTGTAAAATGTAACCTGATTCCAGAAAGCCAGAACAGATTCTATCAATTATCTTTTCCTATAAAGTTGTTATATGTTTAATTGTTTATCTAAATAAACAATATTTCTTTTTCCAGGTCAAAGCCACAGCTGAAAATGTTGATGAAGCAGTTCGGGAGCTTCCTGATGCCAACTTGGTAAGGTATTCCATCCACTTTTATTTAGTTCAGCAAGAGAAAGAAATTTGTTTTCTTAAAATCCTGAAGTGAATTGAGTTCAGAAGTATTACTTCTTTGTTTGGCATTACCATTCAAAAGGCACTGTTCTGCTTTAAGGGTTCTAAGAATTTATGATAACAGTAAGAGAAATTCTCGTTTTAGAGTCGGATCACTTTTATAATCTTCTTCAGAACCCTTGGCAGATATAACTATAATTATTTTACTTGGATTACCTGATGCAAATTTCATGCTGCCACTTTTAGAGACCAGATGACTTGTGGGCTTTGCATTCTCAGCCTGTATACCCAAGGCCTCACAAAAAGCATAGTGCTGCTTGGGAAGCAATACAAAAGGTACCAATTGGTATAGTTCCATCTATTTAGTTTTTTAGCTTGATATATACATTCTAGCATGGTTCTTCTGTAGCTGAAAAAGAGACATTTAAAGGAACACCGTGAGTTTCTTCTACTAGGGAAATCCTTTGCACTCTCCATATATATGCTTTCTACTATTGTTTGTTGAATCTGGCACCAACCTCAGCATCAATCATTTTGTCATTTGTCCATTTTCTGAATTATAATATCGGGTCATGATTTTCCTGCTTTTCCTGAAAGAGAAACACTGGGACTTAGGCAAAAGTTTCTTGAATGAAGACCAAAGATAGCTTTTCTATGCTAAGCAAGCTAGCCCCCTATGTTAATTGGGGAAAGAGGGCATTTCCATTGTCATCATTGATAACTTTCAACTCTTCAGAACAAGAAATTCAGGATCTGCAACTTTTCAATTATTTAAAAGATAGCACAGTGCTTTTAGAAACTTTAACAGCTTTTCTAATAAATATCTAACATGTCTTAATCTATAACTAATTTATCTTAGGCTTAGGACTCACTTTCATAGTTTCTTCTGTTAGCCTCTATGAAGATTTCTATGTACACCTTTTATGATGGCTCTTCCATTACTAATTTTCTAAGATCATGAGGAAATCTTATGTTTCTGTTCTTTCTTCCTCTCTTTTTTACTTTCTTCTACTGTGTAGTATGGATAATTTGTCACAAATTCTTTTTGTTGGTTTTAATTTACAGTGGATCAGGTTATTATGGAATAGTTATTTGAAGAACCCATCTTAATGGCTGAAAACCCTGCTTTTCAACAATAAGCATATATACTTCTCTGTCAAGTAAACAAGTTTAGGGGAGTTACCAGTAATTGTCAGAGTCTTTTATTCTGCCATCATTTGTTATTCACCTTTTGATATTCGGAATATTTCTTGAGCATAACATCATAGACATGCTATCAGATCTAAGTGATGTGGTAGATGTGAACTCCATTTGTAAAGCTTTACTTTTCCATCTTGGCTATGAGTTTTAGTGTGCAACTGAAAAAAATGTCAATTGTATGCTTTTTTTTGTGCTTGTAGATTACAGAAACCAATGGGAAAATTGGACTGCATCATTTTAAACCAGTACGACCTTTGGGATGTGGAGACACTGGAAGGTAGCATCTAGTTTGTATATGCTGAAATCCTCTTGATTCACGGTTTTTATTGGTCCTACAATAACCTGAATCTGTCAAACAATTGTTCCTGTCCTGACTATGATTACCAACTTAACTTCAAAACATTTGCACAAATTTCTGGTACTGTGGGTTTATATATGACATACCGCATTCAACAGAATATATATTCTAAATAAATTACATTCGCAGCTTCACATTATCCCTGCAAATAACTCTCTGGTAACTTCTCATGTTTGTTGCATCAGTATTTAATACATTTGAAATTAATCAAAACCTCTCAATGTTGACATTTTACTACATTGGAATCACTTATTAGGGGCAGACTTTTGTCTACATGTGAAGCTTTTGAGATTAACATTTTTACTATTGAAATTTTATTTCAACAAACAGTATACTATAAAGCCACATTAGAATATTTACCTAAAAGAAGCTTCCTTGACAAGATTTGTGACCAAATTTTTAAGGTTGTAATAAATTCAGGAAGCTCCAAAAGAGTCAATTCAGAATACCTCGGATTGAAGAAATCAACTTAATCAAGCTCAGAAACTACCAAGTACCATCATCATGTTAATACTTTTCTAAGTTTTATTCCAGCATTAGAAAAGGACATGTTTTGACAAAGATAAAATAAGGAGAATGTTCTTTATTACTTGCCACATTTCAATGTTGGTTAATGCTTTCATTCAAATGTTGACTTTTGTCAAACAGTGCAGCCTATCCTTGTGAATTTGAAATGGAGGAATAAGAATTTTTAAACATGTCAGTAGAGGGGACTTGACACTAGGAGATTCAAAGTAGCATTTTACCTTCTTTTGAGACAATTGACTTCTGACACTGTACATAAGTGTGGCTCCAAAGTTTCAAGCGGTCAATGGTTTAAGTTAATCTTCTTCCCTGTAACGGTTTACTTGCGTAAACAGAAAACTAGTGTATTCTAGCTAATCATGGTTGAATTTCCAAGAAACTGTAAATAAACTTTTAATGTAATTCAGCAGCAACAGTCTAGTATATTTAGGGAGGGCACCAAACATGCTTCGTATTTGTAGATTGTTGTTCTCTCTTGCTATCTGAGTTTATTGTAGTGTTGTTTGAATTGGCAATGATGCATGCTCATCTCTCTCTCTCTCGCCTTTTTTTAGTTTTTATCCAAATCATATGTCCAGACATATTTTAGAAAATTCATCATCAGCCAATGCATGCATGCTCATATCTCATAAAAGTACTAGTTTTCCAAAATTTAACTTTCCTTTTGAGAAATTATGTTGTTTTTTCTTTTTGCTTTCTCAATGATTGCAGCGTTCATTTGGTGGAACTGAAAGGAACAGGCCAACTCTATGCTATGAAGGCAATGGATAAATCCATAATGATGAGTCGTAATAAGGTCTTGTTGAACTCTGATAGTATTTCGTAAAATCGTTATTGATTTTCCTCTAATGTCTCAATTCAATTTACATCTATGATATATCTGGGGGCTATTCAGATCTAGCTCAACTGATCCTTCACACAAATTGATTGTTTTTTATGGTTCTTTTTCAAGTGGATAGATTTATTATTAATATCATTATTATTATTATTGCAAAAGGAGTGGACACGCCATATTCTCTAAAGCATTCAATTTGGATAGAAATATATGATGTGAAATGGCTGAATGCGTGGCTAATTTCTTTATTTGGTTTAGATTTTACTTTTAAAATGTGAGCAAGACAAATAAATGAGAAAGTTCGAGTTATTTATGTAGATTATTGCTGGAAAAATATTTCTCATTTTGTTATTGATCAATTGGGAAAATATATATACAAGGTGTATTAGATAAGTTCTAGACACACTTCATAAACCATGGAAAGAATATTTTCTTGTCTACAATATTATATTACAGGTAAATGGTTATAAACCTAACTTCTTAGGCTATTTTTCACATTCCCCCTCAAGTTGGGATGTATATTCTTATCATGCCGAGCTTGGAACATAAATCTTGGAAGTTAGGACGATGGAGAGCTTTTGTTAAGACGCCTGTCGTTTGTTGTCGAGTTGGAGCGCAGTGGAGTGTAATTCTTTGTCTTCAATCTTCTCACCGATGAAATGACGATCAATCTCCACATGTTTAGTCCTATCATTATGAACTAGATTCTTTGCTATAGCTATAGCTGATTGGCTATCACACCTCATGTCCACGGGACCTTCGGACTTAACCTTAAGCTCTTGTAATAGCCTCTTTAGTCAAATTCCTTCGCATATTCCATGTGTCAATGCTCAAAACTCTGCCTTAGCACTACTACGGGCAACAATGGGTTGCTTCTTGCTTCGTCAAATTACTAAGTTTCCCCAAAAAAATGAGCAATATCCTAATGTAGATCTTTGATCTTTAGGCTATCCAACCTAATCAGCATTGGTGAAAACTTCAGTTGTTCTGTTCATCACTTTTTTGAATAACAATCCTTTATATGAATCTCTTTTGAGATATCTCAGAGTTCGATATACAACCTCCATGTGTTTCTCAGAAGGGTTGTTCATAAACTAACTAACCAGATTGATTGAGAAACTAATATCCAACCATATATAAGCTAGGTAGATTAGTTTCCCTACTAGCTATTGATATCTACCTTTTTCTACTGCTGAGTCATCAGTTTGAACCCCTAGTTTTGTATTGGGATCCATAGGAGTGTCAACTGGTTTGCACCCTATCATTCCTGTTTCCTTAAGAAGGCCGAGGACATATTTACGTTGTGAAATTGAGATACCTGTACTTGATCTAGCCACTTCCATTCCAAGAAAATACTTTAGGTTTCCAAGATCCTTAATCTCGAATTCCCTTAAAAATATCCCTTTTAAACATTTCATTTCTTCCTAATGGTTCACTGTAAGAATTATGCTATCAATGTACACAGATAAGGACAGTGAGTCTCCCATTAGTAGCATGTTTGACAAATAAAGTGTGGTTGGCTTGACATTGAACATAGCCATCCCTTTTAAGTGCTCTAGTGAATCTATCAAATCATGCCTGAGGAGACTGTTTTAGGCAATACCACCAGCGAGGTAATCGTCACACCCCTTACACTGATGAACATCATCACAGATTAAGACCATTTAATTTGTGATTTGTCACAGGGACAAGGTTGGTCTCAGACATAGCAGGATTAATTGAGGATGATGAACCAACAGGAGAAGAGAAACTGGTCGTGGAAACTGGTTGTGGAGGTCTGATCTGTATCAGCCATGGTTGAAGGGAAAGGAAAGAGAGAGAGAGAAAAATTAAGAGAGGTTCAGATTAGGGATTAGAGATAGAGCTTTGATACCATGTAGGTTATTTCTGGAAAAATGTTTCTCATATTGTAATTGATCAATTGGGAAAATATATATATACAAGGTGTACTGGACAAGTTCTAGAAACACTTCATAAACTATGGAAAAAATGTTTTATTGTCTACAATATTATTACAGGTCAATGGTCCTAAACCTAACTTCCTACTAAATGGTTCTAAACCTAACTTCTTAGGCTATTTTCCACAATTTCCTCTGGTGTTATTTTATAGGGAAATGAAAGATTACAAGAGAGAGAGAGAGAGAGTGGTACATTCTTTTGCTTCTTTCATGGGTGTGAACAATTGATTGTATAGATTTTAATTCGAAAGAACAATGTAACACAGTAATTTTACCAATGGTACCAACTAATAATAGAAATGCTCCTGAAGATGCCAAAACACAGTTCAGCTTATCTGATTACATGCTGGTAACTTATACTTTTCTCTAGTTCCTATACAGTTTTTCTTCTATTCCTAATGAACTTTACTATTCTATTAATTTGAATTCAGATAAATTTGTTAAAAATTGTTCCAAACTCAATTAATGCCTTGTCAAAACTCTAAAAATGAATTTCCTTTCCGTAGCCTTATTCTACTAGAAATATACTTGAGGGTCATATTTCTTATTTTTGTGGTACTGCAATCCGTCATTTGTAGGAACATAACTACAATTTTATATTGAGAATTGGCCATAGGATTGTACATAGATGTGTTAAATTCATTACTTTCTACCTTGGACTTTCAAAATACTAAAGCCACTCTAACAAGCTTCTGTATATACCACGGTGGTGTGGTAATATATGGACTCAATGAGTTCTTTGCATATAGTGTTCTATTATTATAGGTAGAATTTATCACAATGTCAGTAGCCTAAGATGCTGAGATAATGTGTACTGAAACTTACAAAAATCTACTTCTTTTGTTAATAGGACTTTTCATATGGTTTTTAGATCGTTTTGGTTGCACATAATGTTTTACCTTTTACTTTTCCTTGTGTACATATCACCATTTTCTTCAATACGAACAAAAAGATAGTCATTTTGGGTTATTTACACATTTGTGCAGGTTCATCGAGCATGCGTTGAAAGGGAAATCATTTCACTACTTGATCATCCATTTCTTCCAGCATTATACTCATCTTTCCAGGTTCTGTAAATTTTCTAATAAATCAACTTTGTTCCCCACGAGATACGAATGTCTACAAATAATTTATCTAGTTTGGAAATGTGTAGTAAAAGAAAAAGGCAAGGCAAAACTTAATCATATGGGTTGTATCTCAATTTAATGCTCTAAACTAAAAACTATGACGATCACAATTGGTATTTGATTTCCGTTATTAATATAAAAATATTCATCTTCATAGACATATTCCATACCACCATTTATGTTCTTAAAGAATGTACATGTGTTTTGACATGCTTAGCTGATTTTTAGATTTAAAACTGCTTTTTTCATTGACCAAATTGAAGTAAAAGATGAGTAAATGCACTAACATTTCTTCATCTACCAGACAGATACACACGTTTGCTTGATAACAGACTTTTGCCCTGGTGGAGAGTTGTTTACATTGCTTGACAAACAGCCTATGAAAATGTTCAAAGAGGACTCTGCAAGGTATTCTCATTCCTTAGCTCCATTAACTAATGGTGGGGAAAAAAGGACAAAAACTAAAAAAAAGACCACTTTTTGCTGTTGATGCTGATGACTTACCATGTCCTTTTTACTGCAACAAATTTCTTTCCATCAGGGAGAGAGAGAGAGAGAGAGACATTAACTTGTTTGTCTCACTAACTTAAGAACTCACAAGAAAGCCTCATTAGCCGGAAGATCATTTTAGTGAAGTGCCCATTAGCTGCAAATCACAAGTTTGTTTAATTGAATAAAATGTGCTGTAGAATCCTGATGGGATTGAATCATATTCTATGATTTGGATAAAGATTAAGTTAACAGGAATATGACCAATATGTATGATTTAATAACAAAGTACATCCCTTTCAAAACAGTGGGGAGATAAAAAGGTACTTGGTGATAATTGTTGATTATAAACAACCATTGGCTTCACAGGACAAAGTTTAAGTTCTTGCTACAATGAATTAAAATAATACTAATCCCAACTATATTCAGTGGCAGATCTTGGCATCTAAACTCCATGGTGCCACTACAATTCTAAGAATATATATGTATATGATGATTTGAGGTATGCCATTAATGTACTAATAAGAAATAAAGTTCTTACAGAATCATAAGTTCCACATATAAAAACAATAACTGTTATTTTTTTCAGTCACATGGTTGTGACTTTATACTTAAGACAAACTAATTTATTTTATAAACTTGAAAAAATCTCATTTGGTGGGTAAAATAAATGGATAAATAATACTAATAATATAATTTCAATCTTTTAAAAAGAAATTAGAATAAATATATTAAAATATATAAAACAATTTTGTTCGGGGAGACAATTTAAATATTTTTAATGTAAATATTATATATATATATATATATAATTTCCAAAATTCTGGGGGAGCCATGACCCCCCTTTGTTCCTTAAACCATTCCCCACTGACTACATTGGTTAAACAAGATATTTTGGTATCCATTGTTACTCATGTTAGAGATGTAGCTCTCCAGGTCATATGAGACAAGAAGTTAACAATCAGTGACTGATTTTATTTCATTTATTTCACCAATCATTCTGTATTCATAAAATTTTCATCGGTCATGTTTGTCTGTCACCTGCAATTGCTTTCCAGGTTTTATGCAGCAGAGGTCGTGATTGGTTTGGAGTATCTTCATTGTTTAGGTATTTCAAGATTTATTATCTTTGCCTTTGTTTCCCAAACATGTAACTTCAATTCCCTTAAGATATAACGAGTTTGGATAAAATAAACTTAAGGATGAATGTCAGTTTGATCACCGTTAGCTGAACTGGGGAGTACCACCAAAACCATCACAATACTGTCATGCATAAATTCCAAAAATGTCTGTGCTCCATTTACTACTTAGATATGCTTTGTTTATGATGTATTATATGGTTAATAGATATTAAAGTTCAGAGAACACTAAATACTGCATTGCAAACAAACAAAAAAAAAGGAAAAATAAAATAACAACCATTTTGAGAAAACCTTGAGTAGCATATTTCTGTGTACATCTCAACTGTCCTTAACAATTTTGTTTCCCTTGTCATGTCGTTACAGGAATCATTTATCGAGACCTAAAACCAGAAAATGTGCTACTCCAAAAGGATGGGCATATTGTATTAACAGACTTTGACCTTTCATTTAAGACAGCCTGTAAACCCCTAGTATGTCTTTCACTTCCTCATATTTATGTTCTCTTGTTGTATGGATAGGATTTCTGATTTCATGCTCAATGTTATTGCCAAACAACTTCTAAATTAGCTATAATCTGAAGAATTTCATCTATTATTTTCTGTATCGAATATTACTCCCGTTCTCCTCTGAGCTTCAACTGGACAATAGCTTGGGAATGTTCCAATATTTTGTTTTTATCACTTTTTTTATGGAAAAATTATGTAGAGATTTGGAATAGTACACAGAAAGTGCTTCTTATCTTGTCTTTTGCATATTAATGCATATTAAAGTATCTACGTATCTTGGTCCTCAGTCCTTGGGATTTTCCACTCAAAGAGAGCATAAAAATTTGAGTTCAGTTTTTCCACCTGTCAAATTTTCTGGTTCATCATTGTGTTTTGTATCTTTCTCCTTCAGTCTTCTTCTGCAGTTATTTAATATCTTTCTACTGCATGACAAATTGCACACTACAAATATTTTCTCTTGTTACATCTCTGGAAATTTCTGTTGTTAATCTATCTTTTTACTGATTATCATGTATCATTTGCCCTTATATGTGCATTTCAGGTTATAAAGCATCCACCTTCTAAGAAAAGAAGATCTAGGAGTGACCCACCACCAACATTTGTTGCAGAGCCAATTTCCCAATCAAACTCTTTTGTGGGAACTGAAGAGTACATTGCTCCGGTATGGCCAATTTTGGCTTGTAATTAAACTTTAGCATTTGCTTGTTACCCTAATAGATTTCCAGTAGAAATAAGCAAAAAAGAGCATTTCAGATTATTTAATTTAACATAATTGATCTTTATACTGGTTGTTAAAGGACTCCTAACAATGGCTAGAAATTCCTTTTCAATCTCTAACAATTTCATTTTAATGTCATTAAGTACATCATTCACACAACTTTTTTATCTTCCTAGCCATTGTTGAAGAAATAATTTTAGCCTCATCACTCATTACTGCAATTAACATATGATCAATGAATTGCTGAATTATCCAACTAATAAGAAATTAAACACCATCATATTTATCTTCCAGATCAAGTCATGTAGGAATCTATTCATGATTGTCATGCTTTGATTAAAAAAGGAAAAGGGGGTAACTAATTCGTAGATATGTCCAGTCAATTTGGAGGGAAGATGCATCAACATGTTTACCATTCTTTAACTGATGAAGGAAGGGGATTCTAGGGACGAATAGATCACAGTTCTTTTTATTGGAACGAGGTTTCATTTCTGAAAATTTCACAAAAAGAAGAAAAAAGAAAAAAGAATGGTTTTTCCTTCTTATGCCATGTTTTCTCTTGATAATCTATGCAGGTGATCTTAGTAAAGAATGTTTTGTAGGATAACCTACTGTAGAATTCGAAAAAATAAGTATTGGCATACTGCTGGGAATATCAATTTTGAAAAGCTTCTTTACACTCTTGTAGTGAGCTTTTCAGTTTCCTCCTGTTTTTCTAAAGAAAGTTAAGAATCTCTTTGCAATTTTTATCCTAGTCTGCGTTATGTTCTTTGTTCCATGGTATTAACAAATTTCCTATATCATTTTATCATGTACTTACAGATTACTTGATTTCAGGAAATCATTACCGGTGCAGGTCACAGTAGTGCTATTGACTGGTGGGCTCTTGGTAAGATGATATAAATCCCAAATGTATATCAATAGCATTCTCTCACTTTAGTAGGTTCTTGATATTATTTCATAAAATAATTTAGTTGGTCAGGATGGAAGAGTGAAGTTTGGGCCTCTTTCCTCTGTATGTTTTAAGAGAAACTCCCTGCCTTTTCAATTAGGCAAATTTTACCAGGCCTCAAGCTATAATTTAATCATATAGTTGAGACAAATTTAACAGGACTTTTAATGTTGGAATCTTCAGTTCCTTTAGAATGAACTGAAGGAAGTTTAGGACCTTGGATGGAAGTTTCTAAAAGATGCTAGCGAAGAGGCTTTAATTTAATATATCCCAACAGAATATGTTTTTCACCATTCAAGAAGAGAATAATTGGACATACTGTCAGTTCAGCTCAATGAGTGAGGAGTATAGTCTTATATGATATACTTCAGGTGAAACTGATTTCAGAATTGCCATTTTCCAGGGTCCCTTTTATCAGACTATACACTTAGTCTTTCAAAGGAACTTCCTAGTAACAGATTACTCCTAGTAATCCAGGGTCCCTTTTTTTCATTGTCATTCTTATCCTAACTTGATAGAGGTAACGATTAAGGCTTTTCATATATGTTGTGGTCACATCATACTGCTACAATAACAGATTCACTCTAAAGAAAATTCATGAAGAAACCAAATCATGATTTGCTGATCAACACAAGAACAGAAGCGTTGGATTCATAGAGAGAAAATTGGCTATACTGTGTGAAAGGACTCTATGCAAGTTCTCAAACTCTGGCCCCTTAATGGAGTACCAATGTAATTACAACTTGATAAAAGTTTGTGTTCCGCAAGACATCTTGCAACAAAAGAAAAAGAAAAAACCCAAAAATTAAACATGAAGTGGTTGCATCTTTATAGAAAATAAGACCGAAGAAAGATATTCTGAGCACAAATGATGGGAATTCACCATTTTTATTCTAAATTGACTTCCATTTGAACATATCTATATGTTTGTCCTCTTCTCTGTTATTGATTATTTCTGTTCGGAGTGCAGGTATCTTGCTTTATGAGATGCTCTATGGCCGTACACCATTCAGGGGAAAGAATAGGCAGAAGACATTTGCCAACATCTTGCACAAAGACCTCACTTTCCCCAGCAGCATTCCGGTAAAATCATATACTCAAAATACTATATGGTTTACATCTTCAACATAGGAATTAGAAAAACAGAAATTTTCTAGTTCAAAGTTAATTGTATATTTAATATAAGTGGAAATAGCCAAACCATAGAATGTATTGTGAAAGGAGAAAAAGAAATAATTCAGATCATCACATGCTGTGCTCTATCGTTTAATGGGAAATCTCTGGTCAGGGAACATTATTGAATGCTCAAAGTCTTTATTAGACTTTTGGTCAAATAATGAAAAGAAAATTATAATGAAATAAATGTTCTGGACCTCTGTTGTTTGTTAGCATACATTAACTTAGCAACTCAATTTTGGGAAGAATTTTCAACTTTTTAATAAAGGAATCTGAAAGAGAGTAGTGGTCTTTTTATTTTCTAAGCATCCTTAAGAATGCTTTTGAAATGGCTTTTTCTTGCCAAAGATTTTTAAAAACAAACCTTATCACCTATTCAAGCTTTCTATTAATAATTTTCTTGAGATTTGTTTTTAAAAAAAAATTTAAGAAAAATATAGATACAGAAGACTATATAACTAGCAACTTCTGGTATGTTTATGAAATGAAAATTTCTGCATTTATCATGTGAATAGTAACTAAAATGATTGTTAGTCAACTTATCAGGATATATATGATCAAATAACCTTCCAAAACTATGACTTTTTTGCAAGCCCATATATTGGAAACTCATTGTAGCAAATCGATTTCCTTGATGGAATTGCAGGTGAGCCTTGCAGCACGGCAGCTGATAAATGCATTGTTAAATAAAGATCCTGCAAGCCGTTTGGGATCAAATGGAGGTGCAAATGAGATCAAAGAACATGCCTTCTTCCGTGGAATAAATTGGCCACTAATGAGAAATATGGTAAACCCCTTCTCTTGTTCAAATTAAAACCAATCATTAGGTTGCATGGAAAACATGAGTTTGAATCCTCTCTTCAGCTATGCAAATTGTATTCTGGGGTACTTATCTTGGAGATCATCTATGTTCTTCCATGCAGAGCCCACCACCATTAGAAGAACCTCTTCGGTTAATTGAAAAGGATCCAAATGCAAAAGATGTGCAGTGGGATGATGAGGGAGTTCTTGATGCTCCAATGGACTTATTCTAGCGGTATGCTTCAAAAATGTTACCATTATTATTCTGAACCAAGTATACCTAGCTAGTGGTGAATGTGGCATTTTGAGATATTTATTACCTTCATAGAAAGTGTTTCTTGTTTCATACTTAAAAATTTATGGTTTCCAAGATTGTGTCACATCCCATGACTAGTGTCCATGAATAACTACTTTGTACTCATTCTCATTTTGCAAAGATGACCACACACACCATCATAGTCTAATGAGCTTAGATGTTTCCTTTTCTTGCAGATTGGAAGCACCTTTTGCTGGAGAAGATGGAAATTTCAATAGGACCCATTAATTTTCATTGTACATGAAAACAAATATCAAAATAGGTTATTGTCTCTCTATTTTCTCGTGCTCAGGTAGCAAATAATGTCCTCAGGTTTGTCACTGAATAACCCTGAGCTTTTACTTAATAGTATTCTAGTGAAGAATTTCATGTATTATACTAGTTAATAAACAAATTTATGTAATTTTTTTTATTAGTTTTTGCTAATAGAGGAGGACATGGAACTTTCTTATGCATATAGAAACTAAGACACCCTAAAAAAAAAAACTTTAGGCATTAAAAGTTGATACCAAATAAAGTTGATAAGCTGTTTGTCGCGGGAAGAAACTTGGAGCCGAATACATCATAAAATGTATTTGACTCCAAAATAGAAGCTCTTTTGGAGAGGGACTTCAAATCTTGAAGAACGATCAATTTGTTTGTTGAGTCATCTTCAATACCCCTACAGCGATGTCAAAGCACCCTGCTATTTACCTTCTTCTTTTTTTTTCTTCTTTTCTTTTTGTAAAGGTGGTGATACTTAATTAATTATAGTTCTATATTAGAAGCCAAATTATTTTTAACCATATACAATTATAATGGAACTATATTATAAACCAAAAGTACTTCATTGGTGTGTAACATTGAAAAAGGACAAAGAGTATTTTTTTAAAAAAATGTGTATATTTATAGTATTATCTATATAATTGTGAATTGTCATAAATACAATATCTATAAAGATACGTTTATAAAATTATTTATACATATTACATATTTATGACATAATTAAATATTTAAAATTAAAAATGGGTAAAAACATATGAAAACAAATTTTTTTAACCCCATTACTCTACTTAGTAATGAAACGGAAATAGAAATAAGTTCATCTCCACAAGAATATAGACAAAAATCTCCAATAATTTTAAAACGAGAACAAGGCAGAAATGAAAAAGAAGGATATAATGAAAACGGGATGAACACTTGCGTATAAATTATTCAGAAAAACTAGAATGAATCTGAACTTGAAATCAAACTTCAATATTATAAGGAACTCGAAAGCTATTAAGAATAATTCGCATGAGCTCAAAGAAGGCAAAACTCCACATGAACTTAAAATGTTCCACTAGTTATTACAAAAAGGCAAAGCAATTTATTGGTATCTTTAACCCTGCAAATTCATTTTAACATGTCAAAAATTACAAAGCAATCGAAAGTATTGGACCTTCAACTCTAGGGAGAATTACAGAAACTCCAAACTCAAACAAGGAGTTCAATAGCATCCCAAAAAGACTCTTATCGTCATCATACAAGTGAAAATCAGGGGAAAAGGGGGGGGGGGGTGGAAAGAATACTATCGAATGCATTACAAACTTAAAAAAAAAAATTAGAAAAAAAGTAGAATACTAAACCTTTAAGATATTTGACTTAAAATGACTTCGGAAATTAAATTAAATTGAAATTGTTCTTGCAACTACACAAGGAAAGCAATTATCAACTTTGAAATTATGATGATAGTTTCAAGCTTTTTAAGGTGTTAGTGAGCAGAGAAAGCTTGCTTGGATTTCTCTGTTTGTAGTCTTTCTCTAAGGCCATTGCAGAAAGCAATTGCAGCTCTGAGCCCTCCTTTTCTTCCTTGTTCCGGCCCTTCGTCAATTGTCCGATGGCAGAAGTACACTAGACATGAGTAATAAGACATTTTCAGCATTGAAAGAGAGATGCACAGAAAGTTGGATGCAACAATACATAGTATTCAGACAATCGTATTAAATCATAATTTTATCTGAAAGGATATCCAGCCCGAAGTTGGCATGGATTTGTCTATATTGTAAGCCCTTGTCCTTTCCATTTACCACACTTCTTCCAAATATGCATGGACTTGGTACCTCAAAACCCAAGTTCTGAACCTTGGGCACTCTCAAACCAATTTGTGCCATAAGGGCATCCCACCAAGGTTAGACACATATTTCCTCCATACTTGGAACTCTTTGTCCTTACCAACATACTATGGAGTTCAGAATTAAGAATTGCAGAACCAGTCAATGGACTACATTAACTCAACCATTAAGACATAATCAGAGAACGCTGGAAAAAATCTAAAAGATCAATAGATGGAACATAAAAACATAGTTGAAAACATCTATTTGATTGCCATTCCCACACGCATTTAAGCAAACAGTGACCCACTGACCTACATACACAAGGAGAGACACTAAGACAGATGGGGTAGGTACTTACCAGGCATACACCAAAAAGTGCTCTGGTATTCTTTCCACCCGTTAAGTCTATTGTTGATGCAAAATATTTCTTGGCTGTTTGAAGATTTTCCAGTCCACCGAGAGTATAAAGAACCTATATTGAAACAAAAGGAGAGAGAAAAATAAATATGTGATTTATGTTCAGAACTATTGTCTTGATAAATAACAGCTAATATATTTGACACCAGTACAATGCCACAAATGAGAAAGGCATTTACGGATTAAGCAAAGCAATATGCATCACCCCGAGAGAAACAGAAAGAAATAACATTCTCAAACTTAAATGGACTCTTATATTCTAGAGTGCAGTGTCCTATACAATCCTATGAAAACTAACAAAATTCAGCACTGGAGGGATAATAAAAAAGGGTGGGTGGGAGGTGGGGAGCATAACTGAGAAAGAGCCACTTACATCAGCATAGGCAAGGTGGTACAATGGAACTGTTGGTTGAGATAGTATCAGCTCTTCATAGCAGAAAGCTGCTTGCTTATACCTGTGAATCCACGGATTGACAGGCAAAAAATAAAAAGCTCAATATTCTGTACCATAAAGAATGAAAGTACCACTGAACAAACATCCCTTATAAATAACTTAACCCCTCCCCCTTTCCAAAAGGGCTAAACACAATAATGCATAAATGAAAAAATATAAAAGATAGGACTAGGAGAAAAATCTCACATTTGTAAGGAAACATATATTTCAGCAAGTTCCCTCCAAGCATCATGATCTGCCATGAATCTGGAAAATGCAAATCATTTAATCAAACACTTGGCTCCAATTATTAATGCAATCCAAGAATGATATCTTGAGATGTTTCTTACATTTCAAGATACTTATTGAGACAGTCGATAGCCATTGGTATATTCCCTTGTGCCTTTGCTATTGCTATCTTCCTCTTGTGTATTATCTGCTCCAAAATAATAGTGGAAGGGAAATACTCGCTATTAAAAACATGTTTGGTTTTATTTGGAGAACAGAAGACCAGATATGTAGCATGACTAATAGTTCAACCCCTGGGGAGATTATGCATTATACCAGTAAACCAATTTCTTGCACAGCACAGCACATGCAACCAGGAAATTTGGGGCCTCATAAAGGTCCACTTCTCAAAAAAGAAAAGTAATAAAAAGAATCATAAAGTAAATTAAATATTTCAAAGCAATTAATTGCAGTGACACCTACCTGATCCGATGGATTTTCCTCTAAAAGGCTTGAATAAGCATTTTCCGCTTCTGCCCACAATCCTTTTGCTTCAAGCAACATTGCTTCTAGCCTACCTGAAAATTTACAGCAAGGCTATGCATCAAAAGCCATCATTGGATATCATATTTCCCAGCTGTTTGGTGACAAACAACCTGGAGCTTAAGAGTGTAATGGAAGGACTGAAAGATAGGAGGCTTATAGGTTCTAATAAAGCAATATCTATGAGTACTATTGATGCATTCAAGGAAGCAGAATGGAAGACACATTCGGGCACTGAGGTCAAAACATTACCTCTTCCAGCAGGATTGTCTAGCAGCTCATGTGGAAAAAAAAATGACAAAGTACTTTGATATTGGAGGAAGACCAAGAAATTTTTTGAACTATAGACTCATAACTCACTCAGCCGATGCACATCTGATTGACAACGTATTACCCAAGAAAGTGAAGCTAAAGGTACCTCTTATTAGTACAAAATCACAAACTCAATACCTAAAATCAAACTTTGATGGGAGGACAGCTGAAAAAATATGCATATTGCTGAAAACTCTTAAAGATAGTCATCAATCCAACTTGAATGAAACCACCCAAAGATGGCAAGACTACAAGTGATGCAAGCCAAAATCTTAGAGAATCCTTAATAGTTTAGGTTTTCTTAATAGTATAGGAATATTCTTTTTTATGTAATTTAGAATCCTAGTTTTATTTAGTTTCCTTATTTATTATGGTTCTTGGAGGACAAGAATCCTAATCCTCCAATCCTTATTAGGTTAGTGATCTTTCATGGGATAGCCTTTAGCTTTTCTTCTTCTTGAAGAAGCTAGAGTTTCCTAAATTAGGATTTCTATTGTGTTCCCCCTTAAAAACCATTCCTTCGACATGAATCAAAGGTTGCTTCCAATAATTTAGGAATAAAACTAATTTAATGGTAAATAAGGGTAAAACATTCAATTCATGTCGAAAGTATGAATTTTAAGGGGAAACACAATAGACACCCTAATTTAGGGGCAAATTTTAGCACACACAAGGTTCTTCAAGAAGAAGAAAAGCCATAGGTTATGCCATATAATTGTCAAAAGTATGTATAATCCCTATTACAAAGGCTGAAAAATAGAATTATATATAGAGACTAACCTAATAAGTATTCTTGTCCTCCAAGAACCAAAATAAATAAGGAAACTAAATAAAACTAAGATTCCAAACTACAAAAAGTAAAATATTCCTAAATTATTAAGGATTCTCTAAGATTTTGTCCTGCATCAACAAGACTACATCACAAACCTTTCTCCAACATTGCTTATATGAAAATCATTTTTCCCAGCATTAGATGGCACTTTATATATCTATGTCGATCTTCATTTCCAAAATGTTAATATTAGAAGAACAAGCAATAATTATCACCCCAATCAAATGACATAAAGCCAATATAAAATTAGCTATGAACAGTAAGAAGTTTGCTCTACCATCAAGGGATATGAGGAATTTCTTAGTATGTAGGATGCTCAGGGAAACAGAAAGTAATAAAAATAGAGAATGTATTGGTTTTAGTTGCTCAGGGAACAAGCTAGTTCACTTATGGTTTTGGTAACAGAGAGGTATTGAGATAACACTTGAGCAATTTCCAATATAACTTTAGAGTATTGTGATCCAGAGTATAATATTTCAGCAGTGGAAGGAAATCGAGAAACTAAATTTGTCACTTTTTGGTTAAAAAAAATCTCAAATCATTTGACAAGCAATTATATGGAAGTAAATTTGTTTTAATCCAAAATGGGTGAGAAAATGTTCTCAATGGGACTTTCTGTAAAAAAAGTCATTGAATCCCTCCCAGAAATAAATCCAATAAATAGGATTAACACTTTCTCTTCCTTATATACCTATACAAAAAGATGAAGATTTCCTTTCCTCTTTTCCAATTAACATGGTAGTTTTCTTTTCCTTTCCTTAAATCTGAGCATATTGTTAAGCATAACATAAGTTTTCCAAAGGACGACATCATTAGAGATATATGGCTATGTTGCCAAAAATCATTAAATGGGGGGAACGGGGGCAGGGAGGACAATAAAATTAATATGCACCATGCACTTATTACAGGCATATTGGTATATATCTACATTTACCAGCTGATATATGAATTTCAACAATTTTGATAATTGAAACACCAATAGTTGCTTATGGGGTGTCTTTTAGGGCAATCCATGACACACACTGAAAATTTTATACCCCAGTACCCGTTACAGCTTCAGCAAAGTGGAATAAAGTTTGCAAAGCTATTAACAACATATCCAGCCAAAAGTTAAGTTCAACTCACCAACCCTTCTGCTCCCAGGGAACTTCTTTTGTAGAATCTTGATGAATTCCTACAAAAGTCACAGTCATAAGGTTCATCAAGTTCAAGTTCAAGTTCAAGTTCAATAAACCTCCACCACCCCCCAAACCAAAAAAGAAAAAACGAGCAATTTTGGAAAAGAAGCATCAGGTGTCAAATATCTAGGTACTAAATGCAAACTGTTGTACAGTCCTAACTAAATTGAAAGAAAATGCATATAAAAACTCATTGAAGATACTATTTCATGCTTTTGCTAAAGCCTTACAAGAGTAATCTTCATATAGCACCTTTCTGAGAGATGCTCCTTAGTCTCAAATTGGCACATTTTTTCCTTTATCTAACCAACAAATCAAGTGCAAAAGTAGCAGAGAAATGTGAAAAAATAATGCAAACCAATTTAAGTCATTACCAAACATCACCAGATGAAATTGTTCTTCTTCTATCTCACAAGATATCCATATAGATAGGAAACAAAGGAAATTATTTAAGCCCAAAGGACAGAGTGCATTGGACTAGACATAAGCAGATTCATGTATACAGTGTCCAGGAAGAAAAGTCTCTTTGGAAATCAAAAGTTCCATGTCTTCTTGTCAATACTCCCAGAACTAAATGTTATACAAGCAGCAATAATAGCAGAGAGCTCATGACTCATACATATTTGTATTATCGAGGAAAAGGCTTCTACCTTGGCAACATCAAGACACTGGCAGTCCATAGCTGCAACAGCTACCTCCTCGTATAGAGTCCATTCTACAGCATCCAATAAGAGGTAGAAAAGAATGGTTATTATCCAGCATTGTGCAATAGCCAATGATGAAATGCTCATTCATTGTTCCAAGAGTTTCACACTTACATATAGCAAGGATATAGCAAGGATATAGCAATAGAATAATCAGACATCCTTCTACCTATGCAAGTGTCCAAGAAAAGGACGAAAAGGTGATACACCTTGTGTTCTGACAGTGCCTTAGAGGCATAAGTGATTGATCAAATATGACATATGGAAGGAGAGGAAAGTAAGTATCAAGGAAACAGATCATGCATAACTCAGCATAAACCATACAACGAAAATAATTCTAGGAGGTAAAACCATGAATCAAGTCTTTTGGCATGTCAAGTCACCAGCTAACAAAATTATTCTAATCCACCACAGTGCTAAGGCTGCCTTGAAGACACAACCTATAGGCTATAGCCTGTATTACAATGAAGAAAATTGCAAATGAGAGATTCTTTATTTTCTTCTTTATTGACTTTTTTATATCAAACAAGGTATTTCCCTTCAAGTTTGTACTTGGGTACTAATCCAAACAAGTGCAAAACTCTAGACAGAACTTCTCATAGGCATGAGTTCAAATTGGTTTTTATATGCGTATGTTCAACACAAAACTCAAGTTGTAAACAACAATGCTACAGTAGAATCAATTAATTTTCATTTAGGTTATCTAAGGACATTTACTTATATGGCATGCTAAAATAAATGAAACTTTGTCTATTGTTTTACTTTTCTCCCATGGAGTTCTGGATGAAAAGTAAAGTTCAAGAACTAAAGAATTGCTGAAACAAGAACTTTTCTATAGAAAGCTGAGTTCAACAAAAGTAGCAGAAAAATGGTTACTTTTGTTTAAAAATGCATGTATTTTTCCGCTTATGTTTACAAACTGAAATGTCCATGATCTCACTTAAAGAGGCACTGGGGGGGGGGGGGAGTTGCCATCACAGCTGAAACTGAATTATATAACTTATAAATGGAAACCCAAATTAAGCATAGATACACAATTCATCCAATAACTCTTCTCAGTTCTGATAAATTGCACTTAATGTTTCCAATATATACCATCCATTTTATCATGGCCATTGCCAAATACCAAAATCAATAGACAAAGAAAAGGTCACCCTTATATATAAATATATAAGAGAGATCCAACACTAGCACAAGCTAAACAATTTTGTGATTTTGAAAACTAAACACATAAGATTTGATTCCATAAGAATTAAAATAATTTACAGTAGCAGTCCGGTTAGTTACCATATCATACTTCCTTCATAACTTTCTAACAAAATAAGAAAACTTAACATTATAGATATTACAATATTTCAATTACAACCGTATTCGTACAAAGATAAGAATTCTAATGCAATTGAAAGAAAAGATCGAGATTGTAAACCTACAAATTACTCAACGAAACCAGGAAATTAGCTCTCAAAAAATTCATAATAGAGAAACAAAAACTAGAATTTAGTAAAAGATCTTAGAAAAACCCATATCCCAGCCATCCAAAGCTACCATCTTTCTTTATACCCACATCCAAATTAATGAATTGGAACAAGAATATTCAAAAAAAACAGAGGAACTGAGCAAGAAAATACCAAATTAAGCATTTTAATTCACCTTCAGGACCAAGAGCAGATCGCTTTTTGGGTTCATTGAGAATGGACAATCCAAACTTCAAGACTTTATCAGAGCGCCTAAGCTTTAGCTTTCTGACAAGGCAAAGGTACTCCCAAGCACCCCCTCCTCCAGTCTCAACTTGACTCTCCAATCTATTCACTTGTTCTTCCTCAGTTTTGGTCACCATCTCCTCTTCTCACTTCACTTGATGATAATTCTTCTTCTATTGATACCTCTCTTTCTTGTACCAAGAAGCAGCGATATCAATCGGAGAACTTGTTGAATTTTATGGGCGTCGCCGTCGAGGGAGAGAGTGTGTGATGTGGGAAGAATTTTGGATCTGTTGTTTGGACGGATGAGGGTGTACACTACTGCTCAGAAAGTACTTTATTTCTTTATTTGTTTTTCTCTTTTTTCTTTTGATTAAAGTTTGGAAAATTAGTGAATTTACTACTCAATCTATCTTATTATTTCCGATTTTCGATTCTTATAATAATTTATCTGAGCACAATATATTCCCTTTGACTATTTTATTATTTTCAAGAGTCTTGTAATAATTTATCGAGTATAATATATTTTCTTAGTTTGAATTAAATATTTATTTTTAACTTTGATTAAAAATTAATGAAAATATTTTACTTTAATTAATTTACAAAACTATTATTTGCATTAATATAATATATTGTAAGATTAATAAATTAATAAAATATTAATCTTTTAAATTAAGATAGTGAATGATGAGAAATATGAGTTAATGAGGTATAAATCTTTTAAATTAATTAAATTTTAAATAAAAAATATATTTATTTAATAAAAATGAACATTTAAAAGGAATTCATAATCTCTCACTTCATTAATTTATTGAAATACAAAAACCAAATCAAATATTGTATGATTTCTAAATTTAACATTCTAAATTACTAAATGTAATACTCCATATCTTTAAATTTTTTAAAATACCCCCATCAATAACATATTTTCTCAAAATATCTCCTCCCCTCAAAACTCATCTCTCTTTTTTCTCTCACCCATCCTATTCTCCCTTATACATATTTTCTTCCTCAATTTAGCTTCATCCCATTAGATTTTAAGGTTAAAAATTGGAAAATATTGTGTTCATAAATAACAAAAAGAGACGTACGGGCGGCTGGGCCGCACAGATAGGAGGGGGTGTCGGTGACTCAACCGCGGAGATATGAAGGAGGTGCGGGTGACTCAACTACGGAGACAAGAAGGAGGCGCGGATGACTCAACCGCGGAGACAGGAAGTGGGTGCGGGTAGCTCGTTCATGTACTAAAAAAATTGAATTTTTGACAAAATGAAGCATATTTGGTTGAAAAGTTAGGCTTTTATCTCCACATTGCAACCCTTGTGTTTTTCATCATCCATTGAATTAATTTTTTGTAAAAATTGAAGATTTGTCCAAGTTTTTTGTAAAGAGAATTTTTTTAAGCCTCAAAAAAAGGTAAGGGTATTTTGGACCTAAAAAATCTATGAGTATTACATTTAGGACACCCCTTTTCTAAAAGCATTTCTCTCTCATAACTCCTTAATCATGCAGAGGAGCCCACTATTTAGCAATTACAAAGTTACTTCTTTTTTCTTTTGAAAAATTGGTCCATTTGATACAAAATTGGACTTTAATTCATCATTAAAGTCCGATATATCTTATATTGATCTATAAAATTCTCTTTATTTTATAAATTGGCTAACAAAGTATTTTCTACTAGAAAACATCCCGGATATGTCGTCTGATGAAATTTAAAGGTTATATTTATCTTTTTTAATTCTTTTTTAAAAAAATACTCAAATACCCCAACCATTAGCATCATTCTTAATCAAAATTATCAAAATCCCTAATTGTAATTTGTAAAAGCCTTTGTTCATTACAAACTGAAAAGACTGGATCTGATACCT
Source organism: Apocynum venetum (assembly GCA_019593545.1). Lineage (NCBI taxonomy): Eukaryota > Viridiplantae > Streptophyta > Magnoliopsida > Gentianales > Apocynaceae > Apocynum > Apocynum venetum. Next base: position 3,039,211 of record SRSM01000326.1, on the reverse strand, counting down.
GCAAATCCATCATTGGGGACCAAAAAAGCTTGAAGTCTGAAGACGAAGAAAACTCGAGGTAATGTAAACTTGAAGATCAGTGTTAGGTTAGTAAGAAAGTTTTTTTATCTTGAAGTGTTAGGTAATGTAAACTTGTTTTTTTATTTAGGTTTGCCCATATAAATACACTGAAATATATCATTGTTAGCTTCACATGATTCCTACATTTTTATGGGACCTTAAATAATATTTTGATTTGGGGTCCATATTGAATATTAGGTGTCTTTAAAGTTGTTGCAAATATGCCTAGACATAGTAATGAAAATGGGATGTTGGGTACCCATTTATTTGACAAATATTTTGAGTAAGCTCACTATTACTTATTATAAAGTATTAATATTTTCGTTTATCAATTTATGTGCTTCAAAAACATGATATATTCTACATGGTGCAGCATAATATGGGAAGGAAATCTCCGAGAACAAGAGAAATTTGTTCTATCATTTGGATTGCCTATGGTTCTACAATTACACATCTCAGTTAAGGAATAAAGTACTCATATGGATGCAAAAGAAGAATGACATATTGAAAAGAGAATATTTGCGGGTACCAATTGTCATGTGGTTAGTATTAACTGTTGTATTTATGTTTTAAATTGAAATAGTTATGCAATTTTTTAACACATTATGCAATGTTTTAGGTTACACATGTGTCTTTTAATCCTAAGTGGAATTGATGATGACTCTGAAGGCATCACTCCGTGCATAATCCTATTAGACTCATTGCAGTCAGCTAAATTTAATTACAAGCCTCATATTAGAAAGTATGATTCATAAAGTTTGGATTATTCTATAATATACTTAGTTTAACATATTACTGGAGTGATTCATATTCTTTAGAATGTAATATCATCAGGTTCTTGGTTGACGATGTAAAGACTGTTGGAAGAAACAAAACAATAGATTTAGTCCAAAATATTCATTTAGTCATTCCAAAGGTATGTAGATGGGATGAATAATTCTAGTCATTCCATAATATTCCTCCATTAAATTGTTGTTTTAACTATTTATCTGATATCATTTTTTCTGATCAATCCATAGGTACCACAACAATGTGGTATAGAGTGTGGATATTATGTACTTCTATATGCAAAATTGTTCATAAAAAATGCCTCTTCAAAGTTGAACATTCATGAAGGGTATTTAAATTTCGTAAGTACCTTATTACATATGAATGAATTTGGAATTAAATAGTTGATTATAACTGAAAGTTGATTTCTATTTTCTCTGATATGCACCTGAATGAAAAGTGTTTCACGTTAGATTATCCTAATGATTTTAAACAATTTATCTCGATGCACATAAATAGGGCAAAATAAAATGTATTTTCCAAAGTTGGTGAGACTGTTCGGATTGAAGACATCAATGAAGCTGATGACCAATTTGTCCATAATGAAGAGCCAGTTAATAATGAAGGAGAAAATGCAAGAAAAGAACACTTTGAAGCTAACAACGAATCTATGGAGTTAGATAAGGGTTAAAGATTTTATGATGCTGAGAATGATCCCTCATATGAAGAAGACACTTTGGATATTCAATTTATTGTCGATGAGGGATTGACAGATTTTGAAACTAATGTTAGAATGGAAGTAAGAAAATAAAAAGAACAAACATTTGATGGTGTGAGCCAACCTGAAGGCTGCCAAAAATTCCAGATTAAAGTCGGTAATGCTTCAAATGATAGCCCAATGGAAGTTAATGTTTCAGATGATTGCAGTGGAGAATCCTCAAGAGTGAAGGTTCATCGTAAATTGTTCTTATTCAAGAATAACATCAATCATCACATCGGGGAGCCATATTTGCATTCTGGCAATAATGATGTAAACTTGACCAACAACAATGCTAGTGATAAAGAGTTCAATGGCTCTCATGAAAGCAGTGATAAAAATGGAAATAAAACAAAAAGGCCTTCATTCCTAAATTTCAATTCGGATAGAGATATGTTAAATCCTATTTTTGAGCTTGGGTTGGTATTCAACAATAAGGAAGATCTAAAATGTGCAATTACCAACTATAGAATAAATCACAGAAGGCCAGCAGTGTTTGCCAAAAATGTTATAGAAAGAGTGAATATTGAATATGGTGCTGCTGGTTGTACATGGTTTGTCACAAGAAACTTAGTGAAAGACACACCTAATTACATTATTAAATCAATGCAGTCATCCCATGAATGCTTTAGAACATTGAACCATAAATTGGTCACAACAAGGTACATTGTTGTGATGTACCTCAATGATTTCAAATCAGATTTGGGGGTTAAAATGCATAAATTCCAAGAAAAAGTTCATAGGGAATTGAAAATAAACCTGACGAAGGTGAAATACTACAAGATTCGTAGGGAAGCTAAGAGATTGATAGAGAGTGCGTTTAAAGATCAATATAAGTTGGTATGAGATTATTGCGAGGAAATAAGGCGAAGTAATCCTAGAAGCATTGTGTGTGTAGATGCCCTAAAAAGTGCCCTTGAGAGACTGGTTTTAAGGCGTTTATATATATATATGCATGCATGCTCTAAGGGTTGGATTTTTTGCTAGATGCAGAAGGCTGATTTGCCTTGATAGGACATTTCTAAAAGGCCCAATCCTAGTATTCTTTTGATTGCTGTAGGGATTGATGCAAATAATGGTATTTTTCCTATTGCATATGCAATAGTAGAAAGTGAAACTAAATCTATATGGAGTTGATTTGTACGTGGCCTAATTGAAGACTTACAAATTACAAATTAAGGAGCTAATTCGTGTTTTATGTCAGATAGACAAAAGGTAACCACATATATGCATATATGAAATTAAAGTTTCAAAGATAGTGATTATCAATTACCTACTAATATAAATGTGATGTGCAGAGGTTAGTGCCTATTGTCCAAGAGTTATTGTCAATTATTGAACATCGATATTGTGTAAGACACTTACACAATAATTTTAAATCTCATTACCTCGGAGAAGGCTTGAAACAAATGCTATGGAAGGCTACAAAGGTTACTTATATGAGGAAATTTGAGCAAGAGATGGAGTTGCTAAGAGAAACCAGTAAACCAACCCATGACTAGCTAATTGGAAATACTGAAACTAAGCATTGGTCTCGCAGACAAATATTCAGAGACCTTCAACAGACAAATATTGGTTGCACATTCAAAACCATTATTAGTATTGTTAGAGCGAATCCGATCCTATTTGATGCTTAAAAATTAGTCTAAAAGGGACTGGATTCAAAAACAAAAAGGGATGGTGTGTCCAAGAATTTCAAATCTGATTGAAGAAATAAAAGAGCAATCTTCTATGTGTTTCCCGACTTATGCAGGTGCCTCAAACTTTGAAGTCAGAGAGAGAGAGACAATATCTATTTTGTAGTTGACACAAAGGCAAGAACGTACTCATGTCGGAAATGAGACATATCTGGTATTCCATGCAAACATGTCATTGCAGCCCTTGGATTGGAATTTAAAGATCCAATTGACTATGTCCATGACCTCTACACAAGAGAAACTTTCATGAGGGCCTATGATGCTATAATTTTTCTTACTAATGGCCCAAATAACTGGCTAAAAACCAGTATGCCAGAGCGTCATCCTCCATCACGTTCAAAACTTCCATGGAGGCCAAAGAATAAAAGAAGACTAGAGGAATGAGAAAAAAAATAGTGTATCGGTCAATGGGAAGCTAAGACTGCGAAAGCTAGGTTTTGCAACACATAAATGCAGATCTTGTGGTGAAGTTGGGTACAACAAGAAGGGATGCAAAAAGAAATCAAAATATGAAATAGCTTCCAAGTCAAAAGCTGGAAACGAGACAAAAGAAAATGATGATAGAAAGACAATACAAAATGATGGGGAAAAAACCTCTTAAGTTTATAATTGACACAAGAATCAATTGTAAGTATTGAACCAACAATTGACAAACTGATTTTTTTATAGCAATTTAGTATAGTTGTGTTTTTATGATGTTATGGACAAATTATAGACGATGGTTAATTTTTTACTATGTTTGTTGTGGCTTATGCCTTTTGAATTTCCAAAATTCATTGTCTATTAAGGAAGATTTTTTGTTTTGATGGGACTATGATTCATTGGAAGTATTAGCTGTGTATTTTTCAATATGTTATAAGTGTTAGGTGGATAATTGGTGGAATGGAAATTAACAAGTCTTTATCTCAGTGCATTATTTTGCTCCTAATTTGTGTTCAATGATACACTATTTACATTCAGGGATGAATTTATCTCAGTACCAAAAGCAAAGCATTCAAACGATAATATTGCATTTTCCACCCGAATTTTACAACAAAATTCATTATATCACCTAGATATAATAGTAGTTCTGATGGTTCATTACATTAATCATACTAATAATAAAAGCTGCATCAAACCCCCATTACTTTTACATAGATTTTCCATACAAACTACTTAATTAAATGAACCAAACAACAAGTTGAATCATTCTTTCTTTCACCAGATCCACATGCCATCAAAGCAAGAAATAGGATGCAGATGACCAACAATATGAGACACATAAATTTCTCCCTACGTCTATTTTGTTTTGGTGCTTCTTCCACCTTACTTAGCTTTCTCAACAACCCAGGGATGGCAACAATAGCCTTTGACACATTGGTGGGTCAAACCACTCAAAAAACCCACATGCACTATTACCCTGAACATAACAATGACATTTTTTCATACCAAAATTGAATTAGGGCAAAGATATCTATACCTTCATTTACAAAAAAAAAAAACTTAATCCATAATTAACATACCCAAAAAACCTTATTCCTGAGTTTAAGTCTTTCTTCGTAGAAGTGCTACTACATGGTCTCCTTTTCTTGCTTCCCATAAAATGCATTTCCTCTTAAGCTAGCCCATTCGAAGTGTTTCTTTCAAGCAATGGAAACTTATTCCTCAAATCTTGTTCATTCCTCAGCATTTTGCACATTACAAAAGTTTTCTTCTTCTTCTTGAATATGAATGTCTCATTTTATAGAATGGTGCTGATGGTTGGGGTATTTTAGTGTTTTTTTAAAAAAGAAAATTATAAAAGAAAAATATACCCCTCTAAATTTCATCAGGCGACATATTGGGGATGTTTACATGTGGAAAATACTTTGTTGACCAATTTCTAAAATAAAGAGGATTTTATAGATCAGTATGAAATATATCGGATTTTAATGGCGAACTACTCAAAAAGATAGAACCAAATAGGCTAATTTTCTTTTTCTTTTCCTTTGCATCTTAATTCAATGGCATAAATAAATATTATATATTTATAAATATGTTGTATTTATACTCATTTTATCTCAAATTAAATATTTTATTTTATTTATTAAATGATTTTTTTATCATGAATAAATAAACTAACAATTCAATTTTTACTTTCCCATTTCAACTTCAAAAAATTTCAAGTAAAATGAAAATTTGAAAAATCACCTAGATGACTATTTTTTTTTTCTTTTTCTTTTTTTTGGAGGAATGTAACAAAACAACCTTTTTTTTTTTTTATGAAGATCATATATATTAATAAGGTGAAAAAGATAAAAGAAAAGTAAGAACTTGATTAAATTTTAATGACTTGCATGCATTGAATATTATATATTGTACTTATTAAATTATTATAAGACTCAATTAGTTTGTTGAACTAATGGCTAAGTGATATTTGGCTAGAGATGTTTTAAAAAAGAAGTCGTCAAAAGGACCAAACACGTCGATATGAGTGGAAAAATGGGTAGCTAGGCCCAATCGGGACGTCAGGGAAATTTTGGTCTAACTAAATTTTTACACGCCTATAGTTATGAAATCCATATCAAACCCTATGGTCTGGTTTGCCTGACCCAGCCCGGTTTGAAGGGACAAAATGACATCGTTTTTACCTAAAAATACATATTTTTTAATTTGGCTCGTGAGCCAGTCTGAATTTTCATGGGTTTAAAATTATGAAATCCAATCCAACTTAAAGTTCAAGTCAGACCCAAATTGTCACTTCTACCTATCGATAAAAATGGGTTAACGATCTAGAAATTTAAAAATAAAGATAAGAAACTAAAATTGTAAGGAAAACAATTAATTGACATAAAAAACCCTTCAAAAGTTTTGTCTTTAATAGTGACTAAATGGAATTTCGAACAGAAAGACCTAGGTCACAACTTAAAAATAGTTTAGTGGTCTAAAAAAATTAGAAATAAAGTTAAGGGCCAAAGTTGACAAAATAAAAGAGTTTTGGGACTAAATTTGCTAAATTTTCCAGTAAAATTTTCTAATCTCTCGTTGTTAGTTCTTTCTTTTTAAAATTTGTTTAGGAAAAACTTGTTAGTTCTTTTTAGTTTTTAGTTTTTGTAATAAAAAATAGCTTTTAGCCTTTTTTCACAATTATAAGGTGTTTTGAATTGCCTTCGTCTTTTTTCAAGCCTTTTATTGTGATAAGAAAAAAAGAAAAAGAAAAAGAAAAGCTAGGGAGATTGTTTCCAAAATAGTTTTTGTTTATTCATGAAATTAAAAATGAAAATACATGATTTTTAAATGCAGGACCTTAATTCATGAACGTATTACTTTTAATTAGCGGCAGACGTAGAATTTTAAAAATAAAATATAATGTTAGTATATCTAACCTTATTTGTCCAATACAACCAAAGTTTAATACATGATAGATCTAATACATGAATTAATAATGATATGATTGTCATTGTTTATCTTGCATAAATAGAAAACTTCAAGACAAAAAAATAAATGTAAATCACAAATAATAGTTAAAAAATAATTATTTATATGTCTTCTATTAAGAAACTTAAATTGTAATATTATTTCCGTCGTATCAACAAATAATAGAATCATTGTCAAAGGTTTGTACAGTTTTTATACGGGATTTCCAAACCATTTTAATATGTACGTAAAATAGCTAAAAGGTTATTCGTTTTAAAATATTTGGACTTTCAAAGATTTTTAAGAGTTTTGAGTGTCAAATTTTATTACTTTTTAGTTTAGATGAGAAAAAATAACTTGCATATTGAGGAGAGAAATAGTATTTGATATAAAAAGTATAGTATCATTTAAATTTTGTCAAAAATAGAAATAATGTTAAATTTTGTCATTTAAAAAGTTTGTGAATGCCAAAATCTTGGAAGGAGAGGAAGAGATACTTTAGACAATATAAAAGTTGCACATCTTCTCATGGAAAGGCTGTTAAAAAATGATGAAGAGGCTGGCTAGTACATCCACTTTGAGCAGGGAAAGAAATTTCTGGAATTCACATGAGAATGTTTGCATGGAAAGCTATCTACAAAGAATTCATTAGCTAGTGCTTTTTTCCACAATATCTAGAACTCACCAGCATGGGGGATAAATGAACTACTAATTCTGCATGTGTTGGAGATGTAACTTGGGATCATTCTAGTGCATATTCATAGTGATTGCTTGTATCTTATCAGAGTTATAAACTCAAATGAGGAGAAAATTTCTACACTTGGTTATATTTTACTAGCAATTAAATTTGAACTCTCCCATTTATTTGATGTCAATGTCCTCAAATGGATTTTATTGGACCAATAATAGTTAATTGCCCAACTCATTTGTTGGGTCAAAATGCTACCCATTTATTGTCCAACATTTCACAAGCGGCCCACTAATATGGACGGAGCGGAGCAAAACTTGTCTCTCTACTTTCTGTTCTCCTCTCCCGCTTAACCCGTGAATGTATATATATATCACACGTCTCGTCATGAACCACCTTTCTTCAACATTGCACACCTATCTCACCATTATCCCTGCCTTTCCAGAAATTTCCACTTTCTCGTGTGATCTATCTATACCTTTTTCTTCTTTTCTACCTTGCGTACATCTATATTTTGCATTCAGATTTGATTTTTAGCTACGTGAATAACGAATTATATTTGATTTTTAGCTACGTGAATAACGAATTTCCATTCTCCTTCTCGGAAAATGTCTCCGCGAAATGCATGCGTGCGTATCGTAATTTCATTCTACTTCGGTATTTCCTTCTTGTATTTCTTTTGATATCTGCTTGATTTTCTGTTCTTCTGTTTTTTTTTTTTTCTTTTTGGCAGTGATTTATGGATTTTTTTGGAGGCATGGTGAAAATGGACAGCACGGAGACGTGAAGAGTATACGTAATTTTTTGTATACCTTGGTGAAATCTGTTTCGGAGTTTAGATATTGGAAGAATAGCTATAAAGGTTAGAGTTTTACTTGAGTAAAGAGAAAATGGGTGTTTTGGAAGTTCTGACTACTTCGGATCACGCATCGATTGTGTCCATGAATCTTTTTGTGGCGCTTCTCTGCGGTTGCATTGTGCTCGGCCATTTGCTAGAGGAGAACCGTTGGATGAATGAATCCATTACAGCACTCATCATTGTAAGAATGTATTCATATTACTCTCTGTTTTGATAGTCATTAAATTGTTCTGAGGTTTAAATTACATTTTTCTTCCTTTCATAATCAAGCGTCTGGAGTTCTGTTAGGCTTTTAACAATGTAAGTATTGGGAAGACAATTATCACTACAGTTATAAATTTTACATGCTCGGAATCCAAATGGAAACAGATTACATCTATAATGTTGAATGTTTGTGTATAATATGCATAAAAACTCAAGAATATTAATTGACAGTTTTGCTCTTGACTATCAAATTCTAGTGGGCTTTGAATGATTGAGTATTCAGGAAACATTCAATCTATCGACCCTAATCCTGTTGATCGCTTTTTACACCTCGGGTATAATTGTATTATGGTTTACAGATCCATAAAACGTGTAATTTTGAAGTTTTGATTTGTGGATTTTTTGCAGGGTTTATGTACTGGAGTTGTTATTTTGCTAGTAACTGCAGGGAAAAACTCTCACCTGCTAGTCTTCAGTGAAGATCTTTTCTTTATATACTTACTTCCACCTATTATCTTTAATGCTGGGTATGTTGAGTATCCCTTTTCTTCATTATTTGTAATTTTGTTTCCCTTATTGATTTACCAATTATTTAAAACTTGTTCTGATGCTAAGGGTATGAGCTTACAAAAGATATATCTAAGTGGCATATGACTCTTCAGTTGTTACTATTTTTCTTATAATTATGGTTTTAGTGGCACACGACTCTTCAGTAGTTAAACTCTTCTTTTTTTCCCCCTTTTTCTGATAATCACAGCTTCTTTTCACTTGGTTATTCTTCTGATTCATTTTTATGGGAGATGCCGATAAAAATGAGGATCAAGCCACAGTGAGATAGGTCAGGAATTTGGAATTCCTCTTGACTTTTACAAATAAGAAATGATTATTGAGAATCAAAAGCTAAGATAAAACGGGGAACCTGAATATCAATGGCATACTTCAATATTGAATTTAGAATTCTGGAATTTGAGTTCAGGAGGCAAAAGCTCATGATCTTCTATTTGTACCATTTGACACCAATGCTTCTAACCAACTTATGAGATTCAATGATTTTAAAATTCTACGTTTGAAAGCTATGTTCTTGGTAATATGGGGGATTTAATGATAGTGGATTTGATATCATACAGTGCTTAAGGCTAGACATCTAGTGCATCTATCACAGTTACGTAAAGATTAGATGTTCAGTTATGCGTATTTGTAAAAACTATTGCTGGACATAAGAGGACAGTTTGTTCTCAAAGTGTCAGTTTAAACAAATCAATTCATCTAATTTTGTGTTTTTTGTAAAGATACATACACATCTTTTCTAATGGATTTAGAGAAGAAGATCATAATTATCCAAATTAGATTTCTTTTCTGAATCAGCAAAGAAAAATGGATGAGGTACAAGCATAGCAACAGGAGGAGAAATATGGATGAGGGAATGGTGAAAAAGAATGGACCATTGTACTATCATATGTTATGCATTCTGGAGCTATTTTAGTCTAAAAGGTGTCATTCAGTTAGTTTTGTTTTTTATTGTGCTTCCAGAATCCAGGTTCCTATATCACAGTGAAAGACTGCTTAAAGTATGAGTATCACTGCTAATGCAAACATTGACTTATGACTAGGTATCACTATTTTCATGCCTATGGTTTCATCTTATTCTATTACCATTGTTACTTAGGGGTCAAGCAGAAACCCAGAAACTATTCCACTCTGCTACTGTTTAAATACACACAATCTTTTATTAAATTGTTTAATGTTGTATCAATAATGGGTTGCCCTGTATTCTATTCCATGGGAAAGCAGATTTTGCACATTTTTCTATTGTTATTTTTCAATCTGCTTGCTGAACCATTCTATTTTTGATGATCCTTCTCTTGCTATGACGTAAACTTACAAAACCTCAGTTTCATTGTGGCATAATCTTAGTTGTAAAATAGTATATTGCTTGTCTTCTTTTAAATGCTAATCTTTTTACCTGCAACGACTAGCTTCAATTCAAACCAATTTTTTATAGGAAATTAACTTGGTTGAATTTTATCAGTGCTTGGGCTTGTAATTTTCTTTCCTCTAATTTCCTTTCACCACATTGTTACTTTTGATAGTCTGATGGCTATCTGATGTGTATCCCGAGATAGATATTTTTAATATTTTCTTCTATTCTTTACCAGTTTCTGATCATTGTATCCATGCCAGCTTTCAGGTGAAAAAGAAGAAATTTTTCCGTAATTTTATTACAATTATGCTTTTTGGAGCAGTGGGTACACTAGTTTCCTGGGCTGTTATCTCATTTGGTATGTCAGGAAACTTTATGCAAATCCTGTTAAATTTCTTGAAGTGTAAAAGCATTAACTAGGAGAATATCCATGATCTGTCTCTACTTAGAGTTTCCTTTTGATTGACAATTTTTTAATGATAAAGAGAGAAATAATTTTGGAAGATCTACTTTCATTTATTTTTGTCTGTCTTATTTTTCCTGTTCCGTGTTTCTTTCGGGGCTATTTCTCTTTTTGATGGATCCTTGGTGATCCAGAGCTTGCTTTTCTGATTTTGGTTTTTTGTTTTAATGATAGCTTTTGAATGCTTTAAGAAAATATAGATGAAGTATGCTCTTATCCATCAAATTTATCATTTTATGCATCAACATGTAGTCAGCAAAGTCTATGAGGAAATAAATCATTTAATCTGTTGAAATATTTAGTACACAACTGGGAGGAAGCTTGGTCTAAAAGGTTTTTCAACCCAGCTGAAGTTAGTTAAGAACATATTAGGCTTGCAGGACTGATAAAGCGCATCTTAGGACCTAAAGTGATTCATTACTTTCTGTTGTGCCTTACTGCAGTTAAAGCCTAAGTGAATGTTTTGAATTGCAAGATGAATTTCTGCCTTTGAGGGAATTACACATGAATTTCTGTGTCACTTGTTCATTCTAATGACACCTTGGTATTTTACTCAGGCGCTACCCAATGCTTTAAGGGAATTGATATTGGTGACTTTGATATTGGGGATTATCTAGGTATTGACTTACAATTCCTTTACTCTGATTTGTGTCCACCTTATACTGTGTATTTTGCTGGGTTCTGACACCCCATCCCCCACACTTGTTCTTTTTCCTTCCTTCTCCGCCCTTTCAGCTATAGGTGCAATATTTGCTGCAACAGATTCTGTCTGCACTTTGCAGGTAAAGTAATATGAATTTTTTCCATCAGGTTAAGGATACCGCTATATGTCCTGGGATTGAATTTCCTTTGTATTATTACAGGTGCTGAATCAGGATGAGACACCCCTGCTTTACAGTCTGGTATTTGGGGAAGGTGTTGTAAATGATGCTACATCAGTAGTGCTCTTTAATGCCATTCAGAGCTTTGACCTGTCAAAAATTGACCACACAATTGCCCTGCACTTCATCAGCAATTTCTTATATCTATTTTTTGCTAGCACTTGTCTGGGAGTAATAGTAAGCACATGTTTCCATATCTCTGTCTCAAAGTACATGTGGATATTTATATATAAGATTTGAAATTCCAATCCATTGTTCTAATCCCCTTCCTTTGCTGCAGACTGGATTGCTTAGTGCTTATATCATCAAAAAGTTGTACATTGGCAGGTGATTGGAATAAATATTAACTTTCCTTATGTTCAGAGATTTGTTGCTGCAAATTATTCTTCTCTGCATGTGTTTATCTGTTCCTTTTCTGAGTAGATGAACCGGATTAGTTGGATCATAGAGGTAGTTGCTTTACCCTTTCATACATCACTATCAAATCCCTGATAATTATTTTCTACTTTGTCATCAAAATTCCAACTTCAGTAAGTTTAAATGTTACATAATTTTCTCTTTCTAGCTGTATAAGATCTCGGTATATTTGATCATATTAAGCCAATCAATTAGAAACCTCAACTATCACTTCTTTTGAAATCCCAGGGCCCTATGTTTGAAATGTAATCGAGCTTTGGTTGACACATGTCTTTCATGCCTAATAATTTCACATGATAGTTGTATTTTCCAACGTTAAACTTCATGTTACTTCATTCCCCCTCCCCTGGATAAGAGCGTCATTTTTGGTGACTTATGGCATTAAGGTATAGAAAGCCAGCTCTGAATCGCTTGTTGAAACTATTGATTTCATATCCAAGTCTGATGATGTTATTTTCATTGATGCTGGTATTGTGCCTTTTTCTCTTTGATGCATTACTATCCTTGGGGAACTATATAGTATGGCTACCATACTGGAAGGAATGTAGAAACTATTAATGAGCCGAGAATAGAATTAAGACTAGGGAAGGAAATATGATGTATTTTTATAATTATCACAATCTCTTCCAAAATCTTTTGTTTCTCTATTCTAAACTTCAGTTTCATCAACTCTTAGCCTTTGAAATAATAATTATTTCAGGATCCGTTTTGTTAAATTCTCTCTATTTCTGTTAGACATCATGGACACAAACTAAAGAGAAAATTGTTGATGCAATACAGGCATTCTACAGATCGGGAGGTTGCTCTAATGATGCTTATGGCCTATCTATCCTACATGCTTGCTGAAGTAAGATTATATATCAACTTTAAAAGCATCCTCAGAAGACCTTGGACGTTTAATTTTCTGACGTTCATATAACTCTTCATCTTTTATGCAGCTATTCTATCTCAGTGGCATTCTTACTGTATTTTTCTGTGGGATAGTTATGTCTCATTATACCTGGCATAATGTAACTCAAAGTTCAAGAATTACCACCAAGTAATCTCATCCTGAGTAGTTTATTTTGGTTCATTGATGCTTTTGTGCTTTTGGCTTTCAACTGAAGCTGTAACTCTTTGTATAATTGATTTACAGGCATGCTTTTGCAACCTTGTCATTTGTTGCTGAGATTTTTATCTTTCTTTATGTTGGTATGGATGCTATGGATATCGAAAAGTGGAGTTTTGTTAGTGATAGGTACGTTGAATATTGACTTGCACACTAGGTTCGTCTTGTTAGATTATGTTTTTATTTTCGTTGCAATTCTAATGAAAATCTTTGAGAAACATTTTTTTTTTCTGTCCTCTCTGTAACATTGTCCATTCAATCTCACCCCAATTTTCAGGCGCAACTGATTATAAATTTGGTAGACCTTAATCTGAAATACTTTGTTCTTGTTCTTTGCAGTCCTGGAACGTCAATAGCCATAAGTTCAATCTTGTTGGGCCTAGTTTTGTTGGGAAGAGCTGCTTTTGTGTTTCCTTTGTCATTCTTATCTAACTTGGCCAAGAAAACTGAAAACGAGAAAATCACCTTTAGAGAACAAGTATGCATTTTCTTTCTTGCACTAGCATTTTGTTCTCATTTCTTGTATATGATCCTTATACAAGCAAGTTTGTCATTTGCAGATAATAATATGGTGGGCGGGGCTTATGAGAGGAGCTGTTTCTATGGCACTTGCCTATAACAAGGTAAACAGGATACCGACACTTTTTCATTTTAATCCTTGAGAGTGAGTGTTCTTTTATTGTGTTGCGGTACTAAATACAAAAATGGTTGTACAAAACTCTATCCTGGCACATAAATAATGTTTTTCTTCTTATCCAGTTATCCTCCTCCTAATGATTAATTTCCCCTCACATGTGCAGTTCACTAGTTCGGGACATACCCACTTGCGAGCAAACGCAATAATGATCACTAGCACTATTACAGTGGTTCTTTTCAGCACAGTGGTAAATACATTTTATTTTTGAAAAAATTAATTAAACTCGTGAACTTTTATTACAGTATCTAACTTTTTATCTAAAATTCTTTCACCTAGGTATTTGGTCTACTGACAAAACCTCTTATAAGGTTTTTGCTACCAACATCGAAAAATACAACTAGCTTTGTATCATCTGATGCTGGTTCACCAAAGTTGATCAATTTCCCTCTCCTCCATAATCAACAAATTTCAGAAGTTGAGATCAATGGTCAAGATATTTCGAGGCCAAGTAGTTTGCGTTTGCTCCTGACCACACCAACTCACACAGTGCATCAACTTTGGCGTAAATTTGATGACGCATTCATGCGGCCAGTGTTTGGTGGGAGAGGTTTTGTTCCGCTGGATCCAGGTTCACCAACCGAAAGAAATCAAAACTGATGCTGGTGTCTATTCTAATGAGGATGAGAAGGGCTTTTCTTGTACAGTGAAGAACTGAGCAAATCCTTCTTTTCCACATTAAATATAGTTTCTAATTATAGGGTGTGAAATTAATATTCCATGTACATCACTACATTATGTATATATACGTGCAAGGATAATTATAAAAGTTATAGAAGACTTTGCCTGCTCTCTATATGGTCGGTGACGTGTCATTAAATGGTAATTCATCAGTTCCATTTTGAGGAAATGAAATCATGTTTTCCTTTTGGCTTTTTTTTTCCCTGAATTTTAATTTGTGTATTGTGAAAAAATAAAACTTTAAATTTTCTATAATTAAGTAAAAAGTTAATTGCTGGTAAAAATAGTTTCTTTATCCAGTGAAAAAGAGGGAAAAGTTGAAAAAAAAAAAAAAGAAGAAGATTTGCATAATCGATTATTATTTCTTTTGGGATGTTCATAAAGGACAACATTAAGAATTTGTCTTCTCCACTCTGCAAGGCGAAAGCATAAGAAATACATAAGAGTGAAGCATAAACATGTCTTTATGAAATTACATGAAAACACAATGATCCTAAATCTCTGCTTTAGACCCATTGAGTATTAACCGTGTGTTTGACAGCTTACATGTTGAGTAGTAATCACTTGTATGTTTGACAGTCTAAAATAGCTGTTATGCAATGTTGTTTGTTTTTAACATTTGTGCGCCTTGTGCAAACCTATATATAGATAATTTATCAAGGTTCCTGAATACAATCAACAAATGCAGAGTGAGAAGAATTTCAGTGGAGACAAGCTGCAAGCCAGCAATTAAGATCTAAGATTCGAGAATTAAAAAAAAAAAAAAAAGGGCACACATGCAAAGAAGAAAACAACTACTCCACCCAGACGGAGGCCACACACCAACAATGGATGAGAAAAAACCGCGAACAAGTGGACATTTCACGTAAGAGCTCCGTGAACAAACATGGACGCCCAGGAAGAGTGACACAATAATGGATGTGAGAAATTATCAAAGGTGACCAAATGTATACTGCATCGAGAAAAATGGACCAAAAGACAACAATTAATTTCAGAAAGGAATTGCAGCAAATTCTCCATCCTAGGAACAATTCTTTAAGAAAGACCAAAAACCATGAATTGGCTGAAACGCCCCCAAAATAACGAAGTGAAGATTTCCCATCCAGCTCAAACTTTTCTATAAACCAATCAAATGCCTCAAAACAAATAAATATCAACTAGAAATATGAAGATCATGAAAAGAATATTGAGCTGAATATAGGGCAAATAAGAGTAAAAGCAAATATTTCAAGAAATTCCACTTATATGCTAAAAGTATTACGATTTGCTTAAAAGGAGGAAAAAAGGGAAAACAAAAAAGAACCTGAAATTATTTATTCATGGTAATAATCATACACAGAAAATTCATTATACAGCAGGGAGCCATTTACATAGTGAAGCATGTAATAGCAAAGGTTACAAAAGTAGCAAGGATTCTCTGCGGCCCATTTGTCATCAACAGTAACCTTCTCTGCCTTATAAATCTTACAAACAGAGCACTTCCTGAAACGTTGTTTTGATTGAAATGTGTTTAGTGGATATGCTGCGCGGTTCTGAATGTCCTCTGGGTGAATCAACCTCATCTCTCTTATGACAATTAGATGCTTGCAATCCCCCTTGTATCCAACAGAACAGCAAGCAAATTTATTTGTATGATAGATACACAGATGAAGATAGCCAACAGAGCAATCTATAACACATAGGCAAAGAGCAGAAATATCCACTGAAGGATCATACTGACAGATAAGATGAGGAAAAAAGGAACAAACAGTCGATCATTGCCAATGCAGGATTAAACAGATCATGCAGCACTCTTCCTTAACTTCTAAAGTACATTTGATAAAATTTGTGTGCGACTCGAGCAGCTGAATTCATCATGTAACAAGTTGAGACAAACAATTTGAAGACCAAGACAGCATATACCAAATAATTTGCCAGCCTAGAGCACAACTTGGAGAAGGAGAGCAAGAAGTCAGTTTAGATGATCGATGCCAAACATGACAGGGATAGAGGTTAAACTAGGTGATAGCACATAATGTGATGCCTTTAATCTTTATTATTTTTCAGTAAATATTTCTCAGAAGAAACTAATCAAGTATGATATCAAATGATTCTGCATGCAGAATTTGCAATAAATGTTATAAGAATGTATACCTGGTGACAGTAGATATATCCAGCACCAAGTCGAAATCTAAGATCACAAAAACGAGACTTTTGCATTTCAACAGATTTGAATTGAGGCAATTTTAGTTCTGTTGCATTGTCTAAAATTGCTTTCTGCTTTTGCTGCATTTCACCAGATACAATGCATTCCCATTTTTCAAGAGCTTCATTCTTTGAATTTTCAAGCCACTCAATTATGGACTTACTGTAGTCTATAGCAGATGCATCCCTTGTGTCGTTGCAAAATACATCCTATGCAGCATACTTCAGTTAGATATGCAGAGAAATTTATGTTTTTTTTATAAGAAGAAACCATAAATCAAAGTCATAACAATTACTTACTTCAATGAGGAAGTAACCTGATGGATCATACTGGCCTGACTTTTTCATAATCTCATCTGTCAAACAATATATCTTGTCCCTCACTTCTGTCAAAAATTGTCGTCCTAGAACCAAGAATTCTTGAGTCTGCAAAAGCTTTTGCCATATTTTAGCTGAATGCAACAGGATGAATATGCACAAGTAATCATAGTAGAAAACAACTTGTTGATTTAATGCCCCTTGGCCCCCAAGGTCAGACACGGCAAAGAATACTCAATAAGAAGTTAGAACCATTTCGTTCACTATTTAAACATCTTCAAGGGTACATATAAATCAGATTGGGTGGTTCAAGAGGATTTCTCAGATAGTTTGGTTTATACAACAAAAAAACAGGGAACAATATCTAAGATAAACGGCCAGACTGAAATCACATTCGACTAATCATCACACAATTAAATTCTCTTTGAAGAATTTCTTATTTCCTCATTATACAGAACAATATTCAAGATAGTAAGTTAAGTTGACATAAGTGAAAAAAGTCCTATAACAATAAAAGAAACCTATAATAAATAATTATGGGCATTTGATTTTCTTGAAATCTAAAAGAACAAGACAAAAACTTGATTTAAATAGATGAGCTAAAGACATTTATTAGATAAACGATGAGTGATACCCAATTCAAAGGTAGCTACAAAAAGGTATAATAAAATGGTTAACCTCACCTTTACTCCAGCTTTTCTACTATGGTACACCTCAAAGCAAAGGATGACTTCTGGAAAATGTACTGCTATGTGTTCATGGATATTCAATGATTTTACCTGCCATGTTTCAAGAAATTTAAGTTATTCCAAATCCAAATAGTTGGATATAGCAAAATAAATAGAAAGAAAGAAGAAGAAGAGATCCTCTTATAGCCAAAGATACAAGATTATGTGCTTGATTAAATTGCAACCTCATTGGTCAATTCATTAGGGAGATAAGAAACATGACCACAAATTTCCAGAGTATGTACATAGATAGGAGTTACCACGTCTCCTTGATGCTTCCAAACATTATGAAGAAATAAAAATAGGTCCATTTTGAATGGCTTATGGCATAGAATACATGAAACAATTGTCCTTAACCTTCTTCATCAATATTAAGTCATGATGCAATCAACGCATGGAGATATTGCAATGAGTTCTGGCATTTCATAAGTAATGTTTGTCAGTAGCATTTGACAGTCGTTGAAAATTTGATATGTAGCATCAGAGCAATAAGGCATTCAACCAGTAAGATTTAGTATATGTAGCATCAGAGCAATTAGACATTCAACCAATAAGATTTAGTATAGAAAGCAACCAGGACATATAGATTCTATAAGGTGGCTGCAATATGTCTTCCCTTCATGCAGCCAACAACGAGCAAGAACCAAAATAAGCAAGAATTTTTACTTCCTCTTCTGGCAGAAGAAAGGCATTTGGTTCTTTCCCATTTTATTAAAGATATAGTTTCACCTTCACTTTCCTATCGGTACCTCTCACTTGTGACATAGTTGGAAGTCTAGATGATGCAGATGAAATGAAAGGTAATTTAGTTAGCAAATAGAACTGTCACATTCACCATGTCTTTAAAATCCCAAGAAGAGTATAGCTATAACTTAGAAAAAAAAATAATGGCAATAGACACATCAGCAGAAGACCAAATGTAGGAAGTTTGAAAGTTAAAATGAACACAATCCTGTTTCAGACACACCTAGGCAGTAGGAGATGCTATAAATATTAAATAAACAAGGGAAGTCTGCAAACCTTGGCTGAAGAACTTGTAGACTTGAGTGACCTCCTTCTGTCAATTCTCTCTGAGGAACTACTAGCACAGTCCTTAATGCTCCAGCTACCACTAAGACAATGCAGAACAACAGAAATGAACAGAAGAATAACACATTAGCTTATTCGAAGACCAAAGGTGCCATGTCCTGGGTCCTCGGGCCTACCAACACATATGGTCAACTTGACAATTGTCCTCATTATACCAAAATGATATCTCAAATTGACAATAAGTACATAAGTTTGTTCTTATATACATATAGGCATACATATTGCATGTGAGACAGAGTACCACATTCATCCCTTTGAGGCCCTAGCGTCCTTGCTAGGCCCAATCTATTAGCCCGAAGTCTAAGACCAACCAAAAGTATGAGAATATAGAGGTGATTCCCTCCTTATACGGTATAACATTTAGCTTCCATACTTTCGTTTAGCTCTAATACGGTAATACCCCGAAATTTGAAATAGATTGATGAACTAAAAGTAAAAGACAAAAAAAATTTAAAAAAAAAAACGGAAATACTGTAATAAAAAGTAATTTGAAATATTACTTGTTTTGTTTGAAACAAAATCCCAAAAATTTCAAAATAAACCCTAATTTTAAAAATAGAATACCAAAATTAAATCTCAAAACTACAATCTCTAATATGTCCTTTATCATAAAACAATAAATGATATCTCTCTTATTGAATATCCTCTTTTCCGACGCTTGCATCCATGATCCAACTGCTAATCTGAAAAATATTTTAAGAGACATGGGGTAAGTACAACAGTACTCAGTGGGGATTTAAACATTATCGTGCACATACAAAAAACATGTATTTAAACTGTGGTGGCCGAAGCCAAAAACCTTTTCCTTTTTCATATGGGCCATCAAAACCCTAAATTGTGGATGTGTCTGCTACTAAAAGAGGTTTGGATTTCTTTCCATTACATGTTTTGTCCTGCTTAAATGTTTTCTATGTGTTTTACATGTTATGTATATATCCTAGGAAAGTTCATGGCATGCCATCTTGGAAGGTTAGGGTTTCCAGTAGCATGAAAAGGCTACAGCTTCAGTCCATATGAAAAGTGAAAAGTTTTATGGCTTCGACCACAGGTTAAATACATGTATCTATTATGTGCATGGTTATGTTTAACTTGGACAAATACTATCCCCACGGAGTACAGTTTTACTCACCCCATGTCTCTTAAAATACTTTAAGCGATTGGATGCAAGCGCAGGAAAGGATGATAGCCAGCAAAAGAGATACCCCTCCGTCTCAAAATATAAGTCGTTTGACTCAAGATTACACAAACCAAGAAATTTTATTTCTTCATAAAATGCTTATTCTTTGATTTCCTAACATTTTTTCTCCTACCATTCAAGGAAAAAAATCCCAAGAATAATTGAATTACGAGACAAGGATAATATTAAAAAAAAATAACAAAATATGTCTAGAAAGTCATAAAACGACTTATATTTTGGGACAACACGAGACTTATATTTTGGAACGGAAAGAGTATCATTTATTGTTTTATAATACAGGACATCTTAGATTGTTGTTTTGAGATTTAATTTAGGTATTCTATTTTTAAAATTAGAGTTAGGGTTTATTTTGAAATTGGGAAATTTTAGTTTGAAATTTAGGGATTTTGCTTCGAACAATAAGAGTGATCTTTCTAAATACTTTTTATTACAACATTTCCTTTTTTTTTCTTAAATTTCTCATCTTCTACTTTTAGTTTACAAAGTTCTTTAATATTTTGGGGTGTTACAAAAAGGCACGTAAAATATCAATGAGGGAAAAGAAAAAAGCCAAAGAAAACTCTACTCAACAATAAATTTGATGTAATACCTACCTAAATGAATGCAATCTCGCAGCTTCTTTGTCTTCATCTTGTTTTTGCTTAATTCTCGCGAGTTCCTGCACTTTTGCAACATAACTTTCCTGAAAATAAAAAAAGGAAACAACAAGATATTAAAAAATGAGATAAAAGTCTGTTTGACTTGGAAAAAAAAAAAAGAAACAATAACATAATGAAATTGCTGCCTATCAACCAAATTTTCTTTTCCTCTTTATCCATTCCTTGACTGAGCTATTAGATCCTAACTTCACAAAAGACACAAAAAAGACAAATGGTTTCAAAATTAACCAACTTTTACTCTCCCATTAAACAATTCACATCAAATATACTGTCAAATTCTAGAAACAACATCAAATGAGAGAGAATGCATATGCTCCTATCAAGCATGAGCACAAACACAAGCAAAATAAAAGAATAACCAAGATAAGACATCAAGAGATCATTATATGGAAGCACACTTCACTTCATCAAAATACAATTGAAAGAGAAGTTTCATAATTTAATAACATGAAACAAGGCCTATAAAACAAGCAGGACATTAAATTAGTTAATAACGTACATCTAGAGCACCATATTTCTGTTTGACACGCCTGCTCTTTGTTCTTTTGTGTGAAATGTCTTCATTTGGCTCTATTTTATCATGGTCTCTAGAAGTATTTTTGGAGACTGATGTGTTGCTCTTATCTATTTCCCTGTATATCTCACACACAGACCAAAAAAAAATTGTGAAACATGAAAGTAATAGAAACTGAAAGTCTAAGAAAACAAAGACATGATGAAAAATAAATTGAGTCCCCCAAATATCCACTATATTGACCATACAATAGGTCACTGTTGGCAGTTCCCTTCACAAGAAGAAAGAACTGAGAAATGTCGGAAGTTTTTCATCAAGTTGATATTGAATTACAACCAAGAACGGGCATAAGAAATAAACAATCAAAGAACCTTTGAAAGAAATATTTCTGCAGCCAAAAAAGATGATGTCGGTTAGCAACATTGGGACATTGCAGAGAGTACAAAGAGAAAGAAGTAGAGATAAAAATGCACCAAACACAAAAGAGAACAGTACTATCATCTAAATTAGACTATCACAGGAACTAAATATTTCCATCAAAATTTGAGTCATCAAAGAAGTTCTATTAAATTCACCCGAGAAGAAAACACTAAAATCAGAAGAGGAAAATGTTTCCATTTATCAAATATTCTTTTCCCACCCAAAAACACCACCCTACACAAAGAGACCTTATCATATATACATTCGTCCTTTATTCCTCCCCACATTAATATATGGATCAACAAGTGGCTGAAAGAGATTCGCTTACAGAAACCCTGCAGTTTAAATACAAAACTGAATTTTCTAGGAATTAAATCAAATTGCACAGCAAAAGTTTGAGCCTTAAGTACTGCTTTCTGCCACATAACATTGAAAAACATGTAATTAAAGAGTAAAAAACAAAATTAGCATGACAAAGGAAATATTTATACTGACCCCAGACAAAATCGCTGATCATTTGTCGTGAGCTCCCCATCCTTAAATGCTTCTTGAAAAGCCTTCTCTACCAATTCCTCCTCCTTAAGAATTTTTAGCTCATCAACCCTGCAAATTCATGAATGAAATTCTCATCATACCAACACATACAATAGAATTAATGGAAAAACAAACGGAAACGCAAGGCTCACGAGATATCTTCATCACAGGTTTCAAGCACGTCTCCACATACTTCTGCATTCAGATTCTGCATCCAGAATAAAACACTAAGAGAAAAAAAATAAAATTCAAGAACCAATAATCAAGAAACTTAGGAAGAGCAATTGGATCAGTACCTGAAGCTCGTTGAACACAGAGAGCTCAAAGTCAGGAACCCTAATGAGGGGACTCACCATATCCGGAACGTAAATGGGTCCACCTCGTGGAATTGAAACAACGTTGTTTTCTCCGACATCTGAAGCTTCCATAGACATCGATTTTCTGAGTCTTCTGGACGGCGGGACTGGATGCGGAGGTATTTTATACGTTATTTTTAAATACAAGGATTTTATACCTTATTTTTAAATATAACCCAGTTTCATCTTTTTGTTGCAGTCATTAATAGCTAGAATATCCTTATTCCTAAAATCACTCTCATTACTCAAATACAATTTCACACCTATATTCTCTAAACACAATCTCACTTTTTTTATGTTTTAATATTCAACAAATATTTTGGCTCTTAAATTCTTATTTTTTAAGTAATTTTATTGAATCCAAAATGTTTGAGTATAATATATGGACTAAATTGTGAAAGTCAAATTTAGAAGCGACAAAATAAGTCCGACTCATCGAGTCAATTCATAGATTTTGCACTTATTACTCGTTACTTTAATTCACTGTGATCATAGATTTTGTACTTATTACTCACCACTTTAATTTAAATTATTTACATCATATTAACTGATAGATCTTATAATTCATTATATTAATATCAAAAATAATTTATTAACTTGATTAAAATTAAAGATATTCTTTAATTATAATCAAAATCAAAATTGAATATTCAATTTTGGACGGAAAGAGTACAACATATTGTTCGTAAAAAAGACTATAAAACATATAAATGAATATATAAAGTTATTCAAAAATCATTTAAAATATAAAACAGACAAATGAATATTAGAATTTGCTTCTTCTTTTTTGAAATGAATAGAAATTTACTTAAAATTAAGAATACATATAAAGCAACAAATCGAGTGTTGATAAACAGATGCCTTCATAGATAAATGCACACTTTCCCTTACCAATTTTATCCCTTACATTTTTCTCTCTAAAAAAATCCTTTCAATACTTTAAAGAAAAATGGAAGCCACATAAGCTGAATTTGATTCCTATACATTCGTTGATGAAATTGAGATATATTTTACATATATTTTTTTGAATTTACTTTTTTTTTCAAAGATTTATACATGTTTTGGAGAATATTATTTGTCCACAAGATTTAGAGGGAAAAATGATTTAGTTTTAACAATGTAAAGAGCAAAAAACATGTTTGCCCACTAGTCAACTCAAATAGGCTTGATTTGCCCTCAAGTCCACGCCAACACACCCAGGTCTGCCTTGGTTGACTTGCTAGCAAGCCTCTCTTGTTCGGTCAGCTTGAATGCAAGCCATCTTCAGTCACGATTTTGATCCATTTTCAAGCTATTTCATAATTTTTTTTCACCCATTCAATCGATACAAACATAAATAGATGATATAGAACAAATGTCCAATCATCAAAACAATGTTTCAATCATCAAATTATAACATTTTATCAATTTTATTTAAATTAAAATCATTTTCTTCAATTTTAACAAATAAAATTCACAAATCTTATGCAGTAATTGAATTAAAGTTGTTAGATAGTATACAACTAATCTTTTTAAGTATTTATTTCATTGAAAACAAGTCCAATTTAATGATTTTTTATAGAGAGTTTAAAACATTGATAAATTTTTGAAAGATAAAAATAGAAATTAAGGTATACACTTATAAATAGGTTTGTGCATTTATTAAATATAGACTAGGTATAAATTTACTTGAAAATTAATTAAAATAAAAAATAAGTTGTAAATATTTTATTATTTCATTTATCTTAAAATATAAAATATTTTAAATTTTTTTTGTCTAAAAAAATAAAATATTTTGAAACTTTTGAGAGTTATTTTTTATGTTTTTTCAATATTACTCCTTATTTTAAATGAAGAGACAGAAAATAAATTGTTTAATTCCAAATTCAAAAATGATTATGTCATAATAAATGAATGTATTTTAAAAAGTTAAAATATTTTTTTAATATATGTGACTTTATCCCAAAATATAATATACTTTGAAATTTTTGAAAGTTATTTTATATGTTACTTTTTATCTTAAATGTGGAAATAGAAAATAAATGATTTAATTCTACATTTTTAAGAAATAATTTGACATAATAAAAGACATTTTTAAAAATTATAATATTTTTTAATACGTGTGTAAAATGAACGTAGTTCTTTTAATCGAAAAAGAAAAAGAAAAAGGAAAACCAAAACTCGTTACTAAACCCTTTGGGGCCAAAAAAGCAAAAACTACCATCTACACGTCTTGAAAGCTAAAACCTTGCTATGAGTACAACAGCTTGTACGAAGGGATTTTCAGGAATTTCTGCATCGAGAATGAAATCCATTGACGAATCTGATGTTGGAATTCTCTGCTACATCTCTAAGCTTCCTGGCTTTCGAGGAATCCTCAAGCAAAGGTCTTTTTCTGGGTCGCTTACAGACAAACAGAAAATTCTTTGCTAGTTGAATGGAAAACAATGTACTATTTGTTTGGAAAGGTTGTCCTGCTAGTTTATTGATGATGATGCTAGACGACCCAGAAGCTAAAGTTTCTTGAAAATGAAAGAGGAAGGTTGGGTTTGATTTAGGAGTGATTTTCAGCTTCAAGTTTTAGAGTTTTGTGAATGGTGATTATTTAAGACTCCGGAAAGGCTACATCTTCTCGAGCAAAGATATACATAGGATTAGTGTAGTTACAGCTATTTTTGTATTTGCATTTAAGAAATGTGAAAAATTATAATTTAGTTTTTGGGGATAGGTAGTGATTCTGATTCAGAGGAATTATTATGACTTACTGTAGGAAATTAATTTTTGGACTAAGTGCAATGATTTTAGAAAATGATTGAGAATCTGATGGACAATGGTAGTCAAGATAATCTGCAACTAAGTTTAACGCTTCTATTTATTTGGTAGCTTCTGCAATTACTTAATGATTCTCTGATGGCACCCTCACATATACTGTAAATGAAATTTTAATATGTCCTTTTGATGTTCTCTGTTCAATTGCACTGAGGATGGCAGCTTAATGTTGTGAAACGTATTAGCTCCAGATTATGGAGCATTTCACCTTAGATTGTGGAAATATTAATCAAGTTTGAGTTTTGTGGTTCTGGACTTACTTTGCATGTTTCTGGTCTCTTCAATTTGGACATCTTCCATTTGCTAAATGTATGCCTATATGCGTTGTACTTCATTTGTTTCCCCTAAACTTTTCAGGAAGGTTGGGGCCCAAAGGTATTTTCTTGGATACTAGTGGCAAGTTATTTTTTTTTTGCTTATTTTTGGTTTTTAATAATGTTAGGTATTCAGATTTTATTGTAAATGAAGTAGATTTGGAAGGAAAAGTTGTTCATTTGACCTCATTGGAGGCACCACCTGAGGTATATAGTTGATTCTCAACTTTTTCTTCATATTCAATGATCGTTTTTTGCTTTAGTCATTTGCTAAATGTGCCGATGGAATGGGAAATAATAATCTCACCAACCAGCTTGTAGAAGAAAAGGAAGTAAATGTATCCGACGAGCCAAATAAAAGTTATGATGCTGAGGTACAAAATTTCAGAGCTCTTGCTGGTGATTCCGATGCTGACTTGCTGAAAAATTTTATGGATCAAATTGGTTCAGGTGTTGATGTTAACATTGGGCCAATTGTACTTTCTCCAAGTTCTGATAAGTCTCATCGTACGGTTAGTTTTGCCCATATTCATAGGAGCATCCTGTGTTCAAGTGCTTTTCTATTGTTTTTTATATTGTCATCTTATTATATATGGGTACCTTTTAGGCTATGCATAATTTTTTCAAGGAGAGGTTGAAATTCCTTGTCACTGATACCGTAGATGGACCAGATACCACTTCAAAGTGCATTCGTGTTAGATTAAGTATGGGAAAGAGTCATGGAAGAGGTGGCTCCAAGAAAAGGAAAAATCGAGATGATAAACCCTATGATAGCAGAGGTTCTGATAGTTGGCCAGATTCTCTTGGAAAATTCCTCAGGTATTCTTAATTTCCTTCTTTATCTATCTTCTTCTTCTTATATCATACAGTGTTCTGCTCAGAAGGTAATCCCAAGCTATTTTGAGATCCCTTGGAGATTTTGGATGTAGGATGAGGTTGAAAGAGGCTGGTAGGGGCCTCTCATTGTTCTGTTGCACTCTGTCTTTATGGAATTATTTATCCTTTGGGAATGGGTACATATAATTGTGATTCTCAAATTTGTTGGTCCATTGAGTGGTTAAATGATGGTAAGACAGCTGTATAAACCTATAAGAAATGAACAAATATATTAGTCCACCTAGATAGAGATGGAACGTGCCTAAAGTTAGGCACTGAACAAATGGCTTGTGTCTTATGGTATATCCTTCCATTATCTGAAAAGGTAACTAGGCAATGGAGATGAATTTTCCCACAGAAGAAGCAGCCAACAAGCAAGGAGTCTAAAAAGAAAATGAGTGAGATTTTCACTCTAGTATCTTGTAACTGAATTTCAAATGTTTCATTTCATCTCTGGATTATTCCTCTTGTAAGACGAAGTTTGCTAAACTAGTTCATTACCATATTTATATTTGTCCACTTTGGGCCTAGCCAATTTTGGTATTGTACAACCTGCTTTGGCAGTTTTTAGAAATAATTGATTTAAAGAACTAATTAATGCATGAAAGTGGTACATAATGGATAAATTACCTTATGCATTTCTTGGGAGTGTATTTTCCAAGCTGGATGTCAATATTAAATCAACACGCAATTCTAATTTGAGGTCATATGTTGAATATGTATTCTTTTTGGGTGGCTTAAAGAAATTTTCGAAATGTATTTTTAAATGAGAGATTAGCCTGATGAAAGCATGAGTCCTTAATATAGCTTTATCATTACAATCTATTAGGACTGAGATTATCTATTCTACCTCCTCAAGACAAGTGTGAGATGCTGCTGAATGCCCTTCAACATTTCTTTATTAATGCATAATTTCAGAGTATATTTTTAGCAGTTACAAAGGAAAAAGGGAAAGAGAAGCTCTTGCTTGCCCAAGGAAGCTCTTCATACCACAGAGATAGAATGTTTATGGTATTTGTTTCACTTGGAAAGCAACCTGATGGTATCTTTCATTGTAAACTCTTAGGTTTTATCTTTACAAAGAGAACAAGGACACGCAGGAGGCACTAGGGGTCATTGGGAAAATGCTTGGCATTCAGGTGCATGAGATATATTTTATACGGACTTTATCTGCTTGGTTTTCACCGTCAAAGTGGATAATATTTTAATTTATTGGCAACTCATGATTTCACATTACCCATCTCATGTCTCTTTTTACCAACAAAAACACACTTTTTTGGGTTCGTTTGTCTTTGTCTTGTTCACTAAGTTGATTGACAACCTTGTCTGGCTCTGGCAGCCAAGGTCATTTGGATTTGCTGGTACAAAAGACAAGCGGTCTGTATCAACTCAAAGGGTACATCTTTATCTTTCTCTATTTTTTCTTAATTTTTTTTAAAATTTAACCTACATGTTGCCTTGCCTTTGTTCCTCCTTTTTCCCCCCTAGGTGGATTGAGAACAACAAAGGGAAGTTACCACTTCCTCTAAAAGTTTAAGTTAAAAATCCGTCATGTGGACCTAATGCATCTAATATGCAGAGCTTCAGTAATAATAATGGTAATAAAAAAAAATTTATTATTATTCAACGGATGCTAAAAGGATAGGGATGTAGGGTTTCTTCTTATACCATGTTTAAATTACTAATTCATCTATTACCATAATAATAAATTACCATGCTTAACCTTTTAGAGAGGAGTCTATATACATTTTAATAACAAGTTCTCTATTACAAGCTGCTGCAGTGAAGTTTTCAATTTTCAAACATGAATATTGCATTACAGGTAACTGTTTTTAAGCAGCGGGCCAGCAGATTAGCAGCTCTTAATGAAAGGTTAATTGGTATAAAAATTGGAGACTTTTGGTGAGTGGTTTTATTGATGATTTGTTGTCAATGCATGGAGGGTGAATAGATGTTAAAAATTTGCTTGTCGTGACAGCCATGTCAATGAAGGGCTCGTTCTTGGGCAGCTCCATGGTAACCATTTCACCATCACATTGAGGTAAATATATATACTTATGCACAACCTTTTACATACTCGTGAAATGGTCTTAAAAATTGTGTCATACTCCATTTTCATAATTGGTGACAATCACGGGTTGCCTGAGCTTCTCAAAGATGATTGCACTCTAAAGATCAGCTATTCTGCAGGGGAGTGGTTGCAGAATCTGAAGACACTATAAAAGAGTCAGTAAATGCCCTGGGGAAGCAAGGATTTATTAACTACTTTGGTTTGCAGGTTGATTTCTTTAGTATCTGCTCCCCTTACACTAATACATACATACATTATATATATTATATATATTTATATAATTGATCTGAAATATTCCACAATTTTCTGTCCATTCTCAATTCTTTCTGAATCTCTGTTATTTTTCCATTCATAAATTAGGCTTTGGCTCTTGATTCCATCACTCTCTCCCCTTCCCCAAACCCCCACCCCCCCAAAGAAAAAAGGAAGAAAGAAAAAACGACTAACCAACTTGATGCAACCCTACCAATTGTAATATATTAAATTTCCCAGAAGTTCAGAGCAAAGTGTGACCTAATTTGCACTGGGATGAGAGGGAGCAATATATAAATTTATTTTTATTCGCACGATGCTCTCTCCTGGTTTCTTCCCTCTTTAGTATTATCCTTCAATAGAAGTCTGTCAAATCCATAATTCTCCAATATTATACTTGAAAGGTATAAGCATTCAAGAAAATGGATTTTCCAGTTATTGGTTATGCACAGATCCTTTTCAATAAAGCAAGTATTACATCTTTCCAGTTAATTAATTCTCGCTTTTTCTCCTTTCTTCCCTTTAGTTTTTAAGATGGAAATTCATTCCCTGACAGCTTACATTTAGGTGAAATTTTAATTTTCTTCAAAAATGGCTTGCTCCACCAATATTATTTTACTCTAAAGTTCTCTCACTGAATTATTTACCTAATGACATGCTGTTGGATTCAGAGATTTGGAAGTGGTTCTGTGCCAACTCATCTAATTGGAGCTACATTATTACGAGGGGAATGGAAGAATGCAGTTGGCTTGATCCTTGATCCAAGAGAAGGGGATATCCTTATTGTAGCGTTTTTAGTTTTCCAGCTTCCTCTCTCCCTTCCCCTTTTCTGAAAACCTCTCACCCCCAACCCCCCCCAAAAAAAAAGGAAAAAGGAAATGATCTTGAAACTCATTATAAGGTCAGGATTTTTGTATGTATACTCCTTAGCTTAGATCTTCCATACAGAAGGAAGTTATAACAAGGGTAAGGGAGTATTATAAGGAGACTGGCGATATTGAAGGAACCCTGAGGCAATTACCTCGTCATCTAGTTGCTGAAAAGGCTATAGTAAGTTTTAATCTACAGTAGTCCATATATTTAAGTTGCTTGGCTCATTAATTTCAATTTCTCTTTGTCTTCATTTATTATGCCTTGGTGGAAAATGTCTTAAGTTACTAAGGTGGCTGTTTTAATATGTCCAGATCCCTTTCTATTAAGTAGATGCCAGGTAGATGAGTTGGTGTAATTTACATGTTTTAATAGTTACTGATGATGGAACCTGAACCTGACATGTATCATGGTTGAGTTGTTTCTACTTAAGAATGTATTCCAGCACTAAATCAAGGGACTTACTCTTTATTTGTTTTACTCTCACTTTCCACCAAAGTTGTGAAGTTTTGTGGTTTGCTGCTGTGCTTTGTACTGTAAGTCTAACTTACATGTTATTAGAAAATTACCTCCCACGTTCAGAGTTTCTAATATTAGAAAACTTTTTAATTATGGCTCCATTAGTTTAGGGCTGGACTGAGGTAAAATAAAGAAGCATTCAAGTCAAATGTCAAGGGCATGTTGGAAAGGCTATAGTAAGTTCTAAAACTATCCCTTGTTTTAGTTGCACACTTTTTTTTTTTGGGTGGGGTGGGGGGGGTTTAGGGAGATCAAGGCAGGTGACCTTTGTTCCAGATTCCTCCTCATTACTGTAATGGATGCTTTCTGGTGAGGCTGGAAAGGTTGCTTTATGAGATGCAGGCAAGAGTTTAGGTATGTAGTTTGCAGGGTCAGTCAACTGTAAATGTATGTTTGGTAGAGTATCTCTTGGGGCAATTGTAGGAAAATGGAATTTTCAATGGTATCCTAGAAAGGATTGGAAGCAGATCAGCAGCCTGGACGAGCTGTTTCTTCAACCGTCTCCAAAGTCCAAATAACTATCTTTCCCTACTAGGATGCCAGAACTGGAAAAAAGAAAAAGAAAGAATTCTTGTCACGCAGTTCATGCTCTGTACAGAAATTTCACCTTGTCTAACTGAAACAGGTTTTCTACCATGTCAAGAAGGTGGAGTCCATGAGCTATTAATGATTGAACTACACATTGTAGGTAAACAGTTAGTGAATCTGCATTATGGGAAAATATATATAGTACTATTTTCTGTTTTGTCATGTGGAATCTATGTGAGGACAGATCACAGGGCATTTAAGGGACAAAACAGTATAATCTGTTTTTCCAATAACAAGGATGGCACTGTGTTATTTTTTACCTTTTGGAGATATTATATTCATGTATATAGCTGGAGACTTTTTACTTGATGCATCGACTCTAAAATTTATCTCCACAAAAGAAATAAAGATAGCCATAAAAATTGGGGAATAGGACATCCAGATGTTTCTTATTGCTTAGTCATCCACTGTATCATCTATTCCTTTGGTACAGGTTTCTTTGAAAAGTTGGGACATGTTACATAATCACCTCATCTAACTTAAAAATGGTGGTCACTTAACATGGTAATAAGTTTGGAGGTCCTGTGTTCAATGCCACCTATTTCTTAAAATTGAGAAGTCTGAAATGTAAACATGCTGGACCTATTACCAAAAACTGTGTTTAACCAACATACTAAGGTACATGTCAGGTGTATTAATTGCACTTTTCTGCAGTATAGGCTTTTAGATGGGCATCTAAAATCTGAAGCTGTTAAAGAGTAGTGTAATTAACATAATTGACAGGATTCCCATTGAATATATAAAACTAACTGATTGGCCTGGCACAGAGAAGCAAGATAGAATAAACAGAGAACGAGAATCTAAGCCCTTAGATCCATGTTGTTTGAACTTTCTGCTTGGACAGGTTCCATGCTTTCTTGAGCCCTAAATACTATGATGTCCTACAAATCAGACAGATCTTATACAGCCAACTAGATGCAGTTTGAAGTGTTTGAATATTTTCTTTTGTTGAAGTTTCTAACATTCTTTATTGCAATGAATGGAAAATTCTTAGTAAAATTGTTATCATGACCAGTATGTGGAACTGGTTTTCTCTGGAATTTAATTATGAGGCCAGCTTCTACAAAAAATGGTAGCTTCTTAGTTTGCATGGGAAGCCACATGAAAGAAACTCAAGAGGAAATAATTTCATGATAACATACTTGTTACTGCTTTTTGTGCAAAGCTAATGAAAGGACCAAATTTCTCCACTTTAGATTGTAAGTGGACCCAGGAGTCACTAGAATTTCTTTCTCATAACCTTTTTGGCTTAAACTATTTATAGAAATATGAAACTTCTTAGGATAGGGACACCATAAAGATTCTTCCTGGATTTTTGAGTATGCTATAGAAATCTCTTTAGATGGAGAGAAGACTTGAGAGAAGACTAGTCAGAAATTTGGGAACTGACTCATTATCTTTGTGTGGATGGATAAATCTTAACTCTCTAGTTTTAGCATATCATTGATTTGCATTTCGATATGTTTTACAAGATAATTACTTACTTTTGTATTAGGATTACACGTTCTTCTTACCATTACGATAGCAAATGCTTGTTTATGAGAATAATAAATTAAAAGAAACCATAGCTCAAAATTTTATTGTTGAAACTGTAAATTTGAAACATATTAAAAGCAGGAGGAAAAGGGCCTTGTTTTTTAATTTATATGGCTTGTACTGAAGTTTTTAGTCCATTTTAATAGACTAGTTCTTCCTTCATTGTGTTACCAGTAACATTTGTTTCTTGATACTTTTGTATGCCATGGACTTAGATTGTGGCAAGATAAGCTGCTTTATTTACATCTTGACTTTCATTTTTAACATTTCTCTTTTAATGCTGTTCAGCTGCAATGTTTGAGAAATAGCCCTGGGAACTACTTACAAGCTTTGAAGGCTATACCTAGGACACTCAGAATGATGTGAGTAATAGAAGCAACAGATTTTGTTTTCTGTGTTTTGTTTGTTAATTACAAGAAATGCATTGTTATACCTTTGAATCACAACAAATATCATTTACTAGCATCTAAATCTGCACAAGTTTGTACCTATTGACGTCTGCTCAGTACTCAATTATTGTCTATGCTTTGCATCGTAGACACTTAAATCGCATTCTTGGGCAGCTTTAGATGTTCTTGCTAGCCTCAATGCTGCTTTTTTCAGATAGGATGATGTAATTTAGTTGCTAGTCCCTTGTACTTCAATGTCTGCTACTTTTGTTGCATTTGGCGGTCTGCTTTTTCCTCTTTTGGAGGGTTTACCTTGCTATCCCTAATCTTTTTCTTTCTTTTGTTTTTTTCTTTTCTTTTCAAATATCAAAACATTTCTCATTTTCTTTATGCTTGATTTTCTGCTTATGCTATTGACTTTTTCCCTTTTGTTTACTCATGGGGTGGGTGATTTCATTATCCCACACCACACCCGAGGTACTGTTTTAAAACCGGCCCTGCTAATAATGCTTGTGGATAACCGACCAAGGGATTGATGTTACATCAAATTATGAAATATTAAGCAATTATATCTCTCGTTTTAAAAAGACAATGAACACTTGCTTTTCCATTTTTGCTTGGTATCCTTTGAGTTCAGAACATCTAGGAAGTGTAGTCTTGGTGGTCCCACATTTATTTCTGTTAATAATATGGTTAGTATATATTTTCTCAGTTTCCTGAAATCCTCTCTCTAACAACTGTAAGAGAAGATGAGAGCACTTGAGAAAGGAGTTGTGCAATTTGCATTTTATTTGAAGCCTATGAATTATGTTAAAGGTACTGCATTTCTATTTTACAGGTATGTACATAGCTACCAAAGCTATCTTTGGAACCATGCTGCTAGTTTGAGAGTAGACAAGTATGGTATGTGGTTTCTCCTGATTCTGATGTGAATCTTGTTTTGTACATTTTTGTGATTTATCATTACACAATACACCTGTATAGTGGAAAAAGTAGCAACCTCCTTTTTTCTTTGCCCTCGGATTTTATCATGTTCCAGGAGTTGACCAGGTAGTGCTTGGAGATTTGGTGTACTGCAAGGAACAATCCGAAAAGGACGTGGTATCTACTGATTCTGAATTCCAGGATGGTAGCAGCAATGACACACAAAATTCTCATAATCTAGATGAAACATCTGAAACTGATATTCCTGAAGAAACAATTACTTCTGTAAAGGTATGTTTTCAGGTTATTAATCATCAGAATAACTATTTACTTGAGGTTCCAATGCATTTGCACTGGGAGCTTCTCTAATTCATGCTTTTGAAGATCGTCTTATTCAATTGATTGAGGACCAGTTTCTACTTACATGTATCTCAAATACCTGTCTGATTTGTGCATATTAAATAATATTGTACCCCCTCTTGCATATAGTTGATTTTGACAATTTCGTAACAAGTCTTTTGGGTACTAAAACCATCTTTCTTGGTGCTCAACTTAGAGGGATCAAATGGATCCCTTTCTCAAATTGGAAAAGCTGCTAGTGCACCTCATGAATTAGTTTACTTGGAAGTATTAGAGTGAAGCTACTTAAAGCTTTGTATTTGTGTAGCTGAAACATGAGTTATTTCTCACTCTTACAATTTAATTGTGTATATGAATTTTATTTCTTTCATGAAAAGTATTATTGCGAGAGTGCAATATGTATTGTGTCTATGGCATACCTATTTATTTGTCAAAGTTACTGTTTTCATTTGATATCTAATTCAATCAATTTGTAGAAAATTGTCTTTCTCAAGATTCAGAAGGTAACATCTAACTCTGGGCAGGCTATTACTGAAGAAGATTTAGTTGCTGGAACATATAGGGTTGAGGATGTTGTCCTTCCTTTACCAGGGTAAGGAAAACAATTCATTGTGCTTGTTCTTCTCTAGGCTGTTACCAGAAAGTTCAGTTTCTTTACAATTTCACCCATTCACAATGGCAGGTCTAGGGTGATTTATCCGAAGAATGATATTGGAGAAGTTTATCATGACTTGGCAAAGAAGGTATTATCTTTTATGATATTGCCAACTATAACCTTACATGCTTTCTTGGTGCTTGTGAGCAGATTCCCTAGAAGGGGTTCTGTAACTTCCAAGACCACGTTTTTTTTTTCCTTTTTCAGCTAAAAGTTGATTTAAGCTTTTCTTGGTTGCTTTTCACTTCTGATTTTAGCATTATAAAAATTTGAAAAAAGCTGTTTCAGAAAAGCTACCTTAGGGAGCTTAAAGAATGGCTCTAGCAACTGAGAACTGACACTAAACATCATAGATACACTGGTGCTGGCAGGTAGATATCGTAAGCAGGGGATAATGCTTATTTGTTGCTTGCAAGTGGATACCAGATAGAGTGATTGTTTCACTTATAAACTACTCTTTCCTAACATAAATATATTTTTCCCATAAAGTACCACTAATGAACTCCTGAATATAACAGATTAGTTCCTACTAACACATGTTTCCACTACTAACTACAGTATAAAGATAATGAGGTTACTTGCTCATCTTCTTAATTCTTATATTAAATAAAAAGTGAACACTTTATTCTGGACAGAGAGAGTACATAAAAATTTTCTTTTCTTTTTTTCTCTGTGAAAGTGATTTCCTGGGAAGGTTTTTCATGCTTATTTGATACTTGCAAGTAGATTTTCCAAGGAGGAGGTGTATCAAAGTACTGTTACGGTAGAGATCCTGGATGAAGGTTGACACTTTAGTGGTAACGTAGAATAGATCACCATGGCCCTTTTATGGCATCTACGCAATTCTCAACCTTTCTGAAAATGAAAGAGAAAAGCTAGAGACATATTTCTCTAAAAGAGATGGTTCTGGGAGGTTATTGTTCATTCTTGTGATAGCTAAGTTACTTATACTAAAATGCACTGATATTAAGTGAGATTCCTGGAAACTTGAAATATATGATTTCAGTGAAGTGAACATTACTAACACTCTGATGTTTTTGAGTTCTGCTCTCTAAAGAAACAATTTCAGTTGTAACTCATTGTAATTCAGTTTTAAGGAAATATAGGTTATCAGCGTGTCTATAAAGATACTATGCTGACAGAAACATATAGCTATCATAGTGATGACCTCCATTAAACAAGGCAGAAGATTAATAAAATTAATAGTAACTTTTATCCTGTTCATGTTGCATAACTTTGTATTGCTTTCCAATCTTTTCAGTTTGTTCTCTCTAATTTGTATTATTCTTCAGGATTCTATCAGCTTACTAGAGACTGCACACAGTATTAAGTAAGTTACTTTAGATTTTTTTCCATGTCACTAGTTTTGGGCTTTTTCACCCAATAGCAACTCTAAATAAGTTGCATCATGTGTGGCCATAGTGTAACAATCTATTGATTCTCCAAGGCTGTGCTGGACATGCTTTTTTCCTGTATGATTTGCACCATACACCTTTCTCGCTTTGGTGAATTCCAACTTTCATGTGTGTTTGAATTGATAGTGCTGCTATGTTCTGCTTTGTACTGATCCTTTGATTATTTCCAGGGACTTCTCAATAACCAATATGACTGGTGGTTTTAGGCGGGTATTTCAAAAGCTGAAGGACTTTGAATGGTATGCCAGTGTCTATTTGCATTGCCTCTAATATTTGGGTCTGGTTTCCTCTCTAAAATTTTTGAAATGCTCCTTGTAAATTTTGTACTTCACAAATTTCTATAGGGAAATGCTCACTTATAAGGATGGAAACATGCCTCTAGCAGAGACTGACTTTGATGTCATTGTCAAGTCAAAATCTGCGGAAATGGTCATAAAGGTGGAGTCAGAAAATGGGGAGGGAGATAAAGAACATTCAATTGACTGTGAAGCACAATTAGCTAGTTTTTCAGGTGACCTTAGAGATTCTGCAAAAGATAACAAGGTGGGTTGTGATAGAACAGGATCTGCACAGACTGGAATTTCAGATGGCTCTGATATCCAGGAGACCCAGAGAGCTCTCAAACTGAGCTTTACCCTCCCAGCATCTTGCTATGCAACAATGGCCATAAGGGAGCTGTTGAAAACATCTACTTCCGTACGTACATATAATGCTTGTTGCTAATTAAGTTTTCCCGAATGAGTGGCGTGTTACTTTTTTTAATATTTACAT
The DNA here is from genome assembly GCA_019593545.1 of Apocynum venetum. Lineage (NCBI taxonomy): Eukaryota > Viridiplantae > Streptophyta > Magnoliopsida > Gentianales > Apocynaceae > Apocynum > Apocynum venetum. The sequence continues at coordinate 3,002,290 of SRSM01000326.1, read as the reverse complement.
TTGAATTTGAACACTCAGCTGCAGAGAGGTAGGAAACCTTGATCGTGACCTTCAAGGAATTTCGTTTTATAACCTCTTTTTATTCAGCTATATATTGTGGGATTGACAATAATGTGCAAGAATAATACAAATGCTCACTTTACCTCAGCTTGACTGGTGACTATGTCCATATTTCTAGATTTAGTTTACCATGAGCCTATGTGCATCGTATATTAGTGAGGAAAGAGGTCTAAGGGGACATTGAACAATGCCCTCCTGTGCCTATATTGCTTGAAACTTTCTTTGCTCTGGAAATCATATCAAGAAACATGGGATACAAAGCCTATCTGCAGTTGGTTGTTTACACTTTGCTTTCTTAAGCATCCAAGTCTAAACGCTTTAATTTCTGTCATATCATTCATCAAACTGAGTCTTGTTCTCATTTCATGTAATCAATCACAGGTCACTTTTCACAAGACATTGAACCCGTGACACATTGTAGCTCTGAGAGAGTTGGTTTCCCTTGAGCAACTTCCAACTTTGTGCCTTGCCATTCGAGTTCTGAATGTTGAGCCCCAGACGGTATGGTACACCTTTTATTTTTTTATTTTTAAATTTGTACATTAATTTCCTCCAAACACAATCTTCACAGACGTCCTAGCTAAAGTGCGGCTCTTGTATGTTGTATTTAACTCTTCAGATTATCCAACATTTTAAGGTCAAAAATATTATACAAGTATAGGAAGCAAAAATTAAGTCCTGACTCCACCCAAACTCCTGGCACTCGTATAATCAGATTTTAAAATAAAAATCTGATTTTATAGGGATGGTGGGGATAGAAAAGAAGTTTTTCCCTTATTCTCTTAAACGCAATTGTACAAGAGCTATGATCAATTTGGACATTTGTTTGCAGGTAGCTGATGGCAAATATTGTTGGATGGCATTGTCAGAGATTTCTGGTGTTAAAACGTGTGCAACCAGCTCTCAGATAGTGAAAATACCAGCTTTGTCAGATAGAAAGAAATCCTTGAAACATTCAGTTATGATCTGATTAGCTATTACTGGAAACAGCTCATAGAAGTTTCTGATATTATTTCTTAAAAAACTCCTCATTGTTTCTTGATTCCTCGATTTTCTTGAGTAAATACCTGTTTGTTTTAATCTCCCTGCCTGTCCCTGATTAGTGTTCTTCGATCGCTTGTTGGTTTTGCAGCACTCTGTAAGCTTTGATGAGATAAATATGTTAATTCCATTTCGCTTAATATCCTGTTCTGTGCAGAGATGTTTCTTTCTGGATTTTCCAGTTTCTTAAAAATTTGCATCCTCAAATCCTTTCTTTCCCAGTGATCCGTAGTCTTTCCCCAACCGTCTTGCGTACCATATACGATCTTTAGGTCTGTTATAAGCACATCGAATTGCCCTGGAGATGAGATGCATGATTAAGCAAAGAGGGAAACACTTTTTTCTTCCTCTTTTTGAGAATACCAGAGGGAGGAGATATTGACATTACCATCTGAATTTGTTTGAAAAGAAGGCCATTGCTTCTCCGAAAAAGGGGGAAAGAATAGCTGTTGGATTGCCTTGTAGAGGAAAATAGGGAGCATTGTCTTTGGCATTTGGAGAGAGAAATTCTACTTAGTGAGATGCAGTTGTAAACGCGTTTAGGCGAGACTCAGCTTCACATCTATTCTCATGCTTTTGTAAATAGATGCACTCAGCTAAATAGTGGGACTTTGATAAAAATCCCTGCTAGGCTGTTACCTTTATGATATTTTCCCTCTTTGATTGAATCCATCAACTTAATTTTTTTATGTTTACAACTAGTCCAAAATCAATATACCTTCACAAGAAACACATGCAATGCCTCTAAAAAGGCTTATTTACATGCCTAATAACAGGAAATTCACAAATTATCTAAACTAAAAGGACGGAAGGGAAGTTCTTAAAACGAAAAAGAAAAAGAAAAGAAAGGAGAAAAACCTCGAATTCTATCATCATTGCTGCGATTAAGATTAAATTACTTGATTACAATAATTGCTTTTTTCTTTTTGGGGGGAGAAAAAAAGAGAAGCACAAAATTCCTACTCCCTAAACCCCAAAAGAGATGCATCACTGATCATATGGGCACATAGCGCTTCATCAAATTCTTACCAAGAATGGCGGCTCCGGCAGTCAAACCACCGACAGCCCCAGCAATTGCTGCCGACCTAGGCCCCGAGGCAGCCCGGTAAAGTGCCCCAGTACCAAGACCAGCCAAAACAGAGTTGAAAGAATCATCATTACCACCTCTGAGATACATAGTCAGACTTTCAAGCCCAGAGAAAATCAAACCCATGCAACCCAATCCATTCCCAAATTTCCTCCCGGTGTGGCCGCCAGAGTTGAGAACCCTATTGACCCGAAGCTTCAAAGACTCCCCAATCTCAGCCGCTCTAATCCCAGAGTAGCCGCCGTAGATCCCGCCGACGGAAGCCCCGACTAAATAAGCTGTTCCAGTGTAGTATTGGAGATTCTCGCTCCATGATCGGCGCTGGTGGAGAGATTCTTCGTGGAAGAGAAATTCAGGGGATGTGGGCAGATTGTAAAGCGATTGAATTGGGCTATTACCGTTGATATGCAAGTCTTTGTAAGGATTGTATTGACGAAAATTTTCTTTTTTGTTTTCAGAATAGTTTGCTGGAAAAGTATCCATCTTAACAATGGCAGATGATTTCTATCGATTCTCTGTTGGCAGAACCGGAGAAATTTGGGTCTTTGATCGAATCGAGAGAGAAAATAGAACTTTCTTGGTTTCTTGGCGAAGGGGACAGCCTAATAGGGTTTAAGAAGGGTTTTAGTTTTACCTCTGACTTGGTATAATTCGATGCTTGCAAGGTTTTGCCAACCCTTTTAAAAAAAAAACAAAAACAAAAAGGTTTTTGCCAACCGAATACCACGGCCTCTAATGCTACCTCCTTCTCATAGTATAAATTATAAATATTACAACCTTATATTTCAAAATAATAATTTTTGTAATTACACCAATAATAATTTTGAAATATCTTACATATAACATGTTCACATTTAAATGTATTTAAAATAACTTATATTTCGAACACAACTAATATTTTTTTAATAAAAATAATGAAAAGATAATGACATAAACCTGTCTAAGGGTTTTTGACAATTTTGAACTAAGATTGAAAAATGTCACTTATCAGATGTGGTAGTTAAATGGAAAAAATCCTATATCTTGTAATTGATTTCTTGCAAAATGTTAAAATGAAATTTCTAGATTACCTCTTTTCAATTATATATCTTCACTTTATTTTTTTAAAAAAACAAATTTTATCTTATTTTTAATTCCAAATTAATTTTATATTCAAATAAGAAACGTGACAATAGTTATAGATGGAATATATAATGTTGCTATATTTTTGGTTTTTTATCACAAGTGAGGCAAAGATTTTATTCATTTTACAACATTCAAATGTAAATTTTCCCCACCTTATTTAGAAAGATTTAAGAAGATTGAAATATGTACCGATTCTGCAATTGAAGATTGATTTGAGGTTGAAGATGAAAACTCCATGGTAGGATGATAGAAATATTTCTCTATTCCTTCTTGATTAAGAATAATAAGTAATACAATTATAAAAAAAATTCACCATTAGAATAATATTCTTCACGTGAACAACTTGAGTCGCACGCTCTACAACTTGGGACATCCCATATAAAATGACCATTTATTTTAGGGAGTTATTAAATCACACACTTTGTGTCATACTTTTACCGGATTTGGACATTAATACCATTGTATAAATCTTAATCCTAGCAATTGAAATTTGCCATCATATTCTATAAAAAACAATGATTTTCTAATGTTTTGATTGCATTTATTTGTAATAATAGAAGATTTAACAACAAGAGTCAATACTTATAAGTTTATAGCATCAAACAATAATAAATTTGTGGTAAATTTGATTCAAATAGTTGAAAAACGTTAATTTTTTTTTAGCATTCTAACGATGTTTTGTGCACACACTTTTGGAGCTCCTAAAAGAGTTTCGAAATTGTGTACACGAAACTCATTCGTGTACACAATCACGAACCTTCTTTTAGAGTTTTGGAAAATGTGGCACATAGGTCGTTTAGGAGTTCCACATTTTTTAAAATTTTAATAGTGATTATTCATTATTATTATTATTATTATTACTTAATCTATTTGTCAATTACTTATGATTTTTTTAAAATTTATGTTTTGTGTTTATTTTATTTATAGGCTATTAGGGTTGATTAGAAATGACTTTTTCGAGTTGTGAGAAATTGATTGGATGGGTGAGAAAAAGAGCACAATAGATTAACACTTGTCAATTTTCCGAACAAATCTACCTGAAAATGGTGGTCGTGGAAGTGTATGGTTTGCATATGAGCATTCTAGAAAATACATAAAAAGGGACAATTGTTTGCAAGATACCCATGAAGTTTGCATGTACTAAAAAGTGCAATTGTCTGTTTTTGTTGCACGGTTAAGAAATTCAAGGATCGGGTGGATTTTGGAGAATAAAAGTTTTGTCTAGTAGTCATAATCATTTGTTTGGAATCTATTAAAATGGTCATCATTCGACAATAAAGTTGACTAATACAGAGTTTCAACTAGTTAAGCATTTGTCCAAGAGCTATATGAAACCCTAATTTATTTTGGATCTTATGAAAAAAAGATAAGCCTACAAGTGTTTCTGCAATAAGAAATATTTACAACGCTAAAACAAAGATCATAATTTTGAGGATGCAAGATTAAAGTGTTGTTCAACAATTTCTAAAGTTTTTGAAAAGAACCAGTATAGAGAATGACACAGAGTAGATAATATTAACATAATCGATAATTTGGTATTTTCTCATCCTACATCATTGATTGCCTTAGTCTTTTTCCACATGTCTTGATCATGAATAGTAATACAAGAAGAATCGGTACAACATGCTCCTTTTGGATGTCATTGGAATTTCACCCACCGATTTGAACTTTTCAATTGTCTTTTCATTAATGAAGAATGAGAAAGAAGACAACTGCATTTGGGTTCTCAGATGTCTTAGACAGTTATTTGATAATAACAAATTTCTCGGAGTTAATCTTCACGTATAGGAAGTTGTCACTGATTAAGGTTATTGAAAATATTTTTCCTATTTAGCCATCTAATTGCAAATGACATATTTTGAAGAATGTCGATAATAAGTGAACTAAGTTAATGATGAATAAATAGATTGAAATTGTTTTTTCATAGGGGTCATGGAAGAAGGTTGTGGAAGCTCAAACGAAAGAGAAGTATCATGTTCGAGTTAATGAAATGATAGAGAAGTAGGGTGGATGAAACTATCATTTGATGAATTATGTGCATGTGATATGACTTCAAACTTATAGAGAAAGGTTTGTGACTACCTGGAAAGATTGTTGGTTTAACTGGGGTGCCAAGATGACTATTCGGGTAGAGAGTCAACATTCAGTGTTGAAAATACATATTTTGTTATTTACGGAGAGTTTTGACACTATTTGGCTCAAGATAAATACACTGGTCAACCTACACATGGTAGAGATCAAGACTAAATTCAAGTAGTCACACTAAAAAATACCTCACATTATGAATGATAATATATTCATGGAGTGCATGGGTCATATGACATCAAAAACATTTAGGTTGATAGAAGATGAGCGGGCATGATAGAATGTACATGCATGTGGATGTGCATTAAGAAGGACACATGGTTTTCATTGTGCTTATGAGTTATATGTTCTAGAAATATAAGGTCATAGCATACCCAAAAAGACATTCATATACATTGCACATGGAGGGTTGCATGGAGGTAGATTGCTTAACTTTGTTGCGTTAAATGTTTGAGGAGATTTTCAAACAACCTTTCTAACATAGAGAATATGTTATATGAGGAGATACGCTCAATAATGGACATGGAGATTTATGAGGATTTGGGCGAGCTAACTACGCGTCAACCTAGAGGTAGATTGGATAAGAATTCCTAGACGAGAGAGCCATCATCACATGAGTACATAGAGAAGCAGTTCAAAGATAAGTTTAAGAAAAAAATCTATGCCAGGTACTACACAACTTCCCACTGGGTCTAGTAATTAGTTGTTCCCATTTATTGAGAATGTTAATCTTTTCTTAATCCTATATTTTTGGAAACTGGATTAATGTTGTTAGTGGCGAGAATTATGGATTTAGAACCATGGTTTATTACAATTACGGTTAAAAGGAAACTTGGTCACATGTTAGGATTTTTAGATGAGTTATGTAACTACCCCGCAATTTATTTAGAAATGTATAGGAATGATATAGTAACATATCTATTAAATTTTTTGATGCACTTTGAGGGTCCAAGTATATTGAACTTTGTTTATATATAAAAATTTTCTCACACAAAGTGGGTCATAACTTAATTTTGATTATTTTACAATAGCTAGAGTTGGGGAGACTCCCAATTGGATCCACAAAACAGGTAAAAAATGGATTGGACGATTTTTTTTGTCATCAACTGATAGTAATTCTCAATTTTGTTGCTCAAGCAGTACACAAAAACAAGTCTAAAACGAGATGTGTTATTCCAATTCTTCTAAAACTATTATACGTCATAATAGTGGGATGTGATATACAAGTTAATTCTATATATGAACACATAATTATCATGATGCAAAAACTTATTCATTCATAGTATTACCAGAAGGGTATGACATGTTAGAACAATTGTTCAACATTCTTTCTTGGTTAAACTTGAATTTGCATAATAAACATATTTTCTTATTTAATGTCAACAATTTTTTTAATCCCTTATTGAAATTTTTTGATAAGATCGTTGAACATAGGTTTCTATATCCTTTTTCAAGAATACTTCTTATTTCAATAACCAGTTTGTTTAAACTGATGTTCAAATTAGAAATTTTTATTCCTATCATGGATTCTGAAGTACATCTAATTAACTAGTCCATTCCAAGGATCCCTAATCAAAGTAATAAGTGCAAAAAGAAACTGTTGAGTTTGATTTGAAATTACAATTGTAGATTTGTGCAATCTACTAGATCAGTCTTTTATGACAATTTTCATCAGATTCTCCTTAAATTTAATGATGTATTGTGTATTTTATTTTATGAATTTTATAAATGTATTGTGTAATAATGGAAATTATTTAATGTAATAATTTTTTTATTTTAATGTTTTATATTTTATTATTAAAAATGTTTATTTAACTTAACAAAAATAAATAATTGTAGCATATATAGTTAATCTAAATAAATATGAGCAATTAGTAAAAAATAAGTAAGAATATATGTAAGTACAAAGCATGTATGAAGTGGATACGATTAGAAGTAAGTACTCATTGAATACAATATATTCTCAATCTTTATTACTGTTAAAGCTCATAATTGAAACTACATCAACATTTACTTTTCCATTTATATTAGGTAATTTCCATACTTATGAGGGTGCGTACGACCCATGATCTATCATAACCCACCTCCATGTCATCCCTCATAAATAAGTAATGCTAATAAGTTCGAAGATCAATAATCACTTTATGTCTTTGAGGATCCATGCAAAACATAAAGATATTTTAATAACTATTAATTAAATATCAATAGTTGTTAAGATATCTTAACATAATTTATGGTGGCAACTAATTAAAGATCAATATTGCATCAGGATCGTGAGATAATTAAACATCTATTAATTAGATTCATAGAAGTTTCAAGAAGAAAAAAAAGGGTTTTTAGTGAACATGGCTTTAATTTCTTGAAAGATATATTACAAGACCCTTGACTTCCAAAAACTAATTCCAAGGGACCAATCTCTAGTTTAAACAAATTGCAGGGAGGTAAATAAAATTGAAGGGTCACCAAAATCTTTTCTCCTTCAGAAGTGTCTCTCCGCCCGTTCAGTCCTACCTCCTCTGATTTTCTTCAGTTTTTTTCGTTTCTCAACAATGGTGGAGGAATCAAGATTAGCAAATTATATAAGGGAAGTCAGATTTTGCAGCTAATCAAGAAGAAAGAGGGATTATTGGCTGCTAGTTTCAAAGCTCTTGCTGAACACTATTGATATCTTACTGAACTTCTCACTCAAATGGTGCAAAAGGCATGGAGAATCATCCCAAGGCCACTTCTTGAAACCATTCTGAACAACCACGTCCAACACCACCGCGTTCCTCAACCCCTCATTCTTCATGGGCCTCGCGGTGTCGGCAAAACCACTCTCATCGTTGAACGTATGTTCAAATTCAAGAATTCACAGGAGGGGAGCTATATATTGTGTAGCTAACGATTTATACTTCATTTGTTTGTTTCAGGATTGCTTGATAAATGGAACACGGGACCTCATGTAACAGCCTATGTGGATTTCGCCGAGAATGTTAAGGGTCACCATCCAAAAGATGGCAGCTCATTTCCATGGGCGTCGTGGTCTAATTGCCCACCGCCACCCCTTTCAACTCTTCGCGCTCAACTTGAGTATAGTCTTGAGTTCATGGTGGAGAGGGGTATAAAGCTGGGAACAATTAGCTCACAGCAAATATTTACTACTATTAATAAATGGCACAGTCCCACAACTGCCATCCAAAGGATTCTTGGAAAAAGTGCAGATAGTGTGAGCATTAATTCAAAGAGGAATTCACTTAAAAGGGGTGATTCTGTAAGAAAAAGAGGCAAGACATCTGCAGCTGCTATTTCATCTAATGTGGTGAAATTATGGGATATGGCTGTTTCCAGACTATCTGCTCGATTAAATGTCGAAGAGAGCTTAGGGAGGGATGCCAGAAGAGAGGATGATTCATTTTATAAGGAAGCTATGGCTGCTTTGAAGTTGGCTAAGGAGGTGATAGAAATGCAACAGGGATGGAGAGCAAATGCTATAAAGGAATTGAATAAGACAGGTGGATTTTCAAGGTCATTATCAAATGCAGCCACAGATTGGCCTTGCTTATTGTTGGAACTATTATCTTCAGCTGCCGAGGTAGACTATTTTCAGGTAACATTTAGGTTGACAGATTGGTTTTTTTTTTTGGAATATTGTCTTATTTAAGGAACTGCTTGTTTAGTAAAGAACGTAGAGATTGGATTCAAATGATACATGCTATGTGTATGATACCACTGAAATAGAGTTTTTTGATGCTTCAATTGCAGAATCTATGATCTAGATTTGAGTTATTTATTCTTTTACATTACTTATCCATGATCTACCTGAAGTTTTAAGTGATCTAATTTTTCCTAGTTGGTTTCTGTTTGTTGGAAGAGCAGCCAAAACTGGTGATAAACAACATAGATGTTCTCAAGAATGCAGTTTTAACTGATGATACAACGGTCAATGCATCCATGTACCATGACAGTCTTATATGGCGAATTGTAGCTCTTTGTGTGAATGAGAGATGTCTTCCTGTTATTCTTGTGACCTCTGATAGGTAAAACACCTCTTAAATTTAGATTGCAATTATTATCTGTCATACTTTTTTCTTTCCAACAATATTTTTTGTTCCTCTCCTAAGCTTAATTTGAATATCTCAAGTATAGTGGGATTATTTCTTTTAACTTCTTGCACTTGGGCTTCTAAACTTTGGTACTTCATTTTTACTTAGCTGAAGAGTAATTATCTACCTATAAAGGCTTCCTTGTTGATTCCTATGAAGACTGTAGAGACTGAATTAGGAATTGTATAATTCATTTGCTTCAGTCTCTTAGCCTACAGTCTGAGACTTGGGTTTTGTTTGGTGATATATGTATACAATTCTTTATTGCAATAATTGTCTGTTTACAAGATTCAGGTTCTTCCCCGGGAAAAAATAATCCTTTTTATTTTCTCTTTCCCATTAGGCTAATTTTTTACCAAAGAGAAAACCCTTTGGTTATTTTTTTCTGAACAAGGATTTAAGTTATGGCTTTCTAAATGATTGGTGGGATAGTTTATTCTAATTTATTGCACCCTACTTTAAAATAGAGAGAAAAAAAGGTACTTATATTGTAAACGTACATTGCTTCTGTTGCTATTGTAATTTTGACAAATGCTTTGGCTTGATGACATCCAATAATCATTATCAGGCATTCTGGAAGTGCTCTTTGCATGATTTTCTTGATTGTGAAGCAAATGCAAATTAAGCTAAAACTTGACTATCCTAAATTATGAATCACTTCTCAATTGTTATTCATGTGGTAGAAAATTATAATTCTGAGACAAAAGTAGAAATATAAAGACTAGATCTCTTTACTCCTTTTTCTTTTAAACATTTTTAGTTTTAGTTTTATTTGCTTTGAAAGTAGGAATTGCTGTACTTTCTTGCTGAAGTATTGAAGATCTTTCTAAAAGCCGGTTAATACTTGATCTGAATGTGCCTGTATTAATTTGCCTAATATAATGTACTTTATTTGTACTCCATTTGGGCCTTTTGAAAGGTAGCTGCTGCTCTGTTGATATTCAACCTTTAGTATGGCTTTTGTACATTATTACACGTCATAAAATTTTGGCATTCTCCCTCTCTTTGCCTCTCTCATTCTCACTCCTTTATTATTTATTCATTTTGGTTTAAATCATCTATGAAGTGAGAATTTCACTCTTTTTATTTTCAGTTATTATTTTTGTGCGTCATTACACTTCATGAAATTATGTGCATTTTCCCTCTCTATTCTCACTCCTTTCTTATTTATTCATTTTGGTTTAAATATTCTTTGAAGTGAGAATTTCACAATTTTCCTTTTGCAGTTATTATTCTTATAAAGCTTTTATTGATTTTGGATTCCCGGACATTTTTATCTCTCGTGAGGTAACTACTTAGTTCATTTCCTGCATGTTTCCAGTTGTGCATGTTAAAGAAAAAAAAAAGTGGGAATAAAATAAGTTATATTATCTGCTTCTACTTAGCTTGTCTACATAGTAGCAATGACTATTCTCCTATGCTGCTAAAACCATTATCATGTACTATGGTTTTTGCTTTTTCTAAGCATGATGCATTGAGATTTCATTCTCATTTATGCTAGTACTTCAGGCCGTCTACTTAGTAGTCTTTCCTGGCTACAAATGAAAGTAGCACTGGCATTTTGGGAGATATATAGATGCATATGTAAATACATAACATGTATTCTTGGCATTTGATATAAAAGTACGTATCCTGGATATGTTTTACTATATGTCTCGGTTTTATCTACTATATTTCTAGACTATGGCTAAAGCAAAATTAAGGATAATTTCATCGACCTCGCCTTCTGTATACTTTGTGTAATCCCATCATTGTATCAGAATTATGGTCAGATATGTGACCATACTTTTTCATAACAAAAGCTGCCATCTTTTACTGACACTACACTTTTATGAATATTCATTTGATAAGAGGTACTATTTTCAGTTTTCATTCCATTTCTGCCCCTTCTTTCTCCTTTATATTTTCTTTTGTTTCTCTTCCCCATCTTGTTGCCTCTCATTTTTCTTCTTCTCAGGCAGCGTCCTTGTGACTTAAGCCTCCAATTCCTCCAGGCACCTATCCATTAATGCTGTCAATCACCATCCACTTCTCACCCAAAGTTATTTTTCTTAGCTATTGAAATCGCTTACTCACCTCCCGCATTCAGGATCAAGTGCTCTAAGTACCTATCCTACACAACATAAAAAATCATTAGTTCTCATCAATATTGTTATCATCAAACTAAGATTAATTGAAAACCTTTAGGGTGCTGAAAAGTGGTGAGTTTTGATTTGATCATGGAGTTGAATGATAGTGAGAAAGCAAGATATGTTGAGAAAGGAAATGGAGAAACTGCACACTGAAAGAGGGTTTCCTTTTCTTTTTAAATTTTTAATTGGAAATTCTGTTTTATTGAGGTTAACTTTCTCTATTGAAATAATTATTTTTTAATTGGGTCATTTTTATGGTTAAGGGGTGTTAAGGTTGATTCTAGAACTTCAAGGAATCTACTTGTAATTGTCAGATAGCAGTGGGAATTCTTTGAAATTATCCCATAAAATTATTGCAAGGCTTTTCTGAAAGTTTGTATGAGCATTCTTGTTCATTATATTCTTCGGGAACTGCAGACATTTGGATGGACTCCAGAAGAAGCCAAAATGCATATGGTTGCCGACTATTTTAGTCAATCTGAGGTATGATAAACTCGTTCCTATTAGATTTTAGTTATTTGGAGTAGAATTTGCGATGTTGTCTTTGTGCTGATAAATTGCTATGGTTGTGAAAATGCAGTGGAATGTAATTGTTGAGGTGTTAGGGCCAAATTTGCGGCATCTTTTTGAGGTTTATGCGCTCAAGCTAACTAATTATTATCAGAAGTGAGTCTTATTGCACGCTAAATTCCATGTGACATGATTGATTTATGGTGCATTGACTGTTTTCTGCGTTTGTTTCAATAAAAACTTGATTACATTACAGTTTGAAGTGGGTTGCCAAGTTTCTCTTTTTGTGTTTTGGTGGCTAGATAAATGCTATCAGCAGCTTTATTTCCAGTAAACACTGTATTATTTCTCATCTTAATACTGTATACTAGATGCCAGAATGACTTGGAAAACCTTGCTCTTTATAGTTTCATTAATCAAGTGAAAATACCAGTTATTGCTATTGTACGTTTCAAATAACTAACTCCAATATTTTAATTTAATACAATACTTTTGACTTTTCTGTTTTTTTTTTTTAGACTATTCCACTTCCACCCCTCAGTTTGCGTGTTGCAAATAAACATGATCATCCTCTCTGCTACCATTAGGCTGATGGAGTTATATTTTGTCTTCATGCTACAAAATGCAACGTGTTTCATAATACTTTTTACATATTAAACAAAGAGAGTAAAATTGATGACCATTCACAGGTTTTGTAATAATTTACTTTCAACCTGTGGTGGAGCAAATTTTTAGGGTCTATAATCAGACTATGATATAGGTGCACATTTTAATTTTATTCTCTTATAACATTATACTTCATCCAAAAAGTATAAATTCTCAATTGTTTTTTTGATCAAATATGAATTCTCAAATTGGATACAAGTTCTTTGAGTATGTTACTGATATTTGATATTGCTTCTGAGTATCACCTGTCTTAGGATTCTCTCCCATAAAACTGAAAACCTTGTGACCAGGAGATCGTTTTATTGCTGGACAATATACCAAACTGCAGCACAATCTATGACCTAGTTTGGTTCTCTTTAACTTCTAAGATGTGTACATGTTTTATCATACCAGTCAATAGAGCTTTGCTTAGTGTAACAATTATTTTTCGTTTCATTTTGTAAGTCTCATAGTCAACAAATCACCTCTATTTTAGTCTGTCAATTATATGTTCTAGTAGTACTGTTAAATGTCTGACATTTGTGGTATTCCCATTGTGCTTGGCCAATATTTCAGATCTATGTTTCTTATTTTGATGGAGTAGTACCACATTGAAGAGAGTTATGGAGCCAATGGCTGATTATTAATTAGAAGTGGCTATGTACTAGTTGAATAGTAAACTCTCTAATCATAGAAAACAGAGAACTTTCCATTTAGTTACCTAACTGCATCATGATATATAGCTTTTCTCCTGTCCGTGAGATTATAACATTATTTAGTCTTATTGCTTGTCCTAATTACGTGAATGAAAGCATATGTTGTATGATATTTCTTTGTGAATTTTCTTAGAGTTACCATACTCATGATGCCATTCTCAAGTTTCCTGTACCTCCTTTCTCAACTGCAGGATCATGGAGGAGAGGGCCAGTACATTCGAGGACATTGTAGATGCATACTTGGCATATTTGCAAGTAGGTTCATGTTTATCTATTGCTTCACCTGATATTCCAACTTATGGATTGCTAGTAGTTAGAATCTTTCTATTTATGTAAAGCTTCAACAGCATAAAATGCTTGAGTGTAATTACTTCTTATATCCTTAACTCAGATCTGACTATGCTTTTTTTTTCTCTTTTCTTCTTTAACCTTATTTTCTAATGGCCTCAATTCCACTTGGGTCTGGATACCTTCACAGCCAATCAGTAATTATATTCGTAAAGGGGAACAATTCATTAATTACTCTCACAGATTAAAGTAATCTTGATCTGGTGAAACAACTAAAAGAGAAGAATTATAGAGAATTCCTCAAATAAAGATTGCAACATGATATTCCAGAGTTGAAACTGGCTAAAACAATGTTCCAGAGCACACCTGTTCAACACTTAGCAAAAGCCACCTTTAAGCCTGTGATAGTTGACATCAGAGAGTCACTGCCAGTATATGTGAGAAGTGTCTCCAGATCTAATCTAGGTAATTATTGTTCCATGAATGTACTCCTAAATAGATGTATTCTGGAAATTTCAGTTGGAGTCTGTTGTCAATCTTTGGTGTAACTTCTACTTTTATCCTGCATGATTTGTTGGAAGTGTTTTTGTATGATGCAGACCTCTATATCCAACAAAATGTTGACCCTTGTTAACTTTATTGTAGTTTTATTAATCAGATAGATAGTATAAGTGGCTCGACTTCTACTTTTATCCTGCATGATTTGTTGGAAGTGTTTTTGTATGATGCAGACCTCTATATCCAACAAAATGTTGACCCTTGTTAACTTTATTGTAGTTTTATTAATCAGATAGATAGTATAAGTGGCTCGAGATGCTTCATTCTGCTCTAGATTGATTTGATAGTGCTATGCCATCTATATCCTAATTCGAACTAGAGCTAGAGGCTTTTCATTGGACTTCACAGTTATTCTGGATTGGATTGGTTTATGTTATTTGATGCTATTATCAATTTTCCAACTTCATGATTCTCATAACATTTTTTGACTATTTACTCTAATTTTCTGATTTTGTCACACTTGCATTTAATATCTGCTTGTTCTCCTACAGTCCATTTGAAGTAGATGTCATTAGATTATTTTTCCTCTGCCCTTTAAAGTGTTTGAACTTTTTACCTATGTTCAGTAATCATCCTTCTTACTGCAGGTAACTGTAGTTAATCCTGCTTTGGAGAAGGCTTTGTTACTATTGGAAAAGTTCGCTATAGATGCACACAGTGGGAGAATTTCAAAAGATAAATTGCGGTTTGGTGCTCCCTGGAGGCATCCTCCATGCAAGAACAATCCTAAACTGTATCGTGAATGGGCTAAAGTTCAATTAATGGATTTTGTGCAGTCTCTAGCAAATGCAGAATTCGGGGTATTCTATTTATTTATATATTTACTTATTTTCTATTAGTGAACAGAAATGTTATCATTTTTCAGAGTGTCAGTTCTGCATTTGATTATACTGGTTGAGTCCAGTGATGTTTTTCAGTTAGGAGGTTCAGTAACTTCTTCTCTTCCGTTGAATTTTGTGAAATAAATTGGTTTAGATCATGCCTACATGTACAAGTAAATATATAGATGAGCATAATTCTTTTCTCCAGCTATATTCAAGTTAGGAACCAGCTCAGTCTTTATTGTCTAAACATATAATTTCCAGAATAAAGATAAATATGAACTCATTAATTTCATACCAGCTGCAGTTTCCAGGTACTGCATTTCAGCATTGTGGTTTTTGACCAGAAAGTTATATTGGTAGCTGCTAAACGCGTTTCTTCACTAACTGGTCCAGAATGCATTTGTACAGATCTGTCATATTTGAAACATACAAACAAACAAATATATGTCTCACTTAATGATTTCAAATCAACTATCAGGCTAAATTTAAGATATCAGTTCTAAATCGAAAACTATCATTTGCCTCTTGTTTTCGTGTATCCATTTAAGTTGACCAGGACAATACCATAGTGTCTTCATATTTGAATGATAAAATATTATAGATCATGACAGTGTGAGCTGGAGATGTTTATTCTTTTTTCTTGCTCAAATAAACAATTCACATTATTATAGGTATTTATTATTGTCAGAAGTCAGAAGTTTCTTTCAGAACCTAGATTCACAAGATGGAATTAATAGTAAAGCATCTTTTTGTTCCTCTACTTAAAGTGAAAAGAGTATTTTAATTCTTCCATGTCCTCATCCGTGCAGGTTAATTATCTCGCTGACTGTAGTCTTGAGATCTTTGATGATCCTTCAGCTGTTGCATTGCTCGAGGTACTCTTGCTTTTTGTGTTCTGCCAATATAGTATTCCTCTTACCACCTCCTATTCTATGCTACATTTTCGTTCAACAAAATTTTGACTGAAGATCTATGCAACATATTCCTCAAATTTTTCTGAAGATATGTATTTTTCTTGAGAAATTAATTCATAGTTATATTGTTGGTTCTACAGCACAATGTAATGAACATTAAATTTATATTCTCTCTCTGTACTGCATTATACCAAATGTTTTGGGGAAAGACGTTTGAGTTTCCATTACATTTCCAAAAGGAACAAAAAGAAAAAAAGAAAAACAAATTTCTTTAGATTTATTAGTAAATAAAGCTTGCAGAAATGCAGTCGTTCTCTTTTCCATGGTGTTCTCCAATTTACAGAGGTCTATTCTTTCTTAGGTTGGTTTACTTTATGCCCAACGGGACCCCTCATTCATTCGCCCTGTATCACGTGGTATTCAAAGATGCCTTGTAAGATGGTAAGAGATGGTTGCATGCTTGAATTGACTTTAAAATCTCCTAGAATTTGTGATGTGCTATAGCCTATGCTATATATTGCAGGCTTGTTCAGGAACAGTTGCAAATTAACTTTGCTGGATCCTTCCAGTTTCTGTGGCAACGACTTATAAGGGGGCGTAGTTATCGTCATTTGATGTTACAATTAGGGTACAAATAATAAATGGAGGTATGACATGCTGCAACGCTTGAAGTATTTATCTGATGCCCCTTTCTGCTCTATTATCATTGCTGAAATACTGTTGCCATCATAAGATTCTTCTCTTATGTGTGTCATCATTGCTATCACTGGGTGCTACTTATAGTAAAATATTATGATTAATGACCAAAAGGAAGTATCTTGTCCATGGATGTGCTTCTTGGCATTGCAAAATTTACTGGTTGCAGATGCCAATGAAAATCTCGATTAACGGAGAAGCTTATGGTTCTAGAGATTTTAGGAGTTTAGTTGAAAGAAAAAGAAAGGCTGCTGTTTTCATCTCGATATGGTTTATGTCAATTGCCTGCCTAGGGATAGGAAGTTGTTCAAATTTCCTGTGACATTCATACGACTTGCGTTGATGTAGAGTTTTTTAGTTTTGGTTTCAGATTTATCAAGAAGGATGACACCTAATGAAACAGATCTCTCTGAGGCTGTCAAAATCAAACTGTATTTAGTTCATCAGAGTAATGGACAGAAATATGTTTTCCTCCACCAATTCAATTTGTACAGTTGCTGGGGTACTGATGATCAGTTGGGAGATTCTTATCATTTCCAAGGTTAGAAATGCTTATCTTCAAGTTCTTTCCTAATGGCATTAAATTCTGCTGTCCATGGGATTTTGCATCTGTGCTTACCACATTTCATCAAAGCTCTTAAATTTCCATATTGTACCTTTGTCATTGGTTTAAATAATTGAACATTTATATACCCTCTCTGTCCCATTAAGATAAGCAGCCACCATCTGCCATATAGATTAAGAAGGCATATTTATTGTTAAAATTGTAAATTATTTTACATTTTTCTTGTTTTGCTCTTGTACTTGTACTTGTGAGATGTTTAGTATTCCAAAGGGTTATCTTGTTGATGTCAAGAGGTGTTAAAATAAGAGACTAAAATTAAACTATACTCTAAATAGAGAAATTGGACTATAATTTGAGACGAATGAAAATGAACATAAGACTATCTTAGTTGGACGGAGGAGGGAGTATCCTTTTTTTATTTTGCGAAAAAGGGATATTCAAGTATTGAAAATGCTCTTGATGATTTTTTAATTTTTTGTTTTTAAAGTTAAAAGAAAAAGAAAAAAAAGAGGGGAGGGTCACTCCCTTATTATTAACCAAGGAAAAAGCTACAATAGAAAAAATATGAAAAATTTCAAAGAAATACACATCGGACAGAAGGTAAACCCTTGGCTCTTGATGAGTTGATAGGGCTGTTATAGAAAGTTCATAAATTAGGATGCTGCATAGATGAAATTTTGAGTTATTGGAAATTGACGTCGACTTAAAATCATGGTTTATATTACAATCTTCCTTTTTTGCAGTTTAGGAAATTTCATGAGCTTCTGCTTCAGGAGAAGTCAGATATAAATCCTATTTCATTCAGTAATCATGGGAAAGCCCATATTTTTCACAAAGTGTAAATTAGATTTTGAAGAATCCGAAACTATACAGCCCAAGGACTCTTTTGAGGAACTATCTTTTTCTACCATGGCCATTTGGGAAGCCTACATTTATTGATGAGCTTCTTACATGACATTAACAGGGATTCAAGAGTTCTGCTGAAGATGAGGCATTTGACAAGTGAACTCAATAATCTTGTAATCTATCTGCAGATGTTTTCTGGTAAAACACAAAAAATGTGCTTCCCATTGAATTTCTGTAATGGGGAAGGGAGGACTTGAGTCAGCCCCTTTCATGGTTAGCCTCACCTCATAGCACAACACTTTGCTTAAAAACATGGTTGGGCTCTATCGCATGTGAAATTTGAAGTTTTAAGAATATGATATTTTATTGAATTTTATAAAAGTGCCTTTTTTGAGATCACAATCAATTCTGAATTACTCCTAAGCTTGCCTTTAAAACATTTGCACAATTTTCACGTTTTATATTTTTCTCCTGACTTTCTAAGTTTTTGTTAAAAGTTCTAAAGTTCATTCCCAATTTTCCAGAATAAACATAAAAATCATGCATTAGATTCATCCAAAGTCTCATTACAAGCATCCCTCCAAAATCACACCAAGCTTGTGGTGGGAAAAGAGGGACAGATACATAACCAAGAAAATACTTGTCCATTGAACCATATTGTGAGCAGTCCATTGAAATATTTTGGAACATATTTACAGACCAATTTCTATCTATTCCATTCCTGAATTAGCTCCTTATTTGTTCAATTAGCTCTTTCCTCCTAAATGCCATGCTTATCCAGTTTCTATCTACTCCATTCCTTAAGTAGCTCAATCCTTGACCAATCAAGTGATTTTTGGTGCCTTTTTCTCCTGAAGTCACCATCTAAATAATGCTTTATTTCTCAATAATTGAATGTAATATTTGACTCATTATAAAAATTAGGAGTTTTTTAACTTGAGGAAATTATTACATTAACAAATATTAGTCATATATGAATTCTTTAAATTAAAGAAGTTAGTGAAACCTTATATGATAAATATGTTTGTTTTAGGATAATGAAGATTAAATTTTGAGAATTCCAAAATGAAAATGCAGATATCCAATTATGAGAGAGAGAGAGAGTAGTAAATGTTCTAGCATTTTTAAATCGTAATTCCAAAATTATAGTCTAAACAAAAAATGGTGGGTTTTAGTATAAAATCACTTTGAATAATGAAAAATTATATAAAAATATTAGCTCCAATTATATAAAATAGAAAGGATGGTGTTCTTTCTATATACTAGTAAAAATTTAATTAAAGATAAGATTATCCTTATTTCATCCTTGAGCAAATAAAGGGACCCTTGGATTTCAAGGGAAGGAAGAGACTCTTGAGAAACATCACATTTTCTTACAGGGCAGATACACATAAATAAGAGGTTTCCGTTCTTTTCATCCTTAGTTTTCTGCGTTGTTCTCCATAAGCATATTGCATGACCTCTATTTTAACCCGTGCCCTCTTTCAACTTATTTGAATAACGTCCACACGACCTATTTTACACAAGCTAAAAAAGTTTATTATTTGACGATATATCGAAATTTTGTGATTACTGATACAATTTTTTACCCTTCCTTTTTAATTCATTTATAACTCATTTGAATAACACCCACACCACATATGTGTTACAAAAGTTAAAATAGGTTTCTTGTTTGACAATATATGAAAATTTTATGATTATTTCTTTGATATAAATTTTTACCCTTCCTCTTTCAGCTTATTTATAACTCATTTGAATATCGTGTAAACTCTTTCAGCTTATTTATAACTCATTTAAATAACGCTCACACGATGTATTAGTTACACAATCTAAAAAAATTTAATGATATATAAAAATATATATAAATTTTATGATTATTTCACTAATACAACTTTTTACCCTCCCTCTTTCAGCTAATTTGTAACTCATTTGAATAACGCTCACACGACATATAAATTAAAGAAATTTCTTATTTATCAATATATAAAAATTTTAAGATTGCTTCATTAGTACAACATTTTAACCTCCCTCTTTAAGTTCACTTCATTTGTAACTGAATAACGCTCACCCAACATATGTTACACAAAATTAAAAGAGATTTCTTATTTGACGGTATATAAAAATTTTATAATTGTTTGTCTAACAAGGGCACACTATTCTTGGCGACTTGCATCTTAACACAAACAAAATTTCTCTTAGAAGAAGATTATTGAAACACCCATTGTGAAGCATCCCACAGCTACCCAAGGACTTAAGCGTTCACCTGTAAAAAAGAATACTGTAAGTATCTCCAGAATATGCTAATTGTATTTTCACAAATAACAAATAATTACAAAGTACATTGGAAACTATAAATATCAAAACTATCTGCATGTTGAACTATCCTACAACATCAATAAATACATAAATTAATGAACCAAAGCTCACCAATTCTAGCAGCCTTCCAAAAGAATCCCCGAAACCTGGCATATTTGATGCTCATTAGTGCACATTCAATAGATCTTTGAGAGAGCAAGCAAATAAACATGATAATCTCATGTCATTAGGCAGGGAAGATTAAATCAAATATCATTTACGGTCTAAAAACCTTAAGCAAAGCAGGTATCCACCAAGATATAGTAGTAGAGGTAGCAATAATAATAATAACAGGATTGGTCACAAATGAATATCCGCAATTCTCCAGAATATGATAATGTCGATAGAAAGTCATCTCATCGTTGTCTCAGCCAATCACTAAAGAAGCAAAGAAGACATTCCTCTAAGCCCAAAGTTCAAGTGCTAAGGAAGATCATTACCCATTTGATAGTTCATACATTTTTGTGTTATGAAATGTACCACATTCCCAAATCCTCCACTTTCATGAATCATGATACAAGAATTCAATATCTCTATTAGTTTTTAAACATACAAAACAAATCCCCCAAAACATCATTCCATATAAACATTGTAAAATTACATCACCAATTCCGATCTAAAAACAATCAACACAATAACAACAAATATTTAAATAGTACATATAGCTCTGAAGACAAGTAAAACTTACCCAGTCCTTTGTTCAAGAAGAGCTGGAAAATGCATCTTCACATAAGTACAAGTACAAATCCCTAGCAGCACAACCGTAAGAAAAGAGTGGAAATTGAAAAGAGCAGACTGCAAAGTTAATGAAGAAAAGAAGAGTAAGTGTTAGAAATGATGAAACAATGAAATTCCTCAAATTCCAAAATATGTGCTTACCATCCTTTCACTAAATAATTTCCTTCTTCTTCCTCGTTATCTACAAACAGCAGAAGCATATAAATATCCACACTCCAACTAATAAGACAAGATTCAATGCCCAAAAAACACTTGATAATGCGCGAAACAACAGCTTGTGTGCAACAAAGGAATGGAAAGTATCAAACTTTCCAATGATCTAAGGATCGTAATTTCTAAATTATAAAGGATAAGGAAAAAAAGAAAACTAACAGAACGGATAAGCATAGAATAAATCCTAAACCAATATGTGCGAGAAAACAAACATCAGTTCCTTGAGTATAATAAATAGTTTACGGTAGTTCAACTCTTTATATTAGATCTTAAAACTAAATCCCAAATTGAACAACAAAACCCTAGAAATTATCATGGGATCCTTTCAATCAAATCAAGAGACATTTATTGAATATATCATCCAATAGATATTCGTTTGATTCTTCAACAACAAATAAACATCATACAAGGTATAGAAGGAGAAACTTACCAGGAAGCAAACAGGTTTGTGGGGGGTTTTATATCAAGTTCACATTCACATCAATTGACAAAACCTAGCAAAGTATAAACCATCACTCCAAACAACTCTGATTAAAGATTTTAAAGAAAACCAGAAAAAATCTCAAGAAAAGAACGGACCTGGGGTGAAGCGACGAAGTAAACGCAATCTGTATTCCTTTTATAAGATGCCGCCGTTGTTCCTAACTGCAACTGAAGATGAAGAAGCGCTGCGGTTGTCGGCGGCAGCAACCTTCCAAAGTAGTCAGAAACTCAGAAGGAGCCCCGGCACTAACACCTAATCGTCACGCCAAAATGGTTATTTTTGCCATTCATGCGAAATATGAAATCCACCCTCCACAAATCCACGTTACTTCCTCTTTGCTGGTATCGTGAAATGTCAATTTTGCCCCCACTGAAGCAAGGCTTTTTAATGCAGGGAAGCCAAGCGACGTAGTTTTATCATGAAACTTGTCGTTTGAGACGCTATCTCCGATTTCTTGTCCTCGGTCTTTCCTTCTTCTGCTCCTCTGATCATCCCTGGCCACCTCTGCCCGCGCCGCTGATGCTCTCACAAAGATCAAGCGACTTCTCCGCCACCGCCAACACATTTTTTCGCAAAGCGGCATATTTCTTAATTTCTCCATTGAATTGATTCTTGAAGCTTTTGAATAGTTTAATTTGTTAGAAAATGTTTTGGTTTAATGGAAGAAGGAGAATGTGGTTGCTGAAAATGTGGAAGAGAGGGTAAAATTATAGATATGATCTTCTTCACGTTCTGTGACAAAGATAGTTTTTATTGTTTCTCTTTTGGTTTTTTCCTACATGCTAAAAGATTCCCTGCCTGAGTTGTGAATGAGAAAGACGAAAATCATCTTTGCATTTGGGGAATTTGATTTTTTTTTAAGATGAATACGATAAATCAAAATCAATCAATTGCTTGGCATTATGGTGATGTGCAGTAAATGATTTATTCGGCATTATGCATATCAATGTTGGCCTTTTGTTTTGGTGTATGTATATTCTTTTGCTTGTCTGAGTATGAAGGGAAAATGATACTGGTTGTGGTCTAAAGTGCATAGCCTCTTTTGCTTAGCTGGTTTTACTGGTTATGATGACACTTTCCACTTGATAGTTGGAAATTAATGTTGATGCTACGCCAATACTTCAGCTAAAACTGAAAAGACTATTGGAGAATGAAGAATAAAAAGCAGGTAGCCAGAGGAGGATCATCCACCAGCACTACAGATATGGAGGACCTGAAGATGGATATTAAGTCTGTAAGGAAAGCCATTGAGTTTTTGGGTAAGTTTTCTATTTTTTATTTTTTTTCCCCCTCAAGTTTGCTAAGGGAATGTCTCAGTATGGGATTTGCATAAATTACAGTTGAATGAACGTTCTCTGATCCACAGGTTAAGAAGGTTTTTTGGCAATCCCATTTCCCTTTTTCCAAGTTTTCTTGACTCTGAGCAGTCGGCACAAATTTTAGTTGGACAAAACTTTTGGGGCCTTGGGATGACAATAAATGGAAAAAGTTTTTGCTTGTGAGTCTATGTGTTTTAAGTGAGCAAGTTGGTACCAATTTGTTAGGCTCGAACAGTGATATTTAAAATCCTGAAATTAATTTAATGGCACAGGAAAAATCCTTAGTTCAAAGGGAAAGCATCTGTAGCGATTGACTTGCAGCTGCTTAGATTTAGTAGTTGTTTACCTTGCTATAGTACTCAAGTCACTCAGGCCTGTTTGATTAAATGCCGAAAATTGCTGAAATTTGGTCCTTGATGAACTAGATGTGTGTTTAAGCCTTCTTGAAGCCGTGTTCTTTTAAGGAAGTCAAGTTGTTTTTACCTCAAGCAATTGACATGGTCAATTAAAATAATTAAATCTTAAGAAAGGTTTTTTGAATGAATGGATTGCCGCTGTCTATTTTCTTTGGCAGTAGAATTGTATTAGATTTGAGCTTAGTTAAGGATTTTACTGAAACTTCTCAACTCTCTGGTTACTGGTGCTGAGGTAATTGAAAATCTATGTGTGTGTGTGTGTATATACATGTGTGTGCGTGTGTGCATGTGTATATTTTATTTAAAGGGACAGAAATCACATTTAGTACACGGCAGCTAAAGGAAAGGCAGTTATTTCAATGATCATTTTTGTTTAAGTTAGTAGAAAGATAAATTTTCATATTTTGCTCATTTAATATGCTCCTGAAGCTTTTCTGTTTTCTTACTTCAGTGATATTTTTCACCAAAATGTCAAAAGGATATTATTAGTGGTTGTAGCAATAAATAAAAAGCAATATGTATGAATTTTAATATCATCTAATTACATTTTACAACTATTCTATTGATATGAAAGTGATGCTGACAATGTATGTATTTTAAACCATGAAAAAACTAATCAGAATCCAGTAATCTTTTTAATCCTTCTAATTAGTGGTTGTAGCAGCAAATAAAAAGAAATACGTATCAATTTTAGTATCATCAAATTTCATTTTACAACTATTCTATTGATATGAAAGTGATGCCGACAATGTATTTTAGACCATGAACAAAACTAATCAGAATCCAGTAATCTTTTGAAGTAGTTGTAGATACCATATTCACTTTAAGAACAAGTTGTTTACTTTAAAGGGCAAGGATATTGAAGATAAAAATTTAGTTCATCCAGTTCAAAACTTAAGTTTATAAAATATACTTTATGAAGTCTAGTTCATAGTAGATCTGATTCTCTTGGTCCAGTTAACAGGCATGGCATTCAATCCTACTACTGACAAAGATTATCCACCTGAACTCCAAATAAGAGGAAACATGAAAGATGTCTATTTTAGGCTTCGGAAAGGCTAATTTTTCGACTCTTGACAACATGAAATGATGATCTATTCAACTGTGCCTTCCAGTTCCAGTCTTTTATGAGTTGATTTGCTAGCATTCGATTTCAAGGATTTTCCTCCTGCTTTGAATTGTATTTATATGCAATTGCTTTTTCTTAATGTAATTCTATTTTAGGCTCCACGTATATGACATGTAAAGAGAAGAAACAACTAGAGAACAAAAGGGTCCTCTCACTTGGAGGAAAGGTAAAAAGCATAAGAACTTTTTTCCAATAATTTGGCGTGAACCATGCTCTTTATGCAATTAAAGGATCTGCATTTTTCCTTTTGGCTCAGGCTCAGGCTCTAAAGAAGCAGTAGGATATGATATGGAAGTAAAAATGAAAGAAGAGGTTAGTCATATTCTGCAGATTTGTTAGTTTTCTATATTGTGTTACTTCCATATTCTCTTCCTGAGGGGATGTGGTTCCGTGACCAGTTGGGCCAGACTAATTCGGAATTTGGTCTGAGGAGAAGCTGCAGGGTTTGACTCTTACTGAGTGGAAAGTCTGACCCAAAACCTTTTTAACATGGAAGCCTTTTACCACTTAGCTACCAGGTTGTGCTACTTTCATATTCAAAACTCAAGGTACTTAATGTTTACTGATTTATTTAGAGTATGATCCTTGGACGATTTGGAAGCAGTCATTGGAGAAATTCTAGAAAGGCAGTGGAGAGACACAAGCCTCATGACAGAGTCTTGAAGTCAAGCGAAGGCCATTTTAGCAATGGTGTTCTTGACGTTAAACATTTATTACAACCTTTGACATCTAAAGCTGCTGATGACAGGAAGCATGCTATCAATAAAGGAAAGAAGAAAAGGGGTGGTAAAAAGATTCATGGCAAGACGAGTGGTGGTATGAGGCACCAATAGTCAGAACTCAGACAGTGGCAAATGTAAGGCTGTTCAGTTTAATTCTTTTTTTCTTTATCAATGTTCTTGCTATTCATGGTCTTCACCTTTGTGTCCAAACTTACCTTAAATACACATTCTGTCGGTTATGCGTGTCAAGAGCTATTTTTCATTTTGGCGGTTATAGGATTATCTTCAATAAGAAGTTGAGAGTCAATATGTCAAGTTAATCACTTAATAATATACATTTCTATTGACAGGTTTGTCTTTCGCCAAGAGATATAAAGCATGAACCATATCTTATTTATAGATACGCACCAAGGGCTCTGTACCCGATTTCAACCTTTTCTTTTTCCTTCAAAACGCGTTAGCTAGTTTTCTTGTTCTTTTCAAGTTTATGTCTATTCTTCCGTTGAATTTACTGGTTCTTTGTGTTGATTTTTTTCTGCAAAATCAAGGGTTTCTTTCCTTTGTTTTTTAATTGCTGAAGAAGTGCAAGTTTGGAGCAGTTGGAGAAGTTTGTACATTATGTGGTATCAAATCTAAGTGCTCTGAGAATCAAATTTCCATTAAGCTTCTAGATGCACAAATCAGGACTTTTTACCAAAAATGTACCTTTTTTAAAATTAAAAAAAAAAATTTGATTCGTCTAGCCCTAATATGTAGTATAGTATGATATAGGCTCTTTTGTGATTGTGAAATACAAATCTAAATTGACAAAGAGCTCTATCAATTGAAAGGAAGAAAAAAAACTTATGAACAGACATCAAGGTCCGCCAACGCCAGCAATGGACCTGTCATTGATTCTTGCAGCTCCATCATTTCAAGTCATTGTCTCCAGCTTGTAGTCCACTGCAATCATTTTTTTTCTCTTTGCTTTGTTCAATTAAGTATGTAGTTAATAAAAACATTAACATAAACTACATGTTTTTAACATAAATTATATATTTTTAACTTTTAACTTTTGACCAAATTTCATACTATTTGTTTTTTACAATATTTACGTTTGGTTTTCTCTAATTTTATAACAAAATTCAAAGTTAATAAATAGCATTAACACATAATTTAATTAATAGAAAATTTATGTTAAAAAATATGGAATTTATGTTAATGTTAAAACAAATTAATGTTTATGTTAATTAAAAAAAATGTTATATATATATTGTGCTAATGTTAGTTATTAACTTCGAATTTTGTTATAAAATTATAGAAAACCGAACATACATATTGTAAAAAAATAGTATGAAATTTCATTAAAATTTAAAGTTAGAAACACATAATTTATGTTATAAAAAGTTATAAAATATATCATTTTCAAGTAAAATTTATTAAAATTTAAAAATATATTATGTTAATGTTAAAAAATAAATAAAATTTAATATTTATGTGAATGTTAAAAATAATAATAATAACGAATGGATGTTGCCACAAGCTTTTTCCCTTCAACACCTGAAGGAGCAACGAACGATATATATATATATATATATATATATATATATATATTGTGAACTAGAATCCCAACAAAAGCAGAGCCCTCATACAGATTTAATTGAACAAAGCAAAGGGGGAATTTTTTTTGGCAAGGGACCACAAGTTGGAGACCTTGACTTGAAATGGCGGAGTTGCAAGGATAAAGACACGCCTGTTGTTGGCGTTGACGGACTTGAGGTCGGATCTTGCTAACAACGAAGCTCTTTGAGATTTTCTTGCTTCGTAATTTCAATCGGCGGAGCTCTTTGTTACAATGTAAGTTGTAATAACAGAGGGGTCTATATTGGATCCAGAGGCTATGATAGATCATATATTTTAAAATGTACACCAGTGGGTGGGCTATTTTGGGTCTAAAGACACCCGGTTAACCTTTGTTCGGGCAGCGAGCATAGTAACCCGGAAACTTCCATCATGTCGACTCCTCGCTACCGGGCTTGCAAATTTTCAAAAACATAAAATTTATCTCAATTTCCCTTTTTTTTTTGTGTTTATGATATGTTTTTATTTTGATCCAATTATGTTCCTTTAACGTATATTTTTTAAATTGCATAGGACAATAAAAGAACATCTAGAGAGAATAATTTTAAAAAGAGAAAGAGGGCAAGTTATGAAGGGGTAAAAATGTCAAAGGGATGCTGCAATATTAACAACTCCTAATTTATGTTTTTTTTTTATAAAAAAAATGAGGCTAGAAACATTATTTATGTTTTATTAAAAAGAAAATAAGGAAAATTATAATCAAAATGCCTTTACTTTTTTTTGGAGGGGCGTCACATCACCTTTTGAAAAAACAAACTTATCAATGTATTCTAATTTTTAAAAATAAAGACACGCGGAGTTATCATTCATTATATGATATCCTTTACCTCAACATTTGTTCATACTTCCAGAAGAACCAAATGTCCCAATGCCATCATCATCGCCTTGGATTGCGAAAAAAGGTACAAAATTTTAATAATTACTTCATTTATTCATAATTAAATATTTATTTTTATTTTAAATAAAAATCATTCACTTTAATTAATAATATACCGTGAAATTCATGAATTAATAAGATATAAATTTATTAATTTAAGATAATGAGTGGTGCGGATAATAAATTAATAGAATATAAATTCGAAAATTATTAATGAAATTTTAAATAAAAAATATATTTATTTTAAAAAAATAAATATTCAATTCAGAACAAACTAAAATTGAATTACAAATATTTAATTTCGAACGAATGAAATATTTAACTTTCTAAAACTAGAAACATCATATCCAAGAGTGAATTTATTTTATTTATAATTCACAAAATTTACTCTTTATTTTTAAAAAATATATTATCAACTAATGAGTTGTGTTTAATTTTAAACTATTTATCAAAATTAGGCCAAACAAGTTAGAAAATCTCACAATTTAACTGCTAAAGAAAAAGAAAGAAAAAATAGTGGCTTTAAAATTTTTTTTTTCCAAAAAAATTCCATAAAGATGGGCAATTTGTGTCAAATTTAACACACTAACCAGTTGAAAAATCATTTTTCTTCACAGCTTACAACTATGTCTTTAATTTGAAAGCAACCATTTAGATATACAGAGAGAAAAAAAAAATGAAGCCTATTTATTGGCTCCTGCGAGCTGTAAGCAACAACAAACAAAAAGTTGAAATTGGATCCCAATTACACCCTTTTTTGAGACTTTCTGTTTCCTCATGGCCACATGGGCATCCCAATTCCACCCTTTCCTTCCCATTTTTCGCATTACCCTTTTTCATTTAAACTGGTTTTCCTTCCCTCTTCTTTCTAATATATATAATATATTCAACCTTTCCTCTCTTCTTCCATTGTCTCCTCTTTCCAAGCCATTGCACAGAGTATCATTTGCTTATAAAGGATAGATGCGATATTTTTTTCTTCCTCAAATACAGGTATTTTGTTGTTTTTCTTTTCAAATTTCATCTCTTTCATTCTTCATTTTCAACTGTGTGTTAGAATTAATATCCATTAAGAAAACGTTAATTGACACTCAATCTCAAGATACTCATGCATATTGCAACTTTGGATCTTTAATCAGGTTCATTCCATCATTAAGTGAACATTATCCCCCCCCCCCTGTGCCCCCCTTCATCCCTAAGTTCACTGTGTTTTTTTTCATTTTTCCTTTTTTTTTCGTAGGGATTTTTTTCATGATGAACTCGCAAAAATAGTCGAAAAATATGTCAAGTAGAATGTGGAGGGCTATTAAACGACACCTGAAATTCAAAGGTGTGGCCTGTTGTGGGTCTTCTTGGCCCATACGGGAAGATGAAGGGGGAGGAGGAGGAGAAGAAGAAGAGGAAGACGAAGCCCATATAGAGGTCCATGAACAAGCCCAATATTCTTACACATTTCAAAATCAATGCCCAGGAGGTCGTTATATGAGTTTAGCCACGGCACTGCAATTTGATCGACATTTGCTTAAAGTGGGTCCCAAAATTCATCATATGCCCTTGATGACATTGTTTGAAGAAATAGACGGCCCTGATCATGCCACTATTAAGTGGCACAATTATAATAATGACGGAGGAATAGATGGCACGTGCTGCGTGTGCATGGAGAGAAATAGGGACGCGGCATTTATTTCCTGTGGGCATGCTTACTGTAGGCCGTGTGCACAAGATTTATGGTCCAATCGTGGGTCTTGTCCACTTTGCAACCGTCGGATCGATGATATCCTTAATATTTATTAATATCACTTGATCATTTGATTAAGATGATTTGGTTTTTTGAATTAGGTTGATCATTTGATTAATGTCACTTTATTTAATTTTGTTAAGAAAAGCAAATGAGATTATTTGTTTTTTGTTTAATAATACCTCCAGTTTTAAGTGGACTTTTGCACGTAATTCTTGGCGATGAATTTAGAAGAAAATAATTTTTGCTTTTTTGAGAGAGTTGAATTTAGAATTGTTGAACCTCAAAATTAGTCGATTGAAAAGTTAAGTACCAATTGAATAGATTAACTGATGCTGTGGATAGATAGAACCCTATTTGCTAAGATTCGGTGAAGAATTAAAATATAATTATAAGATAAATTTATTAAATTGACTAAACACCAAAATAGTTAGATTTATACCATTACATAAATTAAGTTTAAATAATTTGATGTCCGACAAACCCGCTCAATTAGGGTTTATCTATTTTCCTATTCAATGAATTACATTTTCCCCTAAAAAAATTTAACTATTTTGGTAAATTCTTGGAGACGTTTATAATTCTTTTTTTATTTATTTACGAAAATGAACTTAATCATTGAATTCCTCATCAGGAGGCAAAATACACAATGAATCGCCCCACAATCACAAAAAGCATCAAGAGTAGTTGTGATATATCAATAAAACCAAAAAAAAAAAAAAAACTATGGGATTTAGCTCATTGCACAATATTATGTGCAGCCCTATTACAAACTTTAGGAACAAAATTCAATCTCCAATTTCTATTTGGATTAATTACAAAAGGATTCTTAGCATGGTCATTGGTCAGTGATAGCCTTTGCTTGCCAAGTTTCATATTCCTTGTGCCCCTTTGATTGCAAGAATCGCTCACAAGGCATCACCTTCAAAAGTTACATCATGCATGGTAGTTACACTCAGAAACCCTCTGCAACATAATATTGTTACATCTTCAAAAGTTATACATCATGCATGCTTATGCCTTCCTTAAAGACTAGAATGCCTACAGAGTCTTCTTCACAACTTCCTTCTAATGCTAGAATTTGAAGATAAATTGTGGTGATTTAGTTATCTATAAGTTGATTTTACAGAGAATACCCCTGACTTGGAGGGAACACAAAACCACACTTCATGTTCCAGATGATTTGAAATATAGATATTGAGATTTGCTTTTACAATCAGTTAGGGTGAAAAGATCATGGATGACAACCGAATTCCAAACATTATGTATAGTTCGACAAAGCTTGAACACTATACATTCAAATGCTCAAAAAAGCTTACAAATGGTGAAACACTTTTCAATTTCAATTTGAATAACGGTATTACTTTCAGCGGATTCCGAACCAATCATTTATTTTCATATTTTTTTTATTTTTCTTTTATTTTCAATAAAGTTTGAATAATGGTATTATAAAAATATGTATTCCAAGCAAATCATTTATTTCCATCGTTTGTCTTTTTCTTTCTATTGAAGCCTCGAAGCATTAATATTACCATAAGGAGATCTATTTATCAATACCGAGAAAGCAGGAGAAGTAAACAAGCCTTGATATTTTGAATGAATTCGTCACAAAATCCATTAGCCGTCATAATTTAAAGAAGATATCTCCTTTCAAAATGACCATAGGCTTTCACCACGTCAATCTTGATAGCCATAGATTCTTTCTTGCCTCTCTTCTTGTTAAGAAAATGCATAGTGTCATGGTTGACAATAGTGTTATCAACAATGGATCTATTAGGCACAAAGGAATTTTGAGTGGCATAAATAATGAGATCAAGATGAACTCTTAAACGATTAGCAAGAATTTTTTAATCAAACTTATAACCCACATTACAAAGAGAAATGGGTCTAAAATTATCAACTTTGCAACCATGATCAATTTTGGGAATAAGGGCGATATAGGTATGGTTCAAGCTTACTAAAGAATACTCACAAGTTTACCGAGAAAGTTTCACAAGGCTACTATATAAGCTTCACAAAGCTTGCAAAGGCATCTTGATGAGGATAAATTTAACAAAGCTTGTTAGTTAAGCTTCTTCATAACCTTTATAAATAGATGCCATTTATAGCTCTAAAAGATAAATAAAAATGGAAAGATAAGATCATTTTCATATATTTATTTGTGTTCTCTCTCTTTCTATTTCGTAAGTTAATTTACTACTTCAAGTTTCTAAGTTTATATTCAATCAATGCTTATGTCAAGTTCAAGTTTCTAAGCTAGATTGTAAAACATTCCCAAACCGATGATGCTTTCATTTCGTCTTTCTTTTAGACATTTTATAAGTCTTATTAGATTTAGGGCATAGTGTCTTATAAAACATAAAATTAAGTCCTTCATTGCAACCACTTGGAGTGTGGAACGGTGTTTGGAACTCTTGAGCCAAGCTATGTTTGCATGCCTCGAATAGCTTCGCTTGACTCTCTACCAATTTGGCAAACAAACACTGGTAGTGATGATGACGACTCTTATTCTTCAGCCATTGGACGGTTGTGATGCTTCATTAGTTCTGAACATGGATGTCTAGGATTATCTAGTGATTTTATCAAATATTTGGTTGGATGAGATATTGGATATACCTCATGACGAAAATACCACTATCAACCACGAATCGTGTATGGTTCAACCGCAGCTCGAAGAATGACACCGAATGGGCCAACTATGACCCAAAGGAAGACACGCGGCCGTCTAAGTTTCTCCCTTTCCTATGGGCCTTCATGATAATACATTGATACATCCAAGTAAATCTAGCACCTCTACTTTTATAGCTAGACATTTTATTTACTTTTTTTATAAAAAAAAAATCCACTTTGGATAAACATACTACTATTTTTGAGGAATCTTTTTTTTTTATTTACTTTTCCTCTTTTTCTTTTGAAGAGATTGAGATAGGGGTTTAGGGGTATTATCTGAAAAAAATTATTACATTAAGAAATCATGGATATACATATATATATATATATATATATATATATATACATATAATTCCTGCTTGATTTTTTTCGGTTAGTATTGAAATAAAATGACCTATTAAATGTTTTCTTGTATGATATTAAACAAAATGGAACATTTTGAGTATTATTTTGTTTTATCATGATTTTCTATAGAAAATTTGTATTATTAATTGATTATGATTTTTTTCATTTAAATTAAATGTACTAATACTCTTTATAGTGGGTGTATATGACCATCTAAGATTTTATATATATATATATATATATAATAGTATTGAAAACAAATGCAAAAATCTGTCCAATAGTAAACAAAAATTACTTTTGTTCTAAATAAAAATAAAATGTATGGGAAGAAAAAAAATCAACATAACGTTTCATATGAAGAAACATATGTTACTCCAATAAGTCTTTTATAAAAACATTACTTAGAGTAACATCTTTTATAAAATATTATTGTGAGTTGTGTTTTCTTGAGGAAAAATTATCATGGTCTCTCTAGAGGCATTTTGAAGTTATTTTAGTCTATCCTCACAACCTAGGTTATTTGGAATCAAAGGTGAAACAATTGGGCTATTTATGTTAAAAGTTCATTTTGTTAGTCATGTATTAATAACTGACCTTTTTAAAGTAGTTAGTAAATTAAAAGGATTTTTTTTATTGAGGTTTAATCACAACAAATAAAAAATGAGGGACATTGTTCATTTTTTAAAAAAATTATTCTCCTTTTTCTTGTCAAATGCTTTTTTCCGGTATCCGTAACACTCTCACACGCTTGAGCACTTTCTTCATATGATTATTTTTGTTAACAACCAATAAGATTCATTTTATCACTAAAAAATAGGAAATTTTCTTAGTTTAAGAATTTACAACAATATAATGGTCATATTATAAGTTAAAGTCAATGCCGCATATTAATTTCTCAATTAAGATAGAAAAAAGTCGGAAGTCGATTTAATTTACTAAAAATATATAAGTTGACTGAAGGAAAAAATAAAAATTAATACTCTAGAAAAAAATTAATATTGTTTCTACCTAAAAAAAACTGTATAAAAAAGTATACAATAGATGACGTTGACGAGTTTCTTTATAAAAAAAAAACAATTTGACTCCACGATCATATAGAGGGACAGAGAGGGTCCATTTGGTTTCAGTATTAGACTCCAAGGCTGCAATCCAACATGTAGTATGGACAACATGTGAAGGCCGGTCTCTAATTATTTGGTCCATCAGGAATATACATTAATTTATGCATCTATTATCAACAACTTCTATAATTATAAATATTGATTGAAATGAATTTTTGGGGAAATTGGATTATAATTTAATATTATTCTTAATTCGTAAAAAGATTATATTTTAACAAATTTAGGGTGAATTTAGATTGGAACCTTTTTTCTTTTTATTTTTAAATAAGAGTAGTTTCTTTTGTTTGTATAAGAATTTTTGTTTTAGAATTTAAAGTTTGATATGGTATTTTTAAGTTCCTCAGTATTGATAATATTATAAATATAACTAATAAATTATTTGAGATTATGTATTTAATTTAAAAGTAAAAGAGAATATGTAAGACCCATATATAGCGTTTGGAGAAAATTTAAAATTTGAATGTGATAGAAATTTTAGAAGTAAAGAAATAGTTTTAAGAGTTGTTTTTATGAAAAATTGATAAATTTGTTTTCAAATTATTGTCCCGAGTTTAGCCTTAAACATTCAACACAATTCAAACAAAATTGACATTTAAATTCCAAACATCCGTGTGAGCTTAAATAGTATACTTCCAATGTGTGAATGTGATGAGATCATACTCGCAAAATGTAATGGTTTTTATGCATGGCATTTAAATAGAATTAAAATAAAAAAGATTAATTACATTATTGATTTGTGTCCAATTATCTATTAATGTCAATTATTTCAAAAAGAAAACGACAATTAATATCAATTTAATGGCTTTGTAATATTCAGAGTGGTTTAGTAATAAATTAAATTCATTTTTCTTAATTCATTCACTTAAAACAAATATAATATATGATTAAAAATCTTGACAATTTGAATAACAACATTCATAATTTTTCCACATGTAGAATAAATAATCTGTGTATTTATTTTCTAGAATCATATTCCTGAATAATTTCACTTTCGTGCCAACTTTATTCTTTTAAGACATTTAAGATATGAAAAATACTTGTTTCAAAAAGTTGTAATAAAGGACTTAATCTTCTGATTTATTAGATTCTAAGCCCGCAGTTTTAAAATCTAAAAGGGCAGGTCTTATAAAATGGCCAAAAGAAAGACAACGCGAAAGGATTGGTTTGCAAATGTTGAGACGCAAGGAATGATCTAATTTTTCTTTTGTTTTGTATTTACAATATGATTTTATATCTATTTCAGTAGCAAAAAAATTTGATATACACAGCTTTCCAATCCTCCATCAAAATCAAAGAGGACTCTCATAAATATATAATATATATATATATATATATATAAAGTGTTTTGAAAGGGCTAAGATGTTTTAACAAGTTCCCATGGCCATTTCCTTTATCTAATAACTCAGACAATTTTAGATAAATTTGCACATGATAAAAAAAATTCTCTTTGAATTTATTCATATCAATCTTTTGGAAATGGATACAAGATAATAACTTATGCAATGTTATTTAAAATAAGTATTTATTATTACATATTATATGTGGAATATATAATCATGGGCATAGATAGACACAAATACATTCATATTTCTCCGAAGACACTTGGTGACATTCTCCATGGCCTTTCAATTGTTGAAAGCATTGTTGTCTACAGCTTGAAAGGTTGCAGCCATTTGGATTCAAAACTTTGACGCATGTTTTCCTTTGAGAGTAAACTTGGGAAGCCATCAATGAAATTGTAAAAGGGCAAAAGAAGAATATTTTACATTGTCTCTAAAACCATTATAGAAAAAGAAAATGGTGAATTATTATATAGAGTCACAAACCTGAAAGTAGTAGTGCAAGAAACCAAAAAGAAGATAAAGATAACTTTGCCATTTCTTTTGGAAAAAACAATTAGTTTTTCTTTCTCCCTATGCTCCTTGGAATGAAATTGGTTAAGTATATGGTGGTATTTATAGCCACTATAACACAAAAAGATAAACACCTCTACCTAAAACAAAAAAATATTTATAGCCTACATAATACAACTCATCGAGTTAGTTTACTTTTTAAGATTTTGAGACCATGCAACCGATTATATAGCGGAGATTGATTGGTTTCTTAATAATAGAAGCTAACTGATTCTTGGATGAAGACTTCATTTTGAAAAGTTTGAGACAATCAATGAGTTACACATCTTGAAATCTAAATCAACCTATAAACATAATAGAACATGAAGAATATTAGAATCGACACATAACAATTTAAAATGACTGGATGAACATATAATTAAATCATTGAAACTTCATACAATCTAGTCACTTTTTACACATACTGGAGAAATAAGTGGGAGTTGTGAAATACTTGTATAAAATCATGAGAAATGACTATATTATCATATAATAAACCATCTAAATACCATAATAATATAGTCATTTTGTGGCTCTATCACTATTGATTATTTTAGTTAAAATTTTTCACTAAAAAATTTATGTATATAAATTTTCTTATATTAAGAAATTAATCCCTTTATATATGAATCTTATTTTAAGAGGCACCTCTTTATAAAATTTTTAGGTAGAATTTTTAAGGATATCTATCTTCTAACATTACTATCAACTATATATTCACTACACGGGTGAATTTCATCAGCACTCAATTTATATTTTTTCCTAAGTTATTAATGAAACACTTGGACAACGCGTTATCAAACAAATAAAGGGATACAAAAATGTTTTAGTATCATTCTTGCTTTGTGAAAATGAACATGACCAAAGTATTATCCATAGTACTCTGCTTCAGTCCGGAATAGCCATTTTGTATCTACTTTTGGAAGAGACACAACTCCGACAAACCACGGACTTAACCTTCATTTGGTTGTATGAAAACCTAAACACAACTCGGAGGTTAAGATTTCGAGAGGAGAACTTTCACAAAGTTTGAAATTATCTCATAAGTAGTAAAAAAAAATTCCAATATTTTGATATGGTCTTTTTTATAAGCTATTTTATTTGTTTCCTTATTATGGAGTTTATAGTAATAAATAACTCACTCGAATGCATTTTTTTCTCTCTATTTTGTATATGAAACAAAACTCTCATTACACAGATTGGAACAAATAAATAGATTATTTATTTTAATGTTTTATTATTAATAATAATAGTTTGCTCAAAAAATTTGTATGCATTCTTTAAGAGTTAGAGTAATTAAAACCCAATTTCGATATAACTATTAGAGCACGATTTGTTGTTTAAGATCTCTTTCATCATAAATATATGTTGTTGTAATTGTTTTTAGAAAATTAGCAAGAATAGGTGAATATACCAAGAAGAAGTAAAGTTAGGTTATCTCCTTGGATCACTATTGTTTGTGACTGCTTGTTAAGGTATAAATGGCTTAATTGATATGATTGGTTGTAGTTAAGGTAAAATTTAAAAACAAAAAATCTTAAACTAATATAAGGGACTAAATCCTTCATCAACAAAGAAATATAAGGGACTGAAAGTGATATATAAAGCAATCTATTGAAATTTTAGTAGAACTATTCCCACGTATCAACACCCATATTATGATATACATATTAATATAACTAATATACTCTTGTAGTTACGTAACTTTATTAATAAAATAGTTTCAACATTTTCCTTATAACGGATCAACCTACTCGTATCCTCGAAAACTGTAGTCTTCTCAAAAAAATCCGACTAGTTAGTAGATATTAAAACCTTTAGAGGAGCATTAGTAATCCAATTTTGCAATACATAAATAATAGAAAATGTTATGCATCATGCGATCAAGATTTCACATGTAATTTCCTCAACAAAAAAAAGAAAAAGAAAAATGTAAAACAAACATTTCAAGAATTCAGATGCCTGAAATGAAATGGGCATTGAACCAATGCTATGAAATTTTCACGTATATAAAGGATGAAAGCAAAAGCAACGAGAGGGAACCCGACCCAAATTCGATGAGATAAAGACAAATATACCCTTTTTTATTAAACGAGTCAAAACTAGCTGTAGAGTTTTTCCTTTCCTACAAACATGATTAACCATATTTTCGTTACATATATACATTTTAAGGGTACTGAAAATTCCGGTGGTGAGCAAGAACCCCCTTGGGACTAATAGTTAAAAAGGATTAATGATAAAATAAAGAATTGCACTATTAGACAAAATTAGCTTAATTAAAGGCAAAGACCTTCTTAAATTTTTAACAAAATAAAAAATTAATATTCAATTTGGAACTATAGAGGGAGTAATATACTAAAATACTTCAAAATCGTCATTATTATTATTATTATTATTATATGAACTTTTTATATTTTAATTTCTAGCTCTAAATTTAGATTTCAAGATGTGTAACTCCTTGATTGTCTCAAACTTTTCAAAATGAAGTCTTCATCCAAGAATCGGTTAGCTTCTATTATTAAGAAACCAATCGATCTCCGCTATATAATCGGTTGCATGGTCTCAAAATCTTAAAAAGTAAACTAACTCGATGAGTTGTATTATGTAGGCTATAAATATTTTTCTGTTTTAGGTAGAGGTGTTTATCTTTTTGTATTATAGTGGCTATAAATACCACCATATACTTAACCAATTTCATTCCAAGGAGCATAGGGAGAAAGAAAAACTAATTGTTTTTTCCAAAGGAAATGGCAAAGTTATCTTTATCTTCTTTTTGGTTTCTTGCACTACTATTTTCAGGTTTGTGACTCTATATAATAATTCACCATTTTCTTTTTCTATAATGGTTTTAGAGACAATGTAAAATATTCTTCTTTTGCCCTTTTACAGTTTCATTGATGGCTTCCCAAGTTTACTCTCAAAGGAAAACATGCGTCAAAGTTTTGAATCCAAATGGCTGCAACCTTTCAAGCTGTAGACAACAATGCTTTCAACAATTGAAAGGCCATGGAGAATGTCACGAAGTGTCTCCGGAGAAATATGAATGTATTTGTGTCTATCTATGCCCATGATTATATATTCCACATATAATATGTAATATGTAATAATAAATATTTATTTTAAATAACATTGCATAAGTTATTATCTTGTATCTATTTCCAAAAGATTGATATGAATAAATTCAAAGAGATTTTTTTTTTATAATGTGCAAATTTATCAAAAATTGTCTGAGTTATTAGATAAAGGAAATGGCCATGGGAACTTGTTAAAACATCTTAGCCCTTTCGAAACACTTTAAATATATATATTTTTATGAGAGTCCTCTTTGTTTTTGATAAAGGATTGGAAAGCTGTGTACATCAAATTTTTTTGCTAGTGAAATAGATGTAAAATTCATATTGTAAATACAAAACAAAAGAAAAATTAGATCATTCCTTGCGTCTCAACATTTGCAAACCAATCCTTTCCCGTTGTCTTTCTTTTGGCCATTTTATAAGACCTGCCCTTTTAGATTTTAAAACTGCGGGCTTAGAATCTAATAAATCAAAAGATTAAGTCATTTATTGCAACCACTTGAAACAAGTATTTTTCATATCTTAAATGTCTTGAAAGAATAAAGTTGGCACGAAAGTGAAATTATTCAGGAATATGATTCTAGAAAATAAATACACACAGATTATTTATTCTACATGTGGAAAAATTATGAATGTTGTTATTCAAATTGCCAAGATTTTTAATCATATATTATATTTGTTTTAAGTGAATGAATTAAGAAAAATGAATTTAATTTATTACTAAACCACTCTGAATCTTACAAAGCCATTAAATTGATATTAATTGTCGTTTTCTTTTTGAAATAATTGACATTAATAGATAATTGGACACAAATCAATAATGTAATTAATCCTTTTTATTTTAATTCTATTTAAATGCCATGCATAAAAACCGTTACATTTTGCGAGTATGATCTCATCACATTCACACATTGGAAGTATACTATTTAAGCTCACACGGATGTTTGGAATTTAAATGTCAATTTTGTTTGAATTGTGTTGAATGTTTAAGGCTAAACTCAGGACAATAATTTGAAAACAAATTTATCATTTTTTCATAAAAACGACTCTTAAAATTATTTATGTGCTTCTAAAATTTCTATCACATTCAAATTTTAAATTTTCTCCAAATGCTATATATGGGTCTTACATATTCATGTAAAAAATAATTCTCTTTTACTTTTAAATTAAATACACAATCTCAAATAATTTATTAATTATATTTATAATATCATCAATACTGAGGAACTTAAAATTACCATATCAAACTTTAAATTCTCAAACAAAAATTATTATACAAACAAAAGAAACTACTCTTATTTAAAAATAAAAAGAAAAAAGGTTCCAATCTAAATTCACCCTAAATTTGTTAAAATATAATCTTTTTACGAATTAAGAATAGTACTATAATCCAATTTCCCCAAAAATTCATTTCAATCAATATTAATAATCACAGAAGTTGTTAATGTATATTCCTGATGGACCAACTAATTAGAGACCGGTCTTCACATGTTGTCCATACTACAAGTTGGATTGCAGCCTTGGAGCCTAATACTGAAACCAAATGGACCCTCTCTGTCCTTCTCTGTCCTTCTATATGACCGTGGAGTCAATTTCTTTTTTTTTTATTTATAAAGAAACTCGCCAACGTCATCTATTGTATACTTTTTTATACATTTTTTTTAAGGCAGAAACAATATTAATTTTTTTTCTAGAGTATTAATTTTTATTTTTTCCTTCAGTCAACTTATATATTTTCAGTAAATTAAATCGACTTCCGACTTTTTTCTATCTTAATTGAGAAATTAATATGTGGCATTGACTTTAACTTATAATATGACCATTATATTGTAGTAAATTCTTAAACTAAGAAAATTTCCTATTTTTTAGCGATAAAACGAATCTTATTGGTCGTTAACAAAAATAATCTTATGAAGATAGTGCTCATGCGTGTGAGAGTGTTACGGATACCGGCAAAAAGCATTTGACAAGAAAAAGGAGATTTTTTTTTTAAAGAATGAATAATGCCCCTCCTTTTTTATTTGTTGTGATTAAACCTTAATAAAAAAATCCTTTTAATTTACTAACTACTTTAAAAAGGTCATGTTATTAATACATGACTAACAAAATGAACTTTTAACATAAATAGCCCAATTGTTTCACCTTTGATTCCAAATAACCTTGGTTGTGAGAATAGACTAAAATAACTCCAAAATGCCTCTAGCGAGACCATGATGATTTTTCCTCAAGAAAACAAACTCCCAATAACATTTTATAAAAGATGTTACTCTCAGTAATGTTTTTATAAAAGACTTATTGGAGTAACATATGTTTCTTCATATGAAACGTTATGTTGATTTTTTTCTTCCCACACATTTTATTTTTATTTAGAACATTAGTAATTTTTGTTTACTATTGTCAAAATGGTATGTGACACTAAGGGAGCTAACTATTGTAACAAAATATGGCAATCATCAGATTTCAAACCTCCAACACTCCTTCTTTACAAGTTCACTCAACAAAATATATTAGAACAATAATCGTCTAGTACACGCAAGTCCTTCAACACATTCAAATATGTATCAATTTCAAATTTGATCATTGTGTAAAGAACTAGAGGAATAATATATCTAGATTCTAAAGGCTTCAATATAGGATTTAGGGAAATTTTCAAAAATTCATAGCCTCCAAATTTTGTTGTGCTTTCAAGGTATCTTTTGTGCAACTACAATCACCCAAAATTGTGTATAACAAATTTCTTCTCAATATGCATTGCATCACGATTATGTCTAATTAGATTTGAACCCCATTATGACAACTCCCAAAAGATATTTTTCTTCTTCCAAGTACAATTGTTAATTTCAATCTTTTTTTCATAATCAACCCTAGATTTTTTTTTTTTTGCATCTTCCAACCTATACTCATTGAGACATCCCTCTAACTATTGCATTATCTGCCCACCATCAAACCTATTAGAGGAAAGCATAGTTTTGAAGTCCATATAGAATGACACATTGTCCTTACACAACCTGTGGCTTGGTTGCAAAAAGTGACTATTGTACAAGAAGAAATATTTTCCACTATTAGGTAATTAGTAGCTTAAACAGTTCATTGTACAAATTAGACATGTTTTATAATTATGCACAAAATAGTTAGACAAATTACCATAAGCAAAAAAATCATTTATAGTCCACATAAGAGCTGCATGCAAGCGAAAACATTTCTTTAGCCATAAAATCATATACTATTCCACAACTCTTTCAACTAATCTATAAGTGGCTGCAAATATATATAAATTGTATTACCTTGAGACTTAGGACCATCAATTATTGTAGCCAATATAAAAAAGGGTTGTTTCATTCAAAATCACAGTGGTAAGTTATTTGAGACAAGAATTACACGCCAAGTGTTGTGGGGACAAGCATATTTGAAAAATGACTAAACACATTTGCAGATAGCCCAAGGCGAACATTACAACAATCTTTAGCAAATATAAGATTAACCTCGTCAAACATTTTCCAAGACTTGGGATCAACTAGATGTCTTAATACACCATATTTTACTCATCCATCCTCGTACTGTCGTATAAGTAATGCTATTTATCATACATAAATGGCCATTTAATCGTCGCATCAATGAAAAGTATCTAACACGTTTACATGCAATAAGAACTTTGCACACCTAACAGTCACTAAGCCCTTCATGATCCCCCTATACAGCATGCAACTATTTTGACATGCATCCAAGTCTTGTGTTCCATTCCTAAGACATTTTTTTTCTTGCTTGCCTTTTAAAAAATTTTAGGTATTTTCACGCCCTTGTAACCAGAAGTTTCATTAAAAAGTTCAAGCAACATATCAAGTGACTTACTTGACTACTCATTCAATACTTTCACATGCAATAATCACATTATTAGAAATGAAATAGGTGTAAACTTTGTGCAACTTAGATAAACTCAACATTAAACCAAAGTTACGAAATAAAAAGGTTTGGGAATAAAGCCACCAATAAAAAAAATAGTTATAGGAAAAATATGATTTTGCTCCATGTAAACTCAAGTATGGATTCAAGTTGTCTGAAAGTTGCTAAAAAGGACCAAAATGTTTGAAATAAAAGGGTAAGGGACCAAAACATTCAAAAAGGAAAAGTTAAGGATGAAAACTCTTAAATATAAAACGATTATGGGCTAAATACACCTATTACTCATGAGAAAAATGTAATGTTATAAAGTAGATGCTTGTAGAGAATTCTATCCAATTGGAAAATGAAAGTCTTTTTATTTACTTTTAGAAAACTTGAAGTTTTTTTAAGAAATATGTTTATTTTATTTATTTGTTTATTTATTTATTTATACATTTCATTCCA
Organism: Apocynum venetum; assembly: GCA_019593545.1. NCBI lineage: Eukaryota > Viridiplantae > Streptophyta > Magnoliopsida > Gentianales > Apocynaceae > Apocynum > Apocynum venetum. The sequence continues at coordinate 2,959,056 of SRSM01000326.1, read as the reverse complement.
AATGTGCAAACTAATTAGAAATAGGGTTGGCAAAATCCCCACTCAAACCGAAGCCCCACTTCGTCCTACCCTGACAGGTACGAGGATTCCTCGATTTAAAACAGTGTAGATATAGGGATGGGGATAGGAAAATGAGGATTGACTGGAATAGAGATGGGGATGGTGCTTGATTTTTTTTCCTTTGGGACCCGTCTCCGCTTTGTCCCCCTAATTTATATATATACATACATACATTTATAAATCATTAATATTTTTATTATCCATATATATATATATATATATATCATCAATTATATAGTTCTTATTTTTATCAACTAATAATTCATATCATACATATAATCTTGTTATAAAATTCTCAATACTTAAAATGATTATTATGCTGATTAAAACAATTAAATTATATTAAAACATGTAACTATGTAGAATAAAATAGTTATATTATTATCTATGTATCTATAAGTTATGTTATTAATTATATTGATTTAATTTAGTTTATGTTATTAACTATATAACTAACAAATTATGAGCTATATTATTAATTAGATAGATTAAAATAGTTTATTTTTATATATGTAAACTATATGTGAACAAAAGAAAACTATGTAACTATAACTATGTTATTAACTATATTGATTTAAATTATTTTATATTATTAATCATACAACTTACTATGAGTTAAATTATTAACAATGTAGATTAAAGTAGTTATATCATTATCTAAGTATGATTAATTATATAACTAATGATTTATGAGTTACTTTATTAAGTATTTAGATTAAAATAGTTTTATTATTATCTATATAACTATATAAAAATTTGTGTATTTAGATTAACTCTAGGCTTAAAATAATTATATGAAAAGCAGAGATAATTGGATACCGAAATGAGATAGGGATGATAATATCCCCATGGAGACAGGGATGGGAATCACCAATATCTTTGAACCGAATACAGAGACGAGAATGTGTATTAGAGTTAATGATAGGGAGAAGGATGGAGAAATGGTTCCTGACCACACAACGCCCCATTAATAGGAACGGGCCTTCACATACTGTGCATGACTACATGACTCCACGTTGAATAGCATGGAGCCCAATACTGAAACCAAATGAACACTTTGTGTGGCATTATCTACTAACTTATTATCATTATTATTATTATTATTATTATTATTATTACTCACACGATCACATTTAATTTACTCTAAAAATTAAAAAGATACTTTGACATTAAAAGGATTATCATATTAATCTTATTATTAATTTAGTTAGTGGTGAGATAATTAATTAATAAGATATAATTAAATTTTTAAATTTATGAAGGTTATTAATGAAATTTTAAATGAAATATATTTATTTTTAAAAAATAAATATTAAATTTTGAATATCCTAAAATGAGAATGTAAACATTTCATTTTGAATGAAATGAATATATAAAATCCCGTCAACTTTATCTAATTGTACATATTTTGGCACAATATTAAATTTAACTTTTTTTTCCTTGAGTCTGTTTATTTATAATAATTGCATTGACCTCCAACATTTTTCTATCTTAATTGAGGAATTAACGTGACCTATGACCATTATATTATAGTAAATTTGTAAAGTAAGAAAAGTTACTATTTTGAGTGATAAATGAAACTACTGATCGATCCCTCCAGAAGGGGGAAGAAAAAAAAAGGAATCTTATGACGACAAAGTTTCTATTTTAGAAAAGAATCTATTCTTAATTAATGAACACATTACTTTTTATAATTACTTAAATTTATATATAATTTTAATTACTCACTAATTACTTTTTATACAATTAGAATGGTCTTAATAAAAATATATGAACTAATTGGAGATGGATAAATACTAAAAAAAGGCGTGTGAGAAAGGAAATAAGAAAAAGAAGCTAAACAAATCGGTGTAATAATAAGTTTAAGGTATAAGATTATTTTAATTATTCTAATTATATATTTTTTAGATAAAAAAAAATTAAACTTCATCATAAATCCATCAATAATTTAGTTAGGAACTAACCACAGATTATTAGTTTTCATAATTTTGAGAGGTCTCTTTTAATAAATTTATCTTTTGTCACAAATTTATGGCTAATTAGAGACCAAAAGTCCTAATCCACTTTTCCTTTAACCCAATATTGCTTCTGTTGATATGATGCATATAATATAATATAATATAATATGATCCCCTTATAAGGAAAAATATAATATTACCTCATATAACATAGTATACAATAAAATCTCAATAAATTAATAATCTATTGTCAATAATATTTTTTCTCGTTCTCAACTTGGACCAGCTTAACAAATTAGTAATTTTGATAAATTAATAAGATAATAATTTTTAAGAAGACTTACATAAATCTATAGTCCCAACAATATTATAAATTAATAATTTTATAAAATTACAAACACATCTAAGAAAATTCAATGAAATAAAACTTGTTGTTGATTTTTTTTATATAAAATTTAAATGTAAATGTATTTTATTTGTAACTTTTCTCATTGCCATAAAAAGCTTGGTATCATATTCTTGAACAACAATAAAAACATTGTAAAGATTTTTTGCCGCTTTGAGTGCTTTCTTTCACGCAATTGGTTCCAAAGATATTTAATCATTTTCAGTATTTTCCTCAACAAGATTTTCAATTAACCAAGACACAATTTTTTCAAAAAAGAATTTTGACCTTTGAATATTCAATCATTTTCACTTGGGTGATCCAACAAGTGATTGGCATATATTTTCATAACTTAAGATCATTATTCATTTTCTTAAAGTCATTAATGTCTTCTTCCACATAAATTGTTTCATTTATGTTCCTTGACGATGTTTCATTTACCAAAGTGTTTTTGGTAATCAATTTATGAACTTTCTAAAGGCATTTAGGTAACTTGAGTGTACTTATCTTCATGGATCTAATTTAAATAATCAAGAGTAAATATACATTTAATAACTTTGATTAAATATTTTCTCAAAATTTTGTTATCTACAAATAATGTTTATGTACTAAAGACAATGAATATTATTTACTTATTTTCATAAATATATATATATATATATCTACGATAATTTTAAAAAAATGAATTCACTGAATATGATATGCATACATACATTGCATACTTAGTCATATACACAATAACTTTTTATGCAATTAAATAGTCTATATTCTCTAAATGGAGAAATTACTCTTTAAATTAATTCACTATTAATATATCAATTAATTAATAACTATTTCAACTAATATAATTTCGAAAGTCCCAACATTTTTAATTTATAGAGGTTCCACTTTATTAAGACACCTCTATGTATTCCTTTCAACAAAAAAAAAAAAAAAGACACCTCTATATATAAATTTAAAATTTAAAAAAAAAAAGAAGAAAGAAAGATAGATAGAGAGAGAGAGAGAGAGAGAGAGGGAGATGAGTATGACTTGTGTTAATTTGAAACAACGCATCTAAAAACAGATTACAAATACCTTAAGTAAGCATTTGAGACAAAATTAACTTGCAAAGGAAGAAGAAAAAAATAATTAAAAAAAAAGAAAAGAAAAAAAAGAACGGCTAGTCGGTGTGGCAAGTTGCATGTACAAAATCCCCCTAAACCCATAAATAATTGGTCCCCATTCTCTGCATGCATTCACGTGTCTTTGCTATCTCTTGCCGTTAATTACAATATCTCTCTCATTCATCACCCTCTGCATAGGATTCTAAGCACTTGTGGAACCCAAACGCTTTAATTTTTTCTCATCTGCGCACCCCACGTGTGTCGTCGCCACGTGCTCTGCACCTCCCAATAACATGTTGGGTTGTACCTTCACTGCCACCATTGTTGAGTGGGCAACTACCCATTTACTCTGCCTGCAATAAAATGACAAATTCCTTGATGAATAGTATGAGAGAGAGGCTGTGTGTGAGTGTGTGTGTGTGTTTTTTTTTTTTTTTTTTTTTCTGAGTGAGTGAGTGTGTGAGGTTTTTGTTGGCTTCTAAGGGGCTGACAATATTCAACAAACTCCACATTATAGTGTGTGTGTGTGTTTGTGTGTGAGTGCAAACATATTGCAAAAGAGCAAACCTAGAAGAAATTCAGAACACCATGTTTGATGGTGGTGTGCCAGACCAATTCCATCAATTCATAGCTTCTAGGAGTTCAATCTCTCTGCCTATTTCTTTTCCTCATCATGGGGTTGCAGTTGTATCATCATCAGCATCACTGCCAATCTTTGTTGGGGGTTTTGAGTCCTACCCACAAGCACACTTTCCACCACCGCCATCCTCCCACCACCACCATCAGACTAGTTTGCAGCAGTTTCATCCCCCGTCGCCGTCGGTGAACAAGGCGGATGAAGAAGTGAAGGAAGAAGCAAATACCACCAGATCACTTTCAACAAATTTGGTGCTGGAAAGAGAAAGATCTTTACTAGCAGTATCATCAGATCATTCAATTGAGCCATGGGCAAATGATGAGGTGCTAGCACTGCTGAGGATCAGATCTAGCCTGGAGAATTGGTTTCCAGATTTTACTTGGGAACATGTTTCAAGGTACATAAATAAATAGATAGTTAATTAATATCAAAGGTCATTTTTTGGTACTGTTTTATATATCATTACACAATAGCACATCAGATGTTTGATGATAATAAAGTGAATGAATTATTCAGGTGATTGATTCGTCTAAAAAAGTGCAATGACTTTTTGTCTAAGGCCTCTTTGTACTCATATGTATGAAAAACACTTTTTACAAAAGCTGCTTCGCATTCCCGAATCTTGGAGTACACATTTATCAAATCCCGTTCCGATTCTTTTTTTTAAGAATTTATTAAGTATATTGTTTCTTAGTTATTTGGTTCTATACAAAATTCAGCTTCCTGTTTCAAGTAAACTAATAAAATAATTGGGGATGTGGTGGGGTTGGGGCTGGGAGTTAAGATTTAAAGATAAAGAAATTAATATCCCTGCATTCAAGTTTTACTATTATATATAATCTTATTGCAAGCATGAGCAAGAAATCAAGGCTGCTCTGGCTGTGGACCTTGTTGTTAATTCTATATGGTCATTAATGAGGTACTGCAGGAAGCTCGCAGAGGTGGGGTTCCAAAGGAGTGCTGAAAAATGCAAAGAAAAATTTGAGGAAGAAAGCAGCCACTTTAGCAACATGAGCTTCAACAAGAGTAATTATAATAGGTTTTTCAGTGATCTTGATGAACTTTATCATGGTGATCAAAATCCACCACAAGTCTCCATGGAAAAAACACCGGATTTGGCAAGGGAAAATGATAAAGGAGCAGAAGCAGGAGAAGAAGAAGAAATTCATCACAACATGGAAGAAGAAGAAGATGCAGCTGTTGGGAAGCCTTCTCAAGAAAATGAAGAATTGGAAAAGCAAACGATAATCTCTAGGAAGAGAAAAAGGAAACACAAGTTTGAGATGTTCAAGGGTTTCTGTGAAGCTATAGTGAAGAAGATTATTTCTCAGCAAGAAGAGTTACATAACAAGCTTATTGAAGATATGATTAGGAGAGATGAGGAAAGCATGGCAAGAGAGGAAGCTTGGAAAAATCAAGAAATTCAAAGGATCAATATGGAAATTGAAAGAAGGGCACAAGAGCAGGCTATTGCAGGAGATAGACAGGCTAAATTCATTGAGTTCTTGAAGAAATTCACATCAGATTTTGCTCAAGATCACAACTTGGTAAAGAAGATTCAAGATCTTCTCAAGGTAACAACAAATATTGGTTCGAGTTCTGCAACTGCATCTTGTGATATTTTGCCTCAATCCATCAATACCACAACATGTCAGGTAATTAGTGAACAAGTGAGCAATAACCCTACTTTCTTGCAAAATCAAAGCCTACCTACTTCATCTAGTGAAACGACACCGTCACCTCATAACCACAGTTCGGTTGTTCCAAATGCAACTTCCTTATCTATGGTTTCGAAAAACCCTAATGATTCTACTGCAACAAAAGTCCAAACCAACATCCCAATAGTATCAAGTCCATCATCTGCCCCCAAATTTTCCCTGCAAATGGATGAGAAAGGCATAGGAGATAACGGAAAGAGATGGCCTAGAGATGAAGTGCTGGCACTGATAAACCTCAGATGCAGTGTCTGCAATAACAATAATAGTGATGATAATAACAAGGATGCATCGTCAACAAAGGGTCCTCTATGGGAAAGAATCTCACAGATGATGTTAGAATTGGGGTACAAGAGAAGTGCAAAGAGGTGCAAGGAGAAATGGGAGAATATCAACAAATATTTCAGGAAGACAAAAGATAACAAGAAGAAGAGGTCCATGGACTCAAGAACATGTCCTTATTTTCATCAGCTGAGCCATTTTTACAGCCAAGGAACACTTGTGGGCCCTTCCGAGGCACCGGGAAACCGCTAAACTTCAACTGAAAACCACTGAGGGAGTGAAGGGTGATTAATTCTTGATGTTTTCGGCTAGCTAGGTTTATAGTAGTAATAATAGGTAATGGACTTGATTTTATCCGGATTCTTAGCTTTCTAAATTATGTGTAGAAATTTAGTTGAGACTTTTAGACTTGATATTGAAACTAAAATATCTATAAAGTTTGCTCTCTGCTCATTATTTTGGTTTCTTGTTAATAATCTTAGGAAACGAATCGTACGTTATATCTTTTGGCTGTTTCTCCCCAGACATTTTGAAAATGAAGTTTCCCGGTCATAGAGCAAGAACACTTCCCCACCCTCCCCACAAAAAGAAGAGAAAATAAACACGAAGAAAAAGGAAATCAATAAGGAGGGTTTTAATTTTCATCTAGTTTTGAAAAAAATAAATGATAAAATTTTTGTTTGGATAATTTAATGAGAACGTTGTTATGAAATTTTTGAATTCTTTTAATAGAAAATTTTAGACCCTTTAAATCTCTCAATTAAATACATTTAGGTATATTTTTTCAAATTCCACTACTATACTAATTGAAAAAAGACCACTTGAAAATACCGCTTAATTAGTTAAAAACACAAGAGTGACAATTCGTTATGAGTATGACTTTATATTATGATTGCACTTATTTGTTGCATTTTAAAAAAATAAATTAAATGAAAAGTAAAATAATGTATATATAAAAGAATCTTGTATAAGTACCTATTTCAAAGTTTTCTTTTCCTTGAAAAAGCAGCAAATTGTACCAAACTTTAGAATTTATATATTGTCGTTTTCATATTTCTTTTTGCTAGTCACTAGTTTTATATGTTTTCTCAAGAATAATTTAAGGATTCCTGGTACAAATGACATGAATCCTGCTGATACATATTAATTAAGAATGTATAATTTTTCCTTACAATTTCAAGACCAATGAAATTTTTTTTATAGATTATTGTTTTACTTTACGCAATTAATCAACTATATAATTTAATGCATACAAAATCTTCTAATTAAAACATTTTATTATTTCTCCATCTCATAATAATGAATTGATGATTAGCTAACTTGGACTCATCATTAGCCTTTTTCTCTTCTTTTTTTTTTTTTTTGAGGAAACAAAAATGACTTAAAGCTTAATCTTTATAATATATTAATGCATTTTTTAGGAAAAAAAATTATTTTATTTATGGATAAGATTTTTGGGTCCAATTTTCATTTTATATATTCCTATCACTGCTTTGAATTAGACGTAACGAATATCCAGCCAAAGCTTAAAATAGGTGCATTTTAGATTTCTTTTTTTCTTTTTTAAGGAAATTTTGTGTATTATAAAAACAATTAGTACTTGTAAAAAAGTAGCAATTAGTAAATATATAGGTATACACACAATTAAGAATTAACCCTATATACTATATAGCATCCAATAAAAAGTTTATATCAGCTTCATAGTGGCTTTCGAGGGCATTAAAATCTGTAAACATTGAAAAAAATTATAATTCTTTTTATAGTAAAATAAGAAATATTATTAATGCGAATAGTCTCTTTAACTTGAAACTATGGCTTTCATATACAAGAATTAAACAAAGAAAAATACTCATTAATAATTTCATTACATATTCTTATGTAAACAATAATTTATCAAAGCAATTTCATATTGATCTTAGAATTTGAAAAATTGCAACCAAAATATAACCATTTTCATGGCAAGAAATTCCAGTTTTCTTCGCTTTAATATCAGTTTCAAGAACTAAAAAAGAAGGATAATCGATATAGATTATCAAAATAAATCATTAAATAATATGCTATGCAATTACACTATTTTTTGCTTCTTCATTTTCAACAAACTCTTTCTGGTCTAATTCCCGAGTATGGTAGTTAATTCTCACCATTCATCAGCTACATAAGTACTTAATATATCGACAAAAAATCATTTTTAGTCTTAAAAAACGGCAGTGAAATGCTTTAGTCATCACTTGAGACTTATTGAGAGGGCTGAACGACCAAACAAAGTCAATAGCATGTAAAAGCTTTCGAAAATACATCCTTGCAATTCTTGATTGAGTGTTGGTTCTTTTATTGCATGTTATATTTTTCCTTCTTTGGGGAATCAGATTAATAAAACTTTTTCTCAAGCTTGAAAACAAAGGGAGGAACTTTTGATTGTAGGGAACAGTCATCGTCGGCAAAAGACAGTCATTGTCATGTCAAATGTTAGATGGATGCGCACCATATCAATACCATGAAATAAAGTGCCAAAAAGGCAAGGCATTCTAGAACAAGTAGAGATGTTGTTTATTGTTTAAGAAGAAGATCACAAAGACTAAGGAGTTAAATCTTCAAATTTGTATATTCTAATTAACATAAACTTAATTCTTCTAATTGTATTATATTTAGGGATTTAGCTTAATTCCCATATTTGAAAATTAGGGAAAAGAAAAAGTAAAGAGACATAAATATAAATATGTCTCTCATATCTTAAGATTATGAGTAGTGCGAGTTAATTAGTGCACTGTATGGATATCATTCCATAAATTGTATTTGAGATGATTTGTAATTTTATCTTTGAAATATTACACAATATAGAGAGCTGGATTTGTGATTTTATTATTATTATTATTATTATGAGGATTTGTAATTCTACCCATAAAAAAATATCATTATTTTACTTTCTTTTTATTTTTCCCTCTATAATAATAATGCTTTTTGGCTTTCGCTGTCCGTTCCCATCACGTCTGTTATGAGAAAAGAAATTTATATCATGCATTGATAGGAGTAATACTTAATACTCACACACACACACACACACACACACACACACACATATATATATATATATATATCTTGAACAATGTACAAAAACTTGTTCCAAATACTATTCTAACTTGAACAACTTATTATGAAGCAGTTAATAACACACACACACATACACTTGTTTCCAATGTTTTATATGTGTGTGTGTGTGTTCCAAAATAAGGAGAAAGTTTCAAAAGGGAAATTTTTTCATTGATATTCTCTCATGCAAACGTTACTTTTGAATCTTTTTTATTTCCAATTTCAAAAGTCTTGTATTAGTAATTACTAGACGAATCCCCTCAAAAGAAAAAAAAAAAAACAAAAGAGAAAGTAACTAGACGAAATAAAGAGGCCTTACTAACACCATGGAAGCTCTCATAATTGGAAAATTGATATTCTTGTTTAAGTAACATATATCTACATTTATAATTCAAGATGTCTAATCATATACAATAATAGTATTATTCTCTCCCGTCACACTAGCATAGATAGTCACTGTTTTTTACACAATTTAAAAATACATTTTTAATAGTTAATTTTTTCCTACTTTGCCCTTGTAATAAATAATTGACACGACAATAAATTTTTCAGTGAACTAATAATTGTATTCATTAAAAAAATTTCTGTTAAGAATTAAAATCAATATTATTGGTCCACCATAAACACATGCTTGGAAAATTCTTGGTTAACAAAAAAAAAAACCACTCAAAAAATTAATTGTTTTGTATTATGTTTAGTGTTCCAAAACCATCTTGAAAATGAATATTATTAAAGTCAATATGGGTTAAATAAAGATAATTTAATCCATTGAAAAACAAACTATTATCTAAATAAAGAAATTGAACATAGTTGAAACGCGTAAAAATATAAAGTATAAAGTAAGTCTATAACGAAAAGAGTATATTCCTACTTGAGACATCTTACTCTTACAAAATAGGTGAAAAAGATAAGAAGGTATCAAACACAAGCCATGTTCCTCAATTATCTTTTGTCAGAATCATTTCTTTCTTTTTCTTAGAGAACCAAATGCATGAAAATAGATTTTCTTCAAGAAAAATCCAAGATTGAAATTACTAGATGGGATAAAATATAGAAAAAATATGATGTGTTATTTACTTTTTGGTTTTGCTCTTTAAGGAGCAATGATTGTGAAATACAAGTCAAGATGCAGAGAGTCCATACATCTGGTACCTATCATTTTACACAATATAGAGTAGAGACATTAACACCATCTGAGGAAACTACACAAATCTTTCCTATACAAATTGGGGGGCCCCTCCCACATGGGCTAGCTAAGGTAGTAGAAGTATGATATACAGTGAATGTCTCTACAACTTGAATTGGAAGGCCAATTTCTTTGTCTTTATGGAAATGGTCCTTTAGGGATCTGCAAACATATATATATATAGTCTTCTCAAGTGCAATGCTAACCCTCTCTAGTTGCCTTACTTTCTTTCAATGGCAATAGGGCATGGGTAATGCCGGATCCCTTAATAGAATGTATTCATTGACTTCTTACTATTTTTGTCCATCCCAACTCTCTCTTTTTTGGCTAAGGCACTCCATCTCTTAAAATGTATATGCAATTTTATTTTTGATTGTTGGAGGGAGTATGGTCGATGGAGCTACCAAACTTTGAACTCTCAAAGTCACACTCCCCGATACCAATTAGTGGGTAGGATTTTAAAGATAATTCTCATTGTACACAGTTAATTTAAGGATGGCAAAATCTTTGATTTTGATGGCGCTCTATCCTATCAGAATCAGAGATTCTTCAAATTTAATGGGACAAGAATTGAAAAGTGAAAATTTATGAAGACGGAACTAAAATTCAAGATTAATTTTTCTCTCGTTAATGTCATCGGGCTTCGCACCACAAATTCAAGCACACCCTAATTCACTCCAACTTTTATCTCTAGTACAAATATAATTTATCTCTAGTCTAAAGTATTAAATAATAACTCTAACTTCAATCAATAGATTAATTTATATCTATATTAATGTTGTATTTATTATTTGATAATGGATATTTTAATTTTAAAATGTTATTTTTAATTTTGATGATATAATAAAATATATTTTTTGAAGAAAAAATTTAAAAATCAAAATGAAATAAAAGCGGAAACAAATTGGAGGCGGAGTGCAAAGCGAAAATGGGACGGTTAAGCAGAGCCGGGATCGAGACTCCGAAACTCCTTTATGATTTTTAAAACGAAAATGAGACAAAGACAGAAACAAAAAAGTAAAAGTGGGGCAGGGTCTAGGTTAGATTTCTCCCCCTCGCCCCATTGCCATCACTAACGTTTATAACACTTACTTAGAATAACACATCATGTGAAAAAAAATACTTTGAATTACATTTCAAAAACCACTTGAAATCTTCAACATTAATGAATTATGTCGAGAAAAAAGATCCAAGATGGAAAGGTAACTGAAAGTGGCATATGCATAGTTCCATATATGCAGCTTATGCTTCCGGAATATTGGATTTAGGTTGAAAATAAGTTTTTCTACATTTTAAAAGGAGTGGTTTGTTTGATTAATTATTGTGTCATTTTTGTATATAATTATACAACCTCTTATTTATCATGATTCAAGGAAGTTTTATTTATTTTTATTTTAAGAGCTTCAAGGACGAAGTCATTTATTTGAGTCTTTTTTATTTATTATATTTTAAAAAATAAAGAGAGTATTTAATTGTAGTCGGTAAGTTATAAGACATTATCGATGTATTTATTAGTGGAATATACATATATATATATATATATGAATCTCTTAAATTGAGAAAAAAATTAATTGTTAAACTTTTTAATGTAAAATCTGTTTATTTTAAGAAAATAAACTTTTCAGGAAAAAAATTCTCACGTGGGCCTTTGAGGCCTATCTTTCAAAAAATAAATTAAGGAAAAGTTTTAAAGTTGTGTCTGATTTGTTTAGGGGTTTGTCCTCTGACTTGGGTAGGAGAGTCGTACAAGTAGGCCCAGAGGCCGTAGTACAACATGGGCCTAAAGGCAACAATGATGGGCTTGGAGCATGTCAAGATTTCATGCTATGACTAGGCACTATTATAATTTAATTTAAATTTTTAAATTTAGCTCATTCATCTCACAAAGGTAGGAGATGAAAAAGATTTTTTACTTTTAACGTTTCCAAACAAGAATATATGAATAGGAGAGTGAGAGCACTTTATCTTTTTAGAGAGATAACTCCCCATTCTATAAGTGAGAAACATTCGCTTGATGTTATCATGTGAGAATTTACCCTTTTAGAAACAAATTAAAGAAAAATTTTGAGTTGTCCGGGTGGTTGGCCGGAGGACCATAGAGCTAGGTTGGAAGACGACTGATTATGGGCCTTAGAGGGTTGTAGAGATTTTGAACCTTGGGTGGACGCTATTATAATGCCGGTAAAATTTTAAATGTAAATCATTCATCTCACAAATTAAACAACATAAGAATGATTTTTTTTACCTCTAAACTTCGGAAAAAAAGAAAGAAATAAGAGATGAATAGGAAGAGTAAGAACACTCCATCTTTTTCGAGAGAGAACTCCATTTTTTTATAAGTGAGAGATCCACTTCGTCTTCCTAAAGCATTTGAGGCTACAACACTTTTAAGTTCTTAGATGATGTAAAATTTTAATACGATATCTTATTCTTCATCTATCTCAAAATATAAGTTGTCAGAATACTTTTTACACAGATAAAAAAATATATTTTTCTTCATAAGTTGTCCTTATTTATTATGTCTTAGAAATAAAAAAGAGAAAATAAAGTTCTTTTTGAGAAAAAAAAATATATAAAGACTTTGTCTTGAAAATAAAGAAATATGTGAGAGAAGATATTAAAATGAGTTTTTAACTAAAATGCTCTATCTTCTTATATTTGATAAAAAATAACATTGATTGTACGAGACATACCAAAATGACAAAAAGCATGAATCGCATTCACGTCTTTGTTATTTTTAAAAAAAATAGAAAAATATGAATATCATTCACGTTCTTAGAATTAAAAAAAAATTAGATGTTTTTAGAATAATGTGTACTATTCTTCCTTTTATTTTATTTTCTTTTTTCATTTCATCATTATTCATGTCTTCTTCTTGATTTCTTTTTTTTATAAAAAAAAAGAAGAAGAAGAGGTAATTAGCTCAACAAATAAAAGAATCAATTAGTAATTTTTTTATACAAACTAATTAGCTTATCAAATATATTTTTATTAATACAATACTTTTCTATTTTACAATAATTTCCATATTTCCAAAATTATATTTACTAATTTTTAATCTAAAAATATTTTTTATATAATAAAAAAATGAATAATTGTGTAATTTTTTGTTGAGTTAATTAGTTTATACAATCACGTCTTGATCTTCTTCTTTCTTTCTTTTTTTTAAAAATTTTTTCCTTACTTTAATGAAATAGTTAGTCAATTTATCTTAAAAAAACCTAGAGATTTAAAAACAAATTAATAATTTTTTTTTATTATATAAATTTTTAAATAAAAATTTTAAAAAATATTTTTACACTAATATTGAAATTGTTGTAAAATTGAAAAAAAAAATTGTAGATAAATATTTTAATTATTAAAAACTACAAAATTATTATTTATTTTTTATTTTTATAAACTAATTAGCTCAGCAAAAAATTACACAATTATTAATTTTTGTTTATTATATAATATATATTTTTAGATTAAAAACTACTCAATATAATTTTGGAAATATGGAAATTGTTGTAAAATTGAAAAATATTGTATTAATAAAAATATATTTCCTGAGCTAATTAGTTTATATAAAAAAATTAATAATTGATTTTTTAATTTGTTGAGCTAATTACCTATTTTTATTTTTAAAAAAAAGAATAAAAAAAGAAGAAATGAATAATGATAAAATGAAAAAAAGAAAAGAAAAAGAAGAAAAGTACGTGATTCTCCCAAAAACGTTTAAATGGTTTTTTTTTTAATTCCAAGGCATGTCACGTCCTTGCTTTTTTTTTTTAATCCAATTATGTGAATGTGATTCACGTTTTGGCCATTTTGATATTTCTTCTACAATCAAGTTTATTTTTGATCAAATATAAAAAAAAAAAAGATAAGGTATTAAAAACTTTATTAAAATAAATAAAGATAATATTGAAAGTCAATGATAAAATATTTATGTAAAACGATATATATTTTGAGACTATAAAAAATTCGTTAAATGATTTATATTTTAATATGAAAAGAGTATTTGATATTAAATAATTATTATGCAAGTGGTACATATTTATTATAAGGTAAAAATTTGACACTAAAGTAGTAGGGAAACGATAATAATGAACAAGCTTTTATAATAATGCAAACCAACAGAAAGGAAACTATTGTTGTTTTTGGGACTACAGATCACGTGGTTTGTTTGGTTTAATAAGAAGAAGTATTGCATAAAGGAGGTTTGCTTTACTATTGAATATATGTATATAGAGTTTGCTAGGTCCGTGGAAATCTATTGTAAATGTTGGTCCCATATGCATCCTTCCTTATCGATTTGTAAAAGTCAATATTTTGGATGTACCCCTCAATATATATATATAGAATATTTGGATACTTGTGAATCTTCTTTGTGGGCGTTGGAGCGATCGTACCGGATGATTCTGGGTGTGGCTGTTTGGTGATATAGCCAAGAGGAATGAAGGAGCATGCATGCCGAAATGCTAGAATGCTTAGATAGATCTAATTTTTCTTCTTCTTTAAGTTTTTCAAAATATTATATTCCATTAAGAGTGTTTTAAAATTCAATTCTAGTTTATAAAATTCATTTTATAATTACTGTATTAATATATATTTCGATGCGATTTCTTGATATATTTGGTAATCGAATAATGTCTCAATATATTTATTCACTCACACTTGTCTTATAATAAATAATTACTACTCAAAATTTATTGAAGGCCGATTTTTTTGGTTTTTTTATTAGTTCGAGAAGAAGAACCTATGAAAATAAAATTTGAAGGCAAAAATCTTTTTTTTTTTTTTTTTATAGTTGAGGGGCAGCAGACATACACGCCTTTTACCTTATTGTATAATATCATTCAAAAAAGTATCACAAAAGAGACCATTAATAATTGTATTTTATATTGGCATTTTTAAGAATAAATGCCCTTTTCATTCTCTAGATCCTTCGACATATTAAAAAGGAAAACTAACAAAGAAATGTAAAAAATAATAGTTCACTAAACAATTTCAAAGAAAGTTTATGCCATAGGATATTTTATTTTTCAAATAAATAAATAAATGTAAACAAAAATCATTCCATTGCTTTCCCATTGATCGCCCAATGATTGCCTTCCAATATGTCTGGTTAAAATCAAGCTCCATGTACGACCTAAAAGCTCACATACATTCCTTTTCTCTTTTACATAGAATTACTGAATTTCAATTATCCTTTTTAATATTCTTTATTGACTCTCAAAGTTGGATGTGGTCATTCACATTTTGTGATTTAATAAAACTACGATATGAAAGTTAAAAAAATCTCTATTGAGGCCATTTTCATATATGGAAGATGTGATGTTCTTCCATGTTTTGAAGAAAAAAACATCTATAAAAGCCCGAAGAATACAAGTCTTGTAGGGATTGAATATCAAGAAGACATGTCGGTGCATATTTCCCTTTTTTTTTATTTCATTCAAAAGTTTATTTAGTTGCTTTATTTATAGTTTTCTTTACTCTTTTATGTACTTCATGCCACCTTTCCAATCCAATATTCCAAGTTTCTCTTCAGTCTTCACAAGTACAAATTGTTTGTATTCTCTTTTCTTTCTTTTTTTAGGTAAATAATTATTTGTAATTGTAATTTCCTTTCTTTCTCACACTTGCGAATTTTAAACTTGTTGGTTTATATATACAGAGTTTCTAAGGGTACTGAGTCACATAGCATCCAAAAAGTAATGAAAAGATCGTCATTTTATTTTTGTTGTTTAAAATTTTAGTTAACTGTTTTTTTCGTTTATCCAATTTTACAAAAAGACCCAACTTCATTAATTTTACTTAATTTTTTGTGAAGTTTTGAGAAAAATCTAAATTATAACCATGATTTATAATTTAAGAGAGAGGAAGAAGAAATTATATATATATATATATATATATATAAATTATAGTTGGTTCTTCAAAAAAACATTTATAGCTGGAAATATGAGTTAACCTTTACTATGAAAAAAATATGGGTTGTGTAAACAAAAAAATAGTAGCCCAAATAAATTGTGCTGATATGTAGGGGTATTAATATTGAACGCAATTCGTCAATAGGATACAAAATTAATACATTAATAACGAATTATAATTAGGGGTTTTAACGTTTGGGTTGTAATTCTATTGACACGTAACACGATTTCAACCACCTAACCCATTTTTCTTTTTTTTAAAAAACTAAAAATAAAAATAATTTAATATTTTAAGATCAAAATTAAAATATAAAATTAAATAAGTAAATTTTTTTAGTTGTTGCTATTGGACATATTAAAGTTAGATCTTTTTATTTTAAAAATTATTTAAATAGATAAATAACATGTTTGAAGATAAAAAACTGCAAATATATAAATATTGTATTCGTGTCATTAGTGGATTGGGAGCTAATGTATTATTTATTTTATTTTCGTGTTATCGAATTTGTGTTGTGTTAACACGTTAATTTGCGAATTATGTTCGTATACTAAATTTTGACACATTTGTATATAATGTCATATTTGAATTATTGTGTTAAATGTAATTATATGGTATTAATACAACACAACACAAAAAATATCCATATTAATATGACTTTATCTGAATTGGCTCGTGGCCTATTTGGATATAATATGTAGAATAAAAAAATATCATATCAAAATTTCAATTTCTTAACTCCCAAAAAAATTACATTCAATTCTCAATAAAAAACTTCTTATAATAAACAAAAATATATTATTATTTTAAAAACAAAATAAAAAACTCAATTCAAACGTGCGCGGAGGATTTTTTTATTCAAATATTGTTGTTTAAGATTTGATATTTGGATTACTAAATTTCATGAATTTTATTTTGATTTCATTTTTTAGATTTGATAATTTCGGTTTTTTATTAGATAATTTTGCCAGAGTGTACTATAATATGATATTATAGAGTATTATAATTCATTGTTACATTATAAATCGCATTATATACTACATAATATAAAGGGAGGAAGAATATAATGCGATTCACTTTGGCCCACGGTATGAAGAAGGCTACGGCAAATGGCCCAAATTGACCCGCAATCTAATCGGCCAGGGTGAGTGGTGACCCACTTCCTAATTCTATAGTACAAAATAATGATTTACAGGATTATGTTTAGAAAAACAAATAAAAATGATAATTTTTTTTTTTTTTGTACATTTCAACTTAATTTGTCTTTCAGTTTTCAATTGCAAAACAAGTTGATTGATAAAAAACCCTAATGTCCCATTTAAGGTAGCATTTTGTAGAGTGTAAATGATTAATATTCAAACACTACTTCTTGTGCTTAAAAGTTTGATGTCTTGAAATGTAGATCTTTCACTATTTGAAAAAATTGGAATACTGTAAATGTTTCTTCCATTTATGATTTTTAATTATTTATTTATAAAAGTAAATATTTAATAATAAATATATGTATAATATTTTATATAATAATATTAAATACTAATATCTTATATAATAAAATAAGGTTTTAATTTTAATTTTTCTTGTGCTGTTTTTTCTTTATATAGATAAATATTTATTCACATTATTAAATTAACAAACATATACATTTAAATTTTTTTATAAAATAATAAAATATTAATAAAAATTAGTCATAAAAATTTAATGTAAATAAATATAATAATTTTGTATCATGAATAAATATAATGATTATTTTTGAAAACTTTGTTTATTAAATTTACTTTTTATAACTAGAAATACTGAAATTATCATATTTAAATTTTAGTTAATTATAATCATAATTAAAAATATTAATATTTTTTTTGAATAATAAAAATTACTCATTCAGTTCCAAAATATAAGATAATTTGAATAAATTTTTTGTCTCAAACTATAAGATACTTTGAGTATTTTAAAAGTTATTTTGTATATTTTTTCAATATTATTTTTAATCTTAAATGAAAATAAAAAAAATTATTTAATTACAAATTTTTTATAAAATATATAACATAATAAATTAAAATATTTTAAATAATTAACACACATTTTAATTTAATTAATATGAATGAAATATTCAAAATATCTTTTGACGCCGATAAGTGATATAAGTCTCCCTAAAAAAATGCCCAAAATGTTTACAGTTTTGCGCCAATCTGGCATTTACTCTTTTTTCCGATAGAGAGACTACAAGTCTACAATGTTAGTAACCCATTGAAGATAGGGCGTGTGGCCCACGTTCCTCTCCCCACACCGGCACTCTCCCACTCCATTAAATCCGCTCTAAAATATTTAATTATGATATTCCAAATGTTAAGGTAGTTTTCCTCTGCTTTCCACCATGTGGTAAAAGCTGGATGCACCCCAAACTTGGGAGGGGGAGTGAGGCATTTAACTGGTCCAATTAAAACCCAAAATTTTGGAGATAAAAGAAAATTATTTCATGAATTTGTTTATTGTGAATCTTACAATTTTTAAAATATTTACTATTTTGTTTTAAATATATAATTATTTTAAAATAAACATATTTTAAAAATATAACCCTTTTTTTGAAATTTTAGAAGTAATTATTGACTTTTTTTTTATTTTTTCTGTTTGAAATTAAATATTTATATATGAATTAGTTTAAAATTAAGAATATTTTTTGCCTAAAATTTTTTAGTACATTATTCTTATTATTAATTTTGATAGTGATGAAACAATTAATTAGTGAAATATAAATATTTTAAATTAAAAATGTTATTAATAAAATTTTAGATAAATATATTCATTTAGAAAAGTGAAGGATCAATTCAAAATATCTCAAAATAAAAATATAAATATTTAATTTATAAAATAAGTGTAACTTTTATTCTCTTTCTCACTTTAAAACATATGTATCAATTGCTCCTCCATTAAGTAACGTGATACAATTTTTTAAAAAAATCTAATATCTTTAATTTAAATTTACATACAAAAATGTAAAAACAATTTATATAATGAAATGAAATAGTAATATATATTTAGAACGTATGTATGTTATGTATAAAGACAAGATTGACTAAAAATTTTGAAAGAGTAAAATTATTTGTCAAAATCAAAAGTGAAAAACAAAAAAAAAAAACGAAGCAGTTGTATCAAACTCCAAAAGCATCTCATGCACACAAGATCCCCTCCACTCCTGTCTCTTTCGGAAAGATCTTTGAAAACACTAATTTAACTAGTCTTAAATCTCATTTATCCATTTCTTAATCGCTCTTTAGTCTCTCTCTAAAAACTCTTAATTATTAATATCTTTCTCTCTCCTCTCTCTTCTCAGTCTCTGTCCTTTCATTTGTCTTCTTCTTCTTCACCCACAACTCGTTCATTGTATCTTTGCTTCTCTGTCTCTCTTCTTCGTGACAATGGCGGAAGAGAAGCTGCTGCTGCCGTTCGCTGCTTCTTCTTCTACTTCTTCTTCCTCTTCCTCTTCCTCTTCCTCTTCCACATCTGGTACGAGCTAGTAATTCCTCTTGCAAGGCGTCGGCTCGTACTTCTGAGTACCAATGTGAACCTTTTTTTCCTTTTCTTTCTGTTTAGCCCTTTCTCTCTCTTCAAGGCAGCAGCTTCTGTGATCCACATTGCTTTTAAAGGTCTTGCAATTCAGGTGATTTCTTCTTTCTTTTGCAGCTTTTTCTTTTTCCTTTTTCAGTGTTTTTTCTCTTTTTTTTTTGTTGGTTAATTTATTTTGTGAAAAAAAGTGAGTGTATGTGAATCTGTAGATTTGGATGTGACTTCCTTTTCAGTTTCTGGTGAATTTTCCGTTGAATTTTTAGATTGCATTTGAAGCTACATTTACTGGTATTGTTCTTATTTTGAATCTACTTTTTTTTTTGAATATATAAAATCGTAGATTTCTGGAGCTGCATTTTGCAGTTATTTTTGTAGTTTATATTTATCATATTATGTGTTTATTGTGCTCATGTAGTGTATGATGTATATCTAATTGATACATATATACGTACTCTGGAGAATTTGCTTTGATGTTGGAAAAAGAAAAAAAGTTAATTGAGTTTTGTAACGGCTAATTTAATTGGATTTAAGTGAAAATATTTTCTTTAAATTTTTTAAACGTCCGTCAAGTTCTTGAACGTCCTGTTTGCGAAGCCTCCTTATTTATTATTTATTTGTATTTTGAATTGCGCTATTTTTAAAGTAGTATTAATTGTAATGATTGCGCTTCGTTTCTTGGATTTCAACATGTTTAGAATGCGGTTAAAAGACATGATATTACAGTAATTGAATGGTGCGAATTTGTATTTCTGAATAAGTGCATATGTAACGTACACAGTTTTATACATACCTTTTTAGATTTCACTTTCTTCATCTTGATTTGAATATCTTGTTTGATCTTTTGCTTATGTAGGCTTGACAGTAAAGGAAGACAATGATGGAACAATATGAGATACTGGAGCAAATTGGGAAAGGGGCATTTGGCTCTGCTGTTCTTGTGCGGCATAAGCATGAGAAGAAGAAGTAAGTATTACCTTACAAATTCATGCTCCCACCACTCTCCTAACAGAAAGGAAAAAAAGAAAGACTGACTTATGAAAAAAGAAGAATTGAAAGACAGAATTCATAAAACAAAGTATCTTCTTCTGTTTGTTGGGCATTTGTGTGTGCAGTGGGAAATTGTTGGATTTGTATCACAAAATTATTTTTTTTGCAAGGTTACTAATTGTTTTTTCATATATTTGATTATTATAAGGTATGTGTTGAAAAAGATTCGTCTTGCGCGCCAAACTAATAGGACTCGCCGCAATGCACATCAGGAGGTTGGTGTCGTTTCTTCCACTTTCAGTGGACTTTCTAAACAAAGTATTTGCTTATTATTTTTCTTGCCTGACATATTTTAAAATAATTTCTGGTGGCTTCTGACTTTTGCCTATATGATGTAAGAAAACCCATTTTGTCTAAAGCATTTTGATGGTTTCAAATCCTCAAATAAAATCTTATTGAAATTGCTTCTGAAATAAATTTTTAGTTGTAGATATCTAAATCCATTCATAGATAAGAATTGTAATAGTAAATATTCATATTTAGAAGTTTTTATTAGTAATTTATCACTCATTGCTGCGTTGTAGCTGATATTTCCCTTTGTTTTTGTAGATGGAGCTTATTTCCAGAATGCAAAACCCATTCATTGTTGAATACAAAGATTCCTGGGTGGAAAAGGTTAAGACTGCCTGTCTATTCCTCTTATTTATATTAACAATATGAACCTTCTTTTCTCTACACTTATTGCATGTGATGATGAATCCCACTTTCAGGTTTACCAAATGAGTTATGAACTGATGTAATTCTTTTCATTCTGCTGATTGTTATCTTTTCTACACTATTCTCTTCTCTTCATGTCATTTCCCTTTATTCTGGCCTTTATATCTTGGCTTGCATAGTGGTGTATAATTTGTTCATGAGATGGTGCGCTAAGTATTTTCTGTGGTGGTAAAATGTATAGATCATGTGGTTTTCCAGTCTGTTTTAGTCTTTACTAGAGATTTGGAAAGGATAAATATTCCTGTTGTTTTTTAGTGTGTTCAAAACATGATCTCCTATATTGCAGTTTATGCTCATTTTCGTCTGAAGATCATCTTGCACATATTCTGTTGAGGGTCTGTTGATGAGACACATTTCTCTTTGGATGCTTGTTACTTGAAAGTGATGTCTATAAAAATCAATATAAAATGAATTTCTATTAGTGTTTACCGTTAATGGAAGTGTGTGATTGAAGCTGAAAATTCTTTCTAGGAAGTAGTTATCTGTAATGTCAGAATTTCAGTTATAATGCACACAAGTAGCAGAGGTTGAAATTGATAGTCCCTGTGCTTTTTCCCAGGGCTGCTATGTGTGCATTGTCATTGGTTACTGTGAAGGTGGAGATATGTAAGTAGTTCTAATTTTAAGTTGCCAGCTTGTGGCTCTTTTGATTTGCTTTTTTGACATGTTAATTCACAAGATCTGCATCTGGTGATCAAACTTGACCACTGTTTCTCTTTTGCAGGGCTGAAGCCATTAAGAAAGCAAATAGTGTGCATTTCCCTGAAGAGGTTCTCATTCATTTCAACACATGATTTTTCTTTTCTTTTATTGTTTCTTGCATGCAGAGTGCATTGCATAGGATTACCTATGTTCATTGGTGAACAAACATTTTTTGGGTCACACGACTCTAATAAAATGGTAAACTCTTTGCAGAAGCTATGTAAATGGCTTGTGCAGCTCCTTATGGCACTTGACTATTTGCACACTAACCATATTCTTCATCGGGATGTCAAGGTTAGTTTTATTTGAGTATGAACATTAGTTGATAAATTGCAAAACATTGGAGCTGTTTCATAGTGGTTTTATTTGCAATTTGTGCAGTGTTCAAATATATTCTTAACAAAAGATCAAGACATTCGTCTTGGTAAGACTTTGTTACTTTATTTTTATCTTTCTATATAGCTTCAGAGAGTTGTGGAGTTGCATAATCACGTTTTTACAGGTGATTTTGGACTTGCCAAGATGCTGAGTTCAGATGATCTTGCTTCCTCTGTAAGTGATATAACCAATGCAAAATATTGTGTATTTTGGCTTTACTTAGCTGCTAATGCTTACTACTACCTTTTTGTGTCTTTAAGATTGTTGGAACTCCTAGTTATATGTGCCCTGAGCTTCTTGCTGATATACCTTACGGTTCTAAATCGGACATATGGTCTCTAGGTGAGTAGAACACCAAAACACTCAATCTAACAAGGGGGAATGCCATAAAAGTACTTACTTTTGTTAGATTTGACAAAACTAAGTATGTGCTGATGTTTTCCATCATACAGGATGCTGCATGTATGAAATGGCTGCTCTGAAGCCTGCATTCAAGGCTTTTGTGAGTCCCTGCATTTTTTCTTTGATGACAAGATTTGTTACTGAATTCTTTCTCACGACATACTTGAATTAGCCTATCCATATTTTTTGTTTACCTATGTGAATGCTACATTATTTAAAACGACTATTTACTGCCATTATCATATTATTTTGTAAATGTTGGGTTCACATCCCTATCATAATCCGAAAAGCTATGTTGAGTGAATGCAAACTAAATCTATAATTGCATTATGCTCGATATGTTTGCTCCAACACATAGTTTTAATTGAAAATTCTCTCAATATCTACAGATACCTAAAATTTGGGTGGCTCGATGTAAAATTCTAGGGTTGTTTCTGAATCTTTCTTTTTAGTCTTTGAAATGAAATAGAGCAGATCATTGGACTTATACATTCATTTCTAGTAGTTCAATTGAAATTAGTGCATCTAATAGAGAAAAATCAATCAAGGCAATTAAACGTCAAATTGAAGTACCATGTCATATTTCTCTTTGTACAAGGCTCAAATTTGAAATAATATACCATAGACATAGCTTATCTTGTTAACTTCTTAGTAATGACATATACAGGCATAAGCACATCACCTTAGGACTTATAACATCACCAGTAGGTACAGTAAACAGCTACTAAATTTTCTGTATAAGCTTCTTTGACCTTTATATGCATTTTAAGTTCATTCCTGTATGTGCCTGGTATTGAAAGAGCCCTAAAATTCTTTTGTTTAAGATACCCATGAAGCAAAAATTCATAATCTACAAGTCACATGAGCTTTCTTTACTGAGTTGAACATGGATACGTTCCTTCTATTATTTTGTACTTTTTGAGGGTTTCTTTTGGACAAGTATATCATTCAATCTTGTAAGATTTGAATTTGTAATTATCCTTTCTTTTGGTTGAAAACTCTCTCCTTTGTCCCAAATTCCACCCTTCTACTTTGTAATCTTGAGGCCCTCATATCAACTCTAATTGGGATATGAGTATCAGTTTTGGTTTGTGTTCTCTTGTTTGACCTAGTCTTAGTTCTGAATATTGTACTAGGACATATCTATCTCTGCTGATGTCATAACTATGCAATTTGTTTGGTTTCTACTTTTTTACCTTTCTCTGAATTACAAGCTTCACTTTGTTCATTTGGAAAAATGGACTTTGTAGTTTCTGTTGCACACTTGTTTGAACCTTGGAAATTCATTCAGTCTGATACTTCATGGAACAGGATATGCAAGCACTCATCAACAAAATAAACAAGTCTATTGTGGCGCCTCTTCCCACCACATACTCTGGTGCATTGTACGTTCTACTTTTATATATACACCTGATTATTTCATGGCCTTTTTTTTAAGCTTGGACTATTTGATTAACTACTCTCTCTCTCTCTCCAAAACAAAAACAGGCTGCTTCCTGCACACACAAACATGGACACACACACACACATTTATGTATAATATACTATATATGACAAGTACTGCAATTCTCACACATACAGGACAACAATCAAAAGCATTTTTAGGAGGGAATATAGTAAAATATGATACTCTCTCCATCTGGAATTGAATGTCTACATTTCTATTTTGGGTTCTAGAAATGAATGTTCACTTTCTTAAAATACACATCTTTTCCATATAAAGTTTCACTAACAACCTCCTCAATTAAGGAATTTATGACCACTAACTAATGGTCCCCACTACTAACTTAATTAATAATAAGGATAAAGTGGTAGTTTCCTTGAAGTCAAAGGCTCTTCCTAATTTTTAGATTAAGTTAAATGTGAATATTCAATTCCGGACAGTAGTAAAATATAAAATTCCAAACTTGGGCTCTAGCATTTGTACCAATGTTCATTTCCTTTTAGGAGGAAATTTGACTCATCTTTATTTGCTGCCTTTGGTTATTGATTCACTACTGATATCCTCCTCATCTGCTACAGTCGAAGTCTGATCAAAAGCATGCTGCGGAGAAACCCTGAACTTCGGCCAAATGTAAGCTCCATTTCATAGGCGTGATTCATATGATATGCCCAAAGCTAAATGAGTGTTGCAGAGTTCCCTTTTTCTTGTTTTAGTCTTTTTTCTTTGCATCGTTATATGCCTGAGTTGATTGTTCATCCGTTGAACAATAAAGATGCAACTATTCCTGCCCTTCAGTTTAGTAGTCCTAGTCATGTGATTAGGCTGTTGGAACTCTCCATGCGGAAGATTGCTATTGCACCTCGTTATTCATGACTATTTTTGGCAGCTGAATAAGACAACTAATATCAAATCCATCAATTATACTTCACAATTCATGGATTCTGAATGGATATCAATTTTATTAGAAAATTTCTAGGAGAGTCTCCAGCCAATTATGAATGTCAAGACCTGCCAAAGGTGGATTTGATAATTATCAATTATATCCAATTAGTAAAAGTTAGAACTCCTTTCTGTATGGTGTACTTATAAGTTCTTTATGTTTAGCATTTTAACTCCTCCAGGATCTGCATGCATAGCAGCAAAATCCAAACCAAGTTTACGCCCTCCTGAGATGAATACTCTAGCTTTTGTTTTCTTCGCTTTTTCAAGACTTTTTGTTACATTATGCAATGACTCCCAAAGTTGGTCCTACGGTTCCACTCTGAATCAGTCCGAGACTTCTTTCTGTCTGTCTTACAGTTTCCAGCTTTTGTTCCAGGTTCTTGGTTCACAAAGCAATCGCATGGCATTTATGAAACACTTCTGCACAAAAAACCTTTATAACCATGAAATACAAACTGAACTTTAACTAAACTCAGCTTCTCAACATATTAATTTGTTCTTTGTATGACAAATCTCCTCTTATGAGCTAATGCATGACCAACTGGTAAGCTATCAACACCTCGTCATTTGATGATGGCAAGCATGCCAGAGAAAATTCTTAGACCATGAAAGTCATGCAATTTACTTCTTATTTATGCATTCTCTTGCAGGCTGCGGAACTTCTTAGGCATCCGCATCTTCAGGCTTATGTGCTTAATATTCATCTCAGGCTTAATACTCCTCGGCGCAATAGTTTTCCAGTTCACTGGCCTGAGACAGATTATATCAATAAAAACAGATTTTCGGTGCCAGGAAATGCTTCTTTGTTGGCACACAAAGACCGGCGACTATACTCTGGTGGGGATAGGACTTTAAATCCGAGTATTTCTGAACCTGACCAGGAGATTTCTGTTTCCAATAAGACAATTAGAAACATCCCCAATTGCTTTGACCGGAGAACAGTGTTGTCTGTTGGAAGTACACATGAAGGGACATCTGTTACCAAAAGGGTCACTTCAAAAACTTCCAAGGTATTAAAGAATCCAAAAATGACTCCAGCAAAACCTTCTCCAATTGTCAGGCGTCAAGCAGACCTGTCAAAGAATCGTGAATTGGTAAGTTCAGTGAAAGTAGATGGATACAGTGAATGGAGAGGAAACTTCCATTGTGTCCTTGGTTTATTTCTCAAAATATTGATTTCTTTTTGGCAAATTGTAGTCTGCTTGATAATGTCCTTGGTCAAATTCATCATTGCATTCAAAGAGTAAAGCAAATGCATGAAATTTCTTCTGCACAGAAAGCACTGAATCAGATTGTCATTAACTGCACTGCCTTTCTAGCATTTACATTTCTATAATGCAATGGTGAAGGATTGAAATGTTTTCTCCATAATGTATTACCATGAAGTATGTTGTGAGTTGATGCATTTTAATACATCCAAGATGATTGTGTGATTTCAGAATTTCTGTGAAGTAGTATGTGGGTTTAATATTTCTGAGAATTGCTGTTTGTATTTCTTGCATTTCACCTCTCTACATATTATTTGAAGGGATATCTACGTGATACTACAATTTGTCAGGCCTTGTCAGAGACTGATTTTCACTTACAAAACTTCTCTTGGAAAGGGTTGTCTGCATTTTGTTTCTGTATTCAATGTCTAAATCAAGGAATGTCTAAATTAACCGAGGCTCTGTCTAATTCACTTTTGATCATCTTGTGCTGCAAATCATCTTAAGCCTTATATAGCAGCTCTCTTTCTGCGCTGTTTACCACATATCTGTTTTTAGGTAGCTCTTATTGATCTTATATGTTTGTCTATGCAGCTTCCTGCTTCCAGAATGTCGGTCAAAAAACTTGTTTCTGCAACTCGTAGAGCTTCTTTACCTTTACCATCAAAGGTTGAAGTTCGAACATTAGGTCGTAGGCCCAGTCTTGGTGCACTGGACTGCATTAAATCTTCAGATATTTCTGTCAATGCCCCCCGACTTGACAGGATGGTTGAGTTCAACTTAGATTCATATGAGGATTCCTTTCTTCCTTTACGTAGAACTTCATTAGCCTCCATACAAGGTTCTAATTCTCCTCAAGGTGACCATTCACTGATGAAGGATAAATGCACAGTTCAGGTTCTGGATAAACCATTTGACAGATTAAGTTTCACAAATGCCTGGCCTAAAATGCCTGTGAATAGAGAGGAAGCTAGTGACTGTTCTGATCAAAATGCTACTGCTGGAGCCTCAAGCCAGACATCCTCAGACCTAAGGCGCCGCCGTTTTGACATGTCATCTTATCAACAGCGAGCCGAAGCTTTGGAAGGACTTCTTGAATTTAGTGCAAGATTGTTGCAGGAGGAAAGGTTTGATGAACTCGGAGTATTACTGAAGCCATTCGGTCCAGGTAAGGTTTCTCCTAGGGAAACTGCTATTTGGTTGACCAAAAGTTTCAAGGAAAATACCACGAAACCTGAAGATCAACCATGTGAAGCCATGTAAAGTACGTATTTGTTGCTATATACTTGTTATGGTTCATAGCTTTTCCACGCTGCGGCATAGGCAGAGATATCATACTGAGGCATAGAGATATAACTCCTTATGTAGGTTGTTGTAGGTGCAGAATTCCTAGAATGTTTAGACATTCTTTCTATGTATATTTTGGTAATTAAATTTCTCAAAATTTAGGAGTTGGCAGTGAAGATGAGGAACGAACTTCTGTTTCTACTTTCTCGTATCATTTCCACTCTAGGTACTTGACGCTAATCTTTAGATGCCTTCTTGTTTAACTCTTGAACCCTAAATACTGGGACTCTATTTGGCAAGGAGCAAGATGGTCATAACTATTTCCTGTTGGAAAGATGGTAGCATTTCCTTCTCAAAAAAAGAGAGCATTTCATTTCTCCATTTTACCCAAAAAAAAGGAAAATAAAAAGCATATCATGTCAGCAATTTTATAAAGGAAACTTTCGTTATAGAATGAAAAGGTGGCAGCAGCAGCAATTGGTCATCCATAGGAGGGAGCTCGTATTAAGCGGTGTATCAATCAACGTTACACAAGACTATGCCCTCAGTCATCTCTGTGTAATTGCTTGCAGTGGTGGTAATTTCTGAGTATGTATAAAATATATCCAGTCAGGCCAGCTTTTGCTTGTGTTTCTGTCAATACAGATTCACAGGTGGCTGCAATAAAAGAAAGGACAATAGAAGGATTAAGCATGCAGTATCGGACTGAATTATAATTAATACTACAATGTCAGAATTGGGCTTTTCAAGTCAGTTTAAGGCATAAAGAATAATTTCAAAGTGTGCCAATACTTGCCTCAAATGGAGTTATAGACATTGCATAGTTTGAGTTGTATGTGCTCAAACTAGCAGAATCAATATCCCTCTCCTTCACAGACTTTGCAGATCGGTAAAGCTTGAAAAGCCATGGATACTGGCTTTCTTGCTCATCCTGTCTCCTTCGCGAAGGCGTACGTTTTCCCAGGACATCCGGGACCAAATCCACGCCTTCCATCGACGATGAGCGCCTGCTCTTCTGTTTTGGTCGCCATTTAGGCCGTTGCTTAGGTTCACTCTGTGATCTAGTTTTTGCTTTTGAAGATTCTGTTTTGGACATATAACTAGGTCCAAGAAGAGGGCTACCAGTTATAGAATTGGTAGTATGTTGAAAACTGAATGAAGCCGGCAGTTTTGTTGCTTTGGTTTTAGACATATTAGAGCTGCTGTGTTGGAGATCTTTTTGTGTCATTTTGAGTGGTATTTCCTCAATTTGTTGGTCATTTGTGGTCTCTGAGCTCACATCGGTTAATGCACATCTTCTCGAGCATATTTGATGATGATTTTCTTGATTTGATATTGAAAGGCTACCAGAATGTGATTTGCTGAATCCATGAAGTACTTGTGGATCTAAATATCCACTTTTGTTCTTTGAAATTGATCTTCTGCTTCCTTGGATAGTTTCATTCATCTTATCCTAGTGCAAAATTTTTAATTAAACACGAGGAAATGAGCGTATTTCGTACAGATGGCTATAAGAATTTTGCACGTATGCGTGAGCACACACAGTTTACTTTGAAAATTGTATATTGAAATAATATAATTATAGAGAAACTTCAGTGCATTCCTTGTTTTGGACATTAATGTGTATAGTAATATTCAAATAGGCAACACATAAAAGGCTTACATTTGTGTGTATTTTAGAAGGCTGATTTTCTTGAACTGTTCCTGCTTGCAATATTGTTCTTTTCATGTGAGGCTGATCAGCCCCCTCGGCCATCTGCACTCTTTTTACCCTTGCTCTAACTTGAATAGTCATCAAAGCATGCATGCATCTTACAATATCGGTTGTGTGTTTCCTCACCAGATGACCTCTAACTAGTGCTTGTAATTTCACAAGTGCCCTTAAAGCCCGTAACGCTCTTCTTGCCTGCAAGATATATAATGATTGATTAAATAATTTTTCCAAGTATGAGTGTTGAAAATTTTCTTTTCCCCATTCCTTCACCCCGAGTCGAGTTAGAGTTAGACTCTCCGTTCTCTTCCTAGGCAACTCTGAATTAGTTGGACATGAGTTGTTCTGCATATAGGGGATTTTGATTGAAAAAAAATCTTGAATATATATACCAAATAAGAACGGAAAACGGATTGAATTTTGATGGCAGCTGCATCTTTTCTTGGTCCAATTACGGCTTCATTGTTAGTAGGTAGGACTGCTTTTACACGAATTTGTTCAATGTCTTGCTCCTGTAAGGTCTGTTTCACCAATTGAGCAGTGTAGATTTCATCAAATGATCTGTTGATTTTGTGGCTGATTTTATCTGCGCCTGCTGATTTCTTGAAACTCCATCTCCTTTTCTCTTTTGGAGTAGCTGGTAAGATTGATTTGGGAGTTTCTGCAAATTCAACAGCAAATGAACTCAGTACTTTTTTCTTGTCTTTCTCCTCTCTTTTCCCTAGCAAGAAATTCTGAATCCATTTGCTTGCTTTCTTCATGCTTGCCATTGCATGAAAAATTCACATTTTAATAGGGATATCTCTATCTAAGGAAAGAAACTAAAGGGCAATCCCGTCATCACTGCCAGAAAAAAAGCAGGGCATAAGGTTATGACTATATGTTTCTAAGAAAAATGGCCAAAAAGAGTTTAACCCTTCTCTCTTTTGCTCTGTTGTCTCTTCTTTTATGTAGGAAGTAGTTTGTTATTTTCTGTCCATCTTGCTGCGGCTAATGTTGAAAGATTGATCTTTGTATTAAATAAATCCTGAAATGATTTTACTCTGTAAGTCATCACTGGGGAAGTATTTCTTTGTCTTTGCCAAATTGTTTATAGCCAAGGCCTGCATTGACTTCCCCTTATTATGCCATTTGACACTTTCCTAAGTAATGATCCGTTTCAACGCTGAACTTGGCCAACGACTTGGATAATGCTTTTACATTTTTCTCGCTAGAAAGGGTTTCAATTGACGTAACAAGGAACAACACAAGTGGAAAAGAAACAAACCTATAGATGTTGGGTTCCTTTAGTTTTCCAAAATCACATATTGATTAGGAATAGGAATGTAGAAGACTTGACCAATTATAAATAGCCCATTTCTCTCAGTCTTAATGTTAAAAATGTACTAAAGTTTAAAAAGTTAAGTTGGAAATAAGGTAAAATGTTCAAAATACACATAAATTTTTATTAAAATCTCACAAAATGTACGTGAAAACAATTTTTACAATCAAACTTTAAAAAGGTCTCACACTAGACTTCATCTGTTAAGGGCATTTTTGTCCTCACAAAACACATAGAAATTCTTTAAAAAACCCGTTGAGAAAAAGGAAAAAAAAAAAAACCTCCTTTTCTTTCTTATTTTTCTTCCTTCTCAAGCCCTAATTTGGTCTAACTCATACCTGCCAGCCACCACCAAGTTATATTATTGAAACCCGTAATTTGAAATTTACATTTTTTTAAATTATGACATAAATGAATAGCTTTGAAATTTACACTTTTTAAAAATGTGACACAGTGAGGAAATACTACACGGTTGGGAAAAAGGCATTTACATGCCTCATCTTCCAGGTAGAGCTTTCTATCATTTTGATTTATAAAGAAAAAGTAGGCTGCTAGACTCTGAAATTTTGATTTGCTATATGACTGACTACATATATGACTATAGTCATTAAGCTGTGTAATTATATTTTGATTATATTCAAAATTTTAAGCTTTGTTTTTCTAGAAGATGAGCACTAGAAGTATCATTAGGCTGGACAACTTGGGTTGGGAATGGCATAACTCTGCCTTTTTATGCTCTTAAGACCTCAATGTTTAAATTTTTTTAAGTTGATTACTTGGTCTGATGGCACAAAAGCTCTTCTAGGTTGACTTTAATTGCTGTAAGAGAAGCTGGAAGGGCAAGGGCAACTTTTCAATCAGGCATCAGTTTATTCACTTGGGAATTTCTTTTTTTTTTTCCTTTTAATTTATATTTTTTGTTTGTGTTGAAGAAATTAGACTATGATTTTCAACAATTAAATTTTTTTTACTACGTTTTTCAAGTATATCTCTATATCTGTCATGTGGGAAGTATTTATTCTGATCAATGTCAATGGTGAGTTTTATGCACAGACATAAAACCCATTTGTGTTATATTATTAAGTTTATCTCGAGACAATTATATGCTGCCTTCCATTGAAGAAAATATGTTTTTATTCAATGTAAAAATGTGAATATGTTATAAACTTGAAATGGAGACCATTGGCGGATCCAAAAAAATTCCAAAGTGGTGTGCACATATAAAGGGAAAAAGCAACAATGATGGTGTAGTTATTGATTAAAAGAAAAAAGTTTACAATTGTCCTTTATTATTACTCATATAAAAAACATAATGAAAGATCGTATCATTATTAATACTATCGAATACAATATATCTTTTTCATAGACGTGATCAAGCAATCATTCATAACTCATTTTATTAAGTAAATCACTTTTCATAAATTTCATTACGGAAAATGTTATAGTGTTTTACCTTTAATATAAATAAAAAAAATCAAATAAATCTCTTTTATTTTTTTAAAAGTAGGGTCCTTATACTCCACTTCCCTATTAATGCATCCACCTTTCCTGCAGACAATATTAAGCTGCCTTCCATTGAAGAAAGTGCAGTCAATTATGTTCTCATTCAAATGTAAAAAAAATATTTCACATCTGCATAAAAAAGGACATAATCCATTTTTTATTCTCTTAATTTGTTATTATCAGAAAAATATTATAATCTAATACTACTACAATTATATAATATATTATACTTCCAATTACAATTATATGGTTTCATTTATATGTCAAGCCATGCATATATATATATATATATATATATATAATCTCAAAAATTAGTTTGTATAAATGTAGTAATAATTTGGCAAAGTAAAACCAAGGAAGGGAAACTCAAATCAAAATCTGGAAATCCAATCTAAAACAATATAGAGCGCTATATGCATAAACCTTAGTAAGCAACTATCAAATGAATTGTCTATTAATTTTGATGTAATTCTGGCTCATATAGCCTATTCATCTATTTAATGATAATTTCTTTTCATTTTCAAAAAAAAAAAAAAAAACTACCAAATGAATTGCAGCCAAAAATCTGCTGAGATGATCTAAATCGATCGGATGTTTCAAACTTTCTATTTCCAGAGCAGCGTAAGAGCAGACAGTAGTAAGATACCAATCCATTGCATCTTCCATGGTAAGATTGATGTGGCTGTCCAAGAAATATACAGGAAGACAAAAAAAAGAAGAAGAAAGAATATAAAAATATCGCTCCTTATTCAGAGAATAACTATTATCATGTGAACAATCATTTTCTCAATATTTGACCTTTTGAATAAGGCATTAATCAACAAAAATAATTCAAGGCAGTGAGAGGTTTCATCATTTGTTTTTTTTTTAAAAATATAAAATTGATACTATGACTCGAACCTATTACATTTGTAATTATAAACGATGTTGCTTTACTAATCAAGTTGTATATAGTTGTAATTTTATTATCAAAGTTTATGTAGAAAAAAGTAGACACACTTTATTATATTTTTTAATAAAGTTTTAAAATTAAAAATATGTAATTTTAAAGATAAAGACGAAAGATATTATATTCTAGATTGTCTCATGAATTATTCTACTTAATTTGTAAGCAGGAATTACTATAAATGATAAAAAAAGACTGAACGATCGAGGCAAAGAATATAATAAACTTTATCTTGATTTATAAAGTAATAATATTTTTAATGATCTCTTTTTTTTTTCAGCTCTTAGAAAAACACTAAACCCACAGAATATGATATCCAAATATAGCGATTTTAGACTTCTGAGACTCAAGACTGCAACCTAATTGAGTGAGTACACGTTGAATCAGTCAAAGTATTTGAAACAATTGTCGAAAGAAAAAGACAATACTGCTGACTAACATAATTTTCCATAAGCAAAAGGAAAAGAAAAAATGTTGAACGACAAAATAATTCCTATTTTAATATATTGACTAGATGACATACTTAATTAACTTTTGAAAAAGGGGATAAAGCAAGAAGAAAATTAGTACTTAATAATCAAATTATATATATATATATATATATATATTGGTTTGGGGGTCCATTTGGTTAATTTATTCCTTGAATGTCATGAAAATTCTTCGAATACTCCAATGTATATATATTTAGAAAATACTAGGTGTTTCTGGGAGGTTTTCAAGCTATTATTATTATATGTATATATATGTATTTATAAACAATTCAACAAAGGATGATATCTTCAAGTGTCTCACCTGAGCTGCCATCATTAGATGAATTCGTGGTTGTGGTTGAGGTTGAGCTTGCAACTCTAATTCCAAGACTTCCACAGTCAGAGCCAAGAGCACCTAATCACACCAATTAAATTATTCCAAAAGAACAAGAATTTAAATAACTTCTTTTTAAAAATAAAATAAGGGAATTGGATGTATTGATTAGCAACATGATCTTACAGTCTCTGTAGCAGGGGAAAGCTGAAAGATTGAGGATATTAGATCGACCAGGATTGCACTGACATGTGTGTTTATACGTTGAATTCTTTGTGCATGTTCCTTCTCCACAGTACATCCAATAGCATGCTAAAAAATGGGGAAAAAATTAATTTATACTGTATTTATACCAACTTAAAATATATATGAGGGGAAAATGAAGTCTAAAAGTCAATTCAATATCTTTCAATTGATGATAAATTACTTACTATCAAAGACAGAAAAATTGTGTGGAACTGGAGGAGTTGGAGGTGCTGCTGGCATGCAAGAGTAATCAAGAGAACCTGCACATGCAAGGAAAAGTTTAATTAGGGTTTCTATTAGCAGCTAAGAGTGAAACTACATAGACTCAAATAATGGAATTACTCTCTATCTCTTCGATATTGAATATACACATTTCTATTTTAGATATTAGGAAATAAATGTCTAATTTCTTAAATTAAATATATATATTTATTTAAAGTTCTACTAACAATCTCCTTAATTTAAAGATTTAAATCTCACTAACTTATAATTATCATACCAGTAACCAAATTCATAAAAAGTATATTGCAGTAACTCTCTTAAGACCAAAAATGGATTTTCTTTATGTTTAGATAAGTCATATATGAGCATTTGACATTCAATTCCGGAAGAGAGAGAGTGAAAGAAAATGGGGATAGAGAGGACTTACAGTTTGGGATGATGCATGGTAGGAACAGCAAGTCCTCTTCATAATCACTATCACGTGTACGCTTCCAACCAGATTCACATTTGCAAACAAAGTTGAATGGCTTTCCAAGGTCTACCTCACATTTCCCTTTTCCACATTGTACATCGTTACATATGTTGTCTGCACCACAAACACCAAATTAATAAATTCATATCCCCACAATTAGAAATTACCTTTCATCATCAACACCTAATTATAAAAGCATATATAAACAAGTTAACTCTGAGTCCTTGCTTTCTAGAGCATGAACACATCAAGCATGAAAGTTTGAAAGCAAATAAAATTCTAAGGCATGCATGCATATATATTAGGAAAGCTCTAGAGCACAGCTCCTTCCAAATTAAAGATACCTAAAAAAGGAGAGAGGATGGGAGGTATAGGATCTCCTCTCGCACCCATTGGTAGAAGAATTAGAAGTATGGCAAGAGAAGGTCTCACACTCCAAACTAGAGCCATCTCTTTGAGAGGAAAGAAAGAGAAGATGAAGTGATAGAATATTTTTTTGTTGGGATCATTTATATAAAGTTTGATGATTTGTATTGAATTTTTCTAACGATAGGAATACCGGCATCAAATGTCAAAACTTCTAGTAGTATACTTATGTTTTCTTCTCAGACACTATTAAAAAAAAAGATATCATGTGGAAATTTTGGTCCCATAAAACAAAAAAAATGTATGTAGTTTGAAACTCTTAATTTTTCTAATTTTAGACAGGCAAAATTGGAATGGCCTTTTTTAGAGCTTCGTTTCTTTTCAACAAAAAGAAAATGTCCATTACCTTTTGAAATGTTTCGACCATCACTATCGGATGAAAAGACAAATATGGAAGGATGAAATATTTTCTCATGAGGGTTTTCATTTTCCAAGTATTTGGTGGATGAAATAGTAAGAAATAAAGTCACATTCAATTGTGGAAGCTTCTTGTAGAAAATGCGATAGGGATATTAGGTTAATTATTATGAGACATTAGTTTTTTTCCTTACCAATTATGCTAATTATATTGATGGAGGTTACAAGTTTATTATGATTAAAAGTAAAATTATCCCATTTAGGCAGGAGTTACAAGCATTAGTTATCATTATATAATTTGATTACTGAGCATGTGTAACAAACCAACAATTTTGGCTGTTACAATATATGCTATTTAGATTGCTTTATGGTGTATATAAACACCATAGTTTGAATATAATTTGCATATATGTGATAATTAAACTATCCCTCAATAAGTCCTCAAAATAGACTTTAAAATCACATATAACTCTTTATATAAATTATTATATATGTATATAAATTATAATGCTAAACATAATCATAAGTCCAACAAATATCTTTTGAGAACTTGAGTATTTATAAAATAATTACTCCAATAGTCAACACTTTTAATGAAATAGAGTATTTATTAAAGTACGTTATTGTTGCTTACTATTTTTCCTTGTCTTTTATTTCTTGTTATCTATCGCACTTAAATAGATTCAGGACCACCAAAATAATTCGACAATATCACCTTTTGTTATTACTAACTAAACAAGATTACCTATGCCGGTATTTTAAACTAGATTTTTCTTGGGGTCTAAACATGGGAGGGGTGTAGAAGAAGAAGGGAATTGAATCAACTTTCAAGTACATTGCTATTGAATTGGTTGTATCAATCAATGAATTAGTAATTAGAGTGTTAATAGAAAAAAAGAAAAGAAAAGAGAAGAATTAACTTATGAAAAATACATTTTATCATCTAAACTTTCAAATATCTTTTTCAATTACCAAAAATAAAAAACTTTCAACTATTTCTTCACTTTATTATCCGCCTTCTCATTCAACCATTGAAATTTGGCTCCACATTGTTTGATTCTGCACTACTGCATAATCAATCAAGTCTGGATGGAATATAAAGAATTCTCATGATTTCTTATTGTTCTCAGGCTTTTAGTGTAATTATGGGACAACGTGACAATATTACTTTGCATTAATTAAATTCTACAATGACCACTTCATTCCTCTCTTCTTCTGGAATGCTTTAAAGACTCGGTTAAACTTTCTTGAGCTTCAAGACGTAGGAAGTAAAAGTAAACTTTTTATATGGGAAGTGACGTAAAGCAATTCACAAATACTGTGGCAAACACAAACTGCCCTATCCAAAGATGAACTTTTGATTTAACTCAAAAAAAAAAAAAAAAGAGATGCAAATTTTGAAAATTCAATGAAACAAAAGGTGTTTTCTTTTAGTTTATGGATTGAAAGAAAAACTTGTGGAATTTTAAAACCATCAACAAAACATATAATATTTTTCTGATTCTTGAAAAATCATGTTCTCAGATATAAAACAATTAAAGAAAAATGTCAAAAGCCTCAGCACTAGAAACTGTTTGATGTAAAGCTTTTAAAATCTAAGAAAGGGAAACAAGTAAGCTAGTTTCTGTTTCATTTGTATAAGTAACATTGTGAGAAGGCACTGTTCCTTCAACTTCTAAGTACATCAGCTTATCCAAGGAAATTCATGATGACCAAATGGAGCACGAGGTTACAGAGGACAAAATCTGCAAAGGCCCGTTCTGGTGGTAAATCCTGTCATTTTATAGAAATGTCTTAAATATTAGGCACCAAATTATAAACATGCATGAAGTTAGATTCCTTTGAAATATTGATTTTTTATTTCCTTCCCTCCTTGCTATATATGCTTCCCTCATCTTAAACAGAAATGTTTCAACAAGTATTCTTTATATGAACAACTAATCAAAATATTTGTACTCTTCAGAAAGAAAACTCATTTCCCAAAGCACTCAGTGCCCACAAGTTGTGTCTTCTGTCCTACATATTGTAGGTTTTTGCATCTCTTTGGAAAGCAATCCAGTACCAACTACAAATTAAATTATCTCAATTTCTCCTTTCATTACTGATAAGTAGACATTATGAAAAAATATAATAAAAAAAGGAAAAAGTATCCCTCTGTAATTAAGATCACACCTTAAATTCCTTGTTAAAAGATCAAGGAAAAAGTATTCCTTTGTAACTAAGATCTTACCTTAAATTCCTTGTTATCCTTGTTCACTTGGATTCGGAGGCAAACTGTTAAACAAAAATGCAATAGAATTAGTCCTGGAACTTCACTCCCACCCTCCAAACAGGATAAAAAGTAGGTATTGCTTACCAGCAAGGACTGCTGTACCAATACAAGACAGTACTCCTGAGAGAAATGAGTTGAACGGAAATGATCCAACAATAGCCATGTAGGCTACCTATCAATCCGGCAAGATAAAGGATTTAGAGGAATGGAAACTTGATCATCTAAAGCTACATGATAGACCACTGAAATAAAAATTGACAATTGTCTAACTTTAATATGGATTTTGTGTCAGAGGGGAAAGAAAGGTGGTAGGGGGAATGTTCATGAACATCGAATGAAACAGCTTAGCATCTTCTGAATATTTCCCTACTCTAAATGTAATAGGAAGCATAGTCTATGTGAAACACTAATTTTTGGGTAACAAATTCTCCCAATAAACACCATATAGATCATAAACAACATACAAATCAATGGCATCTATGAACACAATAGACCACTGAAATAAAAGCTGAAAATTGTCAAATTTTAATATGGACTTTGTGTCAAAGGGAAAGGATGGTGATATGAGGATTTTTGTGAATTGATGAAACAACTTACCAGTAAAGATTTCCCAACTCCCAAACATCATTACCATAGGCCTGATCTATGTGAAACACATTATGTTTTGGGTAACTAATATTCTTCCAATAAACGCCATGTAGGTTTATACATTAATTTCAAAGAAGCTCACTCTTTCTTAGTGCTTATAGAATATCCCACATTCTCATATAAATCAACGGTATCTATGACAAATAAAAAAGCCAAACCTAATCAATGATCAGAAGGACCTTCAAATATGGTGGGTGTCCTGAAAAAGTTGGGTCATCTCACCAATATTTTATGAGTTCAAGGGCACATGATAACTCTTGAAGTCAACCCTAAGAATAACCTTTCCAAATCCATTTTACAGAGGTTATCCTTGGATTTCATGTATGAGAAGAGGTTTATACTCTCCAATTTTAATTTTTTTAATGCTTTTCTTTTGGCAAGGAACTAAGGAGTTTGAAAAGGTAAAACAAGCATTAATGCGGTTCCGTTCAGTCAACTTAATATCTCCCCATCCTTCCTCACTCCTGCACCACCAACACCCCCCCCCCCCCCCCCCCAAAAAAAAAAAAAAACTGACATTTTTCACTCTGAATGGTTGCAGTCTTTGGATTATCCCTAGTTACAGCTCAATCAACTGTTTTCCAAGAGAAAAAATTTAGAATCTGGAGATTGCTAAGAAATGCATGAGATTCTTTCAAAATTATATCTGGCACAATCATGTCCACACTCAATCTACTAATGCTTTACTTATGGCAGTAATATTCAGAG
Source organism: Apocynum venetum (assembly GCA_019593545.1). Classification (NCBI taxonomy): domain Eukaryota; kingdom Viridiplantae; phylum Streptophyta; class Magnoliopsida; order Gentianales; family Apocynaceae; genus Apocynum; species Apocynum venetum. The sequence goes on along the minus strand of SRSM01000326.1, from coordinate 2,919,406 downwards.
TTGTAATACAAGCTTTGCACAGAATTCATAGTCAGATCATAGTCAGAGAAGATCCTACAGAATATTCTTCGCCATGACAATTAAATACTGTGTAAATTCAGATAACCATAATTAAAAAGTTACAACACAAAATCTGCCTATAAACCTACAGGACATTAAAATTCCAGCCAATTGAAACACAATTTTATTCTCCGGCAGCCAGAAAGTGCTTCAAAACATGATTTAAACACCTTTCTTTTCTAACAGAATGAAATTATTTTATCCAGGAAACATGAAAGATCATCAATTAAACACCTTGTTTTATAACAGAATGAAATCATTTTATTATAATAAGAAGGAAACATTGAATATCAGAAGCAACAATCCATGCAATGAACAAAGCCGCATATACATTCAGAGGAATGATTGAAGTACCTGAATTAGAGCAGTCAAGACAGCAAAAATAATGTATAGATCAATGATCTGAGGAAACAGATAAAAAAAATTCAAATTAATTTTTCTTTTATAAAAATGGTACCAAATCCAAATGCTAGAAATTGGAATTCAACACACATAAATATTTTGGATGTGAAGGAGACCAAGACCTTGAGATTAGTAGGCGTAGTAGCATAAGCAGAACTGAAAGAACGGAAGAGTACTGGGATTGCCTCGGAGTCCCTTGATGATGATCTTGCCATTATTTTCAGTCTCCCTCTGATGTATATGACACAATGGCTAATTCTCAAAGGCCACTGAGAAAGTCAACTAGAGCTGAAGGACAAAAACCCTTTTGGGAAAAACATAATTTAGAATTATAAAAATAACATGAAGGTCAGAGGTATTTATTTATCTATGAAAAAAATTTGGCTTGTGTTTAGCCATTCCAAAGTGCTTAAACTGAGTTTTCGTTGTCTTGCTTTTTCAGGTTTGATTTGGGTTGGGTGTACTCAACTCAGCCCCTCACATTTCTTTTAAAGGTAACATTTCCATCTGGATTTTACCAAATTTAATCAAATCTTTTAAACCAAAAAAAAAAAAAGGATCTGTTTTAGAAAATCTTAAATAACTTTCATTGAAATGAGGTCAACGAGAAAAACTATTATGTGATAATTTAGCTATATATATATATTCAACTACAAATAGTAATTTTATACTGTGCATAACCTCCTAATACACAATTTCTTATTTCTCAATAAATATCAAGAATTCAACCACCACAATAATTGTCTTGAAAATATGATTAACTGTCTCATATGTCCTCCAACTCTCCTAAATATCTCAATCGTCTCTAATCTTTTTTTTTATCTCCTCTCAATATAATATGGATCTCTAAAATTCTCAAAATCTTCGAACCTTAGGAGTGAATCCCCTCCTCATTAAGAAATCAAACTTCAACTCATCAAAGTGGCAGATTTAGAATCTTTTCTTTTTGCACCCTCAATTTCATTTATCTATTGGTCATATTCATTCTACTTGTATTTTGTTTGTTCCAGAAGTATTTTTTTTCTATCAATAATAATGGATGGTACCGTAATTCTGATTATCCACAGTTTGAAACTAAAGACTTTGCTTTTTTTAACTTCTTGGGTAATGGATGACACCATAATTCTGATTATCTACAGTTTGCAACAAAAGTCTTTGCTTTTTGTAACTTTTTGGGTAGTATTTCTCCTCAGATGCTTATTTTGTGCCTCATGTTTCACTTTGTTTCTATTTATAGCTCCTTATTTTTTAAAAAGGCCATATATGCATAATTTCTTGATAGGATGTTATAGGTCTGCTATAGGCTAGGATACTTATAGATCTGCTATAGGCTTTAACTAGGTGGCTGCTTGTTTGTTGGCTAGAGAGATAAGATTGTAAATCTTATATATACATACTTATGTAATTGTAAATGATTCATAGAATACAAGGGAATTCAATCTTCTATTTTCACCTTGTTTGACATGGTATCAGAGCACACGGTACTCTAAAAACATTTGCTGAAGTTTCTTCAAGTTCAGACTTTAGAACTCATTTTTAACTGTGAACTAAAGCTCAGACTTCAAAGTTCACATAGTACTCTTTGTTCAACTAATCTTCTCAACTAAAGCCCTATTTCCAGTACAATTCAAAGCTAATACTTGTTACCATCCGAGGCAAATCACCATTTCCGGTCATAGCTTGGAGTTCGGCAACCAGACACAGTGTCACGCGCCTCCACGCGTTGTCGCCAGCCGCTGCCCCTGAAGCTAGTATGATCCACACGCCACCTTTCTGACATCGGAACGCTGCGGCGCAACTTCTGGTAGACTCGCTAGCTTCTGGTCAACCTGTTCCCGGTGTTATCTTCCACTTCCACCTTTGTTTTTTGAAATGGGTCACATTTATTCTCTTGGCCCTTAAGAACATAATAGAATTTTGTAAGTGATTTTCTCTGCACTCTGAGGTCTTAGCTCTTTGGTTGATAATTTGATTCATCTTGCCCTCTGAATGCCATTTGGAAGCAATATTGATCTCTGATTTAGTGTTGGAACTCAAGGTTTGGTCTCTGTATTTTTGTTCAGTTCTATGGTGCTTTATTTGAGAGCTTACTTTTACTTCCAGCATTCTGTAAATTACTGAAGTATTGGAAGAGAATAAGGTTGGTTCCTCATTGCCAGAACCCAAGAAATACTCAGTTGCTATATTTAGTTCTTCACTTTGCAGTCCAAACCAATATTATGCCAATAACTAATTCAAAAATTTCTGAATTGTGCCCATTTTTGCATTCTGTCATGGGTAAAGAATGCTCACAGTTCCAAAGTATAACAAATTCTCAAGGCAGTGCACTATCTTCTGAAGTCATTGGAGCAGGCTCTATGGCACAAAAAGGCAACTTGATCACATCATCGAATGACAAAATTGAAAACATCTGCACTTGGATAATAGATTTTGGTGCTTTCAGATCACATGACTGGTGATATTTCTCTTTTTCATTCTTTTCAATATCACCCTCCCAAATATACTATTTGAATAGCTGATGGTTCATTTGTATCTGTGACCGGAATAGGCTCTATTAAAATTTCTCAGAGTCTTGTACTTAATTCTGTCCTCTTTGTTCCAAACCTCACTTGCAATCTACTATCAATCAACAAAATCACCAAAGATCTTTATTGTGCAGCTAAGTTTCTTCCTACATGTTGTCTCTTTCAAGATTTGAACTCAGGGAGGACGATTGGCAATGTTGAGTGTGCAGGACTCTATCATCAAGGTTAATAGGAATTCTGAGAATAACAACCAGCAAGCTTTTTGTGCTCCTGCACCTGCCTTAGTCAGCCAACCCTCCAGGTTCAATTATGTGTCATGTAAATTTAAAATTGATAGTAATCAAAATATCATGTTATGGCACTATCAATTAGGTCATCTTAATTTTAGGTATTTGTCAAAACTCTTTCCTTGGTTATTTCGCAATAAAAATCCAAACATTTTTCAATGCAAAATATGTCAACTCTCAAAACACACTCGAAGTCCATATTCATCTCTTGTTTACAAACCACCATCTTCGTTTTCTTTGATTCATAGTGACATATAGGGACCTTTTCATACTCTAAGTAACACAGGGAAACGTTGGTTTGTGACATTCATTGATGATCATACTCGCACTACTTGAATATTTGTGATGAAAGAACAATCAGAAACAAGAACCATCTTCAAAAATTGTCATGCCATGGTTGAGAGACAATTTCAAGACATATTCGAATCCTTAAAACTGACAATGCCAGGGAATACTTCAATACAACTCTTGGAACGTTTCTATCAGAAAATGGGATTGTTCGCCAAAGCTCATGTGTGGACACCCCACAACAAAATGAGATTATTGAACAGAAAAACCGACACCTTCTTGAAGTCACTCGAGCATTACTCCTTACCTCTAATGTTCCCTAACGATTCTAGAGTGATGCTATCCTCACAACAACATACTTGATTAATAGGATGCCATCTCGGGTTTTAGACTTCAAAACTCCTACACAGGTTTATAAGAAATCTTTCCAAATACTCGTCTCATATCTTCTCTCCCAGTTAAAGTATTTGGATGCTTCGCATTTGTTCATATTCTTCCTCACCAAAGAGGGAAACTTGATCCACAGTCCCTCAAGTGTATCTTCCTCAGATATTCTCCAACTAAAAAAGGATATAAATGCTATTCTCCAAGTCTTCAAAGGTATTATACCACCATAGATGCTACCTTATTTGAAAATACCCCTTTCTACCCTCAAATTGATATTCAGGAGGAGAATCAAGAAAAGGAAAAGGAATATCAATTTTGGATTGACAAAGAGTCATTAAATCTTCCCTGTAAATCTGACTCCACTCAAAATAATTATCCTGAAAGTCTCTTAATCCCACCTATTCCTGAAACCTTCCAAAGTCCATCACCACCACCCGTTGAGGAAAATACAGAGACCATTCAACCCATATGTCAAGAGCAAAGTACAGGGAACAAAGAGTTAAAGGTTTATTCTTGAAGACCAAGAACCATAAGTGATGTAGAGTATCCAATGCTCCCTGAGCAAAGGCAAGAATCCGAACCAAGTTCAAATCAAGAGACCTCAGGTAACTCTGAATCTTCAACTCCATTTGATGATCTTGATCTTCCATTGCTCTAAGAAAGGGTGCTCGTTCTTGTACTCATCATCCGATTTTTTTACTTTGTTTCATATGAAAAAATCTCACCTAGATATCTAGGTTTCATTGCAGATTTATCAAGTGATCATTCCTCACAATATTCATGAAGCACTTCAGAAACCAAAATGGAAAAAAGTTGTACATGAGGAAAATTGATGCACTCGAGAAAAATGGAACATGGACTCTAACTAAACTTCCTGATGGGAAGAGAACTGTGGGATGCAAGTGGATATTCACGGTCAAGTACAAGGCTGATGGAAGTATTGATCGGTATAAAAACTAGACTTGTTGTCAAGGGATTCACTCAGACATATGGAATTGATTATCAAGAGACATTTTGCTCCAATGGCCAAGCTAAATACCATTTGAGTTCTTCTCTCTCTTGTTGTCTATCTAGATTGGCCATTTCACCAATTAGATGTGAAAAATGCATTCCTCAATGGCGATCTTGAAGAAGAGGTGTACATGGATCTTCCATCGGGTTTTGAAGGCAATTAAGTATATAACTGAAGAAGTCTCTTTATGGAGATTTACAACAGTAGTCAAAACTCATGGTTACAAACAAGGGGAATCAAATCATACTATATTTTTTAAACATTCAAATAGTGGTAAGATTACCATTTTGATTGTCTATGTTGATGATATTATCCTACCTTGGCGCCAATATTGAAGAAATGAGCAAGCTAAAGACTATCTTAGCCAAGGAGTTTGAAATCAAGGATCTCGGGTCACTTAGATATTTTCTTGATATGGAAGTAGCTCAGACCAGCCATGGAATTTTCGTATCACAACGAAAATATATTCTTGATTCGCTAAAAGAAACAAGAATGCTTGGATGCAAACCAATTGATACTCCAATGGAATCTCATAAAAGATTGTGGAAGGTTGAAGATGGAACAATTGTTGACAAAGGAACATATAAATGTCTTGTTGGCAAACTGATCTATCTCTCTCATACACGACCAGATATTACTTTTTTAGTAAGTGTTGTGAACTAGTTTATGAATAATCCCACTTAAGAACATCTTGAAGCAGTTTATCGAATTCTTCGATATCTCAAAATGGCACTAGGGAAATGGCTCTTTTTCAAGAAAGGAACAAATCGAGATATTGATATATACACCGATGATGATTATGTAGGGCCCCTAACTGAGAGAAGGTCTACCACAGGATATTGCACCTATGTGTAGGGAAATTTGGTCACATGGAGAAGTAAGAAACAGTCAGTGGTTTCTAGAAATAGTGCAGAATCAGTGTTTAGAGCAATGACACTTGGAATCTATGAAGGGATGTGGTTAAAGAGAATTTTGGAAGAATTGAAGTTTCCTGTAGACAAAGCTATGAGATTTTTTTGTGATAGCCATTGCCAAAAATCCAGTACATCATGATAGAACCAAGCATATTGAAGTGAACAGACACTTTATTGAGGAAAAGATCGATGGCGGGATAATTCAGATGAGCTATATTCCTACTACATTACAAATAGCTGACATCCTTACGAAGGCTCTGCCAAGAACAAGCTTCGATAATCTGATTTCCAAGGCTAGGAATGATTAACATCTATTCCACAGCTTGAGGGGGAGTGTAAAATTATGTAGATTGATAGGATGTTATAGGTCTGCTATAGGCTTTAACTAGGTGGTTGATTGTTGTTAGCTAGAGAGATAAGATTGTAAATCTTATATATACATACTTATGTTATTGTAAATGATTCATAAAATACAAAAAAAATCAATCTTCTATTTTCACCTTGTTTGACAATAACATATCAAGGAGAAGATATGATTGTAATGAGAAGCAAGTACTCATGCAATACACGAATTGCAAAACTAGTATCTATCAAATTTGAAAATAACATGTGTATAGCTATTGAATTAACTTATAGTTTGAAGTCCAAACTAGTAATACAAACAAATTAGATACTTAATGTTTTAGTTATTAAATTACAGGGTTGTTGTTTAGTTACTTTTGAAACATCTTTAACCTTACATAATGATAATATTAATAACTTATCATCAAATAATAGGTTATGCATTTCATTGACAATTAGGTCTACTTAAAAAAAAATGGTCATTGCAGATAAAAGAAAGACAATTTTTTAAAAAGAAAAAAAGATAATCAATTCCCCTATAAAATAAGTCACATAATTTTGTCCCAAAAAAGGAACCCCCCCACCCCCCCCCCCCAAATAAAAAAAATTAAAAAGGAAAAAGGAACAAGACATGGCACAGAAAAATTGTACAAGGTTCCCCTTCTCTTCCCTTCCCTCTTCCAGCTAGACTCATACCAAGAAATCTGGTGATTTGTGGCACAGGAGTTTTCAGGGCATCCAATAACCATCCTCCTCTTACTCTTACTTGTAGCAGTCTATCTTCCTTTCCCTCTACTCAAAACCCACATTTTTCTCAGTAGTACTTTCTGCTTCCATGAGATGTTGCATTTACAAGAATAAGCATTAATTTGAGTTTGATTGCGCATTCAAACTTGATAAGTTGCTGGATTTAGATGCATAAAGAGAGGGTCCTTTGATTCCTTTCTCCTTTAAAAGATTGAGTACAGCTGGATTTCCTTTTATTTTTCGGGGGTTGTAGTTATTTTTTTGAAGGAGTGTTTTTACGACCAATATGTGTACAATCACCAAAGATTGCTTACCTGGTTCATGATGGGGTGCTGATATACACAAAGATGAGTGTTTATGCACATCTTATTCATCTGATTTGTGAAAGGGTATTTTGATCAAAATTAAATTAGAATCCGCAAGGATCAGTTCAGTTTTTTATTTAAAAAATTTAGTGGTCCAGGACAAATTTTACTGATTGAAAATAATTTAAAGTCTTAAAAAGCTAAAAGAAACTATTAAGAACAAGAATCTAGTAAGGACTAATTTAGATAATTTCCCAATTTTTTAATTACAACACGAACAATTTAAATCTTTTCAATTAAAATTGGAATTATTTAATGCTTACTTACTGTTAAAATGAAAATACAAACAAGACCGGCTCTGTTCCGTGAAGATTGATTAAAAGAGTTAGTTTTAATTGGAAAACAAATTTAACATTACTAATTTTGGGAGAAACGTATAACAGCTTTTCCAAGTTCAGGGGAACTGGTAAATCAGATATGATTCTTAAGCTACGTTCTGAACTCTTAACATCTTGGCAGAGGGAAAAGAAAAAAATAAAAAAAGAAAACCGCAAAAATCGACATAATATGCAAAAAAAAATCAAAGCAATTTTTCTCAATAATCAGTACAAGAACACATTTTCATGAATTAACGCTAGATCCCACGCACATACATACATTTACAGAGCACCTAAAAAAAATGCACCAAAAACCCTGCAAAAATCGACAGAATGCCCAAAAGAAAGGATCAAAGTTTTTTATTTGTGCATTGAGTACCTAGATCAGCAGAAGCTCGACGCGCTGGTTTATGCCGGAGCGTCCCCTTTGGAGCTTCAGCTACAGATGTAAAGCCGAGGGGTAGTAAGAGTTCAGGTGTGGTGACGGCGGTGACTGCCACTGGGAAGTTGCTGAAATTGTGATTTCAAAATATGTATCATATGACATATCAGACAAACAAAACGTATATTGTACTTATTATTTATCTATTTCAATTTCAATGTTATTCTATTTCCTCAAAAAAAAAATTCAAATGTTATTATTATTTTTTTAGGAAGAAGATATTTCATTAAAATTCTATGTTATTCTTAAAAAAAATATATTAAATGGTTCATAATTATACTTAATGATTATTTATTTATTCACAGATTAACATGATCATATTCTTTTGACATTTTTCTAAAATTATTCGATTTAATAAAAACAAGATACATCTTAATTAACCTTATACATTTTATTCATTTTAAAAAGTTTAAAATGAGATAAATTTCAATCATGTATATTCTATTAGCACTAATAAATAAAATTTTATTAGTTAGTACACTTTTTATTACCACTAACTAACTTTAAAAATTAATGTCAACAATTTTTGTAATTTTGTTGGAAATTGAAATTTTAAATTAATTTTTATTTTAAAAAAACTGAGCGTGTGCCTAATGAGTAGGAAATAAAACTTTCAAAAAAAGAAAAATAAAAGAGAGATATATTTTTAAAATGCAATGAAAGAGACATATATTCAATATAATTGTTTTTAGTAATATATAATATTATAAAAAGTACACTATACATAAAAATTTTAATTATATATATATATATATATATATATAGTGACGCCTAAATTTCTTACCACTAATATCATTGTCCAATTGAGAAAAATATAGAGATTGATAATATAAAATCATAAGCTACAAGAGTTGATTAAATTAAGATTTTGATAATGCATAATATTAGGGTTTCGATGAAATCGTACAAATAATCGAATAAAAAGTATTTATACATACTTGCATACTATGCCAAGAATTAATGTATATTAGTTTAAGATGGTCTTAAATAAGATAATCAAATTATAGAAAAGGAAGTTGTACGTACATACATATATATGTGTATATGTAAAGTTATATACTAGAAATAAAGAAAATACAATGCTTATGAAAAGTATTGTTATATATATATATATATATATGTGTGTGTGTGTGTAATATGTATATATAGTATAGAATTAAGGACAAGGAACACAACATAAAAAAAAGAGAGAGAAGATAGGAAGAGATGTCTTGCTAGTAGGGAAACAAGGTTAGGAGATATTGATAAATATTCATGCATGCATGAAAAACCATTGGTGCTTGATTTAGACTAGGGGTGTTCAAAAATCAAATCGATCCGAAAAACCAATCTGAACCAATCTGTAATTTTAAATTGGTTTTGTTTTTTGGTTTTTCAGTTATTTGGTTTGGATATTCGAAATTTTTCAAAAGTATGGTTTGGTGTTCGGTTTCAATTTTAGAAATTTTGGATAACCGAAAATCCGAATTTAACATAATATATTATTATTATTAGGTTGAGATATTAATGAAAAAAATGTCAAAACTCAAAACTCTAACACTGCAATTCAACAACTATAATTTAATTATTGGAAAAAATTAGATTCTTAATACAATTCAAATTCAAATTTTATCTTCTTTTTCTTGACAGATATCTTTGATGAAGAAGTTTTGGAATTCATCAAATGACAAGTCTTGTTTTTACTAAAATGTTATGAATATTATACTGAATACTTTAACTTCAATTTTTCATGAGACTTTTAATTTTTTATGTATTTTTATTATAAGGACTTTTTATTTTTTTTGTAGTCATGAATTGTTTCAAATTATTTACTATCAAATATTATATTAGTAATTTATAAAATGGAGAAATTTGGTTTAAACCAAACCGAAATATTTTGATCGTTTGGTTAATTGGTTTTAGGATTAATATGGTTTGGTTTGGTTTGTCTAGAGACGAAACCGAAAATTGAAAAACCAAACCATAATTTTAAAAATCAAACCATTAAATCGAATGAACACCCCTAATTTAGACTATAAGAAAATAAAATATAAAAAATGTTTTCCTAAAATCCTATTGGCTAAGAAGGGAGGTTAGCCAACTAATTAGCATCCAAAGACTGAAAATTTCTTTGGAAGTACCTCATCAAAACATATTCTTACATTTCTTCCGAAACATTTCAAGACTTCACATACTCTCATTTTCGTCACTTATCTCTCTTAAATTTTCTGGTTTATCTTCACTTTTCTAGTTCTCAAACACTTCTCAAAGCCTCAAGGACTTCATACCTACTCAGTATAGATTTCCTAGAACACTTAAGAGTACATTTTGAGGAGTAAAAGCAAGCAAACTTCAACAACATCAAAACTGTTCAACTTTGTTTCAACACTTTAGTAAGTTTCTTTCTTCTCAAATATCATGCGTAAGTGACAAGCGTGTCGTTGCGCTATCAAATTAATTTCCAACTTTTTCTAACTTATGCAATTAGGGCAAGTAGGGATCGAACCCATAGGGATTTGTAAAATCTTAGAACAAATAAACTAATCAAGATTAGGGGGGAAATATTTGATTTTTATTTTAAAAGAATAAACTTTAAATAAATTTACTCACAAATTAATTAAGAATCAAAGAAAAGAAAAATGTTAGCAAGGACCTTGTATTTCGGTTTTACTTATTCGGGATTAATCATTGATAATAACCTATTTGAGTAGTGACTTAGAATTCTGTGTAGCGCAACAAATTTCGATTCCTGTAAATTTAGGTTAATTCCCGAGAAGCACGGGAAATTAACTTTAACCTAATTAAACTAAATTACCGAATCGCTCGCATAAAATAGTCAATTAAGTTATTTAGCTCGATGACAACATCAACACAAATTACATAAAATTAATGGCCGATTAAAATCATGCAATTCGTTTCAAACAATTCCCTATCAATTAATCAAACACATATTTAAATTAATCAATAGTTACTACTTTTGGTTACCGAAAACCGATTCTGCATAACCCTAGTTACTCAACTATGTAAACCAATTAAGATGACCAATAATAATTGAAATAACACAATTGATAGAATAAAACCAAGAATTGTTCAAATACTCAAATAGAAATAATGATTCATTGAAAAGATCGGGTTTTTAATTACAAAACGTAAATCTCATATTCCCGAATAACATAAACCTAATACATGTCCTTGCTAAATTAAGAAAACTACTCACAAAGCATAAAGGAAAACATCATAAAAAGATTAAGGGAAAGAGAGAAACTCATTAGTCGGAAATCAGATTTCCCGAGAAGCTCAACCCTTGATCTCCTACAATGCTCGGGAAGAGAGAATTTAAAGTGCTTGACACTCTAAACTAAGCTATTAAGGCCTATAAATAGTTAGAAAAAGGTCATAGGGTTGTTTATACAAGAGTCCTAATTAGAAACTACTTAAAACGAGCTTAAAACTTGAATTCGGAAAGTGGACGCCTAAGTAAATGAGACGCGTCCACTTGGCTGTCAAACTTCTGAGGGTGGACGCGTGAAGTCTGGTAGACGTGTCTACTTTCTGGCCTTGCTCGTCCACTTCTTCTTTCTTCTAAATATCCATCTTCAAGTTTCCAATTTCATTCCAACATCTTCTAAATCTTCTAAAGACCTGAAAACAAAAGTAATAGTGTAAAGAATCATTAAAATCACCAAAACACATAATTAGCTAGATTTAAACTCAATAAACACCATAATAAACAATAGAAAACCAAGCTAATTATGGTTCAATCAGTAAGGCTTAGGTCTTTGAGGGATCAGATTTTTAAGCTTTTTACTTCAATATTAGTTGAAATGAAAACTTGTTCGAGCAACTAGAAGAGCTTTCATGAATATAAAGACAAAACTTCTACAATAATCAAATTTTATACACTATTTTGAGTTTTTTTTTGTTAAATATGTCTTCTTATCATGTAATGAAGTTCTTCATAGACTAAAAATGATATATAAGAATAAGGGATAGCTTTTAGAACACATGCATGTCTATAAAAGGGTAAGGAAAAGCCTAAATCACTTAAACATTTAAGGACATCTCTACCCGAGAAATGTTCATCACTCTGGAAGATCACCATTTTTATTCCAAACAAGTCCATTGTAAAAATAAGAGAAAAATATTACCATTTAGATCTTGAAGCTGCCTAAAAATTGATATATCTAGTTTAAAATGGAATTCTAAATTGGGAGAAATGATCTTTTTTTACCAAAGACTGTCATAACAAAACTTCTAGGCAAAGAGACCGTAGAAGACAAAAGTAGTATTTAAAGTTTGAATACAATTCTGGACTTTCCATAATCAAATTCAAGCGTCGTGAGATCATTTCAAAACAATAACCAAAGCATCTGGACTTGTGGTTATGCATTTAGGCAAAATACTGATTTTCTATAATGAGTGTCAGAACTTGAATTTTAATAGCGAGACCTACTTTAAAGGAAAAGTAAGGAATTATAGAAATAACTAGGATTTGGAAATTGGTAGTATGATAAAAGATTCTCCTAAAAATGCATGAAGACCTATCTTTCATAATTTGGATTAGTAAGTTTTGAGTTTTTTATTTTACAAGATAGGTTGTCTTTCTAGAAAATTTTAGGAAGACTAATTAAGTCCTTAAACTATGTTTAAAGTTAGAATTAGGGTTAATGATATAATTAAAGATGTTATTAACTATAAAAATATTTTTAAATATTTGGTGCTAGTAAATAATATTTAGTAAGTCGATCTTAGGATTTCGACTATGAAAAATAGCTACCGTTTACTAAATTAACCAAAATAAAAAGGACATGTTCTAAATTAGAGTAATTGTCTTATATAGGTTCCACATTTGAAAGAGTGACTAAGATAGTAAGATCCACTTTTTCTAAAACTCAAAAAAATGGCATGATGCGTGTTTTGAGAAAATACATTTTTATTTATTTATTGAATTTATTCTTTGAAAAAGAAAATTATGGATATTTACTTGCTATAAATATGGCTATTACTTGAAAAATAGTTATCATAAATATTTTGCTAAGTATGAATTTTGTGAGCATATTGTCTCGTTTTGGGTGTCAAAACGTTTTGAATGAAAATATGTTATCATTCAATGGATGAAACTGGATTTCATAATGGCATGTAAATTTATTTAAATGACATGGCATGTTTGAAATCACATGTTGGCATGAACACAATTGCAAACAATGAAGCTAGTAGTGGCCAAAGGGAGAAAATGGGTTTTCTTGAAAAACGTGATTGAATTTTTATGCACGTTATTGAAAAATGATTTCAAGAAAACATTTGTGACTAAATGTTTGGATAAGAATTTTGGTATTGTATTGGAAATAACTTAAGCTTAGGATTACTTATACTATATTGGAAACATCATGAACGTATGATTGTTTATACTGTATTTGAAGGATCTTGAACATAGGAATCCTAATTACCTAAGTACTTATGGGACCCTGACGATAAGAGAAAACATATTTGTGTTCATGCAGCATACTTGGTTAGTCGCCAATATCGGAGCTCTTGCGTGTGCTCGAAGTCAGTACTAGATGAACAATGATCTACACCAATATTGTGTTGTAGGTAGTATTGGTGAGAAGTAGAGTACTGGTGTAGTGAGGACACCTTGCTAGCCTGATTCTTTGAGCAAAAACGATGGATAAGATTGGTAGTCGTGCACGTGCCGGAGTAATAAGGTTGGTGATGGTTTATCAATGATGTCGGTATTCCACAACTAGTAAATTGACGAATAATTAAGAGTTTTGATGACTTCTATTTGTCTAATTATTCTTGATAATATGATTTTATCTCATGCACAAGGTTTATTTGAGACATACTTATTTCTAAATTATTATTTTATGATAAATTGTTCATGCCTATATTTTTAGAATTATTTGTGAAATTTACATGGAAAAGTTGTTTTACTTATCACAAATGCAACACATAACATATTGGGTGTAAGCTTACACATTTTACAAAGTCATTTCGGGAACTAAAGGTGACAAGGTTCCACAGGTTTAGTGATCGTATTTGAGGAAGACACTCTCTAGTTATTTATTACTTTTGTTTCTATAGTCACTTATGTCGGTTATTTTGAGACTTATACGATTGCTTTTTGATATTATTACCTGAGTTTGTAATAAGACTAGTATCGCAAATACTTTTTAGATTATTTTATTTGGATATTAGTATTATTTTCATATCCTAAGAAATCTATTTTATGTTGTGGGCTATTAAAAAAATAATGGTTCAATCTTCCCGTATGAAGTTTATTTACTGTCGAGAGTATGATGACACCCATCCGACCTCCCAGTGGTACCAAATGAGGGGTGAAGATGTCACAATATATATATATATATATATAATGCGTACTAAGTGTATTATTTTAAGTTTATTGTATTTTTCTCAATTAAAAGTAAATATTCATATATTTTATTTTGAAATGTTTGAAGTCAAATATATACAAACGACCATACATGTGACTATTAAAATTTCACTTAAGAGTCATGTGGTTGATTGCACCATAGGTTGATCGTCTGCATCATCATACGCAGATATATCAGAGTGCTATGGGCAATTTGCGGACAATGACATAAGACATCCAGTCCAATGCATGAACGGTATGACCGACTGCACAATACACCAACCATGCAAACTAAGATTCCAATTAACTCTAAAAGTTGTGGAATCGATTTCATAAAACTTTTAAGTATATGCATATATTTTAAAAAAAAACATTTCAAATACCCAAGTCATATTTTAACTTATGAAACTCATTTTGAAAAACGTTTTAAGTTTATTGAAAAACCCATAGAACTATTACTCATAGAGATAAATTAGAGATATTTAAATGATATCAATATCTAAAACTATACATTTAGTTCCTATTTAATCGAGAAACGTTTGCCTTCAACTCTTGATAACGTATGATCTTCATTGAAGACTTGAAACTTCGAGCTTGCATTGATTAGATAATTGAATCCTAAAATATTATCATTTGTATAATTAAACAATTAGTCATCATCAATGTTTGTTACTAATCAAAATTAAGACATTAAAAGCTTTAAGACTTTTAGATTGTTGTATGGAATAAAATTTGATATTTTAAATTTCTTAGCTATACTTGAGTACTTTTAAAATTCAAAGATGATGTGAAATTTTTGTATAAGGAAATTAAGTGCAAGACTTTATTTTTTTTTCAAGGAAAATAGTCAATTTTTTTTTAAAAAATAGTATTTAAGATTTTGAAGATATACTTGTTGATTGAAGATAACATGAATTGTTTGCATAGAATAAAAAAATTTGATTTGCTTCTAATGCAATTTTTTTCCAAGGAAAATGAATCAAAGAT
The DNA here is from genome assembly GCA_019593545.1 of Apocynum venetum. Taxonomy (NCBI): domain Eukaryota; kingdom Viridiplantae; phylum Streptophyta; class Magnoliopsida; order Gentianales; family Apocynaceae; genus Apocynum; species Apocynum venetum. The sequence continues at coordinate 2,903,979 of SRSM01000326.1, read as the reverse complement.
ATACTTGCCTAATGTGAATTATTTTTATATATTTTATTATAAATTAATTAAGCAAATCAAAAGCTCTTTTTTAAGATTGAGGCTTTTAAATTTCATACTCTGTAAATACACTTATTAATTAAATAAATCAGATATTTATTTTATTTTAAGATTATGGTGAATCAATTAGTATAATTCAAAATATTTTTTTAATATAATTCAAAAGATCTTAGATAATTTAATTTCAAATATTAACTTGATAATTTAATTGGAAGATTCAAATAAACATAAATAAATGAGTAGAGTTAATTTTGTAAAATATAAGTTTATGTTAAATTATATATTTTTTAATATCTCAAAATTTTCTTACGATGACAAGTGGCATTAGAGTCAAGTTGAGGAACAACTTATATGAAAAAAATAACCTCCTAAGTTAAGAGATTATCTTTCACTAATACATTAGTCCCACCACCTCAAAATTATGTGCTTGATTATTTGAGTCGACTTACCTATGATGAGGAAATATTTCCTATTCTCGATCTATTTCCTTATGAGCATTTGTATGTATTGTCCGGTACTTATTCTTGGCATGCTGATATTGTTAATTATTTTGTGACAAATGAATTACCGAAAAGATTTAACTAGAGTTCAAAAGAACAAGACAAAAATTGATGTCAAATATTAATTGTGGGATGATCTCTAACTTTTTAAGGATTGCACATAAAGTTTTAGAACAAGGATTCTTTTGGCGAATTTTGAACAATGATGCATATTTATTTGTGAACATGTAATAAATGTCAAAGGATAGGTAAACTAACTAAGAAAAATGAGATGTCTTTTCAATCTATTCTTGTGAGTGAAATATCTTATGCATGGAGTATAGATTTCATAGGACATTTTCCTCATTCTTTTGGTAATAATTATATCTTACTTGCAGCGGATTATGCATCTAAATATATTGAAGCCAAAGCTACACAATTTAATGATTCTAAACTGTCTATTTTCTTTATTAAAGATAAAATATTTAACAGGTTTGAGTTCCCAAAGCTATCATTAGTGATAGGGTATACATTTTTGCAATAGGATAATGGATGTTTTACTTAATTTCATATTACACATAACATGTCTATTACCTATCACCACCAAACCAAACTAATGATCAAGTTGAAATTTCTAATAGGGAAATTAAGTTAATTCTAGAGAAAATTGTAAACCTTAATAGAAAAGATTCATGTCTTCGTTTGGATGATGCATATATGAGACTATAGAATTGCATATAATACTCATATTGGCATGTCTCCATATAAATTAGTATTTTGTAAAGTTATCATCTTCATGTGGAATTAGAGCATAAAGTATTTTGGGCTATTAAACAATGTCATTAAATTTTTTATGGAGATTGCAAATTCAAAAATTAAAGGAATTGAATAATGATGCATATAAAAATGCTTCTATATTTAAGAAGACTAAACTTTATATATCATGACTGGAATCTTTCTTAGAAATTTTTTTACTAGGAAATAAAGGTTTTTTTTTACAATTCTCGTTTAAATATTTTTCCCATGTGAGTTGTTATCAAGATGGATTGGTTCTTTTTGTGGTTATTAATGTGTTTACTTATGGTGCTATAGAAATCCAAAGTTTCGATATGATAATTTTTTTATAAAAAAAAGTAAATAGTCATGTGTTTAACCATTATATGAACAATTGATGCTTAAATATCAGTGACAATGGATCTTGAAAATTATTCCTACACAAAAAATTTAACCATTAGTGATCATGTTGAACAAATGACTCTAAACAAAGGCACTTATTCAAGGGAGTATTTATTCTTATTCTCTTTTAGTTTCTTAAAATTTCGAGTGTTCTAGGTCAATTTTTAATTTTAGAATTGGTTTTATAGTATGAGGGATGGCAAAAAATCCGAACCTATGGAGCTCCATCTACATTTGCCCCAATAGTTTACCCACTTGTAGCAGATGCGGGTATGAGAAAATGGTGGCGGGGGCAAGGGCAAGTATGAGTATAGTTATGCACTCGCCAAGTACCTGGCACCTGTGCGCACGCTCTCACACACACATCCATACACACACACATATATATATATATATATATATATATGTATGACTAATACACAATAATAATAGAAACTAAAAATCTAAAAAATTTACCCTTTAATAAAACAAAAAGTTTATTATTTTTTTACTTTATCATCTATTAGTTATATATATTAAACTCTATATGATCACATTATAATTTTAATATTTATACATAATAATTTATCATTATTTTATGAATATTAATTGAATAAGATTAATGTATGTTTTTAATATTCAAAAATTTAGTTCATTAAAAAGATAATGAAAACTTATTTGAAAAAAGAATCAAACTTAAAAAGAAAAGATTAAGAGGTATCACTAATATGGAATTAAATGAAATTTTTAAGTCTTGTGGATTTCATGAATTTTTAATATTTTAATAGAATTTAGTTGATTAAATATAATTACATGGAATTCTATATCACATATTTTGGTGAATTTTTATTGGAGTTAATAAAATGGATAAAACAAAAATTATACATAAAAATATAGACGAACCAATATATATGTAAAATCAACTGAATTAATTCTTGAATGGACTTCTTTATTGATCTTCCATTTACTTTAGATTGTATATTTTTTTGTATGCTTTATTAAAATATTTATGTATGCTATTATGTACATTTTTATATATGAAATTTTGAGTGAACCTTTTCTACTATATATTTTAATTTTATCACTAATAAAGTTTGAATAATAATAATTTAAAGATGAAACAAATAACAAATTGTTTAGACAAATTCTTCTACACTCAACCAAATTCAATGAGTAAGTTATAATATAAGTCATCATCTTTCTTAGATTAGATAAATTACTTGGAATTTTATGTCACAATTTTTTGTGAAATTTGGTGAATTTGATTGGAGTTTTTATAGTAAAATTGATAGAATAATTTGTACGTAAAAAATATCATATGAACAAATTAATATATGTATATAAAATTCTTGTCGTGAATGGTGAAATATAAGGTTAAGACAACTAAGTTGAGAAATATACATAATATTTGCTTTTATTTATTTATTTTTATTTTTATTGACAATAAAAAGATAAATTCTATAAATTATGAGTGAATATGATCGAATTTGTGGAATAATTGTTTCTTCATATTTTTTACTTCAAATTCATTTAAAAATGGAATTCTATTAAAATTCATAAATGTTTTAGAACACTAGAATATTATGAAGTAAATGAAATTCCATGTTGAACACTTTGAATATTGATGAATTTTATAGAATTATAATTTGAGGATAAACGAAATGTCGTAAAATTTTAAATTTTATCAAATTCTAAAATATATATATATATTAAGGTTTACTCAATTTAAAATTTAAAAGTATTCACCTAAAAATCCAAAAGTAAAAAGAAATTAAGAAAGGGACTGGGGCTAAAAAAAAGGAAAAAAAGGAAGAGCTGCTAGTTCAAAGCGCCTCACAGTCGATTCTCTCTCTTTTCTTTCTTTCTTCTTTCTTCTCCACTTTGTTCTCTTCTTTCTGCCGCTACTCCACCATATTTCAGCAACCAAGAGCCGCCGAGATTCACCATTTTTCTCACAATTGTGCTCTCTTTTGTCACCTTTGGTCGGTATGTTCTCTCTCTCTCTCTCTCCTATCTATTTTTGTTGATTTTCTTCGTTTCCAAGAAGTATATGGGTTTGTATGTGTATCATTTTTGGGTGTTTTGGTTGTGTAAATGGATATTTTTTGGTGTTATTTGGTATGGGTGTTATTTAAAAATAATTTTTTAAGTTTTTCTGCATTTTTCTAGGCCCTTTTTAGGTTGTTTCTTGTGCCTAATTAACTACATTTTGCTTGGGTCTTGTGTTTTTATGTTCAAATTTTTATTTAAAAGTGATTTTTTGGTTTAATTGTGGTTAATGTATGTTTAATTGTGATTATATGTTTTATGGTGTTTTTTGTTTCGGTCTGAACCAACTGCCTGTGGATGCTGAACAGTTTCAAAAAATATTGCGAAACATGATGAAGACACTGAAGAGATTACAAAGAATTTTTCTGTTATTCTAAGTGGCCAATATTTCATATTCTATACTCCCATTTTCCATCAATACTATTTTTTTTTTCATTTTTCCCATGGATGAGATCGAACTAACTTGATCCCAATAACCTCTAGTGTTTCTGTACATACTCATTTTCCTCGGTTAGATTCATCTTTGAACATTACTTGATGGGATAGAACAGAATTATAAAACATATTGTTATCTACAATGTGCAGGAAGAATAAGAGCAGTAGTCAGCACCTCTGAGGTTTACTCTGTAATTGCATTGATTACGGATATGCTTGATGATCTAATCCATTGAACATGTTGTTTCCAGGAGTATTGAGAACTTCAAGGACTAATTACAAACGCCTAGGGAAACCAAGATGTTCATATTTTAATGTTTTAACTGAAACTAGTTAAAACATTAAAATATGAATTTAAGAACCACGACCCATAGCACTTGTGAATTTGAGAATGGTCTTAAAGAACGCTTTGCCTAAATCTTTTTGCACTGCAACTGTAGCAGTTGGGCTTCTTGTCTAGGCATTTGGCTCCCATTGATATGACAAACAGCACAAACTGAGCTTAAGTCCAATTATCCCTCTTCCTTTTTCCTTCAATGATTTAGTCTGGCCAAACACACAACGACAGTCTCTCCAAGCCCCCCCCCCTTCTGAGTATTCCATGCCACTTACTAGAGTTTTTATTTCCCACTCCTTGATGTAAGCCTTCTGAAAGAAAGCTCATAACAAAACTCCGTTGACGAAGGCCTGACCCTTCTCCAACTTCTTGTGGTGTTTCCCAGTTTGTTGTAATCCATGCAAAAATATGATTAACTCCTAATGCTGGCATCTGTTGATAAATTTCAAACAAATTTTTATTTCTACATATTTTGCAAGACTAACAGGAATCATATCTGATTGCAGCACTTTTGGATGCCTTGTCTGGCAGAAATGGGAGATCCAACAAGATTTGACATGGAGAAGCTGATTTCTTATAGTGATGACCTTGTCAAATTCCTGAAAGACGATAAGGACATTACTATTCTAAAGCAGTCTTTACAGCAATCCCAAGCTGTCTGTTCCCAGACTGATGCTGATTACAACCACCTGCAATGTGCCATCGAAGGTTTGTATTTAAAAAATCACTCATTTTGAAAAAACAAATTGAGTACAAATAACATACTTGATGGGCTACCTGTTCTGCTTGTAAGCATATCTACATGTTGTCTGGAAGCATATTAGGATGTGTAAGTGATTTCCAACATGTGGAGGAACTTAGAAAGTAAGCAAACGCTTGATGAATTACTGCAGAATACCACTTAGCATTTTATTGTGAGGCCATTCTTTAGGTTTCAACTTTGTCATTTTGTAGGTTTTACTCTGTTAGAAAGCCTTAAGTTGCTTAGTAATGTAGGCATGATGGTCAAATGTGGTGCTCTTAACATCCTGTTGAGTGATTTTCTGTTGTTGCCCAGATTTGTATTTGTAGACACCATATTAAATTCAGTTACTTCATTAGCCAGTTTTATATATATGCCTGTGAAGTTTGAAATATACATCATGCAAATATCCTCGTGGCTGACCTCTTTGCTGTACCTTAAAGGCTAAATGTTTGGTTAGAATAGACTGCCTTATGTTTGATCTTGTGGGTATAAAACAGCTTTCTTTGCTTTTGGCACTTTGTAGCACTGATCAGGGTGTCAGCCCTATTAACTTAGTTAACCTGATGAATCCAAGTGAAACTTTAGCCATGTCTATTGATCCAGATTTTTCATCTATCCGTTGAATAATGGTTGACATTGCATCCCTTGGTAACAGTCTTCTAGATAAGATTTGTTTTTCTTTGTTCATTGTACTTGAGATTATACAGGCTGCTTTGCCAGGGTGTTATTCAGCAGCCATGCAGTAGTGTCAGATAAAAATGTTTATGTTGTTCTAGTGATCAATATTTATTTGTTGTTACATGCTTCAGAATACCAGAAAAAGATAGATATTTGTAGACAGAAAGTTGCCGCAACAAAAAATGAAGTTGCAATGGATGAAGAAATAGATTCACTGCAAAAAGAGCTCAAAAAAGAACTTCAAAAAGAAAACCTTCTGAGAGAGGAGCTCAGATAAGTATTTGGTTTATGTCAATTGTATCCTTGTGACTCTTTTGGCATAAATATTGGAGGTATTGATTTGGTGTTTACATTAAAAATCAACACAGTGGTTGCTGGTGGAATTGATGACCTGGAGCATCAAAGTAACTCTATTGAAGAACACAGACAAGTTCTTAAGAAACATGATCAAGATGACTTGAGAGCAGAGTAAGTTGATGGGACCATTAAGGATTTTATATTTGTTTGCAAGAATATTCTGTGGCAACATAAATTATTACATATTGAGTAGCTCCAATAATTGCACTTTCTTCACTTTTTTTTTTCCCTTTTCCTTTTTTGTTTCTGGTAAATTGCTAGCTGACTTAGATATGTTTATAACTTTGTAAAAATTAGAATTTGTACTTCTGTTTATTTATGCTGAGGTTATATGTCCCTTGGTTCATTAAGACTTGGCACGAAACAATATGCAGTTGCATAAATCAAACTATCAAATTTGGAATTTGACTTATTTTGGTGTTTTGAAGGCCTAAATGAAGGTGTTCTAAATTAAGTGTTCTGAAGTCCTAAATGAAGGTGTTCTAAATTTCATTCCTGATCTCTCATGAGGCAGATTTATTTTGCTTTTCTTGGTTTTCTTTTTCTTGTTGTCATAGCATAAGGAAAGAAAGCCCTAAATGGGCTGCATTTCAAACAATTTCTTCTTGCAGGATGAGACTATCCATGTATGCGTCTGTTACAAGCATTATCCCAATTCTGCATGATGAATCAAATATTTCAGGTCGTATCCTTCCAATCTCAGTCTACTCTCTTTCTTCAATTTTCCTCTTCTTTGCATATTATCTCTTAAAATTACTTTATGGAAGCTGTTGTTATCCTACTGCTTTAAGTTTCTCCTTAATGAATTCATCCTAGATATTGTCCAGAGAGACAAGAAAAACGTGATAAACTTTGAATTGGACCCAACAAAGCAGACTCCATTCCAGACATGCAACAACGTTTGGAAGATGATAAACTTGTGATAAGTCTCAATGTGTATTGTGCCGTGGAGTCTGATCATGTTATACAATTGTTGACCTCTTGAATGGTTTATATAGCAACAATTGTGCAATTTGAGAGACTTCCCAGAAAATGCATTTGTGGAGATTCATCTGTATGTACTAACAAAGGCTTGGCGACTTTTGAGTTATCAGTATTGGATAAAAAATTACACAGCATTGTTGTACTTTTGAGTGGTTACCATTTAATGATCAGCATTCTTCCCTTTTGGTATAAGCTGTTCCCTGAGCTTTCTATTTCTGTTCCACTATACATGATCGTCTTGGGCAATGTTTCGATTTGCGTTTCAGATGTGTGAATAAACCACAAAGTCACACAGCCAAGTAGCGATGCAAAATCCTACAAATGCATGAGTTTGCAGATTAGGGGTCTCACTTGGTGATGTTTGGCACCATCCCCTAAAGTTCTATAACCGGAAAGGCAAATAGAGTTTTTAGTACTTTGTCATCTGCCATGACTGTGGTTGCTCTTACAATTTTTGAGAGAGAGAGAGAGAGAGAGAGAGAGAGATTAACTCCATAAAGTGGTAAATCATTCCATAGCTTCATAACTCTTGGAAAATCTGGCTTCCAAAATATATTGCGCGCCTCTGAATCAGCAAAAGTCACATATTTTCCGTAAAATAGGAAATGTAAAACCAATGATATGTACCCCATGGCTAGGAGTTTGTCGACACTTTAACTTGATTGAGAGAAAGAAGAGAGTTTAAGTCAAAAGATAATTTTCATATAAGTGAAACATCGTCCAAGAAAATCATAGGTTTTTCTATTGCACTTCACCAGAGAAAAACTTGGTAAAGGATAATTTTTTATATTATTAAACTAATTATTTTACAAATTTTGTCTTGTGTCTTTTATTTTTTTTAAAAAAAGATTTACTTTAATGAGGAAATTTTTTATATTTAACTTAAAATTTGATTTTTAAAATATAAATTATGAGTTCAAATCGTACTTTTTATGATTACGAGATCGTGGTGTATTTTTTTTTCTTTTTTTAAAAAAACTTACTGCCCTCAATTTTTTTTTACATATGTAACAAGACTTTTATAATAAAAAAGAATATTTTAAAATAAAAGTAATAATATGTTAACAAGTGTCCCAAGGCGTGTAACATCTTTGAGAGGATAATTTCCCCATCAAAAGCGAGGATTCAAGGATCTATCTGCCCTATTCTTTTTTCTCCAGTTAATTATTCTTCCATATCCCTTCCTGCCCCGGATACATGCTTTGTTTCTATAGTTTATAGTTTATTAAAATTATAATAAATTATAACTTTTCAATTTAGAATATAATTTTCTTTATGAAATCATATTATTTTGCTTGAAAAAGCAAATTATAAATTGAAGTTTGATATTTAGTGTGAGTTTTATGTTTATTTAATTCGCAATAACTTTATATCTAGTTTTATTAAAAATTTGATAGAAATTCAATTTAAGGAAAATGAATTCTCATTAGGAAAATATCTATGTTCATGAAAGTTGTATGCTTTCTTCTTTCAATTGTTTTTCCAAATAATTTTTTGACAGGCCAAAAGTTTCTCCTTGCCCATTTAGCACCTGAAATTTTTTTCCTCTGTTTATGCTTATGGACAAAAAATCTTGTATTAGACCTAATATAATTTTTAACTAAAATATAATTAAAATTTTCAAAAAGATGACTAAAAATAGAATTAGATCAACAAAATATGCTTCCATATTGACCAAAAATAGATTAAATGGCTTCATTTTAAACCATGCTGAATCTTATTTGCTATATTATATGCCTGTCCTTCGCCTCAAATAACGTACTTTTGTTTTTGTTTCTTTTCTTTCCTTAACGTACGCCTGTGGAGCATAAAACAAAAATTTCCCCTCTTCATTCATTTACACAAAGTTCAAAGATAAGATAAGCAAGATAAGCAGCAAGAATCATATCATTTAGCAATGCAGAGTTATTGAGAATTCAGATTCATGTTTTGCCTTCCATTCATTAAAGCACAATATACAAGCCTGTTGAATAACTACACTAACAAGTAGATCAAGGTTAAACTAAGATTCATACTAAACATTTCAATAATTCAATCAATTTTCTGACTCCAAATTTACTGCAGACAGCCTTGCTTTATTGTTCCCGCGATTCTAAGAAAAGCCTTACCGTTGAAAAGATGAGAGAAGGTTCAGCCATTGCTCCATTTCCATAGTCTCCACAAGCCAGCCTCTTTGTTACAGGTGGGATTAGATTGATCCCAAGATCATCAATTAACAAAAGATGTCTCTCAGTGAAAGGGTTATTCCACATCAAAGTATTCATTGCCGGTGCTACAAAAAGTGGTTTACTGTAATCCCATGCTCGCACAATACATGTAAGTAAATTATCACACAATCCTCCTGCAATCTGAAAAGTCAGAAAGGCAATTTGTAGTTAGGTTAGTCTGTAACCTCATTAAAGTTATAAGGCCTCTTCTTGTTTGTTGAAACCTTTTTTTCAGCAGCTGAGAAGAAAAAGTACTGATAAAAACTGTTTTGAAACTCAATATTACACTTTCAATGTAGACGGCGTCAATAAGCAGAAACTTTTTCTTAGAATCACCCCCAGGATTTCTTTAAAAAAGCCTTTGAAGATAAAATCAGATGAGAAAAAGTAAATAAGAACAATCCCAAACAGATTTTAGCATTAACAGAAAAATGTTTAAGCAACTTACTTTAAGCAACCCAGGGCCAAGAATGGTGCTCAAAGCAAGAAATTTCACGGAGACTATGACAAGTTTGATGGAATTTATGAGAGCAAGGAGCTCAAGTCTGACATAAATATTATTACATTACACAGTAGATGCCACAAATTCCGTCTGAAGCACATGCACATGAACACATACAATCAAGATAACAGGAATCTCTGCTTCTGTAAGAATTTAGAGAAAGAAAATGAAGGGGCAGCAGAAATTGACAGATTATTTTGCTTCCCATCCCTATGATAAATGCAACTTAAAGCAAAAGACTCAATAGGCTGCATTTGTATCCATAGGCAAGAGGGTTTAGACATGAATGGCCTTTTTTTTAAAAAAAATATCTTAGATGATGAAACAATACAAGAAAATGTAAATTATAGAACTTTGCTCACTCCATCAAAATGTCAAATTCCAACGGAAGACCTAGGGCATTAGAAGGCAACAAACTTGTCTCTTTATCTCATTCTCTTTTAAGAGTTTCAGAAGAACATGGGGGAAAGAATTATGCATTAGCTACAGAACAATAAAGCATGAGTACCTTGGCAAGTGTGTTTGCTGATAAAGGAGCAATGACCATTATATCAGCCCACCTACGGAGTTCAATGTGTAGGACACTATCTCCAATTTTTTTCCATGTTGACCATTCATCCTCGTCAGTATAAAGAATCAAATCCTTTGGAAGTGCAGTTTTATCTATAAAATGTAAGGATGCCTTTGTAGCAACTGCCTTTACTTCTGCCCATTCACAAAAGCAATGACATAGATTTGCAAACTTTATGGCAGCCACACTGCCACTAGCAGCCAGTAGTATACGAGGCTTTCTGGGTGCATCATTACCCTGAAATGAATCCATGACTGTAACTGGCTGCTGATTATTTGCCATAATCTGTCAAACAAAGTACAAAATAAATCTCGTTGACAAATAAATAGTCTAACCTATGCATTGAGCTGTGCCAAAACATCATAGGTCACATTCAAGATCGGCAAAGATTATAATGCAGGACATTTTGAGTGTTCTATCCATAAAATATAAAAGAAAGAGAAGCAACAAAAACAAAGAATCTATGTTCAAGATCAATTCCAGTTGACTGAATTTATGAATCACAGAACATATAGTCATATTTGAGCCCCATTTCAGGCCCTAATCAGCTCCCAGATTTTGGAAACAGTAGAGCAACTGAAACAATCAAATAAACATCACACAGAGGATGCAATTTCATATACATAAAAAGGGTAAATGGTTTAAACCCAAACCAAACAAACATACAATAAAAAACGAGATTGTAAATGGTCTGATCTTCAGTGCAATGAATCCCATGAAAGAAAAGAAGCGATTTCAGAATATCCAGCAAGAACTCCATCCATCGATATATAAAGGAACTAAGCATTGCTGACCTTTTCTCCCTGGATGGGCTAACATCATATCATAGTTGTGCAATCTAAATTTATTGCTGTTTATTAGGCCAATCCAAAGACATGCAAGGTATGGAACATTTCTCTATCAAGCTTGGGCACCACTCTTACTATGAAAATTGCATCGAAAAAAAGAGGAAAAAATAAAAGAAAGGAAAAGGAAGACGTGATACAGTATGAACAAACAAAGGCAAAGACCATAGCATGAACAGAAATTCTCAATCATTAGCCAGTAAGCTTAACTAGTAAAGGCTTTCCATTTAGCTCCAAAACAAGATTCACGTAAATCAACAAAATGAAATAATAATTATTAGGAAAAGCAGATACACCGATATAGCAGCATAAAGTAGGCTAAATAACATACGCTTCACTATTTGCATATATTATTTTGGCACTGCTTTTAGGCAGTGACAGCTAAAAATTCATAATTAGGGCCCCAAAACTTTTCATTCTACTAAGATATATTCAAAAAGCGTCCCAAAAAGTGATCAATACATCTTATGAACGGGTGCCAATAGATTAAACCTTTCATCCAGATGCAATAGAAGCAGTATTATTAACAACAACATTTTTGCTTTCATCCCAAATTATTAAACAAACTACAGCTTAAACTACAATAGAACATAGAACAATAAATCCCACCTTATAAAAAAAAGGAAAAAAGGAAAAGAAGAAGAAAAATGAAGCCCATAAACAATTGAGCTTCAGAAAGGGAAGATTAAAAAAATAAACCCAATTGAGACTCACCTGAACAAGATGTCAAGCTCACTTGGACGTAGAAAGAATCGCACCAATAATGGAACCAATCAGCGGAAATCACAAAAGCGCCAAAAGATCGGGGAAGCAGAGGGAGTTAGCGCATCGTACTTACTGAGATGCACAGATTGAAGATGCCAATAGAAGAAAACAGCATCAAGTTTTTGGGAAGAATTAGTGAAAGGAGTGGAGAAATATATAACCTTTTTTTTTTGTTTTCATAAAAAAAAAATGGTTATTTTTTTGTTCTTTTTTGGAAATGGAGATATAAATAATATAATTTGGTGCCGGATTTGTTTAGTGTTTTTTAAATTTTTTTATTAAAACAAAAGTTCAAGTTTGGCAACTCATTAACTGTAATCTTATGTTTAATGTCTCTTGAATATAACATAGTGTGTATCTTTAAGTATTTTTAAAATAAATTGACTTGCTTTCACTTTTGGAAAAGCAAAAATGTTATAATTTTGAATTTGTTAGACTTCTTTTTTAATAGTATTAAATAATTTTACTAAAATTGTACAAATGTATTATGTGTAAAGTTCTAATTTGAAACTCGAACGTATATATAAATTGATGAATTCTTTTTTTTTAATAGTATTGGATAATTTTATTAAAAATGTATATTATTATACGAATATAATATGTGTAAAGTACTAATTTGAAGTTCGAACACTTTATATAAATCGATGAATTCTTCATCTCATTACAAAGTATTGAAATTATCCAACTTCTTTGAAATAAAATTTAGTGTGTTTTCTAAAAGTTATCTCTTTCATCTTCAATATTAGTATTCATAGTTTCTTAGTTTTGGTATTCATAGAATCATAGTTTGTATAAGGGGAGGGCGGCAACGCCTCCATTAAATTTTCCCAACGTTGTACTATTTTCATTTATTAGTTTAGGCTTCAACTATTGTTTTAATTTTTTTTCTCATTATATAACAATTTTCAAGTTTTAACTTTTTTAATCTTCGTGGCCAATGATAGTTTCTGGCAACATCTGGCACATGCCATGCACCATATAGTTTATTCTCTCCATTTTTTTGTCTTTCTTGCATCTCTTTTTCTCAGTCCCGTGCTTCTCTTTCTCAAATTAGAAACACATCTTTTTGTTGTAGCAATCAACAATCACTTTTGTTTTTCATTATTTTGGAATATATAATTCATGTCTAACTTAAAAAAGTTTTAAATTTATTTTTATGGCATTATGCATATCTATATTTGACTTAATATAAAAAAATCTTGATTTTGAAGAAGTTAACATAATGTTTATTTTTAATATGATTAGTAGTAAGACCATATAAGTTAAGAATATGTAAATTCTCTGAAAATTGCTAATAAAATTTTAGATGAAAAATATGTTTATTTAAAGAAAACGTGTATTTAATTTAGAACAACTCAATGGAAATATATGTATATATGATTATATAAAGATGAGTCTAAATACTTATTATTAGCTTGATATATTTATTTTAGAATAATGAGATCGCTTGTTAATTTCTGAGTACTATTAGACTCATAGTCAGGTTACGAATATGGATTGATAGGTTCATAGTCGTGTCGTGATATTAAAGCTTGAGACGTGAGAGTCTTTTCCATCTATATTTTCAATCATTACAAAATATAAATTTTTTTTTATGTAAAAACATTCTTACAATATGTAGAACACATATATAATCTAATTTCAATTATCTTTCTTTGGTGCACCTAACTTATTTTGTCCATAATTGCAACAAAAGAAAAAAGAAACTAACTTTTCTCCTTTGGTTTAGCCTGCATATAAGAAGACTATAAATCATGTGCAAAGTTGTATGGACCAACTATACCAAATGATAAAAGTTTAGGACTGAACATTAAAAAGTTTGGGACTAACTTCACCAGTGTTCTAAAGTTGGAATTAAAAATAAGAAAAAGCTCGAGACTAAATTCATTGGCTACGGTAAAATGTGACAAGGGATAATTCTTAAAAATATTCTTAATTTATAAAAATATTTTATTTAGGGTTCAGGGTTTTGTATAAATTTTCCTGTTGATAACTTCTCTCCTGCTCTCTGATCCACTGTCACCCCCAGCGTTTCTTCTTCCTCTCTCCGTTACCACCATTTCTTCAGGTGTCATGTACATTGCATGGCACCACCAAGAACAGAAATCCCTTGCAGATTTGGGAATGTTTTACTGGTAATATTTTTTTGGTCATTTCTTACTGCAATGCCATAGATATAATCAATCTCTTTCTTTGCCCATTTTATTGCTTTTGGAGTTATTATTTTATGTTGAGGGTTGCTTTTTTCATTTATAATAGTTGCAAAAAGGATTTCTGTCTTGTTAATTGTTGCAACATCATGGGTTCCTCAATTACTTTTGTCCTAATCTCCAAATTCAAACTGATTAAGGATTATCTAATGCTGTTGTCTCGCTTTCTATTATTGACGTGATTATCAAGCATTCAGGATAAAAAAAAAGTTTGTCAAGATATTTATAATTCTTTTATTTGTTTTGAGCAGTTTGGGCAATAGGGATCTTCTTCCTATATTCTCTAAATAATACAACTTATGTGAATTTCTCCAAAGATGGATAATGGGTAATGATTTTATGTTCTCCGCTTATGTAGTTAATTGATTAAGAGAGCTTGAGAAGCTAGCTCTCTCTCAAGCTCATGAGATTTCTTTCTATTTCAGTAGACATTACACTGGGGAAGGGGTCTTACAATCAGCCTAAATGCCCTCATATTCTGCCTTTTCCTTGTATTATCAAACTTCATGCTTTGTAATAGATGTAAATAAAAGATCCTCTTGGAGTGTTGGCTGGCCAATGAAGAGTTTGAAGTTATGCTAACACCAGTAGCTTGGTTGTTTAGAAGATGTAGGCAGTCATTTTTTTTCTTCTGATTTTATGTAGGACATTCAATTCTGGATGGAGGGAGATTCTTAGATATAAGAAATCAAGAACATTTCAACTTCCTGAATCTCCTTGAGTACAGCAGTTGTCCTTTTTCCCCCCACCTGCCCCATCCCTCCAGCACACTTAACTCCTTTTTTAACATATAACAGAGGAAGAAAGAATAACCATTAAGTGGATCCCTTCTAGGAAGTAAGTATAACTGCAGGTTATTTTTTAAGTGTTGCGCATTTTTCTCTCTGTTCACCACCCTATGGTAAATTGGTAATAAAGAGGACTAAGAATTGCAATATGACTTTTTTCATAATGGGTTATAGAGTATCTTCTTTTCATATTGTTATTGATAAAATATTATGTTTGAAGGCTCGAATTGGAGTTTGGAAATAGGAATTGTAACCAGGATGTCTAGTTCTCTATGAGAGCCAAAATAATATCCTAGTGACAAGCGTCTTATCTTCCCTTGTAAAGTGCACTAAGATAATGGTTGCACTCAGGCACTAAACCATATGGCAAATCACTAATCTGTTTAACTATTGGATGAAAGATGGTGCTTTGAAACTTAAAATTCACTATGTTGTACCATATGGCAATTCATTATGTTTGTTACCTGGATTAGAGCTCACTAGCATCCTAGATTTTTGAATTTTCCTTTTAATGTTTGTATTTGTGGTGCTAACTAGAGCAATGCTAGCATCCTAGAAATATCAAGTGTTCATAGCATTCTGTAGTTCAGAGCGTTCCTTGCAGCGCATTTGAGACATACTGTTATATTATCTCTTGATATTTCCTACAGATTGGTTAGATTTTCACATGTTACCAACTGTGTTGTGTGTGAAATTTCTGACTATTTTGTGCATCAATCCATGTAAATGTATTGATTCCCCTGTATATAGCTTAGAGTACTAATCCAATTTGATTCTCCGCAGAACACAAAAAGATCGATCACAGTATGTACTGTTGGTAAGTTTATATTCAATAGGTCACTCCACTGACAATGGCTAGTCAAGGGAAAGGAGAAGATGGTCAACATTCAGCAGATGACAAGCAAGTGACAAGCCAAGCTGATATTGGGTGGACAGAAATGATAAAACAACAATATCGTAAAATCAGAGAAAATGCAGAAACATACCCATATGTGTGGGGTTCTTATATTGTTGTTTATGGCGGATTTGGAGTCTGGTTTGCCTATAGATGGAGAAAGCTCCGAAGGACTGAAGACAGGGTTCGGATTCTTCAGGACAGACTCCACAAACTTGTTGAAGCTGAGGATTCAGCGAATCGTGCAGTTGCTGAGAAGGCACCGCCATCGACGGATAAACCCGGAAATTAGCAGCATGATATTTCAGATTAAGCTAAACTAGATTTGGAGACCTCTTTAATCTCCTTCAACCTCCTTTCTTAATTGAGGTGGTAAATGATTTTTTGGAATAGTATTCATAGTACATGCAGTATAATGGTCTCTTTGGGGTTTAAGCTTCTTTGTTGAGCTGAAGAAACTTGTCTTCTTGAAAATTACTTATATACTAGTGTTAACATGAAGAATGCATGAACTCACTGATACTTTCTTGTACAAGAATATGATCCTGCGTACTCTCAATTCGCATGATGCATAACTTGTTAGCTGATATCCATCTCATGATTACTCTCTTATCGAATGAAATGAAACTACAAAATAAAGTAGAATATAGTGCCTAAAGGCTTGTTTCTCATTATTGGACTTATCAGTATTATGTGTATCAAGTTACAGCAGAAATGCCGTTTTATGAAAATGACTAACAAGTTGTACATAGTCATAAAATCCAGTCAGTCATAAACTCCTATACCTTTTTCGATTCCCGTTTGAGAGAAGGCCTTTACATTGCTGCAGTATACTTTATGTGAATGCTGGTGCTCTCAATCAACTCTGAAAGAACCTGTCATAACATGATAAGAGCACGGTCAAGTTTGGTGGAAATGTACGTCACCGGCTTTGTAATCCTCTTATAGGATGCTTACTTCTGTTCATCTCAATCTTGCCATGATTCAACTAATTTCTACATTTGCAAAGGACGATATTTCTGATCGCTTTCTCTTCAATTTATTCTTTGACAACTCTTCCTTCTCATTGATAAAGGTAAAAAATCTCCGGATACTTTCAGAATGTGATCTAATATCAGGAAAATGTTGTTTGAACTGGCGCAACATTGAGCAGAAGTATACAAGGAGAGCAAGAAAGCATGCAACTCCAAAGGCGAGGAAAAGGCCCCAAAAGCTCTGCAGGCTAAGTTGATCTGAATCATCTTGAGACCTCTTTGGAGCACAAACTCTCTTATTTATCCACTTGTCATGAATCTTTTGGAGTTCACCATTTTCTGACAGAGTAAGAATGGCAGTTGACATATCAATGGCTAATGGAGAGTCTCTCCGAAATGCCTGACAAGACAAAATAGAAGCATGCATTATTAGCAAATATGTAAAATCATAAAAATAAGGACAAAAACAGAGTACCAGTGATATTCAACAGAAACAATTTTAAGGTGTTAACTCAATCATATTTCACTCTGCAATACAAATCAAAAGGAAGATATAAGAGATCCTTTCAACATTTATGAACCTTAATTCAATGAGGAGTATCTAAGGGAAGCATAGAGAATAATCTACATAAAAAAACTCTTTCTTGAAACTGGATTTAAACTAATAAATACAGTCCCTATGAAAGTATATCAGACTCTAAGAATTTGGGCAAAACTGAGAATTTATTGTTGAACCCTATTTCCTCCACTATTTCAGAATTATCTTTTTCTCAAGTTTCAGATTATATATGCAAATGATTTGTTCTTTTCAATATTCGCCAAGCGTTTTAGTCAACAAACTCTATTCAACAAAAACTCTTTCCCTAATCCATGAATGATGAAAATCATGTTGAGCTGTATTACAACAGGGAGATACTCACAAATCCCCACCCCATACTTGTGAACTCTTCACCAGCAATTTGAAATTTGCAGTAGTTTGAAAGGAAAAGATCAACATATTGCCTTTCATCAACCACAGCAGAAACTAATCCTGTGCCAAGAGCATGAGCATACTCTTCTGGTGAGCCGAGAGGAATGAGCCTAGACCTAGCAATGTTTAGTTCTTCACTTAAGTAATTTTGAGCAAAAGACCCAACTTGGAATCCAATAGGAACATTGCTTGTTATCAAGGACTCAATTCCAGTAATGGTTGAGCTTAGCTGCTGCACAGTGAGGATTGATGTCAAGCTTGCAGTATAGCTTGAGGTAATTATAAGAACCACAAAAAGCCAAATAATTAGAACCATACGGCCAAGTGCGCTTTCAGTATTTTCTCCTGAAATATGGAATCACTGTGAGCAGATTGATTAGACAAAACATAACTGTTTGTCTCTGTGTTAGATACTTACTGTGAGCGAAAAACATGGTTGAGAAGCTAAACCTGTTCAAAATTGAAGAATCAAAGTAGATGAGAGTTCCTTTCTTTCAATATCCAATAATTGAACTGCATTATCAGATTTCTTGTTCATTTTTTTTTAAAAATAAAATAAAATAATAAATAACAATTTTCATTTTAAAGAACTTTTCTATCACAATAAAGCAGAAAACACTGTCCATTTTCCATTAGTGCTAAAAGGCCAATTATTCTTTCCTTCCTAGTTTTTCTCTTGCATAAATGGAATCACGAAAGCAATAGATAGCAAAATTTTAAAGCTTCTGCAACACTTCTGGACTAAAGATCCATTGGCAAGCAGATAAAAAGTTGAGAATCTTCAAAGTCAAACATAAATGTGAGCACCAAAGTTCTGTTAACTAAGGATCTTAGCTCAAAGAATCAAGAACGTATTATACATCAGGAGTCTGAAATTTACTCACCACAGAATTGTTATAAGCTGTTTCTTAGGTGGACCCCGGAATTCATCATTTACCCTATGCTCTAGGGTCCAAATTACAACTCCAATAGTAAGGAAAAATGCTGCTGTAGCTCCCCACATTACTGGAGAAAATGGCATTAAGAAAGCCCAAGCGCTAGAGTTCAACTTCCTCCTCGGTACCACAACAACTAACCCCGATTCTGCATAAGGCTGTGTAAAATCTACAACTTTTGTACGGTTTGTGACAATGGCAATATCTCCAACAGCAGCCTGAAAGAACTGGAGGAACATAAACATATATTACTAAAGAGAACAAAATGATAAATAAAAAAAAAAATAGGAAAAGAAACATCCAACGCATCCTTTGAGCACAAAGTAGAGTACTGATACATACATTGGACGGTATCATATTCACAAGATCAGTATAGCTTGGATTCTTGTGTCCATCTCCAAATAAAATGAACTTGTGGGGTACAGCATATGGAAGCAACTTTATGGCAGCATGAAATACATCTATACAATATCCACTGATCATGCCAGTACTCTTATTTACTGCCACAAAATCTTTATAACTAACCCTGTTAGGAACTCCGATTCTCAATTCTCTTCCATTGTTTGGGAAAACCCAACCCCGTGGCCTAACTTCTGTTTTTCCCGGCCATACCACACTAAGCAATTGCTGGTTTGAACTTGAGAGGTTTGCAGGTTTGTTCTCTAGTTTCTCAGGAGGAACAACAGAAAGGCCTGAGTAATTTGACCAGTATCCTATCTGCTTGAATCTGAAACCAACTACATTGAGAATATCATATGCAGGATGGATCAGTGATCTATGTTGATTAAACCTAATACGGCCAGTCAGGCCCATCATGTCGGTCTGCAATATGTTGTTGAGCAACTGTCGACCACCATAAAAAATGCTCAATGCATCAAGATTCAAAGTCCCACCTGCACCAGCAGGATTCAAATTTGAATCATTTGAGAATGAGATGGTGCCACCATTTTCGAGGAACACCTTTATGGCATTAGCAATTATCCAAACGGTATCATAAGCATATAGACCATTACTATTTAAACCAATAGAGCCAATGCTAAGCTTTCTCCATCGAGATACAAAAGCCCTTTTCCTCTCTGACTCTGGTGTACAGGCGCGGAGTGCAAGAACACCTTGCATAGAGTTGGTGGACTCCCGAGTGACTGTCTCAGAATCCATAAGAGCAGAAAGCCAAGTGGCAGCAATCCAGACATAACCCCTTTTCATCATACCAAGCTTCTGAGCCAACTCAAAAACCAAAAGACCAGCATTCGAGTATGTGTTCACAACTATAACACGAGATTCCATCATTGTAATTTCGGTTAATTGTGCCATAACTACCTCACGCTTTGGTGCAGACTCAGGGGGAAGGGCTACTTTATAGGAAAGTTTACAGCGTTTCTCAACAAGTTTATCACCAAGAGTAGTTATGCTATTCCGGAATTGGTCATCATCTGAGAAAACTGCAATTACCTCTCTGAATCCAAAATAACTCACTAGGTCTGCTATAGCAGTCATCTGGTATAGATCATTGGGTGCTGTCTGGATAAAAAAGGGATATTGAAGATGGGACAGAGTGGGATCCAGAGCAGTGAATGACAAGAGTGGGACATGGAGCTCATTTGCAAGATGTGAGATCACATGGGCCATCACGGAAGTTTGTGGACCAATAATGGCAACCGTATCAGTTTCCATGTATTGCAATGCTGCCACAAAACATAGCAGTTTGATAAATTAATTCTTGAATAGAAGTTTGAAATTCTTTTAGTTTGATCAATCAAGATCAAGACGATCAAATAAACATGGAACCTAGTAATCAGAGTTGGTATGAAAAAGCAAAATGAACTTGGAAAGACCATTCTGCAGACTAGTTTTGCCATTAACAAAATTGAAACGACTAATAAATGAAACACACGCATAATATATCAGGTACTACTAAACTTATAAGACTAAGTATTTACCTCCTATGATGCTAAGAAATCCACTATAATTCGAATCATGGACTGATAGAGCCAGTTTTCTGCCGCCAAGAATACTAGAATCAGAATTTATATCTTCCACAGCAGCATTCATGGCAATTTTGGCAACTTTCCCGTTGACGGTGTCAAATGAGAAAATGGAACCAATATTGATGACTCCTGGTACTTGTTCTGAAAATCCTCTTACCAAGAGAAACAATATGGCTACAAGCCATAGAATATTCATGGCAGCTAATAATCAACTAGAGCAGCCAGGAATCTTTCCTGCTTTCTTGGTATGCCAGTAAATCAATAAGAAATAAATACTACCATAATAGAGTTGAATCAACTGTATTGAACAGCCCTGAATGAAAAATCAATCAGAAGTTCAGTAAATTTACTACACAAACAAAGAGATGTAGGGTGAGTGGGGACTATCCAGAGCAAGGCACGATCAGTGGCAGGAGCAACAGTTACAAAGGAAGACAAGAAATATCCTGTTTTCCAAAGAAGAGTATCTTCAAAGAATAAAAAGAAGGCGTCTTGAAAATGAATGCAAGCCTAGTGCCTCTACAAGAAAAAGCAAAAGGATTCAAATTAATTAAGTAAAAGAATTGGGACCTTTTCAGTATATGCCTGCCAAAGGTATAACTAACAAGTTGAAAGATCACACACTTCAGTTCTTTCCTCAGAGGAAAGAAATGCGTTGTGTTCATACCAGGAAAGATAAAGGAGTTAAAATGGATAGATACAAATTACCCCATTAGAGAAGATGCCTGCCAAAACTCATTACTAATTGCCGAATATATGCATATGCAAAAGGCATGGCATAGAATATGCTAGAAATTAACATAAACGCAAAGTAACCAAAAGAAGTTATATGCACAAGGGAAAAGTTCAGAGACAGAGAATAAATATATAATAATATCAAATGGAAGAGAATACTTTGGATTGAGAAATTGGAATAAATGTCTGCCGGGAATTGGCTTGGTTGGACAAATTCCTTTTTCCAGTTATTTTGAGTGTTGAGTACCTCTTGAGTATTCTCTACAATACTATAATAGTATGTTGGGTAGGTCGGAGACCACCTTTTTTGCTTTTGCAAAATGATCTCCCAACCTAAGACCAACTCCAGAAAAAATGTCCTCACATATATAAAAAAAAAAAATATATATATATATATATTTCAAAACAATATATTAAATGATAATTTAAAATAAAAAATATTATAGAAAATTAATATATTATCAAAAATTTTACTTAAACACTATAAGTCTCACAATTTTAAAAATAACATTTTAAACTATTTTTTTTAAAATATTGATACTGGAAAATTCAAAATATAAAATATGTTATCAAAATTAAAAAGGTAAATAATACAAATGCTTTGACCTTTATATTTTTAATTTCAAAAATAAACATATTCCATTGAATTACTCCTAATACTTTAGACTATTAGAACGCATTGGCCAAAATGTATAGGCGCGGCAGGCAAACACAGTTAAGGTTGTGAGATTTTGTTGTTCCAAAGAAATACTAGATATTCTGGTTAAATAAAAAATACTTCCTCTGTTTTCTTATTATAAGTCGATAGAAGATTTATTTAAAATTTAATTATAAGTCTTTTATGAATTTCTAGAAATATTTTATCCATTTTTTCTTAATATTACACATGTTTAATCTTATCCTTATTTAATCTCTTTTTTATTTTCAAAATAGAATTTATCTTTTTTCTTTATTATCTCTCATCTCCCATATTTATTATTATTATTATTATTATTATTATTATTATTTATTCTCTTCTGTATTTTCAATATATAAATAAGAGCATGTTAGGAAATAGACAATCTCTGTAGTATTTGTGAATATTCCTCCAACAGACTTATAAATAGGAACAATAGAGTATGATGTGCTTTGAATAAGGAAGCTTAGATATAGTTTGGTACGAATGAAGTATTAATTTCCTACTACACTTTTTATTTAATACTCCCTCCGTTAGAAATTGAATATCAAATTTTGATTCTAATTAAAATTAAGTAAGACATTTGACTTTAATTAAATTATCAAATTATAATATAATTGAAGATGATACCCGTAATTGATGGTATACTCATGAGTTAGTAGAATGTAAATCCTTTAAATTAGAGTGTTTAATAGTGGTAACCATAATAGCATTTCTAATCCACCATATCAATGTCAAAAAAATTATGCCACGTCATCAAAGTTAAATGTATCATCAAATTTTTTCTTTCTAATTCTTTGACAATGTAAAAAAACATATCATAATATCCTCTTTAACATTTTGACAAGACATATAGAGATAAATAATATTATTTTTAATAAATTAACCTATTGACAAATGACACATGAACAATGCAATTAGTTGTTGATATTATACGTCGAAGATGATTTTCAAAGTTGAATGTCTATTCATTTGACATTCATCTTATATGGATTGTCATTCTAACTATTAATTACCACGTAACATACTTTTTTTGACATTGACATTAGTGCATTAGAGATGTTCTAAAAGAAAATTAAGGATTGATAGGGCATTTTGTCACAATGCATCAAATTAAATTCATAACTTAACCTAGTAGATAGGGTAAGTTGACTCTATCCCAGAAATACTAGTAATTTTTTATAATTTAAGTTTATTAATAGAGTTTTGAGTTTTTGGTTTAAAAACTATTCTTAATAAAATAAATTTAAAAGGCACAAAAGACATCACCAACATTAATTAGAATAAAAGAATGAGATTAATTTTATACAAATTAAATTATATAGTTCCTTATTAAGCCTAAGAGTTATCTTAATTAAATAAGTAATTTCTACTTAAATATTACTTCTAGATTAATAATTTTAGCAAAATAATCATGCTAAGCAATTAGGTTGTGAATCCAATTAATTTAATATAAATTATATAAATGAAAAAATTAATTATATAAATACTCAACAAATATAAAATTAATGAAAATATTTTACAAAATAATATTAAGTGGGATTCCTAGCCATCAATAGAAATAAAATAAAAGCTAAATAAATTGGGTGGTAAACCTCAAAATTATTTAACTTAATAAAACATAAAATAAAATACAATACAGAAATTTAAACTAAATTTGGAAGAAAATATCTCAATTATTTAATTAAATAAAATATACATAAAACACAAATAATATTACTGGGCAATAGAACCTCCTAATAATAAAATAAAAACTAACTAAATTGGGTGATAGAACCTTTCAATTATTTAACTAAGAAAATAATAAAATAAAAATATTGGGTGAAAAACCTTCAAAAAGTCCGATTAATTAAGTACATAGTAAAATATCAAAATCTCAATTATTAAGTTCTTAGTAAATGTCTATGCCATGGTAAGTTAGTTAGAGTTTCATATTATAAATTACATAAATAAAAAAAGTTTTAAAATTGAAATAAATAATAAAAAAGAAACTTTCCTCATGATCGGTTTTTTTTTTAAGTTTCCAAATAATTTTCTCCAACATTTTCTTTCTACATTTATTTCCAAACTTGACCAATATATTAAAAAATCCTACAAACAAAGAGATTAGCGGGGAATACAAAGTATTGATAAAACAACACAATTAAATGAAATTTAATCAAAATAAATTGATTAAATAACATGAAACGTAGTCATTTTTCAGTTATATCAAGGATGTTATTAATGAGTTTTTGTATAAAAATATATTTATTTTAAAAAAAGAACATTCTAAAATTGGAATATGAATATTCAAATTCAGATGAAAAATGCATATTTATGTAGGAAATTAAAAGGTTGAGCTGAAGTTGAATGAAAGGAACAAATATAAAGCCCAAAAGAGGAAGAAACGCAACGGATAAGAGCACAAATGGCACGCACAAACACAATGAGGCAAATCCAAGCAACCAAATAACAAATTACACGGCACAAAGCAAACTTAGAGAGCACGGCATACAAGAATTTAGCTGCCAACCAAGTACAAGTCATGAAAAGAAAAATGGCTTGAGCCGCGGCCTGCGAACAGTAAATGCATAAGAAAAATACAAGCTTCAGTGTATGAAAGAAACATAGAAGAATAGATTTAATCGCCTAATTTTAGGGATAAGTTTTCTTTTTCTTTTTAAGTTTCGTAATTTTTCTTTGTATTTATTTGATGAATATTATGACTAGTATGGATGTAATTTTTAACATGTTAACACATGAAGATTAGTTTGTATAATGATGGTTTAATTTGTTTTTATTACTTGTGATTATTGGTTACACCTTCGAATGATTTAAATATTCAACGGTGAAGAACTGAATGATGAAATAATTAAACAAGACTGTATAAAAAAAGGGTTTTGTAAAATTGAGTAAAAACATGTTTGATTTCTTACTGGTTAGTTTATAAAATGGAATTCTACAAATCACTATAAATATTTTAATAATTAAATCTACATTGAAACATAATAGATGATTAACTTAAGATAAAAACTTAGAATTACGAGAAATCGGACTAAGTTTATTTAATGTAATTTTACCATTAATTAATGATATATCATATAAGTAGACCTACATTCTTTTAAAAGAGAGTGTAAATTAACCATTAGTAAAAAAAACTAGTAGGATCAATAAAGTCCTAGTAGTATTCCTTGCATTAAGTTTCTATTCAATTGTTTACTTGCTTTCTTATATTAGATTAGTTATATATTCTTTTGATCTTGTCGGTTTATATTAAGCTTTAAAATATTTTTGTAATCTAGTCTCTATGGGAATGATTACAATTTACTATTATATTATTTGCGAGCATTAGTTCACTTGTTAAGTTTTCACATATAGAACACACATCAAGTTTTTGGTGTCGTATTAGAGTTTAGTTGTTTAATATCATTTATCTGTTATCAAGTTTGAGATTAGACTATTCTTTGTCTTGTTTGAATTTATTATTTTTCTTTTTCTTGATAGATTAGGTTGTTTATGTCCTGAAGTTTTGCCAAAGAAATTATTGTTTGATCTTGAGATGGAATGAACACGTGTAGGAATTAAGAGAACCTAAATCAAGAGAGATAGAAGAGAAGAGCAAGATGGTTGATCAACAAGAAGAAGGGCATCAACTGATACAACAACAATAGTGCAACAAAGACAACAACAATCAAAGACATTGATTGATGACTTTCATCCAACTATAGTCAAGCTAGCAATTGAGGCCAACAATTTTGAATTAAATCCTGCATTGATCCAGATAGTGCAAAACAATGCTCAATTCTATGGATTGTAGAATGGAGATCAAAACTTGCATCTCTCTAATTTCTTAGAGATTTTCAATAACATTAAAGTAGTACAATAGGGTATCTAAGGATGCAATTTGTCTTCGACTATTTCTTAGAGATTTCATCCAATTATAGTCAAGCTAGCAATTGAGGCCAATAATTTTGAATTAAAACCTGTATTGATCCAAATAGTGCAACACAACGATCAATTCTATGGTTTGCCAAATGGAGATCAAAATTTGCATCTCTCTAATTTCATAGAGATTTTGTTTTTTTTTTTTTTGGCTCTCACAATGGTGTTCGGAGCTTTGGCCCGACTAATCCAACTCATTCCTCGGTTGGGCTCCTTGCGGATGACAAAAGTCTCAACAAGTTGTTGTTTTCCATTCCCAAAGCTTGAACTTGAGACCTCTCATTAAGGGAACCAAGCTCCTTCCACTTTATTCAAACCCTATTGGAAATTTCTCAATTTTTGCAATAACATAAAGTGCAATAGGGTCTCTGAGGATGCAATTAGTCTTCGAAGCTATAGCTTAATTCTCTTCCTAACTCTTCCATCTACACTAGTGTCAATTGACAAGGGTTTTCTTGGGTAAATATTTTTATCCCTTTCGAACGATTAAATTGTTTAATAACATTACTAGTTTTATGCAAGGATGCAGATTTAGATCTTCTACAACAGATTGAATTTGAAAGCAAGTGTGAGAGAAAATTTAGATGCAACTAATGTCCTTGAAGTATTTTTTTAAAAAAATATCTTTAAACTTTTATTTTCACATTTTTGTATCCTTATACTATTTTTAATTATGCAAGATACCATTACACTTTTATTTCATCTTCTTTTATCTTTGTACTATTTTGATTATTTATTTCTATCCCACAACTACCTCGATGATGAATGGAAAACATCATTTTAAGTAGGTTGGATGATATAAATAAGTAATAAAAGAATAAAATAAAAAGTGTATAGATATATTTGTATAATTAAAATAATGTAAGGGATTTACAAATATAAAAATAAAATTTTTTAAATATATTTAAAGAATGATAATAATTGAAGGATATTTTTAATTCATTTTTCCTTCAAATGTAATGATGAATGATGATAACTAGAAAAGAAGAATGTAATAATGATGTTAACCTTGAAAGAAATATCCTCAAATTTGATGAATATGATTCACCAACATGATACGAGCTAATACGATAATAACGAATTACGATTGAAAATTTTTGAATTTAAATTGAAGAGAGTCATAAGGTGTTAAGATTTTAACGAATTGACGAGTTAAATATGTAATTTTTACGAATTAACAAGTTAATAAATTATCAGATTAACGAGCTGAATTCTTACTTATTTCGTTTTAGTGTATTGTGTGGGTTGAATATTTCATTAATTCTTGTATTGTTTGAATCGATGGTATCAAATGTAATTATTGCATTTTAACTCAGGCACGACCACAAGATAAGCAGCCGTACTCAAAAGTCTCATATTCTCTGGGTCATCTCCATCTTTATTCCCAAGTTCCAAATAAGACAAATTGGAACGGCTACCTCTGAATCTTGATGCAATTTTCTGCTGCGTGTGGTCAGCCAACTAAAAGTGGGTAGTTTGCTCATTTTGTCCTACTCTCGATCTAGGCTCTTCACCGCAACTTCTACAAAGGAAAAAATATTAATGATTATATACAAATGAAATTAAAATACCCTCATCCATCCACGTGTTTGTCTTACCCTTTTTTGTTTTTTCATAATTCATTTGCGAAAAGGATTTCATTAAATTCAACTTGAGAACGACTTGAAAAATAATTTAACAAATACAAAGAAAGGAGAGTAGTCCAAAGTTACTTTAAATCGTTAAGCTTACACTGAATTATCCGAGGAAAATGGATATTTTGAGGTCAAGAGGATGATTAGCTTTTATAATTAACACAGTAAAATATTCTAATCATTTTTTTTTTAAAAAAAAAAAACTTAGCTTGCTTATGAAACTGAGTCTAGAAGAGAAAAATTTGGAATTCTTTGGACAGCTTTTTTTTTTTAAAAAAAAAAATTTATGTACATTATTTTTTTCTGTTCAGGGAAAAAAAAATTCCTTTTGAAAACGCATTCATTTGAAAAGATTACTTTTTCATTCTCGGCGGCAAAGTGAATCACTTGTTTGGATTGAAGTTGAAGGAAGGTATATAAAGTTACTATGAAAAACAATTAACTCACTAGCTATGGCCGAGTAAACATTCTACATTTAATTTTATGAAACCAGACCCCTTTAATCATTGGTCTTTTCAAACATATATCAAGACCACTTCAACTCAACCAATAATTAAAAAATAAATGTTCATTCCACAAAAATAATTATATTTTATTCAAACTTATACATAATTTCAGACCAATCAACTACATTAACATTAATAAAAATGTTAGTAAAACTTCAATGATCAAAGCCCTCTTTAGTAAAATTTTGGGCTAACAACGTAAATATATAGTATATACTAATTTATTGGTTCAAAATTAAATATTATCTCTATTTTTATTTTGAGATGTATAAAAATAAAGATCAATACTTATTAACTATTTATTATCCGCGATTCAACTCTCCAATTCATAAACTTAGTCGATACAAGTTATATGATAAATTTTCCGATGATTTATCATTCATGGACATTGATAAAATACATCCATTTTGCAGCACCTTACGATGACATAACCTTTTTTAAAAAATAAAAATAAAAGAAAAGGGTTATGGTGGATAGATGAGGAAGGGCAGTGTGATCAACTAAATGCTTCGGGATGTATTCAACTCATACTTCATTATATACTTTTTAGTTTTTTGAAAGTACATGAACTCTTTTTTATGAATGTCAATTAAGTATCGTAAATAAAATGATTTTCGTTGTTCAATCATTTGACAACCAGAGTCATTCTTTGATAAATTATTACTATGAATTGGACTGCATAGAATATGATCCATCCCTTTCTTATGTCATTAAGGTTGAATACCGAATTAATAATTCTTTTTCTTCATCACCAATCGAATCATGGTTCGCGACCCAAGATTTGATTTTATCATCAATCCAACCTCGTTCACTTTTTTTTCTTTTTCTAATCAATGAATAATTTTTTTAATTCCAAAATTTCACAAATAACTCCCAAAAAAAAAATTCATATCACGCTTTTGACCAAATCATATCACACTAGAGCATGGCCTCACTATTATCCTTAACCAAAACTAAACATTCAATTCTTTTAGAGAGGGAGGATATGATATCATGTAGAATATATTTTTCTGTAATTAGATAATTGAGTCATCTTTATAACGTCTCTCCGAATGTCTACAGCTTATCTCGGTGGCTTCTATCATGAGGAACAAAAGTTTCCGATGGATTCATATAGTTTAGCAGAGAAACCAATTTAACAGAAATGAACAGCAAAAACAAGATTTAATGAGATTACAATTCGGCCACGGGAAACCCTAACACTACTACAACTACCCTGCTTCCAAGATTCACCGCAATCAAATTAATCAATCTCTGTGGGGGAAAAAAATTAGAAAAGGAAAAAAAAAACAAAAAAGCAAGGAGAATACCTTAGGGTTTTGGCTGATCGGAGAACTCCAAATTAAGCAATCAGGAATATAAGCTGAACCAATTAATTATAAGGACTGGATGGCTAGGGTTTTCCTTCGTGCGCTCATCAATAGGTGAAACTACCGCATAATCTGTTCTGTCCTAATAAATCTCTCTATATATTAATGATTATAAGAGGGAAAGATCAGATCATGCTGGCAGCTTCAACTACCAGTGGAGCACGATGATTATATGTGATTACTCTGAAGACTGGAGATAGAGTTTTTCCTCCTCGTCTCTCTATCTATTCGCCTGAAAGTTTGTTGCGACGATCTGCCGAAGAGGGTATGAGTGAGTGAGTATAAATAGGTTGGAGGTGAATTCTACGTCAAGAGGAGGATAAAGAAATTGTTGGGTCTTCGCCAAAAATTCTCCTGACCTTTATATTCATATATGGATAAAGAAGCACACTTCGTGTACTTATCTTATTTAAATATTTAATTTATTCTTTTAAAGTTTTTAATTGTAAAATTATTTATTTAATTTTATAATCAAGCTGTTATAACATTTCATCACTGACTGGATATTCTCATAGCTTTTATGTAATTTTTTTGTTTTGTTTTGTTTATTAATGTTTCTGATCGAAGAGCAAGAATTTCGAGTGGCTATGCCTCTCTGCTGTTCAGTTGTTGTATTATTCGGAATCTTTTTTTTAATATATATTTATATATATACATACACCATGCTTTAAATAAATAAAAAAACTCTTAGCTTTTGATTTGATTTTTTTTGTTAGTTTTACTTTAGATGGAAAAAGAAAAGAAAACCATGTAGAATTTGTTAAAATCGCTGAGATTGTTGATGAGGACCATTCTATTTCTATCCTTAGTAGGCTTTTAACATGGACAACAACTTTTAAGAAAGGAATGTTGACGAATTTAACCTCTGAACTTTTTTGATCAGCATCTCTAATATTTAATTTCAAATTTTTGAATCTCTATCTTTTTATTTTAGTGAGATAGCTCATTCCATTAACGTTTTTTTTTGTTAAGTTTGACTTGGTTAACGTTTAGTGAAAGGTATTTTTGAAAACTCAATGTTTACATTTTTCTTTTTTTAGCCAACTTGGCATGTTTAGTTCTTATCTTTTTTATACTTCAAAAAATAGTTTAATTAATAAAAAAATACAAACGGAAGTTTAGTTTAATTAATAAAAAAAGAAAAACGGACGTGATGAGATGAGTTCTTAATCTTTTTTAATTTTTTTTAAAGTCCCTTATCTTTTTTCCTTTGGTGAACTAGGTTCTTAATTTTTTTATTAAATTTGACCAAGTTAATGCTTGATGGCCTTTTTTCCAAGTGTTCAAGGGTATGTTTTTGAAAAATCACTATTTACACTTTCCTTTTAAAAAAAAAATCAAAAGATCTTTCTCTCTATGATAGTATTTCATAATTTTTCTTAAAAAAATTAGAAACTATAATAAAAAATAGTTATTTAGAGTTGAAAATGAGTGAACAATATTATTTTTGATAATAAGTGATTTCAATCCATTTAATTCATAAAAATAAAATTCTAGTCATATCCCTAGCTAATTACTTTATTTTCATTTATGCTTCACCGTTACATGAGTTTGTTTAAATTTAATTTTGATTGATCATATGAATTATATTTTTGTAATATTTAAATTATTTTATTTCATATTATGTATAGTGTGAGTTAGTTATATTGTCATAAGTAATTAATTTATATTGACATTATTTACTAACATGAACATAATACAATTATTACCCTTATTTTTTGCATTTCAATAATAATAATAATATTTATTGGTACTTCTCTTACTAATCACACTAAATGAGTAATCATGACATTTATTATTTTGATTTCGTTTACTAAGAGAAGTAAAAAAATTATTTAATAAGAAAAATGTAAATAGTGATTTTTTAAAAAATGCCTTTGAACACTTGGATAAAAGGCCACAATCTTAGCTTGGTCAAATTTAATAAAACAAAATTAAGGACCTAGTTCACCAAAGGGAAAAAGATAAGGGACTTAATTTTTTTTTAAAAAAAAATTAAGAATCCATCTCACAAAGTACAAAAAGATAAAGGACTAAATAAGCCAAGTTGGCTAAAAGAAGAAAAATATAAATATTGAGTTGATAAAAATACCTTTCGCTAAACATTGATCGAGTTAAACTTAATAAAAAACTTAATGAAATGACCTTTCTCACCAAAATAAAAAAGATCATGAATTCAAAAATTTGAAAATAAAGATTAGGGACTTAAAGTTGCCAATTAAAAAAAGTTCAGAGGTTAAATTGACAAATTTCCCTTTAAGAAAAATCAAAATAGTTAGAATTAATTTTTTGTAAGAGAAACTACGGTTGCAGCAATAATATTGTGCCGTGATTATTTTCATTTATTTTTAAAATTTATTAATATATTATATAATAGTATTTTGTTTGATCTAATATAAATTGAATATCAAATTCTTAAATGCGA
Organism: Apocynum venetum; assembly: GCA_019593545.1. Lineage (NCBI taxonomy): Eukaryota > Viridiplantae > Streptophyta > Magnoliopsida > Gentianales > Apocynaceae > Apocynum > Apocynum venetum. The sequence continues at coordinate 2,871,804 of SRSM01000326.1, read as the reverse complement.
TTAGCATACCCAGGAAGGAAAAACTAAAATAAACCACAAATACTCCTGTCGTTAATGCTGCATAAAGAAAAGGAGGACATTTTTTTTCATCAAGAAGCAATAAGATTAGTCACAAAAATAATTGAAGTTAGCATTATTATTTCTTTAACTTGCAGAGGTTTGAAACATAATTTGTGATGGACTCCTATAGGCTGAATTTCAAGGCAAATTGAATATTGTCACGTCCGTTCCCACACATGCACTCCTAACATCTACCTATCACAACAAAAAAAAAAAAAGGCACTCCTAACATCTTAAAGGCATCTTTGAGGAGAAATCATGAGTAAAATAAGTTCTGGTTTTTGGAAGTTTTCGTGCAGTGAAGGTACCATACGTGAACTTTCCACTAAAATAGATTTTTTAAGAAAGGACAAAATATGTCAATAATCCTTCAATTTATAAAAAAATATATTTTCACTTTGAACTTTTAAAATGTCTAACTTTAACGCACAAACCTTTCAAATAGTCGAAATAGAAAATCTTTGTCGATATGATCCCATTCCATTAACTGTTGAAAAGAAAAGACTGTGCGACCTTTTCATAACGTCTTCTAAGGGCATTTTTGTCTTAAATATGAGGAGATGATAATGGCTATTGAATAATGAATCCATCTACAACAATAAAAATTATGAATTCATTATATTCTTTGCATGCTTTTTGTTTCAGTGGTGCTTTTTTTTTTTCTTTTCTTCATTATATTCTTTGCAGTGTCAATATGATCATTTGGGACTACTTGATGGCTATTGTAGAATATGAAAATGTCTTTAGAAGACCTGATCCTGTTAGGCTTTAACGGGTCAAAAAATGCTGAAAGGATTTCTTTGTAATTGTTTAAAGTTTGAGTAATAAAACCATGTATTTCAAAAATTTTAGAGTGAAAATAAAAGGTTTTGAAAGTTCAAGGACTATGGGCATATTTTGCACAATAAAAATGCGCTGCGCTGAGTTGAGGGAGACAGCTTCTTTTATTAAGTTCGTTCCAACATGAAACAACGCACGCATAGATCATAGTTTTTTTTTTTTTGAGGAGACCATGGATCATAGTTTATACTATAATTTATAGTCTACTTTAGTTTGTTATATGGATTCTAACATCATCATGCCAATTTTAACCCAAATATCGGACACTTCACAGAAGTTTGCATTACTAATGTAATCTTGATCAAGGTCCTAACCAAACTAAGTTTCTAAACAAGTTAATGATTTTAAATATCATATAGATTCTTTGCATGAAATTAGTGATTCAATGACTAGGGTAAGAACAAAGAGAACTTTACAAGGTTTGATAATGAATATTCAATACAAAGAATTCACAAAAATTGAAGATTCCAAAACTTTACCGAGGGAAGTTACATATCTAAGTATGCAAAATTTAAATCTCGAAGATCAATAAAAGTGCACGAGTTAATTAGAAAATTTTTCTTTAATTTTCATTTTTGGACCTTTATGTTATAATTATCATGTATAATTTCATTTTGGATTTTTAGATTTTAATTATCAGATTATATTTTTAATACTTTTTATTTAAAGAATAATTAGACCCAATCTACTTTGTAATAAATCACAAGTCAGTTTAGGATTTTTTTAGGTGTTTTCTATTTAAGGACATTAATTATGTATTGTAAGGAGGATTAACATCAATTCAGAAGAATTATTCAGGAAAAGACTTAACTTTTGTTTTCTTGTGTTCTTGATTAAATGTATGAAATTGACTTATCAAATGAGTGATCAACTTTTGTGGCGTCTTTGAATTAGGGTTTAAAGACCTTAGTTTTCTTTAGATTCTAATTTTGATTTTTTTTAACTCGTTTCTTGTGTAATTAGGGTTTCTAATCCGTTGAGATTTGAGTTCCTAGAGCTAGTCGCCTAGAGGATCCGTATCAATTGGTATAAGAGCTTTAGTTTCGAGGCAAGTTTGTTTATCACATTTTTTCGTTTCTTGATATTATTAATTAAAACTAAATAAATAAATCTGATCTTTGTTATTCTTGAGTAAAAAAAAAAAGAGTTACAATCTTGAGAAAGATTCTTGAATTTGATTGAATTCTTGCACTGTTCAAAACTTTTTCTTATAAAAGTTTTTATTTTTGATTGACTCTTAATTTAAATTCTTTGAAATATTGAATCTTGCTATTGAATTTGAGTCAATATTGTTGAAATTCATTTTTTCTTGTCTTTCATGAATCTTGTGGACCTTGTTTCTTATTTAAAAACAAACGAAAAAAGGGAAAATAAAGGAAATAACAAGAACAAGGTTGTTTCGTGTATTTTGGGATTTCCAACGATTTGTTGATTCTAGTGGTTTCTTTCTTACGTCTTTTACTTGTGCTTGAAGTTTTATTATTTTTCTTGATTTTTTAGAAGTTGCTCATCTTTGATTTTCGAATATCTAAATTGCTATAACTAAGTCTTTAACACTCTGATTGTTGAGAATTATTGCTATCTGCTTCTTTGAATTTGTTGAAGTTTGTGATTATGTTAAGAACATAAAGGAGGCGGCTAGAGTTTTTGAGCGGTAAAAAACAAGATTGAATAATTACACAAGTACAATTATCAAATATCAAACTCCCAACCATATACGAGGTATTGGAACATTAGCCTGTAAAGTTAAAATGAATAATACATCTTGACATAAGTCCTGTCAATTTGGGAGTATGCTTTTTCACAATAGGCGATAGCCTCTCTCTCTCCTTCTCTCTTTACCTCATTTATATATATATAAAAGCTCATTCCGTTTAAAATTGAATGTCACTTTGACTTTAATTCTAATTTTATAGAAAACTTTGATTTAAATGAAGTTACCAAATTATCTTTGATATTAATTTAATGGATAGTGAGACTTATAAAATATTAAGATATAAATTTCTCAAATTTAAGGTGATGAGTGATGAAATGCATTAGTTAATAGGGTATAGATCATTTAACTTAAGAAGGTTATTGGTGGATTTTGAATAAAAATTATAGTTCGTACATTCAATTTCGGATAGAGATAATATATACTTAATGTTACATGAAAGATTAATTAATGCTATATAATACTCATTTTTTGTTAGAAATTAAACGTCCACATTTTACTTAGTTGAAAAATTAATAATCTTTTTTTTATTTTAAGAAAGTTATCTCATTATTCTTGTTATTAATTAAGTTGATAGTGAAAACTATTAGTTAATTATATGTAAATTTATTAAATTAAGAAGGTTATTAATAACATTTTAGATTAAAAAAAGAGTTATTTTTAAAAAAAGAACATTTAATTTCGAATTAAAATAAAAATATAAAAATTTAATTTTGGATGGAATAAGTAATTTCTTTTTAATAGATGAGATTAGATAATAAGACATAACAAAAAATAAATAGAATAAAACTTGAGAAAGAAGGGAAGATAAGTGATGGAAGCCATGTTTTATTTGTTTATTCTTACTCTTAGTGCCATCTAATGGGCTGTCCATAGAAATTACAAACACAAAAAGCAAGAAAGGAATAGATGCCTTTTTTGGAATTGAATAATGAATTGCAGACCATAGATCTGCTCCAACGTTAGTGATCCGTCAGTGTCACCTAAAATTTTGCATGTTTCTTCCCTCTCTGTAATTTTGGATCACAATTTGCTTTCCCCCGGGGAAAATTTGCCTGGGTGAAGCTTGCTTGCAGTGGCTAAATTCTTTTTTTTTTTGGTAAAATAGTCAATTTAGTTTCTTAAATTGACATTTTTTCTATTTTGATCAATCTTATTTTTTATTAATTTTTTAATCACTTAAGTATTGGACCAAATGATCCACGTGACATTCACATAAGAAATTTTTTAATGGAAAATCAAAATCATAATTTTCCAATTTATTCCTTTAAGTTTGTATCATAACCTTTTTGGTCCCTTAAGTTTTAAGTTTTAACCATTTTGATCTTTAATATTTTCTTTAACTTGTTAGATGCTTAACAATTTTTAATTGACATTTTTTGTCCGTCCCTTGTAATTTTATTCAACTAATAAATTATGTATATATACTTCTAACTAATGTTTCAACAAAAGGCTACTTTTTGTATTGTCATAATTTTAAAAAGTATTAAAAATTCAATTTACTTAACTAAAGTCTTAAGTAATTTATATTATACAGTGAAAGTGTTAAGAATATCATAAGTACAGACAATTATGTGTGAACAAATCTAATCACATTTTCCTCAAAGGATGAATCATAAAAATATTGATATGTTTTTCCTACATTTTCCCAAATTAGGATAATTCTAAAAAAACAAGTTATTTATTTTGTTAAAGTATTGGCCAAAAAGATATGCATATTGTATAAATTAATATATATATATATATATATATATATATTATAAGGGAGGGACAAAAAATTTTAGTAAGGAATTGTTAGGATATTTAACAAGTTAAAAAAAATGATTAAGGAGCAAAAGCGGTTAAAACGTAAAACTCGAGGGGCCAACTCTACTCCAAACAATAAGTGTTGCAAAATTTATTTCAATTAGATAAATATACAAATTAGTTGGGCCAAACCTATTGGGCGAGCGAGCCGACGGAAATAGCAACGAAAAAATTCTGTCGTAAAATTCTACCAAAAAAGAAATTATTTTTAAAATAATAATAAGAAGTCTAGAAATTAGAATGAGGAATATCATAGAATTAAAAGCTTTCTGGTGAAGTCTACACACACTAGAAACTGACACTTATAACCGTTAAATCTCATGAACTATAAATCTTGAGAATTTTGATTATCTGAATAGGTTATAAGACTATATATTTAATAAATGACTCGGAAACAGTTTATCAAGGTATTTAACAAGTGATCACATATTAACTTTCTTTATGTGAAATATATTTGTCACACTCTTTTCATATATATATATATATATATATATATATATATATATATATTTGACCGTTTCTATAATATCAAATTCTTTACCACTTCAATCTCGTTTTATAGTTTCATTTTCTTTGATGTCTCTTTTTCGGTGAATCAATTTCTTCTACGTACATGACTATATAGGTCTCCCATTCTCTACTTCGATTTGACCATTTAAAATTGAATCTTAAATAATTATATTGTTATATAAAGTTTCCATATTAACTCTATTAATAACTTTTTAATTTAAAGAATTTATATTTTAACTCATATTATTCGTCACTAACTATATTAGTATTGAAGATATTATGATACGTTTGTCTAGATTGAAAAATTATATTAATTTTTATATTAAATCAAATGTGAAATCTTATTTTGGACAGAGGAGTACCTGTAAGTACTTGTATCTTTGTTAAAGAGTTCAATAGAAAGAAATAATTGCTGATAGCAACATTAATTCAAATTTTCTTCACATGGCAGAAAATCCAATCTGAAACCATTAATCAACAAGTTAGTACAGCCGGCCATTCATGTCAGATACTTACAGAATCAAATTGGCTTCAACATTCTCATACAGCCAGCGAAATGCATTTGCCTCTTTCCTATTTAGCTGCTATAAGAAAATAACAGTTTAGTGTCCAAACATTTTTTGCAACAAACATACACAAAACCCTTCTTCAGCTGTCTTTACATTGATCCCATAATCCCACAAAATTTATAAAAACCTTTTAAAGTTCATGCTCTTTACTTCTCCTTTGAATTCTGATGGCGGATTTTCCTCCAAATCTCCTACCAGATGAAGGTAGCCCAGAGTGGATGAACAAAGGTGACAACGCATGGCAACTCACGGCAGCCACGCTTGTAGGCCTACAAAGCATCCCAGGGCTGGTCATTCTATATGGTGGTATGGTCAAGAAAAAATGGGCTATAAACTCAGCCCTCATGGCACTTTATGCATTTTCAGTAGTTTTAATTTGTTGGGTTGGCTGGGGTTATCGGATGGCCTTTGGGGATAAGCTGGTTGATTTTTGGGGCAAACCAGGGGTAGCTTTAGATGAAAATTATCTACTAAAACAGGCCTTTTTAGGGTACTTCCCTACTGCAACAATGGTATTTTTTCAATTTGTGTTTGCGGCAATTACACCAATTTTGGTAGGTGGTGCCCTTTTGGGCAGAATGAATTTTCATGCATGGATGTGGTTTGTGCCTCTTGGCATACTTTTTCATATACCATTGGAGCATATAGCATTTGGAACCCTAATGGATGGTTGGCACAGCTTGGAATCATTGATTTTGCTGGTGGATATGTCATTCATCTATCCTCTGGTGTTGCTGGATTTACTGCTGCTTATTGGGTACGTAATTAAGCCTAATTTGCAATAATATGGTTGTCTCTTGTTAATACCTCTCGACTCAAAATTGAATTTTCACATTTAATTTAATCTAAAAATTAAAAAAAGTCTTTGACCTTATAATTGTATAACATTATTCTTGTTATTAATTTAGTTAGTGTGGTGTAAATCACTTAAATTAAGAAGATAAAAAATTAATTTTTTAGAAAAATAGACATTCAAATTTGAATATCTCCAATTTGAATACAATTTTGGATTGAGGGAATATGTGTTTTCTTTCCTTTTTTTCTTTCTTTTCTTTGATTTTAATTAAAAATTATGTTATTGCTTAACACCTATTTGTCAAAGAAGGTGACCAATTAGTTTATAGGTAAAATTGGGTTGATGGGTTCTAACTTCTAAGTGAGATATGGGTCGTTTATATATATTTCAATCATGCTCCTCTCCTAATATTCTAAGACTATATGATTATTTTAATTTCATTCGACCAATATATCAATGATTACCCTTCCTTCTAATTATATTTATCTCGAGACAACAAAATAAAAATAAAAATCCAATGCGATTCATGTCTCAATATACTACTGGTATGTTATTCACTATTGAACATATAGGTAGGGCCAAGATCAGAAAATGATAGAGAGAGATTCCCACCAAACAACATACTATTGATACTGTCCGGCGGAGGTCTGCTATGGATGGGTTGGACCGGGTTCAATGGTGGTGCACCCTATGCCGCTAACGCAGACGCATCCTTGGCGGTATTGAACACCCATATCTGTACGGCAACCAGTTTGCTCACATGGCTCATTCTTGATCTCTTTGCATTTGGTAAGCCCTCTGTCATTGGAGCTGTGCAAGGCATGATCACTGGCCTCGTCTGTATCACTCCTGCTGCAGGTTCATATGTACATTTATTTGCAAAGGAAAAGTTAAATTTTCAGGTCATGTAAGAGTATGCTTGGATGAAGGTTTTTAAGGAGGTTTTCATTTTAATCTAGGTTTCGAAAAATCTAGATAATAAAATCCTTGTTAGGATAATCTCATGGATGAATTTCAGAAATTCTTGGCTTTTAAAAACAAGGGTTATAAAGACCTGAAATTCCTTATTCAAAAACTACTTAAATAGGTGTTTTGTTTTCTCCAAATTCTACTTCTAAAACTGGATAAATACTTCTTCTTTTTTTATCTCTTCTTCCTTTTTCTTATTTTTATTTATCTATATTATCATATCTATAAGAGTTTCACAAATCTATAATTAAAAAAATTCACTTTTCACAAATTTATAATTTTTTACTTTTTTAAAGTTTCAAACAAGTAATTTAAAATCTTGTTTTTTTAAATGTAATTTTTTAAATTGTTTAATTTTTAAATACCATAGAAATTTTAAAAAAGTTTAAATTGATAAACATGAATTGAATTTAAATGCTTCACATGTGTGAACCGATTACAAATTTTCAATAATTTATCACCCACCTCATCTAAAAGCTTAACCTGACTTAATCTAATTTTATTCTTATTTGAAAATTTTGAATATACATCACACAGGGGTAGTTCAGAGCTGGGCAGCAATCCTAATGGGCTTAATATCAGGAAGTGTTCCATGGTACACAATGATGATTCTCCATTACAAGATTAAGCTGTTAAGACATGTGGATGACACCTTAGCCGTATTCCATACACACGCCCTGGCCGGGAGCCTAGGCGGCATTCTTGCCGGGTTTTTTGCTATGCCGAAACTCTGCCGGATCTTTTACAATGTACCTGATTGGGAAAAGTACATAGGTTTAGCATATGGGCTACAAAATGGAAGAACTTCAGCGGGGCTAAAGCAAATGGGGATTCAACTTGCGGGACTAGGTTTCATCATATGTCTCAATGTTTTTGTGACAAGTATTATTTGTTTGTTCATAAAATTGATTGTTCCACTTAGATTAAAGGAAGAAGAAATGGAAATTGGTGATAATGCTGTTCATGGTGAAGATGCATATGCATTATGGGGTGATGGAGAAAGGTTCGAAAATCCGAAGATTAATTCAGTATATGATGCTGATGAGTATCCGTCAATTATGTCCAAAACGTCGATGATGTCGTCGGTGTCGAAAACTCCTGGCCGTGAATTGCAAATGGTATGAGAAGACTAGTACTAGTAAAATGGTGCTGTTTATAAGGGTTATATGTTCTTGCTCATTTTCCTAGTTTTTGTTCTCCTTCAAAATATAAATATAAAATTGCTCATGCTTGATAAAATCAATCTTGGATTACTGGCCAGTTTCACTGTTTTTATATTATTAATTATAATGTCCTCTTTGCAACTTATAAATACCAACTAAATATAAATACCACGTACAACTTACCCAATACAAGAGTTAGGAATCTCCTCGAATGCTAGCATGGTGGCGTTCTACTCTTGTACCTCTATTTCGATTCCTAATAATGAATCAAATTGATATTTTTAAAAAATAAAAAACAAAAAACATAGAGAAAAATAAAAGACTTGGGAAAACATTGAAACAGAGTCAAATTAATTTGATGGAAGTACATTTATAGTTAATGTCATTCCGCTACAAATTTTTTGTTAAGGACTAGAAGGCATCTCTAGCTAAGTAATTGATTTTATTTGTTTTAAGAGAAGAATGAGAAGATGGGGCGTGAACCAATAAGCGAAATTCTTCTTCATCATCATACTGTCATCATGTACCAATTTTAATCATCATTTTTACTTCACTTCTTTAAGAGTAATTTTTCTTTATAAAACAAACCTTGAATTCTTTTAAACATTTTCTTATTTTTCATTAATATTTTTTGTACCAATATGTACTCATTAATCATTTTTCTCTTATTTTTAAAAATAAAATACTATGAACAAATTTCTCCATCCAACTTCCACAAAATTGATATTCAAAATTGACTTTTAACTATTTGAGAAAAAAAAATTTGTTTTAAAAAATTTGGGTTTTTCTTCTTTTATAAGAACCCAAACTCAAATCTTTTTCCTTTCAAAATCCCAAATTTCTCTTCATTATAAAAAAATAAAAACAAAATTCTTTTTTTTTCTTCCTCACAAACACAAATCTTTCTCTTTCTTCTTACTTCACGAAGCCACCACCACTACCTTCACAGCCGACCCTGCTGCCACCCAATAGAGATGATCACAAGAAGCATCTTGGAACATTTTGAAGCCACAAAATCAAACATTTCATAATTGTTTTCACTCAATCTTGGGGTGAGAATAGAATCATAGATCACCATTCTTTAGTTTTCCACAACATCCAAAATAGGAGATGTAAGAGGAAATTGATTAGAAAATCCATTGAGGTGGTTGCTCCAATCTTGACTTTGCAAAAGTTGTTTTTATAGTGTGCCAAGTATCATTTAAAGGTGTTGGGATTGAAATTGAGCCAAATGACTCTTCGAAGGGGATGGAATAGCAATTCAAAATTTCTTGTGGTGGAGGATTTAACCATTAGACAAGTATATGAGAAGCTACTAGAAGTTGCAAAGCCTTGATACAAACTAATGGAGCAACTCCAAAGTTAAAGTTCTAAAGTTGCGAAACCCATTTGTAGAAAATCAAGCAAGAAAGGAACCATAAATGCAAAATTTATCACAAAGCTAAAAGCAAAGAATAAGCTCGTCAAATATAAGAAAGTGACAATTGTTGCAGTATTTCAATTTTTTGTTGATAGTGTTGCCTGTGAAATTTGATGGGCGATTTAGCTTTTGGGGGAAAAATTTTAATGCCTTGGGAAGGGAACTGATGTAGAAGAAGGGTGATTGGGTTTTTTTTTTCTTCCATTTAGCCATTGTTTTTTACTTATTTGGTTTAAATACATAACCATCCTTCTCATTAGTTTCTTTTTACAAAAAAAACTAGGAACCGTTAGGCTTAACGAGACTGAATAATCATTTTTGCTACATTTTTACAAAGTTAATGACTTGCTTTGCTATTTTCAAAGATTAGTGACTGAAACTGCAATTTGATGTTACTATAATGACCATTTTTGCAATTCACCCAAAATTGATTCAAACTTAGATGAGTTTTTATTTGATTCGGGGTCAAAAATATTATTCCTTAAATAAGTTTTCAAATTTTTTATTTGGTCCCTAGGATTTTGGAACCTGCCCAAATCATATTTAGAGAATTCTAGATCTCCTACAATATTTATCAAAAATTACAGATATGCCTTTATAAGCTTTCCAAAAGTTTTAGAAATGTCTAGATTTACTCCAGAAACCTATTAAATTTTCTTGAGTTTACATACTACCCAATCTTTCCAAATCTACTTAAATTTCAAATTTTCTAAAAATTCTAAAAAATGACTCCAAATTTTTTTTCAAAATTTTCATTTTGACCTCTAAACTTTTATAAACTTCATATTATGTCCAATTTTTAAATTACCTTTTATTTTATTTACAAATTGATTCCATTATTTCAAGATACTCTAGATTTATTTTTATTTCAAAATTTATCAATTACGATTCAACCCCTAAACTTTGTTTTTTTCTGAAAAGCTTGATATATATTAGTAATCATGGAAAAAATAATACAAGTTGTTTGGAAGCAACCAACAGCAAGACTAAAAAGCATCCAATAAAACCCTCCCAACAAGAAGCAAAGCCAACAAGAGAATTCAAGTATATCTATTGACAAGTAGACACGCTCAAATACCCATCCATCCTACCCAGCTTCCCAAAAAGACCAACAAGAATCAGAAATAAAACAAGAGTAAAAGGACGAGCCTCTTTTCCCAAAAACAAAAACCACCCTAATCATACCGCACTAGTGAAGGAGCATTTGTTTGCCCACACCTCGTTTTGCCAATTTATCCGCATCATGGTTACATTCTCTCGGTATCTTGACAACTTCTAGAAAAACAGTTCTCCTTTTTAGAGCAAGGATATGAAGAGCGATTATGTGTAGCCTCCATGGAACTGAAAGAGTTAGAGTCCACTTTAGAGCATTACTTGAGTTTGTTTCTATCACAAGGCCATATGATGTCGCCCACCTGGAAGCATTGAAGACAATGAGAGCCTCCTTGATAGCTCTTAATTCTACTTCATTAGAATATGCAATTCCAATTGATTTTAAAAACACTGCTTTAATCACACCACAATGATCTCTAAGAATCCCCCCAATACCAGCTTGCCTCGGCTTTCCCATAGACGAACCATCCACATTAAACTTAAAAAACCCGTCTGGAACATTCGAAGACTGACTTGATTGAATACTTCCTTTCCTTTGAGTGATGGCTTTCAAAAAAAAAAAAAGGGATTTGAAGAGATATAAGAATGAATACTGTTGATGAGGCCATTTAGCCATAATCCAAAACACAAATCTTGTCGTAGTAATATCCACTAGTTGTGTAAAATTTGGAGCCTTATTTCTAAAAATTACCTCATTTCGATGAAGCCAAATGGACCAAATTACTGCAAACAACATCAACCTCTAAGCATCTCGATTCTCACCATAATGATAATAACTATGATGATTTAGTTCATGTTGCCTCTGATACTACCTCATTGACTTTGAAAAAAGAAATCATTAATCTTTAAATAAATAATCTCAATGTGCAAGATATTCGTAGTCAAAGATATAATGGTGCTAGTAATATGCATGGAGAATTGTTTAGGTTACAAGAACTTGTCTCTAATGAGTGTCCATATGCTTATTACATACATTATTTTGCTCATCAACTTCAATTTGCATTAGCAGCGGCATCTAAAGAGGTTATTCTCATTTATCAGCTTTTCTCTAAATTAATTGGTGTTGTCAATGTTGTTGGTTCTTCTTGTAAATGGCATAATCAATTGCAAGTTGCAAGTGCTGTTGAAATCAAAAAGATTGGTAGCTGATTGAATCAAATTGGAACATTAAAGGGAGCCGGTGACACTAGGTGGTGTTTTCATTTGAGTTCCCTTCAAAGTATGAAAATCATATTTGATTCTGCATATTCAGCTTTGAAAAATATAATTTCTGATTGAATTGTTTATTCTCATCATGCCGAAACATATGAACTTTATGATAGAATCACGTCATTTGACTTCATATTTATTTTGCATATTTTTATTAAAATTACAGAAATCACATATAATCTTTATCAACCTTTGTAATGTAAGTCTAAGATATTGCAAATGATACGCCAAAAGCCCAGATCAACAATGAAGAAGACTAGTGGTTCACTAATAATAAACATGAACTGAAACATCAAGCCTTTTTTGTTTTATGTGATATATTTTATTTGATTATTTGTGCACTAATTATTTAATATTCATAAATTAATGCTTTTTAATTCTTGAAGATTGAATTTTAAATTGTGCACCAAATTTATTTAAATCCTTGATATATTATATAATAAAAACAAATGCACAGTGAATAAAATAGTCCCTCAATCTTTTTCGCGCGAAAATCACAATCCAACATATTTTCCACTGGTCCTCACACGAATCCGTGTTAACTTGTAACACTTTGTCTTGTGAGTCAAAGCCATAGGCCCATCGTTTGTTCTTCTCACCAATTTGGTCCCGTTTCTCCTGTCGTTTATTTGCTTTTTTTCTATTTCTTTTGAAAAAGACATCTACATTTATATAATTTCCAGCTAATTTCTTTCCCTCCTAACAACATGAATTAGGTTCATCAATTTCTTTGATCCTTTTCCTTTTAAGCAATAGTTGTTCCTTCTCTAATTTTTAGAAATTCCTCCCATTAGCAGTGGTGCAGCTACATAGGAGACACCGGGCAAGGGAACCTTCACCTCAAGATTTTTTTTTTAAAAATAAAATAAAATAAAACGAGCTATATATATATATATATATATATAATTAAAATTTTATATGGCTCTTAAAATTAGAAATTGAGCCCCCAAATTGACCTCCTCTTCAACAGTGTCTTTTTTAATTTGTACACCGGATTCTCTTTATTTATGTTTCATAATGTGATGTGTAACAAAATTATTATATAACTTTCCATAAAATAGCTAGTTAGCACTCACAGAATAAAGCATATCAAAAGAATATTTTAAACTTAGTTATACCCTCCCCCCCAAAAAAAAAAACAAAGAAAAAAAGAAGGATAAAAGATTGAATTCTATTTTCTACTTATTACAACCGTCTTGTCAAAATGTGACCTAAACGTGTAATTCATTGTCAGACTATGTCAAGGATAAAGATATATTTTTGCTAAGCACTGTACTTAAATTTTGTCAATTCTTACAAATAATTTTGAAAAAAATTTCCAAATTCCTATCACATCAAAATTTTAAATTTTCTCCTAATCCAATAAATGAGTCCCACATATTTATATAAATAATACTTTTTATTAATTTTAAATTAAAAACACAAGTTTAAACAATTTATTAATTTCATTTTATATTATTATCAAAATTTTAATTCTCTAATTCTAAAAAATATCTTTCAATTCTCAATAAAAACATTATTATCCGAAAACAAAAAATTATGTTATATTAAAAACAAAACAATAAATTCAATTCAAAATTACATGTTAATTAATACTATATATATATTGCTATCTTATCTCCTCAAAAGTCACAAAAAAAATCTATCTCATTATTGTATCATAGTTCATACATTAGAAAATCCGAATGTATATACACTATCACCAGCCACAAAATCTTCTCCCTTCAACCCTTTATAAGTTTCTTCCTGTATCTACCAGTTTGTGAGTGGAAAAAGATGAGTAAAAGAAACCCATTATTCTCTTCCCTTATTTTGATTATACTAATATCTCAACTCCTGTTCCTGATTGAGGGAAGCATCAAGCAGACTGATCAAACTGCTGAAAGCAAAGTAAGTTCTGAAATATTTTTGTAATTTCTTGCCCACTTCAATATTCAAAACTGCAAAAATCAAGAAATCATATATATCCACAAACAGGTTTACGTTGTTTATATGGGAAAAAGGCCTCATGATGATGTCGAGCTCATCACTTCATACCATCACGAGATACTTATCGATGTTCTTGGAAGGTAAGCAATATATAGAATTGGAGAAGAATTGATTGATCAGTCTATTTTTATGAGAAGCTCAATGGTCCTTTTTTTATTACTTCCTCTCTCTTTTATGCTCATTTTAGCAAAGAGGCATCAGAAGAGTCGATGGTATACAGCTATAGACATGGTTTTTCGGGTTTTGCTGCAAAATTGACTGAGCTCCAAGCACAGAAAATTGCTGGTAGGTATTATGTGGAAATTTTTTTCTAGGTCAATTCTGCTAAGACCACACTGTTGGATATTTACAATTTTTTTATAAGTCCCAATGGGATGTTAAATAGACTAAATCATGAAAATATTGTCAATCTCATTATCTAGGAACGATTTTGCAACAATTTTTAAAATTTGTTTTTTATTTTTATTTTTAATGAAATGTTAAAATAAGTTGTGGATTGATAATCCGTCCCTAATTAGGGATGGATTTGCAACTATGTTTGATTTTTATTTTCATTTTTCCATTTTTTAAAATTAAAAATAAAATATTATTACAAATCCGTCACTAAATAGCAACAACTTTGCAACAAGATAGTTTTGTATTTTCTAATTTTTGAAAGTGTAGTTTTTCAAATGTCATAACTAATATGTTGCTAATAAAACAATTTTTTTCACATTTTTAATAGATTAAAACATTAAAGTATTGTTAATTTGTTGTTATTTAATGGTGATTTTATGTTAAAATAAGTTGTATATAGATGCGAATGTATTTGAATTTTTTCCATTTTTGAAAATTAAAAATAAAAAATTATTGCAAATCTATTTTTAACCAGCAATAAATTAGGGACGAAATTACTTCTTTTTTAAAAAAAAATAATAAGTTGTATAATAAGTTTGAAGGGGACGTCTATCATATGATGCATGTATGAAATAAAGTAGGCTGAAAATGTTGACTATATATATACATAATGTTAAAGGAGTACCTCAAAATGTTGAAAATTTGTTCTTAAATCTTATATAATTGATTAGGATAGTAGTGAGCTTTCTTTTTAAAAGGAACATTGGCGCTTTTTTCTTTCTGACATTAATTGATTTGACAAAAAGGAGAAGTTTAATCAAGAGAATTAAGTTCTCACTTTCACATTGGCTATATGATAGTTAAAAACTTATTTTTAAAAGGAACATTGGTGCTTTTTTCTTTGTGACATTAATTGATTTGACAAAAAGGAGAAGTTTAATCAAGAGAATTAAGTTCCCACTTTCACATTGGCTATATGATAGTTAAAAACTTTAAAATACAAAATTATCTTTCTTTTTATTTTTTAGGTTGATTTGAAACTTGTTGTTTTATCAAATGTTACTTACCTGCAAAAGTTACTCAAGTTTTTTTAAATTGAAAACATATTTTTTATTTAAAATATTTAAGTAATCTCTTTACTTAAAAGATCAATGTCTCCCCAGTGCATATATATGATATATTCTAATACTTATAAATAAAATAAAGTAATTTATTGATCGTTAAAAGTCTTGTTGAATTCTTAGCCAGATGAGAGAAAATATTATTCTCATATGAAAATATTAAAACGTGGACCCTTGTGAAAGAGACTAAAGAAGAAAAGTAAAACGTCTATTTCCATTGACAAAGAAAGATATGAAGGTTTATTTCACATCAGTCCTAGAGAGATCAGCAACATAACAATCGCTCATTTACCTTCACCTTTTACTGTTTCTAGAGTCCCATGGAGCTATCCATGTTATTCCCAACCACTTCTACAAGTTGCACACAACTAGGAGTTGGGATTACCTTGGACTTTCACCTCAATCTCCATCAAATCTCTTACAAGATGCCAATATGGGAGATGGTACCATCATAGGCATCCTTGATACAGGTTCTAATTCTATTTCAACCTCTTCATTCTTGTAATTTTTCATGATTAAATACCAATATACTCACCCAAAATCAGTTCATTATTGAAATTGTGAAGGAATATGGCCTGACCATGAAGTTTTCAGCGACGAAGGACTTGGACCAATTCCTTCAAAATGGAAAGGTACTTGTGAATCAGGGCCACAATTCAATGCTACAAAAAGTTGCAACAAAAAAATAATAGGAGCTTGTTTCTTTGTCAAGGGTTACCTAACTGAGTACCAAAAACTCCACAACACTACAAAGATCAATGATTCCTTATCTCCTATAGATGAAAATGGCCATGGCACACATACAGCAAGCATTGCTTCTGGCTCTTTTCTATCAAATGTGAGCTATGCCCACGGCCTTGGCCTTGGAATGGCTAGGGGCGGCGCCCCTCGAGCCCGGCTTGCTGTCTATAAAGTGTGCTGGAATTTAGGAAGATGCGCTTATGCCGATGTCTTGAAAGCTTTCGATAAAGCTATTCATGATGGAATTGATATCCTATCTTTATCACTCGGCCTAGAGATACCTTTGCCTCCAGAAATCAATAGGCTAAATGCAATTAGTTTTGCATCATTACATGCTGTGGAGAAAGGTATTGTCGTTGTTTGTGCAGCAGGTAATTCTGGTCCAATTGCACAAACGGTTACAAATACAGCACCCTGGATTTTGACTGTGGCAGCAAGCACAATTGATAGGTCGTTTCCCACACCTATACTACTTGGAAACAATCAAACTATTATGGTATGTGAAGATGAGGAAATGAAGATCTTAAAATATAATTTTTTTTCTACATTAATTAATCTTTGAAATTTATGTTCGTTTTGAGCAAATGAAAAATATTTTGTTTGTAGGGTGAAGCCATATTCACAGGAAATGATACTGGTTTTAGACAACTGATTTATCCAGAAGTGTCACCTATACGACCATCTCGGTATTATTTTACATAACCCTCAATTAATTTGTTAAATTTTTACCTCATCTGAGAAAACTTATATTTATCTGAATTTTATGTTCATATGCACTATTATCATAGATGTCTTAGTTCAAATTATAACTTGTACTTTTCTCAAAAAGCATATATATTCCAAATTAATTAGAACTAGTTAAGCAATATATGAAAATATTAAAAAAAAAATTCATGAATTAAAATTTTTGTATACATGATTCTACTAATGAAATATATTATCATATGTAGGATTTATACTAGATCATGGTTTATAAAACCCCTAAAACTTATTATTGATATATATTTTTTTCTAAAAAGGATATCCATTATTGTTCTTTTGCAGCTATTGTGACACTTTATCACCAAATGATACATGGATGGCTGGAAAGGTCGTTCTTTGCTTTCATAGTGGCGAAGATAGATATATTACGGGTGCCATATTAGCTGTACAATTGGTTGGTGGTATGGGAATCATTGTAGCCAAAAATCCTACCAAGTACTTGGATTACTTTACAAATGACTTTCCCTCTGTGCAAGTAAGCTACGACGCTGGAACAAAAGTACTCAATTACATTCGTTCCACCAGGTAATGTAAATACGATGTCTCTGATTCCCATTAATTATTTCTTCCCTAGATTATGAATTTAATTGCTATACGTCATATATTATTCAGAAATCCACTTGCAAGATTAAGGCCTTCGAAGGCTTATCTTGGCAAACCTGTATCAACAAAAGTAGCACATTTCTCATCTCGCGGTCCAAATTCTATAGCCCCGGCAATACTCAAGGTCATTAATTTTGCATTGCTTCTGATTGAAATTATTTCTCTCTCTTAAAGTTTTGAAAAGAAAAATAGTTGATTTACATTGTTCGATTTTCTTACAGCCAGATGTAGCTGCCCCGGGAGTTAATATATTAGGAGCATTTCCACCAGAAGATCGAAACACGATGGGCATTAGGCATTACTTTCTCTCAGGAACATCGATGGCAACACCCCATGTATCAGGAATAGTTGCTCTCCTCAAGTCCTTGCATCCTCAATGGTCTCCAGCTGCTATCAAATCCGCAATTGTCACAACAGGTATACTCTCACTGACATTTGCCATAATATATCAATTACTCTCATGTTCTGGAATTTGATATCAACTTTTCACTTAATACAAGAATTACGGAATGTTTTGACAATAAAAGAGTTTTATATTATCTTTATTATTAATTTAGTTAGTCAATAAGATTACACAAGTAAATCGCTTATATTAAATTAAGTTTGTTTTTTGTAGAAGTTTATTTTAGAAATGTGGTCATGACAAAATATTTAGGTTAATGTATCATCATATACAAGAAAATGATTATTGATTAATCGTCCGAAAGGGCTTTAATTGATAAAGTTCATTTTATCTTTGCAGCATCAACTACCGACTCCTCTGGAGAACCAATTTTTGCAGAGGGAGATCCAATGAAGCTTGCTGATCCATTTGATTTCGGAGGGGGAGTCATAAATCCTAATAAAGCAATGGATCCTGGCCTTGTCTATGACATGGGAATTACTGATTATGTAAATTATCTTTGTGCCATGGGTTATAAAACCAGTTCCATAAATCAGATGCTAGGCAGAAGTACACTATGCCCTCATAAACATCTCTCCATCCTAGATTTGAATCTTCCTTCCATAACTATACCAAGACTAAGCAAGTCCACTACCGTTACAAGAACTGTTTCAAATGTTGGCCCCCTTAACTCCACATACAAAGCCATAATTCAACCTCCACAAGGCATAAATATACGAGTATTTCCTGATGTTCTGATCTTCAATTCTAAGGTCAAGAAAATCTCGTTTACAATTACAGTTGAGACAAATTATAAGGTCAATACGGGTTATTATATTGGAAGCTTGACTTGGACCGATGGAAATCATATGGTGAGAAGCCCTATATTAGTTAGAACGGAATTCCTAGATTTTTATGCTTTTTAATGTAAGTACAAGCATGAGAGAATAAAAATAATTTTCCATGAATATTTATTTTTATTAAATATGTATTTGGATATAATGATGATATTCAATTACCCTACGATATGAAATTTGATACTTGCACCCTAAAATTGTTCCTTTGTCATTCAAAGATTAGTAAAATTAATGAATAAAAGCTAGATGATACATACAAAAAAAGAAGAATAATGGGGTATGTATATTCCTCCAAAAAATAATAATGGGGAATGTATTTAGACAAAATAGTCATTAGGTCCCTAATTATCTTTACTATTTTAATGGATTTAATCCATCATTTTTTTTATCCATTTTGGTCATTTTTACTCATAAATTGACTTAAAATTTAATAGTCTAACTTATGAGTTTATTTGTCTAGAAATATAAGTTGTTGAATTTATTTTTACACAAATCAATGAACTTTTTTGTTATTAAAATGCCATTAATTATTATATCTTGCACTACAAGAAAAATTCATTATTCGCAACGATCATTTCGATGCTAAACTGTAGCTGATTTTGTTTTACAATAGATTCGCAACAGATAAGGACGTTGCTAATTTTATTGTAACTAAATAAAATTTTGCAACAAAAAAAGAAAGTTGTTGTCAATTTTCAACAACTTAGCAAAGATTAGTTTTGTATCTAATATGACCAGTAACGGATTTGCAATGGCCTATAGAAATAGAGATTTTTAAAAAATTAATAAATTATAAAATATTGTGACGGATTTGCAATAACAAAAAAAATACTTAAATTACATCACAATGTCGAGAGCTAACTAATGACAGCTTTGCAACAACAAAATAGTCAACAAAAAAAATTTAAAATTTCATTACAATGTTGTAGCTAAATTAATGACCGTTTCGCAACAATAAAATAACCAATAATTGCTAATTCTTTGCTATATAGCTACAATTTTTCAACGGAAAAAATTTCAAATATAGATAATTGTTGCTCAGTCGTCACTAATTAGCAATGACTTAGCAATAACACTGGAATTAAGAAATTTTGAAAAATACTTAATTGTCACAATACTATTGCTATGTAGCTATGACTTTGCAAAGATTGAACATTTTAAAATGACTTGTCCTTGCAAATTTGTATTTATATAGAAATGGCTTTGTAATAGCTAAGAAATTATAAAATTTTGAAAAATAATTAGTCATTACAATATCGTTGTTATTTAGTTACGGCTTTGCAACCACTGGAAAAATTGTGAAATTATTGACGTTGCAAACCTGTAGTTAAATAGCAACAAGTACTTTCTAAATTTTAGTTATTGCAAATCTATTGAAAATTAAGAACAAATTTACAATATTTATTTTTCAATAATAATTTATTTTTAATAAAAAAATATGTAATATAAATATAATAATATTTCCAACTAAATATTATACATACCCAAAATACATAAATTCATATGAAATACTATTGGAAGTCCAAAACAATAAAAATATATTGAGTACAATAAAGTCTAAAACAAGTCACAAAACTAAAGCCGCGGAAGGTGCTGTAGGGGGAGGAGGATGAGGATCGGAGCCCTGGTCAATCTGTGGGTGAGATCTAAACCTAAAACAATGTAATCCTCCATGTCTTCGTTATCATCCTTATCGTCCTCATCGTCCTCATTCATCATGGGTAGCGTATGAGTGGGAATTTATGCTTCCTCCAATAAAGCTTGTAGTGAACTTATCCATCTTCCGTTCATAATTCCATTTCGCTTTTTGCACCTGACGCTGAACAAGATCATTAATTTTGATAGCATCCATGGGAACTAAAGATGTTGATGGACGGGATTATGTTTTCTGCTCTATACAGCGTCTTACTTTACCACATTTTGAACCAAAGTCATATACACGCCCTTTTTAAAAATCTTTGGGAACATCAGCAAACAATTCATCATCGTCGGGCACTGTAAGAGGACTACAAGGATGACATCTACACTTACGTGTTTGGACATCATCCTACAATAAATCAAATATGTCAAAGTGTTAAAATTATCATATATTGAATTGAAATGACTTATCTTTAAACATTTAAAGTTTATACCAATGTATTATTTGACCACTCGTTGATTAACTCTCCATGTTTAGACCTTGGCTGGAAAATGTGGGTGTGCTTATACACTTTCATCTAATTGTAATCATCTCCCATAACAGATCGTTACATTTTGATATAAAAAAATTACAAATGTTAGCTATATTGTTACCAAATAAATACATAATATAATTAACATAATAAGTTTAAAAAATTGGTAAAAATTTAACAGATTTTTCCCTATAAATTGAGAATTTATCAGACATTTAAGTCACTTCAATATGCAACAAATAAATCATCATCAACTATTTTCCAATTCAAAGCAAATTTCATCACTATACAATAAATAAATCATCATCATCAATTATTACTCAACTCAAAGTAATATTTCTCTAACTACAACATAATATATATATATATATATATATATATATATATATTAGTAGTTACCCATTTCCCCTCAAGGTGACACCTGTATTAAAGAGTTATAATCAAAGACAATCAACATATCAGTCAAAAATTCCGTTGAGATTTTCCATTTTTAAATGAATTTTGCAACATTTGTTTTATGATTTTTCATAATGTGGCAATCTTGAGAAAACATCTATATCTCTTAATCTGCTTAACCAGATTTTATGAGATTGATACCATTAGAAACCTCTTTTAACGAGATTTCTATCCATATATAATTTACCCTATTTTCATATTATATTACTAGTGAAATAACCAATCGAGAGAGCTTCAAGAAGAAGTTTTGGAAAAGTCTTCTTCTCCAAGTATTTTTCTTTCCCAACAAGAATATTTATGATGAATTGGTAGCTTCTAAGTTTATGTGAGATTTCAATAAATACCTCTTTTCTAAATTTCTGCTATTAGGTGTTAGATTATCCATGGTGTAAATTAAACAATACTTATGGTCGCCATTCTAAAACCATGAACTTGAGATTATTTAGTTTTTATTTCCCTGCATTTTATCCACTTATATGAAGTTTCTGCCAAAGTGCAAATTAAATGCAGCTTATGAGAAAACATTTCAAACCACTCTTATTTCTCTATACTCCAAATCTCTCCCTTGTTCAACCTATTTTGTGAACAATAGAATAAACAAGATATACAATAGTTAATTTATGTACTGAATTATAAATGACATTCCTAGACAAGTTAAACATGATTTGTTTAACAATCTTCCTTGGAAATTTTTGAGTTGTAATATGCATATGTAAAGGGGTTATTAAAATTCATAAATAAAGTCAATATGACAAGATTTCGTTTTCTATATTTTGATTAGAAATTTATTATTATGAAATTGGACATTGGATCTTGAATATTTTATCCTAGTAATAAAGAAAGATGAGGATATAGTTATATAATGAGATTCTACATGTAGGCAATTACCTATATTTAATTATATTTTAATTAGATATAATAATAGTAATTAGGCCTTTGTAAACTACTCTTATGCATTTGTGTTCACAAATTGTTGATACTATATCTGAGCTTTAGAATTTATCCAACCAATATAATTACAATTTCTTCTAAATATTGTTACTCTGATTAATACATAAAGTTTTGTTACTAATTAGGGATGTAGTCGCATTTATTTATTTTTTCAATTTTTCATTTTTTAAAAATTAAAAATAAAATACTTTTGTAAATCTGTCACTAACTAGCAATAACGTTGCAACAACATAATTTATATTTTCTAATTTTTTGAAGTATAGTATTTCAAATATAGTACCTAATATGCTACTAATATAGCAATGGCGTTTTATTTTATATATCACTTTTTAAATAGACTAAAATATAAAAGTATTGCCAGCGTGTTATTCCTTATCGGCGGTTTTGCTACAATTTTCTTTTTTTTGTATTTTTACTTTTAATGAAATGATAAAATAAGTTGTGGTTGCTAATCTATTGCTAATTAGGGATAGATTTGCGACTATATTTGATTTTTCTTCTCATTTTTCATTCTTGAAAATTAAAAATAAAATACTATTGCAAATTCGTCACTAATAGCAACAACATAGCTTTGTATTTTTTAATTTTTGAAAGTGTAAGTTTTTCAAATGTCGTAACTAATATGTTACTAATACCAACTATATTTTTTATTTTTTATTTTTTCACTTTTTAAATCGATTAAAACATGAAAGTATTGCCAACATGTTGCTATCTATCAGCAGTTTTGCAATAGTTTTTAATTTTTTGTATTTTTACTTCTAATAAAATGCTAAAATAAATTGTGGTTGGTAATCTGTTGCTAATTAAGGACGTATTTGCGATTGTGTTTGATTTTTCTTTCCATTTTTCTATTTTTGAAAATTAAAAATAAAATATTTTTGCACTAGTGCCAACTTTTGAACAACATAATTTTATATTTTATAATTTTTGAAAGTGTAATTTTTCAAATGTCGTAGCTAATATGTTGCTAATAGCAACAAATTTTTTAAGTTTTTATCTTTCACTTTTTAAATAGACTAAAATATGAAAGTATTGACAACATGTTGTTATCTAACGACGATTTTGCAACAATTTTTAAAATTTATTGTTTATTTTTACTTTTAATAAAATGTTAAAATAAGTTGTAGTTGTTAATACATTACTAATTATGAATGGATTTGCAACTGTGTTTGATTTTTCTTCCCATTATTTCATTTTTAAAAATTAAAAATAAAATATTATTGCAAATCTATTACTAACTAGCAACAACTTTTGAACAATATAATTTTGTATTTTCTAATTTTTGAAAGTGAAAGATGATAGATGATATGTTGCTAATATAGCAATGACATTTCATTTTTTATTTTTCACTTTTTAAATAGAATAAAATATGAAAATATTGCCATTGCTACTTAGCATTGATTTTGAAACAATTTTAAAATTTTTTTGTATTTTAAATTTTAATAAAATGCTAAAATAATTTATGGCTGCTAATTAGGGACATATTTGCGACTGTATTTGATTTTTCTTTCCATTTTCTCATTTTTGACAATTAAAAATAAAATATGTTGCAAATTCGTCACTAATTAGCAACAACTTTGCAAAAACATAATTTTGTGTTTTCTAATTTTTGAAAACGTAGTTTTTCAGAGATTGTAACTAATATGTTGCTAATAATAATAATTTTTTCTCATTTTAAATAGATTAAAACATGAAAGTATTGTCAACTTATTGTTATCCAGTAGTGGCTCTATGTCAATTTTTAATTTTTTTTTTTTTTGTATTTTTACTTTTAACAAAATGCTAAAATAAATTGGGCGTGGCTGTGACTGCATTTGAATTTTTCTCATTTTTTGAAAATTTAAAATAAAAAATTGTTACAAATTTGCCTTTAACTAGTAATAAATTAGGAACGGAATTATAGTTTTTTTAGAAAAACAAATAATAAGCAATTGTTACAAATTCATCGTTAATTAATAAAAAAAAGTCAAGTGATTGCAAATTTGTCGCTAAATAGCAATGAATTAGCAATAAAATGTCAATTTATTTGTTGAAATTTGATTTTTGCTGAGGTCGTTGTAAATATGTCAGTATATCGTTACTTATTAACAATGATTATTTTTCGTAATTATTTACGCTTGCAAATAACACATTTTTGTTATAGTATTGAAGATAAGAAAGAGAAAATAAAAAATTTATTTTTAGTATAAGAAAATATAATAATTTTATCTTTAATAAAGATTTGAAAAGAAAAAATGAAAATAAATAAAGATAATATTGATGTTAATAATAAAATATTTATAAAATTTTATAAAATAAATTATATTTTAAAACAAAAAAAATCATTTAATGACTTTTATGTCCGGACGAAATGAGTCTTTGTTTAGTTTGTAAAGTGATTTGTTGTCAATACTTATAACGTATTTCATAAGGACAAAAAATTATGAATAAAAAAGATTTAAATAACTGAAAAAAGTTGTCACGTGTGTAGCAAATTGGCAAATGGCAAATCACGGTTAAGGGTAAAATAGGAAATTCGACTACTGATAGCAGGACAATTGATTGCACCTAAACCTTGGGTTCTTCCCGTTCTCTTTTTCCCCATTCTCAGCTGAAGCAATTTCAAAGATTTCGGGCCTCGGTTCTCCGTTCTAAAGGTAAATTTAGAGGGCTTTCTTCATCTGTATTTTTCATTTTTCTCGTTATTTTCTGGAAGGTTGAGGAGCACTAGTCCTGAATGGTAGCTGAAGGTTTTTTTTTAGGGAATTTTAACTGAATTTCATGAAGGCATTTTTATAGTCATCCTGTTGAATAAATGTTGTACAGAGTTCTATCTTCACTACGAAATTTCCCAGGTTATATCTTGTATACGCGTGGTTTTTTTGTGTCCGATTGAAGGTAAGAGTGCAACAAAATTGCTTTTTGAGGAAGAAAATAATCTGACTGACGTTGGAAAAAAAGCCAAGTGCTCTGAGATTCTATTGAATTTTGTATGATAGTTGGGTTATTAAGAAGGACTAATTTTATGGGTGATGCAAATTGAGTTTTCTGTAGATGTTAGCTTTACCGTCTGTAACCGATGATAGCCATTATGGTGTTCTGATTTTTTCTGGTGATTGAAGCTAATGAATTATGTTGTGGGCAATTTTTCTTAAAATAGGCTTTGCTTGAACCATTGATTTTGACGGTTAGTCTTTATAATTGATTACTTGTGTCTCTTATTATGATTTTAGATATATTATACTACAGGGCTAAGTGAAATCTGGGTTATTGAGATCTTTGGGGAGGGAGGGAGGGATTTGATTTCTGATTTTATTGTTTGTCTTTGATGCTCTTAGTTCTAACACTTGTGGATGTGAGCAATTTGAATTGATTTCTTTCGGAAAGGAAAGACTAGATGCTTTAAAAAATTTTGTTAGGACCAATTGGCTAAAACCGGTATAGTCAAATTTGGTTGCTGGCTAATCTCATCGTGTACTATTCTTCCTACCTCTCTGAAGTGTAAGGACGTTAAGCTTCATTAGGGATGCAACTCTAGTTTCAAAAAGGTTTGATGGTTCAGTTCATGTTTATTATGGGTGAACTGTTAGTGTTCTCCTTTGTTGATCAGGGCTTCTGGCAAAAGTATTGAACAAATTGCAGAGGATAGGGAAGAAATTAAATGTACTCCTGTTTTGTTGTTTCATTTCCAAAATAGTTCATATAAAGCATAGGATGATTACAATAGAGAAACCTTAAAACATGACCTGAAGTTCAGAGGTTGGTTCTTGCTGCATAAAAAAGATATTATGCTACTGTTTGCCAAAGTGCATGTTTTTAAAGGTAAAATGGTTTTTTTTTCTGATCATTGTGGAAGATTTGACTCATTATCAGTCAGTCAGCTAAAATGTCCTAGAGAAAATCATACATAATGAATATATTTATTTGGATCATGCTTTTGGGGCATTCTGATCTAAATGTGAAGTCAGCCTTCAGCTCCTCTTTGTCTTGAAATGGCCTTGATTTTACATAGATGGCTGTCTAGAATTGGAAAAGTTATTAAGGCTAGCAATAGCATCGGAATGCGCATATCAATCTTGAGGATCTTTATTTTAACATTAGTTTAACTTTAGGTGTGTCTTTTTTTAATGGTGCAGGGGTATCGGGAGAAGCAAAAGCGGAAGATCAAATGAACAATTCAGAATCCTCTGTTCCACTTGTTAAGGCCACGCTTCAACTTGGATCAGAAACATTCTCTGTTGAGGCAAGCAAAGGAACCCTTTCAGAGCAATTGTCTGCAATGAAGGAGCAGAGCATGAACATATTTAAAGATTATATAACAAAACATAACGTTCCAAATGAGGTTCCTGATGAACCAGAGGAAGCATCTTCAGATGATGATGATGACATTTCTCAGAAACCTCCAAAATCGAAGAAGCGGAAATGAGCTCTTGTTTTTTGGCCATGCCTAAATTGTTAGAACAGTATGTCTTAGATCTTTTCTCCTTTGCCCATTAGCCCCACTTTTGCTAAAAGCTTCCATTTGTTGTGACAATCAAAGTTTACTTGCTGAAGTTCATGCATAATGTTAATTTTGATTATTACATCTTTGTTTGAGGATTTGTGTTGCCTTTCGACATGCTTTGAAATTTCACATTCTTTGCTGCCGCTACATGTATCTTTATGTTCTATTCGTAGAAAAGTAACTAAAAATTAGTAAAGGGTCTTATCCTTTTCCTCTTTTTTTTTTTTTTTTCGGGTTTTTGAAATAACTGACATAGATTCACTGAAAGGTAGTCACTGTGCTCAATGATTTAGTGAGCACAAATGTAAAGTGTTTAGTCATTCTCTTAATTTTACATTAAGAATTTCATGAATCTCACACTCACACAAATATTTCAAATAAAGTTCTAATTTTGCACCACAAACAATAAATTGGATGCAAGTGATGAAAATTAGAAAAATAAAATGATGGAATTTCTCATAAAAAAACCAGAAACTTACGAGAAAAATGAAAGTTCGGCACAAAGATGGAGCAATAATTTGGAAACGCCCTTGCTCTTACTCTTTCTGTAAATGCTCATGGGGTAAAAGCTAATCGGGTCTTGCTTAAGATCGGGTGTAGTAATTCTATAAATTTTTTTGAGGAAAGTAGTGATTCTATAATTGAAAATTAAATATTTATATTTTCTTTTGTATGCCTAACTTGATTCAACTAAACCCTTTTTTATCAATCCTTTAGAGGGTTTCTACCAGCATGTCTAATAGTTTCTACTACTTATAAACCATCATGTCTACTAATTTCTATAACTTATAAACCACATCTTTTCCCATGACAATCAGTTTTCATTATAAATAATGATTCCAGAAAATTAGCCATTTCATTTTCATCCCATTTTTAATAGGCCAGCACGCTACTCTCAGGAACAATCTTGTAAACAAATTTTCATATATATATATGCCCACACATATGCATCCCCTAAAATGTATGATTTCTCTAATCCAGAGATAATAAAATTGACGAGAGAAAACTATTGAATTAAATAATTAGTGTATCTTAGGACACTATGCGTGACTGAATTATCAAAGGTTTCAGACATTACTCATGTCCATGCAAATCTTATGCCTTGAGAAACAAAAGTCTTATATATTTCAAGAATCTAACTCATAAATTGTACACGTTACAAAAGCTTCCAGCCGAGATTCATATCATAATATCTCTATGTTTGTAATGTGTCAGAGGGTGTATATGTTGCTTTAGCCTAGAAAAGAGATGGTTGAAGCCGGGAGGAAAGAAACTTTAGGACTATATAGGAGAGACTACAAATATTTTCCAGCCGTTCACAGGCTTGGATCATAAAAAACTGGATTGCCTTCAAGTTGATCTGCAAATTTGCCAAGAACTTCCCTCAGGAGAACCATTAAGCTGTTTCCGGATCCTGACGTCTTTTTTGTGTCCTCAACATCAGCAAAAACAGCATCATACAGAAGAACCACCATTTCATCAGCTCTTAAAGGTGGTAAACCCAATTCTTTCCCGTTTTCCTCGAGAAATGATCTGATTTTATCTTTGCATGTGTCTGGATTGTTGTCATCTGTGTCTCTCACTATCTTCTCCACAACATCATTGAGCAGCTTTTGATCACCCAGAAGCTACATTATCAATCAGTCCTCAAGTTAAACAAGCATGCATCACATTTACTAGTAGAGATGCCTATAGGGTTCTTGATATTTAGATGCACATTAATTGTGAGCAGCTTTGGCGCAAATAGCAAGGTCTCAATTTCCCCATTTATTCAAAAGATTGATTTAATTCTCAGAGTAATACAAAAAGTTTTGGAACTTGCACATCCTTCTGTACTGTTATTGCATGCTGAACTCTCTGTCACAAAATTATATTACTACAGTAAGGTAAAACAATTTGTGCTATTTCCATTTCCAATCATTGGTGTTCATCAGGTTTACTAAGAGCCTCTATTTTCTTTTGCATTTCTGATCACTGCTGCCAAATGATCGAAAACATTTACCTGTTTACTCCTAGACGAGGGGCAAAAAACAACAAAACTTTAAAACTTGGGCATCAATCAGCAAAACAGAACTAACATTCAGAGACAAACAGAATTCATAATCTACAGTTAGTATCAATTTTCACAGTGATATATTCCATGTATTGTATTTCAACAGTGATTAGACCAAGACAAGGCACCATCAAGGAAAAACAATCAACATAAAGAACTCAGCAACATTATAATAACAGCAATTTCAGTAAAGCAGTGAAGAATGTAAATGGTATGTAATTGATGGCAAGCAGTAGTATTAGAATAAGGATGATTGTCTACCTTTCTTATCTTAGAACCATTAACAATCTTCAAATTTTGTACCACAGTAACATGTTTTACAGCAAGAGCATCAGCAAGATCCTGGAGTACAGGCTGCAACAATTGTGCAAATTGTGCTTGTCCCAGTTCTTCATCACCCTCAGCATTATGCTTGTTTAAGATGTCACTTAGTTGAGGGAACTCTGTTAATAATGGCCATATTTCAGAATCAGTATTTACTTCATTAAGTGATGATCAGATCGTAGAGGTCATCATGAATTGTGGGTATTTCAGGTGACAAGCAAACATTTAAGGTTACCAGCAACAAGAACCACAGCCATATCAGCCTGTGACAAGAAATTAATAGCTAACTAGCACTCTGAAGAAAACAGTAATACTCTTAGTCCCTTTTTATAAGTCATTGGAGGGATATTTACACAAACCAATGAAGTTTTTCTTTTCCTAACATACTCCTATTTATTTTATCTTGAAAATAAGGAAAAGAAGTAGAAGCAAGAAATGAATTGTCTTGGGAACAAGAAAGACATGAAAAAAGATATAAGATTAAATAAGGGTAATACTGAGAAGAAAGGGTAAAATATCTCTAAAAATTCATAAAACATATACTTCCTACGTCCCATTTCAATTGTTCATGTTTGTTTTTTGAAGTGTCTCATTTCAATTGTCCACTTTCTAATTTTAGTACATAATTTTACACTTTTACCCTTGTTATTAATTAAAATTTTGGATGAGTTGTTTATAATTTATTGAAGAGTGCATTTTTTTAGAAAGATTAATACTTATGCACTGGCTATTAAATGAGAATAAGTTAGGAAGTTTAGTAATATAATTATCATTTTCAAGATTTGTATAAATTATTGTGCAAGTTTAAAGTGAACAATTAAAATGGGACCTAAAAAGTAATTAGGGACAAAGAAAAAGTCTTCTAACAACTTATAAAAAGGGACGGAAGGAGTAATTTCTCTTCTTATTGCTAATGAATTTCAAACTTTTTAACCATGCACTAAAATATGAAGAACCAGATTTTATTACATCTCATTTATCCTTTTTCCATAGTTCAAGGTCAGTGGGGAACTCAAAGCAAAGAAAGTCAGTTTCATATTTGTTGTTCTGTATATTGCATATTATCTTTCTAGGACATTACTGCCCAAGCCACTTCAACGTTCCAACAGCTTTATTTGCATACTCCCATCTCTGTACAACTATCGCTGTTCAATGTGATCTAACTCCATTAACCCCATTGAGAAATTCATTACTTACCCTAAGCCCAGAAATATAAGAGAATTCCTATTCTGCTAAAGTAACCATTTGGGTAGACATAGCTAAGGCTTGCATGACCTGTACAACAGTTTAGGTCTTAATGGGTAAAAAAGAAGCAATCCAAAAATTATCTGACAAAAATGCGTATTATTTTGGTAAATTATTTGTCAAAAAGAAAAAGAAAAATATATGTTAGATTCCTGGCAAACATTTAAACAATCACCAAAACATCATTGCAAATTATATTAAAGCATTAAATTTAATAGCTTGATAATAGAATAAGATAAAAAGACACATTCCCTCTGCCCCACTCCAAATGATAGTGATTAATGTGGAATGGGATTTTATAAAAGGGATGAAATTACAATTTATAGTACACCCTCCATTTTAAAAATATAAGTCTTTTCACAAAAACTTGATAAGCATTCATTGTTTTTTTCCAATGTTTGGCTAAAGTTTACATAAACCAATAAACTTTTTCTTTTCCTAAAATGCCCATATTTATTGTCTTTATTTTTATTGAAACTCTCCTTACTAGATTTTTCCCTCTCCACTATTACTCTTCTTTTCATAACCATCAATAGGGGTAATATTGAAAAGAATCAATAAAAGATCGCTAAAAAGTCGTAAAACTACTTATAATAAGGAACAAATGAATTATATTAAAAACTTTTCTTTCATGAAAAGTGTCAAATATTTTTTAAGGCTCCAGGATAGCAAGTAGGTCATTTAAAGTGGAATAGCGGGAGAGTATTATTCAATGGTAAGCACATTGAAAAAAAGTACCATTCTTCTTTTTTCATTTCTTTTTCATTTTTAGAATATAGTGACTTCAATTCTTTTTTTTACAGTAAACACTTCGGGAAAAAAATAATTCTAGCATACGAAAAGAAGTTTGAATCCCTAACTGGAAGGATCCACAACAAACTGTGCACTGAAAAAATAAAAGCTGGAAAAGATTTTAAATATGGTACAACAGATGAGACAGAAAGATAAGTAAAACCTGAAAAGGGAGGAATTCCCATTTCAATGCCCATATGGGCGAGAGCAGTCCAGATTTCACTCCTTCTGATCTTTCCTCTATCTTCAGTGTCTATGTCAGTGAAGAGATTTTCAGCTAACATTGCAAAATCATCTTCATCTTCCAGAATTAGTCGGAGATTCTGTCCATCCAATACCCCCACCACAATTGGATCATCTGGGTGCACCAATATAAGCAATAAGCACTTTGTTATAATTTCAACAGAATCAAAACATGGTAAACCCCAAAAATAAGTTATTTTACTGCTTTTCCAACCAAAACAAAATTAACCAGAGATAACACATTGAGGGAAATTATTCCAATTATATAGCTTCAAAAGCTACAAACAGATGGAGATAACTGAATTAACCACAAAATGCTTTTTTTTCCTTTCCATAGTATATCAACATGAAAACAAGTTCAATACAAACAAACAAACTGGAAAAATAAAACAGTTGTTCATCAAATAGATCTCCATTGGAAGCAAGTGCGAAAACTATTGAGGCAGCAAGCTACTAAGTGTCATCAGTAGTAACTGAAGGCCTTCCTTCATCTAGCAATAAACTAAGCATGCAAAGATTTGGCAAAATATTCACAATATGCTCAAGATTGAAGCTCATTTTTGTGCAAAAAAAATGTGTAAGTGTAGTCCTTTTCATGCTAGCATTTAAGATTTCAAGTCAATTTCTTGCTGATCTCAAAATTTTAAAAAATAAATAAATTTTAAAAAATAAAAGAGTTGTTTAAATTCTTAGTTTTATAAAACATGAAATTTTCTGAACAAAACAAGTAGAATGATTTTTGTCTATTTATTAGTGTATAGGAATATTAAACTGCTGTTTTGTATATATCAACATAAACAGCAGTACTGATCTCCCAACAGTATACTTAGGATTATGGAATTCAGAATTATTGTAAGGTTATTATTAACAGTAGTTGAGGCTCATGCTTGCGTTATCAACTGTTTAATTACAAAATTGTTGCTCTTAAACAACTATATCACAACAGTGCCTGAAGCATGTCCATGTTCATTGCAACAGTACAGTGCATGAAATAGCCAGATGCAGATCGTTTCTTTTTCTTTTTCTTTTTCTTTTTTCCTCTATTTTTCTGCAACTATATATCTGTCATAGAAAGACAATCTAATCGGCATTTAAAGGTACAGAAATTCCAATTAGAATTAAAACATATCAAGCTTCAAGGAACTTCTAGGGACCTGTTTCGAATGCAAAGTTTTTTCTAAGCTGCTGAAAAAAAAACGACTTTGGAAAAAAAAACCTGCTTTGGAAATTAATACAATTTTTTTTTATTTTAACAGCATCAATAAGCAAAAGTTTTTTTTTTTTAAAGCATCCCTAGGATGTATCTGGGACAGTTCAAAAAAGCTTTTAGCTGAAAAAAAGAAGAGAAACAAAGGCTAAAAGATAAGCTATGGCAACCACCAAGAACAGGGCCTATACAATTCCAACACAATCAACCAAAATGTATCATTAACCACAGACCACTAAGAACTCAGATGATGTAGCCAATTACTGAACTAAAACAAAATGAGGTCATTCAGCCAATTCAGAAAAAGTACTATAAATTCTTCTACAGCTAGCCAAAATGTGTCAAGTAACATATTTCACAGTATCAAAAGAAGTTTCAGAGAAGAACAGCCTTAGACTTCTTTCATTCCATGATTGATTGACAATCATAGAGCATGGCAGACTGAATACCCCGGTATCCAAATGTCTTATGACCAGTAACAATTTGACTCAACCAATTAATCCATTTGAGCAGTCTAAGCAGCTAGGATGCATCTGCAAATACCTTGCACAAACGCCCACACTTGACATTTTGTGCATCTGCAGGCATACTCCAACAAGTGTTGACTCTTGAGATGGATAAGGTTAAAAGAAAAATAGATGATCAATTGATTCCTCCTCCATAGGTTATAAAAGACAGTTAACTTACACCATGTTCAAATGAGCCAAAGGATCTCTAGCATAAATCTTTTTGCAGCACATCAAACACGTTACAAAAACAAAGCTAGACACATTTACTGAGCCAGACCACATGATGCAGAAACATTGGAAGGCCTATATCTCTCATGTCTTTATTGCAGATTATACAGCAGATATCAAAAGGAGAGCCAACAACAAGATTATGTTACAATTATGAGGACTAGATTGAAATTAACTCTGTAGAATTTTGAAAGGCACCCAATTCACTCCCAGGAGGCCACAGCTAAGAATTTTGTTTATATAGAAACAACCAAGAATCATTCTGGATTAAAGCGGAGACTGTTCATGAAAAAATTATCAGAAAAATAAAACCATAAGAGCCTATAGGATGCTCTTAGTGTACCATCTTTAATCTGTGTCCTGAAATCATCATTATTTTCAGTTGTCTATTTGCTGAAATATCTGCCAATTCCATGAGCAGTCATTAGGAGAAGGAATAGATCAAACATCTCCCCCTTTTTGAAGAATAGAAAAAATCATAGCCAGTTCCTCTTGTTA
Source organism: Apocynum venetum (assembly GCA_019593545.1). NCBI lineage: Eukaryota > Viridiplantae > Streptophyta > Magnoliopsida > Gentianales > Apocynaceae > Apocynum > Apocynum venetum. The sequence goes on along the minus strand of SRSM01000326.1, from coordinate 2,837,684 downwards.
CACGTAGCTGAAATGTGCATAGCCGGATCTATGGTTGAACAGCCATGTCCCACCCCTTTCTCCCTCCCAACCACCCGTGACCGCCCCCGGGGGGGGGAAATCAATTCTTTAAATATTGTAAGCTAATGTATATTTTCTATTCCCGCTCTTCTCCCCACGCCCTAAAATCTCTGGTTTCATGCCTGCAAATGTGTCTCATCATGGAGTTGTTATCGAACAACTGCAATTTAATCCCAGACCACCCTCCTTTGGTAAGATAAACTTAGTCTGACTTACTTTTCAATTTTCATTCTTCCCCCCCCCCCCCCCAACAAACAAAATCCCCCAAAAGGAAGCTTGCTCCAAACCAATATACTTGCATGCTAACAAGCACATGTCTTATCAATTGAACTCTTTTCCACCATAGGATAAAGTGTGATTAGCCAAACTACTGATTCAAGAAAATCTTTTGAGAACATCAAAATTAACATATTAAAAGAGAAAAAGACAACTTAGAAGATTAAAGGATCCCAGAATTATTTCACCAAAAACACCTTTTGACAAAAGCATATGGAGAACAAAGTTGACCTCATACTCATCTTGTACACCATAAAATATATAGACTCCTCTTCTGTACATTTAGTTTGAGGCCAGATAATTAACCTAAGTCATCCAACGAATCTTGAAAGATGTTGAAGGATCTCAAGTTAGTCCCAGATTTGAGGGAAATATCAACAGGAAGCACGAGCAATTGGTGATTTCTAGGGTGGAAATCATAGCTATGCTGTTTAACCTAGGGGAAGGGAAGCATTCTAGTTGGAAGTTAGAGAAATTGGTGAAAATTAGACCTCCAGAAGAATATCAGTTTATAACATTTTCAATCAGCTTTTTAATGGAAGACAATTCGATATTGTTGAATATCCAGTGTTTTGTTTTTCTTCTCAACTTTTTCTAGATTGAAATTTTGAAAATGAGGATTGGGACTTGAATTAGCTAGTTAGCCCAAGGAGTATCAATGTGATGTATTTCTTTTAATGGTCAAAATAAATCATGAAAATGGAATGGCAGAAGCATTGGCTTAAAAGATACTCGATCAAGAAAATCTTTGTTAAGCTAAAGGGCCCTGTAAGGCCTCAGAACACTGTCCACTAGTTGAAATTTAAATCGGGAGATGCTAATTCTCTCATGTCTCTTTGCTGGGATAGGAAATGGAACAGGCATCATTATTATGGGATTTTAAGAAAACCTATATTATTTCACCCACAAGAATGGAGCACTTGTTCTCAATTTGACAAACTCTATCCAAAGTAAGTCCTCATTTCTATAATTAATAAAAACAAAAAATAAAGACATGCCTTTCTTCAAAAGAAGGGGGAAAAAAAGACTAAACATGTAAAGTTACTTTCTGATGGAGGAAGTACTTCAGGACTTAAAAACCTAAATATAGCAACACATCTATATAATATCAGCAAGTTTCGTTACAAATACTTCTCACGTTATGAAATCAACATATTTTTTTATGTTCTTTTCCATTATACTCTTATCTTATTCGGTCAATAAATTATTCTTGTATCATTTTGAAGACAAAATCAACTAATGTGGAGTATCATTAAATCATTCCAAATTGTTGCATAATTCCACACAATCAAGAAGGAAATTGTTTGAATAAAATTAATGTTCAGTAAATCTACAAAAGAGAATTTTAGTCTTTATGTAAAAAATTCATAGAATTCAGACCTTTGTATAACAATGAATTAGTATATCTCCAAAATGTGACAGTTATTCAAGAATGGAGGGAATATACTACACACTAGTAGGTTTTACCTTCCTTGTATAATCAATAGAGAAAAACTAGCATAAGATTTACCTTTTTATCACTGTAACAACAAATATTACCTTAAATTATCATAAAAAAATGATAAGACATTTTAACTAATACAAATCTGGGTCAATGATCTTCGATTTAACAGGTAAATTTGAATAATTAAACAGATTATGCCGTTTATAAGCATCAATCCACTTTCTGCTTAACATAACGTGCTTGATAAATGGACTATCACAAAGTCACAAATCACATATTGCACTCATTTTACATATCCGATATAAACATAAGTTCAATTAATTTCAAGTTAACTGATTATGTTACAATCTTCCCTGATATGAGCATACCCATCATTAGAGAAGAATCTTCCCCACTCATCCTCACATAATCCACACACGTTGTTAGGACCTAAAAGCCTTTTTAACTTAGCATTTGCTAAAGCTAAAGTGTTTATGAGCCTTATTGAAAATGCCATTTGGCTCTGAAATTAATATGAAATGCTAAAGATCATATTAAGCCAATTGTAAAACTTTATTAAAAATATATATTTACTTTATTCTTTTCACACCATAAACACCATTACAAACATGCTAACTCAGGTTCCAGGAGCTGCTATTATTCATTCTCCTCCCCTCTTTTGCCTTTAATATCTTCATATGCGTTCATTAGTTTGGAACTGATTGCCAAATACAGATTCTTTTGTAAACTCATGCACCTGTTCGATCAATTATACATGCTTATAAATTCGTAAGTCCATATTTCATGCTATTTTAATATACTCTCATTTATTTGAGTTTCATATAATCTTACATCAATAATATTCTTCTAACTGTTTCTGACAAAAATCCTTTTCCTTTTAACAATAAAGGTATATTAAAACCATTAAGATCGCATCTTCCTAGAATATCATTTCTCGTTATTTCGCAAATCCTCTGAGTCAGAATTCTTTCCTAAATTTTTCCTGATGTATTTCCCTATTCTTTCTCCGATATTATCCTTTCAGTTTCTCCATTGTTCGCTAATATTCTTTACTCGTAAAAGGTCCATTTGCAATTACAATTAAACTAAAAAACAATCAAAATTTTAAAATTCCAAAAATCTGAAGTACTAAAAAGCTCACAAACAACTCCGATTGCAATCTCAATTAATTTTAAAAAAATCAAAAGTTAAAAATCCAAAAATAAAAAAGTGCATTAAAATTTTTCAAAAGTCAACAGCTACCTTTCAGTTCATCCGCCAAGGCAGCGAAGTAATTCTTAAGAAAAGAGGAGGCATTTTCGTGATCAAGCTCCTTAAGCCGGAAGTTTCCTTCCTCCTCTGCAATTCCGAGGCGTTGGAGAACGGCAGACTTGAGAGAATCAGGTAATGCGAGGCCGTAGAGCAATTCAGAGGCTCTTGATTCTGCAAGCTCCAGTATCAGAGCTCCGGTCGGTGAACTGGATTTGGCACCGTCAGGTACCGGCAGAGTGACGTCCACGGCGTCACTCAGTTGCGTCCCGTCGAGAATCTTTGGTCCACCGTCAGACATTTCTTTTCAATTACAAATATGTTTGAAATTTTGAGCAGAAGAGAAGCAAAATACCGCGTAACAGTGTCCGTGTTTATAAGTTGAATGGTCTTTGTCTTAATTTGGTCAAATCTCGTAAATTTCACACTTTTATTTTAAAGAATTACAAAAATTCATATGTGATTTTTAATAAACGCACAATCCATCTTTCAATTTTATCTTTTATCTTTATCTATTTAGTTTATCACTCTAAAATATCTATCTCAATATATTTAAAATAAATAAAAAAATCCACAAAGCGATTTTTATTTCGATCCATATATCGATAATAATAAAGTATATTTTTTGTCTTTTATGTTCAGTTTATATATATTTTTAAAGATTTACAAACATTTTCTATCATATTCACAAATTGAAAAAAAAAATGAGGTTATCCAAATGATCAAACCTGGATAAAAATCAATCGAGCCAGGTCAAAAAAATTTAATATACATTTAACTAATTAATTATATATATTATAATTTTTAGGAATATATTATTTTAGAAGAATTTTCAAATGCATCTATAGATGTGTATACAAATTTTGTGACCAGTCCAAGTTTTTCCTTCTAGATAAAGTCATTCAGTAGGCTCGAGATTAAGTTTTATTATATGACTATTATCTTATAAAAGAGAGATCGAAGCTAGAAAGAAAAATGTATCGTTATGAGCATTCAAGGCGCTATAAGAATAGTTATACATATATTACACTTGACAGTAAGAATAGAAAAAGAATTGAGACGAAGAAGATTAATTGTCCATTTGATTTGAGTGCGTCAAAGATAAAACATTAACGTAGAGGTGCAGTTGTAGAGGTGCATAATGATACACATAACCATTATCCTAAAGTTTATTCTCGTAGATAGTCAACAAAACTCAACGAGTAGGAGCTAAAGGTTGTAAAAGAGTTGTCCAAGAGTTAAATGAAACCAAAAGATATCCTTGGATACTTGAAACAAAAATTCTCAAAAAATAAGACCTGTGGTTTTCCATGTGCCTGCTAATTATAGTTGTATATGCAATTGGGGACTGCGATACTCTCGGAAGACATACACATATTCTGGAAAAAGCTTAATTTTGAGCCTTATCAAAGAGTTGAGGAAGAGATAACTTATGTTATGAGAGGTTATTTTGATAAGATAATGTTGAAGCTCATACATGTAAAGTACATTTATGTCAAGAAATTAGAGCAAATGCTTGCACCTGAGGAATAAATCTTGAAGGAACTTATAGGTGTAAATAGTCCAAGGGTCGTCGAAAGAAGTCTTCCCTTGACTCAAATACTTCAATACTTCAATTATGCCACCTGATTTAGGTAGTGTTAGAGACTCAGTGCATGTTGATAGTTCTATATTCATTCTCAACCCATTTCAGCTTATCTGACTTGAGGTTGACCATTTTATGATAGATTATGTTTGTGGTGTTTTGAATGTAGTTGGAGATGGTAATTGTGACTTTAGAGTTGTTACACATTAGATTTATAGAGACGAGATTCATTAGCCCAGAGTTAGGGATGACATGTTTTGTTCTATTGAGACACGATGTGATTTGTATTTCAGATAATTCCAGTCGAATGAGTACTTAGAGACCACCGTGCTTCAGCTTGATGCCACTATGCTTTCACTCACTCTAAAGCATCTCCATATCAATCTGTAAATGCTTTGAGACGTATGTGAGAATAGCCTTTTTATTTGAACTAACACTCACTTGCAAGATACAATAAACATGTTTAAATTATTTTAAAAACACAATGTTTTCAAAAAATGATATAAATTTAAAACATTTATAAACAACCGTACCTCATTTTCTATAACTCTAATATCCAATCCCAATATAAAATAGGACGTCATGTAATGTCAAAGTTATTTATCTGAATGGTAAGCGAAAACTATTAGTCTTAGAATGTCACATCTCCATAAAAGTCGAAATGTTCACTTGACTAAATTGGCATCAACCAATGTGGCTCAATCCAATCGTTGCCACCATCTCATGAGCCCTAAAGGACCGAGAACCCTACCATGCCAACAAATACGATGGACGAAGATAAATCAATAATTGAGTTCTTTCCTACAAATACAAAAAGCATATACATAATAACAAAAAAATGTATATAATTTTAATTAATGAGTTAATTAATTAAACACTAATATTTATAGAATAGCACATACCTCACCATATCACGTGACATATGGCATAGAGCTTCTAAATCTCGTCAATAAGTTTGTGATAGATGGTACACAGAGAATAGGATCCCTCAACTCTCACTCATCACTCGTACATGAGCATGTACGACAATTGGTGGAACAAAGAGGCGAGCAAGATGACGAGGTAGCAGATGGCCCAATGAAATGTGCAAATGGTGACCTAGGATAGATTGTAGATGGCATTGTGATGGGTACATATGATAGCTCAAGATCAGTTGTAGACTGGCCTGTGACAGGCATGGATTGTGGCCTGATGCATGTAGATAGAGGCCTAGTGTCTGAGGCTACAAACAGTCGAATAATGACAGCAACACTACATGTCAAGAATCTTATACCCTTATGGTGGGGAGCAGGTGTCTCTACGGATGCCTCTAGTGGCATGTACTCTGTATTCTCCACCTCAATTTCGTCATCTGAGATAGAGTATGAAGAATAGTCATCCAACTCATTCTCATATGAGACCATATATGCATCAGGTGTCACCAGCTTCGTATTTGAAGTCCAAAAGTTGATATAAACATCATCCATCTAAAAGGTCCAACGAGGGGAATATTTCTCATCAGCCTCAACCTCTACTAATAACTGTTCATAATCAGTCATCTTCCTCCTTATATCCTTACTCACCCTATCTCTTAATGATCTATTGACCAAACGGCCCTTGTCACGCCTTTCACGCTCATCCATAGATTTCCTAACTTCATCCAGTAAAGATCGATTGCTCTCCTTTTGTGTTTTTTAAACAACAATTAATAAAAATAATAAATTTATTTTTGTAATTAAACTATTTCAAACTAAATTAATTAAAAATGAATTATTTCAAATTAAAATAAATTAAATTTATGTTTTTATAATTCAAGTTAACTAATTCAAACTAAATAATCAAATTTAACAATTAAACACAAATATTAAAAAAGGAAAAGCCCAAATCGTTATTAAGGTAATTAAACTAAATCATTCTTAACAAAATAAAATTAAATTCATATTTTGTTTAAATTAAAGTTAACTAATTAAAATAAAGTAATATAATATAACATATTAAACTAAAATATAAAAATAAAAAAACTAATACATTACTAAACTTAATTAAGTTATTCGCATTAATTTAATATTTTTAAATTAAAATAAACTAAACTAATAAGCTTTTAAAAAATATAAATCTCTATATGTTACTACACTAATTAAAGTAAATTAAACTCATATTTGTTTTCATTAAACTTAAATAATTTAAATAAAATAGTCTAAACTTAATTATATTAATTTATAAATTTTTTCAACTAAATTATTGTTAACTAAATAAAACAAATTAAACTTAAATAATTAACACTAATTAATTTAATTTAACAAATCAAATGAAAGTATTAAATTGAGAAAAGAATGAATTAATTGAATATATGCACTTAAATTAACTAAACTAAACAAAACAAAAGTGCTCATGGCTCGTCCGACGGCTAGTTCAACTCAACTTGGCTCATACGAGCAGCCAGTTCAAACGAATCAAGCCCGTCCAAGTAGATCGCCCGCACGGACATAGCTGAGTCGGTCGGGCAGCTGAACAATGTCAACCTAGATACGATTTTTTCCTTTTTATCAATTTTCATCAATTTTATGTCAAAGTTTATCCATATAAACATAAATACATCATATACATACAACACACATTCATTAAAACAAAGTTTCATGCATTAAATTACAATCTTTTTATTAATTCAAATCATATATAAACTAACTCCAATTTTTTCAATATTAACGAATAATAGAAAACTAGCCTTTTTAGGCATTTATTTCATTGAAAATGGCTCCGATTTGATAATTTTTATAGATATTTGAGAGATTTTAGTGAAAAGAGAGAAAATCAAATGGTAAAAATAGAATTTTTATGTGTGCTTTTAATAAACATATAAAATGAACTACGCATCAAAATTTGAATAGTCTTAATAAGACTTACTCCATTCGTTCGGAATTAAATGTCTATATTTCATATCTAGAATTGATTGTCTATTTTTCTAAAATAAATATATTTTTATGTAAAAATTTAATAGAATTAATGTCCACAATTCTTGTCCAAAATTATATGTTTACTTTCTTAAAATAAGTATACGTTTCATTTAAAATTTTATTAACAGATTTATATCTACGAATAATCTCTTTAATTTCATAAATTTATATCTAACTAACCAACAATCTTCACCCCTAACTTAATTAAGGAGTCACAAAGATACGATAATGAGGATAACTTTATTAAGGTCAAAGGTTATTCTAAATTTTTAAAACTAAATCAAATGTGGACATTCAATTTTAAAGGAAGAGAGTATCATTTTTTTTTTAAGAAAAATAGTGTATAATTGGATTTTAAATACAGTATATATATAAAGATAAATTAGTAAAAAATCTAAATTAGTGAATTTATAACCATAAAGAAAAAGATTAAATGTATACAAATTCAAATTAAAAATCCTCGTGATACTTAAAGAGTTCAATTTATAATGTCTTAAACTAGCTTAAGTTTTTTCCTTTTTCTTTTTTTCCCTCTTGGCTGAAGTAAACTAGATAAAGTTAAAATTCAACATTTGTTTCTGTAGGGAAGAAAAAAGAAAAATAAATAAATAAGAACCTGTAGCAGGGTTGTCAGAACATTTAACATTTGAAAACAATTATTTGCATGTTCACCAAACGTTGTCTAACCTGCTTCTTAATAGTCAAAGGAATAAAAAAATGAAAGAGGTCTAACAAGAATTTGGCTTCCTGAAATGTATTAGGATAAACAATTAAAATAATATCTTTATTAATTAGAAAGCAAGATAAATCATATTTATTTGTACAAAATCATTGGTTACAATGTTGATATAAGGAAATGACGTAACCGTACATAAGTAGGTTAGGAAATTTCTAAAGATCAAAGTCTTTTATTGGTAATTTTAAAAAATAAAATATAATAGTAAGTGCTTAATAAAGCACAAAAGCCTCAATATAGTGGTGGTAAACAAACACTACTCAAGGAGTCATAATTAAAAACGAGCTTTTGAGGTTGCTTGGATTTGAAGAAGAGTACTGGAAGCAAAGTAGGGCTGATTTACTTTGTATAACTATTTGCCCATATTAATTTACTTTCGATTTCAGAATAAAAATTAAAAGCTTCACTAAATTGTAAAAGGTAATTTTATTTTAGCAATTGAAATGACAATAAATGTATGATCACTAATGAGGCTGATAATTGTTTGTGTTGTTGTCAGGGGATATCAAAAGCTATTTACTTCGAATGAGCACAATGCTACATATGAAAGCAGATTAAATAAAAATGCCAAGTAAATTGTACGGCAACCCATTCACGGTTCACGGCTGGGAGTTGATGGCAGGCATGCAAGTTTGTTTTTATCAAAAAAAAAAAAAAGGGTCTTATATAATTATATCACATCAATCAAGCTTTTATAACCCTCATTCCTAATGATAAAGCTCCTATTAATATGTCATTATATCAGCCTATAATTAGCGAAACCTTCAAAAGAAATTTGAAAAGAGTTTTACCCTTTTATTGCACCAACCCGAGCACCCCACCCACCCCGTATGTGAATTTACCTTTTGTTCATGACTCCCTCCTCTTTGCAATGATAAAAGTAGCGTTTGGTAATAAAATTAGACCTATTAGAGGATTATGCGACCTTTTATTTAACTATTATATTCTTCTTTGCTTTAGTAGTACTCCTTAGGACTTAGAAATTAATATTATGAATATTAAAGAGGAGACTCGTGGAGGGAGATTTTAGGATTGCCCTTTATGACAAGTCATTCAAAAAAAAAAAGGAAATATGACAAATCTCATATGAAGATTTTGGTGGGCTATAGATGATTAGCACAAGAAAATATCGTGGAAGGCATGGTCTGATTTATGTCGACCCAAAGCCTTAGGTGGATAATTACTTAGGGTTTGCAATCTTGGGTTGTTGAATAAATCATTAGTTGCTAAGAAAAACTGGAGAATCATCCTGAGTCTTCCACTCAATTTATAATGGGGTTACATGTTATTGGTATAAAGGGAAAGTGCTCGGCACATTTGCTAGAACTACATTCTCGTACACTTGAATCTTGATTCACAAAAAAAAAATAGTTATGTGCAGTTCGTAAGTCTGTAGTTCCACTCCTTCAAGCTTATCTAATTTCTTAATGCATTTATTTATATTTTCCTTCCAAAAAAAAAATAAAGTAATAAAAAAATAACACCTATTAATTCATATATCATCTTAACATTTTAGACCTCATTTGAGAAGTAAACTTCAAATTTTAGTATTCACATATTAAATATTTATACTTTAATTTTATCAAACAAACCCTAAGTTTTAACACTGTTTATGTTTTCTTTAGGAACATATACATCAATTATTCATTTACATAATGCAAGAAAAATAAAAATCATTAAAAAAAATGACAAAAAAGACTAGATACATTTTTCAAATTTAATTCCATTGCTTGCTAAAATAATGGCAGTTCATAAAAGGTGGTTCACTCCTTTTTTTTATTTTTTCTGTTGATGGGGTTTTGACTCTTTTCCTTGTATTCTTTTCTTCTTATATTAATAAAATTAGAGGTGACGTCCCTCCCTCGTATAGGGTTTTGCCAAAAAAAAAAAAAAAAATCCACCACGACTACAGGAATGTTCCCCTTGAATGGCATTAATCGGAAAACAATGATTTATGCTCCTCTCGGCCACATCCTTCAACGACATTGCAACACAAATTGGAAGAGATTTTAGTTCCATCTTTTATATTCCTAGAGTAGCCAATAAAACTTCTGACAATTTAGCTGAATATATATATATATATATATATATATATATATATGCACTGAAGTATAAAACTTTCCATGCATGTTTGAATAGACTTTTATCCACCCTGCATTTTTAACCTAACGAATTCTCTGTTAATTTCCACCACTCAAATATAATTTCAAAGCGTCAATAGTACCACGTCACGAATTTCTTTACTTCACATACTTTTGTTGAAAGAAAAAGAAACATCGATCATTCTCCAAACAAATGAAAACAAACCTAACCACTTTCAGAAACTATAGGAAATGGAAAGTCATCATAAATTGACTGGCTTCACACTTGAGATAATTACTATATATCCACAAACTCTAATGTAATTCTTCACATACTTACATTGTTATACATAAATATATCTTTCTTTCTATTCCTTACTGAATGATTTTATTCCATTTTCCACTAGAATAAAAAAGAATAAGAAAAAAATTGAACTCATCGAATCAATAAAATCATTTTTGTTAAGAAGTTGTCAAATGTTTTCTATCTCATTTCTTTACTATAATATATAACAAGAAGAGCTTGATAGAGAAGATTTGCGTAGCTTAACTTACTTTTTAATGTATTTTCTACATTATCGAATAAACCAAAATTTTACTGATCAATACAGATAAGAGTTATGGGTTCTTTTAATCAGTTGTAGAAAACGCCTTACCATAGAAAACTACTTTATTAAAGCTTGATATGTTTCTTCATATATGATACCCTCATTTCTCCCAGTTTTAAGTTTTTCTTCTGAAATGACTACACTTTATAAGTAAAAAGACTCAGGCTATTGTACCTGGTGGGGGGAAACGAAATGCTCAGCATAACAGAAAGGGACAGGGCAAGATTGGCTAGGAAGCCCTGAGAGGGAAGGGGAGGAGATTAAGCGCCTATAAGTTATAGCCAAAGGAGATAAGGGGCCTCTATACAAGCTTCTTATAAATTCTAAGGACCACAACTAATATACTTGATCTCATTTCCGATTAAACAAAAAAAAAAAAAAAGGAATGTGGCAACTTGGACTGCAACTTTATCACATTCTCACACATATTTCCTTTTAAGATGTGAAGGGGCAACTTGTTCTCACCAAGCAATCACAAATAAATGCATTTCTAGAAAAATGTGACCTTGTTCAACATGGGCTATATCCCTTCAGATCAGATCTTATCCTACAATGCTAGAAAATGATAGAAGCAATTATCTTATCAAGTACTCGTGTGCTGTGTCAATACAGCTCTTAGTAATCGTAGCCAATTATTGCTTGAGACTTTAGTATCAAGTTAGACACTGAATTAAGTCTGTCTGATCTTTTCCTATTGTCTCCTTCTCACTTGCCCTTCCCTAACCCATTCCCCTTAAAAAAATCTTTTTCTTTCCGATCAAATAAACCACAGATATCCTCATTTCTCTCATGCAGGCATGAAAACTATGAGAATAGAAATTATCATTCATATCTGAGCAATGAAAGTTCAAGGCAATAATTTTTTTTTCTCCCCACTTTGGTGCCTTCTGCTACAGTATTCCACTGGATTTTCCAGTATCAATCAGCCATTTTGTGATAGAATGTCTTTCATGAATATAATATTGAAGAAATTAGACTAGAAACAACAGGCACAGTAGCTGAAGCATAAAAACCACTTCTCATATATATTACTCCCATGCAAGCATGTTTCTAGAAAACAAGATGAACAATGAAGGAGGAAACAACATCCCTCACAAACGCAAATAGTCTGCCAACAGATACTGGAACAAGACCTGATAACAACCCACCAAATAGAAAGAAATTATTTATAAACAAACGTTGTCTCCATAATTTTTACTGGAGAAACAAAGAAATTCATTCCTTGCCATCAGCGGCGCGAAGTGAGCCAAGCTGCACCGGGGCCTGGGTGCTAACCACCTTGGAGGAGCCATAAACTGAAAGATCAACTCCTTGAGCTTTCTCTTTCTCAATTTGCCCCTTAATCCAAGAGTAGGTGATCCTCAGACCATCCTATAAATTATTGTATGATGCATTATCAATCTACTCAACATGAAAGGATAGAAAAAGAAAATAAAACTATGAATAAAGCAAGGATTTTCTCTGGAAACATTTTCTATAAAGAGAAGGGAAAGCGTTAGGTACTAATAACAAGTTCATCTACAAAGATTCCATCTCAATAAAATTACCTTCAGCTTCATGGTTGGAGCCCAACCAAGCTTCTCCTTGATCAGAGTGTTATCTGAGTTACGACCACGAACACCCTCAGGACCAGGAATGTGGTAGATGGGCAGTTTCTTGTCCTCAAAGCTAAGGACAATTTCAGCCATTTCATTCATGCTAACCATTTCGTCACTCCCAATGTTCACTGGCTCACGGAAGTCTGACTTGGTCAACCTGTAGAGAAAAAATTTACAGAGGTTAATTGGAGTCTCAGCATTTACCTCTGAGACCAAAAATGGAGAAAACTAGACGAAATTGAAGAAACGCAACCCTATGTTACTAGCACAAAGTGAAGATGCCAAGATTGTTTCATACAAACTAGAAGGGATCTCCATTTCAACAATACTATTGAGGGAAAACGATTAGAAAGCACTTATTGTTAGAGATCATGAGCACTTCAAGAAGTTAAAGAAGTGGAGTTATCCCCATGCACAAGTTTAATTGTGTCTGACATGGAATGCAATATATTTATTGAAAGATCTCTGCTAGAAAAGGAATCCAGTATCGTTTTTAGTTCATATACAGTCTAGAGAACGGATTGCATTATTACCTTTAACTTTCAAGAACAAAATATTCTTGTGTTTCTGAAAACTATGATGCAACACTTCAGCTATATACAAGAGTGCAAAAGTAATATTTTTTAAAAATAATAATAATAATTTTCATTATAAAAATAATAATTAATTTTCAATTTACATGATTTGCTTCTGTTTCTAGATTTCATGTCAACGAGGATACTAAGATATTAGGAAAGGTTTGTGCTTTGGTTAAGAAAAACTAAAATATTTAGAAGCCTAAGGTATATAATTATAAAACTGGAGGTAATAGATAAGTCAGGAAATACACATTTACAACTGGATATAGTTCTTAGGCTTCTGAAGCAAATATGGTTATCAAATCTTTAATCACCAAGCCCTCACCTAAGAACACCTTCAACACATTCATCAATGAAAGTGAATGAACGGGTTTGAATCCCATCTCCCCACATCTCAAACTTGTCAGTTGAAGTGATTGCCTTTCTACAAAAAGCAGCAGGAGCCTTTTCCCTTCCACCTAAACAAAACAACGGAGAAAGAACAAACTATCAGGCATAACTCATGTGCAACAAATGAATAAACCTAGGACTTGCCACCATAATCAAAAAGTATACCTTTCCATGTTCCAAATGGGCCATATATGTTATGGAATCGTCCAATACGACATTCAATCCCGAAATCCTTGTTGTAATGCTTGCACAATTCTTCTGTCGCAAGCTTCTCCAAGCCATAAGCATCTTGAGGCTACATTCCACAAAGAAATAGTTCTCCAAATAAAAATAATATCACAATACAGTATTGGTTCCTTCCTATTTATAAGGATATAGCATTTTTCTAAAACCTCAGCAGGCCATGCATCAGACTCCTTCAGGCTCACATTGGTGTCCAATTGCTTGAATTCAGGATAAATGCAAGCACTGGAGGCATAGAAGAACCTGCAACAAGCCATTTATCAAAAAAAAATCAACATTATTTAGCAACACGATCTTATAAACACACTTAACAAACAAATGAAGATCAATCGTTAATTTATGATATCTGTCATTTAAAACGTTACATATCTTCATAGAGTTCTAAAATCCTAGTTTTCTAGAACATCTATTTTTTACAATAAAAACAGACGGTTAGTGAAAGAATGGGATTTTCCAGACAGAAAGGTACCAAGTACCTCTTTACTCCATTGATCCTAGCAGCCTCAAGCATATTGAAGCTGATCATTGTGTTGTTATACATAATGACAGAGTGATTGGACTGAATGAAGCCCATTCCACCCATATCAGCTGCAAGGTTGAACACATGGTCAACCCCTTTTGTGACCTTCAAGCAATTATCCATGACCCTGAGGTCAACAAGATGAAACTCATGACAGAACATATCCTCAGTCATGTGCTCATTTTTCTTCCAGTCAGAAGCAATAATGTAGTGTCCTTCACTCTTCAAACGACGGGCAATGTGAGAAGCAATGAAGCCACCAGCCCCAGTGATGGAAATCCTAAGCTTCTCAGATGGCCAGTAGGGTTCTCTCTCAAGGTTTTCATATGTGTAAGCACCATATTTTGTTTCACCACCTCCTCCCATTCTGCATGAAGCATAATTAGCAAAGCAGCTAAATCAGGAACATTAATTTGTAAACTACTCAAAAGAAAGATGCAACCAGAAGCATTTAGCACAACTAAGGAATCTTGGAGAATTTATACATACAGTAACACTTTTCACAAAATCAACACAAATAATGCTTCCGTTCAGACAAAATTCAGTAACAGAATATACTAATGGGAAGCCCCAATTAAAAGGAAATGGAAGAAAAATTCGAACAATTAGCAAAGGAAAAAACCATGTCCCTATCTGTCAAAGAAAAGTCATGCAGAGAAGATTCTCTTCCTTACCTGAATGCTAAACAAATTCAGAAATCACAGTTCATCACTAAACCATCCATGGTAAATCACACACAAACAAGATTATATGCATCCATCAAACTCATAAGCATCAATTAATCCAATAGAACTAAAGAGGTCCAAGTTGTAAAATGATTTTAAAATGTCAATTCTGCAACAACTACTCATATTTAATTCAAGATAGCACCAAGCACACTAATTTGCTAGAAAGATTAACATTTCCCACCAAGAAATGTGCCGACAGAGAAAAGAAAAAACATTTTTAAAAAAATCCATTTTGTAAGATGTCATGACAGATAACATCTTTTACTGAAAAAGAATTCAACAGCTCATAGAACACCCCCCCCCCCGGGGGGGCACATACGAAAAGCCCAGAAGCAAGACATATACAAACATATACACCAAAAGATCTATATCTGAAATCACTCACATTTATTCAAGACTCACAAACAAGGCTTATGAATGACAGAAAAGAAAAGGTGGGCTTCAATTCTTTGCCTTAAAAGACTTAAACTTTGCTCAGAGTTGGGTTGGAGTGAGATAATGGAAAGGAAGAGAACTTGAACGGTTGTGAGGTGGTGAGGAGTTACCTCTATAGCTCATTGCCATCCCTATTTATAGAGCCATTGAGTCACAGAGGGCGAAGGCAGAAACCAAAACACCGGTCTAAGAATTGGACTCTTGTACCATCATTAATGCGTTCGATTCATCAACACAGAATAACCGAAAGAGGGAGAAAGATACCCTCGACCAATTTTGCTTCCCCTCTCTTTCAAAATATCGGAAATTATACTAGTACTCCCCCTCTTCTCACTAATATAATTTTTGTTGGTCTTAAATTATAATCTAATATCTAAAATAATCTTATTTAACACATTATAAAATTCATTTTCAAATTATTGAAATAATAAATATTAAGTTTAATATTTCATTTATCAAAGATAAGTGCACAACTTTTTAGGCAATTTAAAATTTTTACACAATTAAATTTGAATTGAATTTGAATAAATTTTAAATACAAGAGAAAACGGTAAAATAAAAAGAACAAAGAAATAATTTACAATTTCAACCATGTTAAATATGTTTTTTAAAAATTTGTGTGGAATATTCTACTTCATTCATTGAAAAATATAAATTATTGAAGTCTTGCTTTCATCAAAATATAAGTACTATCATTTATTATTATATTTTTACTCACATCTCCCGTCCTTTAAGAATAAACATGAGTTTCAATTAAACCCCCTCTAATAATGAAAATTATTTGAAGGAAAAAAAAATTATTTGTCTATGTAAAAATGATCTAACTACTTATATTTTTTAACGCGTGAAGTAATTATCTATTTTAGTACTAAAAATAATAAAAAGGGTCACATTTCCTTTAAAAAAAATCCTCAAATTTGACTTTTTCTCTCCAAATGTTTTTCCACTAATTTTTGTCTAGAACTTAAATTACAAAACTTATATAAAAAAAAAAGTTATCTTCTTGTTAAGTTTCTCTATTAAAAGAATAATATAACTTATTTATAACTATTTACATTATGATTTCTTCCTTCCAATTTGCAAATTTTTTGTTTCAAAATATAAGATATTTTGTACCTTTTGAAACTTAGTTTGTGTATTGTTTCAAATATTTCTCCTACCCTTTAATGGAGAAAGAGAAAATAAATTGTTTAGTTTAAAACTTCTAAGAAAGAGCTAGACACAATAAATTGAAGTATTTTTTAATTAAAATATCTTATTAATACATGTAAAATGCTCTTAACATTTTATATTTTGAAATGAATGAGAGAGTATCAATTATCAATCACACTCTTCCTTAAAATAAAAAGTATCACAATATTAACAATACAATCTTTGATAACAAATTTATTATTAGCGAATCAAAGAGTTCCTTCTTAAGTGTAAATATTTAGATCAGTAGTGACCTAATTTTAGTCTTTGTCTAGTTTCTAAACAACTCTTGCAAATCGCTTACAGGAGTTGTAAAAAAAAAATGAGATTGTATGAAGAATGATGCTACATTTACTAAACATAGGTTTAAAATTTTAAAGAAAAATCCTATAACAAAAGTTTTAAACACAAAAAAGAATCTTATAGTCATACCATGCAATTTTTTTGTAAAATAATCATGATTAATTTTTTCTATTAAAAAGGCTCTATAACTTTTAGGTTTATATTTATTTTTGAATATATATATATATATATATATATATATATTATTAGTAATTGAATTACAAGAAAAAAATATATTTTTACTAATAAAACCAAAGATGGAGAAAATATTTTGGATTAGAATTTTTTCTCAAATTCATCATTCTCATAAAAGCATCACTCGAAACAATGTTTTACCTCCAAAATTTTTATCACATTAAAATTTTAAATTTTCTCATAACCATATAAATGAGTCATACATATTCATATAAATTATATATTTTTTATTACTTTTTAATTAAAAATGTAATATTAATAATTTATTAATTATATTTTATACTATTATTATTCATGGGACCTAAAAAACCTATTATCAAACTTTTAATTCTCTAACTCAAAAAGTATTCTCAATAAGATGTAGTTAGTGGAGATTAAAGCTGGGAATATGGACTAACCTCGTGGGCCGACCGGGTTTGGCTCGTGTTGGACTCCTAAAAAAGATATTCATATTATTTTTGAATTTTTTTGTTCACGTCGCTCAAAAGGTCCTTTTTAAAATAAATAAAAAATTAAATCAAATCTTTTGTCAAAAAATATTCAAAATATTTAATGTTTTCTTGAAAAATCGTACTTCTATTTTATTATTATTATATTAGTCTCTAATAAATATTAGTAATAACCTTGCTATATTATTTCTTAAAGAAAAATTAGTTAATTTAGTTTATAAACTAATTTCTTTAAATTACTTTGATATGTTCTATACACTTATTTATTTATTCTAATATTTATTTTAAATTATGATAATAACGATTTAATTATAGATATGTATATTTCAAATGGATTCAAATATTATTATTGATCATGAAGATGAATAGAAAAACTATAAATTTGTCATTGTCATTTGGTAGGAGTAATTGTTAATTTTGTTGTTTATTTTAGTCATTTAATTATTGTTTTGATGTCTTTGACTTTCATTAAATTTTAAATGTTTTTTAAATTTAATTTTTTTTAATACAAATAAATTAGTGAAAATTTGATTCTTTCTTCTCCATATACACATTTTTTGCTTGCGACCCGTTTTCCAGTACTAGTGGAGATTACATAATGATGAATTAGTGAGAACTACATATTTTGAATTAAGAAAGATAGTATTAGTAAATTTTATATAAATAATATATTTATTTTATGAAAATAGATATTTTATTTTAATTACTTAAAAATTTAATTTTAAACAATAAGAATATTATATAAAAATAATTAAAAAGTAGACATTATTAAATAAGAGTAACAAACACGTTTATTAATTTATTTGCAATCCAAGGGCTAAGACCAATCAAACAGCAGAATATGAACGAATAGCGAAAGCTGGTGGGGCCCAATATTTGTTTTTTGAATAAAAACGTGTTTTTTAAAGGCTGTGGGTCGGTAAAACAAAAAAAACAAAAAACAAAAAGGATGTGGGTCCCATTTTGTGCTGTAAAAGAAGTAGGAAAAAAGGGGTTCGTGGAAGAAGATTCAGCACTCGAAGGCTTCGGTTACAGTGAGCCCTGTAGAAGTTTCCTAGAAAATGCATCGGCAAATTGGTAGGTGTAAAGCTAGAAAAAGAACAAAGCCAAATTTGGATTTTTATATTTAATTGATTGAAATAAAAACAGGTAATTTTGTATTCTCTGTAACAGTCTAACAGATTCCTCGAAAAGTTAGCGAATATAGTCCCCAAATTATTCTATTTTCTCAGCTTGATCATTAAACTTTTGTTTTCAATTTTTTAGATTCCTAAATTATTTTTGAATTGCGACATAGGTTTTTTAAATATGAAATTTAGTTAAGTTACCATTAATGTAAAAAAATTCGAAGGACATTTATGTCAATTAAGGGTTTTCTTTAGAAGTTTAGTCTTCAAACTAGTTTTTCAATTTTAGCCTTTTTTTTTCCTTTTAAATTTTTTAAATTTCTAAACTATTTTTCAACTCGTAAATTTGATCATTTCGTTATTTTTCTTTCAAATCTTAGTTAGACTTTTAATTCAACAAAATACTTGAAAGGCGTGGAATTCACTATTAATAAATATGTACATACATACATTCATAATATATATATATATATATAATTAGTTTGGTGTTTAACAAACACAATATATATTTTAGAGACACTTCAAGTATAATAGTTATTGATTTCATATCTACCTCTTCATTCTTAAAAGGACTCAACGAGGAACAGTTTTGCTATGATAACTTACCACAACCATTGAGTTCAATATCTGAAGGGTCTTCATTTCCCTGCTTCCTTAACTGCTTGTACCGTGCATCCAATGGCTGCTCCACTGAAGCACAATACCTCTCCATTTTAATAGCATCAAGTTCATCCGAGAGGGTTTCATTTTCTCTGGATGAAGTTCCCAAAAGAGCACATAATGGCCAGGCGCTGAGGGCAACTCGTTATAGCCTAGTGTAGTCTTGGAGAATAAAACCGCAGTGTTCAAGGATTTGCATTGCTTTTGTAACTGCTTTGAAGATATCTTCCTCTGTCAGTCTATTTCGGAGCCTTACGTCAAATTCTAAAATGAGGCATTTTACATCTATTGTTAAATAATAATAATAATAATAATAAACTAAATTTTATTTTTCTTATTTTTTATATATAAAATGTTTCTTAGAATTTTATATTTAAATTTTCTAATATTTTTTTCAATGAATATATCTAATCCATTATATCTTCTTTTTTTTTAAGCAACTGCTATTGATATAATTAATAATATTTTATAAGCAATAAATGTATTTAGAAAACAATCCACTCTTTTTATATGGTTAATCATTTCAATGGGAGTATACAATTTCATTTTTATAAATCTCTTTTAATACTTTTAATTATGAAAAATAAATCGAAACAATGACACATTTCAATAATAAATAATTTTATTTTTTGTTTGAAAGTATTAAATATAATAAATAATAAACAGATTTTAGAATAAATAAACATTACAAAATTCTAAATATGGGAAGTGTTTTAAAATTTATTAGGCCATAAGATTGAGATAAATCTTAAAATAAAATATATTGAGAATTTGGCCAAATTATTTGATAGCTGTAGAACCCTCTCGTCACCTATGAACTACTCTCTCTATTCTAAATTGATATATATTTTTTACTTTTTCAAATCGATTAAGATAATATAATTAATATTATTAAAAATATATTTTTTCATAAAATATTTTTACCATTTATCATTTAAAAGTGAATTTAATACAATTTTTATATACAAATTATCTCACTAAAAATTATCTCATAATTTGAAACAAATAAAAAAGTAAAACAAACCTATCAAATTGAAAAGATAGATTATAAATAAATTTTCCCTTTGCCAATAAAGTAGTAGGCCATTTATATTCATAACAAAAAGGAAATTGTTACGACTTAATATACAAAAATAAGAGAGAAATATAACCTATTAGTCAGGTTTGGATATTGTTTGCTCCGGATTAATCAGAAGTATTTCTTTAAACCCTTTTCTCAATATAGTTGCTATACAACAATATTTGAAGCATCATAAATAGAGAATGTTTTCTCTAACATATCAATGTCAGCCATATTTTATCCTCATAACTTCAATTATGAAACAATTTTAAAAGTTGCAACCATAATTGATCCTATCATACCTTACTTTTGGAAGGACTAATCAACTTTTGGTGGTTAAACTTGACCTTATCAATACAAAAGTAAAAAAATATAGCACTCATATGTGAAGCATTTTGACCATATATATCATCATGTTTTTAGATGGGAAGAATAATGATGACTTACTATACAAATCAATTGTGAATGCATGCAATGTTCATGAATGCCTACAGGCAAAATCAAAGTATGTTAATCTTTCCTTTGATCACTGTTCCCCATTGCCTTGAGTTCCCATCGAATTTAGATCACCCCGGATGCGCTTCTGCAAATGTTCCAAACTAGCCACTCGTTGCATTGATGCTGTTCTTCCAACCTTATTTGCAGAGCCAGTTGTTGCTGCAGGATTCTGGTTCACATTATCCACTGAAGGGTTCTCCGCCATACCATTTTGGATTCTTGGATCATGAGCAGGAAGATGATTAGTCGAAGGAGCTTGATAGTAGTGCTGCTTTGGATCCTCTTGCACAGGTACAGCAGCATCAGCTGATATATCTGATGGACTAGAAGTAAAAGAGGGCATGCCCATTGTGGACATCTCAGACATGACTTGTAACAGAGGGCTAAATCCAGTGACTCTTTTAACAGTCTCCTCTGCCATTTTCACCTGTGAAAAAATAATCAATATAAATGTCCTGAAATGTAAAGAAATTTGCTATACATTTTTGTTACTTCCTAACCTGACCTGTTTAGAGTTGCAAAATTCCTTCGAGCAAAACACCCTTTTGGGCGTTCGGTTAGATAAAACTATAACACACACACATACCCAAATAGAAGTATATAATAAACTAGAGTGAGTGAGTTGGACCAAAATGCCCACATCTGATCCTCATCTACCTGGTCCCAAAGAGGATCCAGGGGCACATGCTACTTTTTCCTCCTGCATTTTGTATTTTATTATATATTAAAGCTTATTAGCTTAACAATATGCTTCCTCCTTTTTGTTGGACACCTTTTAGACTATATTTAGATTGAAAAAATTGGAAGTGAAGGAAATGAGAGGAGAGAGATGTGGTTTTATGCAATTGGATCCTTTTTTCTTTTGAGTGGGGGTGGGGCGAGGGCAGGTAAAAGAGAGAAATGAAAGAGAATAGAGGGCCTTAGGTACATCTTTGCCTGTGTTAAAAAATTGACAGAAATGGAAGGAAACCATTCGGAAAAAAAAAAGGGCATAGTGACTAAAATGTGCACATTTGGCGTACTGCATAATGCTTATGCGCACGCACTTTAAGCATAATCAAGAAGGTACAAATATCAATACTCTCCCTCCTATTTTCCTTCTTTCAATTTTATTAGCAATCTGTATGTGATAAATATCTAATCCTCTCTTCTCCTCTATTTTCTTTACCATCTAACTACAAGCATGGTCCATCATAAAGGATAGTACCCTCAGTTTCTGATCCAAGACCTGATGTATATAAAAGTTCCACTATAGTCAGTGGAAAGCCTTGAGAATCAGCATTCATTGTAAGAGCCTAATTTTTTAGGATAAACATCTTAAGAGCTCAAACAAATCACTTACCTTTGCTCTTAGTGTCTCAACATCAGCTTTTAAAACTCTATTGTCAACAGCAGCTTCATTGTATTTTTGACTTATATCAGTAAGGCGTTTTAGTAAAGAAGAGTTTTCAACTCTTAACTCAGAAACCTGGAGGAGAAATTAGATCATATTAGACATCGCTTTGATGAAAATCACAAATATCAGAAAAGAAGAAAGAATAGTAAGGATATACCTGTGTCTCAAGCTCAGTTAAATGGGCCTGTTTTCTTCTTCTTGAGCGTCTAGCTGATTCTCTATTTGAAAGCATCCTGAAACCATATTTTAATAAAGAGAAAACAGAAAAATCAAATGTCCCACATTTGTATGTCATAATTCTAAAAAATTAAGAAATTTCACATATTACATATTTTTCTTTTTTTACAAGCCAAAGCATTTTTCTCCTAGACAGATGACAATGGATGCACAAATAAGTAAATTGCAGAAGTTTCCAGAGAGTCGGATATGAGCATTTATAGTTGTTTTTGGATGTGTCTGATATTATCTGGGAGAAAATTTTCCTAATTTATAAAGAATTCAGGACCATTGTTCATGAGGTCCTTCTTCCACTTCAAAAGACTCGAGCAACCAAGTCTTAAATTTCTTTCTGGAGGCTGTAAAATGGAGATATTATGAGTTAAAGCAAACCCTATAGCTATCAGTTAATCTTTTAAGTAACAGCACATTGAAATAAAAGGTCTAAACTAGATCGTATTAGAATAAATCCTTCACCAATGCATTAGAATTGTAAACTATGATGATATCAGAAAACAAAGAAAATGAATAAGTCCCAAAGCATCAGCATAACAGGAAGTGAAATGCCAAAGTTGTATTAAACAAGCCGTTCCACAAATCTATTACCAAGCTTACTGAAGTTTGAAGTCACTTCCTATGATAATCAAAAGATGCATATTCTATCCTTTTTGGGTGTCACTGCCAAACAGAAGATAAATGAGAACATATAATGTATTCATCATTACCTTCTCATACGCTTTGCATCAGCAGGATCCATATTAGATGTCTCAATGTCTCCTTCAACCTCGTCTTCATCTGACTCATCTCGAGAAGATCCACTCGTTGTCGATCTCACCTGGATGCCAGATTTCTTCTGCAGCACAGGCAATGCAGGTGTTCCCTGTGGACCTCCAGCATCTTTATCTTGTGCCTTAGGTATATCAGACCCAGATCCTATGACTAAAAGTTAGCAAGAGAATAATGATATGAAAAGGCAAATTTTATATCCCTCGAATTATTTTACAGAATGTAGAAACTACAGAAAATACGGTCAGCAGAAAATAATACAGATACTCTTGATAATGTAGAAACTACACTTTCATAACATTTCTATCTGCTAATGTACATCAACATCAATTTTCAATACGGTCATCCATTGAAAATTTCAGATCTGTTTCATGAACACTTAAATGGAATGAAGTATAAATGCTCAATTGTTCATGACTATTATAAATTGTGTGCAAATCATAAGCAAAAGAAAATATTTCAGTTCATGACTGCTATAACTGCAACATTCTTTTAAATAGTTTTTGCATATCAAGGTCTAAACCAATCATATAATTTCCTCGGCAGTTCTATATTTACAATGCAACAACAATGTTTGAGAGACAGTGTGATTAGCAATTAGTTCTTTAGCTTCAGAAAAATTCAGGTAAAATTAACTGTTGAACCTATTGACTTTGATTTTCTCCAATGTCATCCCCGAGGCAACAAAAACAAACAGAAATCTGCCACAGAATAAACACGAAACACACATGAAACTACAGGAGTTTGCTATAATAGAATATTTTAAGTAAAAAAAAAATTAATCAGCTGAAATCAGATATAGCCCTCTATTATTTAAAGATGTGATGATTAATCTTTCTATTATAAATTTCCAAATTCCACATTCACACACAATGAACATTTCTATAAGCATCACTTGCTAATTCAATTATTGGTTCCTTCAAGATGTTCTAATTAAGAAGATCGAAAATTTCCTTCAACAGTCATATACAAACCTTTAGAAGAAGCTTGAGATCCCAACTGCTGTGATGTATTCGGGGCTGGCGTCCCATTGTCTGGTTGTCCCTCAGCAGACTCCCTAGGTTTTAGATTATTGGCCTATTCCCAACATTGCGAAAGCACAATGTCAGTTACATCCAGGACTATATACTTGAGTATTAGCTAAAATACACCAAAAAATAACACTAAAATTTATTCAAGCAATGCCTAAAAACCCATGTACCAGTTCCAAAAGTCACATGCCCAGAAATCTACCCTTGGACTGACAATTCCCTTTTGATCCTAATTTCTTGTCCAGAATTTGGAAAGGGAAATACTGGAGTTTCTAAAACAAGAAAAAATACCCGCGTCAAAGCAAAGGCGGCACAGGCCAAATCGAGGCGACTTTTAAGGAACGCCTGGTACTCTTCCGAATCAATCGGGACATTCGGTGGAGATGCGCTTCCTCCTACTCCAAAAGACGATGCACTAGTCTTAACATCTTTGCTGCTGCTCTGATTATTATTGGAACTATTGTTCTTATTCTGATCAGTTCTGGAATCGATTTTGAAATCACAAGTCGCTTGTTTGATCTCCAAGACATCCTGAGAAGCAGCTCCAGAAGAAGAAAGTGGCGGAGGAGGTGACGGAGATCCATTCACGGCGGACGCTTCTTGGAGAAAGCGTTCAAAAGCCCATTCAGATGAGCTGCGGTTCATCATTTTTGGGGATATGGTGCCCTTGGCGGATGACCCAGCAGCGCCACCAGAGCCGGACACTGACTCGTCGTCGTCGCCGAGTCGAATCGGTAGAGGAATCGGCGGCGGAGGTGGTGACCAAAACTGGTCCGCGATATCTTCCACTGAAAACACCCTATCCATCTCCGCTGTTTCCCTTCCGAAATGAAATGAAATGTGTATAAAATTTGTATAATGCGATATTTTATATGCGATGGTATATTTGAATTTTTTTTTTTTTTAGGAAAGGATATTTGAAATTTGATTTAAATTATATTGACTTATTAAAAAAAAAGGAAAGATTTTGTAAATGGAAAATTTATTAGTATAGAGTATAACTCTTTTACCTTTTTTCTTACAAAATGGAGAATATTTCTCTTTTTAAAATTAGATTCATAAGAGATACCCATTAAGTAAATCTATATGGACAATGTAATCATAAATTATCATAAAAATAAAATAATATGGTCTTACAAGATTTACAAAGAACAATAATTATTCTTGTACTTTAAATTATATTGTTGTAACTAATTTAAGATGACCCAAATTCACAATAGGATTTTGTTAGATTTATAAAGATGGAACATGTTGATTCAAAAATAATAATGTTTGTCACTTTTATTTTAATAAAAATGTTTATCACTTATTACAAAAAAAAAGGAAGAGAAATATGTATTATCTTTTTTTTCTTATTTATTGTTATAAATTCAAGTTCTCACCATTTTTCTCTAAAAAAATCTTATGTTATCATGTCTAATTAAATTTATCCATCTTTTCAAGTTTTAAAGAGATTTTACATTTTCCAATAAAAATTACACATGATCTATTTAATCTAAATCGATATCAAAATAAGCTTTTTTGTCTATTTGATGGTCTCAATTATGTAAATATCTTCTAGTGGTCTAAGATTTTTTTTCTTAAATTATTACAATATGTAAATGTTTTATGATGAGAAAAATTAATTATATATTTCTATAAAGAATTCCAAATATCAATACATGAGATAATTTATCATAAATGAATCTCATATTTGAGGTATAAAATATTAGTGTATTACATTTAATAATATCATTCCATTTTTAGAAGAAGAAGAAAAAAAAAAGGCAATATGATTCTTTTTATATTTTTTTAACATAGATGTACACCACTAAATCAGCTGGCTTCTTAAATAGAATGTTTGACCTAGTCAATGTTATTCAAGGACATTGAAACATATTCTTCGTAGCTTCCACTTCATAATCTGATCTAAATGGAATCCTTCCAAAATGTAAAACTTCTACAATAAAATAAATAACTGGAAATAAGTTAGCTACATGCTCTTATATAAAAGGTAAATTCAATTTAATTAGTAAATCTTTTTTTTTTTTGAGAGAATAAGAAATTTCATTAAAAAGATAAGTCAGTCATCATGATGAATTTCATTTGGACATTTTTAATTATCAAATTTTACATTTAATATTCACCAAGTCTCAAACTCTCTCTTTTCCCTCCCCTATGTGCAATATTAAGTGTGTATTAATAGAACTAAACAATCTTGTCCAATATCAATAAAAAAAAATAAGAATAAGAAGTTATTCAACTATATCAGACAAAAAAATATGTTAATAAATGGATAGGATTTCCTAATCTAAGTTAAAACTTATCCTAAAACATCATGTATAGTTAATTATAATTTATTTTTGGTGTAATTTACATGTTATTTCATTTATCACTCAATACTTACTCTTGAATAACATTTACAAACTCTTTTTTCCTAAAAATTTTCAAAAGACATACTGAATTTTATTATATTATAAATATATATTATGGGTTTATATATTGAATGACTTTCTCATTTTTTATGTATTTGGATTATTTAAAAGATTGTTGATGATCTTAACATTAATATGGAATTGTATTATACTTGAACCTAATAATTTAATTTGTGTTTTACTCCAAGAAAATAAAATGAAAAAATAATGAGGAGGGAAAGGAACCAAAAAAAAAAAAAAACTCAGAAAGGGATACATTAATTATTTTAGAGGGAATGGAGTAGAGAGAGAAATGTGTAGATAGTCATTAGGGATTTGAATAGATTTATATTGTCGTATTTAAAGTAAATGAGTTTAGAAAAATAAATATGGTACAAGAATATCTAAAAAAATCTATAATTATTTATAATAGACTTAAGTGTCCAAACTATGTTATTTAATCCATATTAACATGTGACTTCAAGGCACAAATTAAAAAAATCATATAAAATTATAGTATGAGGTAAATCTAAAAATATCATGTCATATAATACTTGTTAATTTAAGGAAATTTGTCCTACTAACTCAGGTCATTACCAACCATCTCTATTTTTCCTAAGTTCATCATTCTACCTCATTTCTCCATTCTTTACAATTCATCAATCTTATCACCTAATCACGTAATTATATGAATCATAACAAATATAATATACAAATCACATGCATACTCACATTTAAAAGGAAAAAAAATCATCCAAAACCATAAAAAATTAAAGTTCAACACGATTTTAGATGTGAAAACCATTAAGATTCATCTATAACTATTATAAAAAATGCTGATATTTTATATTGAATATTCTTTCTTAAAATTTTATATTGTATTAAAAATAGACATTTTAATTTTAGACGAAGAAATAATATGTCACTATGTTTCTTTTATTTATTTTACTGATTTCTATATTTCTTCTCTTTCTTTTTTTTTAAATTTTTTATAAGAGCGCGGACGATATCCTATTCCTATCATTGCTCCGGTGATTTGTTTTTGTTTGTTGATAGGAAGAGACTTTTCTAGCATTCTATCTAAATCCTTGGCTTCTATTGGATACGTGCGTGGGAAGTGGCGGCCCAACGTATGGATAAGTATAAAGCTTGGCCCACTAAGTGGGCCTCTACTGTGTTTTTGAATTTTAAATTATAAAATATAAAGTCGTGTTTGCCTTTGGTTGATTCTTTCTTTAGGCCTAAAAAGCCATCTGTTGAAGTAAATAATGTCAAAGAAGTGTTAAATCAGTGAAAAGATTATTTTTTTTAAATTTATGTCTTTGAACATTAATTTTTTATTATTATTTTGAAAAAAAAGTAATGTTGCTATTTATAACTTCTTATTAATATATATTTTATTGCATGAAATAAAGTTTTACGTAATTTTAAATAGTTGATAAAAAGCTATTTTATTAAAGAAAAGAAAAAAGAAGGGAAAAAGGTCACTTCTTATAAAGTCACAAGTGGCACTTTATTAGGTCCCGCTTTGGTCCAAACATGTTGAAGAAAAGTGGCACTTTATATGTCTTTTTGATCTTTTCTGGACGTAATACAGTATAACCTCTTCTGGGGTCTATTGAACTTTTAGTTGATAAAGATGGCCCAATAAGATGGCCCCTTTTAATGGATGGGTTTTTTTTTTTTCGCAATTGGATAATAGTTTTTTAACATATATTAAAATATGTTTTTTTCCTTAGATTTTTTAAGATTTAATCAATTTCATCCTGTAAGTTTGGTTTTTAAATTACTAAAAAAAATATCCTAAAAAATTACTATAAAAATTGATCGACTCAGTTTATACTATATTACTGATAAATTAACTTACTTAGATTTCATTTAAATTTTTTAATGTTACTTAGATTTCATTTAAATATTTAAATTCATTAAAACATGATTTCTATCTCTTTATCATCTGTCAATATCTCATAAGAGATTTGGGAATCTCCCTCTGATGTACCCTCAACTGCTTTAATTGATTTATTCTATGCCAATGCATTCTCTTCTTACCACAAAAAAAAGTTAAAATAATTATTCTTAAAAAAAATATTCCTATTTAGTCTATTACCTTTCACTTGTTGGCAATTAAGATCCTTTATCCTTTTGTTTTGGCCTTATAACTCCATTATATTTCACTTTTTGATTGTTAAGGGTTTTTTGGTTAGCCTTGTAGTTCTTTCTTTATTAAAATTTATCATTATGGTCATTTTTTTTATAAAAAAACTAATCATAGTCGGGTGAAAAAAATAATGTGTTTATTCATGATTTAAAATCACGTGTATTATTAAAATTACTCTCACAACATTATTTGTTATCCAATTGATCTTTTGGTGATTTTTTACATTAAATTTCGGCTAGTCTTTCAGTAAAAAAAGAAATACTATAATAATTAATTTTTAATACATAAGAGACTTACAAGATCAAATAAAAAGAAACATAAAAGAGATTAATGACCAGGTTTTAATACATAAGGAGCATACAATTATACAAAACAAACAATAATAATAATAATAATAATAAAGAATCTAAATGGTCAAAAAGTGAAAGATAATGGACTAAATATGTGAAATTTCCTTTTTGGTATTCCCTCTTATTCCCTTTGTTTTGATTCTGTTACATAATAGCAGCGGCAGTGCATTACAAGGGACCATGGAATTGAACCTTGCAGTAGCAACCCAATTGCCATTTCAAGGGAACACTACTACTTCTTTTCTTTTTTTTTTTAAAATAATAATTCAAAAATAGTTTGAAAATAAAATCAGATAAAAAATAAAAAGAAAGAAAAATGATGAATTCGGAAGAAAAAATACGAATAAGAAGTTTGGAAACAAAATCCGAAAATTTTCCAATCAGCATTGTTGCTTGTGCTTATATCTTCTATTATAATTATAATGCCTTTATTTTAATCATTCTTGTTAAAAATTTAAATAATTCTAATTATTTTGCAACGAGCGCACACAAACACGCACATATATTATATTATAAGTTAATAATGTTAGGAACATGAAGTTTTATTAATTCAGAGATGTATTAATTAATAGATAAATTAATAGTTTATTAATTTAAAGAGTTCTTCCTTAATTTAGTTACATAAAAAATCAATATGTATATCACCAATATACAATGGATATATATCATATGTCTTGAATTAATTTTAAAAAATTCATTGTACAATGTATTTATGGAAACTTACAATAATAAATACGCGAATTGGATTATAGAGAGGCCGCCTTTACCCAGACATATGGCCAACTCTTCTTTGTTCGTTTGGTATGTGAATGAACTTTAGTGACCACCACTTCAGTGTATGCATTTCACAGTTCAATCTTGGCAATGGCCAGAAACTGAACTATTTGCTAATTTTTCCCAGCAGCAAGATTTGACGATGTTCTTTATTATTCTCAATAATCATCTGTAGTGGAAACATCAGCAGATCTCTTCGGCAAAAATTATATCAAAGATACTTTGAACTGCAGGAAGGTGAAAAGATATAATAATGAGGAATTCTAATCAAAGAAGAATTGTGACAATTCTGGCAAAAAAGAAGATGAATGTAAAGGAATAATAACAAATGATAGCATCAGAAGACAAGTTTTGGAAGTTTTATAAGAAATTGAGAGCCGAAAATCTTTAAGCAAAATATACCTAAATAAATGAAACTTTTTTAGACTTCAAGAACTATAGATAGTGAGAGGTTAATTCTCATATGAGAATTATATTATAAAGCATTACTAACCTTCTTCTCGAACGATGTTAGGTTGATCAACCAAAAGCTGCTGGAAAGCACCTATATGATCACTAGCACTGCAAACAACCCGGCCAAATCAAAGTCACATGCCAAAAGAAGAATTGAAGAAATTGTATCCAGTTAGAAAATCAAATAAAACTCTACCAAGAGAAAATGGAAAATGTAGAAAGAAGTTAGAACAATAAAAGGAAAAAAACTGAAAAAACCAATACAATACAAAGACGAACAATGTTGAATTCATACATCTAGTTTCTAACTAAAACAAAGAGCAATAAATCATTTACCAAGAAAAAAGAAAACAGCATTTCTAACATCTCATTTATATTCAAACAAATGAAAGGGGTGAGCATATATAAAAGACACATTTGAATATTTTCATTATTTTTCTCTTTTGGGTAACTTGCGACCGGTAATCCATAATGACATAGTCTAACTCCAAATTGGCAATCGAATACCACTTTTTAAGAACATCTGACTACATCAGAAGTTTAGGGAAAATTCAAAGAGGTTTGTTTGATGACTATCTTCTATTGTAATGGCTGAATCTGATATTAAATAGTATATTTTTATTGCAAAATAACTCAAAGCCTTAATGTCCCGACCACTCAAAGCTAGGCCAAACATTAGTAATCTACAACTGACTGTATCTCAAATGCAAACTCAAATTGAAAGGCAAAAGAGAAAAGCAAAAAATAGATAGATAAAGAAAGAACTTTGATAATCTCCCTAGAATTCAAGAACAGCTGTAAAAATGTTGGGAGCTATAAAGGAAAAACCCATATCAATTTCCCCCCAACATCTTTCAAGCATACCTCTTTTTCAAGGCAACTGTTGCAAGAGCTGATACCACAGATAATTTGAGATTGTACCTAATAAAATACATTTGAAAGAGCAACTTAGTACTGAAATATTTATAACTATAGTATAGATGAGAGTCGAACAACCAATTCGGTGCCAAATCAACATAATCAATAATCTATAATTTTCTTGGTACATAAAAATAATAATAAAAATGAACTAACAAGAGAGAGACTTAGGGCATAATCAACAATCTGTAGTGCATGTAAAATTATATTAATTTATCAACATGTCGATGTGGCTAGACTCAATGATTCTAAGTTGGAGGGCTGATTATCATGTTCCTCACTAAATTCCTGCAACATGTCTAAGAGTTTCTTGTTTAACCAAATCATAAACTTTATTGACAACTATTCATTAATTAAACCATATTCACTTCCTTAAATCTTAAGAAAAGAAAAGTAAAATCATACCAACAAAAGAATTTTAGAAATCAGGATAAACTTCTCTATTAGGCAGCTAGGATGTTTCTAATCTATATAAATGAGAGGTCAAAACACTCAACTTCAAGACTAAAAAGAAAAAGTATGAAGGGAAGTCATACTCCGATTGGTGCATCTCATAGAGAAGCCTAAGACCATCCAAGCAATCTGAAAGACTTGGTTTCACCCCAACTCTTTGTTTTAGCTGTTTTGCTGTTGGTGCAGCAGAACCACCCTTAATCAGCTGTCTACCATCACGGAAAATTTTCTCAAGTGATAAAACAATGCGATGGAAACCATCCCTGTAGACACAAAATGATAATAAGACAAGCTTCAACAGGAGGGCGGAAAGGATAAAGTTATCTGCAGAAGTGAAAAGCTATCCACTATAACCAAAGGGAGGCTAGGAAGACTTTCTATATCAGAAAAGAAATTGTTAGCCAGGAGAGCCTAACAAGTTTTCATTCAAGACCATCTCCAACACAACTATAATCAATCCTCTAAATATATTGAATTTTCCTCAATATCTAATTTGTTTACCAACAGAAAAAAGTATCAACTTGCTAGACAAGCTAAAAGCTCAACAGGTGTGGACATTTTTGGGTTTCTATCTGGGCGGCAAACTCGTTGGATAAACTGCAATGGATATTCAAGTAAGACTTGCTAGAAGAGAATCTGCTATTTAAGCGGTTTGACAACTACCATTATTTCTTTTTTCTAAAAAGGGAATTTGTAGAAGAATCAATTTCTGCTAGTGATGGATGGCAAAACCAAATGCATAAAAATTAGAAATCAGAAGAGGTTGGATAACAAAAATCCACATTCCTCTTCTAGAACAAAAGTGATGCAGGACATAGCTGTCCCTCAAAGCTACCCAGAAATCTGCTAGGTCGTACATGTTAAACTAGGCAGAAAATTGAGGTTGAATTGCAGGAAATTTCTGAACATAAAGGATGTTCAAGTGGAAGCTGTGATATGAGTACTGTTCTGCATCAAGATGTTGGCAGAAGGATCATTTGTGTGATGGATGGCAATAGTGAACCATAAAAAGAAAAAAAAAAAAGAGGAGTCTGAGGGACTTTATGTGTATGGTTTCATTTATTCGCAGGAAAATAAGAGGTGGATCTATGAAGGGTGGTGAAGTTGCAGTGGAGTTGTGGAGGAGGTGGATTGATGGCAGGTGGCAGAGATAGCCATGGCAACCACCACACTGGAGAAAGGAGAAAATGAGAATAAAATTGAAAATAAGAAAGAAAAGAGGAAAGAAGACAAAAAAGATTTATTAAATTTATTTTAAATGCCCAAAATGGCCTTAACAGAATATTTGGATGGAATGTTTCAAAATTAATCCTTTTAATAGTTGGAGAGGAAGAGTGTAAAACCTAAATTCAAAAATGTTTAAGGGTCATCAGATTTTTTCCTGAATTGAAATTAGGAAAAAAAGAAGGCTATTAAAAGTTTTCTATTCAAACATTCATTAAAAAATTCCACAATGCATAAAAATTAACTAGAGCGAGAATGATCATAAAAGTCATAACCACAAGAAAACTCTGTTAACAATTAATAGTTCAATTCCTCCAAAAAAAAAATTAATAGTTCAAAATGTGAAACAAGAGGAAGATTAAAAGAAGTTTCTTTCTACAAGTTTAGTTTTATTCCTTGCAAAGCCAAAACTAAGGAGTAACTAAGATTTCCAATAATGCCCATCCAAAAATCTATACTAGATGGTATGCGCATTAATCCCTAGAACTCCAAAAAATTAAACATAGTTAATTTAAAATTTCCCTGGAGGGCTTTTCTACCTGTTATCTGCCTTCACTCCACCAGTAGACTATTAGACCATAAAACTTTATGAGGTATATTTCACCACAGAATTGAACAATGCAAATAGTTGATTCCAACATAACCCAGATACTTCAGACTGCAGCATTAAGTGATAGAACCTTCTGCATCTTACTTTCTGATAGATGTAGCATCAATTAATACCACTTTATTTCCATTTCAGATCCTAGAATAGAGAGTTTATTTGCTATCATGTTTCCATCTTTATAAATGTCCTTTCCCAGCAAAAGCATTTTAAGATTCTGATATTAGTTCTCTATCAAACCTGTAATTCAGTAAAGACTCTACATGCTATCTGCAAACTGATAGGTCTATATCTCTTAATTAGCATATGTTATATATCACCAAGAAAAATGCACAATGATTTGCCTCTAAACCAAATCACAACAAGAAATAATAGACAAAGTAAGATGCCAAATGCTAAAGCCCTTATCATTTAATTATAAAACTCCAAGATTGCAAAGATAAAGCTGCTAAGAAATAAGAGGACAAGAAAAATGTTCTTACAAAGTCTTATTCATGGAGAATAAGATAGTTTGTAGAGACTCCATTTGCTTCATCAAGACTGCATCTTTTATGTCCTTCACACATTCCAAAGTACCATAGTTTTTGGAATCTTGAATTACCTGAAAAGACAAAATAATATCAATTTTAATGTAAGCAAAGGCAGTAAAGAGAGCTCTAGATAAGAATATGTTATAATGTAGGAAGACCTGCAACCTCTGGATGATAGCAGAAGCACCAGTGAATTGGGAAAGCAACTCAGATTGAATCTCTTCCCATCGACCTATCTCTTCCTTCACCCTCTTAAATCTTTGCTGATACTTTTTCACCATTGCCTCCATCTCTTCCAATCGTCAGTTTCTGATCTAAAAAGTCAAGATTTCTTTAAATTCTGAATCTGGATTGCAAAAAGACAACCCAAAAGCAACATTAACAGCAAGAAGAAAACATCATAAAACAACTTTGAGAAATCCCCATTGATCTTATACAACATCCTTCCCAACCTGTTACTTCATTTACTAAAGTTACCTCCTTTCTTAAGCAGGAGATTTACATCATGATCGAGTGGAGCTTGCATATTCATTTAATTATGCAATAGCTAAAATCTATACTATTCAGTTATTGACACATGATGCAGTAATACGGAGACACATTAATTAACAATTCAAAAAACAATTATTGATAACTGAGAAAAACTTCCACTGAATTCCAAAGGATCACTGCCGAAACTGTGAACTTCACTTCTAATCAAACAACAGACGCACACGTTTTGAAAAAAAAAAAAAAGAAGAAGAAGAAGAAAGAAATGCAAGAGATAGACTTTGCCCAACGATTAAAATATCAAGAAAATGATAGACCACCAATAAAGTGTTTCAAGATATCCAAAAATAGTAGAATAAATGTACCAATTTTCAACTCAACTGAAAAAACCAATGACACCCCAACCGAGTTCAATGAACTGTTTTCTGAAATTGATCAGATGGGTTACTTGAACTCTCAGGAGTTCGTCACCGCCGCCCGCATCAACCGGCCGCAACTCAAGGTGATGAACAAGGCGGAGCGCGGACTTGTATATCTTTTAGACCGTAGACAGAAGCGCTTCTTTTTGAAGGGAGAAGAGTCAAAGTCATTAAGAGATTGAAGTCTTGAAGGCAATGAATTCTTTTTATGAGGAAAAGGAGTATAAACTTCTAAGCCTATGTTTGGATTAAAATTTGAAAACTGTTTTTTTTTTTTAATTTTGAAATGAGATTATTTTTGTGTTTGGAGAATAATTTCATTTTATAATTGAAAGTTTAATATGATATTTTTTGGGTCATATATTTTTTATAATAGTATAAAATATAATTAGTAAATTTTTTGAGATTGTGTATTTAATTTAAAAATAATGAAAAAATATTATTTATATAAATATATTGATCTATATGTGGGATTCTGAGCAAATTTAAAATTTGAATGTGATAGAAATTTTGAATAAAAAAGTTATTTTGAGATATATTTTTATTGAAAATAATTAATTTGAAAACCTTATACTCACACTCTATGTTGCATTGATACGGGTGCGGGTGTCGTATACGACGCACATATAACGATATAAAAAATTTAAAATATATGGCACAATATGGATATAATACATTATTTATTAAAATATATAAAAATATATTATATTTGTTTTTATATAAATTTAGTACTACACTTAAAAAAAAGATTTAGTACTAAAAATAATAATTTGTTGACATAATATCCATTGCAAATCTAAAATACATTTAATCATAACATTAATAAATTAACCATAACAAGTTTAATTAAATATTTAATAAAAGAAAAAAAATACTATTACTTTACTTGGAAAAAAAATCAAGCATTCATATGGTAAGTCTCATGAGCATCGCACCAATACTTCAGACCAATTCAAGCTCATCAAAAGACAACTTTGCAATTTCAAAATTAGGACCACATTTCATATCCATGGAATTAAATGCATTCGTTCCAACATCCAACATTTTACTTTTTCCTTCACAATAATGTGGTCTTCTAGATAAAAGAAGAAAATTGAAATGAACGTACACTAAATCTTTTATTCTTTGTGATGTTATTTTGTTCCTCTTCAATGTCAAAAGTAGTGGCAGAAATTGAGGACATAAAATGCAATAAAAACCGCTGTCAATATAAGAAAATATTTTCTATACAAATTGATAAGTATAGCAATTAAATCTTTCATAATAATATACATAGAACCATTTTTACATTTTTTTTTATTAAAAATTAAAAAATTGAAGCAACTTTTGCTCATTTTGACAAACGTGCATTATCGATCATATGACTAAGCAACAAATATGGTATTTTTCCTCATAATCTCATCCATGATAAAAATAATAAAAAGCCACTTACACTTTTTCTTACCTATCCAAATAAAATAAAAAATGTAAGAATTTTCTTACATATCTTAATAAAACTACATAATCACTACCAAAAGAAAATTACATATTTAATTAATAAGGGTACAAGTGTAAATTTAATAAAATTGGCCAATTACTTAGTTTCACTAGCCTCTAGGGATGTTAATGGAGCGAAGCGGGGCCGGAGTCCCCTACCTCTGACCCCAACCCCGCTTTAGAACACCCGTCCCCGCCCCCACCCCGTCCCCGCTTTAGAATGTTTGAAGAAACCCCGACTCCGACCCCGACCCCGCTTTAGATTACCCGTCCCCGCTCCCAATTCAGCTTCGTTTTGACCCCGTTTTGACCCCTGTTTGACGCCTGTTTGACTCCACTTCAATTTTTAAATTTTTTTTTAAAAAAAACTATTTCATCATACCACTAAAATCTAAAATAAACTCAATGCATATTCCATCATAGTAAACTACAAATATTAAGGCACAAGCTCATTTAAACATGTCTGTCTCATACTAAAATTTTTTTAAAAATAAAGCTTCAAACCTAAAAACTTCAAATACAAAATAATGAAATATTTCATATATCGAATACAATCACTAATATAAATATAAATCATTATCCTTAAAAATTATAAATTATAAGCAATCTTCCAAAATTCAGCTTTCACTCTTCAATTCAGCACATGCCCTTCCATGCAATGAGGTTCTTATAGTTAGATATATAGTTATTATATAATTTATGGTCACATATTTTTTTTATATTCATATATGGTTAATAATGTAACTCATAGTTAGTTAGGTATATAGTTAATATTATAAACTTATTTAAATAAATATAATTAATAATATAATTTATAGTTACATAGTTTTTTTTAATCATCACACACACATATATATATATAACTATTTTAAGTATATCGTTAATATTATAAACTTATTTAAATTAATATAGTTAACTATATAATTTATAGTTATATAGTTTTTTTTAATCTTCACATATAATTCATGGTTAATAATATGATTCATAATTACTTAGTCAATAATATAAACTCATTTTAATCTACATAGTTAATAATATAAACTCATTGAATCAATACAGTTAATAATATAATTCATAGTTAGTTAAGTATATATTTAATAATATAAACTCATTTAAATCAATATAGTTAATAATCATAGTTTCATAGTTCTTTTAATGTTCATATATAGTTACATAAATAAAATAATATAACTATTTTAATTTACATTCTTAATAATATGATTCATAATTACTTAGTCAATAATATAAACTCATTTTAATCTACATAGTTAATAATATAAACTCATTGAATTAATACAGTTAATAATATAATTCATAGTTAGTTAAGTATATATTTAATAATATAAACTCATTTAAATCAATATAGTTAATAATCATATTTACATAGTTTTTTTAATGTTCATATATAGTTACATAAATAATAATATAACTATTTTAATTTACATTTTTAATAATATGATTCATAATTAATTATTGAATAATATAAACTCATTTGAATCCACATAGTTAATAATATAAACTTATAGTTAGTTAGGTATAATAATGTAAACTCCTTTAATAATATAACTCAATTTATTTTAAATTTTTTTTTGAAAGTAACCAAATGGATAAAATTGTTTTCTTTTTAAAAAAATACTAAGAATAAAATAGTATTTTTATTAGAGATACTGAAGCCGAAGTCGGGGACTCGCCTTCGTGAATCCCCGCGGGGATTCAGTGGAGACAAATCAATCCCCGCCCCCGCCCCCGCTAATCCCCACATTTTATAACTCGGCCCCGCCTCCGCCCCCACTGAAGTCGAGGAATCCTGAATCCCAACGGGGCGGGACGAATCGAATCCCCAATAATCCTTGCTTTATTGACATCCTAGCCTCAACCTTTGTGGCTTGAGTGCGGCTGGAAATGCGATATAGAATATTCAACAATATTGGGATGTTGAGAAGTTGTAAGTATTTGTAATGATTATATATATGTATATATATATATATATACTAAGCCTGTTGAAGCGTGATTATTAAGTATTGAAAGTTAGATACATTACATAATTAAAATATATTGAAATTTTCAAACCTCATTGTTTTCGCCGCATGAATTACAATTTTTAATATATTTTTTGCACTTGCTTGCTAATTTTTAGCCTTTAAAAATTTGTCAAAGATAATGAACATCGTTTGATAAGTTAGTAAAAGTCTACACGCATAATGTGATGATGAATGATGATATATGGGTCCAATGTTTATGGCATTTTTGTTTCCTTTTGTTGGTCTTTAACGAGCATAATAGGACGATGAAATTAGATTAGGAAGCTGACATTGAAGGAATGCTAATTAAATCATTTATAGCAAAATACTTATTAAAATAAACATGAATTATATTTTATTTTTGGAAAGTTAAAAGAAAATTAGCCTATTTAGTCCCTGAACTTTTAGACTTTAGTAATCTTGGTCATACTCTTATCTTTTTTAGCTTTCTTTGTTCTCGAAATTTTTTTGATTTGCCAACTAGGTCCTTCTTACCTCATTCCAACAAAAAACATGCCCAAATTTTGTCTTAAGTTAGTTTATTTTAGTGATTGTACCTTATTGTCCTGTGACATCATTCAAACATTCAGTAGGAAGGCTTGCCCTTGTTCAATCCCTTTATCTAACAGTTACAACTTTTGACACCAAGGAGAAAATATGGACCAATTTTCCTCTAGAAGGATTCAAGCATACACCGCCTCACCAGTCTTGTGAATTTAAATGGAAGGACTATTGCCTATTGATTTTCAAGTGTGCTTGATATGTTGTCTTTCAAGATATTTAAATTTTTACATTCTCACAAGCAATTAAATGAATGTAAGATTTACATAAAGTTAGCTCCCTGACTAATTTGCAACTTGGAATAAGGTATTGCTTTGATCAACAGATAGTTTGTATGTCTTTTTTTATCTATTTCCAAATACGTTGTGGCTTCTGATATTCCTTTCTTTTTCCCCAAAATATATTTAGTTCATTTATCCGTTTCTACTATGGAAAACTATTATGTTATTTTAATGTTTATCAAAGCTATAGTTTTAGATAGTCTTCCAAGTATTTTTCAAATATTATGATAATAAATCCAAAGTACTAGATTTTTGGATTACTCAATTATACACTAATTACATTTTTATTTAACCCTCCCAAAATTGTCCTATCTCTTTCATGAAATTCCTCTGTGCGGTTGTTCCACAGATCCATTAGAAAATATTTAAAATAGGTTGTACTTCATATTACTGTGTATTTTTTGCCTATTTGATTTTGTATTTACTAGGGATATTTGTGCTACAATGGAGATGAAATGTTGGATTTTCTCTTTGTTTCTCTCACCTTTGAACTCTTCAAGTGAAATAGGCTTGGAAAATGCCTACTTTTGTACTATTTCTTCTTGGACATTTTTACATGATAATAGTGGGTGGCGGTCCTCATAACATGTGAACACTTTTCTTTTTGGACACTTGTTGGATAAATATAAATATGAATACTTTAATTATTGGCATCCTTATTTTTTTCTTTTTAATTTGATTGATTGGTAATATATTTGTGCATATTGTGTTATGGTAAATATGTATTTTAAGCTTTAAATGAAATTTTTTTTATTACTCTTTAATATGTATATTATAAATTTTTTGTTATTAGGCATCATTGGAATCTTGTCATGCTCTGCGAATTTATTGAGGAATCCATGTCCATGGCGCTACTGGATTATTTATGGGCATTTAATAACAACTATAACTAAGCTATAAGGAAGTAAGCACCTTAAATATGAAAAATTGTTTATCTCACATATTGTATATGTTTAAATGCACTTATGAATTCTTGTTTTCAGGTTTGTGTTGGATTTGTTGAATTTAGTAGGTGTTAATGCAACTAGTGATATAGTTAAGAAAATATTTGCTTTTACATAAGGTATATTATGAACAATAAGTATATTTTCCATTCAATTCACTACTAGTATGAGATGACAATTCAATGATCAATCCATTGATGTAACAATTTAGGTTCCACAACAATAAGGGGAGAATAATGTGGATATTATGCCCTATTGTATGCCAAATTGTTCTTGACGAGTGCTGAATCTTGATGAGGCACTTCTAATGGATATATTATTTTATTTTTTGGTAGATGAATGAGAGTTCGCTTACGTTGGAAGATTTCAATCAATTTAGAAGAGAGCTATGAAGACTATATGATAGAATGCTTCAGCTTGAAGGTGAAGAAGTTGATGGCAAGTATGAAATAGGAGAAGAAAAAAATGTTGGAGAAATTGACATAGATTCAAGTCAATATCAACAAGAAATGGTTGACATTCTAACTGTTGCTGCAAAGCATTTTGAAGAAATGAATCAAAGTCAGGTATT
Source organism: Apocynum venetum (assembly GCA_019593545.1). Classification (NCBI taxonomy): domain Eukaryota; kingdom Viridiplantae; phylum Streptophyta; class Magnoliopsida; order Gentianales; family Apocynaceae; genus Apocynum; species Apocynum venetum. The sequence goes on along the minus strand of SRSM01000326.1, from coordinate 2,796,651 downwards.
CAATTATCCAAATTGTCAAAGTCAAGTCATTGATGTTGATGGCCGTAATTAGAAAAGTCAGATCTTTGTAACCAGAATAATATACCTTATGTTCAACTTGCTTAGGATCTTTATTCAACCAGAAGAATATTGTGGAACTATAATTCCCATAAAATTGCTATTTCTCAAAACAAAAAAGGGTGGATTAAGTGGTCCATTGAAGACATACTTGTACAGGCCTATTGATGATAATATTGTGGAAGTTGGTTGACATTTTATGAAGAAACAATACAATAATAGTAATCTTCACCATGCTATGAGAGTGATGTAGACTACTACGAATCAAATACAAGTGTCGATGAAGATGCAAACAAAAACAAAAGGCCTTATATCCATGTTTTCACTCATGTAGAGACAGATGACCTAACTTTTGAGGTTGGTATGCTTTTCAACACAAAGGATGAATTTAGGTGTGCAGTTATCAATCATGGAGTGAAACATGGAAGACAAATAAAGTTGGCTAAAAATGATAATGAGAGGGTAAAAACAGAATGTGTCAAAGAACATTGTAATTGGGAGATTTATCCTCATGTAATGAAAGACTTACAAACTTTCCATATTAGGTCATTGATTCCAAAGCATGATTGTTCAAGAAATCTTCTACACACGCTTTTTCAAGTTATTTGGCAAAAAAATTATCTTGATGACCAAACTAGGAGTCAATGTATACAAGTTCCAAGAAAATGTGCACATAAAATTGAATGTTAATATCACAATTAACAAAGTATACAAGACAAGGAAATGAACAAAGATTCTTATAGAAGGTAATTTCATGTGATAATGGCGGGTATATAATGAAAATAATGACACCAAAATATCACGGGTTCTAAATTTAAATATAGAATATTGTGTTTAATTAGATTTCAAAAGCTAGTTAAACAATAATGAATATAAAGTTATTAAAAATGACCACTAAGTATTTCTTAGATTATAAAGAAACTTGTATACTTGTCAAATGATTCTTCTCTCAATTGTCAAAATAATTAAAAGTTTGATTGAAAATGATGTCTCTGTGATGCTTTCTTTTCAATCATATTTATTAAATTCTAGATTTTTATGCTCATCAATAGTTATGGGAATAAGACTAAAATATTATATATGATAATCTTTTACATTAGAAACAATAAGGCCAAAACCTGTCAATAAGAAACCTACAACAAGAAGATAAAATATACAACAAATTGCCGACAAGCAACACATACTACTAACTGACGGGAATCACTGAACAAATAATTAACATTTTCTTTATTCTATTTACATTGTCTTCTGCCATAGAGTCAGGCATCTCATTCTATTCTAAGACTTTATATTTGAGTTTGACAATATAGAGAATACATATCTTGAAACTCTACAGTGCACTTTCAAGATTCTGGAGAATACTTCAACTATTAGTATATGTTAGATAAAAAAGAACAAAGAAAAAATGAAGAGAAAATACAAAACAAACAAACTTGACGGTAGTCAATAGTTGCCGGTATGAGTGCAGGGTCGGCTGCTTGCAACAACACAAAGTTTAAATTTTAAATATCTACATCAAAACAAATGGTAGCAAAACGTTCGTTGACATTATCTTGTTAGATCAAAGAATAAAAAAAAACAAAAAACGTCATGCACAGGGGAGCACGATAAAACCCACTTTCAGAATAAAAGAATGATATTATCAGTCTTTGCTGATCTTTCTTTTGCTATCGTATTCACCTATGAACTTATCTACAAATCTTGACTTAGTTTGATCTTAATTCTATTGAAAGTAAGAGAAAGTTTCATAAGCCTCCAAGGGGTTGAGTTTGGATCATTATCTCATTTCCAAGCATTAGAAGAATCTGTTTCAACAACCGGAATGAAATTTTTTTCAGTATGGTAATCTTTGGTAATAATTACTTTTTCAAGAATTTTGTAGCATTGTTCAATCTAGCATGAATTTGGTATAGTTTTTCAATTTTTACTTTGATAAATGAAGGTGATGTTGGTCAAAATTACATAAAATCATTGATATGGTTTCTACAAATTGGACATTCGTATCATTGTAAAATATGCGTATCTTGTTGTGTCCATATCGGATATGCCAAAAACAATTTCGGGGGTGTGTTTGTGCTACATGAATCACACTTCTCAAATTACAATTTTATCCCTAATCTATTTTGCAATTCTCTTATCTATCTCTCTTCTTATGTATTTTTGCAGGGATATTTTTTTATGTCTCCAATTTCTAAAAAGAACCTATTGAAATACAACCTCTCTAGGCATCATAAGATCACATGTTCAAAGGTTATTTACAAAAGCATAAAACACATGATTTCATAGTTTTTGTTGAAAGGAAATAACATGGTTTAGCCATGGATGTTGTAAATGAAATCCATGTGGAGGAACAACTTTAACAAAAAAAAATGTACAAGATAGGGAAAATGGTGATAGTCCAACCAATGGAATATAATCTTGATCACATATCAGATTGAAATTTTGTAGTACACTTATTTTCATCGCTCATTGCCAAGGAATAAACAAAAAAATGGGGAAAGACAGACTGTATACAAGCAATTGCATACAATAATTAAAATATGATACCCTAAAGTATAGGTGTGCAATCGGTTACACGTTTCGTGTTTTTGGTATTACAATTCAGTTTTCAGTTTTCCACACATATCAAACAAAATCGTAATTTTCTCAAAATCGAAATCGGAAACCAAAATATTTATTGGTTTGGTTCGGTTCTAGACCGAAATTTCACCATTTGATCCTTATTTCTTTTTTATTTTTAAAATAAAAATTGTAATACCCTCTATTTGCAAAAACTTATCATTCTATCAATCCAATAAAACACTAAATGTGCTCAAAAGTCAGTATGCTCATTCACAAAATATAAAATTAATAACAAATAAGAACAAAGTCCTAATAAAAAAATAAAATTAATAGAATTGCTTTAAAAAAGATCTACAATTCAAAATTATAGCTTTACTTTACACTAAATAGTGTATACAAAGAAAAAAAGACAGATTATTACCATGGATGAACCTCTAAATTGCCAAAGATTCATAACCTTTATAAAGTATGTGAAATGTACTACCTAGCATGATGCATGCTTTCTCTTGTGGAATATTAGCTTCAAGACTTGTAGCTTGATTGAACATTTTCAATTATTTTTTAATTCATTAACCTTAAATGCAATTAGTTTTAAATGTAGAGAATAAATAATAACTAGGTCAAATAAAAACAAATATAACGTCTCTAGTAGGCAATAGCTAATAATAATATATTTTAATTAACAAGCTAAATAAAAAACAAAAAATTAGGAAACAAAAATTAGAAATAGAGGGAGCAACCAATAACCATGAAGCGACCACAGAATGTCAAAATTAGAAAAAAAGATTCAAGTGGACAACCATTGCAATTGTCAATTTAACACCATGAACTACACCAACCTTTCAACAGTGAGAGACATCCACAACTCAACTTTATTTTTTTTCTGGTGGACACCGATGGTGACTCGTGATTAATTAAGGCATCTGAGAGTCTGAGAGAGAGTTGAGAACGAGAGATGGCTAGGGACCCCTTTCCCCATCCCCATTCTCATTCCCACCCCGTCCCCGATTCAAAGATATAGGGGATCCCCATCCTTGTCCTCGCGGGGATATTATCATCCCTATGATCCCATCCCCATAACTGAATATTCCCATTTTCCGTATAATTATTTTAAGCCTAATAGTTAATTTAAATACACAAATTTTCATAGAATTACATAGATAATAATAAAACTATTTTAACCTACATAATTAATAATGTAACTCATAGTTCATTAGTTATATAGTTAATCATAGTTAGATAATGATATAGCTACTTTAATCTACATAGTTAGTTATATGGTTAATAATATAAACTAATTTAAATAAATATAGTTAATAACATACTTATAATTACATAGTTTTTTTGTTCACATATAATTACATAGATAATAATAAAACTATTTTAATCTATATAGTTAATAATGTAACTCATAATTCATTAGTTATATAGTTAATAACATAAACTAAATTAAATCAATATAATTAATAATATAACTTATAGTTATATAGTTTTTTTTCACATATAGTTACATAGATAATAATATAATTATTTTAATCTACATAGTTAAAAAATATAATGCACAGTTAGTTATCTATATGGTTAATAAGATGAACTATTTTAATCTACATAGTTACATGTTATAATCTAATATAATTGTTTTAATCAACATAATAACCATTTTAAATATTAAGAAATTTATAACAAGATTATATGTATGATATGAATTATTAGTTGACAAAAATAATAATTATATAATTGATGATTTATATATTGATAATAAAAATATTGATGATTTATAAATGTATATATATAAATTATGGGGACAAAACGGGGATAGGGCCCCACAGGTCCGCAGTGGAGAAAAATTAAATCTCATCCTCATCCCCGTCACTCATCATTTTTTTATTCTTATACGCATCCCCACCCCAACTTAAATTGGGGAATCCCTGTCCCTGTCGGAGTGGGGTGGAGCAGGGCCTTGGTTTAAATGAGGATTTTGCCAACCTTGAGCATGAGAAGGAGCAACTACGGTTTTGCTTTGCATAAGAGTTAAAAAATTGTACTTAAAACTAAAATATGAACATTTAAAAAAGAATAAATATTTTATCTATCTTGAATTGAATGTGCATTTTTATTTTGGCATGTCTAAAAATGAATGTCCACTTTCCTAAAATAAATATTTTTTTTCCATATAAAGTTTTACTAACAACTTCCTTAATTTAAAGAATTTACATTTACTAACTAATGGTTCTCACTACTAACTTAATTAATAATTAAGGATAAAAAGGTAATGAAATGTTCTTCCTAATTTTTAGACTAAGTCAATTATGGGCATTCAATTCTAGATAGAGGGAGTATTACATAATAATATGAACTTCGATTTTATGTTTAACTGAAAATAAAAAACCAAGCCATTTTTCGAAAAAAACCTTGGTTAAACAAATCGAAAACTGTAGAACCAAACCATTTTAAAAATTACAATTATATTTAGCCCAGTTAAGTTTGCTAACATTCTTCTAAAATCGTGTCCAAGCAAAAAAAAAATATGTATGTCACTTTTAGGCACATAGTTTTTTCAAAACGTGTTTTTATTCAAAATATGGAATCTTTAGTTATAAAAAGTAAATTTTATCTCGATTTTGCTTCATATGTGTATGATATGTCTTTATTTTTATTCGAATTGTGTTTCATTGACATTTTTTTTATATTTCATAAAATAATAAAAAATCACGATTGCTAAATACAACACCTTATTTTTCAATACCACACCCCGTCAATTACAAATTTACCCTTAAACGTTTCCCTTTTCTCTTCTTCTTCTTCTCATTAACCAAGAACACAATTTTTTTTTGCTGAAAATTAGTCTACAAAAAGGTAGAATCTGATCCCATGTTCATGGTGGTAGACATATACTTTTGGCATTAGAAACTCGTTCTATTTACCATTGAGCGTAAATCTCTTTTATCTTTTGTTGGTGGTTGTTGGACGGTGCAACCGTTTGTTCTATTGGAGATTGCTTGTTTGATCGACTTAGAATTGGGTATTATTTGAGTTCGCTTTTGATGCAAATAAGATCTAATTCTTAGGTGATGAGACCCTTGTTTTTGTTGTATCTTTTTGTCAGGTTTTTTTGTTACTTAAGGGTCATGTACTCCTTGAGGGGTTGATGTTGTTGAATAATTGAATGAAACTTGAGCTTTGCTACAATAGTTTGCAATGAAGAATAAGTACAATAATTATAAGTTATAAAATTCATGAACACATGAACATTGAGTTTGCTCAAATTCAACAAAAAGAGAGACTTTGGCTGCTCTTGATAAACATCCAGGATGGCCCTTATTTGCGCATTCAACCATTTCTCAAGGAAAGTTGTCCAGGCGTTTAATTTTGTCATGTTAATATTTTTAAATTTCATAAATCACTCATAAAACTTTAGAAAAAATAATTTTAGAGAGATAAATAGAGAAAATTGTAAATGGACAAAAAAGTCAATCAGTGGTGTGATATTGAGTAATATAGTACTATATTTAGCAACTCTGAGAAAAATCCCCAAAGATTATAAGTTTAGAGAGAAATAGAAGAAAAACTTTGGAGGGATTAAAAAGTCAAAAGAGCTGCGATATTTATTAATAGGGGTGTGGTATTTCACAATTCACATGTCAACATAATATAGTTACATTAGTGTTGAGAGTTCGCAAGTTTAGGTTGAGGCTAGTCAACCCTTTTTTCTTTTCTTTTTTTAAATAAATGAAAAAAAAGGAGAGAGGAAAGTTGCGTTGAAATTTTAAGAGTTGGCAAGTTAAATAGGTAATTTGGCAAGTTGATAGGTAGACCTGACCAATATTGAACTTGAACCGGTGAACCGGATCGGAATCGAACTATGGTCAACAGTTTCAAAACCGTTGACTATGTTTACAGTTCATTAAGGTTCATGAACCGGTAGTTTTCGGTTTCAGTTTAGGTTTTTCATTTTGATAAATCGTGAACCCGCACTTCATGAACCGTTGAACTGACGATTCAAACCTTAATATATATCTATATATATATATATAATTTTATTTAACAAGTTATGTTTATTTTTTATGCATTAGTCTTGTTTCCATCTCACAATTTTACCATAATTTTATATACAAAAATTAATTTTTATCTTTTCATATCTCAAATTTTAGAAATGTTTTTTCAATTTACAATTTTTTTTTTGTAAGCTTTAAACAACCGTTGTTTGGTGCCAAATACCCATGTTATTTTTTATCATTTTTATGAAATGAAGGAAATAAATTTGATAAAGAAAAAAATTGTAGTTACACTATAGTCTCTAGAGAGTTTCAAAAAAAAAAATATCGTTTATCTTTGAGTTTTGATTATTTAGATGCTCAATATTGTCTTGATAATTAAGTTAAAGCTAAAAGATGTCAATAAGACGAGGGAGCTTTTACTCACATTGAAGTCGGAAACCCATAAATATTGATTGGGATAAGAGATGATTTACGGATAAGAGAATTACAAGGGTTTTGATTAATCTATACTCTCGGAAGATACATAGATAGATTAATTTTTGGAAACAAAAATAAAATTTAATCTAATTTTAATAACAAACTTTCATTTTAAAATTAAAATAAATAAGCCTTAAATTTTAATTTTCTTTTTAAAATCAAAATCAAAACAGTAACCGTTCGAAACCGTAACCTTGTCGGAATTGGTCAGAACCGAATCTTGTCGGAATCGTAAATCGTTCAAAATTGCTACTTTAATATTTCAGTTTAAGTTTTCATTTGATGAATACTGAACCGTCGGTTCATGAACCGTGATCAGGCCTATTGATAGGTTGTTAACAAGTTGAACCGTTATCATATGTATGAATAAAGACTTTTTAAAAAGATTTTCATTTTAATTCAAGTTATGAAAAATCCATATGATACTTATTTGGGTAATCTAATTGATGAATTTTAAAACTTCTTGACTTTTTAACAATATTTTTTAGAGACCTCAAATCACTTATTCAAAATTCATTTTTTTTTCAAATTGGATAAACATTTTCTTTATCTAATTTTTTATAATTTTTTTCTATATTATTATATTTATAAAAGTTTCACAAATATATAAATATCAAAATTTCATTTTTTCACAAATCTACAACTTTACTTTTTAAAGTTTTAAACAAGTAATTTTAAAATATATAGACTTTTAAAATGTGTCTCTTAAAATTGTTTTATTTTCAAAATTCCTTAAGAATTTGAAGACACATTCATAACTATTTCATTTTTGTGTCATTACATGTTATGTCAGATTGACTCATTTATTGATTGTGTTTTAATTGGCTATTAAATGTAATTATTTTACTCTTTTTTTAAGTGTTATATCAAACTATCAATTGCATAAACTAATCTATAGGAGACACTCAATTGCATTAATACTAGAGAAATAATCTCTCGAGATAAGTTAAACCCGTGATCATTCAAATGACAAGCCTGGTGAATGGCAGATGTGGTACTTGTCACTTGGGTAAAAGACGTTTCTTATCTTACCTAAACCTTGCATATTTAAACTTTTTTTTTTCTAAAAAAGTTTTATTTTCTTTTGACAAACAAGGAAAATTAGAAAATTTAATTCCCAAACTATTTATTTTCTCAACTTTGGTGCTTAAACTTTTGTCATAATTTTTAAAATCTCTAAACTTTTTTCAAATTGCGGCAAGGTCATTTCATCTAAACTTTTGTTAAGTCACTGTTATGGCCAAAAAGTTTGAAGGGCATTTAAATCAATTAATTGTGCCAATTGAAAATTAGAAAATTTAGTCACCAAACTATTTCATTTTTTAACTTTGGTCCTTAAGCTTTTTCTTTTGAATTTTTTACGCCCCCAAACTCTTTTTTTGAGTTATGACATGGGTCCTTTAAGTTCAAATTTTCATAAAGTTGCCTTTAGGGCAAACAATTCTTAAAGGCATTGTAAATTTACTAAATCTCTTTTCAATCTTGTTTGTTAAACTAGTCATTTTTCCTAACACAAAACATTATATCTTACTTTTATCCTTTGTTCTTTTCTTTCTCAACTATTCTTCTTCTTCTACAACTAGCATTCTCTTTATCTACAATTCTTTTTCTCACATTTCTCTATCTTCTAAAATTCTTCATCTTTTTTTCAGACACAAAACAATAATAGTTTGAATCTAAGGTTATTTGAACTTACTTTTGAAGAAAGATCTAAAATTTCTTGATTGCAAATCCTATCTTGGGAGCATTTATGGCTTCAATGTATGAATATGTAACTTCAAAATGTTATGATTAAATAAGTTTAAGGACACATAATAAAATCAAATAGAATGGAAATTAAATTAGCTAATTTTTACATAATTAATGGACATAAATGCCCTTCAGAATTTTCGCTTGTGACTTGACAAAATTTTGAATGGAAAAACCTATGTGACTGTTCGAAAAAAGTTTAAAAAGACCAAAGTTGAGAAAATGAAATAGTGTGGGACTAAATTTGCTAATTTTCCCGGCAAACACCAACAAAAGAATTGTTCACAAAATTTGAAACGTTCAATTTATGCTACATTTAGTTGACGAAGTAATCTGAAAATTTCCTTGAAATAGCCGTCTTTCCATTTCAACTACTACATATCCGCTCTTAGATTCTCTCTCTCTCTCTCTCTCTCTCTCTCAAGAGTGACATTTTGCCCAATTCGCTACAACATAGTAACTCGAAGACCAACCATTATTCAAAATTCGGTAGAACCAATGTTGTCCCAATTGCTCATCGGTATAATTTGATACAAATCAAGAATGTCCCAGTCTGATGTCTCTTACAGGTTAGTATCTTAATTCCTTTCTGCTTATATTAATTCTTGATTGATGCTGCGTTCATATGTCTGTGTCTTTAATCTTTTACTGCTGCAATTCTATTGTATTGCACAATTCCTTTTTCTCTTTGCTCGATTATTGCGTTTTATTGAGTTTTTATCTAACATTTGGGTACCCATTAAGATAATATTTGAGTTTCTGTGTTATTTTGTGACTATGAAGTTTCTCTGCGACAATTTGATTTGATTAATCAAGGAATAGAGGAAAAAGGGTTCTTGTCTTTTTTATCACAGACCCTTGAAAGGATGATTAAAAGTCAATGAAAAACCATGAACGGAGTTTTATGTAAGTTCTCCAATTTCGCAGATTTAGGATGTTAATTGAATGCTGCTATAATAATTTGTACCACATTTGCATTGACATGGATCATATCTAAGATCACTTTCATGGTAAACACTGTGCTAAGTACTTCGAAGTAGTGCTTTCACAAAATCCATCCCCCTCAAGTGCTGCTATATGGTCATTTGTGTTCATTAGTCTATGCCATGCAAGTGTTCTGTTTGTTAGAGGGTTGACACTTCTTGCTAAAGATTAGAAGCGGAAGGAGGAAAAAAGAAAAGGCAATAAAAAAGCTTCATCATTTTTAGAGGATAAACCTACATAAAATTCCTAATCATCTGCTAGTCATTGAACCTCTCCCTAGGGTGTGACTCCCTTTGATACCAAACCCACAACATGAAAGAAAATCGAGTTATTATTACTGGAACCAAACTAAGATTCTTTGTCAACCATAATGGTCATTACTTTGTATGTCTTATATTCAATTAGCTGTTGGAACACCATTTGACTGAGTTGGGTTGTTATATGGAAAAAGGTCAAATTAATGAAATAAGTTTCTGAACCCATATATAAGTTCAGGCATTTGATTAGAAGCAACCCTTGACAGTAGCAATGTAGGAAAATTCTTAAGAACTATGAAGAAAATTGATGGACAAGAGACCTAATGGGATGCCAATATCAGTTAGTATGACAATGCATCGACCACTTTTGATTTAAATTGAAGTTAGTGTCTTGATTTCTGAGGTTCCTGCAAGTATGATAACATCGACATGGAGTTGACACAATATAAGTGCTAATATTCAAGAGATTAATTAAGAAATGCACCCTTTTTTTACTGAGCTGTTTTTCAGAATAATGCCAGCATATATCTAATGAAGGCAGTCTATATATCCTTGTTAAAGAGTGGTGACCCAAAAAGAAATAGCAAGATAGTACAGAGTTTATCTAAGAACAGGAATTGTCTATGCTCTCTAGTTGCAGCAACAATATTTGGAATAGTATTAGAATAGGTATGCAATTAATTGCTCATGAGAAAAGTAGGACTTAATAGCATGTGCACCCATATGAGCCAAACATGCAACTTGAAGATACCTCCAAAGACTGAACCTCCAGAACCTATGCTGTAATCCATCTTTTCTTGTCCACTGGTATATGCTTCTATACACACACACACACACACACATGCACAAATATATGCATGTGTGTGTGCGCGCACACTTGCTGGTATGATCCTGGTAGTAGAGTTTAGGTTTGAGCTAGATCGCATAATTTAGATTTGAGGAAATGGTCTCAAATGCAATAAATTTGAAATCTTTTAACTTTGGATTACAGTGGTTTTGATTCATGTTATTCATAAGAGAGGATTATGAGCCCTCTGCTTTCAGAATCTCTCTTTTAACAAAAAGAGGCAGGATTTCTTTTTTTCTTAGTATGTCTGAGGCTTCAGCATGGAATAGTAATATGTAGAGAGAAACTCTGTTATTTATTTAACATAGAGTTTCAAATCTATGCTTAATAAGCCAAGATAGCAAGTTCAAATAATTTGTGGTTGTGGACCTAGAATCAATTCATTCAATCCCATTGGAGGTTTAAAAGCTCTTTGAAGATAATGCTTTATGTTTGTTGCCAATATCTGGGCCATGTGCTCATTGTCATTACTATTGATAGAACTTCTTTTTTAGATGCATATAAGTTTCAGTTTCATGATTTTGAAAGAAACTGAATCCAGGATGAGATTCTTTTGCTCTTTCCTTTTTTTCTTTTTCTCCTTTCCTTTTTAAACCTCTCTCTCTCTCTCTCTCTCTCTCTCTCTCACAGTTGACATGGAGCTCTTGCTTTTTCTTTTTCTTGGATGCCAAATCCAGCAGATAATTTCTGAATTATCCACTTTGGTCTCTCAAATGCCCGAGAGAGTGACTTAGTGAAAGGATATTCAGAGCTTGGAACCAAACCTGAACAACAAAGTTGCAATCATTGGCCTTTCACTATTCATGTTATTTAGCTGTAACAGTGTTTATTTGGGTTCGTTAACTGTAATAGTCTTCAAAATGGATCTCAGCTGTAGTTCTTTGCTGACTGCTTCAAGATTTATTTCCAATCTCTTTCAATTAGTCCGGTGTCCAACTAATGTAACTAGAATCTGAACTTCGAAGTTTAAGTCAGACCTTTCCTAGGCTGCTTCACAAACAAATCTTATTTCACTCAATTTTGTCGCATGAACCTATAACCAATGCTGGAGGCTATCTCAATATAACACAATATAATATCTTATTACACATTGAAAGGCCTAAAGAAAGAAAAAATTGCGGTCAGGAAGGTTATAGTAGCCAAAGCTCATTGGAATTTTATTTTATACATTGGAAAAATCCGTTTTGTTATTAATAGATTAGGAAAGGGGAAAAGAATAACTGAAAGAAAAGAAATAAATTAGTTATTCGTGAAAGTTTCATCTATTCAATGACTAGAATTAGATGGGGATATATAGCTCGTAAACATAGAACAAAAATTTGTTTATTTAAATCAAGTTTTCGAGGGGCCGATTCAAGACTCGAACTATTGCTCAACAGAAAATGATGTCCTCTCTACAAACCCAATAAAGGCATAGCTATAGCTGTTAAATTCTGTTTTATCGAAGAACTTGTATGTTGATCTGCATTTCTTCTTCAATCCTGGTTTAAATAATGGTCATGGCTGCCTTGAAGGTCACGATCATATTGTTGTGCAAAAGGAGAATCACATATGGGGTTTCTTTACCTGTTTGGCCCTTTTGATAATCTACCCTATAAATAGGTTATTTTGGGGAAAGTTAATTTCTAGACATAATGCATTCTTGGGATGTCTTAAAAGAGAGAAAGCATTCCCTTTGTCATGTAATTTTTATTTTATGTTCTTCAAAAAGGCAAATTGGTGAATTTAGTCCCTTAAACTTTTTCTGTTTGGTGACTAAGGTCCCTTATCATTATTTTTAATCTTTTAGATCCCTTAATTTTTTCCTATGAGTGACTTAGATCCATCTGTCTATATTATAATTTCGTTAATTAACTGTTAGGAAACCAAATGATGAAGGGCAAATTGATCAATGCACTATGTCTCATCTTCCCCAATCAATGCACAGAATTAGGTTAATTGCAGTTGCTTAGGCTTCTATGCTGAAAACATTCTAGAAGTTGGGAATAACCTAAACATAAGGGTGAAAAGAAAAATCTCCACCAACTAACTAGATTGTCAAAATTAGTTATGGTTGGTGAGAACATTGAAGAAATCAAGAACCTGTCTCTTTTGCTGAAGAAGCTGAGGACTGATTCAGATTTTCTGATTCAGGCAGGACACAGTTTATTTCTTTTGTCATTGGTGGAATGGATTCAGCTTGGTCTGCTTTTTTCCAATTCAGTTTGGTACATGCCCTGCAAGGTAGTATCATTTTGCTCAAGGTCTTGCTGTCAGAGCTTTAAAGCCTTTAACTTTATAAACCTGAGGCATATATATATATATATATATACATATACATATACATATACATATATATACATACATACATATATATGTTTCCACCATTCATACTCACAAAATGCTTAAAATTTACTCATGTTAATTGCTTATAGCTTAAATTGAATTTAGAAGCATGATCAGCATTAATATGATATAATAATTTATATTTCTGTTTTGAGTAATTTGCAATAGAAAAGGATCACACTCTTTCTGTAATTTGTAATATGATAACGCACTCTTTCTGTTTTGAATTTACTTTGTAGTTTTGCTGCTATTTATAAAGCATTTAGATGACATCATACTTTGGCAAAGAAAGAGTGCTATGTTCATAAAGCATTTATATTAAACATTTGCAAAAGTTACAAGTTAAAAATGTTAGGGAATTTTTACATGTTGAGTTTAGTTTTGATAAATAACTTCAAATTGAGGTGCAACATATTCTTTGAAATGAGTTATCTTGAGAGTGCATGAAGCAAATCTGAAGGTGTTCTGTCAATAATGCATTCCTATGTATGCATTCTTTCTTGAGAACGCATTCAGTAAATACAAAATTTTATTTCTTACGACTGAGGAAGCATTCTAATGAATGTGTATTCATTAATTTGATTGTTTAATGAATATGCATTCATTAAACAATCAATTTTTAGGTTATTTTTGAAAATTGGGTTAGATTTGGTAAAACACAAGTGTTACCTTAGAGTGAAATCAAGTTGAGAAAATTCTGTTAAAATATCACAGCAGATGTTTTGCCCATTCAAACATTTTAGATGGTTTTTAAAGGTGTGCAATTCTTTGTGCACTAAATCCCATTATTAGTGGTAAGCAGGGTTTCAAATATTTAATATCTTTGAAAATTAATGTGGAATTTAATTATATCATCTGCAATTATATTTCTGTGGTTTTTTTCCCCGCACTTTCTATTTGTGACTTTTGCTTGGTTTTTTCTAGAATTATATGCCTACTTATAATATTCTTCTAACAACCTGTTTATATTTTTCTTTTTGATACTTTGCAGCTGTGGATCTTGTGGATACCCTCTGAACCTGACATCCTCTGCCCGTGCAACTTCTGGCATAGGTTCTGAATATAGAAAATCCATTAAGAAAGGCTTCATCTCCTTCATCTCTATTGATCTCAGCCGATTTACTCAGGTTGATGAAGTGAACTGCCTTCCAATTTCTTTTGGTCGTTACCGGTCAAAAACAAAACTTCTATGTCGGAAATGTGGAGTACAAGTAGGTTATGTATGTGGAGATTCCCATGCTTTATGTGGTTTGGATTCACCCACCTCTTCTGCCTCATCTTCTAAGACCATCATGATAAAAATTCGAGCTCTACAACCTTCAGAAGACTGCTAGAATCTTACCATGGAAAAAGATTTTCCTACATCCATTTTGCAACTTCCTGATGATTGCTTATACTTTATTTTTCACTGGCTTAAATCTGCCTCTGATCGTGAATCATTTGGATTGACTTGTCATCGTTGGCTTCATATCCAAAATTCAAGTCGCCAAAGCTTGCAATTTGCTTGCTCATTGACTCATCTTAGCATTTCTTCCTTATCCCAAAATACCACAAAAATTAATTCCTTCCATTTGCATAGGTTGCTCAACCGCTTCCAGCAACTGCAGGCATTGTCCCTGTCTGGATGTACTGACCTGCCTGATTCTGGTCTTACTCCGCTGCAATATTATGGCTCTAAACTGCAGAGTCTTCTTTTAGACTGCTGCTTTGGAGTAACTGACTCTGGTGTTTCTTCAGTTGCCTCTGGTTGTCCTTTGAAAATTCTCAGCCTTTACCGGTGTAATATTACTGACATTAGTTTACAGACATTGTCTACATCTTGCTTAGGTTTGAAAGACATAAATCTTTCATATTGTTCACTTGTATCTGATCATGGTATAAGAGCCCTTTCACAAAATTGCCGTCAACTTCGTGCTATCAAGATATCTTATTGTAAAAGAGTCACTGGTATCGGCTTCTGGGGTTGTTCAGAGACTCTTACTTATCTAGAAGCTGATTCCTGTAATCTTGAACCAGAAGGAATACAGGCTGTTGTCAGCGGAGGTGGATTAGAGTATCTGAACATTTCAGGTCCAAGCTGGTCCCTTCTTGGAGATGGTTTGACAGCAATTGGGGCTGGATTTGCTAGTAAACTGAGAATTCTCAACTGCAGGGCATGCAGAACAATTTGTGATGACTCCATCATATCAATTGCAAAAGGATGTCCGCTGCTTCAAGAGTGGAACTTGGCATTGTGTCACGAGATTCGGGCAGCTGGGTGGGAGTCAATTGCTACATACTGTTGTAACTTGGAGAAGCTTCATATCAATCGGTGTCGGAATCTGTCAGATCAAGGACTGGAAGCCTTGAGGAACGGCTGCAGGAAACTCTCTGTTCTGTATATCACCAGGTGCAGAGGTATAAGTTCAACCGCAATTGAGATCTTCAAATGCTTAAGGGGTGAGGTAGATATCATAGAGGAAGAAATTATGTGCATTGCTCCTGACTGGGCATTTCTATTATAGCAAGTGTAAATGATACACTCAGAAGATTTGATCACTTTCTTCTTATAGGAGTAATATTTTAATTGAATCCGTGTTCTTGGTGTGTTCAAAATGATGAACGACTTAGAGTGAGTGAACTGAGAAGCCAGTTCTTTTGTTCACTTTTTTGGTTTTGAATTCGATTTTGCATCCCTAACAGTTTTCTATTTGGTAAGTTTGGTCCCTATTTAATTTTGACAATTTTGGTTCCTAACATTTAATTTTCTTGATGATTTTGGTCATTTATTCGAAGTTTGGCTAAAAATTCGACCAAAATAATTACTTTTTGATAGTTTTGGTCCTTTTCTCCTGTAACATTGGTCATCGCTGGCATTGACTATCTGAGTTTTTGTTGAAACAAAATAACCAAAACTACTAAGAAAATTAAATGTTAGGAATCAAAATTGATGAAATTAAAAGATAAAGAAACAAACTTACCAAAAAATAGATTAAACATACCAATTAGTCAAAAAAATCTATGTTGGTTAACTGACATTGTCCGGGTATAAGTGTTTCTAATCAACGCACCTTTTTGGATGAGTTTTACAGTACGAATTTTGAACATACAATGAATTGTAAAATGCTTATCAATCTCAGTAGTACTTTTATAAGCTTTGTTGCCCGAGCACAGAGTTTATAATATCCCCACACACCGTAATAAAAAAAGCACGTACTTTCTCGCATATAACATAATATCATAAGCCATCAGATAATCTTTGTTTGCAAATGATCATGTTGAACTGAATGGAAATTGAACATATGTGAGTGAGCTTGGGGAGATAATTGCACTCTATCCACGGGTAAAAATAGATATTCATCAATTCTGATGATATTATATCATTTAAAAAGAATCACCACTATCATCCAAACTCATAACTTGGGCAACAATCATATATTAGCTGAAGACAAAATTACACAATACATGCTTCATTATTTTCTCTCTACTATATCTTGGAGCTCCCTTTACTTTAAAAATTGTAACTTCAGATGGGGACACGACCTTAGCAAAGTTAGTCTTTCTCCATGTGTCCTCGGGTGTGCCTCTGTGCATGATAAAGAGAGAGTGCTTCCAACAAGTAACAATCATTATGAGGATATGAAACAGTCCAGTGAATCATGCATTGGCGCCCACTTATATTCTGACTAAACCAGAAAACAGAGGCAAACTCCATTGGTTGCCTTCAGATAGTGTTTCCATTTTCCAGCAACTTAGTTCTGTGGGTTCTCTCCCCATAAATTGTCCCAGGCACCACTTGGAGGAGCCTTGGGCCCCCCAAAAGGGTTTTGATTCCCATTGGGATTGTGTGGGGCAGGAGGCTGAACTTTTTTTGGCTTTGTTCGGATTCCCAACAACCTAAGAACAAATCTGGCAAGCTCTCCATATAATAGTCCTGAGCGATCAAACAGCTGCAAATCAAATAGAGGAGAATTATTAACTAGAAACATAACATAAAACAAAGTATAGTGCCACACATCATCGAATTTCCAATTGTAAGATACTGCTTCCCATGATTTGAGTTATTCGCAACGCTGTAAATCAGAACATGCAAGATGTAAAGAAATACCTGAAGAAGAGCACTCATGAACATGTGTAACGCCTGGGTATTTTGGTCTATCAACATAGCAACCCGACCAAAGAAATTTACTACACCTTGCATCTGCAGTAGTCAGAGACAAAATCTTTACACACTTAAGAGAGTATCCACGAGTGCAAGAGAATGATTGCACAAACATTATGCATATTATTCTCTTTTTTTAGGAATTTCATGAGCATGCACTTATATGTACTATGGTCCAAGAAATCAAAGTAAGAGCATTTCAATTTCACAAGAAAAAAAAGTTCAGAGGGAGAACATCTTAAAATACTGATTTTTAAACTAATCCACTCTTTCACAAACATTTTCCATGTTCTCCTTTTTTTAGGAATTTCATATGCACTTACTTATATGTCCTATGGTTCAACAAATCATAGTAAATAGTATTTCAATTTAACTTGAAAGAAACTTCAGAGGGAGGAAATCTTTAAAATACTGATTTTTAAACTAGTGAACTCTTTTGCATGGTATATTGGTTTAATGTGATCTTCAATCCACCTTCCCTATAATCCACCACACTAGTGCAGAATGTCACTTACCCTTCACTACATTTTTTTTAACATATATAATATCCTTTTATTGCCAAAATATGACAGAAAAACAGAGGTAGTCCATCAAATCTCATATTACCAATATGTTATAGGTTACTAGGTTCACTTGAAAAATCCTACATATCACCAGACTTCATCAGATAATTAAAAGGCTTTATAAGATGTCAATGTCTGACTGAGAAATCCAATCTTCTTTTTGTAATGAGAGAGAGAGAGCTGTAAAACATACCACCCTCATTAAGGAAACCCAAAAGCCTGGTGGACCAGATGGAGCACCATATGGATTGTTTGGATCTTGCCCTCCATATGGGCCAACCATACCTCCATAGCCACCCATTGGCCCACCAAAACTATTATTATGCGTGCCCCCTCCATACATGCCACCACCGTACATGCCACCATAGCCTCCTCTATACATGTTTCCGTTCCCGTACAATCCACCACCATAAGACCCTCCATAACCTCCATATGACATTCCTGTCCCATAGCCTGTGTTGTAATTTAAGCCGGAACCATAACCTAAATGAGACAAGCAACAAGTTCCCAAAGATATTTAAGAATTTATTTGACTACAAAATGAGAGATGACAGATATATTACTAGCAAAATCAAATGCATGTATGTCCCTGAATTCTTCTTATTTTATTTTAAAAAGGATACTGAAATTAATAAATGTGAATCTCTCATAATAATGAATAATGATGGCTGGTTAGGTATACAGGGTAGCTCCAGAAAGTCTTCCTAATCCCCAGTCTGGTGTGGTATCCTGCAAAGGGGGAGCAATTCTGAAATGGAGAAGACATTAGAAAGGGGAAATGGTAGGAGAATCCACTCCTTGCTTGATACATGTCCCTCAACACTCTAATGCAGGCATCCCTACAGAGGCCAGATTCAGAAAAGTACGAGACTACTGGGACTCAAGCATTGATTGGAAGCTTATGGAGTTGCAGGGCTCCTCCATCTGCAAGCTTATGTAGGTAACTCTAAAGTGATCTGGAGGAATGAAAGGATCTACTGTGGCGGAAACCTTCCACAAAAGGAAAATTCAGCACCAAGTCCGCTTTTAATATAATGAATCCTGATATCAAAGGAGGAGACAGCTAACAACTAGAATAGGATTTGGCGCTTTGTCAGTCCTAGCAGACAGTCCTTGGTCCTCTGGCTTGCTAAACATGAAGGCTTGCTGACAAAGAAACGCCTTATGGAAAAGGCATATTGCATATCAACACCACTAGATGTTAGTACTGCGAGTTTTTTCTAGGTGTTAATCTTCCATGTCCGGAGGGAATTGCCAGTTTGCTAGGGATGTGTAGTCCAACCAAAACAACACAAGGAATTTTGGGGAAAAAAGCTCCGTAGAAGTTTGGATTTTTCTGAATTTAAGTGGCAGATTTAGCAAGAATCTGGGATTCAAACATTGGAGTTGTGTGATTAGACAAGTAGTGCTTGAAATCTACACACTTCGATAACCTGAAGCACCATGGGGAGATTGCAGAGCTCAGCGGACCTCATCTCATGGCCAGACACATTTTGCAAAAAGTTTTTGCCTCTATTTAGTATTTGGCAGAATAACCAGACTAGGAGGGAACGTAAATTTGTTTCTTCTTTGCACAGTCCGTACATCATTCAAGTATTCATGATTCATCGGAACCCTTCTGGAGGTTGGGGGGGGGGGGAGAAAGTTCTCTTTTGTCATCGAACTCTCTCAGGTAAAAAGGTGAGCTACCCTGTAAATGTGAAATAATGATGCTACGCGTTATCTTTATTTGCTTCATACATAACAAGTTAGAATGTGAACTGAGCCCAAAGATCAATGTACTTCTTGGAATTGCTTACTCTATTTGCACACAGTAACACTAACACTCCTCAGTTGCTCTAAACAACCAGCAACCCTAAGAATTCTTCATAAATAAGTGAAAGTACATTTTATATGCCAATGGATGAGGAGGTCAGATTTGGGTATGGGTTCCAATGAAGCAATTGGACCCCTACATGAAAGTAGTTAAATTTTTTTGGCTTAATTATCAATTCGAAAGTTGGTAAGAGAAAGATTGATGTAAGAGAGCGATTGATTTGGCAAAGAAAGAGTCTTGAGATAATTATTTGTATTGTATCTAAAAAATTCAGGCTTTTGGCCAGAAACCCAACAGCATGAAAGCAAACTGCAATTCAACGAATGTAAGTCTGAAAGAACCCAGTCTTACTTCTAAGCTGTACAACTCGTATGGATTTACTACATATTTCAACTACTAGCATATTTCCCTTATAAATCTCACAATAAATTTGCAAAAAACACTTCGCTCGTCAACCAATAATAAAACTATACCGGAACCAAAAACAGCATATACGATATACCTCCGTATGTCTGCTGCTGCTCCCAAGGCCTAGAGGGAACAGGCCTCGCAAGCGCGGTTCCGCTCGCTGCAGTGTTCCTATCGGCTGCCGAAACAATTTCACCAGGCTTTGCCGTTCCGGATGCCTCCACAACATCACTTGTGCTACCCGGTGAAGCCGGCTTGAAAGGCGCCTGACCCGATGTAGACCCTGCGCGTTCCCACGGTTTCTGCGGAGTATTACCATTTCCTGCATCAAAATTAAATATTCAACCCACAAAAAAATATCTTAAAATTAATATCATGATCACAAAATATATACAAGAAAACAGGTTCAAGTTAACTAGAAAATCAAAGATGAAAATTCATACAAACCTGAAGGTTGGGATTTGTTATCCATGGCTTCTCTCAACTCAAAAAAAGGAGAGAGGAGATAGAAAATCAGTAAAGGTATTTTTTCCCCTTTTTTTTTCGGTTCCTTCCTATCTATACCAGCTTCTCAGATTTCTCATCGCAGTGCCCAAGAAAATTCGGTGTTGTTGTCTGTTATTGTGGCATGGAAGTAAAATGACTGTTATAGCCTTCCCATTGTTTTCGATTAAAACGTGACCGTCTCAGTCCGCGGGCCGGCGCACTCATAAAATGGCCAAGAGGGCCCCATACTGCATACCCGGTAAATTATAACTATCCACCAAAATTTCTATAATATTAAAATTTTAAATTTTCTTCTAATTCAATAAATAAATTTCACATACTTAGATAATAATATATTTTTACTTTTTAATTAAAAATAAAATCTCAAATAATTTATTATTTATATTTTATATTATTATAAAATTTTCAATTTCTTTACTAAAAAAATTATTATTCAAATACAAAAAATTATATTATATTGCAAACTCAATTCAATCATGTCTCCAAAAATATTCAAGTTATTCTTGATTTAAAATTTTATAGAATTTATAAATTTTGAACCACTTAGGAGATACTTGAATTTGAAGAGACTCAATACGTATTCAAGTCAAGTTCAAACTTGAAAATATTTGAATTGTCAAGTTACTTTAGTCGAATTTCAATTTTTAAACTCAATCAAGTTTGAGTAAGTCCAAATTCAACATCGGCTTGACTTTGTTATATCTCCTGCCACTTAATAGGGGTAAATCAACAAACTTAAGTCAAATAGGAATAGTTAAGTTTATATAAATCTAGGATAAGGTGCATGAAACAAAGAATAAATATTTTAACAAAGTTCAAGATAATATAGCTAATAAATAGTAATATACTAGTTGTAAGTGGTTTTATAAGTTGTCACAAGATTAAATTTTAATTTATAACTTACTGTAATGACGAGTGTGTCGTTGTGCTATCAAATTAAATTTCGAATTAAACTAACTTATACAGTTAGGGCAAGTAAAGGTCGAACTCACATGAACTTGTAAAATTTCAAATAAATTAAACTAATCGAGATTTGGGGAAAAGATACAATTTTATCTAAAAGATTAAAACTTTAAATAAAATCACTCACAAATCAATTAAAAATTAATGGGTAAAAAAAGTTAGCAATGACTTTGTATTTCGGTTTTATTTATTCAGGACTAATCATTGATAACAATTTATTTGAGTAATGACTTAAAATTCCGCGTAGCGCAGCAAATTCCGATTCCTGTGAAAGTTAGGTTAATTTCTCGAGAAACACAGTAAATTAACTTTAACATAATTAAAATAAATTACCAAATCGCTCGCATAAAATAGTTAATTAGGTTATTAAGCATAAGGACAATATCAACACAAATTACATAAAATTAATGGCCGATTAAAATCACGCAATTCATTTCAAACAATTCCATATCAATTAATCAAATACATATTTAATTAATCAATAGTTACTACTTTTGATTACCGAAAACCGATTCTGCATAACCCTAGTTAATCAACTATGTAAAACATTAAGATGACCAATAATAATTGAAATAACATATTGATAGAATAAACCAAGAATTGTTCAAATACTCAAATAGAAATAATGATTCATTGAAAAGATCGGGTTTTTAATAACAAAACATAAATCTCATATTCCCGAATAACATAAACCTAATACATGTCCTTGCTAACTTAAGAAAATTACTCACAAAGCATAAAGGAAAACATCATAAAAAGATAAAGGGAAAGAGAGAAACTCATTAGACGGGAATCCGATTTCCCAAGGAGCTCAAACCCTTCAACTTCTACAATGCTCGAGAAGAGAGAATCTAAAGTGCTTGACACCCTAAACTAAGCTATTAAGGCCTATAAATAGTTAGAAAAAGGTCATAGGGTTAATTACACAAGAGTCCTAATTAGAAACTACTTAAAAAGAGCTTAAAACTTGAATTCAAAAATTGGACGTCTGAATCTTCAAAGTGGACGCCTGAGTAAATGAGACGCATCCACTTGGCTGTCAAACTTTTGAGGGTGGACGCGTCCACTTTTAGGCCTTGCGCGTCCACTTCTTCTTTCTTCTAAATATCCATCTTCAAGTTTTCAATTTCTTTCAATTTCATTACAACATCTTCTAAATCTTCTAAAGACCTGAAAACAAAAGTAATAGTGTAAAGAATCATTAAAATCACCAAAACACATAATTAGCTAGATTTAAACTCAATAAACACCATGATAAACAATAGAAAACCAAGCTAATTATGGTTCAATCATCTAACTAGATAGATAGGGCAAGCAAATGTAGATTTCACAAAGACTTGTAAACTCTTACAATTTTAATTTGTTAATAAAATAAAATATTTTGAGGGGTTGTGGGTTTGGTTTTAAAAACTAGTTAAAACAAATAAAAATAATAAAAAGACTATTAAAATATAATCATTACCAAGGAACAAGTATTAAGTTAATTAATTTTATAGGATAAATCCTAGATAAAAAGAAATAAATTGTTGAGTTGTTGGTTTTAGAATTTGAGATTCCTATTCTTAAAGATTATATTAATTTCGATGAGCTCTACAAATTAATTTACTAATTCAATTAAAATCCTACAACTAAGTGTGTATAGAATTCCTAATCAAATTGTATGAAGTATATAAAACTTCACCAATAATAAATTGTATATAACAATTGAACATTAATTATACACAATTCAAATTATATAATTCCCTATTAATTTAATTAAACCAAGAGATGAACCCTAATTAAACTAATAGATGCCACTAAATTATTCATGCAAGATTAATAATTCTAGCATTATAACCATATAAATTAACTAGGGCATCAATCTAATTAATTAATATAATTATATAAAATTAAAACAAGAATTATATACTTATTCAACAATATATTTATCTAAAACATGACGAAATAAACTAAGTTGAACGGTTGAACCTGCAAAAGAAGAAAATAGTTATACAATTATATAATAAGGGAACAATTAGACAGTTTGATTGACCATAAAAAGTAAAATTATGGAGTTTTTATTTACCACATAAAAAGATATGTAAAGTAAAATGTGGAGATTTTTACTCTCCACATGAACAATATTTAAATAGCGAAAATAAATGTTAGATGTTAAAATTGCGGAAAGTAAATGTTAGAAGTTAGGGCATTAGAACCGGCCATTAGTTAAGTTTAGTTATGGTCCAAGTTTACTTACAGTTTTATGTAACTGTAGTCATTTCAAAATTCCATTAATTAACAACAGAAGTTAGGGCAGTAAAATGTTAATCATTTTCAAAAATTTTAGGGACTAACATGAAATTTCAGAAAGTTAGGTAAAAAACAAAATCTTAAAAAAAATTGTGTTTAAAACTGAATTATTTAAAATATTGGGTCATAAATGATATTTCTATAAAGCTTTGGGTTAAATTGTAATTTTTAAAAAGTTTGATGACCAAAACATAATTTCCAAATTTTGAAGTTAAAATAGAAACTCTAAAACATTTTGCTTATAAAATGAAATTTCTAATTAGTTTGAACAAAAATGGACTATTTGAAAAGTTTAGGGTTAATTTGAAGGTTTTAGAAACTTTGGTGTAATTTTAGAATTTTTAGAAAAACTATAGATGCAAATCTGTAATTTCTAGAAAATATTGAGGAAGATCTAAAGTCCCTGAATATATTTTGAACAAATTCCTAAAACTCTATGGATCTATTTGCTATTAGGGAGAAATATTTGAAATTACTAAAATACCCATCCCTATAAATACTTTTTTTTCCCAACAACCTTAGTCCATTTCTTCTTCTCTCAATCGTCATTCTCCATCTTCTCTTCACTTTTTCTCTTTTCTTTCTCAAATAAAACATACCCAAAACATATACACATCATTATTCCTCCATCAATTGCCACCCATTCGACAACAATATCTTCTTCGACGACTAGTGCCAAATATGACATCATACAAACACACACTCAAACTCACTATCTTGGTGGCAACAAAGAGGAAATGAAAAAGAAAAACATCAAGGTGGAGGAAAAATTAAGATTAAATGTCAAGAGAGAAATATGTCTTCTTTGCGGAGTGAATCAAGAATGAAAATGAAATGTTGTTTCTCTCATCTTTTCCTACCTTGTTTCTTTGTTTTGAAAAAGTATGTATAAAACTTCTTGATGAAAATTCATATCTATATAGATGATGAAAATATAATTTTTTAGTTATTGAAATAGGTTAAAAGTTAATGAAATGAGCATTAAGATAAAAATTAGATTTTTCCTCATTATATTATATTTTATAAATTATCCTATTCATAATTATATATTATAAACTATTAATTATATATATTTTTTATTTAACTATTTCATTATATTAATTATAAATTATTAATAATTATTCTATTCATAATTATATATTATGAATTATCAATTATATATATAGAGACCAATCACATTATATTAAATAGTTATTTAATTGTATTATAAAATAAATTATAACTAGAATTTCAAATTTATTTAAATTATTAATAATTATATATAATGCCCAATCCAATGTGATAGAACCATTTTAAGCTAAGCTCGGCCCAAAATGAACAAGCCCAATTGGAATATAAGTGGTTCAAGACAGCGAGTTCTTATGATAAATGAAGCTAAATGACTAAGCCCATAATTTAAATTATCTGCCCTAAACATTGAGCTTATACCTAAAAAACACAATATAATAAGATGAGCCTGAAAGGGTGGAGCTCGACCCAAAACATCAAGCCCAGACACCATACTCCCGACCTAGAATTTTACCTAAATTTCATCTTCCACGACAGAAGATAGGGGGAAAATGCCAATTTCTCTTCCCCTAAATCCAAAATTTTGAGGGATTTTGTAGTACCTACACCCCTTTTCACCAATCAATTCAAATTCATGAAGAAAAATCAATACCCAATTCAAATAAATGATAAAAAACAATGAAATATTGCATACTTTAAACCAAACAATAATTCAAAATTATTTTAATTATAGAGAAAATAATTAAACCCAAAGCCAACTACAATTAGAAAAATTGACTATGAGATCATGTCCCTTGCTGGTACAATATCTACAAACTGAAACTTCATATACCTGCATTGCTTCATCCTGCTCTACCATTCTAACATTTTTCACAGGAGCAGAGGACTGAAATTGGTTTTCGTACATAGATATTGAAGCTTGTTGCATCATCATTTGCTCTGCCAAAGTTGGACTTGAGACATTATTGTTTAAGAATTTAACCAAAATAATCATACGTTTTACACTTTAATCCATAATAACCTAGATTATTGGAACTGTACCAAAATAACCCATAATGCATTTTGGAAAAAAAAGTCGATGATATCGACATTTTTTGCAGAAACGTCGAACTCTAAACAGTTTTTCCAACGTTTCTCTGATTTACGTCGATGGCATATCTCTGATCTTTGTTAGTGCCTGTCTTGGCATAGCATGTTGACGTCCTTGGCAAGCACGTTGTTGAGAGGACGTCTTTGGCAGACACATCCAATTCAACTTGAGTTGGTCATGGGCAAAACTTTGAGACGTCTTTGGCAGATTCATCGTCCTCTCTAAAAGTTTGCCAAATCGACCTGCATTGGTCACGAGCAAAGCTTTCAGGCATGGCTTGTTCACGGGCAAAGCTGTTGGATTCCTATGCGGATTACTGAAGAAAGCTGGACAATTACAGTTGTAATAGTTTCTTCTCTTACATTTTAAATGAACTATGCCCCACCACTAGCAGTCTTTTTGTGCTCTCCTCTCTTCTTCATTTTCTGCACTTCATTCTCTTTATTTCTTCATTCACATTCCTTCAATTCTTTCTGCACTTGTCTCAGGTGTTTTTTTTCTCCTGTTTTGGCTTTTACAATTTTCAGTTTCTACAAGGTGAGAAGCGTGTAAGTTTTTTTCTTTTTAGAACTTTTCTTTTCAAAACTACATAGGCTTGTAAGTTTTGTGATTTTTTCTTTTTGTTTCTTTTCAAAATGTGGTCATGTGTTATTATTACAATATCTTACTTATTTCATAAGGAAAAAATATTGCAATTTAAATATGATGTTGTTAAGAACTAAAAATATTTCAACATTTATGATTTAATAGTTAGAAAAGAAAAAGGAAAGGAATGAGACTATTTGGATTTGAGGAGAATCGTATAGAAAAACAAAAACATTTGACCATTAAATAATTTGTTAAAAAAAACAGCAGGGATATTTTTGTAGTAATAATATTTACATTAAATTTATGGGCGGATCTCTTTGTTATCCCCTTTTTTCAATAATAAAAAAAGCTCGTGTATCAAAGAACCCGTCATTTGAATTTTGAATGAAGTAACTTCCGAAATGAAGGGGATTAAACAGGAACAAGAGGGATCCACCGAAGAAGATCCTTCTTCTTCCCTTTTTTCGGAAGAAAGGGAGGATCCGGACAAAATCGATGAAAGGGAAGAAATCCGAGTGAATAGAAAGGAAAAAACAAAGGATGAATTCTACTTTCACTTTACAGAGACAAGCTATAACAAAAGCCCCGTTTATCAGGATTCTTATCTAAATAGGAATCCGAATCAAGCAAATTCGAATAAAAAAGGGAAACTCTTTCGCCTTGAAAAATATTTTGTGACTCTTCTTTTCGATTATAACCGCTGGAATCGCCCATTTCGCTACATAAAGAATAATCGATTTGAAAAAGCTGTACGAAATGAAATGTCACAATATTTCTTTGGCACATGCCAGAGTGATGGAAGACAAATAATTTCTTTTACCTATCCACAAAGTTTGTCAATTTTTGAAGAAATGATAAAAAAAAAAGATATCGTGGTCTACAATAGAGAATTTTTTTTTCTCATATATGGTTGAATATATTGTATATATTTTGTATGGCTTAATTACCATATAAATGTTTGATACATTTTTTGTTCTATCAATTATTATAAATTTATATATTCAATTAAGTTATTTCTTTATATATATATATATATGTATATAAGATTAATATTTTTACTAATGGAAATAAATAACTTCATTTTATATATATTTTTAATGTTCATTTGTAATTTGACATTGTTTATATTTAATTCAAATGATTAAAAAATTATCATGCAATAAATTTATTTATTTCCTTATAAAAATAGACCCCTTTTAATGAATAAATAAAGAAACATTTTTTTATTTATGTCCTAGTAGAAATAAATAAATTAATGATTTTGACAATGTAATTTTTTATTCATTTGAAATTTGAAAATTTTTAATGGTATGCTAAGGATAATAGTTTTATAATAATCAATTACTTGTTTTTTTCTTTCCTTATATAGAAAGGCTATTAATGATTATTAGTTTTATGAGTATAAATAAATAATTTATTCATTTTGATTTTTTTATTTTTGGTTCATTCATAATTTGAGGTTTTATATATTATTTATACTTTTATATGTGGATGAATTTCACAATCAATAGTAATTGAAATATATTAAAGTGGCTATTTTTTTAGATATGTCACTTCCCAATCCCTTGAATGTACTATTATGGTGGCGAAATTGCAATGGGTGCAAATAACTCATATTATTTTGAAAGACCAATGAAAAATTCATTTATGTTAGAACGACGAATCCGATATGATGCCTTTAGAGTATAATTTATCAAATCATAGGTGTGTCCAAAGAAGAGTTTCAACTGAAGCTAACACTTTTATATCCATCCTTTTTTTGTAATGTACCTATGTGCACTCTAATGGCTATTATGGTTGACGAAGACATGAAAATAATATACAATATGCAACAGATGTATAGTGGGATATTAGAAGTGTATATACATGTGCAAAAGAATTTGTCTCAGACATATATCTCCCATGATCATGAAAGTACACAAATCCTACTCAGTATTTCTGACATTGGAGGACCTAGTGGGGTTAGTGCATTTGCACCAATTGTTGATAGCATATATCATTATGCGATTCACCATGATATAGTCATTGAACTTGTGACAAATGAACGCATACGTAGAGATGCTTTTAGAGTTGAAGTTGATGCAAATAGGGCAACATCAGATTTGGAGGTAAATGGGGATGATTTGACATAGGAGGAAGACATAGACTGTGATGAAGACTTAGACCTGGAAGACGACCATACAAGACCATCAAACATACACGGTATTCTGACAAGTAGTGAAACGACTTATGGTCCGCCTCTTGATGTTGTGTATCATACGCACAAAACTTAAATTGATAATTATTTCTTGAGTCTATTGAGTGGTCATTTTAACGTAGCAATTGAACCTCGTGAATCATGGAGTTTGGATATATGGTCAGAAGAAAACCGCAAGTTAGTTATTGAGAAAAAACTTATCAACAAAAATGAGTCTATAGTGGCGGCTTGACGAGCGTGTCGTTGCGCTATCAAATTAATACCAAACTCAACCAACTTATGCAGTTAGGGCAACTAAGGGTCGAACCCACAAGGATTTGTAAAATTTTAGAACAAGTAAACTAATCAAGATTAGGGGGGAAATATTTGGTTTTTATCTAAAAAGATTAAAACTTAAAAATAAGTAATTCACAAAATAACTAGAAATCAATGGGAAAAAAAACGTTAGCAAGGACTTTGTATTTTGGTTTCATTTATTCGGGATTAATCATTGATAATAACCTATTTGAGTAGTGACTTAGAATTCCGCGTAGCGCAGCAAATTCCGATTCCTGTATAGTTAGGTTAATTCTCGAGAAGCACGGCAAATTAACTTTAACCTAATTAAACTAAATTACCAAATCGCTCGCATAAAATAGCCAATTAAGTTATTCAGCTCGAGGACAACATCAACACAAATTACATAAAGTTAATGGCCGATTAAAATCATGCAATTCGTTTCAAACAATTCCCTATCAATTAATCAAACACAGATTTAAATTAATCAATAGTTACTACTTTTGGTTACCGAAAACCGATTCTGCATAACCCTAGTTAATCAACTATGCAAAACAATTAAGATGGCCAATAATAATTGAAATAACACAATTGATAGAATAAAACCAAGAATTGTTCAAATACTCAAATATAAATAATGATCCCTTGAAAAGATCGGGTTTTTAATTACAAAACGTAAATCTCATATCCCCGAATAAAGTAAACCTAATACATGTCCTTGCCAACTATAAACGTTTACTCACAAAACATAAAGGAAAACATCATAAAAAGATTAAGGGAAATATAGAAACTCATTAGACGGAAATCCGATTACCCGAGAAGCTCCCATTCTTGATCTCCTACAATGCTCGGGAAGAAAGAATCTAAGGTGCTTGACACCCTAAACTAAGCTATTAAGGCCTATATATAGCTAGAAAAAGGTCCTAGGGTGGTTTATACAAGAGTCCTAATTAGAAACTACTTAAAACAAGCTTAAAACTTGAATTCGGAAAGTGGACGCGCGAGGCTATCAGAAACGTCCAAGTGGACGCGTGAAGCTCCAAAACTACTGAGAATGGACGCGTGGATGAATAGTGACGCGTCCACTTCTTCAAGTGCGCGTCCAATTGGTTTCTGAGGCGCGTCCACTCCATTTTTCCTGCGAAACAACTTCTTAAAGCTTCTATCTTCCTCCAATGTCTTCTAAACATATTAAAATACCTTCAAAATACCTGCAAACAAAGATAAAAGTGTAAAGAACCAATTTAAGCATATAAACACACAATTAGGTAGATTTTATCTCAATAAACAACACATTAAGCTCCTAAAAACCAATCTAATTATGGTTCAATCACGGCTTAATTTTATTCAATTGAATTAGACCGTGAATTTCATGTGAAGAAAAGTTTTTCAAATTTGTAGCTGGCAAAATGCAAAGCTAGGGAAGTAACGGGGTTGTTCGTGGCAAATGCGGTTTATCCCAAAACCAAAGATTGGTGTTTGGCAGCTCATAAAATTTGGGCCGAAACATATATGCCTTATTGACACTAGCGTAAATGACCACGGGAACCTAAACTCAAGACTTATTAGCAAGCACATACTCCACCTTGTGAAAAAGAATTCAAAGCTGAAATGTATTGATATACGTGCCTATATACATGAGTTATTTAAAACTCAACCAACCTATAGAAAATATTGGAAGGGACGCAAATTTGCCTTGGAAGATATCTATGGCGATTGACCTATATCTATTGCAATACTACATTGGTTTTTCTTTGAGCTGTACAGTTTACTAACCCATGCACAATTGTTGAGTGGATGCATCACAGTTAAGCTAAAGACGGTGTTTACTATTTTGATTATGTATTATGGTTATTTCACCCATGTGCTCATGTTTTCCAACATATGTACAAAGTGATTAGCTTCGATAGCACCTACTTACGAGGTAGATATAAATGAAAACTCTTTATAGCAGTATCAATAGATGCTAATAGTCTTGTTTTACCTTTGGTTTTTGCCCTTATGGATGAAGAATTGACAAGAAGTTGGGGTTGGTTTTTAGATTGTTTACATCTTCACTTGGTGGGCAATGAACAATGAATGCATCTTATATCTGGCAGACACTCAGGGCTTCTAATAGTGTTGGAACAACATCCACTTTGGTAGTCACCTTTTGCACACCACAAATATTGTCTGTGTCACCTCCGAAGCAATTTCCATACCAAGTTTAAAAATGTTTATTTAAAATTCTATGTTGACAGATTGGATTTGCTCATCAGGTTAGGAAGTTCCAATAAGTTATGGAAAATATAAGAACAATCAACTAGGATGCTTATAATTGGTTGATGGGTATTCCTCTGGAAAAATGGGTGCTCGCACATGATAGTGGTTTCAGATGTGGTCAATTAACGACAAACATGCCAAAGTGTCCTAACAATATCATCAGGGGTGCTAGAGCTTTTCCAATCAAAATGTGTGTGAATATGACATTTCAACGATTGGTGAACTATTTTTGTGACTATAGAGATGAAACTGCCCAAATACAAGGCCCTCCCCTACGATACCAATGGAATAGATTCAACAAACTTGAGAAAAATGCTAGAAGACAAGTTATTAAAGTTTTTCACTAAAAAGAATGGGTTGCTGGTATCATTACTCGTGAAAAATTGAATAGAAAAGACGGAAATGCACATACTATTAATTTAACTGATCAAAATTGTAGTTGTGGCAAATGAACTATCTACAAAATGCCATGTTCTTATGCAATTGTTGTATGTCGTAAGTTACTTGTGAATCTCATGGAACTTATGAGTCATTATTATACAACAACGACATATAAAACAACGTATGGGGTGAGATTCATGCCTCTTCCACATAAGGATTTGTGGGAAAACACAACATTGCAATTACATATTCTACCTCACCGGCTTCAAAACACAAGACTGGGCAGGTTACATACAATAAGGTTTCATAATGAAATGAATCAACGACAATGACCTCGATATGACATTTGCTATCAGCCTGGCCACAACAGACTTAGATGTCTTGGAATAGTGTTAAGAGACCTATAACATTAGATTTTTCGAATTACGTATTGAATTCATGAATTATGTATTACCTAATTCATTTGTCATCACTTGTACGGTGTGAATGCATGGATAATCATTTGTATCACTTGTTCTATAATAATCATTACTTATATATTATAATTATGACTTTTTAGATTTTTTTATTTATAATAATGATCATTTATATCACTTCTATAATGATCGTGTCATTTCCATTATAATCATGTATGCATCATTTTTGTTTAGAATATTGAAACTAATTCTTCTAGTTTAAAGTTTAAACACTTGATTAAATTCATTTTATTTAAATGCATGATGGACCATCTAGTAACTTTCTTAGGTTTACAAGCTGAAAACAGAAGTCACTACGCTTCAACAAAATGTAGGAATATTGTTATGAGATATAGAAGGAATGATAAGAGATTTTGGGATGAGATTAGATATTCTCACCCACGTGTCTTGTACTACATTTCGCTTGCTGGTTTTGAGGGTATTGTTTGTATCGCAAATAAAATAGGGTAACCAAAATACGACCGCGCCTTGATCACAACACTAGTTGAGCAATCGAGATAAGAGACCCAAACTTTCTAGCTATCTTTTGGCGATGTAGGCATTACATTACATGACTTTAAAGTCTTGTTAGGCTTTAGGGTAGATGGTTTTCCTGCGACTAGATTTATTCTAGGCCGCACGATTTCAGAGTGACAAGAGATATGACAAGAATTTATGGGTATCACACCAGAGACAGATGCATTTGAGGGCAACAAATTGAGGTTCAGTGCATTCGTGGATGAGGCAACAACATTTATCCTATTAAATTCTGAAGATATTGTTTTCCAACAACATGCATGTATGTGATTGCTTCAACTACTTGGTGATTTATTGTTTGCTGATAAGTAAACTAGATTGGTCATACTCTATTTACTAGAATTATTTAGGAAATTTCGACGCATTCAAGTACAGTTGGGGCAGTGTTGTTCTAGCATGTTTGTATCGTAATTTATGCTACGCCTAAAAAAGAACCACTATATATATAAGTGGTCTTGTGCTATTACTACATGTATTTTTTTCCTAATTTGATATTTTGTATAATATCTAATATATTTATCCTTTTTACAATACTTATTATTTCATATTATGTAGTTAAAGGATTAGGAAAGATTTTCCACTATGCGGCCACAGTTTCGGGGAAATATAAATGGCCCACAGATTGTAAATGGTGCACCGCTCGTAGCTCATTAACATATTAAGTTATCACGTGTTGTTCATACTGCCAATGTACTTCGATGATATAGACTCTTTAGATGGTTTAGATTCTTATTATGTAAATTTACTTGATTTAAATACGTGTATTGTTTACATTTTAATTGACATTAATATTAGTATTTTTATAAATTTACAATTTTTGTGGACACCATATTTGCTGTTTCTAGAGTCTCTACTAGATTTTTGTTGTGTGGGTCAACATATTTGGAAGGTCAATATTCCATTGATATTATTTTATATTGTTGAGATGCATATTCCAGATCGTGTGCATTGACAATTCCACGAGTTTCAAATAATACCCCACATCCTAACACTAGTTCAAGCCCGCACCAAGAAGTTCATGTTATATTTGGTCAAGATTGGAGACAAAAACATTTAAACTATGATATCTCGTGGAATGAAAGAGAAAATCATATTGTGGCCAACTATCCAATAACAAATGTACACCAATCATTTCCTGATTACATTAATTGGTACAATAGACATTATATAGGGCTACTCGGAGCCATTAATCCTATTACTAATCCAATTGGATTTGAGGGACACACGGCCGTAGCATAGGACTTGGTTCATGTTTGTAACTTATTAATTAGTGAACATTAATTTTTGCCTCTCTATATTTTTTGCAATTGGAGGTGATGCATCAATCATATTGAGAGATCAATAATATGTTAAGGGATAATTGCAATTCAAAATGACCGCTTGCGAATACAGACAACTTTCAGTAGCTTGATACAGTGATGTTGAACTTTCCTCACAACATACACCTGACATACCCTTTACGATAGGCAACATCTAGATGCATGTTATAGTGATGTTGGTCCATCGTACTGCAAACTCCCATAATTGACACATTCTATTGTAAATATTGGTGTTGGACCTTCTTCATATCCTCAAATATCTGGTCATACTCTACATCGGAGTCGTTCTACATATGTATCATCCACAGATGTTTGGCTTGCAACTAGCCATTTTAGTTGGGCCATTTTCACTATATATTCCCTAAATGGAGTCATTTTCAACAGGGTTTGAGACTAGACCATCATACAATGCTTATGGACCGTCACATTTATATCAAAGAGAGTCCAACTACAGTTATTTTACTATTCCCTATAGTCTTACGCATTCTAAGTCACATAACCCTATTAGTGGACTTGAATTTTTTTTAACAATTGGGTTCTGCAGTTGCAGGTGTCACACTAGTAGTATCTACGTAGTTATCCCTATTGGATGAGTCATATATTATTTAAGATGGAGCCCGTAGATATGGAATGATGGATTTACGAAATCTATTTCATTTGCAAGCGCCGCATAGACTCGATGATTGTGGTGCATTTGGTCGTTATGATTGCGCAGGTTATCATTGATTTTTTTTTAACATTTGTGATTTGAAATATATTACTTTTATATTGCATTTTCATTTTATTAATTTCTTAATTTTTTAATCTAAAAACATATTTAATATAATAAACAAAAATTACTAATTATGTAATTTTTACTATGTTTTTATATTTGTAATTTTTAATATAATAAACAAAAAAACTAAGATTTGTGTCTAATTAGTTTATTAATAAAACATTGGTTTTAATATAAAAACTTAAGGTAATTAATATAAAATAAACCAAATTAACTTGAATTTAAGAGATGAATGACATGGACCTCTCTATGCCGAAAACAATATATATATATATATATATATATATAAATGACGAAATGAAGATATAATATAAGATTAATTTATTTCAAATTAATGTAATGGGGAACCGAATTAGGCATATTCGGGAATGAAATAGAAATACATTAATTTTATATTGTATTTTTATTTATACATTAATAATTAAAATATTTATCTACAATTTGTTTTTCAATTTTACAACAATTTCAATATTAGTGTAAAAATATATTTTTAAAGTTTCATTCCAAAATTTATATAATAAACAAAAACTATTAATTTGTTTTTAGGTGTCTAACATTTTTTTTATTTTTAGAGAAATTGACTAACTATTTCTTTAAAAAAAGGAAAAGTTTTTTTTTTTTAAAAAGAAGAAGATCAAGACGTGATTGTGACTGCATGGACATGATTTACAATCACATTTACTACTATTAGTATAAATATAATATTTTAATATTTGTGTAAAAATATATTTTTAAATTTTTATTCCAAAATTTATATAATAAACAAAAATTATTAATTTGTTTTTACGTATCTAATATTATTTTTAGAGAAATTGACTATCTATTTCATTAAAAAAATAATTTTTTTTTAAAATATAGAAGATCAAAACCTGATTGTGAATCACTTCTTGTTCTTGGCTATATGGACGTGATTCATAATCACGTCTATTTCTTTTTTTATTTTGGCTTATAAGATTTAAAAAGAAAAGAAAAAAAGAAACATAAACATATAGATGTTTATGTTAAAAAAAAAAAAAGAAACGTAAACATATAAATGTTTATGAAAAATACATCGTAGAAAAAAAATTATACTGCAATGTGACTGCTAGACATGTTATAGGAGAAAAAGCTTTCGACATTTTTACCAAATGCGTTATGTGTTATTTTAGTACATTTCAAATAATCCTAATTATTTTGGATAAAAGTGTAAAAAGTTAAGTTATTTTGGTTAAATTCTCCTATCGTTAAGAATTTTTAATAATCACCGTTGAATTGGGTGATTGATTTTGATTTAGGAATTGTAATTTTTATGACAGGGGTACTTTTGTTATTTGACTAATTAAGTCTGCTGTATTTACAAATTAGAGTGTTTATTTAAAAAATATATATAAAAAATGAAGTTGAGGCTTAGAAATGGAAAAAAGGGTTTCTCAAAAAAACGAAAAAAAGGGGAAAAAAGAGGAAAGTCAAATAGTCAATATGCCTGGGTATGCTTGCTTAGCTTCTTCCGACCTATCAATTCTCGGATATATTGTAGAGAGAGAAATGCAATGCACAGAACAATAAACAAAGGGATACGCTACCATCTTATGAACTAAGGGAGAGGGAATTCTCTCTCTTCAAAGACTCAACAAGAACCTGAACTTAGTGTCGCTTTCTAGGGTTCTGAATTTGGAAACTGTAACCCTAACTCCAATCCTACTCGCACGTCAATGCCGATGTCTTTCCGTACTTGGACTATGTGAGAAGACTGAGTTCTGAACATTTATACTGAATTGGATTGGTCTTTATAAGAATTGGATTAATGGGGGAAATAGGGCAGCAGACGGTGGATTTCTCGACGCTGCTTGGGCGGGCTGCTGAGGAATCATACGTGTCCCTTAAGGAATTGGTGGAGAAGTCAAAAGCTTCGGACATGTCGGATTCTGAGAAGAAGATTGGGATTCTCATGTATATAGTTAAGACTCAACAGCGTATGCTTCGACTCAATGTCCTCGCCAAATGGTGTCAGCAGGTCTCTATTTTTAAAATTAAATTTCTTTTCCTTTTCTTTGTCGTTATTATGTTTTACTCGATTTACTGTGAGGGGTTCCGGTGCCTGTTCTTCATTCTTTTTCTTTAGGGCTCGTATTAGAATGCCAACTTTTATTGGGGATATCTGCATGCCGAGATTGGAGGAATAAGTTAGGTTCTTTGGTTTCGTTGTTTTGGAGGGGAAGTTGCTATTTCTGATGAGTTATTTCTTGGAAAAACGATTATTTACTGCTTTGATTCCAAAGATTTGATTTCATGTTCTCTTCGGGTCTGGAACACTTTATTCATGGTATGAAAGAAATGTAATTAAAAGTAAAAAGAATAGGGAAATTAGAATAAGCATTAGGGTGAAACAATACAGATTATTATATTTTCTGATTAGAAATTAAATCTTTTTGTGAATTAGGAAATAATGAGTCATGTTCTAGTAGAGTTATATTCAGAGCCAAGTAAGAATTTTAAAAAGTGAAATTTAGGTCTTAAAGACCACGAGGTCGATGATGGGATGTATGGAGAAAAAGATGGAAGCAAAATATTTTGCTTTGTATTTTGTTCTGTATTTTGCACTATTGCAACTGAAATTGAAAAGAAAGGACAGATTGGTGTTCAGGAGTAAATGCAGAGATTCTTAATATGCACTTTTGATTGATGCATTTGGGTATCTGCAGCAATTTGAGAAATCACGAAACAGTATTTCTACTATAAAATCATTTTTTTTTCATGTTAAAGTGATTGAGTAACAAAAGGAATTATTGGAGAATTAAATCTTAGAGATTATAAGCCAGAAATAAGAAATATATATATGTTCTTGGGTGGATCAAATCCTTCAATTTGAACAGGCCCTTAAAAGATTCAATCAGCTTCTTTTATCCTACCAATGTATGCTAAACGATTTGAGGTTAATCATTGATATGTAGGGAAGTAAATATTGTAAATGAACTCTTTAATTGTGAGGAATAAGAGGGAAGTAAATACTGTAAATGAACTTTTTACATGTAAGGAATAAGTAAACTAGGTGGGGGAATAAAAAGTTTGGGTAACTTGGTAGCCCTTTGGTTAGCTTTGGAACCTCTTCCAACAATGGGCCATCTGGGTCCCATGTTCAGAAAAGATGATGCTCAATATACAAATAGTCTTTGTTTCGATTTATTTTATTATTGTTTTTTTTTGGGGGTGGTAGGGGGTTTGTTTTTGTTATATTTGCTATGTGCAATGAGCTATTTACTGACACTTAGGAGGACAACACAAACTCAGCGTAATGAGTCATTTGGGATGGACTCATCACATTAGATTAATTAACCATGTCTTGGTTGTGTTTCCTAATTGGGCATGGTTTTTTTTTGGGGGTGCGCTTGCGTGGAAGAGGCCAGTGACAGTAGATCTGAACGGTCTGAATTTTCAGGTGTTGAGGTTAAATTCCCCTTTAAGTCTTTTGATTCCTTTTTCTCTGGAAACATTTTGAATCAGGATACATTATTTGTATCCCTAAATGGCCCTCCTAACGGGACTGTTTTTTATTTTTATTTTTTAAAAAAATTAATTTCAGACTCTTGTCATTAAACCATAAGCTGCTGAAAGATTTGATGGCTCTAAGAAAACAAAAGAGCAGAAGAAATAAGCAGACAGAAGAAAAATGCCCATGGAAATCTATTGTTGGGACTCTGCTGCTACCTTTTATGTGTGTTTTCCTCATCAATTTGGGCCTTCATTTAACTGTACTTCTTTGAAGAATCTTCTCAAATAATGTTCATGTATCTTTCTATGTGTGTGTGTTGCACGAGTGTGTGCTTTAAGTTGTTTATGCAAAAACTCGGATTCTCAAACTATTAAAGAACATACAACAGGTTACTGCCCACATGTTTGTATTTGAAATCCACTTCTAGTTTGTTTTCAAGGGAGCTGTATCAATAATTTCTTTCAAATATTCTACATGATTTGCAGGTGCCTTTGATACAGTA
This sequence comes from Apocynum venetum, assembly GCA_019593545.1. Classification (NCBI taxonomy): domain Eukaryota; kingdom Viridiplantae; phylum Streptophyta; class Magnoliopsida; order Gentianales; family Apocynaceae; genus Apocynum; species Apocynum venetum. Next base: position 2,757,849 of record SRSM01000326.1, on the reverse strand, counting down.
CTGTCAACAACTCTCATCAACTTTATCAAGTCATGATACATGTTTCACCCAAGCAGCAGATTCGATGTTCTTCATGCATGAGGGTTTACAACAAGCGCGTGCTCCAATCTATGATGTACCTTCTGCTATTGAGGTTCTACTTACTGGAACTTACCAACGTATGCCAAAATGTATTGAAGATATTGGTGACAAGGGCACATTAAATGAGGAACAGCAAAAGCCAGCTTTAAAGAAGCTAGATATACTTGTGCGATCGAAATTACTTGAAGTTACACTTCCAAAAGAAATCAGTGAAGTAAAGGTATCTGATGGTACTGCTTTGCTTTGTGTTGATGGAGAGTTTAAAGTTCTTGTAACCCTTGGTTACCGAGGACATATGACACTCTGGAGGATATTACATATGGAGCTGCTTGTTGGTGAGAAGAGTGGACCTGTGAAATTGGAGGAAACTCGTCGTCATGCTCTTGGAGATGATCTGGAGCGCAGAATGGCTGCTGCAGAAAATCCATTCATGATATTATACTCTATCCTTCATGAGCTTTGCATTGCACTTGTCATGGATACTGTAATAAGACAAGTTCAAGCACTCCGGCAAGGTAGATGGAAAGATGCAATTAAGTTTGAGCTCATATCCGATGGTAGTGTTGGACAAGGAGGGAGTTCTGGCAGCACACAAATAACACAAGATGGAGAAAGTGATGCATCTGGTTTAAGAACTCCTGGGTTGAAGATTATATACTGGTTAGATTTTGACAAAGCTCCTGGTACTCCAGATACTGGATCATGCCCGTTCATTAAGATTGAACCAGGAACAGACCTGCAAATCAAGTGCCTCCATAGCACATTTGTCATTGATCCTTTGACTGGAAAGGAAGCAGAATTTTCACTTGATCAGTGTTGCATCGATGTTGAGAATTTGCTGCTTAGAGCCATATGTTGCAATAGGTATACCCGTCTACTTGAAATTTTTAAAGAGCTGGAGAAAAATGGTCAGATTTGTCGAGCTCCAGGGGATGTTCATCTTAGGAGTCATTCTGACAACACTGATCCTGGCCACAAAATGGTTAGTGGCATTATATCTGTGTTATTTTGAAATATTCATGGTTTAGCAGTCTACGCTTATTGCTAGACTTTTTCTTCTCACATCTTGTTTGTTGCCTTGAACTATTTGATCTTTCTTCCAGCTTCAATGTGAAATCCCCATTCCCCTGTCAGATAAGCTAATAATTAGGGAATGACAGCCATGTAGGCATATAGAGTGAGCTACCATCAAGTTAAGTTCTTGTGATATGCAAGTAATATGTGTCTGCTATCTTTAAAGTTTATCAAACATTTCTTTTGGATACAAAGGCAAAATAGAGTCTGTAGTTGATAGACATCCTCACCACATTGATTTTCTTATTTGATATTGAGGGTTTAATTGGGAAACTGTGCTGTTTTTGGGATGAGAATCTGCAGGGTTCATTGATGCAATTAAAAATTCGGATGAATTTAACCTAAACTTTGTGAGGACTGGAAGAAAAGAGAACTGAGAAAATTATTAACACTTTGGAAAGAAGATGAGTAATTTTCAATTTTGTTTTTTGGGTTGACGGTTCTGCATTCTCTCTCCCTTGTACCTTTTTTCATCAATTTAGCTCCTATTAGAAATATATTATTTATTCTTTGAACTTGTAGACTGCTGTACAGTAGAAAGAATCTAATGTAACATGAATAGAATTCATCAAATTGGGATAAGACCATACAGATGCAGATAGCTACTGATGTCGTTCTTCTTCTTGTATAAACCAGCATGTATAAATCAGAAGAATTCATTTATTGCTTGAGAAGCAATTTTCACATGAAATGGTGTCAGTTATTATATGATGCAAAATGCAGCATAAGAAAAGCACAATTTTTTTTTTTTTTTAGTCCTGAGTTGTATCTTTGTGATAGCCATCCGTTTATTCAACATGGCAAACTTCTTGAGAGATTGGATTAAGGAAACGACTTTGAATTATGCTTTGCAGTTTAAATCCTGTTTTATAGTCTCTTTTATGTTGGAGGTCTTCTTATTTTTGTACCTTGTCCACTGGCTAGAATTTTGCTCTGATACCAAATGTGTAAGTGGCTGAAAAGTCTTGTGTATTGCTCTATTGATTACAAGACTTTGCTAAAGGTCTGGTGCATAGAAAAGTTTTGGGGGGGGGGATGTTGTGGGGGAAGACATACAAGAGTCCATTAGGTTGAGCTATTAAACAGATCCTATGATCAATAACATATAATCAAGGAATAATATTATTATACATATTTTACACAATGCTTATATGCATTTCTTTAAACTAGAATGTGAATGAATGCCTGTCAGATCGTTTTGTGCTTTGGGATCAACAAAGATGTTTGCCTTTTGCTTTCTGCTGTTTTACTGCCATTATATTTTGGATTATGGTAGTTTTTGATGTTTACTGGAATATGTATTTTGAATCTTTGAATTTTAGGTAACCTTTTTTTTCTGCACCCTCATTCTCTTTTACAGGATCCTAAATTTGACTCTGGGAAGTATGAAGGCCAAGAGGTTCTGTTGGTTCGTGCTTATGGCTCATCATTTTTCGGCCTTGGAATAAATATAAGGTTTCCTTCACTCTTCTTGATAACTGTATGGTTTCAATTTCCTGTAAAAACTATTGTTTATAGTTTAATATGGCTTGTGATGTTTAGAAGGTGGCATGATTAGATATTTACTCTACAGATGACAAAGCTGAATGTTAAGATTGCTATGATGTAATCTGATATTAAATTGTCTTCCCAATTAGATAAAGGTTCTAAATTGTTCTATTAAATGGTAGAAATGCTGAATTCTCTTTAGGCACAAAGGGTTTGAATGACTTAGTTGCAATTTTTGGATGCTTTCTGGCTTGCTTATGTATGCCTTTGATGTAAGTATAATGAAAATGCAATCTAATCTGGAGTTAATTATCAGTATATTATCACGATGGACTTCTTGGATCCTATTTACCTTCTTGCGAATTAAATCAAGAAGACACTTGGACCTGGAACAGTAACATCATCCAGGGACAGTGTATCAATATTATTCTTCGCTTTAACTGAGCAATTATTAATTCCATTGCGGTTTAGTGATGTTAAGCTTCGGGGCCCACTGTCAGTAGACCAATCTGTTGGGAGGATGTTCTTTAATTTTATACTTTAGTTAGTTATATGATACTAGATGTTCTTTTGGACATAAGTATGCATTGATGGTAAAATATATGTGCATCTGACCTCTGATTGATGAAGAGATCAAGAGATGTTAAAAGGGGCTTCTTAGTTCTCAAACAGATCATCCTACACCCATATATTAAAGATGGTTTATCAAGAATATGCGAAAAAGTACCATAAATTGTTTATTAATTATTAGAGATGACTTAGAACCAAAAGTTCATTTTCTAATAATTAATATTTGATTATCCAATAATTATTAATATTTATCACATGTATTCCTATCAAGCTAAACACTATTGGATCAAATGACAGAGACATTTCTGAGCAAAAGATGCCTTTTCCTGGATCATGCTGGAATAGAGAGATTTCCCATGCCATTCCTTAGCTGGAAAAGTATTTGGCCACAAATACAAAAGTGGTATTAAGTGGATGGTGTTAGTCTCATGAAAACACTTATTTAATTCCATATTTGGACCTTAGCTTCAAGGAACAACATATTACTGCTGAGACTTGGAAGAATAGAAATAATAGTTCAAGGCACTATGGATGGATGGGATGAGCTGCCTAAACAAGTTTTTTTGAACTGTTGAATAGAAAACTATCAGTTTAGGTATTAGCGACCAAAAAGTACTAGATTCTCTTCTCTTTTAGATAGACCCTTGAAAGAAAGGAAGGCTGGAATGTAAACATGCTCCTAGAATTATATTCAACCAACCCTATAGTACCCATTTTGAGTACATCTAGTGCCAAATTCACTGAATGGTAAGTTTTCATCACTAGACTATGTAATGCACTTAATCTGATGGGTTATGGATGAGCAATTTATCTGCTGTTTTAACCTTGATCAGAGATTTCTCTATGAAGACAATGATTTGTGTTTGAGAGAGAGAGGGGGGAGGGGTTGGGGAAGAAGAAGCCCTTGACCCACAACAGATAGAGGAGAATTTATTCAATCACAGAGTTTGGGCTCCTAGAATATGGTGCCCTTGGAGTTTTCTATTTGATTTTATTAGAATTTCCAATGAACTAAGATTTCCCTATACAGGCCTTTGGCAAAGGGATCCTTTATGGTGAAGATTTGGAGTACTTGCAGAAGGAAGGTTGTGGTACAAGACACGTCAGATGAGCCAATTCATTTGGGACCCTGCAGATCCACTTTTTTCCTTATTAAAGTATCAGATCTGGCACTGTGTGTATCCCTTTTCAGCCTTATTTTTGCATGAATCATATCAATTTTTTAATCATACCCAATTATAGAGCATCTGTCTTCTGTACGTAAATTCTACTAATCCTTGGAATTTTTATACTAGTATTTTTTGTTGTGAATATGACAAGTATACCATTCTTCTTAGAGGAAGTTCATCTTAAGTTGTGTAGACATGAATGGTAATTTTGTTGCTAAGAGGCTTTATTCTTAATTTATGAGTTGGTTGTTGCTGATCCTCTTGAAACAAGCATGGACAGTATATGTTGAATGATGCTGTGGTTGAAGTTGTTAATGCAAATATGAAGAGGTAGTACTGATTTTTAAGGTGTTAATAAGTAATTGGTGTCTGCATGAATAATCAGCACTGAATCTCTCATCGCTTCTTATGTTTGGAACAACTGCTAGTTGATGCCCATATACTGTTTTAACCTTTTAGGCCTGACATCCTATATTTGCACTTGTGTTTCATATTAAGAATTTTTTGAAGCATTATAAGCTCCTTTACTTTTGCTCCTCCAGCTGCTGATTCATCATATGGAATTCCAAATATCTTAAGCCCAAAACATTTTCTCAGTTTATTTTGAAATATCAACAGAAAAATAGGAAATATAGTCAGTGAAACTCTAAAACAGGACCTCTTGGTCATGATGCATACATATCATGCAGTGAGCAATCTTTACTTGAACACTAGGAAATTAGGAATTACCTCAGGGTCATTTTGACATGGTAATACTGGCTGGGGGGAGGGGGGCTGCTGGACACTTGGGCTGCATGATCGAACAGGTCTCAAGGTCTGCCACTGCAGTATGGTTCATCAATACTTAGATGAGTTTTGATTGGTTTTGTACCTATTACTTGGTAATAAGAATAAACAATGTATTCTGATATCTTTTGTCTTTCTTTAATTCTTTATAGATGACTTTGTTTCTATTAAAAAGATAATAGAAATAATAATGATAAAAAAACTGCAGTATGTGGCTTAAAAATTCTTAAATTGGTGGTTTTAGGTTACTAGAGGTAGCCCTCCTTTTCTTTTTGGATAGGCTTTGATTAGTTAATTTTATCTTCACTCTCTCTTAGCAAAACTTCATTTGTTTCGCTATGTTGCAGGAATGGTCGCTTCCTTCTTCGTTCATCAAAGAATATTGTATCACTATCAGAACTGTTGGACTGTGAAGAAGCTCTGAACCAAAGAACTGCAACTGCTGCAGAAGCTTTTATAAACTTGAGAAGGAAAAGCATTTTGCACTTGTTTGCTTGCATTGGAAGATTTTTGGGTCTTGAGGTACAAATAAAGCTGCTGCTTCTTCTATGGGTTAAAGTTTAAACTTTACTGCAGTTTGGAAAACTACGACTATGATCTTTCTATGAATTCACATGTGTGCACACCTAAGAAAATCCCATCCTTTTAGCTTCTTCCTTTGGGTTAAATGTACCTATACCACCTTGAAGTTGAAGTCTAGTATCAGTGTCCAGTAAAAGAATATATACTTTGCCCACGTCCTCTCTTCATTCATAGTTAAATATCCTCATGGTTCTGCAAAGTTTGTGCATCTATTTCTCATGTATGTGACAATCTCTTTTTGGGCATTGTAATAATTGAAGAACTCCATAATTTACTATAGGAATATTATTGATTTTCGGCTCTTAACTATTTTTGATTTTTAGTTATAAGCTTTTGTCTTTTATTTTAACTTTTTAGAGCCCATTACTTTTTTCTTTTTTCGATATTTAGTTATGGGCCCTTATATTTTATTTTAACTTTTAAGAGCCAAATACTTTTTTTCATGTTCTCATTTTGGGTCTTCCGATCATTAAAACTTCTTTTCCAGCCAAGATGACGTCCACCCTCAATGGTATTTTTGGAAATAAAAATTAAAAACCCATCCCATGGCTTCTTCAACCCGTCCATCTTCTTCCCTAACTCTTTCCCCATCTTGAATAAGCCATGGGGATAGGTTTTTAATTATTTTTCTGAAAATACCCCTAAAAAAATTGAGAGTGGATGTCATCTTGGTTGGAAAGAAGTTTTACTGATTGGAAAGCCCACAATGAGAGCACGAAAAAAGCACTAGGCTCTAAAAACTTAAAATAAAAGACTAAGGTCCATAACTTAAAAATTTGAAAAAAGTACTGGGCACTAAAAGTTAAAATAAAAGACAAGGGCCCATAACTAAAAATTGAAAATAGTTCAGGGCTGAAAATTGATAATATTCCTTTTCTATATCTCCGTCTCAGTTTGGACAATAACTACGGTATTTCTTGGAGTGCTTTCAAATTTCTTTGTTATAGTGCAAAATTAGATTTTATTTTAAAGCATTGTTAGTACTTGAAGAAAAATTCAGAGCAATGGATCGTCTTGTGGTAGGATCCCTGTGTTGGAGCAGGGCATGAAAGAGGGTCTAGAGTGCCGGCGACCCCCCAAATTTTGAGACATATACTATTTCCTTTTAAAAAATCATAATTTTCCAGATAAGTTTTTATAGATATCAGCTTTTGCTCCCAATATCCTTTTCTTTTGGGAAATTTATAACATTGTACTTTCATACTCGTCTTCTCTACTTTGCCCCTTCCAAGGTAAGATCTCTTGGTCCTTCCCTGATCTTTCTAGTACCTGATTTAAAAGTATCATTTGTTTTAATTTGGAGTTACTGGTCCTAGGGATGGTTAAAATGACTTACCAAATATTTATTAGTTTGTTCTAATCCAATTGGTTTGCTGCTTGTTCTAATCCAATTGACTTTATTGATAACATATTGAGACTCTCTGTTTAATCCTAATTATTTTGGCTAAAGGCACAGAGTGAACTGAGAATTTAGCTTTCAGGATGAACTGGACATGCCGACATTAAGCGTCTGCAACTTTCTTTTTTGAATGAGAATGACTTCTTTAACTAACTCCAACCACTGTATTATCAAAAGAAAATTTCTGTCAACATGTGCTAATTTGGGTCCATTGCTTAGAGCTTTTGACACTTAGGCTGTATGATTATCAGCCCTTATTTGTTGCTTGAGACAGACTTAGGCTGTAGGATTATATGCCCTTATTTGTTGCTTGAGATATAGATGGACTCTCTTGCTTTCATTGTATGTTTTCAAACAGAAATAGCTAAACCAGTTAAATTCCGTAATCTTCTTGCAGGTTTTTGAACATGTTTTTGCTGCTGTTAAGGTACCTAAAAACATTTCAAATGGTTCAAGTATGTTGCTCATGGGTTTCCCAGAGTGTGGGAGTTCTTATTATTTACTTATGCAACTTGATAAGGATTTCAAACCTCTTTTCAAGTTACTAGAAACGCAACAAGATTCTTTGGGGAAAGGTGAATCTTTGAGTGACTTGAATAATGTTATTCGTGTAAAAAATGTTGATATTGGTCAGATGCTGATGTCTGAAGATGATCTTAACTTGAGCCTCCTTGACTGTAGAAAATTGCTATCTGTTTTGCCGACCCTTGTTTCTAGCAGAACTTCTGATGAGTACAGCTTGGAAGGCTCTGTGCTCAGTTCTAGTGTTGCATCTAATTTTTCATCTATTGTGGATGAAGTGTTTGAGCTTGAGAAAGGGTCTTCTGCACCCTCTTTTTCCAATCAGGTTTCTACTTTTGGCTCTTCTCCTGCATCTCATCTTGGCCCAGGAGTAATGAATCTTCATGGTACAAAAGTTGGAACATCCTCCCCTAAATGGGACGGGGTGACACAGATTTCACAGGGTAACAATTCCACAAGGTTATCTAGCTTACCCAATGGACCCATTTACTCTACAAGCAACTATAGGGGTTTGATACAGTCAGGTTCAACTGGTTCAATATCTGCTGGATCAGGAAGGAGTCAAGTGAAGAAATTGTCATCCTCAAAGTCTGATCAGGATTTGTCTTCCCTTATATCTCCACATTCTGGTGCCATTGCTTCTTACAACATAATGGATGAACATCAACAGACCACATCTGGAATCCGCACAGCTCGACATTTTTCTCCAACCCCACAAATTGGTCCTTCAGCTTCTGCTCCAAATGCAAGAACAAATGGGCCTAGAAACTCACCTAGTGGGGCTGTATCTGGATATAACTCATGGGTTCAATCTCCCCTATGTAAGATTGCTTCTATTTGATGATATTTTCTGATTATATTTTGTTTTCACATTGCCTAATGATATCTGTAAATGACTCATAAGAATGTTCTTTTCTTCCCTCCTTTTCAGCCCAAGCAACTGCAGCACTTGGGAACTCGCATCTAGATGCTAGTCCCACACAAGACAAAATGTCAAGAAAGCGCACAATATCTGAGTTGATGAATTCTCTCCCGTCACTCCAGTTTCTAGAGGTTAATGAGGGAGCTCACAAGAGGACGAGAACAATGGAATCGAAACCTCCACAACCTCTTTCAAAGATGCTCATTGCATCAGAACTTTCTCGTAAAACTGAAGGCTACACTTATGCAGATCTTGTTACTGAAGCAAATAAAGGCAATGTTCCTCCTAGTGTGTATGTTTCTGTGCTTCTTCATGTGGTCAGGCATTGCTCGCTTTGCATTAAGCATGCTCGACTAACTAGCCAGATGGATGCACTAGACATTCCCTATGTGGAAGAAGTGGGCCTAAGATGCGCATCTTCTAACCTATGGTTCCGTCTCCCATTCGCAAGAGGAGATACGTGGCAGCATATATGTTTGCGGTTAGGGAGACCTGGAAGCATGTATTGGGATGTCAAAATTTGTGACCAACACTTCGGGGACTTGTGGGAACTTCAGAAGGGGAGCAACAATACTCCATGGGGTTCTGGTGTTAGGATTGCTAATACATCTGATGTGGATTCTCATGTTCGTTATGATTCAGAAGGTGTAGTTTTGAGTTACCATTCTGTTGAGGCTGATAGCATCAAGAAATTAGTGGCCGATATTCAAAGGCTTTCTAATGCTAGAACATTTGCACTTGGAATGCGAAAACTTCTTGGAGGCAGGGCGGATGAGAAATTAGAGGAGAATATTCCCTCAGATGTTAAAGCCCCAGGGGGTGCAAAATCTCTTCCTGACATGGGTGACAAGTTTTCAGAACAGATGAGGAGGGCGTTTAGAATTGAAGCAGTTGGACTAATGAGCTTGTGGTTTAGTTTCGGCTCAGGTGTTCTTGCTCGCTTTGTTGTTGAATGGGAACCAGGAAAAGATGGCTGTACAATGCACGTTTCACCTGACCAACTTTGGCCCCACACGAAGGTTTGTGGTCTCTGAGTAAATTTCTCTATTTGTACTATCTTTCCATTGTGTGTGCAACACCAAGCATCATGTTTTTTCTTTCTATATGAAATTTGGCTTGTGTAATTGCCTCTTGCATGGTTAGCATTGATTTATTGAAAATTTTAATATCTCCTTTGTGAGTAATTTGGCTTGTGTATTGTGTTTTTGCATGGTTGAAATTGATTTATTGGAATTTTAGAATCTCCTTTGTTTACTTAAATCACTTACTATAGTTTATCATAATTTTCTTCTTAACCTTTTTTTTTTTTTTGTGAAACTGTCAACTTTTAACATCTTTGATGCATTTACAATCACGCTGTACTTGTGTTGCTTCATTGTGATTGGAAAGTCAGAGCATATGCATATACAGGAATCTAGGCTTTGTTCTGGGCTATCTAAACATGACCCTTCCTGGAACCAACCATGGTGGGCACCTTATGCACATTAAATGCTCTTCTGGCATGTGCCTTCTGATGTTCTGGGTTTCGTTTCCCCTTTGTTACATCTAATGGAGTGCAATATTTTCTGCAGTTTCTGGAAGATTTTATTAATGGAGCTGAGGTAGCCTCCCTTTTGGATTGTATTAGACTCACAGCAGGACCCTTGCATGCTCTTGCAGCTGCTACAAGGCCTGCACGTGCTGCACCTGTTTCAGGAGTTCCGGGTGTTACAGCAACTGTCTCCTCTGTATCAAAACAGACTGGATACTTGGCAAGTAATTCAATTGCAAATACTAGTCAAACTTCAACTGTGCCCGGGGGTAATGTGTCTTCATCGGTCATTTCTGGTCCCTTGTCTGCTCAAAATCCTCATACAACTGCAATGCTGGCTGCCGCGGCAGCAGCTGCTGCAGGCAGAGGTGGCCCAGGCATAGTTCCCAGTTCATTGTTACCAATTGATGTTTCTGTAGTACTCCGTGGTCCCTATTGGATTCGAATTATATATCGGAAAAACTTTGCAGTCGACATGCGGTGTTTTGCTGGGGATCAGGTGTGGTTGCAACCAGCAACACCGCCAAAAGGTGGAGCATCTGTTGGTGGATCACTGCCATGTCCACAGTTTCGGCCATTCATCATGGAACATGTTGCTCAAGAACTAAATGGCATAGATGGCAGTTTTGCTGGTGGCCATCAAACAGTTGCTCTGGCAAATGCAAATAATCCCAATCCTAGTACAAGTCCTCAGCTAGCAGTGGCAAATGGAAACAGGACTAATGTCTCAAATACTGCTGGAATGTCTCGCTCGGCAAATGTTGCCGGTCTCAACCGTGTTGGAAATGCACTTCAAGCTACACAAAGTTTAGGTATGGTAAATTCTGGGTTGCCTATACGAAGACCTCCTGGCACAGGTGTACCTGCCCATGTAAAAGGAGAACTGAATACGGCCATTATTGGACTTGGGGACGATGGAGGTTATGGTGGTGGATGGGTCCCTCTAGTTGCCCTTAAGAAGGTTCTTCGAGGAATTCTTAAATATCTTGGAGTATTATGGCTTTTTGCACAATTGCCAGACCTTTTGAAAGAGATTCTGGGGTCAATTTTGAAGGATAATGAGGGTGCATTACTGAATTTGGATCAGGAGCAGCCTGCCTTACGCTTTTTTGTCGGGTAGGAACCTGAACTTAACTGGTCCATTTTTTTTTTTGGCAGACCTTTGAATGATATTGTACAGAATTTACTTCTAGACATATATGGTGTCTCTTGAATTAGGCTCTTCATATTTGAATGTTAAGTATTCATTGTAGGAGAGATTTTTAACCCATCATTGGCACTAGTTCAGCCAAAATCAAGGGGTTATTTTTCTTAGATACTGAAAATACTTCCAAATTTAGTTTTAGGGATCACCTCCTTGGAATTTCCTCTGTTTTAGAATAAATATCCACAAATTTTTTTTTGGTAGGTTCTGAAATAATGCTCTCTTGGTGAAATACTCTGTCAATTTTTCGAACCAAGTCAAACTTGTGTATTTATTTTGAAATGGATAGAGTACTGTTTTGGGGATGTTTTGAACCAGGTTTGAGGCTGAAGGGGAAAATATTGAGTTTTTATTGAATTTTTTTTATTATTTAAAGCCTTACATACCGGTTGGGCCTGAATGGAATTTCATTTGGTGATTTAGAGAGTCTCTTCATGCCTTGTATTATGCCTAGATGATAAACAAGGTCCTGATGGCGTTTAAGAATTCATAAAGTGCAAAAAGTTGATTGGAGTAGTAGTCCAAACATTTTGATAACTTGCTATATTGAACAGGAAAATTTCTGTCATGAGGCAGGTCTTTATGGACCACAAGCTTTACTAGAAGGTATGCTGTCTATAGTTCCTTGTGGTCCACAAAGACCCGGTCTGTAATAGTATTTCACTTTTGTGTAGGGTGTCCATTTCTTCAGGTTGTAATATTGAGAATGTATTTTCTTATTTTGTTTTTGCTTATTGCTTGGGTATGAAGCCTATGGTCCCTTTTCTATTTCTTAGTCAATTGTGTTACCAAATCTCATTGCATGTATTTGCTGTCATACAGGGGCTATGTATTTGCTGTTAGCGTTCACAGAGTTCAACTTCTTCTTCAAGTTCTTAGTGTGAAAAGGTTCCATCATTCACAACAGCAGCAGCAGAACTCGACTGCTGCTCAAGAGGAATTAACTCAATCAGAAATAGGAGAAATATGCGATTACTTTAGTCGCCGTGTGGCATCAGAGCCATATGATGCCTCTCGAGTTGCTTCGTTCATTACCTTATTAACTTTGCCAATTTCTGTTTTAAGAGAATTTTTGAAACTTATTGCATGGAAGAAAGGATTGGCTCAATCACAGGGCGGTGACATAGCCCCTGCACAAAAATCTCGAATTGAACTATGCCTTGAGAATCATTCTGGTCTTACCATGGATGGCAAACCTGAAAGCTCTTGTGTGTCCAAAAGTAATATTCACTATGATCGGTCTCACAATGCTGTTGATTTTGGGCTGACCGTTGTACTGGATCCTACCCATATACCGCATATAAATGCTGCTGGGGGCGCTGCTTGGCTGCCTTACTGTGTTTCTGTGAGGTTGAGATATTCATTCGGTGAAAATCCTACTGTGACTTTCCTTGGTATGGAGGGAAGCCATGGAGGTCGGGCATGCTGGCTAAGGCTTGATGAATGGGAAAAATGTAAGCAGAGACTCACCCGGACCATTGATGTTAATGGGTCCTCTGGAGACGTAAATCAAGGAAGACTGAGGGTTGTTGCAGATAGTATACAAAGAACATTGCATCACTGCCTGCAGAGTCTGAGGGATGGCACTGGAGTCACAGGGAGCATTGGAACCTGATCAGACTTAATTACAGCAGATTATGCTGGAGAATTGGTGTCATTTGCAGTCTTTTTGAGTTGGTAGATGCATGCTGGTACATTTCTAAATCATGGGTTTGCTATACTAACCTAGATTAAGCTGGTTGGTGGTTTTCTATCATACAGTTCCCTGGAGGTTCTTAAAAACTCTTCACGTCTGGAGACGTATGATAAGATGCCAGCACCAGATAGTGTAAGCTAAAAACTGTAAATTGTATGGAAAATGTGGGAAATTTTGTAATTAGCTCAAGTTGATATTTTTGGACTATTTTTCTTGGTAATACTATTCGTGCTCCTACTTTTAGAGTCTTAGACTGCAGAGTTTTAATGGAAGTGGTAAATTTGTTTAGGACCTTTAGTTGCTAAAGAGTGAGTTGAATTCAGTAGAGTTGTATGAACACCACTTATTTACTACTCAAAACAGAAAAATGTCGCCCAACAACTTGCTTATTATTATTATTTTAAAAGGCTGATTTTATTAATTTTAATTGTATAGTTAATCAAATCTTGTTAAATTATTTTTCATATTCATTTAAAATAAAAATAAAATTCCTTCAGACTAATAGATCTTTATTCTATTAAAATAAGTTGAGACTAATTGATATTATAGTTAAGCAAATTTTACTTTCAGTCTGTTTTTTCCGAACAAATTTGAAGGGGTACTGCTAATAAGCTGCTCACGGCTATGTTGAAATGCACTCAAACAGAAATCATCTTTACTTTCACGTTGCAATCTGATCCAATTGGTCATAATCAAAGCCTTAATAGCTAGAGAAAAATTTGACATTATTTAAATTTCGCTCCTGTACTTGTATATACATCATTTTCTTGTGAATGTTCAAGTGCCTCTGGCTTTGCCTGCTAAGAAGCCTACTCTTTAATCCTTTCCCAATCATCAAATGAATGAAATTATACGTTTAATCTGACAACTTGGTACTCATTAAAGGAGACTGTCTTTCCAAAAGGATTCCCCACAAAATAAAAACAGAAGGGAAAAATGAAAAAGAATAAAGGCAGACGAGGAAATATGACTAAGCTGATTGCTCTTCACCAATCATTCGTCACAGTGGAACGAGACCAAAACTAATAATATATCTCAAATACAAGATACAATACTAAATGAATTTGTCAACATAGCAAAACTAGCAGCTATAAAAGTGTCTATGCAACGTACAGCATACAATCTGAAATTTGTTAACTCTCCTTAATGCTTGAGACTTTAGCGTCTTGTTCCTCCTCATCACTGATAGATTTCACCTCTGCAGAAGTATCTTCTACTGGTTCGGGATCCTTCTTTAGTTCTGATTCAAACTCCTTCGCAGCCTGGAGTTAAACCATGTCAATCTTCTTTTGAGACGTAATTGATGAGAGAGACTTGAAGTAGGAGGAAAACAAGCAAGAAGGGGCAGTATTTATCACACATTGAAATTCAAATGTTGAAGAAAACTCCACAAATCTATTCATGAAAACCTTCAGAGAATAGATTTCTTATACATAGTATTTTCTAGGACCTTTTCCATCTCTCTCCCAAATGAAAATGAAAATAAATGAAAGAACTTGCCAATGTTAAATATCAGGAGAATGTGTCAGTGATATGGCCATATCACAAAGCAATGGTTTTACAATTGCAGATGCCCTTGAGCCCTTAAATTCGTATCATGGGGGATTCGACATCCAAATGCGTAAATTAGATAGCCACTGCAGTTCCTCTCTTCTTGAGAATGCATACATCCCTTATCAGTGTATAAACAGCTCTCTCTTGAACACAAGTATAGGTTTAGCCTCAATGGGATGGAGCACCTAAGAATGCATCCTCCCATACCAAGAACTATGGGATCACCCCTTTCATTATGGGGTGATGGATTATTTTAACCTATCAGAAAAGCAGGCCAGAAAAATTACCTCTCATAGGGATGGTTCTTATTTTCTCAAAGCACCAGATGCAGCCCGATTTCTGTGTTTAAGATGTTCAAAATAAATGTTGGATTTTCTTAAAAAAATATTTTTCATTTAAATCTCCACTGTTAGCCTTTTCATTTACATTTTAATTATTATGCAAGGTGTAAGCTGCATATGTTCCATGCTCATCAAGCCAAATGTTTTCTTAAATCTGTGTCTGGTCAAATCAGGACATTCAATCCTAAAATGGAGGGAGTATTTAGTAGGTTTTTTGGAGGCAAGGTATCCTGAGATTTTCAGCCAAGTGGAATGCACATCTCAGTGTGGCCATGAAAAGAAATACTAAATACCTTATCTCGATTGTACTTTATTCTTTAATGATGGCTATTCTAGAAGCTGATAACAAGTCGGAAAGAAAGCTCTATTATCCATGACTACTTATCATTGTACTTATATTCTTCTATATGATTATGGAAGCAGATAACTAGTAAAGCAATCTCTACTGGTTACTCATGCCTACTTAAAACTCATGATTAGCCAGTTTTTCATGTTCTCAAAGATCTTTTAGTTTGTCTAAAATATCACTTTTGTATGGGACAGAATGCATAGATGAAGATAGTAAAATTCGCATCACTCAAATCCTTCTCCTACCGCATTACTCAGGTCCTTCTCCTAACTCTGCCAGAATATACTCCAAAACTTTCAGCCTGTGACTCTAAACTAGTCAAACATGCTTTAAAAACTATGGAAAGTTATAGGTGTAAGAATGTGGAGAATGTCACATACATATGCATAGCCAAGTATTATATAGTCACTCTAAGGGTAGTGATAATGTCAAGCTTGACATCACTTACCTATAATGGCAAATACCATTACACAAAGTATCATACTATGCAAATCTTTCATTCTAGAGTGGCACCCTTTTGTCTGGTTTCCTTTTTTGCTTGCTTTCTGGCTCATAAGGGGGGAACTCCTAAGAGACTGTTCTGACTAACCCCTTTTCTTGCTCTCTGTCTCTAATCAAAGCTATTGAATGACTATGTTCAGGTAACAGAAATGACCAAGACGGGAAGAAAGGGAGATAGAAAAGAGGCATTCAACAACCAGTAAGTAGTTGTGATTACTATTATGCACTATTACAACCATAACACTAGTATTGTAAACACTATTACTTCATTCTTGCACACTTAGTCATGCCTAGTATCAAAGATGCTAATATTACTTTCCTGAACTCCTATTAGATCTTCTTTCCTATTCTCTAGGAGACCCACGTTTCACATATACTAACAAAAAGAATCAATAAATGATGCTCCCATTGTTGCTTCTCTCACATTAGTTTTCTTTTCAATTTCTCAACTAAAATCCACCATCCAAAGAAAGGAGATTGTTTACCAGGAAATCGTTGTCCCTCCCATTAAGCAAACACAAGAGAGCATTCTGGATTTTGGTTTTCTTTACCTTCCTTACTAAACTTCTGGAACCAGGCAGCTTTTACAGTCTGTATGCTTGAGCTCCATGACAAGACTTCATCATAATTTGTAACGTTACTCCTAGATAGATTTTGATCATCTGCTACACGTCTTTTCCTCATTGTAAAGAACTCCACAATATGTACACAAATCAATTCCATTACCAGATTTGAGCATTTCCACTCCGAAAGACTTTCAAGACCTTGCTTCCCAGGTCTGAGTTGCATCCCACAAAATGCTTTCCCTTTAAAAGAATCAATTTTATTCCTTTCACCCATAAGAAAAAATTTAGTAAGTTAAACTCCACTCAACCATACCACTCCTTAACCAAAAGAGGTACAGCAGCAATAGGCTACAACATAAAAATTAAAAACCAAAGTAACTATGCAAATTCCCACTATGTTACCCCTCTTTCCCGTTAAATTCCCACTCTGTTACCATTATAATTCCCACAAGTTAAAATTCCAAACCAACCATGTTAGCTTTTCCTAACTTCAACTTAAAATATTAGAAAGAACAGGAGGCATATGCTTACATAATAATTCCAGAATTGAAGGCAATAAGCAAATAACAACCAGGAATTATTAATTGCCCAAGAAGAGGAGAAAAAGAACCTGCTGAAAGCTCTTGACAGTCTTGCCAATACTGCGACCCACTTCAGGCAATTTCTTAGGCCCGAAAACTAGGGCTGCTACTCCAGCAATGACCACCAACTCCGGCACCCCAAGCCCGAACAAGCAGTTGCAAGAGAGTCCCCTCTTACCTCTACTAGTGTTGATTCTGAAGAAAGACTGAAGAGGGCAAAGAAATCTGCGGGACTGATTAGTATTGAAGAATACTGAGTTGGAAGACGAGAATGAAGAAGAAAGACGTGTTCTTGCTGTAGAAAGTGGCAGAGTGGATGAGATTGAGATGGAGGCTGCCATTTTTTTAGCTTCAAGATATTTGTTGTGAGAGAGAGCCAAAATTCGACTGATAAATCTTTCAAGATAAGAAATTGGTATATTAATCCCTAACATTTAATATTTTGGAGTTTTGATATCTAATATTTAATTTCGATTGTTTTGATCCCTAATATTTTGATCTGTTTTCTAAAATTTTGACCAAAAAGTTGGAGTTGACTTTTTATTTAAAGGATTGATATATTTAGTACATAACATTTAATTTTGATCCCTAAACATACCAAAATTATAGAAATTAAATATTATGAACTAAATGTATTAAATTCTTAAATGAAAAGTCAACTTGAGCGTTGATTGTCGATTCTTTTGCTAGAATTTAAAAAAAAGACCAAATTATAAATAAAATTAAATGTTAGAGATCAAAAGTATTGAAATTAAATATTAGGGACCAAAACTCCAAAAAATTAACTATTTGGGACTAAATATATCAATTCCTTCTCTCAATATTTTAAACAAAATAATTTGATGTAGTGGGCTGTTGCTACTGATAGACTTAGACTATGCCCCAATTTTTTATTTTGGTTTTTCTTTAGTCTTTAGTCTTTATCTTTAGGAGAAAAAGATCAACATCATATGGGAAGAAATTCATCAAGTACACTAGAATAAATGAAAAATGGAATATAATGGACCCATGCAATGTATGCTTACTAGCACTCATCGGCGGTGTCCATCTTTCCAAGTCAACGGTTAGGGATAATAGAGGTACTTATAGATTCATGAATTTTTTTTATTTTTTTATTTTTGGAAAACACGAACCCTAGTTATTGAATCCATTTGTAGAGTCTCAATAATTAGTTGTTTTCCTTTGAGCTTCAAAGGATGATCTTATGTTGAATTTATTGTTTGAACCTTATGATTAGGGCTTTTGTAAAAAGTCACTAATTCAAAACCCTTGTTATAATTGGACAATGTAAAATTATAAAATATATAGTGTCATTATATGATAATACTAAACGTAATCAATAAAATTAATTACACAAATTTCTACTTCAATTTTAACGAAATTATTAATTATATTTCTAATTCACAAAGTTCGCAATACAATCATCAATAAAGTTTATTTGTACTATACGTCCTATTTAAATTGTCCATCATTCTTTTTTAAATAATTTAATTTATAATTTTACACTAGTGTAATATAAAAATATAAATTTAACTTATATAAAGAATTAGATTTGATACGTTTTACTAAAGCATAACACAAAAGGAGATGAATACCAACTTATATTTTTGAATGAGAATACATTTTTTAAATGAATTGTGTACTCTTTATTAGGATATACATTTTTTAAATATTATTATTCACACTAAAATTTGAAACTATTATACTTACTCATTAACAATTAAATAAGAACAATTTAGTAAATTTAATTATATAATTATTATTTTCAATATATTTTTTTAATTTTAGTGTAAATCTAAAATAAACAATTAAAATGAAACAGAAAGAATATAAATAATTATAAATATTTAATATAGAATAAATATAAATAATTTCTCATAGTATAAACTGCCAAATAGAGTAGGAAAAAGTAGGGAAAAAATATTGATTTGGTATAATTATCATGAATGTCTAATAATTATATAACATATACTTACACACACACACACACACACACACACATATATATATATATATATATAATTAACATGAGTGGATAAAAAATACAACTATCATTTCTAAGTAGTCAATAAAAAGATAAATATGTAATATAAATTATATTAATTATTTTTTAAAGATATAAAAATAGATGCCGAAACAAAGTCAAGATGAAGCAAAATAATGCTGGAAATTCAATCCCCATCTTTGTCCCCATCAAAGCGAGGCGGGGCAGGACAGGACGGAGCCTCGCTTCAAGTGGGTATCTTGCATCGTATGAAGTTCGACACTAAGAGCTGGTTGAATTAATCATGAACCATAAAATAAACGGTTGAGTCTCAAACCTAATAAAAGAAATAGAAGCAAAGAAAATGGAACTACAAGCTCCATCATTCCCGGTAACTTTCCATATTCGATGGTTCATCGTGCATTTCAAGATATATCAACAAAAGCTTTTCATTTGCCCCAATGGAACAAGGTCGTAGCGAAATCATGAATTCAATTTCAGAATCGGAGTTCAAAACAGGAACAGGTTTGTGGACAAGAAGATAACCAGAGCAAACTGAACTTTCGAAGGAATGAACTGAAAATGACAATCTATCAACAGATTTGCTCTTTGCATGAGAAGAGATGTGACGCTAATCCTCCTCAAGATTGATGGAATCTTTAAATTTTCCATACAAAACCTTCTTCAATTCAGCCATTTGAGCAAGTACAGATTCCTTTTCTTCCTCTAATTTCTCCAGATTCTTGCTAGTTAATTCTTTCATCTCCTCTATCCTGCTTTCAACCTCTTCTTTGGGCACATGAGCAAAAACTTCCCCTATCTGGAACCGCACCACCTCCTCATCAGTAAGAATTAACTCATTGCTCGCATCCTCAAGACTATCATTTGTTTCCTAATCAGAATAGTTCAGGAAAAGTTAGGCAAGCTAATTTCAAAAGAATGTCAGGCTTACAGATAACATGGATACATTGGAAAATGTTGATATTCAGCAACAAGAAAGCATTAGAATATTTAGGGCTGGCTTGCGTGCTCTCTGAAGCAAGGCATTAAAATGTGCTCCATGAGTTAGACAAGCAAGCAACTGCAGTCCTACTTTTCTTGTGGCCATTCTAAAACAATGTCCACTTTGGACAAAGTATAATAAAATGCTCCGGAACCTGTCAGTACAACGAACTTTGATCACGATTGCTAGCACCAACTTTAATAGACTTCTTTAAATCTATAACCTGTTGTTCAAAATATTATAGTAATATTTAGAGAGAGAAAAAGAGGAATTTTAGGCGGCTAGTGTTTCTGTAATTTTTTTATTTCTAACTTATGTTGAAGTATCTATATCTCATGTATATATAGATGTGATTAAGTCAATAAACCTAATCAGAATCCTCTTTAAGAAATAACTTCTATTTCCTTATCAAATACATAATACAAGACTTACCAAATACAATGAATCTAAACATAAAACTTAATTCATTATATTTGGACATTAAATGAAAAAACCCTGTTATATATATATATATATATATATATATTTAAGCACGGTCATGCATTTTTACACTTTATCTCATTATGGGGCTCAATGATATTTTCTCCTTTTATAGAAACATACAAGTCCCATCAAATCACTTGCATCATCTTCATGATTCATTCTATATTTGACTATAACATTTATGATCATCTAGTTAAAGATGGCGTTTGATCAAATCAAGATATAGAAATCCTCATATATAAATCTATGGTGTAATCAAATTAAATGATTCAACTATTACTACAATAATGTAAAGTTCTTATGACATAAATACATGCAGAATTCTCAGAGTTGATCAAGTCTAATATAATGTTCTTAACATATATCTATGTTCTGATATAATATCTCATATTCATGATAAAAAACCATGATCTTCTATCATATTGCATACTAATCTTTATTTATTATTACTTCACTAACAATAATCAACTATGGACATTTTAAAATAATATTCTTATTACTTAAGGTTTTTACTATTAAATCACATTCTTAATGAAGATAGGAATAAATTATTTATGGAAAAAGTAACATATCAGTTATAATCAACCTCATATGACATAATATATAAGAATTCAAAATATTATAATGGACTAATGCATTACACTAACAATCTCCTACTTGTACTAGAATTTACATCCATTTAGACATAGATCTTAATCCTATTAATCTAGTATGGCTTTCATGCTTTGACTGTGAGAGAGTAATTTGATTAATGTACCTATAATGTTGTCATCACTTGGAACTTTCCATATTTTGATATCTCCTCTATTAATGATCTCTCAAATGAAGTGGTATCATTGATGTGATGTTGGTGCTTTTGCATGCGCAATAGCTCCATTGTTCACAATAAGAATTTATTGGATGCACAATGCTAGGAACCACATCAAGTCAAGTAATGAATGTCTTGATCCCTATGCCTTTCTTGGTTGAATCTAAAACAACTATATACTCATATTCTGTAGTAGAATTGGCTATGGTGTCTCGCTTTGAATTTTCCAACTCACAGCATCTATTCAAACTAAATACAAATTCTGATTGTGATATGAAATCATCTATGTCAGACTGAAAGCCATCACTTTCATCATTTACAACAAACTTGCTTCCTTGTCCTCCATATATTAAGAACATATCTTCAGTCCTTCTTAAGTAATTTAGTATGTTCTTGACTGCAGTCCAATGAGCCTCACAAGGGTTAATTTGAAATTTGCTTGTCATGCTCAATGCATAAGAGACATCATGTCAAGTACATAACATGGTATACATAATAGATCCTATTGCTGAAGCATAAGGCATCTTGCTCATTCAATCTATTTCATCATTCTTAGGACTCTGAGATTTACTAGTCTTAATACTATCTGACATTGGCAAGAATCCTTTTTTAGAATTTTTCATACTGAACATTTTCAGTATCTATCTCTATAGACCTAATATATAGACAACCTCACCTAAGTTTTTCATTGTAAAAACAATTCCCCAACTATAATTTAACATTTTTCAAAGTAGGGATATTGTTTCCAATGAGTAAGATGTCATATATATAGACCACTAGGAAACCTATTGTGCTCGCACTAGTTTATTGTATACACAAGGTTCATCTTCATTTTTAAAGAAGCCATATTCTTTAACTTTTTCAAGAAAACAAACATTCCAACTACAAGATACTTGCTTCAATCCATATATAGAGCTTTGAAGCTTTTCATACCATATCAAGATTCTTAGGATAAACAACATCTTCTGATTGAGTCATATACACATCCTCATGCAGGTTTCTATTAAGAAACGTTTTGACATCCATTTGCCATATTTCATAATCATAATAGGCTGCCATGGTAAGAAAAATTCTGATAGATTTAACTATCACAACTAATGAGAAAGTTTCATCATAGTCTATACCATAAGTTTGTCTAAAACCTTTTGCAACAAGTCATGATTTATAAGTATGCACATTGCTCTCCATGTTTGTCTTCTTTTTGAAAATCCATTTACATACAATAGGTTTTGAGCATTCAGGTGGATAAACAAAGCTCCAAACTAAATGATAAAAATGGATTGCATTTCAGATTTCATGGCTCCTAACCATTTCTCGGAGTCTGAATTCATTATGGACTCTTGATAGAATGTGCCCTGATTCTGATCCATGAGTTCCACATTATAATCATCAATAACTATGAATTTCTATAAAAGATATGTATATTTCAGAAAGATAGTTGAAGAACAAAAACTTCTTAAGTATTAATGTTTTTCACTCTTAACTTGAATGATTTACATATAGTATATATATAAAAGAATTACAAACTATTTCTAGCCTACATTAGCAGCCTTTAGCAATCCTATACAGTTTCCAACATAATCACCGAAATCATGGAATTTCCAACAATAATGAGAAATCCATATCTCTCAAGTTCCCGACGTTCCCTATCAGACCTATGAAGGGCTTGTATTACATGAATTAACCCATCATCTCTATGTAAGTAGTCAGATTGAGATTCTATATTTGGTTCAAAAGTTATTTGTGGTTCTTGAATTTCTTTGAGATGCATCTGACTCCCACTAGTTCTTTTGGAAATAAATTCCCTTTCATCATAGATCAAACCATGTCTAACAAAGTTCAATGTCTACATTAAGATACACAATTCCATTGTGGTGTACCAGGTAGAGTCAATTGTGAGATTATACCACATGCAATAAGATATTGGTCAAGCTCTTAGTTTAAGTACTCCCTACCTCGATCTGATTGAAGTATTTTAACAAGCTAATTCTCTCAATTTCACAAATGATTCAGATTCATGTTTCATAAGATAAACATAGCCATATCAACTAAAATTGTCTATGAAAGTAATAGAGTATTGATATCCACCTATAGCAAGTGTATTTAATGGTCCGCATATATCAATATATTAGACCTAATAAATCTGTAGCCCTATCACTATGGCTCGAGAGGAGCCATCATCATTTTGTCCTATAAACAAGATTCAAATGTTTCATAAGATTCTAAATCAAATGGATTTAAAAGTCCATCTTGTAGGAGTTTAGACATGCATTTCTCATTTATGTGACCTAAACACCAATGCCAGAAGTACGATGGATTTAAATCATAAGATTTGAATATATTATGGTGTATTTGAATTGGAATTTGAAAAGTATTTTTTGTTTTATTTTTTAAATGAGAAGTGTTTTTTGTGTTTGGGTAAAAAAAATATATTGGGAATATTATTTATAATAGTATAAAATATAGTTAATAAATTATTTGATATTAATTTTAATTAAAAGTATTATTTATATGAATGCGTGGAATCTATATGTGATGTTAAGAGAACATTTAACATTCGAATGTGATAGAAATTTTGGAAGTAAAATGTTTATTTTGAGAGATTTTTATAGGGAATGATGAATTTGATTTTAAGTGTTAGTCCAAATATAACCTTAGTATTTATCTTATAAATAGACTTCTTGTTGGATTTATCAAGATTAAGAATATATAATCCATTAGATAATAAGGAATCTCCATAGAAAATACCTCCATTATAAATGAAGAAATTATTATTCTTAATAATAAATTCAAAACCGTCCAAATCCAAACAAGAAATAGAAATAATATTCCTCCTCATAGCAAGAATATAATAAAAATTACTTAATTGTAAAATAAGTCCACTAGGCAAAATTAATTCACAAGTCTCTACAACTAAAGCAACAACTTTTGCTTGATTGTCAACTCGTAAGTCAATTTCACCTTTAGCCAACGATCTACTCCTTTGGAGGCCCTGTAGATTTACACAATGTATCTAATACCAATGAGGCAGAAGTAGATAAATTAACTTCTATAACATAGATACCCGAAGTAGTAGTGTCACTGTTCTCTTTTTCTTCGTTCTTCCAAATAGAGTTTGCAATTTCTTTTCCAATTATGGCTTTTCCTTGGGCTTAGGCTTGTTAAACTTACCCTTACCCTTGTTTGCTATCGATTTACCCTTTCCTATTTGAACCATCAAAACATTAGGAGTAGATTTCTTAATATTTTGCTTAGCCTGTATAAGAGCCCCATGCAACTCAATAACAGACATATCCATGCCATGCATATTGAAGTTCATGATGAATTGATTATATTCTTCAGTTAAAGAAGATAAGATCAAATCAATAGCCATCTCACAATTTATATGAGCACCGAGCCTTTCAAGATAATCTATATAGCCCTTCATCTTAAGAACATGAGGACTAATAGAAGCACCAAAAGGCAACTTGCATGCAAACAACACCTTTGTAGTGACGTCCGTGCCCTTGGAACAGTTCCTTGAGATTTGTCAGAATTTCATATGCTTCCATGTTCTCAAACTGAATATGAAGTTCAGAGTTCATGGTAACTAGCATAAGGCATGTCACATCATTAGAGTGTTTTTATGCCTTTCATAGGCATCCTTTTCAGCTCTAGGAGCGTTTGGTGCAGGTGGAATAGGGTTCTCTAGGATATAGAGCTTTTCCTCTTGTTTGAGAACAATTCTCAAATTTCTTGACCAATCAAGTAAATTAGTCTAAGAGAATTTTACTTTTTCCAATATTTATCGCAATGAGTTTGAGTTATTGTTTGATGTTATTATCTACATTTGTAAACATGCAAAGTAGTTAATTAATGAGTTTAATACATAAATCACATCTATTTCAAAATAATTACAAGTATAGTGTTGGCATATCACTCGTATTCAAGTGGAAAAACCTTGGATTTATTTTGGAATTGGCGCGTCACTAATTATTAACCCCAAATATGTGATAGGCTCAAAACTATTTTGATAGCCCATTTAAGTCTAACCATATTAAACTTATGGATATCACCATTATCCCACTTGTCTTACTAAGATAATTTTAATATAAATTGTTTTGGCAAGTCATATATTATAATGATCAAACTCTTGACATGTACTTTAAAATATGGTAGGCATTTAAAGACTTAATTTAGATTTTTGAAAATTCTTCTTTTAAAAAAATTAACTTATTAAATATCTCAAATTTCATATAAAACAATAAATATAATGCATCGCATACAATATTTAATAAAATATGCATGATAATATAGTACCTAGAGTGGTAATGTGATCAATATGACATGTTATCCAAAATAACATATAATTCACAAAAATAGAAGTAACAATTAACCTATTTAAAAATAAATAATTAACAATTTTATGGCTATTCTAGACACAAAATAAAAGTAAAAATAAAAATTATAATAAAAAATTAATTGGTCAACAAGATGGCCAACTCCTCAATCAACTTGTAACTTGTGTGTCTATTGAAGGTCTACTAATGCAAGCATGGAGTGCGCAAAAAGAATTAGAGCATTCTGGTCTAATGAACCCATCACAGAGGATTAGTCCCTTGTGATTTGCTGGACCCACCATAAAAATCACATCTTTATAGCTACAAAGACAATGGTCTATGAAACTCCACCACATATGATCAAATCCTTTGGTGGTCCATAAGTCCATTGACTTTTAAGAAACCTAAAGAACTGTTCTAGAGTTTCTTCAACCAACAATTATGCTGCATCCTTTTTTTTTCTCCTTCTTGCTTTTGTGCATTTTTCCTCCTTTCGCCATACTAGTCTTCATTTTTTTCCCCAGTAGCAGCTACCATCTCCAATTTTTCTTTTTAATAAAACAAGCACAGCAGAAAAATAAAACAATCCACCAAGTAAACGTGTATATCAATTAAATCGATTTTCAAAAAAATACTTTTTGCGTAAACTTTACTCATTATATTTGGACATTAAAAACGAAAAGCCCATAATAGTTCGTTTTAGTGTGTGACTTTGTGGATTCACTTAAATTGGTAGTTGGAAAGTTTTAGTCATGGTCCAAAAGAAATGTGGGGATCAAAGTTAATTTTACGGAAACCTTGTCAGGACATAGATAACCATAATTTTGTAAGTCCGGCTTCAGAGCCTCTCTAAAGCACATTCATAGGTCTGGTCCTGCTAACATTTCAGAACTTTACTGCAGCCACTAAAATGTAGTAGGTCATTGGTCACAAAATGAGGTGTTCACAGTGGACTACTCTTTCTTCACTCATAGTAACGTTGTTGCCACTTAACAATTTGAGGAATTGAGGTCCACCACACTGAACTGGTCCAGATTACTTATATAATGACTTAGAGAAGAAAAGTTTCCTGATGAGGAACCTGCAAGTGACTCTCCCTCTCTCTCCCTCCTCCCTCTGGATATTCAAATTGTTTGTAGAACAAAATTATGTTTGTGAGAGCTTTTATTGATACTTCATCACCCAACTTTTACAGGACTTAGATTCTAGTTTTAAAAGAAAACATTTCTAGGAAAACCAAACAAAACAATATAGCAATAGAAAATGAAGAGGAGTTACAGCCTGCAGCTTATCTCCTTTGGAATCCCAAAAGATGGCCAAGGCCCTTTGGAAGGCTCAATAGAATTTAGTTTATGCATATTCTGAAACTGCAACCTGATTAAATTTTGTTCCAAAATAGATTAATACTGAAATGTAAACTTGACGAAAATAAATTATCTCATAAGCTATGTTGCAATGCATCACTATGATTTCCCAAGTCTTCTACCTCCTGTTCTTCATTTCTAATTTGAATTTTGCATTGCTTTGATCTTAACTGACCTAGATAATTTTCCATTAACCCTGCACAGGTTCCCCAGTATAAAATAACCTCTGCCAAGAAAACACAGCTGGTAAGCAGCTTCAAAAAAACTTGGTTAAGCTACTTTCACGATGACCAAGCAGCCCTAATATAAGTTACCTTTTTTTTTTTTCCCCTTCACATGACACCAGTCCTTCCTGCTATCAGTCTAACAGATCCCCATCAATCCACTTCAGTCCCAATTCTAGAACAATGGTTACCAATAATTGCACCTCCAGACTATATATTGCCACTTACACTCAGGTATTTCTTCCAGACTTGAATATTTCTGCATGATCTTTCTAGTAGAATTCATTTGCAATATCTTTCAGAATTTAAAATCTCAAATTTGATTAAGTTTCACAAAGAGTAAATGAAGAAAAAGCAATCAACAATCAGAAAAGGACCAAGTTACCCAGGAGTTGGCTAACTGCTGAAAGTAGACCAAGACCCATCCCTTCCTCCTCGAATCTAATTCTGAGTAATAAATAGAATTCCTTTCGTTATTTAAGGGGACATTTCCTTATGATTCCTATTATCTCAATAACAAACTGCAGTAATAAATCCTTTCAAAAAAAAACTTCGGTAATAAATCAGAGCAATTATTTAGAAGTGTATCACAGTTTGTGCTTTATGGAAGAGTAAATTGTTTTCCCAGAAAATGAAGATATTACATGAGCTTAAATGAAGCGTACATATTACTGGCCTGTTGAAATGTACTTCAAATTTGAACACCAACTTTAATATACAGCCCAAATTGACCTAGAAGAAATGCCCACCAGTCTAATGAAATTTATCAAGAGCCACATGTACTATCTTACGAATGATTACCCAACAATCTTTTGGCTTCTCCAATTGCCTCTATATGAGAACCCCAGAAGCGACGAACCAATACCATTTCATTATCACGCAGATGAAAAAGAAATATTGACAATTAGGAGCGAGTTTTGTACAAATTAACCTGTAAATTATTGAAATTTTTTTTTTTCTTTTCGGCAAAGATGTATTATTTCTTTTCCTTCTTTCCCGTTCCTTCGTGCTAAACAACAAATTATTCAACAAATTTCAGCAGCTTAATATGGCAAAAAAAAAAAAAAAAGAACCCATATAATTTCACCGAATTTAGGAAAAAAAATATACGCATATCTATTTCGTTGAAACTCGAACCTTGGCTACTTTGATTTCGTCTTCAAGCTCGTGGAGTCGGTTGTTTAATCTACCAAATTTGTTAATGTTCTGCTGATCCTCCCAAGTAACCTCCACATCAGACCCAGATGCCCCACCCTGCAGCAAACGAAAAATGCCACCAGATGTTCAACAGCTAACATTCAAATCTTTGCAAGAAAGTGATTAATTCACAGCAGAAATCTCCAGGAGGATTTTCACTTACCTGCTGCATTGCTTACTGAGAATATATGGAGCAGAACCAGAAAGCGATGAAAGACGAAGAAGAAGCCGCCCCCAACGAAGAAGGGAACGATCCAATTCAAGCGGTCAAATTGGCTGGGTATTGCCTTCAACTTGGTTTGACCCTCGTAGCCGCAGGAACCAGTTTGGACTCAAAGTTAAGCCAATTTCGAGAGGGTCTAGGGTAACAGTGCAAACGAGACTAACCGACCTCTAGATCAAATATATTTTGCTGGCTTAGAGTTCGAGTTCGATCGATTAAAATATAATTTTCGAGTCGAGTTCAAACTGGATTTTGAGTTTGAATTTTTAAAAAAATTAAAACAATTGAAAAAAAAATAAAAAATATTTATTTATTTGGCTCGTGAGAGGTCGACGATCGACAAGACAACTAATTTTGAGCTAGAGCTCGACTCGAGCTTTGACCGAGCATCTCGCGAGTGTCTCGTCTCATTTGAAGCCTTAGTGGAGGGGTTTTTAGAATCAATTTCTTGTTAAAAAATTAAAAAACACTCAAATTAATTCTTTTTATTTCCACAAAATTGAATTCTTAAAAAAATAATGAACTTTTTTATTAAAAAATGTTAAGATTTAATATCACATACTTTGTTATTATGTTTTTATTCGCGGCTCCTCACGTGTCACTTTTGTTCAATTGAATTTATTGTCCTTTAATACAACAGCTCGACTCTCACTTATGAGGATAAAATTGAATTTTTAATCATTCAATTTTTTCAAAACTCTTTAGTAGTGTCCAAACTCATTTTGATATCGCACCCAATCTTCTCACATGCACCCTAGATGCTGAGTAGATCGATTTGCTTGCACCTTCATCCACCGATTAAGAAGTTAGAGAGACTCTCCATAACATGCATCCTATGAATGTGTCTAGCCCATATGGATACCATGCTTGCTTCTATCAGCGGTATTGGCCTCTTGTAGCTAAGGGAGTGGAGTCTTTTTTGCTTGATGCCCTCAATGATGATATGGATTTCTCTCATATTAACCATACTAAAATGTCCTCATTTCGAAGCTCAAAAACTCAGTTAAGTGGCAACATTTTTCGGCCTATTAGCTTATGTAATTTTCTATCCAAAATTATTTCTAAAACATTAGCTAATAGGCAGAAACTGGTTTTAAATTCTTTCATTGAAGATGCTCAGAGTGTTTTCTTGAAAAATCGTGTGATAACTAACAATGCCATGATAGCTTTTGAGATATTCCATTGTCTTCAAAACCTTACTTCAAACTCTCATAATACACCCTTAAGCTTGATTTGAACAAAGCTTTTGATAGAGTAGAGTGAAATTTCTTAGAAAGTATGTTAACTTGCATGCATTTCCCTCTGTCTTTTATCTCTTAAATCATGCAATGTTTACGTACTATCAGTTATTCAATGGTTTTAAATGGTCGCCCTTCAAAACCTTTCTTTCCCATGAAGAGTATTCGACAAAGCGATCCCTCGTCACCTTATCTTTTTCTCCTTTGTGCTGAAGGGTTGTCATCTCTTCTTAGACAAGCCGACATACGTGATTTAATCCAAGGTTTTCAATTTCGTAATGGACCTAATATTTCTCACCTTCCTTTTGTTGATGATTCCTTAGTTTTTATCTTCCTTTGATGATGCTCAGTTAACAAGGCTACAAGAGATTTTTCAGTTCTACAAAGCTTGCTTGAGCCAAACTATAAATAGAGATAAATCTTCTCTATACTTCAGCAAGCATACGTCAACAGAGGTGAGTAATAAAGTCTGCTCCACTTTGCAAATGCCTTCTAGAAACAATAAAGGCAAATATCTCGGCCTATCTTTTCTTATAGGCAAATAAAAAAAGCAAATTTTCCACTTCATTCAAGATAGATCTAGAAAGAGCTCAACGGTTTCAAGAACAAATTCCTATCTCCTACTGCTAAAGAAATTCTTATCAAGTCAGTTGCTCAAGCAATACTTTCTTTTGTCATGAGTTGTTTTAAGATTTCAAACGACATCTATTTAGAAATTACAAAACATATACGGAACTTTTGGTGGGGATCTATGGAGGACCAACACCATATTGCTTGGAAACCTTGGAATAATTTGTCTTCCCAAGTCAAGTGGCGGACTAGGTTTTCAAGATCTTGAGCACTTCAATTTAGCACTCTTAGCTAAGCAAGTGTGGAGACTCTTGTATAATCCCACATATTTGGCTGCACAAGTCTTCAAAGCTAAATACTATCCAAATTGCAGCCTTTTAGAAGTACTTCATCAACGAAGATCTTATCTTTGGAGAAGTCTTCTTCACGGAAAAAGAAAAATTACTTCTTGGCTTGAGATGGAGAATCTGTGTTAATTTGGAGTAATGCTTAGATAAATTCTCCTCCCTCATTTCGGCTCACCCCTCCTAACCAATGCAGTAGTTCCCCTCAGCCAGGATTAAAAGTTGCTTCTCTCATTTATCATTCCCAAGGATACTGGAATTTTTCTTTCTTGCAACAATGTTTTAACCCTTATGATATTGAGATAATTATAGAAGTTCACATTTGTCTTTCGTGGCCTCAAGATCAAATAATTTGGGGATATACTACTAATGGAGATTTTTATGTCAAGAGTTGTTGCCATATGATCCATACTTTATCTATGCAAAATAACTCTCTTGGTTCTCAATCTTTCTCATAAAGAGAATCGTACCATTGGAAGGCATTATGGAAATAAAAGCTCGCCCCAAGATACTCCGCTTTCTTTGGCGATGCTGCCAAGATATTGTACCTACTAAGTCTAATCTTAGTAAAAGGCTCAAGCACCTATATCTCACATGCCCCATCTGTGGTTATCAAAATGAGGACTTAAGGCATTATTGTTTGAATGCTCCTCAGAAAGTCTGGAAATATTTCCCTTGTTTTCCATTACAAAAATTTTATGTTTCTTTTCCTCAGATTTTGCAGTATATCCTTAAAATGGATGCTTCATCTGTCACTCTTTTTGCATATCTTGTATGGAACATTTGGAAAGAATGTAGCTCTAAGGCCTTCAACCATCATGCAAATGACCCACAACTTATTTTCCAACTTTCTTGGCAGCTTGTTCAAGAGTACCTGCAGACTATCCATGGCTATTCTAAAGAACTACAAGTGGCTAGCTTCTCTGCTGACTATTTAGTTTCATCCACCAAGGACGCTAAAAGAAAACAGGCCATTCAAGACTTTCCAACAACAGACTCTCTTTATCCCTACTGAAGAAACAATACAAACCTGTTGATCTAAGAACATGCTCTCAAGCTCCCAAATGGTTATCTCATCCCTCATAACGCCTTAAGCTAAACTTTGATGGCTTATGGACTCCATCAACTGCAAGATGAGGCTTTATTCTTCATAATTCAAATAGTGAAACGCTACTTGCTGGTGCCATTAAATTTGGTAGACTTACCTCTGCCCTTCATCCTAAGATCCAGGCTGCATTAGAAAGTCTCAAATTCGCTCAACTGCACGACTATAAAAATTTTCTTCTGAAAGGTGATTGTCTAGAATGGTTAATGGTTTCAATAAGAGCTCTATGCATTATACACCCCTAGGCCAAGTTCGCCAGTTTCTCCATAATTTTTCTAGACATACTTGTAGCTCTCTTTCATATACACCCTATAGAGACAAATGTGGTTGCACGCCATCTAGCCTCTTACGCTCAATCTTGTAGCATTTCTCATATTTGGGTTAATACACGCTCACCCTGTGCAACTTCTTCTTTTAGCTAATGAAATTTCATTGTTGTTTCAAAATAAAATTTGTTGTCCTTTAATTAATTATTTAAAATAAATAAAGTTTAGGTTTTTTTTATGAAAAAAAAGTTTAAGATTTTTAACTCTTCGTACATTAGGAATTGGAATTATTTTCTTTTCTTTTATTTTTAAGAGACAATCAATTTAATTTTATTTAGTCATCATTTCATGTGGTTTGACAATCAATTATCATTATTTATAGTTTAAAATGTGAAGAATATTTTCTTTTTAATTTGAGCACTTGATGTGCATCAAATTCTAGTCACTTAAATTTGGTCACTTAACATTTCCTCTCTATTCTGGAATAATGGTAGCAGTAGAAGGTCTTCGATATGTTTCTCTTCGTGGTTTCAACAATTTGATCTTGGAATGTGATAGCTTAATTATAGTCAATGGTGTAAATTAAACGAATATGGAATTTTCTGCATATGGAAATCTTCTGCAACTTCTTATTGTTCAAGTTGGAGTTAGTTTTATATCTATATATCTTATACTTCACTTGATTCTTGAGGCTAATTTACTTGGTCACAATCTACACTAGAACCTTCATAAATTAATACTCAAATAAGTTAATAACTTTTATAATATAATATTATCACTTGGTCTTCACTTGGGCCAGTTAAAAAAATTAGTAATTTTAATAAATTAATCAGATAATATTTTTTAGAAAAACTTCTATATAAATCTATGGTCCCATGAATATGATAAATTAATAATTCTCTAAAATTACAAATATAACTAGAACAACTTAGTAAAATATGAATATATTTTTGTTCGTTTTTTCATGAAGATTAAGTCTAGATGAATTTCATCTTTAACTTTTCTCATTATATCCAAATGCTTTGGTGTCATGTTCTAGAAGTGCAACAAAAACTCATGAAGAGTTTTTGACGCTTTGAGAGCTTCTTTTCATGTAATTGGTTTGAAAGGTGTTGAATCATCGCTTCATTATCATCAGGATTTTCAATGACACTAGTCACAATTTCTTCTAAACTTTGAACCTTTAAATATTCATTATTTTCTCTTGGGTAATCTAACAAGTGATTGACATCCTTTTTATTATTGTAATCGAAATCAATAATCATTTTTTTAAGCTCATGAATGCTTTTTTCATAAGTTTATTCACTAAAGTTCCTTGAGGCTGTTTCATCCCCCAAATGAATTTTGCAATGTTTGAAAACAATTTGCTATTGTCTCTTGTTGAACATTTATCTTTCAAGCCAATACTGCAGGATTGATAACATATATTAATCTTTTATGGATTAGATTGTCCCAATCATAGCCCTCTAATATCTCATGGTAAAGTCTCCTACTATAGGGCACCTTAAATGTCCTAGTATCACATTGTTGGATTTTTTATGTCATGTTAGGTGGCAAAAAAAAAAGAAAAACAACTCAGCATTTTGTAACCATTCAATATTTCTTGGATGGGCTGGACAATTATCTACCATTAACAAAATTCTTTTGCCATGCATTTTTTTGTCCAACCAACGAACATATTCTTCAAAAAGCATGCTAGTCATCCATGCTATTTTGTTGGCATGATATTGACAATTCAAGCTGTTCATGTTGACAATCTTAAAGCAACGTGGCTTCGCATCCTTTCCAATAATCCATAAAGGATTTTTTTCCAAGACATCCTCATTGCAACAAATAACAATTGCCAGCCTTTCTTTATCTTGTTTCCTTCTTTCAAGTTGCTT
The DNA here is from genome assembly GCA_019593545.1 of Apocynum venetum. Classification (NCBI taxonomy): domain Eukaryota; kingdom Viridiplantae; phylum Streptophyta; class Magnoliopsida; order Gentianales; family Apocynaceae; genus Apocynum; species Apocynum venetum. The sequence goes on along the minus strand of SRSM01000326.1, from coordinate 2,723,922 downwards.
TGTTGCAAGAGAATGATCAGCTTGTAACCTATAAAACAAATAGCTTTCAACTATATTGAAAACATCTTTCATAGGGAATTGATATATATATTTTCTCTTATAAACTCCAATTTATTTTCCATGTCTTATGTGTCAACTGAACACTCTCTCTAAAATGACGAAACGACTTGATACTGTGTCTTAGCTTGAATTTTTCCAGCCAACCTTGAGAAAAGTTGTACTTAGAAGGCTGTTGAGGGTATAAAGTTTCATTGTCTCATTTGCATTCTCTAAAATTATTTCTTGAATTATATTGGAGAAATCAATCAAAAATAACATTCTCCATTTTTTGAAATTTTATTGGTTTGTATCGTTTCTTATTCCCTCTTTTTTCTAAGTTAGCCAAAAGGTATTCTGATTGAATCATAATTAGATTGGTTTTTATGAGCTTAATGTGTTGTTTATTGAGATAAAATCTACCTAATTGTGTGTTTATGTGTTTAAATTGGTTCTTTACATTTTTATCTTTGTTTGCAGGTATTTTGAAAGTATTTTAACTTGTTTAGAAGGCATTGGAGGAAGATAGGAGGTTTAAGAAGTTGTTTTGCAGGAAAAATGGAATGGATGCGCCTCAAAAACCAATTGGACGCGCACTTGAAGAAGTGGACGCGTCACTATTCATTCACACGTCCATTCTCAGTAGTTTTGGAGCCTCACGTGTCCACTTGGACGTTTCTGATTGTCTCGCGCGTCCACTTTTGACAGCACGCGCGTCCACTCTCCGAATTGAAGATTTTGGACAGTTTTTGAGTAGTTTTGAATTAGGACTCTTATGTAACTAACCCTAAGACCTTTTTTAACTATTTATAGGATTTATTAGCTTAGTTTTTGAGGTGTCAAGCACCTTAGATACTTTGTTCCCGAGCATTGTAGGAGATCAAGGGTTGGAGCTTCTCAGGAAATCGGATTTCCAATTAATGAGTTTCTCTCTTTCCCTTAATCTTTCTATGATGTTTTCTTTTATGCATTGTGAGTAGTTTTCTTTAGTTGGTAAGGACATGCATTAGGTTTATATTATTCTGGAATATGAGATTTATATTTTGTCATTAAAAACCCGATCTTTTCAAAGGATTATTATTTCTATTTGGGTATTTGAACAATTCTTGGTTTTATTCTATCAATTGTGTTATTTCAATTATTATTAGTCATCTTAATTGTTTTACACAGTTGATTAACTAGAGTTATGCAGAATAGGTTTTCGATAACCAAAAGTAATAACTATTGATTAATTTAAATCTGTGTTTGATTAATTGATAGAGAATTGTTTGAAACAAATTGCATGATTTTAATCGGCTATTAATTTTATGTAATTTGTGTTGATGTTTTCATCGATCTGAATAACTTAATTGACTATTTTATGCGAGCGATTCGGTAATTTAGTTTAATTATGTTAAAGTTAATTTACCGTGCTTCTCGGGAATTAACCTAAATTTACAGGAATCAGAATTTGCTGCGCTACATGGAATTCTAAGTCACTACTCAAATAGGTTATTATCACTGATTAGTTCCGAATAAATAAAAACAAAATACAAGTCCTTACTAACGTTTTTTTCTATCCCTTGATTTTTAATTGATTTGTGAGTGATTTTATTTAAAGTTTTATTCTTTTAGATAAAAATTGAATCTTTTCCCCAAATCTCGATTAGTTTACTTTATCTGAAATTTTACAAGTTCATGTGAGCTCGACCCTTACCTGCCTTAACTGTATAAGATAGTTAAAGTTCGAAATTTAATTTGATAGCGCAACGACACGCTCGTCATATTCATATGATCGTTTAATAGTGTTTGATATTGTACATTGGCTAACTTTCAAATGATATTTTTCATCAAATCATTATTGTAGATCTTTTAAGTTCTTGTGAGGTGATCTCTCTTATACTCACATAAAGCTTTTAGAAGACCAGTCATGGTTGATTTCAAAACACCTTTTAAATGGGTATGTATGATTTTAATAATTTTTCTATGATGTTTATATAGGGCAAGCCTTGCTTGAGTTTAAAAAGTTTTCAAAAATATTTTAGGTAATTTGTGACTTTAGATAAATACCAAAAATATAATAGACAATTTGTATCTTCAAACAATTACCAAATGTATTTTCGGTACTTAACTTACCAACTTCTTTAAATATTTTAGGGAAATTGGCTATATTTATATTAGCAGAGTAAATAAAAATTTATATTCGTTGAATCTTTAAATTAATAAATTATTAATTTATTGATAAATTAATACCCATCTAAATTAATAAAATTACATGGTTCTGACATTATTAATTTATAAAGATTTTATTTGTATCTCGATTAGGCTAGAAAATATGGGTTTCTTCTATTTGGGTTCAACCCATACCCTCTCATGTATAATCTTGATTTTTAATGAATGTTTTTTTTCCTTCAAAAAAATTCCAGTGTTGTTCTTATTCATTGTTTTTGTGTACTTATAATTATTTTTATTACTAATTCAATTTATGAGTCAATCTTCTCATATGAAGGAATTAAATTTTGAATTTGATTTGATCTAGAGAAACACACACATTCAAACCATATATATAGATAGCAATGTTGTGCCTAAAACATGCCCACCCAAAACAAATCTGGTGTAAATGATCGGGCTAGTAATGCCGAGCTAATTTTAGGGCCTCTTGAATTACGAGCTAATTTTGAAAAAAATGATGTCGGTTTTTCCGGGCCAAGCCTACTTGTCCCAATTATTAGGTTGGATTGTACTTTCAAATCTTAGCCCTAGAAAAATTTTGGTCCAGTCAAGCTGGACTGTCCAAAATTTCCATCTCTACTCGTACCACTAGATTCCTAGGGCATGAGTTAAGCATGTAGTTGATATCTCGTGAAAGAACTTATATGTGAATCAGTTCACTTAGTTACTAAGGGAGGGATAAGAACTGGTAGTCTTTTTTGACACTTATTAAATCAACACGCTTGATAACTTACTAGGAAAATTCTCAAATTTAGTCCTCAAGCTTTTATTTTTTTTCTCAAGATTCATCATTTTTCTTCTTCTTTTTTAACCTGATTTTGTCCCTAATCTATTTTTGGAGTAATGTTTTTCGTCCTTTTGGCTAATTTCTTGTCAGAATTTGGCAAAACAACATGAATTTATTTTTTATAAAAAATTAAAAAACCACAAAAAGGGATTTATATCCACATTTGATAGGTTTTGGGTAGGGAAAATGGATTTAAATTCCTTTTTTCCCTTTTTTGTTAAAAAATAAATAAATTCAACTTGTTTCACCAGATTTCGGTAAGAAATTAGGTGGAAGGATGAAAAAAAATTAATTCAAAAATAGATTAAGGTCAAAATCAAGTTAAAAAAGGATGAATCCTCAGAAGAAAAAAAAAAGAAGAGTTTGGGATGAAATCCTAGAATTTCCCTTTACCTATATGCTTAGGGAAACCTCCACTTCCATTCTATGCCTTTGATCACATGAGAAATCTTGCTTGGATGTGACCCGCTGAAGTAGCTATCAGATTAAATTTCTTACTTTTCGTGTTTGTATGTGAAAATGAGTGTGTGTGACATGCTCAAGTACAAAACAAGCTTGAATGTTGAATATTTGGAAAACAAATTACCTAAGAAAATTTTCATTCATCTTAACATATACTACATTCATCCATAATTGAATGCTCACATTTCATTTTAGAATGTTTGAAATTAAATGTTAATTTTTTTCTAAAATAAATATATTTTTTATCACTATCTCATGTAATATCACTATTAGCCACAATGATATTGTAGTAAATTCCTTAAAATCAAAAGTTCTCCTTTATTCTTATATTAAATCAAAATTTTACATTAAATTCCAGACAAAAAGAATACTACAAAAGAATGATTTGATTATTTGCTATCTAAATGAAAGGATTATTCTTAGAATAATTGATTTGACAAAGAAATATTCTAGAAAATAAATTTATTTTGTTAAGATTATACCACATCAAATACCCTAGGCTTTTGGACAAAATTGTTTGTCACATCTATTTTAAGAATAGTTAATTGATTATATTTATTTCACCATAAATTTATTGATTACTCTAGACTTTTTTTAAAAAAGAAAATATGTATTGAATAAATTCCCATTGAAATGAAAAGTGTTTATGGTAGATATCTCTATTAATTTTAAGGAGCTAAACCCCAGCTTGATAGATATCTAGGGAACTGGTACTTGGGAGACAAAATCTCAGCTGCAAAGAGATCTCGTGCATGTTGTTTCCTTTCTCATTTGATGCAAGAGTTGATGGTAGGGAAACATAATTGGAGTTGTTGGCGTTATGGTGAAGCTGGGGAGATTGAAGGGTCTGAAGCAGAGTAAAAAGCATTAAAAAGCCATGCAGTGTTTGCAAATATTTTGTAGCAAATTTCCCAGAGTTATGAAGAATGAGCTCTGGATCATTATACTTATGGGTGAAGTTTGTAGAATTTTGGTTATTCCAAATATTCCAGGCATTGTAGGCAAAGAAAGTGACATCTTGAGACTCCATTATTGTGAGAATATCCCGTAAAACCTACAAAAGGTGCAAACAATAGAAGCCAGAGGACATTCAAAGAACAAATTAAATCCTTATTATAGTGGCCACATATAGTGCATGCGGATGAAAGACATTTTATTTGCTTACTAAGATTAGACTTAGTAGGGATGATAGCTTGGCAACACCGCCAAATGGAGCTTGAATCTTTGGTGGAGTTTGAAGGTTCTCTTTAGCCATTATTTTTGTTTTGCATTGCTTGGGAGTGAATCATATAGTAACAACTCCGGACAGTGACGCGTGTCTAGCACGTAAAAATTGTATGGATAATTTTTTATAATTTTGACCAACATCACCTACCCTCATCAAAGTAAAAATTGAAAAATTATACCAAATTCATGCTAAATTGAACAATGCTACAAAATTCTTGAAGAAATAGTTATTACAAAATATTACCATACTGAAAAGAAATTTCACTATGGTTGTTGAAACGGAATCCTCTAATGCTTGCAAACGAGATAATGATCCATATTCAACCCATTGGAGACTTAGGAAACTTTTCTTACTTTGGAAAGCATTATCAGACTCATCAGTTGGAAAGTCAAGATTTGTAGATAAATCAATTCGAAAGAATGATCAACAAGGACTGATGATATCTTTTTTCAATTTGTATAAGAGGGTTCATTAATCAGACTTGTTATAAATAGAGAAATGTGCCCATACACATATATATATTATCCTTATTTTATTCTTAAAATGGGTGTTGTCGTGCTCCCTTGTGTGTAAAGTTTTTTGTTACTTTTTTTCTTTGATCTACCAGGATAATGGCAACGGATGTTTTCTACCATATGGTTTGATGGGGATGCTTAAACTTTGTTTCGTTGCAGGCAGCTGCCCCGCACCGTCACCAACAATCGACGACTGCTGGCAAGTTTGTTTGTTTTGTGTTTTTTCTTTTCAATTATTCTTTGTTCATTTTCATCTAACGTATGTTAATAGTTGAAGAATCCTGAAAGCATATCGTGGAGTTTCAAGATTTGCATTCTCCATATTGTCAGACTCAAAGATAAAATTTGAGAATAGAATGAGATGTTTGATTCTATGGCGGAAGACGACGTGAATAGAGTAGATGAAATGTTAATTTTTTGTCCTATAATTCCTATCTATTTGTACTGCTGTGTTGCTAGTTGACAATTTTTTATCTTTTTTGTCTTCTTGCAGTAGGTTTTGGCTTGTTTCTAATGTAGAAGATTATCACATATGATATTTTGGCCTTATTTCCACAACTATTGATGAGTAGAAAAATCAAGTATTTAATAAATATGACTAAAAAGAAAGTATCACAAAGACATCGTTTTCAATCAAATCGTTAATTATTTTGGCAAATGAGAAAAGAATCATTTGACAAGCACACAAGTTTATTTATAATTTACGAAATATTTAGTAGTTATTTTAATAACTTTATATTCATTATTGTTTAATTAGCTTTTGAAATATAATTAAACACAACATTCTATAATTAAACTTAGAACCCGTAATATTTTGGGTGTCATAATTTTCAATATATATCTGCCATTATCACATAAAATTGTACGGTCATCAAATAAACAAATAAAAAGGAAAATAATTTGCCAATAAGGTGAGACCAAAGTCAAGCATATCATGCTAAAAAAGGGGTTCTTGTTTAGTTCTCTAGCTGCCTCGAAAAAATACAAATAAAAATTAGTCATTATTGATTACTTATATTTATCTTCTTAATGACAAAATTTTAGCTAGTTGTGCATAGAATTTTACAATCATATGAGATGAAAAAAAAAAACAAAAATGGCATGTACTAGCTGACTCTTAAAAAAAATTAGAACATATTATTATCCAGATGTAAATAAAATGTAACTTTAAACATATCTTGTTTTGGTACAAAATAAATTAAATTTATAAAATACATTCACATTATATATTTTATATTTTTTTCATTCAGTTTTTGTATAAATATGCATATCAGATCGTTTAAAATAATTTTCGAGACTATAGTATTATTCTTTATCTTTCAATTTATTTCATAGTATGAAAACTTCTCATTAAACACTTACACAATTATGCATCTTAAGAGTCAATCAAATGTCATCCATCGATTCCTTATTCAATAAAATTGATTTTATCTTCTCGATTTTTAATTAAATATCTAAGAAAACGGCATTTTGTATTGCAGTTCCACCTGACAGTAACATATTTCTAATCGTTTACCTCTTATTTTCTTGACAAAACTATTTTTACCCAAACTAATTAGACGTTTGAGAAAAGTAGGGATTTACCACTTAGTCGGATATTTGCTTCCATTAACTATCTAATTTCCTTATGCATTCTTTTGGATATTAGCAATCTCAACATCTTCATTCTCATGTGATATTTTTTGCAATGCATTAGTAGAGAGTAAATTGTAATTATTTTGAAGTTTACGGATTAAATCATCCATTTTGTATAGAAAAAAAGAAGAAGTAGAACTTTATTATTTAAATTAACTATGTACAAGAGGAAAATAAGAAGAAGTGAAAAGATCTTGGATTGAGAATAAGGGATTTTTGTCAAAGAACAAACTATATATATAGAGAGAGAGAGAGAGAGAAATACACACATATATATATATATATATTTATATCTTTTAACTTTCATATTTTTATCATTAAATTCAAATCCGTTTGAATTGAGTATCAAATAATGTTTTTTCTCTTTTGTCATTTTGTGTCAAATTTTCAACACAATTTGAAACAAATGACATAAATAGGCGAAATGGTAAACTAATATTGTGCTATTTTTTCAATACCGTTTAAAAAAAATGACATAGATGACAAAAGAGAAAAGAGACCATGTGTCATTTTTAACAAAGGAAATATTTTGTTGTTTAGTCATGATTGGTAATGCAAGTTTGTCCAACTGACCAGAAGTTGCTTTCAATTTTTTTCTTGTTAATGAAAATTAAAAAAAATGTAAACATGGTTCTATCTCTATTATTCTAAAGATTTAGTTGCTATTTAGTTGCTATACTTATCAATCTGCATAGACATTTTCTGTTTTTCTTATCTTGGCAACGACTGTTATTGCATTTTATGTCTTCAATTTCTGCCACTGCTTTTGGCATTGTTGACTGTTTAATCGTTGCATGAAACTTCTATTTATCTTCTTATTTGTTGCATGTGACAATCGAAACATTTTTTCCAACTATGTCTAGCAACCAGATGCTAGCATGGATGCCTATTTTGTTTTATCAATGATATCATGATTAAATTAGACATATTTGCCAAAAATCCATAATGATATCGTGATTCTAGTGCTAGTCTTTAGTTCTAGCGTCAACCCCCAAAATCTCTTATATGTCTTGATTTGACCTCTTTCATAATTTACACAATTAGAATCCAGGCAAACAAACAACTTACATAATTTATTACATTATTTAGTCTTGTCTGGCACTGATTTTGTTTGTAGGCAAGATAATGTTAATGATAATTTTCATCCTACACATTATTATTAAATACTTATTTTTAACATTTTTCAGGCAAATTTTGTCTTATTTCTTCTTTATTTTTCTATCAACAATGGATGTTGTTGATAATTTTCCTTCATGGAAGCTTGTTACTAAAATTGAAAAAGGCAATATTGGAGGAGGAAATCTATGTAATATATGTAATAAAGTGTACAATGGATCATACTCGAGAGTGAAATCCCACTTATTAAAAATCAAAGGCTTTGGAATTGCTAGTTGTGTTGTTACGATGGATCAAATAAATAATATGCAACAACTTGTGAATACTGCAGAAGTAAGAAAGAAGAATGTTAAATCAAAAGAAGTTCCATTGCCTATATCATCTTCATCACCGAATGTGTTCTCTACCTTATGCAGTAGTAATTCTTTTATGCAAATTGATGATTCAAGTAAGAAAAAGAAATGAATAAATGGGATTCTTGAAAAGGTATTTAACTTGACTGCTAGAGATGAGTTACATTATGAAATTGCAAGGTTTGTTATACACATGGGGGGATTATCTTTCAATAATGTCAGGAATCCTCATTATGTTTGTGCCTTCAGTATGGCTACTCAACGAACTCTTCCTGGTTATTTTCCACCTGGATACAATTTATTGAGAACTACACTTATTCAAAAAGAAAAGGCACATATTGACAAGTTATTGGAGCCAAAAAAGGGTGTTAGTATTTTTAGTGACGGTTGGTCGGATGTACAAAGAAGATAACTTATCAATATCATGGTCATTTGTGAAAGTGGTCATATGTTTCTTAAGGCGATAAATTGTGAAGGTAAGTACAAGGATAAAATTTTCATTTCTAAGTTTATTGATGCCATAAATGAAGTGGGGTATGAGAATATTGTCTAAGTTGTTACTGATAATGCCCCTGTATGCAAAGCTGTTGGTTTACTTGTTGAGGCAAAGTACCCGCACATATTTTGAACAAATTGTGTTGTGCACACTTTGAATCTTGTCTTGAAAAATATTTGTGCACCAACCAACTCTACCCAAAATATGATAGTTTTTAAAGAGTGAAATTGTATAGCAGAAGTATCAGGTAATGCTTTAATAATCAAGAATTTTATAATGAATAACAATATGAGATTATTGATGTTCAACGAAAACTCAAACTTGAAAATGCTCTCACTAGCAGATATTCGATTTGCCTCCACGATTATTATGCTTAAAAGGTCTAGACAAATCAAGAAATGTCTTGAAACAATGGTGATTAGTGACAGATGGAATTTATATAACAAGGATGATAAATGAAGGCTAGATAAGTGAAGTACATGATTTGGACGACCACTTCTGGAAAAAAATTGATTACATAATTTCTATCATGTGTCCAGTTTATGAGATGCTAAGGAAATCAAATGCGACATTATCTTCATTTAGTCTATAAGTGGTGGGATTAAATGATAGAAAAGATGAGGGTTGCTATCTCGAATGAGCCTCTATCTCATTGTAGATATTCTTCAAAGTTTTATGAGATTGTTCACGGTGTTCTGGTGAAGCGATGGAATAAGAGCAACATGTCTTTACATTGTTTGACACATTCTTTAAATTCAAGGTAAAATTTTAATTTTTTAACTTTCTAATTTTTTGCAAATTTGATATATTATTTAATATTTTCTAATATAGGTATTATAGCAATGAATGACACTCTAAGTAACCCCGAACCACCTTTCACCTCTTAGTGACATTGAAGTTTCAAGATAAAGGAAAAAATGCATTTAAAGATATTATTCTAATTCATATGAATGAAAAAGTATAAGTAAGGAGTTTGCAGTCACCATTGATGATTTTTCTGATAATGATTCAATGCGTGATCGATGTTTGATGTCTCCAACTAAGAGGTGGGTTATACATGGTGCTTCTGCACCAATTCTTCAAAGTTTAGCAATAAAGCTACTTGAGCAACCTTCTTCTTCTTCTTCTTGTGAGAGAAATTAGACGCCTATAATTTTATATATTCATTGAAGATGAATAACATAACACCACAAGTAGCAAAAGATTTAGTGTACATTCACTCCAATCTTCGTCTTTTATTTAAGGGTACACATGATTGTGAATGAAAAAGTAAGATATTATATGTTAGAGTGGATACATTTGATTCCATGCTTATGGAAAGTGTTGCGGCTCACATTGAAATTGCAAACTTATCTCCTGATAAGCCTGAATTGAAGACAATCTTACTGATGAATGCAATATTGGTGCTGATAAGACTAATATCAATATGAATGTTTGATTTTTTTTTTCAATTTGAATAGTAGTGTTTTTTCCCTTTAATTACTTATTATAATTCATTGATTGATGCTATGATTAATTATGTTTTATATTTTTAATTGATATTATCTTAACAAATTATTATTTTTAGTACTAAATTTATATAAATTAATAAATAATGTATCATATTCGTATTGTGTTATATATTTTTAAAATTTTTCATATCGACATATCTGTGTAGTATTTGATATGATACTCATACCCTTATCAATGCAACATAGCTCGATGTAAGCTTCTCCATAAAAAAAGATGAGCCACAAGAGCAAGTTGTTTCTACCAAGGTACAAGATTAGTGTTTTTTTTATTTAAACACTTGAACTACCAATGAAGAAGGGTTTTGTAACATTCTCCAAATTTGCTTGGCCAAGAGAGAAAGATTAAAATGTTCAAGGTCTCTAAACCTTGTGCCACTATTTGATTTAATTCAACATGCTTATCATAAATTAAAACTACGTTGCGAGTTATAATTGAAAACAGTAAACTGTAAAGCAGTCAAAATGACACAAGAAAATTTGTTAATGCAGTTTGATTAATTCCTTGCCTAATATGCAGGGTCCTCACCAATATTGATTCATTTCTTTGTACAATACCTAGTGAATATCAATTTTAACTTAGTAAGTTAAAACTAACACTGCAAGTTGCTTCCACGAAACCAACCTTCAACAACTTCTCGATCAACAATGCAGTTTCTTCACAACACAACTTTCAACAGCACGATGATCAACGCTGCAGTTGATTCTCAACCAACCTTCAGCAGCACAGTTCCACATCAATCTGTCAACTTGAAAGGGCAAACACACTTCAGTTACAATTCTGTTATAAGTTGTAACAAACATTGCAGTTAACAGCATCAGTCAACCTTTAGAAGCACCAACATCTACTCAATCTATCAACATGATTAAGCAAACTATATGTTGCCATTTACCAAGTAAAAGGACTTGCATAAATATACAGATGGGAAGAATAGTAGCCACCCAAGATTTCACAATTAAGCTCTCATGAAATAAGTAAACTTGGTACTAACAATCTCTCAACAATGAGTTGCCTCTATGAGATTAAATGTACTCAATAAGCTATCTTTATTTTTGTGCTTCTCTCTCTTGTATTCCAGCACTCTCTAGGGATAGATATATTTTCTCCAAGATGCCTTGTCTTGAGCTATGCAAAAGGTCATCACATTCTTTCATGCTTGCAACACATTTTTCAAGAAATATGTCTCCATGCTTGTAAGAACTTAGTCTCTCATGCTTGCTTTTGCACATGCTTATAAGAACATCTCTTCCATGCTTGCTAAGAATATTCCATTTATTTGTATGAAGATGTCTCAGATGCTTGCGAAGAATACTCAACATGTTTGCCACATTCACTATGACTCTCTATTTCACACAATTTATCAAATATATTTAAATAACAAATATGCAAATCTATTACATAAGTCAAGCAAAATAAATTGCCTAAGCACTCTAAATGGATAATACTATAAATCTTGTAACATACTCGTACCCTCATCAATACAACATAGCTTGAAGTAAGCTTCTCCATTAAAAAGGATTAGCCATAAGAGCAAGTTGCTTTCACCAATGTACAAGATTAGTGTTTTTTTTTTTAATTTAAACACTTGAACTACCGATAAGAAGGGTTTTGTAACATTCTCCAAATTTGCTTGGCCAAGAGAGAAGGATTAAAATGTTCAAGGTTGCTAAAGCCTGTACCACCATTTGATTTAATTCAACGTGCTTTTTGGAGGGTATTTCACATACTCTATAATAATATATGTTTTTTTGTCTTCAAGGGAATTTTGAAAAGAAGGGAACAAAAAAGTGAAAATACCTTCAATGAAATACTTTTTCAATATCAAATTGGATGTTCACATTTGATTTTATCATAATTATTAATTTAGTTAGTTTTGGAATCATTAGTTAGTGAAATACAAATATCTTGAATTAATGAAAATATTATTACTCTCTCTCTCTCAATTTGATAGACTTATTTTCATTTTCTGTTTATCCCAAATTATAAGTCACTTATCTTATTAAAATTATATATATTTGTAAGTTGACCAAAATATCATTATTTAAAGTGAGATTGTTTGTATTTTAAAAATGTATTAAATTCACTTGGAATGATAAATTGTGAGGATAATTTAATAATACTTTATGGAATATATACATTTTCAATAATGTTAATTATGTTTTATTTATCGATGTAAAAAATTAAATAAGTCTATTAATTTGAAATGAAATAAATATAATTTTAGATGAAATATATATTTATTTTTAAAAATAAATATTTAATTATGTATATTTTAAGATAAAGTAGTAAACATTTAATTTTGTAACTTTATTGAAGGAGTTGGGTGCTCTGCCCGCATGTTGTTAGTAGCAGCACATGGATGTGCGTTGGCTGGCCCTGAATTGTATTCTATGTTCCTCTAAAAGCTAGGCAAAAGGCATCCTGATGTTTTGAGCTTTCCCTTCCACCAAACTATGAAACAAGAAGGAAAATTGAGCGGTTTATATATTCATTCAACAATTGTCTGTCAATCAGAGATAACCTTTTCTCTTGAAGTACATATACACCCTCTTTTTTTCCTTCCTAAATAATGAGATGCACTGGTTTATATATTAAGCTTTCTTAATCAATCTCATATCCATCAAGATAATATTTTATCAATTCTCACTATTTCTAGAACTATTAAGCATTCTTTATTAACTATGGTTTTCTATGAGTTCAGATTGGTTCGAACTCAATTCATTTATCCTAATTTTATTTGAGCTGAGTTTAAGTGAGTTCGAATTAAGCAGAATTCAGACTTTATTTTTAAACTTGAATTAAAATCAAGTCTTAGACTTAATCAAATTCAACCAAGCATAAGATTAACTCAATTATATACACATATATTAAAAAAAAAATCGAACTACCTTCGAACTCGATTCGATCTTAATAATTTAAAGTATAGATATATAATATAACTCATCTAGTTAAAAATGAAATCCTAGCAAAGTAATGAGAAAAAGCCAACAACCCCACTTGAATTGGAGCCTAACCTCTCCCACTCAGTAATCTTTATTTATTTATTTTTTGATGAATCCTTCTAAGTCGTCTGATTCCACTCGTAAACTTGACAGGGACTGTGGAGTGAAGCAGAAAAAAAAAAGGTTGTTCATTATCCTCAGTACAATCATGGTTTTCATGTTGCGTCATTCCTCACATCAGATTCCCGACAAACCCGGGGAGATCCAGCGAAATTATTTAGCCACGTGGTAAAATTTGCTCCCTCCAATTCATCAAGCACCCTCTGACCCTTTCAATAATATCTTCAAACTCTCATGCAAAAATATTATTCTCTCCTTTCTAAATCCTACCCTCCTCAAAAACACATTCCAAAACAACAAGAACAAACCAGAAAGAAGGGAGAAAAACCTCTGAGATCTTAGTTTCTTCTGAGAAGTTTACGTAGATTTTTGTGGGCGAAAGAGGAAGAATGTTGAAAACGATTATTGGGGCAGAGAGAGATGAGTATCGTCTGGATTATGAAGAGACAAAGCTGAGATTAGGACTGCCTGGAGCCACTGGAAATGAAGGGGAGACAATTAAGAATAATAGCAAAAGAGGGTTTTCAGAAACTGTTGATTTGAAGCTTAATTTGGCCTCAAAAGGTTCCTGTGTTGGTGAAGCTGATAAATTGAAGGATAAGAATGATTCAGCCTCGTCATCTACTGATCCTGCAAAGCCACCGGCCAAGTCAGTATTTTTCTCTATATCATTATTTTTGCCTTTTATTTTTATTTTTTCAACATTCTTGAAGGTATTTTGGTATGAGCTTTTAGGGGTAGTATATATGCTCATTACAAAGAGCACGTACCCTTTTTATGATTTAGCTTAGTTTAAATAAATAACTAATTCTTCTACGTTTGCATTTTTAAAATATTTGAAATATCCGATGTGGATATTCAATTCGAACCGAAAGAGTTTTACTAATTAGTAAGTTTTAAAGTATAAAGGTTAATAATGGACAAAAGCTTATCAGCACTTCACATTCACAAAGATGAGGAAACGAGTGGTTCTCTTAAAGCATTGAAAAGAACAAAACATGTGGAAACTCTACTTTTTAACTCTTTTTTTTGTTTTGTTTTTTCTGAAAGAACCCCTTATTATATTGTAATATTTGTTTTAGTGATGAAAATAATGCATTTTTTTTCTTCTAAACTTGGACTACTGGCCAATCCAATATTCGAGTATCTAATTTCTAGCTAGCTTTTCCTTGAGGGAAAAAAAAAGAATTGCATTTTTTAGCTCTAAGAGTGTTTTGAAAACAAGAAGAGATTCTAAGCAAATAGTGGATTGATAATCTCAGGGCACAAGTTGTGGGTTGGCCACCAGTTAGATCATTCAGAAAGAACATTTTGGCCGTCCAAAAAAATAGCAGCACAGAAGGTGAGAGATCTAGCAGTACTTCTAGTGCAGCCTTTGTGAAGGTCAGTGTAGATGGTGCACCATACCTACGTAAAGTGGACTTAAAAAATTTCAAGTCCTACCAAGAGCTTTCTGAAGCCCTCAGCAAGATGTTCAGTTCTTTTACAATTGGTAATTATGAATCACTTATTTTTTAAAGAAGTAATAAGAAAATTGAGGGTAGTAATTGAGGTTTCATTTTCTTATAGATTTAATTTTTTGTGGACTTTTTTTTTTGTTTGTTTAGGGAACTATGGATCTCAAGGATTGAAGGATTTCATGAATGAGAGCAAATTGATAGATCTGTTGAATGGTTCAGAGTATGTGCCGACTTATGAGGATAAAGATGGAGATTGGATGCTTGTTGGTGATGTTCCATGGGAGTAAGTTTTTCCTTTTCTTTGGCAATAATTTTCTTGGATTAACTAATTAATTAATACTCTTGGAATTTTAACCCAAAATTGGAAAATTTACACATATTTAATCTTTGATTTCACCAGGATGTTTGTTGATTCATGCAAGCGCTTGAGGATGATGAAAGGGTCTGAAGCCATTGGACTAGGTAATCCAATTTAATTACTTTTCTTGAATAATTTTTCGTTGGTTCAGCTAGATATTACCATAATTTTCGTGTTTGATGTACCACCTATTATTATTTTCAATTAAATATCCAAGGAGGACAATGTGTAATAAATTATGTATCTAGGGTATAACGTTAGCTATAAAATTGCATCTGAATTTCATATGTAATCAGCTATTTTTATAAATATTGATTTATTTTGTTATTTTTTGGGGAATGCAGCACCAAGGGCAGTTGAGAAATGCAAGAACAGAAGCTGAAATAATTCTCATTGTTGTGAGAATTATTAACTTGTTTATTGTGTCAACTCAGTGCCAATCATGGAAATGACAGAAGACCAACCCAAGCATGATATTTGGATCTCTGTAGTTTGTGTCTGTTTTAATTTTATGAATATTATAAACAAAAGATGTGAAAGAACTATTTTGCATAGGCCTTTTTTCTTCTTCTTTTTTTCCCCTCTCTCTCTCTCTCTCTCCTCTTACTATAATGGCTTGTCTGTAAGTAGAGAGACAGCCTCGTTGTCATGTACTACCTGTACACATGCAAATGCTGTTTGGTGTTCTTCCCAAAATTTGAATGCCACTCATATTTTCTTTATTAATTAATATATAAAAAGATTCTGTCTCCGAATTATTTGTCTATGATTAACGTAGCATTTGCAGTGACGACCGTGAAGGTTACATCTTATACGTGTGGTTGTTTTGTACTTCGCGTATCTTTTTTTATAATTAGTTTTAGACAAATTTATACGGATAAAAAGTTATTTTACATTATATTGTATTTTTATTTATTTTAATATTTTTTAAAAATGAGTATTTAAAAATAAGAGTAAATTTTTTAAATAATATAAATTCTAATTTTAAAAAATAATAAATATATTTTATAATTAGATAAAAAATTATTTGATACATTGAATGAAATGGTAACTAAATTCAGATTGAGAGAGGAAAGAGGTATAAAGCCGGTATGAAAAAAACTTAAGCCTAAATGGCTCGCCTAACCTGTTGAGCTAATTTGGCTTGACTTTTTCGGATTGATCCAAAAATAAAAACAGGCTTTTAGGATTTTAGAGTAATTTAGTATTTTTTTTTGTTCGAAATGTTACTTTTTTATTTTGATTAAAAATTAATAAATTATATTTATTTTAATTCATTTATTAAATTATTTTTTATATTAATATAATAAATTGTGAAATTTATAAATTAATAAAATATAAATTTTTAAAATTAATATGATGATAAGTGGTGAATATACTGAATTAGTTTTATATAAATATAATAAAATTTTAGATAAGAGATATATTTATTTAAGGAATGTAATTATTTAATTTTAAATAAATTAAAATAAAAAATAAATATCCAATTTAAAAAATGTCGGGTGACTTCAGACTTTGAGTATTGACTCGTCAGAGAAAAAGCTGTCAAATAAGAAGGCAATGCCGTCAAATCTGAAAGTTGAAGCTCCTGTCGACCATCCATTCGCCGACCGCCACCTGATACACCATAGTTCTTGACGTGGAGAAGAAATCAACTCAGCAACTCTTAAAATGGTTCTTGAATCTGTGCCAAATATCTCATAATCCTTGGACGATGTTTCCTCCTCCGAGGATGTAATTATATATGTGCATTTCTCTATTCTTATGGAAATCCTATGCATTTTTCTATTTCATGTGTGAATTCAATGAAGTTCATGGAGAAGGTTGAAATAGAGAGGGAGTCAGCAGAAGTTACGTTTTGGAGAGCTGCAGAGAGCAAAGTCTGATAGATGGTTTTGAGAAGAAAGGTGGCTGTGGTTACTGCCTTACTGGTTTATCATTTATTTACTTTAGAATTAGTGCTTTTGTTTGCTTTTTATTGAATAAATTTGTGGGATTTTTATTTGAACTTTCTGTGGAGGCCATTTCCTTAAAAACATTGGTTCATTTAATCAAAATAGGAGTTGGACTGAGCTTTAAAATCTTAAACTCGCCAGATTTCGGGCTATCCCGACCTGTTCCCATTTTGTCGTTGGCCAACTGGGAGGAACAAAATAAAATGCATCTAATAAGAAAGATTAGTTTAATAATTTGTTTAGTTTTATTATACATAATGTAAATTTCATTAAAAAAAGAAGAAACAAATTAACAAATGAACAAAATACATTACCGATGACTAAAGAAAACATTTATACAAAAGATAGAAGAGTAAAATATAATATAAATAAACAAACAAATACATTCTAACTTCTTCCTTAATACTCTTTTCACAATCTTCAATCTTATAAATTTTTATAAAAATTATAGACGAATTACCGACCAAACTTTTATGGTTGTAATTTTGTATGCGTTACTGACAAAGTATTCATTGAAATTTTTTTATCGATGAATTTCCAACATAGTATCAACATATTTTTATTTTCAATTTATTTTGTGAAAAAAATAAAGTTCTATCAATAAAATTTAATGACACAATTTTTTAACATTAATTAAATATAAATACCAATGAAATACCAACAAATTACGAAAAAATTTCATTGGTATTATCTTGGTAATTCACAACAGATTGCCGATTGAGCACATGGAGAATTTTAAAAATTAATTAAAATAAAAATACTTATGAAATATTGATAAATTATCGACATATTACCAATGGAATAAACATAATGACAGAATACGAATTAATTATCGATAGATTACCGATGATATATCAATAGAAATTTAAGAATATATTTTTAAAAAACTATATGTTTTTACAAATATTGAAATATAATTATGTCAATTTTAGATAAAAATTCATTTAGATGATAATCAACTTTTCATTTTGAGTAATAAAAATCAATTTTAATTTTTGAAATTATGTACAAATATAATATCTAATTTTTAGATAGTTATTCACATGTACGATGCACTAGAATTTTATTTAAAGTCTGTTCAAATTTGAATCACATTTGTCTTAATCTAAAATTTAAGAAATATCTTTAACTTTAACGAAATTACTACACTATCATGGTTATTAATTTGGGTAGTGTAGGACTATTAGTTAGTGAGACATAAATCTCTTAAATTAAATGGATTGCCATTTAAATTTTAGAAGATAAATTTATTTATTTAAGATATTGAATATTCAATTCTAGTCTTCTAGAAATTCCAAAATAGAAAAGTGTAAAAACAATTCAGGACGGATAGAGGAATATATATTATATATAAAAAATATTATGAAAATAATAATTGAGAGAATAAAAAACAAATTATGTCATTTTTAATCTAGTTTTGTAGGAAGAAAATTAATTAAATGAGAAAATATTCCTTTAAAATTATTATATATAATCTATATATAAGAATAATTATAAAAAATGATTCGGAGAAAAAAATATTTATGTCCTTTAATTTTATCTTATACCGTGTAATGCATGTAAGATGGTTTTTAATGAATATTGAAACATTTTTTTGCTGGTTTTGGAATAAAAAAATTCAAATGAGAATGAACGTTTTATTTTGAGTAATAAGAACTATGAATCAATCTCAATTTCTAAAAATTAAATTTCAAGTACAAAAATAATAGCTAATTTTTAAATAATTATTTACTTATGAGATGATTAAAAATCTTATTTTTAAGAGGTTTGGCATATATATAATCTTATAGTTATAATTTACATATAATTGTAATATTAAAATTATAATATATAATGATAATAATAATGAAATTAATAATTAGGAGAATAAAAGCATTTTTATGTTACTTTCAATGAAGTCTTGCACTAATGTATGGATGTTTGTATTTTATCTAATATTGAAAAATAATTTTGTTGGTTTTGAAAAATAATTTTGTTCAATGAGAATTAACCTTTCTGAAAAACTTAAGAAGGGGGGTGTATTAAGTTTTTATCTAATTTTTACAACCTAATTTAATTATGCATTTCTAATACAACAAATATCAAACATTTGGTGTACAATTCGTGTGTAATAATGTGTTCACGTAAATTGTAAAATTAAAACAAAAAAAATATTATAGTTGTTTGGTTTATCCAAACAAAATCTAATCCACTACCTTGAGTTATCTATTCAAAGATTTCACAAAGTCTTTCACTAATTCAACTATAAGAGATTACATACAAAGGATGCTAACCAAATTCATGTTAGGGTTTTACACAAACTTTCCAATCAATCAAGGTTCACTCAACATTTAGTTTTACACTACAACCTTAACAATACAATAATATCTAATACAATTCAAGACTTGCCATGTTCTTTAGAATTTTAAGCTATATGCAATCTTGAATACAAATTGCAAGAGATAGATAAAGTTTGTTTGATATAGATGTCACCTTTGAAAAACCTAAGAGGGGGGGGGGTGAATTAGGTTTTAACCGATTTTTTCTTATTTAAATTAAACAAGCTTTCTAAGATAACAAATATCAAACACTTGGTGTTCAACCAAAGTATGAAAAGATGAGTTCAAGAAAAGAAGCAATGAACACAAAGATTTATAGTGGTTCGGTTTATCCAACAAAACCTAATCCACTACCTTGAGCTATCTACTCAAGGATTTCACAAAACCTTTCACTAATATAGTAAGAGAGAATACAATAGAGGCTCACCCAATTCCCTTAGGGTTTTACAACATAAACCTCTTAACCAACCAAGGTTCACTCAACACTTTGAGTTTTACAATATAACCTTGTCTACACACCTTTCTCTATTACAACAATTAATGAAAAAGAAGCTCTTAACACAAACACAGTTTTCTATGGTTCAAGGCTCACTCTAACCCTTAGAGTTTTAAGCTCAATGCAACCTTGAACAATTCAATCAAGATATGAATAAGAAGAGTTTGATATATGAAATCACCTTAATGTGAAGATATATCAATGTAAAGCATAAATACCTCTTTGAGTAATGTTTTCTTGTAAGTTGCTCAAGAACCCCAATGATTTTGTATAAATCTCACTTTGATGAATTTCACAATATGAATGTTAAGATTTGGTTTCAAAATAATCTCCAGAGGTTCTATGAAGTGTTAGGATCAGATTTTTGCTCAAAAAGTAATTGATATGAGTTGTTTAAACGATTGGGTATTTATATGTATGCACCAACGGTCATAAAAATGGCTGTTTGAATCCCACTCAGGAGAAGTGCGGTCGACCGCAAATCAAGAGGGTCGTCCGTACCATCATCCGCAAATGTTCCAGAGAACTCTGGACAGCCTGCGGACGATGAGCTCAGAAGTCCGGTCGACCGCTCCATCATCCGCAAGTGTTCCAGAGAACTCTGGACAGCCTGCGGACGATACTCTGAGAAGTCTGGTCGACCGCATGATTTGTGGTCGTCCACACTTTTGTCAGGTCGACCACAAATGCATTAAAACTATGCAGAACAAGTTCCCAAACAACTCTAAGAGTTTGCAAACTATATTTTATGAATTTTGAAGTATGTGCATGTATTTTGAAAATCATTTCAAATACCCAACTCATGTTTTATCTAAATGAAATGCATTTTGAAAATCATTTCACTCTTATTGAGCAACCTATAGAACTCATTACTCAAAGGGATAGACCTAGAGATAACCAAAGATAAATAAAGAATTAAAGCTACACCTCTAGATCCTATCTAATCCAGAAACGCTTATCTTCAAGGCTTGACATCAAAAGCTCTTTCCTGAAGATTTGAAACTTTGATCTTGCAAGGATTAGATATATGAATCCTAAAAGATCATCACTAATACAATAAAGCCATTAGTCCTTATCAATGTTTGTCATTTAATCAAAACTAAGATATTAAAAGCTTTAAGGCTTTCAATCTCCCCCTTTTTGATGATGACAAATATTGATGCAATGTGATGAATATAACAATTAAGTGCAAGGATTCAAAGTAAGGAAGAGTTTATATAATATGTAATAAAATTATTAAAAATGCTCCCCCTTACAATATGCTAGGTTTTGTAAAAATTTTGACAGAGTTTCCTTTATAACTCTTAAAAAAATTTTTGCAACATAAACTCAACAATGCAAAAAGAGATGAGATAACACATAAAATCGCACATAAAGCCAACCCGGCCACCAACGCACAATTCCCATTCTCCTTCAATCTCAATATAGCATAAACTTAGAAATATATAACCTTTAAACCAAGGATAGCCATACTTAACCTTTTAGAGCTATTTCTCCTTTCTCTTGATTTTGATGAGTTTGAGCATTTAAGTTCATCTCAGAAATTCCTGAAACAAAAAAGTTAGTTTCACGACATTTATATATTGCAATCAACAGTAGTTTTTCTCCCCCTTTTGTCATCATTCAAAAAGAATGGATAGAAAGGATAGAACTAAGTTAATTTAAACAATAAGATCCCTCAACTACCAAGGAGTCATCATGGGGAAAAATATATAAAAATAGAGTTAAGAATACAAACAAGAGATAAGTTGTCTGGATAAAACAAAAGTACAATAAGTGCAGAAAAACACTATCTCCTAGGTCGTCGCATATAAACTTTTGCTGTGGAAGAGGATGGTCCAGTAGGCTGCTCATCAGGCGGGGGCATATCATGTGAAGGTGGTGGTGTAGAAACGTCAACCTGAATGCCATGTAGTGCCTCTAGATGAAATTTGATGTTGATGATCTCAATGCCATGGTACTCCACCCTTGATGCCAGGTCGTCGATCTTGGAGTGAAGTGTCTTGAAATGATTGTCAAATGTGCTAAACATGGAGCCAATCTGAGAAGAGATTTCTTCCAGGGCACCCCAAATGGCAGGTTTTGGAGTGGATACATCTTCCTCTCCAACTTTTTCTTTACCTTTTGCCCTCTTCAAATCTGGAGCCTCAAGAGGAACATCTTCTTCCTCATCTAGATGAAGTGATCTTTTCACTCCTTGTGAGTCTTCACCTTCGCCAGAAAGGTCGTCTTCATGAAGAATTATCGGTGGTTCTTTTCCCATCAACCTTGCTGTCTCCTTTGTTGCCACAATGATCTCTTCCGAAGTCATATTTTTCTTCAAATCCCATGTACCATTGAGACATAACGCTTGCATTCTTTTAAAAGAAGCAAAGTTGAACTTAGGCACATGTTTTGTCCCCTTCAGTTCTGGAAATGGGACGTTGAAATGGCGGAAAACTTTGGTTAATAACCGTCCATAGGGTAAGCTTTTCGGAACACCTTTGCCCTTCTCAATGGTAGCCATCATGTGGTGTACCATAATGTAACCAAAATCCACCCGGATTCTCTTCACCAACAAATACATAAGAAACATATGCATAAACGTGACAGTAGTTTTATGGCCTTCAGTGGGGATGAAGATGTTAGTGCACATATGATGAAGAATTCGATGTTCAAAACTAAACACATTGGCCTCTCTCTTGACTAAGTTTACAAAAGAGTTTCCTTTAGTGAATATCTTCTCAAAACCCTCAGTAGAAAAATCCTTATGATTTACTCTGTGATGAGTATTAAAATACTCAATCCCATCTATAGGTATCTCTAAGATTTCATCTAAACCAATGGAAGTAAATTTTATATCTATCCCATTGACCCTTGAAACAAAAAGAGTCCTTATAGTTGTCTCTCCCTTCTTTTCTAATACCTCTTCAAGATTAGCATAAAACTGATATACAAGATCAGTATACAAGGATTCTTCATGATCAATTATATTATCCCATCCTTGCCAAGCCATATAGGTAAGAATTCTATCAAAGGGAAATTCATACCTATCAATGGTGCTCCCAGAAATTACTTGACGATTTTTGAGGTAATCATTGTAACGATCCTCATGATGCTTGCTCCTGAAGAGTTGAGAAGAAGCTTGCATGGTTCTCTTCTTCTTTGGAACATCTTGAACCATTTGTGTTTTCCCCTTGTCACTTTGAGTTTTTGCCATTTCTAGGGTTTTCAAATGCAGCAAACAAGGATATGTAGGATGAATGTATGAATTGGGGAAGAAATGAAGTGTATTTATGGTGGATTGTTCGTGGGTTATGAGAGTTTGAAGAGTTGCGGCTGATAAATGAAGAGGTGGGGATGATTGGAAAATGAAAAGTTGCGTCCGAAAGAGGCATATTTGTAACGGTCTACAGATGTGCGGTCGACCGGATCGTCGTCCGCAGTATCGTCCGCACCTTGATTTTTGTTACTCGGGAACATTTTCGGTCGATAAATTTAATCTGCGGTCGACCGGAAGTTTTAATTTGAGTCGTCCGCAAATTTTCTGGAACATTTTCGGTCGATGTGTTTAATCTGCGGTCGACCGGACGATTTGATAAGTGTATCGTCCGCACGTCCACTGGAACCTCTCCGGTCGATACTTTGAATCTGCGGTCGACCGGTCATCCTGTCATGATCATCCTCAAGTCCACTGTCTGTTCTGTGGATGATTATTTTCTAGCTTGCGGTCGACCGCACCTGCCAATGGTGTTATCCAAAACAATGCACAAAAGCATATATTTGACAGACTTCATAAAAACGCACAAGTTAGAAATCAAACGTACCAATGCCCAAAAGTTTTCTAAGTAAACAAAACCTTTTCTCAGCCAAAGGCTTTGTGAAAATATCAGCTAATTGATCATCCGTAGGAACAAACTCAAGAACAATATCACCTTTTAAAACATGATCACGTAAAAAATGATGTTTAATATCTATATGCTTAGTTTTTGCATGTTGTATAGGATTCTTTGTCAGATTTATGGCACTAGTATTATCGCAGTTGATAGTGGTACAATCAAAGTTCAAGCCATAATCTTGCAAGGTGGTTTTCATCCATAAAACTTGTGCACAACAAGCTACCAGCAGAAATGTATTCAGCTTCAGTGGTAGAGAGAGAGACACAAGCTTGTTTCTTACTATACCAAGAAACTAAAGAGTAACCAAGAAATTGACAGTGACCACTAGTACTCTTACGTTCTACTCTACAACCTGCATAATCTGCATCAGTAAATGCTACTAGCTCAAAAGACATAGATTTAGGATACCACAAACCAAAATCTATCGTCCCCTTTAAGTATCTAAGAATACGTTTCACAGCAATCAAATGAGATTCTCTAGGAGATGATTGAAATCTAGCACATAGACAAACAGAGAACATAATATCAGGTCTACTAGCAGTTAAATACAAAAGACTACCAATCATTCCTCTGTATATAGTTTGGTCAATCATCTTACCATTCTCGTCTTTGTCTAATTTAATAGATGTGGCCATAGGAGTATCAATCTCCTTTGAATCAGCCATTCCAAACCTCTTCAGTAATTCTTTTGTGTACTTGGCTTGGTTAATGAAAGTACCTTCCTTTGCTTGCTTAATTTGTAATCCAAGGAAAAATGTCAACTCACCCATCATGCTCATTTCAAATTCATCCTGCATTGTCTTAGAGAAATCTTTGCACATATTTTCATTAGTAGCTCCGAAAATAATATCATCAACATATATTTGAACAATCAAAATATCATGAGCTTTATTTTTAATAAAGAGAGTAGTATCAACTATACCTCTAGAAAAACCTTTTTCAATAAGAAAATTGCTGAGTCTATCATACCAAGCTCTTGGTGCTTGCTTTAAACCATATAAGGCTTTGGAGAGCTTGTACACATGATTTACATATGATTCATGAATAAAACCAGGAGGTTGTTCAACATACACTTCCTCTTGAATGACACCATTTAAGAAAGCACTTTTGACATCCATTTGAAATAATTTAAAACCTTTAAAGGAAGCAAATGCAAGTAACATTCTAATGGACTCTAATCTAGCCACTGGAGCAAAGGTCTCATCATAATCAATACCTTCTTCCTGATTATATCCTTGAGCAACAAGTCTAGCCTTATTTCTAGTTACAATACCATGTTCATCAAGTTTATTTCTAAAGACCCATTTTGTACCAATAATAGTAAGATTTGAAGGTCTAGGTACAAGTTCCCATACTTTGCTCCTTTCAAATTGATTTAACTCATCTTGCATGGCAATAATCCAAAAATCATCATTAAGAGCTTCATCAATGTTCCTAGGTTCTAAATGAGATAAAAATGCAAAATCATCAACAAAATTTGTAAAAAATCTTCTAGTTCTTACCCTTTCATTTGGATCACCAATGATTTGATCCTTTGGATGGTTGTGAACATATTTCCATTCTTTTGGAAGATCATACTTTGTTCCTTCTTCAAGTGAGATAGATTCTTGATTTTCAAGGACTTCTCTATTCTCATCCTTTGATGTTGAAGGATTTTCATTTGTTTGAGCAGCATCCTTATTTATTGACTTCAAAGGTATTTCTTGAATATCACCTTCAATCTCATTTCTTGGCAAATAGATGTTAGATTCATCAAAAACAACATGAATAACTTCTTCAATAATCATAGTTCTCTTATTATACACACGATAAGCTTTTCTTATTGAAGAATAGCCAAGAAATATACCTTCATCGGATTTCTTATCAAACTTACCAAGATTGTCTTTGACGTTTAAAACAAAACATTTACAACCAAAGACCTTGAAGTAAGAAATAGAAGGAGTTTTGCCAAACATAAGTTCATAGGGGGTTTTCTTCACAAGGGGTCTAAGAAGCACTCTATTTATAATATAGCAAGAGGTGTTTACAGCTTCAGCCCAAAAATACTTTGGCAAATTATTTTCACATAGCATAGAACGGGCCATTTCCTGTAACGTACGATTTTTCCTCTCAACGACACCATTTTGTTGAGGAGTTTTAGCAACAGAAAAATTGTGAGAAATTCCATTCTCATCACACAGTTTAGTGAAGTTAATATTGCAAAATTCTCTACCATTATCACTTCTAATGGAGATGAGTTTGCAACCTATGGTGTTTTGTACTTGTTTAAAAAGCTTGACAAAAGCTCCAAAAGCTTCATCTTTGCCCAACAAGAATAATACCCAAGTAAATCTAGAGAAGTCATCAACTATCACATAAGCATACAATTTTCCACCAAGGCTCATTGTCCTCATAGGACCAAATAAATCCATATGAACAAGTTCAAGAGGTTTTGAAGTTGAAACAATCTTCTTAGGTTTAAAAGAACTCTTGACTTGTTTACCATATTGACACGCATCACAAACACGATCTTTTTCAAAATGAATGGCAGGCAATCCTCTAACATATTCATGTTTAGATAAGTTATGCAAAGTATCCATGCTCACATGTCCTAACCTACGATGCCAAAGATAAGCATCATCATCTTTCAAAGCAAGACATTTAACATCTTGTTCAACTAAATCATCAAAGTAAAGATCATACATATTTCCATTTCTATTTCCAACAAAAACAGTTTTGTTAGAGCAATCATTAATAATTAAACATGAATCCTTCTTGAAAATAACCTTATAACCATTATCACATAATTGACTAATACTAAGCAAATTATATTTGAGATTATCAATAAGAAGAACATCTTTAATAAAGGGAGAAGTACTTTTACCAACATTGCCAATGCCAATGATTTTCCCTTTCTTTTTGTCACCGAAAGTCACAAATCCTTCATCTCTTGGTTTGACATCATTAAGTATGGATGCATTTCCAGTCATGTGTCTTGAGCATCCACTGTCAAGAAACCATTTGTTCTCCTTTGTTTTCAATTGAAAACATACCTACACCAAAGATGTTAATAAGCCTTTTGGTACCCAAATTCTCTTGGGTCCATTGGGGTTAGTTCTTTTAATTACCCAAGTGCTTTTAGCACCATTCTCAATCTTTTTCTTCACATAACATCTAGTCACTTTATGACCATTTTTACCACAATAAGTACAACATATTTTTGAAGAAGTATAGACATGTGAATGATATGCATGAGATACTCTCTTATGTGTATGTGACACATGTGAGTGAGATAAACTCTCATGTGTGTGTGAGACATTATTATAACTATCATCAAAACCAAGACCTCTCTTATCATGAGTGAGTCTTTGCATACCAAGTAGTTTGTTCAAATTGTCCCTACCACATGTAAGTTTTTGCAAGCTAGCACTTAAATCACTCATTCTAATTTTCATGGCATCATAATCACTCATCATATCATCCAACTTCTTGTTTCTAGAAATAAGATCAACATTAGCATTCTCAAGAAATTTTACCTTATCATTTAAACCAATAACATTCTCATCAAGACAAATCTTTGTAGAAGTTAACAAGGCATTTTCATCGATGAGCCTAGTATTATCTAATGATAGCTTCTCTACTTGACATTTCAGGACTTTGTTTTTCTTGATAATCTTTTTCATTTCCTTATAGAGATTGGAGATGAATTCATCTCTATCAAACATGTCACAAATATCATCATCACTTTCATCATCAACTAAAGAAGGAGTTTTTGGAGTATTTACCTCATCTTCAATGGCCATGAAACAAACATTTGCATGTTCAGTTTGTTCTTCATCTTCACTTCCTTCTTGATCCCAAGTGCAAGCAAGTCCTTTCTTGTTCTTGGACTTGTACTTCTTTTCTTTCTCTCTTAATTTTGGACAGTCCGCTTTGAAGTGATTTGGACTTCCGCATTCATAGCATTGCTTTGAGTTGTTATTTGTAGATGTCGATGGCTTCTTTTTGAATTTGTTGAAATGTCCCTTTTTGAACATTTTCTTGAAGTTCTTCATGACAAGAGCTATTTCCTCATCATCCATTTCTTCCTCATCACTGGAAGATTCATTTTCGTTGTTCTCTTTAGTTTTGAGAGCAATTCCTCTTTTCCCTTTGTCTTCCACTTCTTGATCATTCAACCACTTCATCCTAATCTCATGAGTGAGAAGTGATCCAATAAGCTCTTCCACTGGTTTCTTCTTCAAATCATGAGTTTCCAACATAGCAGTGGTTTTGCCTTCCCAAGCCTTTGGTAAAGCATTGAGTATTTTCATATTTTGTTCTCCTATAGAATAAGACTTGCTAAACACTTTTAAACCGTTAATAATGTTAGTAAAGCGAGTAAACATATCAGTGATGTTTTCATTTGATTTCATAGTGAAAAGTTCATACTCCCTTGTAAGCATACCAAGTTTTGTTTCCTTTACTTGGTTTGTACCTTCATGAGTCACTTCAAGTAGTCTCCACATTTCATGTGCAGATTCACAACATCTTACCCTGTTATACTCATTCATATCAAGTGCACAAGTAAGAGTGTTCATGGCAAGAAAATTAAGAGTCATTTTCTTTTTATCTTCATCATCAAATTCCTCAGAAATTCTATCAATCTTTATACCATCAACAACTTTGAAAGGAACATAGGGACCATTTTCAACAATATTCCATAATTCATAGTTTAGAGAAGATATATAGATTCTAACTCTATTTTTCCAGAAATTATAGTTTGTGCCATTCAACAAAGGAGGTCTAGTAGTAGAGTAACCTTCTACCATCATATTGTTATCTAGATGAGCCATAGAATCTTTGCTTCAAGGATGTTAAGCCTTATCAACAAGAAGACCTGCTCTGATACCAATTGAAAAACCTAAGAGGGGGGGGGTGAATTAGGTTTTAACCGATTTTTCCTTATTTAAATTAAACAAGCTTTCTAAGATAACAAATATCAAACACTTGGTGTTCAACCAAAGTATGAAAAGATGAGTTCAAGAAAAGAAGCAATGAACACAAAGATTTATAGTGGTTCGGTTTATCCAACAAAACCTAATCCACTACCTTGAGCTATCTACTCAAGGATTTCACAAAACCTTTCACTAATATAGTAAGAGAGAATACAATAGAGGCTCACCCAATTCCCTTAGGGTTTTACAACATAAACCTCTTAACCAACCAAGGTTCACTCAACACTTTGAGTTTTACAATATAACCTTGTCTACACACCTTTCTCTATTACAACAATTAATGAAAAAGAAGCTCTTAACACAAACACAGTTTTCTATGGTTCAAGGCTCACTCTAATCCTTAGAGTTTTAAGCTCAATGCAACCTTGAACAAATCAATCAAGATATGAATAAGAAGAGTTTGATATATGAAATCACCTTAATGTGAAGATATATCAATGTAAAGCATAAATACCTCTTTGAGTAATGTTTTCTTGTAAGTTGCTCAAGAACCCCAATGATTTTGTATAAATCTCACTTTGATGAATTTCACAATATGAATGTTAAGATTTGGTTTCAAAATAATCTCCAGAGGTTCTATGAAGTGTTAGGATCAGATTTTTGCTCAAAAAGTAATTGATATGAGTTGTTTAAACGATTGGGTATTTATATGTATGCACCAACGGTCATAAAAATGGCTGTTTGAATCCCACTCAGGAGAAGTGCGGTCGACCGCAAATCAAGAGGGTCGTCCGTACCATCATCCGCAAATGTTCCAGAGAACTCTGGACAGCCTGCGGACGATGAGCTCAGAAGTCCGGTCGACCGCTCCATCATCCGCAAGTGTTCCAGAGAACTCTGGACAGCCTGCGGACGATACTCTGAGAAGTCTGGTCGACCGCATGATTTGTGGTCGTCCACACTTTTGTCAGGTCGACCACAAATGCATTAAAACTATGCAGAACAAGTTCCCAAACAACTCTAAGAGTTTGCAAACTATATTTTATGAATTTTGAAGTATGTGCATGTATTTTGAAAATCATTTCAAATACCCAACTCATGTTTTATCTAAATGAAATGCATTTTGAAAATCATTTCACTCTTATTGAGCAACCTATAGAACTCATTACTCAAAGGGATAGACCTAGAGATAACCAAAGATAAATAAAGAATTAAAGCTACACCTCTAGATCCTATCTAATCCAGAAACGCTTATCTTCAAGGCTTGACATCAAAAGCTCTTTCCTGAAGATTTGAAACTTTGATCTTGCAAGGATTAGATATATGAATCCTAAAAGATCATCACTAATACAATAAAGCCATTAGTCCTTATCAATGTTTGTCATTTAATCAAAACTAAGATATTAAAAGCTTTAAGGCTTTCAATCTCCCCCTTTTTGATGATGACAAATATTGATGCAATGTGATGAATATAACAATTAAGTGCAAGGATTCAAAGTAAGGAAGAGTTTATATAATATGTAATAAAATTATTAAAAATGCTCCCCCTTACAATATGCTAGGTTTTGTAAAAATTTTGACAGAGTTTCCTTTATAACTCTTAAAAAAATTTTGCAACATAAACTCAACAATGCAAAAAGAGATGAGATAACACATAAAATCGCACATAAAGCCAACCCGGCCACCAACGCACAATTCCCATTCTCCTTCAATCTCAATATAGCATAAACTTAGAAATATATAACCTTTAAACCAAGGATAGCCATACTTAACCTTTTAGAGCTATTTCTCCTTTCTCTTGATTTTGATGAGTTTGAGCATTTAAGTTCATCTCAGAAATTCCTGAAACAAAAAAGTTAGTTTCACGACATTTATATATTGCAATCAACAGTAGTTTTTCTCCCCCTTTTGTCATCATTCAAAAAGAATGGATAGAAAGGATAGAACTAAGTTAATTTAAACAATAAGATCCCTCAACTACCAAGGAGTCATCATGGGGAAAAATATATAAAAATAGAGTTAAGAATACAAACAAGAGATAAGTTGTCTGGATAAAACAAAAGTACAATAAGTGCAGAAAAACACTATCTCCTAGGTCGTCGCATATAAACTTTTGCTGTGGAAGAGGATGGTCCAGTAGGCTGCTCATCAGGCGGGGGCATATCATGTGAAGGTGGTGGTGTAGAAACGTCAACCTGAATGCCATGTAGTGCCTCTAGATGAAATTTGATGTTGATGATCTCAATGCCATGGTACTCCACCCTTGATGCCAGGTCGTCGATCTTGGAGTGAAGTGTCTTGAAATGATTGTCAAATGTGCTAAACATGGAGCCAATCTGAGAAGAGATTTCTTCCAGGGCACCCCAAATGGCAGGTTTTGGAGTGGATACATCTTCCTCTCCAACTTTTTCTTTACCTTTTGCCCTCTTCAAATCTGGAGCCTCAAGAGGAACATCTTCTTCCTCATCTAGATGAAGTGATCTTTTCACTCCTTGTGAGTCTTCACCTTCGCCAGAAAGGTCGTCTTCATGAAGAATTATCGGTGGTTCTTTTCCCATCAACCTTGCTGTCTCCTTTGTTGCCACAATGATCTCTTCCGAAGTCATATTTTTCTTCAAATCCCATGTACCATTGAGACATAACGCTTGCATTCTTTTAAAAGAAGCAAAGTTGAACTTAGGCACATGTTTTGTCCCCTTCAGTTCTGGAAATGGGACGTTGAAATGGCGGAAAACTTTGGTTAATAACCGTCCATAGGGTAAGCTTTTCGGAACACCTTTGCCCTTCTCAATGGTAGCCATCATGTGGTGTACCATAATGTAACCAAAATCCACCCGGATTCTCTTCACCAACAAATACATAAGAAACATATGCATAAACGTGACAGTAGTTTTATGGCCTTCAGTGGGGATGAAGATGTTAGTGCACATATGATGAAGAATTCGATGTTCAAAACTAAACACATTGGCCTCTCTCTTGACTAAGTTTACAAAAGAGTTTCCTTTAGTGAATATCTTCTCAAAACCCTCAGTAGAAAAATCCTTATGATTTACTCTGTGATGAGTATTAAAATACTCAATCCCATCTATAGGTATCTCTAAGATTTCATCTAAACCAATGGAAGTAAATTTTATATCTATCCCATTGACCCTTGAAACAAAAAGAGTCCTTATAGTTGTCTCTCCCTTCTTTTCTAATACCTCTTCAAGATTAGCATAAAACTGATATACAAGATCAGTATACAAGGATTCTTCATGATCAATTATATTATCCCATCCTTGCCAAGCCATATAGGTAAGAATTCTATCAAAGGGAAATTCATACCTATCAATGGTGCTCCCAGAAATTACTTGACGATTTTTGAGGTAATCATTGTAACGATCCTCATGATGCTTGCTCCTGAAGAGTTGAGAAGAAGCTTGCATGGTTCTCTTCTTCTTTGGAACATCTTGAACCATTTGTGTTTTCCCCTTGTCACTTTGAGTTTTTGCCATTTCTAGGGTTTTCAAATGCAGCAAACAAGGATATGTAGGATGAATGTATGAATTGGGGAAGAAATGAAGTGTATTTATGGTGGATTGTTCGTGGGTTATGAGAGTTTGAAGAGTTGCGGCTGATAAATGAAGAGGTGGGGATGATTGGAAAATGAAAAGTTGCGTCCGAAAGAGGCATATTTGTAACGGTCTACAGATGTGCGGTCGACCGGATCGTCGTCCGCAGTATCGTCCGCACCTTGATTTTTGTTACTCGGGAACATTTTCGGTCGATAAATTTAATCTGCGGTCGACCGGAAGTTTTAATTTGAGTCGTCCGCAAATTTTCTGGAACATTTTCGGTCGATGTGTTTAATCTGCGGTCGACCGGACGATTTGATAAGTGTATCGTCCGCACGTCCACTGGAACCTCTCCGGTCGATACTTTGAATCTGCGGTCGACCGGTCATCCTGTCATGATCATCCTCAAGTCCACTGTCTGTTCTGTGGATGATTATTTTCTAGCTTGCGGTCGACCGCACCTGCCAATGGTGTTATCCAAAACAATGCACAAAAGCATATATTTGACAGACTTCATAAAAACGCACAAGTTAGAAATCAAACGTACCAATGCCCAAAAGTTTTCTAAGTAAACAAAACCTTTTCTCAGCCAAAGGCTTTGTGAAAATATCAGCTAATTGATCATCCGTAGGAACAAACTCAAGAACAATATCACCTTTTAAAACATGATCACGTAAAAAATGATGTTTAATATCTATATGCTTAGTTTTTGCATGTTGTATAGGATTCTTTGTCAGATTTATGGCACTAGTATTATCGCAGTTGATAGTGGTACAATCAAAGTTCAAGCCATAATCTTGCAAGGTGGTTTTCATCCATAAAACTTGTGCACAACAGCTACCAGCAGAAATGTATTCAGCTTCAGTGGTAGAGAGAGAGACACAAGCTTGTTTCTTACTATACCAAGAAACTAAAGAGTAACCAAGAAATTGACAGTGACCACTAGTACTCTTACGTTCTACTCTACAACCTGCATAATCTGCATCAGTAAATGCTACTAGCTCAAAAGACATAGATTTAGGATACCACAAACCAAAATCTATCGTCCCCTTTAAGTATCTAAGAATACGTTTCACAGCAATCAAATGAGATTCTCTAGGAGATGATTGAAATCTAGCACATAGACAAACAGAGAACATAATATCAGGTCTACTAGCAGTTAAATACAAAAGACTACCAATCATTCCTCTGTATATAGTTTGGTCAATCATCTTACCATTCTCGTCTTTGTCTAATTTAATAGATGTGGCCATAGGAGTATCAATCTCCTTTGAATCAGCCATTCCAAACCTCTTCAGTAATTCTTTTGTGTACTTGGCTTGGTTAATGAAAGTACCTTCCTTTGCTTGCTTAATTTGTAATCCAAGGAAAAATGTCAACTCACCCATCATGCTCATTTCAAATTCATCCTGCATTGTCTTAGAGAAATCTTTGCACATATTTTCATTAGTAGCTCCGAAAATAATATCATCAACATATATTTGAACAATCAAAATATCATGAGCTTTATTTTTAATAAAGAGAGTAGTATCAACTATACCTCTAGAAAAACCTTTTTCAATAAGAAAATTGCTGAGTCTATCATACCAAGCTCTTGGTGCTTGCTTTAAACCATATAAGGCTTTGGAGAGCTTGTACACATGATTTACATATGATTCATGAATAAAACCAGGAGGTTGTTCAACATACACTTCCTCTTGAATGACACCATTTAAGAAAGCACTTTTGACATCCATTTGAAATAATTTAAAACCTTTAAAGGAAGCAAATGCAAGTAACATTCTAATGGACTCTAATCTAGCCACTGGAGCAAAGGTCTCATCATAATCAATACCTTCTTCCTGATTATATCCTTGAGCAACAAGTCTAGCCTTATTTCTAGTTACAATACCATGTTCATCAAGTTTATTTCTAAAGACCCATTTTGTACCAATAATAGTAAGATTTGAAGGTCTAGGTACAAGTTCCCATACTTTGCTCCTTTCAAATTGATTTAACTCATCTTGCATGGCAATAATCCAAAAATCATCATTAAGAGCTTCATCAATGTTCCTAGGTTCTAAATGAGATAAAAATGCAAAATCATCAACAAAATTTGTAAAAAATCTTCTAGTTCTTACCCTTTCATTTGGATCACCAATGATTTGATCCTTTGGATGGTTGTGAACATATTTCCATTCTTTTGGAAGATCATACTTTGTTCCTTCTTCAAGTGAGATAGATTCTTGATTTTCAAGGACTTCTCTATTCTCATCCTTTGATGTTGAAGGATTTTCATTTGTTTGAGCAGCATCCTTATTTATTGACTTCAAAGGTATTTCTTGAATATCACCTTCAATCTCATTTCTTGGCAAATAGATGTTAGATTCATCAAAAACAACATGAATAACTTCTTCAATAATCATAGTTCTCTTATTATACACACGATAAGCTTTTCTTATTGAAGAATAGCCAAGAAATATACCTTCATCGGATTTCTTATCAAACTTACCAAGATTGTCTTTGACGTTTAAAACAAAACATTTACAACCAAAGACCTTGAAGTAAGAAATAGAAGGAGTTTTGCCAAACATAAGTTCATAGGGGGTTTTCTTCACAAGGGGTCTAAGAAGCACTCTATTTATAATATAGCAAGAGGTGTTTACAGCTTCAGCCCAAAAATACTTTGGCAAATTATTTTCACATAGCATAGAACGGGCCATTTCCTGTAACGTACGATTTTTCCTCTCAACGACACCATTTTGTTGAGGAGTTTTAGCAACAGAAAAATTGTGAGAAATTCCATTCTCATCACACAGTTTAGTGAAGTTAATATTGCAAAATTCTCTACCATTATCACTTCTAATGGAGATGAGTTTGCAACCTATGGTGTTTTGTACTTGTTTAAAAAGCTTGACAAAAGCTCCAAAAGCTTCATCTTTGCCCAACAAGAATAATACCCAAGTAAATCTAGAGAAGTCATCAACTATCACATAAGCATACAATTTTCCACCAAGGCTCATTGTCCTCATAGGACCAAATAAATCCATATGAACAAGTTCAAGAGGTTTTGAAGTTGAAACAATCTTCTTAGGTTTAAAAGAACTCTTGACTTGTTTACCATATTGACACGCATCACAAACACGATCTTTTTCAAAATGAATGGCAGGCAATCCTCTAACATATTCATGTTTAGATAAGTTATGCAAAGTATCCATGCTCACATGTCCTAACCTACGATGCCAAAGATAAGCATCATCATCTTTCAAAGCAAGACATTTAACATCTTGTTCAACTAAATCATCAAAGTAAAGATCATACATATTTCCATTTCTATTTCCAACAAAAACAGTTTTGTTAGAGCAATCATTAATAATTAAACATGAATCCTTCTTGAAAATAACCTTATAACCATTATCACATAATTGACTAATACTAAGCAAATTATATTTGAGATTATCAATAAGAAGAACATCTTTAATAAAGGGAGAAGTACTTTTACCAACATTGCCAATGCCAATGATTTTCCCTTTCTTTTTGTCACCGAAAGTCACAAATCCTTCATCTCTTGGTTTGACATCATTAAGTATGGATGCATTTCCAGTCATGTGTCTTGAGCATCCACTGTCAAGAAACCATTTGTTCTCCTTTGTTTTCAATTGAAAACATACCTACACCAAAGATGTTAATAAGCCTTTTGGTACCCAAATTCTCTTGGGTCCATTGGGGTTAGTTCTTTTAATTACCCAAGTGCTTTTAGCACCATTCTCAATCTTTTTCTTCACATAACATCTAGTCACTTTATGACCATTTTTACCACAATAAGTACAACATATTTTTGAAGAAGTATAGACATGTGAATGATATGCATGAGATACTCTCTTATGTGTATGTGACACATGTGAGTGAGATAAACTCTCATGTGTGTGTGAGACATTATTATAACTATCATCAAAACCAAGACCTCTCTTATCATGAGTGAGTCTTTGCATACCAAGTAGTTTGTTCAAATTGTCCCTACCACATGTAAGTTTTTGCAAGCTAGCACTTAAATCACTCATTCTAATTTTCATGGCATCATAATCACTCATCATATCATCCAACTTCTTGTTTCTAGAAATAAGATCAACATTAGCATTCTCAAGAAATTTTACCTTATCATTTAAACCAATAACATTCTCATCAAGACAAATCTTTGTAGAAGTTAACAAGGCATTTTCATCGATGAGCCTAGTATTATCTAATGATAGCTTCTCTACTTGACATTTCAGGACTTTGTTTTTCTTGATAATCTTTTTCATTTCCTTATAGAGATTGGAGATGAATTCATCTCTATCAAACATGTCACAAATATCATCATCACTTTCATCATCAACTAAAGAAGGAGTTTTTGGAGTATTTACCTCATCTTCAATGGCCATGAAACAAACATTTGCATGTTCAGTTTGTTCTTCATCTTCACTTCCTTCTTGATCCCAAGTGCAAGCAAGTCCTTTCTTGTTCTTGGACTTGTACTTCTTTTCTTTCTCTCTTAATTTTGGACAGTCCGCTTTGAAGTGATTTGGACTTCCGCATTCATAGCATTGCTTTGAGTTGTTATTTGTAGATGTCGATGGCTTCTTTTTGAATTTGTTGAAATGTCCCTTTTTGAACATTTTCTTGAAGTTCTTCATGACAAGAGCTATTTCCTCATCATCCATTTCTTCCTCATCACTGGAAGATTCATTTTCGTTGTTCTCTTTAGTTTTGAGAGCAATTCCTCTTTTCCCTTTGTCTTCCACTTCTTGATCATTCAACCACTTCATCCTAATCTCATGAGTGAGAAGTGATCCAATAAGCTCTTCCACTGGTTTCTTCTTCAAATCATGAGTTTCCAACATAGCAGTGGTTTTGCCTTCCCAAGCCTTTGGTAAAGCATTGAGTATTTTCATATTTTGTTCTCCTATAGAATAAGACTTGCTAAACACTTTTAAACCGTTAATAATGTTAGTAAAGCGAGTAAACATATCAGTGATGTTTTCATTTGATTTCATAGTGAAAAGTTCATACTCCCTTGTAAGCATACCAAGTTTTGTTTCCTTTACTTGGTTTGTACCTTCATGAGTCACTTCAAGTAGTCTCCACATTTCATGTGCAGATTCACAACATCTTACCCTGTTATACTCATTCATATCAAGTGCACAAGTAAGAGTGTTCATGGCAAGAAAATTAAGAGTCATTTTCTTTTTATCTTCATCATCAAATTCCTCAGAAATTCTATCAATCTTTATACCATCAACAACTTTGAAAGGAACATAGGGACCATTTTCAACAATATTCCATAATTCATAGTTTAGAGAAGATATATAGATTCTAACTCTATTTTTCCAGAAATTATAGTTTGTGCCATTCAACAAAGGAGGTCTAGTAGTAGAGTAACCTTCTACCATCATATTGTTATCTAGATGAGCCATAGAATCTTTGCTTCAAGGATGTTAAGCCTTATCAACAAGAAGACCTGCTCTGATACCAATTGAAAAACCTAAGAGGGGGGGGTGAATTAGGTTTTAACCGATTTTTCCTTATTTAAATTAAACAAGCTTTCTAAGATAACAAATATCAAACACTTGGTGTTCAACCAAAGTATGAAAAGATGAGTTCAAGAAAAGAAGCAATGAACACAAAGATTTATAGTGGTTCGGTTTATCCAACAAAACCTAATCCACTACCTTGAGCTATCTACTCAAGGATTTCACAAAACCTTTCACTAATATAGTAAGAGAGAATACAATAGAGGCTCACCCAATTCCCTTAGGGTTTTACAACATAAACCTCTTAACCAACCAAGGTTCACTCAACACTTTGAGTTTTACAATATAACCTTGTCTACACACCTTTCTCTATTACAACAATTAATGAAAAAGAAGCTCTTAACACAAACACAGTTTTCTATGGTTCAAGGCTCACTCTAACCCTTAGAGTTTTAAGCTCAATGCAACCTTGAACAATTCAATCAAGATATGAATAAGAAGAGTTTGATATATGAAATCACCTTAATGTGAAGATATATCAATGTAAAGCATAAATACCTCTTTGAGTAATGTTTTCTTGTAAGTTGCTCAAGAACCCCAATGATTTTGTATAAATCTCACTTTGATGAATTTCACAATATGAATGTTAAGATTTGGTTTCAAAATAATCTCCAGAGGTTCTATGAAGTGTTAGGATCAGATTTTTGCTCAAAAAGTAATTGATATGAGTTGTTTAAACGATTGGGTATTTATATGTATGCACCAACGGTCATAAAAATGGCTGTTTGAATCCCACTCAGGAGAAGTGCGGTCGACCGCAAATCAAGAGGGTCGTCCGTACCATCATCCGCAAATGTTCCAGAGAACTCTGGACAGCCTGCGGACGATGAGCTCAGAAGTCCGGTCGACCGCTCCATCATCCGCAAGTGTTCCAGAGAACTCTGGACAGCCTGCGGACGATACTCTGAGAAGTCTGGTCGACCGCATGATTTGTGGTCGTCCACACTTTTGTCAGGTCGACCACAAATGCATTAAAACTATGCAGAACAAGTTCCCAAACAACTCTAAGAGTTTGCAAACTATATTTTATGAATTTTGAAGTATGTGCATGTATTTTGAAAATCATTTCAAATACCCAACTCATGTTTTATCTAAATGAAATGCATTTTGAAAATCATTTCACTCTTATTGAGCAACCTATAGAACTCATTACTCAAAGGGATAGACCTAGAGATAACCAAAGATAAATAAAGAATTAAAGCTACACCTCTAGATCCTATCTAATCCAGAAACGCTTATCTTCAAGGCTTGACATCAAAAGCTCTTTCCTGAAGATTTGAAACTTTGATCTTGCAAGGATTAGATATATGAATCCTAAAAGATCATCACTAATACAATAAAGCCATTAGTCCTTATCAATGTTTGTCATTTAATCAAAACTAAGATATTAAAAGTTTTAAGGCTTTCAACCTTAATTGTGAAAATATATAAACTTGTAGTACAATAATCTCTTTTTGAGTATTGGCATGATGGAATTGCTCAAGAGCACATTTGAAATGATAGAAACCTTTCTTGAATGATCTGCTCAATGAATATGTTTAGAAATGGTTAAAATATGTTTTCAAGATGTTGTATGTATTTGATTTTATTCTCATCCAATTTTTATATAAATGTACATACATGATCATTTAAAGCAAAATTCTAAAAAGTATAACGTTTTTCTTCATATTTGAGTTTATTCCATAGATTGAAAACTTATCGTTGCACACATCCACAAGGATGCATCTCAAAAATTAATCGAATGTCATCCAATGACTTATATCAAAGCCCATCATTTATAAATTTAATTTTATCTTCTTGATTTTTATATACAAATCTGTGTGAACAACATTGCGTATTATAGTTTCATCTTGCACATTTGTAATAAACTTCTAATCCTTTACCTCTTCTTTTCTTTGTAAAATTAATTTTACCTAACCTAATTAGATACTTGGGGAAAGTAGATAGATGTTCACCATTTCGTCGGTCCTTGTCTTCAATTAACAATTTAATATATTTAGGCATTCCTTTGGATATTAGACATTTCAATCTCTCCATTCTTATTCTCTCAATTTTTCTTAATGCATTAATAAATAGTGTAGGGTAATACTTTGTAATTTAGGAACATAATCATCCATTTTGAAAAGAAAGTAAGAAAAAAAAAAGATGAAGAGAGAAAAATTAGCTATGGATGAATCTAAGCGATTTGATGACGAAGAAGATGAAGAAATGAAAAAATAGGCTATTTAAAGAAGAGCAAACTAAGTGATGAGATATAATAATACAACA
The DNA here is from genome assembly GCA_019593545.1 of Apocynum venetum. Lineage (NCBI taxonomy): Eukaryota > Viridiplantae > Streptophyta > Magnoliopsida > Gentianales > Apocynaceae > Apocynum > Apocynum venetum. The sequence continues at coordinate 2,683,760 of SRSM01000326.1, read as the reverse complement.
GATTTGAAAAAATGGATTGAAGACAAACAGAAAAAAGTAGTGATGAGATATTATAAAACGGATTTGAAAAAATTGGTAGAAGCCAAATATGAAAAAATAGTGACGAAATATAATAATACAATGGATTTGAAAAAGTAGTTTTATGATATAATAGTACAACAGATTTGAAAAAATGAGTATAAGCCAAATAGGAAAAATAAGTGATGAGATATTAAATTCAAACAGATTTATATATATATATATATATGTTTGTGTATGTGCGAGTGTGTATATATATATATATATATATATATATAGATGTATAGAGAGAGTTGTATTTTGTAAAAATTTATTCTTCTTTTTCTTTATTTCTTATTTATTACAAACATACAATCTATAATATATACTTAATTTCTATTGTTTTAAAACATTTATTTTCTTACATTTAATCTATACTTATGGAAGAAACATCATCCAAACGTGTGCAAACCTGTCATGATTCAACTTCTCAAAGAACAAAAACAATCATATGAAATTCAATACAAAGAGTAAAATCAATCGGCATTTTTGGATGTGTAACAATTGGAAACAAAGTTTCATATGTGTCTCACACTGAAAATGAGAAGAATATTAATCAATCATAATATTGGTCTCGTTTATGGATGAGTCAACTTTGGAATAAATGGAGCAGTTGGTTAAACAGCTTATAATAGTCATGCTCTTACAGCATGCATAATTCTAACTACACTTAGTAACGCTTATGACAAGACAATTGAGTTTGAAATACAAATAAACTCTCTCCATCTCTCTCAATATATATATATATAAATGAATTGTTATAATGATGCAATGTGCTGATGCATTTAGAGCTTTACCGGAATGTTATGATATGTTGAAACAATTATTCAATGTCACTTCTTAGTCCAACCTCAAATGACACACTAAACCAATTGACATTTTGAATGTGGATAATTTCTTTGACGGTATTCTATCATTGTTTTAATTTAGTTGTTGAACATATGTTGCTATCTCCTATTGGACGAAGAATTCTTATTGTAGCAACCTCAACATATGAGTTATTAGATAGATCAGAAGCATTTGTCCCACAATTTGATATCAAGATACTTCTAATCAATTGAAATGTTAATAAAAACATGCAAAATATAAACCTGGATGATGTTGATTTAGAACTAAGATTGTGAGTGAGATTGTTGTCTTATTTGAAGTTTGATATGCACTTTTTATGTTTTAATATGTAATGTTTTCATATTTAATGTACTTTTTATGTTTTAATATAAAATGTATATATTTATATGTATTACTTTATATTTTAATATAAAAAAATGTTTATTTATCTTTTCATAAATAAAATATAAACAATGAGATGTGTGTGTGTGTATATAAGCATATAACTAAGTTTTTATGTGTTTAGAAAGAAAAACTTATATATATATTATATATATATATATATATATAAACATAAACAAAAACAAGTGTTTAAAAACATAAACATAAACGCACACACGCGCACACACACACCACACACATATATATATATATATATATATCCATGTGTGTGTTTATATATATATATATATATATATATAAATATATAAACACATATACACACACTTATATATAATTAATGATGAGTAATTAATAATAACTAAGTAAAAATATATGCGTGTATAAAGCGGATTTTGAAACGAGTGTAGGTACAGGTGAGTACTCATTGAATACAATAACATCTCCATCATTATCTCTACTAATACTCGTAATTTCAACTCCATCCCCATGTCTTTCCCCAATAAAATCGGGTAATTTCTTCCCTATTGGGCCTGATTCTGATGGGTACCCATATTTAGTGGGTAATGGCCCATCCATCATAAAATGCCAAGTGTTAGTTTAGAAAATGTTGGAATATCATTTTTCAAAGGTATGAGTATTTATAATCAAGTCCCAATGGTTATAAACATGACTATTAGAATCTCACTCACGAAAATTGTAGTCTACCACATGATCGTCCGGACCATTGTCCACAAGTTTAAAGAGTCATTGGAGCCTTTCAGATGACTTGGGTTGGTCATTTAGAAATAGTCCGATCGACTGCAACAATGGATTTCAGTCATCCAAAACTTAACAGACATGCATAAAAAATGTTAAAGTAACTTGATACTTGGATAACTTTCGGTCGACCGAAAGTCCACATTTATGCATCCTTAACATAAATGAAGATTCGAATCAACTATACAAGTTATACTAAAAGTTTTTGTAAAACGTTTAGACTTTTAAAACCAAGATGCACGTGTTAAGAATACCCAAGACAAGTTTTGACATAAATATCGTTTTGAAAATCAATATATGTTCATAGAACAATTTTACTTAGGTCAACACTAATGATAACTAGAGAGATTTAAATAATATCGATGTTTAAGACTATACTTCTAGTTCTTATCTAACTCAATAAACATTTGCCTTCAATTCTTCAATTTTTGTAACGTGTTTTAAGATTTGAACTCTTGATCTTGCATATGTTAGATGTATGAATTCAAAGAATACTATCACTTGTACATAAAACGATTGGTTCTCATCAATGTTTGTCAAGACATTAAAAATTTTAGAGCGTTTGAAAAATAAATTTCATGCACAAATATGATATAATCTCATTGTGACACTTGTCACAATGAGTAATTGATGAAACAACTTTTGAATATATATATATATATTCAAAATCGTAATAGGAATTATCCAGAATGTAATCTATTAATGTAGAAAAATTGAATTCTACCTATATTTGAATATTATTGTTTTATTTGATATATATATATAGCTTTTTTGTGGAATAAATAAATAAAATTTTCATTTTTAAAATATACAGGAAATATCAAAATTTAGGTAGAATAGAATTATCTGCAAAAAAGTGAATTAAATTTTAGAGAATTTATGTTATGACTTTTGATGGTGTACTGGACTAAATTTTATAGTTAAAAATGTTTAATTATTTTGGTATACATAAAATTTATTCAATCAAATTGTTTTTTTAAAAACTTTTGGGCAATTTCTATTATAGTTTTGAATCATACATTACAAAAAATTCAAACTATCTACATTAATTAATTTTTTTTGGTAATTTCTATCATAATTTTGAATGAAATATTTAATTTAAATTTCTTATTTTGAAAAATACATATATTTTTTATGGAATATATAATATTTATTAAATAAAATTACCTTATAATGTTTTGTAAAATCCAATTTTATGTTGAATTCAAACTCTTCATATTATTGTATAATTTTTATTGTAGTTTATTTTTCTAACTCCTATTATCATTTTCAATGGAACATTTTATTTAAATTTATTATTTAAAAATATTATTTTTTTGAATGTATAAAATTTATTACATTAAATTATCTTTCTAATATTTCTCAAAACAAAATCCAAATTTAGGCTGAATTTAAACTTTTCTACATTGATGAATTAAATTTGAGTAATTACTATTATCATTTTAATGGTTATAATTAAAATATTATATTTCAAAATATGTCTAATTTTTCTATGGAAATATAAAAATATGTCTAATTTGTATATAAAAATATAAATGAATAGAATAAGTTAATTGAGGTGAAAAAAGAGAATTAGTTATTTTTTATTGAGAAAATGGTCAAAGAGAGTAGTTGGCCCGTTAATGAGAATTAATTATTACATAAAAAATTTACTAATCGTAAAAAAAAATCACAAGCTTACACTTGTCACCAAGATAACTTAGTGGATTCCGGCAAAATCAAGATACCGATCTACCCTTTGTCAACTCATGAAGGGTATTTTAGTAATTTCATTTACTTTTTTTTAAAGGAAAAAAAGAGAGATGAAACCCCAAATTTAACCGCAACCATAATTAGGGTGAAAAACCACTTTTAACTCCAAATCATTTTTCCCTCATCCTCATTTTTTTCTATTGTAGTAGAATCCTATTGTTAATGAGTTCTTAGTGTTGGATTAGGGATTAGGGGTGAATTCGGACTGATTTAGAGTTGGACTAGGAAGAAAAAAATGAATGGTGAGGACGAGGTAATGTGGGAAAAACATAGGTAATGTAGTGCACAATGAAGCAACCTCATTTGCCCATATGGTAAGTGCAATTGTAACTCGCTCCGCATTTGCCCCAATTTGAACCTTATCCTCATTTTGCCTAGTGTTGAGAAATCATCTTCCATGAAATTTTTAGGGATCATTGCATTCTCATTATATTATGTCATTTTGATGATGATGATGTTGATCTATGCATGATCCTTCTTGATTATTTACGGGTTGCTACTCACAACCTTTAACCTAAGATAAGAAAGTATGTTCTTTAATGAAATTGTCATTATTTGTATTAAGTTAAATTTATTTAATGTGCACACATGTACTGAAAACAAGTTTGTTGAAGATTTATAGAAACCTAGAGCATCTCATAGCCCAGTAGGTAATGATTATGTTTACCAGATTCCTCTTGTCTTACCTAAGGCAAGTAAATTATTTATTTTTCTCTTAGAAACAAATATTTTGTTATAATCTAACATCTGTTAGAGTTTTAAATTATGCTTCAGGTCCCCCAACAACTAGGAGGGGAAGAATGTGGATTATATGTTCTTATGTATGCAAATTTTTTTGTTCAGAATGCACCTCATGTGTATGGTACATTGGAAGGCTACCATGACTTTGTAACCGTCACCATTTCATCTTAAATTATTGTGTTATGGTGTCTCTTGTATTATGCCTAACTTTGTCTTGGTTTTGTGATGTAGATGAAAGAAGATCTATTCACTATAAACATGTTTGAGGATTCTAGGAAGGCACTTTGTGATGATTTAGAAGCTAGAAATGCAATGGAAGAAATTGAGGCATCTTTGAACAATGAAATAAAGGTTGAGGAAGTTAATGGATATGATGTTATTGAGCTCACATATGCTTCTCAAATTGATGATCTTACTTCCCAAAATGAGAACCAAAATAAAAATGTGACCGATGACTACATGAAGAGTGGAAGTGCATATGCGATAGATTCTATGAATCAGCTTGAATTTCCAATATATGCTGAAAATATATGCTCAAAAATCGAAGATCATGCTGTAAATATAAAATCAAAGGTGCTAACAAATGTGAACAGTGTATTCTTTAGGAATGATGAATTGTTTGACGCGGAGGTTGAGATACTATATATTGTCGTGGAAAGTCAATAAGAACTTGATGATGAGGTGATAATTACATGTTATCAAACTAATAAGACATATGAAGAAACAAAAGATGAAACAAATGGTGAAAGCTTCATGAATTTGAATGTGCACAATTAGAGGATGATTTGGACCAGTTTGTGTATGATGATTTTGATATGAATGATATGAAATGCAAGAAGAAGGTAGTACATCATAACAAAGGAGGAGTTAGAGGACCTCGCAAGACATGGTTGCAAAGCCATAGAAGTTCAAGAACTTTTGATGAAGAAATATGCAAAAAGGTTCCATCTTTGTCCAACAATTAAAACCTTGGGGTTCTATAATTTCAAATTGATACCATAAGATCCTAATTGACAATTGAGTCAAACATTAAAGGCCAAATTTGTCCAATAATTCTAACGTTAAAATACTTCCAACATTATAACGACAAACATAAAAGGTCTCATTTTAGATAACATTTATATTTAATCAATATTTTTGCATCTCAAAAGGCAAGAAAAATAAATTTTAGTTAAATATTATTATTATTAAGTGACAAATGTTGCCTAACACTCTAAATACCCCTTGTTACAACCCTAATAACCGTACAACACAATCATCACCGTATCACGTGCAACCATCACAATCTTATGAGTAAAAATCAAAATAAAAAATTTACACAAAACAGCATTATTTTATGTATAAATTGACTATTACACTCCATATTATCACCGTACCACATAATCCAAATATTTGAATTGATCGGTCCAATTATGTTGTGCATAAGCTGGATAGCTATGCGTTCTTAATCGTACTCATCGTCTATGCCATTTGCCTCACCATACCACACATTTCAAATTATATCTAAATTGATCGATCCATTGATTTTTTGCATAAGCTGTGCTGGTTATGTACGTGTTTCTATCTTACATGCCAATATGCCATTCATGTTAAATCTTTAGCCCTTCGGAATTGTCAAAGATAGCAAGCTTCTTGAGTTTCTCCAAGTTTCTACATTTCACAGCAAGCTCAAAGATTGAACTCATGATTTGCAGCAGACATAACTAGCTAGTTGTACGCAAACAATTAGTTTTAGTGATTACTCATTCCATCCAAAAAGTGAATGTTTTACATTTTTATTTTATTTTGAGATTTTTAATCAAAATATAAGTCGTTATAAGACTTTTTACACATATTTAAAAATATTTTGCTAATAAAATCACCCTTATTTATTATGTCTTGAAAATAAGGAAGAGAAAAAAAAATTATTTTGAGAAGAAGAAAATATAAAGACTTTATTTTGAAAATAAGGAAAGAGTGAGAGGAGAAATAAAAATAAATAAGAATAATATTAGAAATCAATTATGAAATCTTCATAAAATTTTATAAATCTACTTATATTTTGAGATAATAAAAAAGCCACCTAACAACTATATTATGGGATCTAAAGAGTAATTTTTTAAAAATAAAAATATTTTTTTTATAATTTCTAGGAATATTCAATATTGTTTGTTTATTGTAAAGGGAGTTGTGAGGAAATGATATTTCAATATTATATCCAAAATGACAGTCTTATGATAGAAATGTCGTATAAATTCTTTGAAAAATTAGTAGAAAGATATTTTACCTTCTTTATTAGTTAAATACAAATTCTTTTCTGCAAGAGTTTAAGAAAAGGAAAAACAAGGCAAAAGTAGTTAAGTAAATATATAGCTTAACAATATAAAAAACTATATACTACCTTTTACTTTGTTTATTATTATTTTAGTAAAACATATCTTCCAGATCAGAGATTCACACTTTTAAATATGAAATGTAAAGGGGAAGACGTGTATAACTTATCTTTTTATTATAAATATTATAATCTGATTAAATACAAGAACCAAGTCATCAAATCTTGACTAAAATGAGATATACCTTATTAAATAATATTGCTTCTATAGCTTCAAAATTAATTACTTAAATGCCTTGATTGATCGTAGTTAATATGTAATTTAAGAGTGTTTAACCCAAATTAATTATTAGTGCCTAAGATTGAATTTAAAATTAATCTTATTGAAGTTTCAATAGAAATGCTGCCTTCATATATCATTACTATTTTCCTTTCGTTACAAGAGAGCTTGCAACTATTACACAACAATATATGGTACTGTTTTATTTGCTTTTGAATTAATAGTTTGTAGAACTTCATGCTGTTACACAACACTATTGTTGCAAGAAATTATCGGTAGCTAACTTATTGCTGCATATTTCAAAAAAATAAAGAGCGATTTGTTTTTTTTATATAAAAATAAAAGGGAAAGAGAAAAAGAATCTAGCAAGAGGAAATTATAATTTAATACGTTCTTTATTTATCAAATATTTTGTTGAACAAGTAAACATTGGGTAGGATAGGAAGCTCAGAGCTCCCTTTATTTAGTTTATTGGTTTAGATATATATAGGGAATTTTCATTCCTTAATACATACAAGTTATATTACTTCTCAGCAGTTAACGAATTGATAGTTGACAAACATGTGGCCTTGAGCATTGCCATTTCCATCAGTGTCCAAGGCTCGAAACACGTTAACATCCAGATCCAATCCTCCGTTAGCACATTGATCAACAATTCTCACTGTTGCTTGAGCTCTAGTCCTCGTGTTTGTCACCTACGCCAGTCAAGAAAAAAAAAAAAAAAGAGTTGGAATTGCATCATTTCTTCTATATCATAATTAAGCACCAAAACTACTGCCGTTGGACTTTTTCTTTAAGCCGATACAAGGTGTCAAGAAATTGAGGATAGAGCCCAAGTCCATTTAGGTGGCTACAAGAATATATGTAAAAGTTGATTGGGAACCATTAAAGCTCAATATTCGAGTAGAAATCAATCTATCAATCTGAAAGTGAAGTGGAGTGTGGTTTATCATCCATCCATATGGTGTGAAACTTAAAATAAAGCTGTGTAAAATTAATCAATTACTTACCCTCAAGCATCTGCCACAAGCATCTCGCCCACGAGGACCGACGGGTCCGCAGAAAGCTGTCCATCCATATTTGCGCCTCCAATCGAGGGGTTTATTAGCATCCCATGTTGCACAAAAAGCACTAACGGCGTTTAGGTTCCATCCATTCTGCTGTGGGTTGTAGAGATGGTATGTCGCTCTAACGTTTGTAGCACTCTGTGCTGAAGCAGCACTCACAAGACAAAGGAGGAAGCCAATGCAAAGTATGAGTTGAACCCTTTCCATATTTTCAATTCTGCCTTTTAATATTGAGGAACTGTTAAATAGATGTGTGGATATTTCCCAAGGAGAAGTTTCCTATTTATAGAGTTTGGGGAGGAGGTAGAGTTTAGGGTACATGTAAAAAGTTGAGATGATTTAACTATGGTAAAATAACCATTTTTATCCCTTATCTTTATTAGTTTAGTTTTGATCTCTTATTATTATTATTAGTTATTTTGTTTATGTGTTTAATTATGAAATTTTCTCTCACTTTTTCTTTTTAATTTTTTTAAAAGGAGAAGCCATTGAGGGGCTTTGATCATATCCATTTATTAATAACAAAAAAGAAAATTATCTATTTTAGTCATCTACCTTTAACTTTTTACCCGTTTTGATCCGTTTCTTTTTCTTTCTCCATAAATTTTGGTCACTTCCATTGTCCGATTTCAGCCAAATTTGTCAAAATGGAAAAAAGTACTCAAAATCACAAATTAACCCGTTTTTTTTTACCTGTTTAACCCACTGACCAAATGGGAGATAATTTTCAGTTTTGAAAAATTATTCGTTTTGGTCTATTGTGTTTAACATTTTCTCCATTTTGGTTAGTTTCATTTTTTTCCATCTAAATTGGTCCATTTCATTGTCCAATATCGATCAAATTGGTCAAATTGGAAAAAATGACTCAAAATCACAAATTAATGCATTTTACACCAACTTGACTCTATGAGAAACAAAATGAAAACCCTCTTTTAGGGAGTGAAAAATACATATTTACTTTCACATTTACATTAGATAGGTATCTTTTAATACCATATATTCTATAAAATGAGAAAAACTTGTAATTTGTGGGTTTAATGTATGAATAAACCAATGTATAATTACACACTATTTATTAGGTAGAGTACAATAGAAGTTAGGATAATTCTAACAAATGAGATTTATTTACCTCACTAGGAGAATGTCAATTTTTTTTAAAAAAAAACTAAAACAAAATTAATAAGAGAAAGATATTATTTTCCATATTTTCTTAAAATATGAGTAAATATGACAATTCTTATCAATAGATGCCAATATTCAAGGAATGGAGAAATTTGTAATTATTTTTCCTCCCTTCTCCTTCTATACTTCACCTTCAAAATTAAGAGATTTGAAACATAAGAAAGATGTGAAAAATATAATTAGCAATTGTCATTGTTGAATAAAAAAATAAAAAATGACTTGCAATAAATATTATGAAGGTTTAATACTTCATCTGTTCCACTAAGATAATCTTATATTATATTTTCATCTGTATCAAATTATAGTCCAATTTATTTATTTAGAGTATAATTTAATTTTTTTAATTGATTAAAATACTCTTATTTAACACATATTGTGATTTTGATTGAAATTGGATAATGAAACAAACAAATTTAGATGAAAAAAAAATGAAATTGACAAAAATGGAGAAAATGTTAAAGGTAATAAACAAAAACAGATAATTTTTCAAAAAGTAAAATTATCCTCTATTTTTGTACCTCGAGTCAGCCGGCCAAACGGGTCAAAAATGAGTTAATTAGTGATTTTGAGTAATTTTGTTTATTTTGACCAATTTGATTGGAATCGGACAATGAAACTGATCAATTTGAATGAAATAAAAAGGAAACGGATTAGACAGGTAAAAAGTTAAAAGTAAATGATTAAAGGAGACAAATTTCCTAACAAAAATAAGACATAGGGATGGTATCATGATATCGTAAATTAAAGTTGGTATAAAGAAATGCATATTTCATGTAAATTAACATTAAGTAAAAATAAATCTCCATTTACAACGCAAGTAAAACTAGATCCACATATGCAACGCAAATTAACAATATAAAGCTTATCTAAATTACATATGCAACCTCTAGAAAAAGAGAGTTTGTACTATAAGTCTATAAATAGAAGTACAGTGCACACCACAATTCACAAACGTCAATCAAGTTGCCAGTTTGGACTATATATGAATAATATGACGGTTTGCTGACGTCCTCCTTTTCCTTTTCAAAACTAATCATTACATTAAGAAATGTTTCAGAACCTTCAAAAAAGAAAAGAAAAGAAAGGTTTAAGAAGAAATACATTACTAATTTTTTTGTTGATAATTGTGTTTTTTTCTTCTTTCTTCTCTCAGAAGAAATGCAATTGGCTAAATGAGAAATGTGAAAATCTCTGGCCTTTTATTATACTATTCATGATTACCGGGACTTATAAGTATATGAAACTGACAGAGTAATTAATATACATCGAATAAGCAGATAAAATATATAATATTTTAATGCATATTAAACACGATCATGATATTATCATCCTCCTAAAAACATAGTTACATAACCTAATTCTGAATGAGTCGAGGAAAATTTTCTTCTTTTAATGATGATTGATTATATATGTGGTAAACAGATCCAAAGAATAATGGTAATTATTCCACTATGCATGTGAATAAGACCTGGCCAAACAATGTTTATACTAGTCTAAGATCGCGTGGAGGTTGTCTAAATATTAAAAAACATTGGAATGTAGACATCCTTAGCCTTTGAGCTGTTGAATGCGGATGCCCGATTGAAGACCGGAATGTACTTTTAAAAAGGAAATCTAAGAAAAGTGAAGTTAGTGGAGAAAGACTTTAATTTAGGATGGAGAGTCAAGATAAGGGAATTCTTTGGTACATTTTGTCTTTAAAGATAATATATATTAACAATAGACTATAATATATACTACATTGAGTATTGTATTTCTTTTTATATTAGAGGTGGGGAAATGATGTCTACATTCCAAGCACGTACGAGGGGCATCAGCGATTGGTGAGTTTACCAAATATACCACTAGATAAGATAATGAAGAATAGTTCGGCATTGAGTTTCTTTTGGTAAGGAGAGAGAGGAGCAACTTCCATCTTTCACACTTCCTTAATCAATCTACTTCCTTAATCTATAGACTTAAGTGATATGTATCACAGTTACATATACATATGATAAAAAAGTAGAATTTACATTTTAAAACAAATTTTTATAATATTTCAATAAAAATTTATTTCACACAAAATTCGAATTACATTACTCCAAATTACATTGTCGAAAAATTTCGTTCTACCTCACCAAATGCATTATCAGTGGAATATGTTTATGAGGACCGCATTGAGTTCCTTCGTCTCCCTCGAAAAGGTCATGGGTTCAAACTCATTTCTCCTTCCTATAATGTATTAATAATAAAAAGAAGATGCGTCAGTTTGGCCTACTTTCTCAAAACAAACTCCGTGATTAGCCTAATTTTTGTGATGTTTAAAAAATGACTTTAATTTATTCCTTGAATGCGTACGTTATCTATATAAGGAAAAAAAAAAAAGCATTTTGTACTACTTTCACTTTAAAATGCTGATTCACAAATACGTTATCCTATAGATATGTATGCACATGTGAAAATTGCCTTAGGGTCAAAGTTGCTTTATTCATCATTTCGCATTACAAACTTCGGATTATAAAAAGTGAAAACCTTAAACAATAATTTTTTAAAAACTAAATAATAATTAAGGTTTATCCGTTTTCTTACCATGCTCAATTTTAAAATTTTAAAAATTAATTGAACAGATATAGTTTCATATAAAGAAAGTTGAATTGAATCGAGCAACGAGCTAGACACAAAATTAAGTTTGTTCTTTTTCAGCTTTTATGCTCAATGGAAATAATGAGCTAACTAAGAGAATAAATTTTTATTTAGTGAGTATATTTGAACATCCGCTTTCTTCTTCTTTTTTTTTTTTTTTTTGCGGAATAAACATCCCTTTTTTTCATTTAATTTGTAAATGGGTAATAGTCTTTTTTATTTTATTTTAGAGATAAATACTTTGTTCACATACGCATTAAAGTTTAAGGCCAAATTAGAATTAAAACTCTCTTTTCAAAATAGTTTGTTTTATTAGTAAATGAGGTGTTAGTAAATTTGAGTTCAACACAAATTTTAGTTTTATCATTTTTCCATTCTTTATGTCCTTATAAAAAAATTAAGAAAAGAAAAAATAACTTAAATATTTGCTTCTTGATGTCTGACTATTTACAAGGTCCGTCTAACCCAGTGATACTGACCTCTCTGGAATTCTTTCCCACTACAATTATTGATGGCTGCTTTAGAAGACTACAGAATTCCTAAAGGTTGGAAGAAGCATGGGACATCGGTTAATCTATCTTTCCTTGAATTATTTGCTTAACTATTTCATTCAATCAATTTATTTTACTCATCACTCACATTAGAGATATGAAGTATCTTAATTGCTAAGAAGAATTGCTGTTCTTTTTTTAAACCGTAGACTACATTTGGGCTGTTTTCTGTGGATTTGGTGTGCGGTGTTTTGATTAATCTGATTGAATCATAACAGTTAGAAGCCTAGGTAAAGTAAAAAAAAAAAAAAGAAGAAGAATAATATTTTCAAGAATTAATTAAGCAAGTTTTAGAAAAGTTTTAGGACTTACAAAGTCCATAATCAAATTTGCTTTCTTCTTCCTATCTCGTGCGTCTCTGTAAGTTCTCCTTCAGTCTGTCTTCTTCGACCAGATGAAGGCTCTAACTTTTGTCAAAGTTTTGGTCTAGGCTGACTTCTGTCAAAGTTTTGATCTAGGCTGAATTTTCCTTTCTTTGCTTTTTCACAATATTTTTATTTTTTTATCTTGTGTTTTATTCTCCCTTTTCAGGGCTTCTATCTTCCCTTCTTGGGTTTTTATATCTGCTTTACTTCTGAAACATGGAAAGGATTGATGTTCCTGGACTTGTGGTGGTGGCTATGTTCATGCAACATTGTCGCAACTTTCACAAGCTTTCATTGCTCAAAATACAATTGCAATTCAAAACAAAAAATTGCAAGCTATCACTGGTCAACTTGAAATCCTTTTTATCAATTAAACTGCATCTATTTATCACAAAATATGTGATTATTATAATGTTTATGGCATGGACAACTGTTTGAATTTGAGTAAATCTTATATCAGCTCGAAAGGAAAAAAGAAAAAGATAAAAAGGGAGCTGCAAGACTTGGCACAAAGACTTTAGTCAGTCCATATCGAAGGGTAGTAAACATGTGCCAAATTTGAGAAAATCAGAATCGGATGGCATATTCCAGAAGAGTTTACCAGTCTTCAACCATGGCGGCTAGGCATTTAATGGTTCTGTCAATCTATTTAATTTTCGGATCTTATTCCAACCTTTCGTAGTCTATACGGAATTGGAGGACCGACAACGCAATTGCTTGAAAGCCATTTTTAACTCTTTAGGCTTTATTAATTTATCATTATCTAAAAACATTTCCCTATTTTTAAGGTAATACATATGAATTCATTTCTTAAAATATTTTCATATCTTACACAATTGTTACATTTATTCTCTAAATAAATGTTATTTATCTCTAAAATAAGGGACTAGTTTAATTGTAATTATTAATTAATTAAATTTTATAATAATTTTTTTTCTTAATTTATTACAATATTTATTTATATAAATTAATTAACTCTAAAATTTTATCTCAATCTTTATTAATATAGGATAATTAATTTTCCAAAAAAAAAAAAATGAAACCTTAAGAATTATGTTCTCAATTGTAATTCTAGTGTCTATTTACCTTTTAAAATCTTTCCATAAAATTCCTGCATCATATTCATATAAGACTTTGGCCTATAGTCTTACTTGCCCTTGAAACGGCCTGCATGAGTTTATCTGAATGGAAGTCTTACTCAACAATTAAAGGAAATGTCTTTCCTTAGTACCAAAATTTCGCTATAAATTGCACCGTCTTGCATTTTATCCATTGCAAGGAAATATCGAAGTTCTAAATATGAGTAGAGTTCAAATAATAATTTGCATTGGTTTCTTTATCTGTCTTGTGGGTGCTGCTAATGCCCAGAGCGCTTCAAATGTTAGGGCCACATACCATTTCTACAACCCAGAACAGAATGGTTGGGATTTGAATGCTGTGAGTGCTTACTGCTCAACATGGGATGCCAATAAGCCCCTTGAATGGAGACGCCAATATGGTTGGACTGCCTTCTGTGGACCTGTTGGACCTCGTGGACAAGCTTCGTGCGGGAGATGCTTGAGGGTGAGTTATTAGAGTAGGAAGTTTCTTGTTATTACAAAATTTATTATCAGTCTTAGACGTGAAGTACGTGTTGAATAATTAAATTCTATCATTTCTTATCAGTTTAAATGAACTTTTATATGGAGTTTAGCATCAATTGCACAACATCGGTCCTCGTTATGGAATAATCAGTGTGATTTCTCTGCAACAAATTTAAGTTGCCTTTGATGAATTGTACGTGTTAGCACCAAGTTTTAGAAAAAAGTTAAAGATTGATCTTATAACTGGACGAGATTAATTATATATTTTGTACTTTCTTAAAGATTGCAGAAACTAATCTAGTACTCTTTCATTGGCTAATTAAACAGGTGACTAATACAAGAACTAATGCTCAAGCTACGGTGAGAATAGTTGATCAATGCGCAAATGGAGGGCTAGATTTAGATGCCGGCGTGTTCCGAAGGCTGGATACTGATGGAGATGGCAATGCTAAGGGTCACATGATTGTCAATTACCAGTTTGTGAATTGCTGAACCTTAATTAATTACACATATATAGGGTTTCAGCAGTACTTAATAGAGTAAAGAGCTGATCAGCATACATCGCAATGTAAGCCTTGGTTGGTCAATAAAAGTGTGTTGCTTTTGAAGAAGATCTGTGAAATACAATGGCAAAGAACAATGGATTGAATGAACAAAAGAATGCCCCACCCCTGGAGAAATACTCAAACCCTTCTCCCCTGGTCAGAGCATATTCAGTTATTATAAATCCAAGCAAATAAAATTTTTTTAAAAGTCAAAATATTATTAAAAATGGGTTGGAATTAATATATAATTATACATTTTCATTAGGTACTAATTTCCATCTTTGAATTCAACTTTCATTTCATCTTGAAATTTTAGAATAAGTAATTGGAAGAGAAGAGAAAGAATTGCGCAGACATGGCACCATATTTCCTTCCTTCTAAACTTTGATATAGATTTAATATTACAATAAAAACATAGATGATAGATGCATAGAACACATGGTAGAGAGTTGAAAAATGCTCCCGTTACTGCCGACCAACCACGCTACTCCCGCTACCGTATTTCTTGCCACATAGATTTTTCCGGTGGAGAGAAGGATTAACGTATTGCGTCATTTTGATTTTTTGTCCAATGTCTGAGGAAGGGGTAATTTTGGATTGTTGTCATAAAAAGAAGTTATTTTGGTAGAAAAACTTGGGGAAGAGAGAAAATTTAGCCATAGACAATATGTTTAGGGCCTTGGCCACGTGCTTGAGGTATGCTTTGGGAGGAAAACTTTTGAAAATACATTTTTGCCCTTCAAATAATTTTTTTCAATTTAATGCCACGATGAGTTTTGTCCAAATTTATAGGTCCAAATAGTTCATTAGATGTATAAAGTTAAAAATAAAGAAAATAGACCAAAGTTGAAAATAAAAAATAATTTATAGACTAAATTTGCTAGTTTTCCTTTTGTCATCCCTACTCACAGAATCTGTTTTCTTGTCCAAAACTTAACTAATGACAAATATTGAGGCCCAAACCCCCGCCCCCAACCAAGGCACCCACTTCTTTCAATTTTATTTGATATGCTCTTTACCGGCAAAAGCTCAACAAGTTCCTCTAAGAAAAAAACCTCATCAAGTTTAGAACTTTTATCCAAATAATAAATAGCTCAGTCCATTCATTCCTAGAAAGCACGACCAACTTTTCTTCTTTTTTTTTATTACTCATCCATTTAGAATTAAATATTTAAATTTTTATTTTAAAATATTTAAAAATAAATATTCATTTTTCTAAAATAAATATATTTCTCATATAAAATTTTAAAGTTAAAAAATTTATATTCACCAATTAATAATTTTTATTATTGATTTAATTAATAATAAGATACATAAATAACTATCAAAATGTTTTTTTTCTTCTAATTTTAAAATAAATTAAATGTGTACGTTCCCCGAGAGAGAACTATTATTTCATTGAAAACTTTTTTGTTCCTTGTTCCCTCAATACATTGCCTTAAAAACTATTCAAAAAATTATTCCTCCACCCCCACCAGCGCCGCTTGCCACCTCCTCCTTCTCCACCGCCACCACCACCACCACCACCGCTACCACTACCACTACCACTGTTCTCTTCTTTAATTGTTCAAGATTCCTCTGAAAAGTTCCTTTGCTTCCCAAATTGGCTTCTTAGATTCCGTATCAAAAGCCCAAAATGCCTGTAAATTCACCCTCCAATTACGGTACACTCCCCACCTCCACCTCCGCCACTCCCTATCCATCAACCTCCGCTAGAAAACCGCCTCTTCCACCCCCACCACGGCCGGCACCTCAAACACTCCTCTCCAGGGCTAGAGCCCAGATCGCCACCGTTCGTCCATGGCGAGAAGTTTTGGATCTCCGGTCCTTTTCACTTCCCTACAGTTACTCCGAAGCAATGTCCCGTGTCCGCCGCAACATTTACTACTTTCGCATGAATTACGCCTTGGTAATACTTTTTATACTTTTCTGCAGCCTAATTTATCATCCCTTATCGATGATAACCTTCTCGGTTATCTTCGTAGCTTGGTTCTTCTTGTGCTTCTTCCGGGACCAGCCTGTTGTTATATTTGGCAGGACCATAGATGATCGGATACTTATGGTTTGTTTAAGCTTGGTTACTGTTATTACCCTTGTCTTTACTAATGTGGGACTGAATGTATTGGTTGCTTTGATAATTGGAGTTGTGATTGTGGGCTTCCATGCTGCGTTTAGAGGCATTGAAGATTTGTTTTTGGATGAAAATGAGGCGGCCGAAGGTGGGTTACTTTCAGTGGTTAGTGGGGAGCAAAGGCCATTAAGGCCGACTTATAGTCTCAGCTGAATGGTTTACTCCATGAGTATCTTTTCTTGTCATTAAGGATTCTTTTTCTTCTTTATTTGGTTTGGAGTTCTGCATTCAGATTCTTCAACTAGAGTAGTGATTTGGGGGGTTTATAATTTGGAGTTGGGGGATACAGGGTTTTTAAGTAGAGCTGTGGTTTCTGGATTCTGAAGTTCAAGATTCTGCCTTTTCTCTTTTCAACTGCGCTTTCCAGTTGCCAGAGGTTTTGTTATCATTGTCTATTGAAATTGGATACCTTCTTTCTTTGAATTTTGTCAATAAAGGTTGCATTTGGACTAGAGTGAAATTTATCCATTGCTCCGTTGATAGAAGCGTTTGGTATGATGGGAAATGTTGAATATTTATGTCTACAAGTTGCTTGGCCTCTTGTTACATGTTGAAGTGGAGAGAGCATATACTTCTGATTTTTGTTTATTTTGTTTGCTTAAGAAGAACTCAGTTAATTAGACTATACTTTCTTTGCTTTAATTCTAGAGCAATGGATATGAGTATAGTTTGACTCTAAAGTGGCAGTTCTCAGCCTGATAAGGAAATTCATTGCTCAATGGACTTGCTCTTCTGTAATTTGCTCAAGGAAGTACACAGTTGTATTTATTTACAGTTGGAGAATAAGAATTGTGGACTGGGAAGCTTTTTGCTTGTTTACTTGTTTCACTTTTGTTATGTTCCATGCCGGATAAGTGCTCATATACCTGAATATGCTAAATTTTCATCCTCTGGGAAATTTTATGATGGAGTCAACATGGATGGAGTTCAGATCATAAACCCCAACTCTGGAACTAGAAACCAAGATCTGCTGCAACAGGAAAATATGCCAAATGTTGACCTTCTGTACTATTTGTTCATGGCATCATGCAAGATGGGGTTCTAGAGGTATTTAGTTCCCAAGAAGAAGTGAAGGATTATGTTATGCTTGTCCTAATGGCAAATTTGTTTATTGCTATTTTTTTCATTCTCTGCTTGGTCTTGGTGGGTGATCAAATGTACATGTTTACATCCAAAATGCTCTGAGAGTAGATTTTCTCACTATGGTCAAGTTCACATATTAAATACGCCAAATCATTTACCAGCACATACTGATAGAAATAGCAGAACATTTATTGTTTTCTCATATTGACGCCATTAATCAATTGTGTATTGCGTCTTTTCTTTCTGAAGAAAATTGTATATTTCATCCGTATCATTGCATTCTGTTATGATTTTAAACTTGGGATTCTGATTTTGAGTGTGAGGCAGGCTCCTTTAGCCAGGCAAGGCTCTGTTGTGCCTGTTTCTGAAGCCCAAATGTATTGCTCAGGGGAGGAGCAAAAGTTGCACACTATAGTATTTCTAGCAAATATTGAAAAAGTTGGATGAATAGAATAGAAAAGAAAGATTTGGTTTTGGAATGTACCCACTGTCCTTGTATCATGGGATTCTTTTGATTGTGACAACTTGTTAAAGCCTAACTATTATTGTAGTTATAATAGTTCTAACTAAGAAGGCTTTTGAACTAGGGACTCGGGCCTAACACTTATGTAATCCTTTGAAAGTGCCATATATAACAAAGAATTGTGTGAATATGGATAATAAGGAAATGAAGCATTCCTTGTGTTCCCTTCACTTCTGCACATTCTGCTGCTTCCCATAACTTGTGATCTATAGAATCCGATCTTCTTGGGTCTTGCAATTGATTGCTTATTGATTCAGGAGAAGGGAATATATCTTGAGAGGTTCAAAATATTAAGTTGCAAAGTTGATCGGCTACTTGACTCATCATTAGAGGGCTTGATCATGTCAAACTAGGGAAGTTAGTTTTGTATCCCAGTTCAAATTTTGTCACAACATTTCATTTCATGTTTTTGTTTCTCCTATCGTGTATCATTGGTAAGGAAACTTCAATGCTACAAAGAAACTAGAAGCCACAGATATGGCGTTTTTTACTCTTGGATTTTCCACTAGTGTTGTTGAAATTTATGTAAAGGGAGAGCAAGCTAACTTCCATTTATGTTGAAATAAGTTCTAATTTTATTTTTCCTTTTTGAAATTTGAAAAGGAGAAATTTTTTATACTGATAAATCTGTTGCACCAAAAGCAAAGATTATAAGAGATTATCAAATCCTTTTTTTTTCTTCTATTTCTCAATTGACTCTATTCATCTTATTGGATGTTCAGGTGCATATTTGAAGCCTTAACTAAGGCTGCTTTGATGCTACTTAGTGCTTTATTCACAACATAAGCAAATGCTTGATCTGATTATGACATTGCTGTGTGCATTTAAAACAAACGGCTGCGTGGAAATTAGCCAGACCTTTTATCAAGCTTTATACTTATTCTTATGTTTTGCAGGTTAGCTATTTTCATTTCCGTTGTGTTCCAATTGAAATCACTGTTCAACAGCTGGTTCTATTCCTCATATCCTGCTTAATTGTGCAGATTATTTTATATTATCAGGTAAACGTGACCTCAAAATACATCTAAGAAGTGTATGTTTAGGCATAGGTCCAGCATATTCAAGTACCATAAGGTGATTTTAACCTTTGTTTTTAAGGAACGAAATCGCAAAAGCTGTTCAAATCTGAAGGTTATAGAAAGGTTATTTAGCACTTAAAGGGTTTGAATTCTTCTATGACTTCTTGGATATCCATACAAAAGTCCATGCTTTCATGTTGATCAATTTCCTTATAATTTGTCACCAGTAATATACCCAGAAAATAGTCCCCACTCCCCACAAGCTTCCCCTGCTTTCATTCCCTTTATTCTCGCATTTTATAATACTACGAATTGAATGGTTGGCCATTCTTGAAAGAAATTAAAATGACGGTGACAAATCCTTATATGCAAAATCTAATCCAACAAGGATTCAAATTGTAGCAGCTTAAGTAATTCTGAATTTGAACTGCAGAACGGGTTCTTTTTTCTTTAAATAATCATCCTGGTTAAGATTCTTCTGCCTTGTTATTACATAAAGATTGTGATGCCAATTCTGGGAGCCTACAAACGGAAGAGATGATCCATAACTGGTTACTATATCACACTTGGTTCAGCACCAATCTCCTGGTTAACCAAAAAGAAGTCATCTGTGTCATGTTCCTCTGCTGAAGTAGCTAATGTCACTGAGCTCAAAATTACATATTGTGCCTGTAACAGACGAGGTTAATTACCATTTCTATATATGCAAAAAGAGCTTTTAATCAAAATGACCTACTTTTTCATCTAGTATCAGAAATGACTCCAAAATGAGGCGATAAACCAAAATAATCTAATACTTTTTTATGGTAATTAACCCCTACAAAATATATACAACAAATGCAATCATATATGACAAAAAATTAAATAAATTGTTGGGAAATATAAGGATCGTTTTATGTTAAAATAGTTGTCATACAACTAAAGTAAAATTGAGAATAATGAAAATAAATTGGACACAAATATTTTACGTGGAAAACTCTCAAACAAATCGGGGTAAAAACCACGGGCAAATGAAATGATTTCTTTAACTATAATTTGAGTTTAAAAGCTCTTGAGATACAAAACTCTTTCTCTACAAGATAGCTACTAAAGCTATATCTATATTGAGAGTTAGAGAAAGAAATGAAATTGAAGAAAGATTTATCTTGGGATGGGATGAAAAATCAAAGTGATAGAGTTAGCTATTTATAGTGAAAATAGCCCACATATTAAGAAAAAATTCATCCCTTGTATGAGTGAAAATTAGGCAAATTTAGGTAGCCTAATTTTCACACCAAATGACTAATTTGATTTAATCAAGGTAGCCAACCAAAATGATACGGTATTTGCCCAACAAGGGACTTTACCATCAACATTCTCTCACTTAAAGTCACTTGTATAATCCTTCCATTTTTGCCAAACCATGCTTGCTTACGTTTCTGCTAGGCCACACGAGGATCTACACCATTGAAACTTGCCAGTATTGATTGACTTAGTCATAACATCTGCTAGGTTCTCATCTGTGTGAATTTTATACATATTCACACAACCTTCTTCTACTACTTCTCGAACAAAGTGATACTGAACCCTTATGTGCTTTGTCTGTGAATGAAAAACTGGATTCTTTGCAATGTGTAAAGCATTTTGACTGTCACAATATAGATCAATCATTTTTTGCTTATACCCAAGCTCATCCAATAACTTTTGTATCCAGACTGTTTCCTTGCAAGCTTCTGTAGCTGCCATGTATTCTGCTTCTATTGTGGATAAAGCCACAACTGACTGTAGTTTAGAAACCCAACTTACAGCTCCTCCTGCAAGTGTAAACACATAACTAGTAGTAGACTTACTTTTATTGAGATCTCCTGCAAAATCTGAATCAACATAGTCTCTGACAGTTAAATCTGATCATTCGTAACATAATGCAGCATTTGAGGTTCCTCTAATGTATTTCAGAATCCTCTTCACAGTACTCCAATGCTTTTCACCAGGATTTTACCATGGAACGACTGACAACTCCCACTACATGTGTAATGTCTAATCTTGTACTTGTCATGGCATACATTAAACTTCTCACTGCTGATGCATACGGTACTTGATACATTTTTCTCCTCTCTACTTCACTGCTAGGACACATACTTGAGGTGAACTTGAAATTAACAGGAAGTGGGGTAGAAATTGACTTACTGTCTTGCATATTGAAGCGTTGCAAGATCCTTTTAAAGTAGTTCTTCTGTGAAAGCCAAATCTTCCTGTTATTTCTGTCTCGGTGAATTTGCATCCCTAGAATCTTGTTTGCTGGTCCCAAGTCCTTCATTTCAAACTCCCTAACTAATTGTGCCTTCAATTCTTGGATTTGAACTTTGTTGCTACCAACATATCATCCACATACAATAATAAGATAATAAAGTTCCAAGTACTTTCATGCATTGGCTAAGCGCAGGGCCAAGCAGAATTTTATTCCAGCTCTCTTAAAATTGGATGGCTCGGTTACATCCTCCTCATCGGAAGTGGTAGATGTTTTTA
Source organism: Apocynum venetum (assembly GCA_019593545.1). NCBI lineage: Eukaryota > Viridiplantae > Streptophyta > Magnoliopsida > Gentianales > Apocynaceae > Apocynum > Apocynum venetum. The sequence goes on along the minus strand of SRSM01000326.1, from coordinate 2,661,457 downwards.
TTGATTTCTACTTTCAGCTGCTTGGCATTGCCTCTCCCTCCACGGGGTTTTCTAATCACATCATTGCCAATGGCCCCAAGATCACTTCTGCCCAAGCCGAGAGATTGGTGACTAACATTACTGAGTTGGATATCAAAGAGGCGCTATTTGCAATGGGAGATAATAAATCCCCGGGACCCGATGGCTTATCTGTTAAGTTTTTCAAAGCTGCATGGGGTACAGTTGGGCAATCTGTGGTGGCTGCTATTCAGGAATTTTTCAAACATGGCAAACTGTTGAAGCAATTAAACCACACTGCAATTACCTTGATTTCGAAATCTGCCTTCTCATCCAGTGTGGGAGATTTTCGGCCTATATCCTGCTGCAATGTCATTTATAAAGTCATTGCCAAGATTCTTGCTTCCAGAATTAGTGAGGTGTTGCCTTCAATTGTTGATAAAGCTCAATCCGGCTTCATTGGTGGAAGGAATCTGCATGATAACATTTTCTTAGCTCAGGAATTGCTGCGTGGGTACAATAGGAAACGTTCCTCTCCCCGCTGCCTTTTCAAGATCGACCTTAAGAAAGCTTTTGACTCTATTCATTGGGACTTCCTTCATCATGTTCTATTAGGTCTCAAATTCCCGATGCCTTTCGTTGCATGGATCATGGAATGTGTTTCATCCACCTCCTACTCGTTATTCATCAATGGCCAGCTTCACGGTTTCTTTGTGTGAAAAAAGGGCCTTAGGCAAGGAGATCCCCTCTCCCCCTTCCTCTTTGTGCTTTGCCTGGAATACTTGTCTCGTTCCATCAACACTGCCACCTCGGATTCTGTCTTCAATCACCACCCAAGATGCAAAAATCTCATCATTTCCCACTTGGCATTCGCGGACGATCTCATGTTCTTCACTAGAGGTGATGTTACTTCTATCAAATTTGTTATTGACTGCCTCGATGATTTTTCAAGGGTGTCGGGTCTGTTCATCAACAAAGCCAAATCTGACCTTTATCACTCGGGTGTGAATGAATCTGATTTGCTAGCTATCCTCGATATAACTGGTTTCAAACCTGGCAGCATGCCATTCAAGTACTTGGGCATCCCGTTGATGGCGCAAAAGCTGAGAGTGGCGCATTACCAGCCTTTCCTTCAACGCATTACTGCTGCCATTAAGAACTGGAATGCTGCTTCTCTTACCTATGCAGGCAGACTTGAACTCATTAGGGCAGTCATTCAGGGTGTAAAGTGTTTTTGGATTTCAGTCTTTCCTATCCCCAAAGCTGTCATCAGCCAATTTGTCTCTATTTGTCGAAAATTTCTCTGGAATGGTAACAAATCTTCTGTTGCTTGGAAGGATATCACCATGCCCAAAGCTGAAGGTGGTCTTGGTCTTAGAGATCCCTTCATTTGGAACCACGCTCTTATGGTTAAACTTATTTGGGACATTCATGCCAAAAAGGACTCACTTTGGGTCCTATGGATCCATTCTGAATATTTCAAAACCGAGTCTGATTCCATTTGGTCTATCCGCAGCAACAAAGTACTATCCCCACTGCTCAAACGTATTCTCCTGGTCCGAGACATACTTAATGTGGTAGCTGGAGTTGGTACCCTTGGGAGCGCTTTGTTGAACACTTGGTCGAAGAATGAAAAATTTTCTTCCTTTCTTGCTTACCATTTTTTCAGACACACGGGCAGTAAGCAGATCTGGGCGTCGACTGTGTGGAACAGCGCAGTTACACCCCGACATTCCTTCATATGGTGGCTTGCCATTCGGGACAGACTTGCCACAAGAACTAACCTCCATGCAGTGCTTACTGTTGTGACATGCCCCCTTTGTCTCTCGACTGATTAATCATCACAACATTTGTTCTTTTTATGCCCGTTCAGTGCGAAAGTATGGCAGAAGATTAAAGACTGGATGCGCCTTAGAAGAGCTATGTCGACCTTAAAGAGTACAATAAAGTGGCTGAAAAAAGAGTGCAAAGGAACGTCTTGGCAGTCCCGGATCCGTCGCTGTATAGTCGGAACTGTGGTATATCATATATGGATGGCACGCAATGCTGTAATTTTTTATAACAAACCTACGAGCATCGACTATCTTGTAATGAGCATCAAGACTCATGTTTACAGAGTTTTCTTCTCTTTGCATCCGTCGAGTCTCCCTTTGGTATTCCCGTAGGTTGCTTGTGTAACATCAGGTTTTGTGTGCATGCTTCATGCTTTAGATTTGTTTTTGAGAGCTTGAACCGAGTTGTATTTATGTAGCTGGTTTTCCCAGCTTTTGTACCTTTTTGATCTATATATATTTTACATTTTGATAAAAAAAAAAAGATAATAAAGTTATCTCCGTTAAACCTTTTGTAATACGTACAATAGTCTGAACTGAGTCTGTTATATCCAAGGCTAATAATGAAGGAATCAAATCTCTTGTACCAACATCTCGGCGCCTGTTTGAGACCATACAGAGATTTGTTCAACTTGCAAACCAAGTTCTCCTTACCTATTTCAGTAAAACCTTTTGGTTGAAGCATATAGATTTCTTCTTCAAGCTCTTCATGAAGGAATGCAGTTTTCACATCCAACTGCTCTAGATGTAAGTCAAACGTAGCACACATAGCTATGACTATTCTAATTGTTGTAAGTTGAACAACAGGAGAAAATATCTCGTTGAAGTCAATACATTCTTTCTGAGCAAATCCTTTGACTACCAATCTAGCACGATACCGCTCAAGTTGGTCATTGCTATCTTTCTTGATCTTGTACACCCATTTGTTCCCGATAGGTTTCCTCCCATATGGTAGTGAAACAAGATTCCAAGTCTTATTTTTATGAAGAGCTTCAATTTCTTCTTGCATTGTCGTCATCCACAGAGAATAATCTTGGGCTTTTATAGCTTCGTGGAAAGTTGAAGGCTCTCCATCTTCCGTTAGTAGACAATATGCAACATTACCCTCCATAATGTAGTCTAAGTGCCAAGTTGGCGTGTGTTTCTCCCGAGTTGACTTTCAAACTTGTGGAGGTGCAGACTCAGCTTGCTCATGATCATCGTGCTTTGGTGCAGTTTCAAAAGAATCTGGAACTTTTTATTGTTTATTTTCAACTTGAACTGCAATAGTCTCTGACTTCTCTTTTAAAGTGCTATCATTTTGTACTTTATCTTTTACAAATACAACGTCTCTGCTGATAATTACCTTGTGGGTGGTGGGATCCTACAAGCGATACCCCTTAACTCCATCAGCATATCCTAAGAACAAACACTTCCTGGATTTTGGATCCAACTTTGATGTTTCTTGGGTGTTGTACATAACATAAACAGGACTCCCAAAAGTATGTAAGTGAGAATAACTAGTTGTCCACATCTCCATTGGCGTTTTTAAATCAATTTCGGTTGATGATGTGACCGATTGATCACATAACAAACAATTTTGACTGCTTCAGCCCAAAATGATTTAGCCAACCTTGTAGTTCTTAACATTGCTCTCGTTCGTTCTAATAAAGTTCTGTTCATCCGCTCTGCCACTCCATTTTGTTGTAGAGTGTATGCCACCGTGAACTGTCTTTTGATTCATTCTCCTTGACAAAAATTGTCAAATTCATCACTAGTATATTCTCATCCATTGTTTGTCCTTAAACACTTGATCTTTTTTTCAAATTCAAGTTCCACCCGCGCTTTGAAAGTTTTGAAAACTTCAAACATGTCTAACTTCTTCTTAATTGGATACACCCAACATCTCCTGAAATGGTCATCAATAAAAGATACAAAGTATCTTGCATCTCCTTGGGACATAACCGGTGCTTGCCAAACATCAGAGTGAATCAACTCCAATATAGTTTTACTTATAGCATTTGTACTGCTAAACTTTAATATGTGTTGTTTACTGATAACACAATACTCACAAAAGGGTAATGAAACCTTTTGAGTCATGGAAGAAGCTTTTGGTCAGCAAGAATTTTCAAACCTCATTCTGACATGTGACTAAGTTTATGATGCCACATTATTGTTGATTCTTCGTCTGATCTTGCAATTGCAACATAGACTTCTTCTTTTGGTTGTGTTTCTCCTTTAATAATTTTCATGATCCCATCTTGAACATGGGTTTTACACCCATTACCATCTAATTGTTCCAATGAAAAAATATTTTTCTTCAGGCCTTTCACATGCCGTACCTCCTGGATGGTGCGAACTGTACCATCATACATTTTTAATTTGATGGTGCCAATACCATCAGTTTCCAATGTATGATCATTTCCCATGAACACAGAGCCTCCAGAAATAGGTTCATAATGATGAAACCATTCTCTCCGTGAGGTCATGTGCCAAGCTCTTGAGTCTATAAGCCAAACATCAATGAAACTTTTTCTGCCTTCAGCAACTATGACTGTCTCGCTGTATGGAATTTCACCATTTTTCGGAGTGCTTGCAATATTCCCTTGAGCATTTGATAACTCAGGGACCCTACTCTTCATTTTACTCCAACAATCTTTCTTGATGTGCCCTTTCTTGCCACAATTGTAGCACTTGATATTCTTCCTATTTTTTGATTTTGATCTACCATAATTGTAACTCCCACTAGGACCACGTTCCATTGATATTCCTCTTGTCATCGTCAAAGCTTCAACTTCCTGCAAACTTACTTGTCTGTTTTCCTTATTTTTGCATCTGGTTTCTTCTTCCAAAACAGATGACGCAACATTATCGAAGACTAGAAGATCTATAAGGATATTGTTCGTCAGATTGATAACAAGTTGATCATATGAATCAGGTAGACTTTGTAGTAGAATCTCCGCACGTTCAGATGTTTCTATTTTGTAATCCATATATGTAAGTTGCGAAAATAGAGTATTCAAAGTATTGATATGGTCAGTTACCGGAGTGGATTCTGCCATTCGAAGAGTATAAAGTCTTCTCTTTAAGAAGATCTTGTTATGCAGTGACTTAACTTCGTACAATTTTGTTAGAATATTCCAAATTTCTTTCACAGTTTTCTTTTCTGCCACACTAGATAACACTCCGTCAGCTAGTGCTAAATGGTAGATCGGCAATTGCATCGCCGTCCATTTGGTTCCATTTGCTGTCGTCGGTGATTTCTGTGGGCCTACCTCCAATTGCTGCTAGACAATTGTCTTTTCTCAAAAGTGCCTTTATCTTCATTTTTTCATAATGAGAAATTATTCCCGTTAAATTTCTCAACGTCGAACTTTGTCGTTGACATGATCTTCTTTTAACTTGACTCTGATACCACTATTGGGAAATATAAGGATCGTTTTATGTTAAAATAGTTGTCACACAAATAAAGTAAAATTGAGAATAATGAAAATAAATTGGACACAAATATTTTACGTGGAAAACTCCCAAACAGATCGGGGTAAAAACCACGGGTAAATGAAATGATTTCTTTAACTATAATTTGAGCTTAAAAGCTCTTGAGATATAAAACTCTTTCTCTACAAGATAGCTACTAAAGCTATATCTATATTGAGAGCTAGAAAAAGAAATGAGATTGAAGAAAGATTTATCTTGGGATGAGATGAAAAATCAAAGTGATAGAGTTAGCTATTTATAGTGAAAATAGCCCACATATTAAGAAAAAATTCATCACTTGTTTGAGTGAAAATTAGGCAAATTTAGTTAGCCTAATTTTCACATCAAATGACTAATTTGATTTAGTCAAAATAGCCAACCAAAATGATATGGTATTTACCCAATAAGGAACTTTACCCTCAGACATAAATATTTATCATTACACAAAAAAATGTCCCTACTGGTTTGCCACCAAAAATATCATTACGTAAAAACGTATCATTTTGGGGTCATTTCGGGCTCTAGATGAAAAAATAGGTCATTTCGATTAAAAGCTCTGAGCAAAAATTGGTGTATATTTATTGTGTAAGTAGATAATGTTCTGAAAAATTTAAATACTAACTTAAATATCACATTTGAAGTGATTTTAAAGTAAATCTGGACATTCTTTTAAAGGAATATAATGATATATCATAGATCTCATCATCAAGTTTCAAGTATATGATTTTTAAACCTTATGAAATTTTTTTTTATTTCTCATCTATTTTCTTAAATTTTTATAATTTCGTTTTCAGAACTCTTCAGAAAATATACACTAATTCTACATGTCCATTTTGCAAGTATAACCTCCTATAACTCATACCAAAGGAGTGTTCAGTAGATTGCCTTTTTCATTTTATGAGTCAAGGAGGTTCATTTTTTCTTTACTTTTATTTTTTATTTTATTTTAAAGTGAATTATGGCTGTGAGTCAGAGGACAGGTTATTTAAAGAATTCATCATCTATTTATCTCCGGTACTTTACTAAATATCAGCCGCAAGTATTCATCAAAATTTTCACGAATTATTATTTCACCACCGACAAGATGAAAAAAGTAACAATTAAATTCAGCATCTGTGAAGCAAGCTTTAGTCCAATCTATCATATATATATATATATATATATATATTCAGAAAGTGTGGGGCTTAAAATTCCAGCATTTGACGAAGAAATATTTTGCATGTAAAAAAAAAATAGTCGGACTGATAAAATATAAAATAATAAAAAAATATTGATATTATAAATTCAAAATAAAATATATATTATTAAAATTAAAAAATTTAAAAAGTACTCGTATTGTAAAATATAAAATAAAAAATGTTACTAAAATTGAAAACGTACATATCCTAAATTTGATAATTTTTCTATTTTAAATGAAAAATATGTTTATTTTTAAAAAATGAATATTCAATTAAGCACGAAAAAATATTTTCTAATGTATATTTGCACAAATGTTAAAATCAGTTGTATTTTGAGACAAATAGTAATATTTAATTAATGAACCGATGAGATAATTTGAACTAATTTGTAAACAGGCATTATACTTGTTGATTAAAAGGGAAGTATTAATTAGTTCCACATTGAACTAATTTATGTTACCAAATTTATAATTTTATTTTAGCTGATTAGAAAGGTTAAGACGGTTTTAAGTAATAAAAGTTATGTCCGCAACAATTTAGACAACAATAAAATATTGAAAAGCCAAATATGTCCTTAGTTAAACCTTACACTGGCTATAAAAAGGAAGACTCTGAATGCGTTGGATCACCAATAGTTAGCATTTTTTTTTTTATGAAATCCAATAGTTAGCATATGCTTAGCATTATGGCGGAAACCATTCTATCCCTTTCTACACCAACAGATTTAGCAGATGGGATGAAGCTTATAGAAGACCTCACCAGAAATGCTGATCATGTTCCAGAACAGATATTACAAGAGATTCTGAAAACAAATGCCAACACAGAGTACCTGAAACAGTTTCTGCATGGACAAACTTTTAGTAATCCCAAGTATAATCGTGGGATGTCAAATATCTTATTACGTTTTTATTATCAAAATCATGCAAGCCTTTGGTGGGCTTAATTGCCTATAAAATGAGGTATTTGTAACTTCCAATTTCATTCCAATTTCAATCCAACCTTTTATGAAGAATCAGTTTTTGTGAGAGTTTATTTTGTAATCTTTCAAAATTATTTTCAAAAGGATGAGTAATAAAAATAGTAAAAGAAATTATTTAAAGTGTATTTTTAAAAAATATTTAAGTACCAATATTTTATTCTTTGTACTTACTTAAGCATATTTGGAGTTTACGTGGACATAACCAAAATTAAAAATGAATCATATTAAATTATTAATATAATTTATTTTTTAATTATTTTATTGAACAATTATTTCCGCTCAACTGCACACAAACCCGTAAGGAGCTTTTCAAAGACAAAGTTCCTGTGGTGGATTATGAAGATATCATGCCTTACATTCAAAGAATTTGGAGACAGATCCCAAATCCTTACAGCTCAACCAATTACGAACCTACTCAGGAGGTAAGACAAAATTGTAGATTAATTACTCGAATTCCTTTTGTTAATTAACTAGCATTGAATTCCTTTTTGGACTTTGATTCAGGTCGGGAACTTCAGGGGCCAGCATAAATTGATTCCCACCAGAGCTGAAGAAATTGACCCTAAATCTTTATTTGCAGATCTTATTGTCGCAGTGTTGGGTTCTTTAATTTAATTTGTTTATATATATGCTTAGCTTTTCTCATGAATGGACTGTTGAAATTGTTGAATTCAAATATGCTCAGACTTGAAGCAGAGCACGTATTTGCTCCTACTCTGTGGTCTTATCCAGCGGGACGAGGTGATGAGTATTGCGGCAATTTTCCCGACATATTTCATCAGGGCAATAAAGTTATTAGAGGAATACTGGGAAGAGCTTTGCTACAATGTAAGAGCAGGAAAGATTAGCAATTGGATCACTGATTCAAACTGCAGGAAGGCAGTGTCGTTGATTTTGAACAGAGAGATGCCAGAGTTGGCTACTGCAATTGAGCAGGAATGTAAAGCCAAATCATGGAAAGGGATAATAAAATGGCTTTGGCCAAATACCAAAATTATTGAGTAGATTGGGTTCTACTGCGACGGATTACCTCTGGTTTCGATGGGTTATGCATCTTCAGAGAGCCTTATATACTGAGGATATCTCATATACTCTTATGCCAAACATGGCATACTACGAGTTTCTTCCGGTCGATAAAAGAAACAAAAAAGAGATTCAGAATGGCATTTCTGATGGAATTGTAGATCTTGCAAACGTCAAAATTGGTCGGCAGTACGAAATTATGGTCACAACTTTTGCAGGTATGAATTGATTATATCAAGTTTTATGATAAGCTTAGGTCTATACAGATATAGCGTTGGAGATATTGTCATGGTGTCAGGCTTTCACAACAACGCTCCTCAATTGAAATTTGTTCGAAGGAAAAATGTTGTATTAAGTATTGACGTTGAAAAAACAACGAAGGTAGATCTCTCCAAAGCTGTTACAAAAGCAATGCAAATCCTTGAACCATGAGGTTTCGTTCTCCATGACTACACTAGCTATAACGAGTTGTCCTCAATTCCTGGCCATTATGTGCTCTTTTGGGAACTTCAAGTCCAGAGAAAATGAAAACCTCTTGGATGAACTTGATTCTCTTAAAACGGAGAATTGCTGTGCTTCAGTGGAGCAGTCATTGGATGCAAGGTACAAGTTGTTATGGAAGCAGGGAAACTGCTCCACTGACATTTGATGCATTCATGGATTTTTACCTTTCACAAGGCACATACCTAAGTCAGTACAAGACACCAAAGTCCATTAAGTCTGAAAAGGCCCTTCAGATGTTGAACTCAATGGTGGTGGGAAGTTATTGTAGCAAAACTGTTCCTAGTTGAGTCCTTTAGAATAGTGTATTGAATGATACTGAAATATCAATTGAAGATTGCTTTATTCCACTTATGAAATTAATATCTATTGTACTTTTTCTTGCTCAAGTGTCTCTAAAATATGGTTTTACATTAGTGAAATATGTTTGTTATGATACAATATGATATGAGCCGGTCATTGTATTGGTTTCCGCGAGTTGCATTTTGCCATAGAATGCAGCAAAAGATCAACTTTTGTTTTCTGTTTCGCTCAATCCTCAGCTTTTGATGATTCGGAAGCTATCTTTAACAGCTGTTGTATTTGCATTCACATACTGCAAAATGAAAACAAATACGTGAGAATTTCTGCCAGTAGCTAAAAATGATGTGACTTTGGACTAATTAGAGACAAAAAATTATAGTTTAACTTCCTGCTTTGTAAGAAGTGATTTGCAAAGAGGTAAACTTCATCTGACCTCAAGTTTCAGTTCTTTCTTTGTGGTATGCACCCTCACATATCCAAATTCAGCAGTCCTAACTATACTCCAGGTCTCCACCTATCCAAAGATAAGAAATCCAAAAAAAGTAAATCTTTTCTGCACAAATTATAGACATATAATTCAAAAAAATTGAGCAACAAGCAGCCAAGCTGGTGTTGATATTCACTGTGTTTACATCATTAGGGAACTGATCCAAGCTAAAGCCAGCCATCCCAATAATAGCATGAACTGGTGCAGCATAATTAGTATTGTCATATGTATCAATTCCAGTTGCATCTTTCTTAGGCATTGCTTTGCATTCATTCTGATAGACCGCACATGTTCTTTCATAGTTATGAACATGGCCAAAGAGAGCCAAATCCACCTAAAAAGGGTCCGCGATCAAAGTTGTTATTAGAGCCTAAAACAAAGAATCTTATAATGTTACAGATCCTGGAGAATAATTACCTTGTTTGCTAGCAGTAATGGCTCCACAGCGTCCACAAATTTTTTATCCACACTAGGAAGGATGATACCCCCTTTACAAGAAGTGTACATAGGTCTGTGACTGTAATATAACAATGTTAAATCTGTCATCATTCTTTCTGAGGACAAGCAGATCTTAAAATGTAAAAGACATGACAAGTAGTTGCAGTTTAGTTGGTAAAGCCGCCTCATCTACGATTGTAATGTCATAGGTTTGAATCATGGTCGCGGAAATTGTCGTGTATTTAATGTACTAGATATAAGAAGGCTTACCCCATAAAAATTAACCATGGAGTTCTGGATCGGTCAACTGCAGCCATGTCCTTTTTCATCCAATTATACTGTTAGGTAGATGAAGCAGGGTACTACATTAGTCTGTATTAAATGTTTCTGAAAAAGTAATATGAAGGAAGAAAGTATTGAAAATTTGGAGAAAATATAGAAGAAATTTACTTGCTCTGAATTTTCAGACCAGTTATTCTCTGTGGAAATAACAGTGAAGTGAACACTCCCTTGCTCTATGGAATACCATGGCTTATCTTTTTCTGGAGTTGGCATTGGGAAATAAGTCTCATAAGGTATCCCACATTCCCCACCTGAGTCTGGAGTTATATATACTGATCCTGATCCTATGTAATCCCTGAAAGTTCCATTACCAAATATATACAACAGTTTTCTCTTTTAATCTAAATTACAAGACTAGAATACAGGGCGGCAATAACGAATATTTTGGATTCAGAATATATGTGTCAAAGATGATGAACAAATCTGGAATAAATTACCTCTCATGGTTTCCAATTGCTGTCATGTATGAAACTTTTGAGGCCACAGGGCTGATGAGGTGAAGGAAATAGTCCCATTCCACCAAAAAGCCTGTGGCATAGCTTATGTCTCCAATGTGGAATAGAGAGTTTACATTGCCAGCAGATACTTCTTTACCTATGGCTTCTATCACTGATATTGATCCTGGCTTTAATATCATAAGAAAATAACCCTTTTAAGCAATCTAAGTCCCTTGTTTTGGGTAACTATTTATTGGAACATAAATATTTGAAGCAGAGCAAGTTTTTAGGCATTCGGCTTACTGAAAAAACAAGAACATTCTCCCAATACCTGAATGTAATGTTCTGCAGAAAGATCACGAGGCGCCTTACCCATATCACCAAATGAAATAAACTTAAGCTCATCTGATCCCCCAGCGGGAGGAGTCTTGAATGTGAGCCGACCACTCCAACCAGTTGAATCACTGCAAGAATATAATAACCCTTACGCTATTTGACTGGATTTCAAAATTCTATATATGAACTGGACTCTAGTTTCTTTGATAATATTTACCTTCCATATCTGTAGGAAATGTGGTTGAAGGCTTAAGTCCAGTCATGATTGCTGAATGAATATAGCCTGGATCATGCCAACCGAAATCCTTGGCTGGACTCTTTGGTACCGAGCCTTGCAGGGGATAGGAAAACCAATTAATTACTTAGTTATGCTGGGACAACATGGTAATATTGGCCATATTTTGTTACTCTTTGATTAGGGAGTATACTGTATATAAATTCCTAACTGATAAAATTATTCTTGTATCAAATTGTGGAAGATTAGAGGCCTTTTAAGATCAAAGATAAAAGTAACTTGGACAAAAATCTTCTCTTTATGTCTCTGATTATATTCACAGAATAGTTGAATAAGAAATGTGTTTACCAATTAAGCGATAATTTGCTTTGATTATAAAAGAGGCCTGAAATTAGCATATATATGATCCAAAATGCTGATTTATTTTGGATATATATATATATATATATATATATATATACATAGATGTATATAGTTTCCACAGAGATCAAGAAACTCACTGCACATATCATTTCGAGTGAAGGTGGCAACCTTTGATTTTGCTGATTTTCCACCATATTGGACTTGTTGAGGCTTCTTATCCCCGCTAACCCATGTTAGTTTCATCTGTTGAAAAGACCATAATAGATATTAATCCATCAAATTTTCTGCTTTACCAACTAATCTTCACACATTTGTCATATTAATTCATCAATTATATATTACATTATTTGTTGCATACATAACTTTTTTTCCATGAGAATTTCTATTCTTCTTTTCTTAATTACTTTTTCTAGTGTCACAACATGATCATGATACATATTTATTTTATTTTCTGCAAGTACTAAATAAATTTTAATTATTTGACCTGTAAATCTCGATTTGAAAAATTTTAAAGACAAAGAAATTTTGAACTAAGAAAAGTACAAAATGGGTACTATCAATTTCTTTTGCTCCATCTGTTATAAAATACAAGATGTTGGAAGCAAACCTTTTTGTCCCAAAATTTTCCAAGTCTTATTTTTTGGGACGTAATAGATTTTCTGTGGAGTTTAAATACTGTTGGCTTTCTCCGTCTGTCACTCGGACATCCCTCGATTTACATATATATGGACTTCTCTCTCTCCCTCATCAAAAGTATATATATAGGAAATTGGCACCTAGATCACTTCCGTATAACATAGCCATGCCGAACACATGGGCTGTTGAGCTTGGGATAGGAGAGGAAAGAATACCTTCCAACATTTTCAAATCTAGCCAAACAGGAAAGGAGAAACGTTGATTTGAATAAGTCAATAACCATGCATACCAAATTTTCTTCCACCGCTTTCCTTTGATCTTAATGACTTAATGTGAATCAAACTCTAAACCTTTTGTGTATGTTTCTTTATAATATTATATTGAACTCTGTTTTTGTCAAATGAAGTTACTTATTTCCCTTCAAAATAAAAGGTTCATATCTCTAAATATATATAAAAAATTAAATGTCTATTTCCTTAAAATAAACATATTTAATTTAAAAATTTATATTTATACGGTCTCACTACTAACAATATTATAATAATAAAAATAATAATAATGTAGTAACATCTTTAATATCAAAGTTTTTTTTATAAATTTTTTTTTTGTATTAAGTTAAATCTCAAATACTACCATTTCAGACGAAAGAAGAATAGGTTATGAAACTTCAAAATGAATTGTAGAGAAGAGAAGAGTACGTCTAACTTACTGAAGTTGCAGTAGAGTCGATACTGGAAAGATGTCCATATAAAGGCTTTTTGGGATTGGAAAAGCTGATTGAATCTGATCTCTTCAAAATGCAAGGAGTTTGGAAGCCACCGCCAAGGAAGACGAACTCTATATCTGATCTGATGTTGATTACATGAAAAGTTAAAGTCCCACTGCAGGTTCTCTCTGCACATTTACCATGCAAATATTTCTTGCATTCTTTCTTCTTGCACCGCAAGTAGTTCGGATCATTACTTACATGTTGTGCCTGCAACAGATAAAAATGGTGTATATATATTGCGTTTGTAGATAATTTTACATGATGCTCTACAAACTTGTTAATTTTCCACGTCCTATGATAGAGCAGAGAAGCTTAAATTTATATAATTGATTAAGTTTAATTTAATTCTTTAACACATCCCTACGGAAAACACTTTAAAACACAGGACCTCCCGTTCGCGTAATCTAATTGCTTAAGTTAATAGAAGTGTTAAATTTAACTCCTTAACAAAATTAAGTTAAACTTAAGGTCACATTTTAGGTGATTTTAAATTAAATTTTGATAACACATACATAGATCCCAAGTATGATTTAAACCTTATGAAATAATTCTTTCTTTTTTATTTTCTTCAAAATTTATAATTTTGCTTTCAGAATTCTTCAAAAAAAATTAACTTATCTGCATGTCCGTCCGCTTGCAAAATAACCTCCTCTAACACACATCAAATGAGACGTCTTGTGGATCTTTTTTATTTTTATTTTTATTATGAGTCAGGGGAGAATTTTCCTTTTTTTTTATTTTTTGAAACGAGTTAGGGAAGGTTATTCAACGAATTTGTCATCTATTTAGCATTGGAACTTTACTAAATATCAGCAGCAGGTATTTATCAAAATTTTTTACTAGTTTGGAATTGATAACCGAAAACATGAAAAATGTCAATAATTAAATGCAGAATTTAGAAATTAGGTTTAGTCCATTATCTAAGTACTAACAACTCATTAAAAAGGTTGATGATTTAATACTATATATATCCACCAAGAATTAATTGACTAGGAGTAAACTTCGTCACAGTATTGCATATTTGATTGATATTTTGATTTCTTTTTGAAGTGGTATATCTATAAACAATCGAGACTACTTCACATGATGACAATCAAATATATAAATATTCAATAAAAAATTTTCAATGTCAGTCAAATACGTGACCATTCACTTGACAATTCAGATGAACGATATATAGATGGTACTTGACACTTGAATAAGATACGTTCATTTTAAATATTTTATTCTTGTCAATTCATGTTCATTTATATATTGTGATAAGTGTTTTTTTAAAAGGATGAATACTTTTTTTTAAGCCTTATGAATCGTTAATTAGAAAAAAATAATTATTGAAAAAGTAATTTTGTGAATTAGTATTTCTCAGGAGCGTACCTTCACGGGGTAATGACAGAGGAGCGGAAGTTTACTAAAATCGCCAGTTTGCTCATATTGAATTGCATTTAGTGGACAAGCTGAAACGCTGCAAAATTCAACCAGAATTTCATAAATATTCAACACTCCAAAAATATTTACGATCAAACTAATCTTTACAAGCATAGTTACAATCAAATTACCTGTGTTTACGGTCTGTACAAATAAACAAATTATGTGCCTCTTCCAAGCAATTAAACGATGTAAAAGGGTCAATCCCAGTACTAGTTATGTTAGCTAGTTTATTAGCGTTATTTCATGAGTTTGTATACATCATTATATTATACTCTCTTTCTTCGAAATATTTATATTTGCATTTTGAAATATCTAAAATTGAATATTTAAATTTTTTTAATTAAACATATTTGTAGTATAAAATTTTATTAACGATATTATTTATTTAAGATATTTCTATCAAACTAAACTTATATATCTCGTTAATGAGAATGATAAATGACAAGGATAACGTGTGAGATACAATCAAATATGAAGGAGTATTTGTGTCTCCCAATAATATGGGATAATGAAACTGTTTTCAGAAGGGCTAACAATGTGTTTAAACAAATAAAATAGTTATTTTCCAAATAAAATATGATGGCTCCTAGGTTATATACCCTTTTGTTTTTTGTTTTTTTTGGAGAGAATCCTAGGTTTTATCCTTGAAATAAAGAAATAATTAGGTGTAAAGATATGATCATCTTACTCAGAATCAGCAGGGGAGATCATGGCAACCCAATCACCAGAAGAGGGAAGCAACACTCCACTGACAGTAACCGTGATATACTCTTCATCCAAAAGCTTAGATTTCGAAGAACTGAAGTTGATTTTGAGATAGGGATTAGGATCAGGACAATCACTCAAAGGCTTTCTGTTCAAAACCCTGAACTCAGATATTGCAGTGTGGTTGAGGAACACTTCTGGAGAGTTTGCTACAGTCTTGGAGACATGCAAAGATGAACAAACAGAACAAGAAAAACCCAGAAAGAATATCGAGGAAACAAGGAAAAGTTTTGAAACCAAAGAATTTTTTTGCATTTCCATGGGAGATGAAGGCGAAGAAATCAACTAATTAAGTTTTACCATAAAAGAAAGGTGTCTTAGACTCACTCTAGAGGGTGGAGAAAAGAAACGAAAGGTAGTTTGCCATATTATGGAAATGGTAGAAATATATATATATATATATATATATATATATATATATAAAATAAATGCATGCAACTCTGTCAGAATTGGATAATGGGTCGTATATGTCAAAGTATAATTCTTGGAAAGATCTATTGGTGTGTTATGTGTAGTGGGCAGTTAACGGCAAACTGGCAGTAAAGTTGGCAAGTCAAAGTGGGCTTGGATCCAATTTTGATGATAATGTTGAATTTTTCGGCTTAGGGGATATTGCATTACATTAGGCAGCTTGCTGCTGGCAATGCCAACATACATAGAAAAACCATAGTATTAATGTAGGATAGCAACAGTTCGTTTTAACTTCTTTTTCTTTTCCTTGAGTCTTTTTTAAAAATATATATTTTTTTTTTATTAAAGAACTTATAATTGCTATGCTATTCAGCCAACCCCGTCTATTTACGTAGCTGTTTTATCATGGAAGCAGACCTTTTTTTTTTTAATATATATATATACATATAGTGTATATATGGAATGTATCCAACCAAGCTCTTTTATCCGTCAGTTATTATGAAGTTGTTGTTAATCACTACGGTATATTCGCTAGGTATTTCATTCGGCTTCATAGACAAATTAATAAGCTGATTTTTTAAAATATATTTCTCTATAATTCTTTTTATGCTCGGTAAATTTTCCAATTTAGTTCATTAAATTTACAAGTTTTAACTATTTTGATCCTTGATGGTTTTTTAAAATTTTTAGATCCCTTAATAATTTTGGACTGACCATATATATATATATATATAAAGGGCAGAAATCTACCAAACACGCATGTGACATTCATATTGGGGATTTTAAGGGTAAAGTTGTCAAATCAAAATGATAATTCCCCAATTCAGCCCTTGAGTTTGCATTATTTGTTGTCTTGACCCCCTAAGTTTACAGTTTTAACCACATTGATTCCTAGTGATTTGTTTAACTTCTTAAATCCCCTAACAATTTTCAAATGTTTTATTTTTTGGGGGTCCGTCCCTAATATCTTCTGTTTACTGATAACATAATTTATTCAAATTGGCTAGATAGATGACAACTCTCCAATGAAGATCATAGACATTAGAATCTGAGAATGAAGATCTTCAGGAAGAGACAGAGAATGATTTCAGAGTTGTTCCCAAGATTTATCCCTCAAGACCTTATTAAAAGCCCTAAGACTTTTAATTAATTTAGTTATGATTATAACTAACATTAATGAGGACTATATGTATCTTTTGTAATTAACAGGATTTTTTTATTCAATATCTAATCAGGATATTCATATATTTCAAGTCATCAAGAAGATCAATTTAGCATGGACAAGATAGGAACTACAGGATCAGCTCATGGTATAATCCCTTGCAGATATAACTTCGAGCTGCTCACTTTCCAACCCATTCATAATTCTCATGGTACAAGAACCCTATCTACCTAACCTATTCAAAATCATACAAGTTTGTGCAAGCTGAGACATTTTAAACATCACAAACATTGGAGAGATATATCGGTGGAGTCTTCTTTGCTTTTCTCTTGGAAGGAGCTGGCGATCCAAGCCTTTTTGCTGTAGTAGTAACCCTTGGAGTTTCAGTGCAATCTGCACCCAGGAAAAGTTTTTGTAAGGCGGACCTCGTTGAATGAGTCTCTGGAAACTAAGGTAATTGGCCCATATTTGATTGAGCTAATTCTCACTCAACCAAGATAGCGCTAATTGAAGTGAACGAAAGGGAGCAATCTGGGCGATGGTTCAAGTCTTTGTTCAATAGGGGTTGGAAGGAATCTCTTCAAAACAAGGGGATTTTTACTGGAACCTCTCAATAGATAGCCAATGATCGACTCATCAACAGAAAAGGCCAAGGCTGGGAACCTTTTAATTCCAGACTCTGGCAAGTACTGGTAAAGCCAGAATTGGATAATCCATAAAGGCCCGGGCTTTTTGCTATCATTTTCATCATTTGCCATGTCAAAACAGATAAACATACGTAGGTAAATAGAGTTGCAAAGAATCAAAAATAATGCACAGAGGATTTCATGGAAGTAAAACTGCAAGAAATTGCATGGAAAATCGTGCATGTGAATTCAGATGCTCTTAGCATTCAACACAAAAATCAATTTCCCCCTTTTTGTCCACAAATGAGATCTACATACTTTTTGTTCTTCAATAATTCTTGGCCATATACTCATACAATGATACTATAATTAAAAATTATACTAAAGAATGCCATGGATTTGTAAGCTCGGGTTTGACGCAAGTGATGAAACCCAGAAAGATTTGATGTGTCTGAGATCACAAATTGAAAGTTCATCAGTAACAACCTTCCAGCAAGTTTTCCCTACCTCCTTTTCTGCGAATATGCATGTTCCATGTCTGCAGAATTTGCTTATGAATTTTGTTGTCCTGCGCCATGAAATTTTCTCCCTGCATCAACAGCTTCCCTGAAATAAAACAATGCAGTTAGTACACAAAGCTGTTCAACGGAAATGCAGAAGCAACCATGCAAACTTCTAGCTCATTATGTACACTCTTTTAGTGAATGACCACTTATCCCCTAAAAATCATGTAGCGAAAATTGGAGGACACTTCTAGCCCAAGAAAAGATATAAGTAATTTGGTAAGAAATTCTGGTTCAAAACTTGAAAAGTTAAACAAGGACCAAGTACTCAGCTAATAGAGTTTGGCTGTTCGAATATTGTTGGCCCATAGACAGAATGTAAAAGTCATTTCCTTTATGGTTTCCCAACAACGAATTATAAATCTCAATTTTACAAGAAACTGCAATGTAATTATGAATACAGAATCTAAGTCAACTAAAGATAAATAGATCAGATTACACATCAGTTATTCTAATGTCCTAAGCATCTGCGCTTTAAATATAATTTTCACTTCATTAAGTTCAGATTTTCACCCCAATTCAGAAATAATTATACATCTGGAGAAACATAGTAATACATGCCATACTTACATCAAAAGTTCCTAATCGTTCTACTAAATAATGGAAAAGGCACAAGGTTCTGAGATGGAAAAGACTCAACTTCAAGTACAATTCTAGAGTGTATTAGTACACCTTATGTACACACAGTAGACCCATATTCTAAAACAAACCCATCATGATGGCACAATAGATAAAAAGTGTCAAGCACACCCATAGTGTATCTGAAATTCGGGATGTAAATACATACTGTGACTCATACTCGTTATACTCCTGTGTACCCACATGGTCAGCACACTAGGGGCCCCAAATACATGCTGAGCATGCCAAGTTGTGGCTAGGAGCATGAATCAGATATCCCCAACGAAACCTGGTCTATCCATGCATTTGGTTTGAGCACAAACCAACATTCTAATGCTAGCTCAAAAATCTCTTAAAGTAGCATATCATATTCTCATTCTCATTATACTATGTATCCCACAACACAAAATAAATGACTAAAATGAAAGAGACCATAAAATAAAAGGGGGGTTGGGGGGAAAGAAATCAGAAGGTAATAGGTTCAACACTCAGAGTTCACTTGTTTATCAGGCTCCTCATGGGTGGCCATAAAATGAGGACAACATAAGTGATTCATCATACCTGAAAGCAGCTACAAGCTCCTTATTCTCTGGGTCCAGCTTAACACCCTCATAGAAGGCACTCGCTGCTTCATCAAATCTCTGCAGTACATATTTTGGGAAAATGAAAAACATTATTAGATGCATTAGATTACTTCTATGCTGATAGTGAGCAATCATACTCAGTAGAAGACTTGAATTGATGAAATGAGACATGCCTGCAATAAACGCAGAGCTGCACCTTCCCTGTAGCAACCTTTAGCCCAATCAGATCTCAGCTCTCTGCAGGCTCTAGCATCAGATAGTGCATGATCTGCTTGCCCTAAGCGGATCCAACAAAGGCTTCGATTTGAAAGCAAAGTAGCATCAGTTGGGTCAAAATCAATAGCCTGTCAGATTCATCAGAATAGATACAATAAGTACAAAGCCACATAATTTGGAATCTGGTCTGTACAACAACCATAGAAAATTCATTTTAGACAAACTTGTCACAGTTAATATGCCATTATGCCCTTATGCAATTATGCAGCACAGCCATGTGATATTAAAGGCTATAGAGAGAAACCAAGCACAATGTAGGTTTCAGAGGAAGTCTTTCAGTTATCTTTTTCGACAAGCATGATAAGACATGTTGCCTGTGTACTTAAACATTACTCTCCAACTCCCTTCTCTCCGTTAAAATTATTTAGTTGGAAACTGTTGAGTATTATGTGAGGCAACCTAAAAACGCTGCTATATTTAGTAGCCTAACATAGTTGCGATGCGTGTTGTTTCTTCCACATTTGTGTGCTTGTGTAAGCCAATATATAGGCACTTCTTGTAATCTAAATATCAAGTTGATAGAATACCTTTCAATATGGTAGCAGAGTCTCTTCCTAAGTTTTGAACCTCTCTTTTGAAAGTAAAAAAAATAGAACTTTAGAAGTTCTTCAAGTATTAGCTTCAACCATTTGTTGCAATTCTTCATCATCAGAGACATTTTATTGACACCATCAACTCAAAGAGCTGCCACAGGTGTCTGAGAAGACAGAACCTGAAGCGCTGCCACTGGAAAACCACGTGCCTAGCAGCCTGAAGCATATGAGACCCACGCGTTGGCTTCTGGTGATCAAAATTATGTGCATATGGTTTCTTTTAGCTTCGCCTGTATTTACTTAGTCCTCCCAAGGTGTCATTTTTATTTTTAATCCTTTATTTTTTAAGTGACTTAGGATTTTTCCTTTTCCTGAACACCTGTTCTAAGTTTAAGTTTTATTCGGCTGCTGCGTTTCTTATGCTAAATCATCTATTTTAAGTTACACTCTTCTTGAATAACTTGTTCCATTTAGGTTTTAGGTTATATTACAATGTATATAGACTACAATTTCTCTTATGATGCATTTAGGTTCTGTTTCTTTACCTCTATTTTGATATATTTGAAGCATTTTTCAACCATGGCTAAAATCTTGAATCCCACTACCTCATCTCAACCTAAGGTGTAAATTCCTAATTTATTTGGTACTATGGTGTCTCAAAATTATCAGGAATGGTCTTTTGATGTAAAATGACAAGGAGTACTTGATCATTTGACTACCAATTCTGAAAATATTCAATATGAACGAGATGTTTAGGAAAGAGTTTATGCCCAATTATGTAGTTACTTTCCTCCGAATTATCTCCAATGTTCTTTTCCTTCATGACTTGTACATCTGTGTGGGAACACGCACAATCATTATGCACAAATGATATTTCTCGTTTCTATTCTACTATTAGTGACATGCTAGATATCAAGAAATCGAAAATGTCAATAGACAAATTCTTAAGGAAGATTCAAGGACTTATGACTGAATTCAATAAATTGATGCCTATTGGAGGATCACCGGCAGAACAAATTGCTTTGAACCAGATTATGAGCACATTTGTCATGGTATTCTTGCAGATGGATCCATCCTAAGCACTAAAGATATGTTTAAAAGACTTCAAGTCTCTTCTGCTTCCAAGGACATCACAACATCTTCTACAATAGAACACTCTACTCTTGTTGTTCCAACCTACAATTACAAAGGAAGAGGTCGAGGAAATGTAGCACAAGCAAGTTCAGATGCCTCTAGTACATATACTATCTCAAACACCGAGAATCAAGATTTTATTCAACTCAAGGTTATCCGAATATCTATTCCTCCTGAAACCGCACATATTGTTATTGCTTCACAATCTAATTTTATGTGAATTTTTTATTCTGATGCCACTGATCATCTTTTTGATAATCTTGATCTTGTCTCCCAAATTACATACTTGAATTTACTTCCCACAGTTACCTTTGGTGATGCCTCAGTAAGGGTTGCAAAAGGAATTAAAATCATTACTCTCTTCCTTCTTTGTTATTATTTCATATTTTGTATATTACCGATTGATCATGGGAGAAAAGATCAAGATTACCAGAAAGATGATCACTGGCACTGGAATAAAAAAATCCACATAAAATTAGACTGTGAAACAATAGCAATATGTGCGATTTCAGAAGGAATAGATATTCGGGCAACCTTAAATTGAAGAAACTCTTGATACTCGGTATTTGAGATAGTATGTATACTAGAGGCATCTGAATTTGTTTGTACTACACTTGTCACTACTGATTTGCCATGAAGTGTCCAACATTCCTCTCTTATGTGTCCAAGCTTGTTACGGTAGTCACAAAATCAAGTTGTCACATTGTCACCACGACCACCTCAACCTCCTTGATAACTTCCTCAACCTCTTCCTCTATAATTATCTCGAGAATTATAAGTTGGAACAGTAAGAGCAGAGTGCTCTAATGTAGAAGATGGTGTGATATCCTTAGAAGCAAAAGAGACTTGAAGAAGTATTTTAAACACATCTTTAGTGCTTGGGACAAATCCATCTCCAAGAATGCCATGACAAACGTGCTCATAGTCTGACTCAAGCTTTGCAAGCAAAAAATATTTATCACACTAAGTAATTTATTCTGCTAATGATCCTCCAATAGGCATAAGTCTAATGATCTTAAGTTGAGATGAGGTAGTGAGATTCAAAATTTCAACTATGGTTGAAAAATACTTCAAATATATCAAAACAGATACAAAGAAGTTGAACTTAGATGCAGCATAAGAGAAATTGTAGCCCAAAAACACTCCAATATAACCTAAAACAGATTTTTCAAGAAGAGTATAACTCAAAATAGATAATTTAGTAGAAGAAACACAGCAGCAAGAAAGAGTTTAAACTCATAACAAATGTTTAGCAGAAGGAAAAATCCTAACCCACTTTAAAAATTAAGGATTAAAAACATATCATGTGTCATCGAATCTTTCTAACTCAGTCCAAGATTCACCTATTGCTAACCGCATAGGCACCAGGTCTACTCGAAATCCTTATCTCATCTATAGCTTTCTAATGAAAAATCATTGTTGTGTAACATCTATAACATCATGAGTATCAATTGGATATCATACTTCATGAATCTTTCGGTGCTCAAACTCCACAACAAAATGACATTACTGAAATGAAGAATCGACACCTTGTTGAAACAGCTCGAACATTTCTTATCCATCAGAAGATTCATAAAAGATTTTGAGGAGATGCTATACTTCACTCTTGTTATCTCATAAATCGAATGTCTTCATCTGTCTTAATATTCCTCTTAATATTCTACTCCCACAAGAACCACTTTATAAGCTTCCGCTGCGAGTCTTTGAGAGTACCTATTTTGTTCATAATTTTACTCCTGGATAAGATAAACTAGATCCAAAGGCAATTAAATGTGTTTTCATTGAATATTCTCTCCTTCAAAAGGGCTTTAGGTGTTATTGTCATAAGACTCATCGTTTTTGCACCTCTTTTGATATTACCTTTTTCGAGTCTTCACCCTTTTTTTTTTTTTACAACCTTTGATGAGTCTGATTTCACTGGGGAACCCACTAAGGCTGCAAAAATACATCCTGTTTCTACTTTTTCTGGGTCATCACCTCATATGATGCCTAAAGAAGCAATCACTCCACCTCAACCTACGTCTTTGCCCCCAATCTAAGAGGAAAGACTTATGTCACCTTTCTCACACATATATCAACATCGCATTCATCAGTTACGTAATTCACAAGAAGATCATGAAAGTTCAGTTGATTCATATCCTATGCCGTCGCATCCTTCTGATTTTGTTCAAGATTCACCTATTACCAACTGCATAAGTACCAAGTCTACTCGAAATCCTTATACCATCTATAACTTTCTTTCGCAGGAGCGTCTTTCATATCCTATTGTGCTTTTATTTCCCATTTATCTTCTATTTCTGTCCTTAAGAATGTTCAGGATGCTTTATCTCAGCCACACTTGAAGGCGCCTAGCTGATGAAATAGAAGCTCTTGATTCTTCAAGAACTTGGGAATTGATACCTCTACCTCCGGAAAAAACAGTAATTGGTTGCACATTGGTGTACAATGTAAAAGTTGGCATATATGGACAAGTGGACAGGTTTAAAGCTTGATTTGTTGCTAAAGGTTATAGTATTTGATGTTGACTATACTGATAGTTTTTCACCCATAGCCAAAATTACCTGTGCGTATTTTCCTATAAATGACAATCACTTGTCAATGGTCATTGCATCAGTTGGATATCAAAAATGTCATCCTACATAATGACCTGACGAAGAAGTCTACATGGAACAACCTCTGGGCTTCATAGCTAAAACAAGAAGGAACTTAGTCCATTGCCTTAAGCACTCTCTCTATGGTTGAAACAATCACCCCCTACTTTGTTTGGCAGGTTCAGTGAAGTTGTTCAACAATTCGACATGGGTTGAAGCAAAGTTGATCATTCTGTATTTTACAGACATTTATCAAGGAAAAATATCTATTTGGTGGCTTATGTTGATGACATTGTTATCACTAGAGATAACACAGAGAACATAAGTCAACTTAAGAAACATTTGTTTCAACACTTTGAAACTAAAGACTTTAGAAACTTAAAATTATTTTCTTGGTATAAAAGTTGTTCAATCACAACAAGAGATTTATGTTTCTCAAATAAAGTATACCTTAGATATACTTGAAGAATCAGGTATGAAAAATTGTAAACCTGTTGACATACCAATGAATTTCAATGTCAAACTTCTTCCAGGACAAGGGAAGCATTTATCTGATCCTGAAAGATACCGAAGGTTAGTTGGTAAGTTACTTTACCTGACAGTCACTTCGTCCTGATATTTCATTTACAGTTAGTGTGCTTAGCCAATTTTTACAAACACCATATGAAAGTCATTGAAAAGCTGCAATCAGAATTTTAAATTATGTCAAAAGGTACAGACTTGCTTTATAAGAATTGTGAAAATATAAAAATTGTTAACTATACAGATGCAAGTTGGGCTGATTGTCCTTGGAATAGAAGATCAATATCAGCTTATTGTATCTTGTTTGGTGAAAATCTCGTTCAAGTACAAAAGCCGAACACCGAGCAATGACTCTTGAGATGTGCAAACTTATTTAGGTGAAGCATCTTCTCACGAAGCTGAAGTTCTCTAAACTCAACCCTATAAAATTAGTTTGTGATAATCAAGTTATTTTGCACATTGCATCTAATCCTGTCTTTCATGAGATGATCAAACTTATGTAAGTTGATCATCACTTCATATGTGATAAGGTTACTTTCGAAGATATTGTTACTGCGTTCGTTAAATCAAATGACCATCTTGCTAATGTCTACTAAATCTTTAAGAGGACCTAGAATTGAATACATTTGTAACAAGCTTGGAGCATTTTATCTATATGCTCCAACTTGAAGGGGAGTGTTGAGTATAATGTTTCGCAGCTATTGTGTGCGTTATTTCTTCCACATTTATGTGCTTGTGTAAGCCTATATATACAAACTTCTTGTAATCTAAATATCAAATTGATAAAATATCTTTCAACATAAACAAATGTCATATAATGTTTGGAACCAATTAATGATCCAATTTGACAAATCATAATGGTGGAACTTATTCCTAATCTAGGTTTTCAAATGCTTTTCAGTTGGCTCCACATGTTTTCCTCTCTTTTTTTCATTTGAAACCGATTGAGGTCATATTACTTGCATCTTCAAAATTCAACTTCAAGGAACACCATCGCTTTAGTTGAAGATGTTGTAGGTTAATTTCAAATGCTTTTAAAGAAAAATACGCCTATTTAGTCCCTTATCTTTCACTTATTGACCATTAAAGTCCTTTTTACCATAAAATTTTAATAAATAAATGACCTTTTTAAGAACCATTATGGCTAATTTTCAATACATAAGGGACTTACAAGGCTAGAAAAGAATATAATGAACGTTATTGGTCATTTTTAATACATATAGGGCACCTACAAAGCCCAAATATAATATAAATTGATACAAGAAAATAGAGAAACCATTGAGAGGTTTCTATTTAGGGTCCTACATAAATAGAACCCATGTGAACAAGCTAAGAATACCTGAGTATAAGCATCTACAGCCACTAATAGGTCATTTCTCTTAAAAGCATCATCTCCACGTGCTTTTGCTTCAGATGCTTTCTTTTTTGCCTCAAGTGTCACCTGCAAAACCAAAAAAATTTATACTCAAGTGGAGATGATAAATTTAGCACTACATCAAGAGAAACTTCTTTATTGACAACTTTCCTTTAGAGTAGATAAAAGATGATTAGTTAAAAACAAGTGATACATTCACTACTTTATTAACTATATTTTAACTCTTTGTTAATTTATCCAACATATCAGACCCATTTAACATCAAATTGCACGTCCAACCCCAAAAAAACAATCATTTTTATCCAAATACATTTTTGCTTTTGTTCTCAACATTAGCACAAAACTCAAAACTTAAAATTTCTCCAAATAACTATCTAAAGTTACATATGCCATTATGCAAATTACTAGGCACACATTCTCTAATGAGTTCCCTTTGAAGTCAATTGCCATATTCTTTCACCATTTTGACAACATGATGTCCTACTTTATTTTGATGGCATGGCATACCGGTGTCAACTTTCCTGAAGTTCAGACATGGTAAAGAGTTAACGTATCCGCATAGTTGCCTACATTCTCTTTAACTTTACATTTGATGTCAACTCCTTTAGTATCCCTTCTAGTCAAGGTAGGCAACCTAATGTGCAAGAAAAAGGGTGCACCTAGGTTACAACAGAGAAAAGTTAGGTTCATTCAGCTGCATTAACTCATCCAAAAGAGTGATAGAAAACTTCTGTCATTGATCTTTGCACAAAAACACTTATTATTAACTCCTCAAAAGAAATAAAGTTGGAAAGAGAGCAGAAGAAGTTTTGAAAGCCCATTTTTACTACTACATATGTTAGTAGTACAGATGTAAATGAGGTATCAGATACTTCGACTTAGATAAGTCACAAGATTAATACGGTGAATCTTATAGTTCATACGTGGTATAACAGGGGAAGCTGGGAAGATTATGCACATTCTCTTCTAGATCTGCATATGCTTCACATGAATAATTCATTTAAAAAGTGAGAAAGAAATTACCTCCTTAATCAAAACAGAAGCCTACCTCAATTTGGCATTTTCTCTACCTTTAGCTAACCAAGCTTGACATTAGCAAGGTGCTACAAGGCCCCTTCAAATAAATTTTTTTCCTAAAATGTAAATTTTAATAATTGGAACCTATCCTATTCAATCAGAGACATAATGCCAGTATCTATGTGGACGTAACTAGCTTATTAGGTAATTGAGCTAATTATGCAGCAACCATAAGCTACAAAAGAACCTCACTAAATCCAATACCATGCAACTTCATCTTGAAATGTTGAAATCATGCCCTCTAATCCTAACTCAAGAAAAGCTGAAAAGCATAAAGTGCTCTTAGTAGCACTAATCTAAAGCGATCTTAGTAGCAGAAAGATAAATTCTCTGTGGCTGCATCTGCAACCAAAGTATCATTTTGACTTATAAGTGTGCATCTGGAGAATCAGAAGTTGAAAATGGACCTCAGGCAAATTTTGCTTAGAAATACCAGCATCCTTTTGCTTGTTATCTTCCTTCAACATTCGTGTTTCTTCCTGCAATGGTTGCAACTGAAAACAATTAAACCCCTCCCAAACAAAAAAGGTATGAAAGCTAACTATCAGGATTTCAAAGGATCTTCAAGGTAGATTTAGCAGAATTAAAGTAAACAGTAATCAAAAGAGAGAGAATTCCATTGTCAGAGAAGATACCTAAGATCATCAATTCATAATTATGTAATAATTTGTGGAATTAAAGTGAAGAGAAAATGGCTACAATCTAACCAATGGAAAATGAAAACGCACAGGGTTTGCATACCTGTGTTTTCCCATTGTCAGATTGCATGTGCTCAATTATTCCATCAACACTCCAGTCTGGAACCATTTGAGTTTGTGATGTTACCGGAAAAAGAATCTCAAGAACCCTTCTATTGCTTCCTAAAGCAGCAATCTGTATGGGTTTTAGGCCCTCCTGTTTGATGAAAAAATTTAGCATTGATACAGATAATGCTATACCGAGTAATGTATTCCAGATTACAAAGTTTAATCTCTTTCAACTCTTATCACACTCTAGGTTTCTCTATCCATAAGCACCAAACCATTAGCATTGATTCAGACTGGACACAGTAAGCAAACCTTCAGCATATCATGCAAGCTACTACTACTGCAATCACTGAACTTTCATGCATTACCACAATGTAAGGATTTGATATGATTGTTAACAGAACAAGGGGTAAGATATCAATTGGATCAACAAAATATAACGGATGTATGCAAGGAAATGAACACCAATTTTGAAATGGCCAAAAGAACCCAATTAGGCTTGTCTGATTCAATCTGAAAAAAATAAATCAGGTGGGCAGTCACAATACAAAGTCCAACTGAAAGTCACCGCATTTGCTACTTCTTCTTCATAGACATATTCAGATAATATTCATACAATTCAGTATCTCTTTGGCAAAAGAATTAGCAAATCAATCAGTGTCCTTTAAGAAAACTCTGCTGATTATCTATGTCTGTTTAAGGAATTGTTCTGATTGTGATTAAAGCAGCTTCATGAAAGAAGAAACAACTCGTACAACTTGTTTAGACATCTTCACAAAGTAATTAGACAAATGCAACTGCCAAGAGTGAGTTCTTTATAACAGTTGCCCGTTATCAGTAGAGCAGGACAAACCTCCTTCAAAGCCACATTCAGATCTGATGCTCTAGTTCACAAATAATAGAAGACTGCAGAAACTCTGATAACTTGAGGAGAGGGCGGGATTGAAGTGCATAAATCATTTCAGTAGAAAACAGTTTTTATAGTGAAACTATTTTTAATCTATCTTCACTTGGTTAAGGAGGGAAATGATGCTTGCTGTGAGTATTGTGCTTAAAGATTATCATGTGGTTGTATTCAACATGTGTTAATGGTGTGTAAAAGTTATTAATTTGGCAACCTAATTAAGGTGCTATATGTGTTGTGGTTGGTAGCCTAAAAATGGTTGCCAAGTTTGTTATTTTCTCTTGTAAGCTATATGAACTATATGTATCAAGTTATTGAAGATATCAGAGCTTCTTTCGTGAGTTTGAAATATCAAAACTTTCTGTTTATGTTATATTCTAGGTTTGTTGAGTGACTTGGGTTGCCAAGAACGATTCTTTATCTTCAAAGCATACTGTTGAACAGTACACTTCCCAAACTTTACAGTACCCTTCTGCCCAGAACAGTGAATTACTGCTAGAACGATACCTCTACTTAGCATTTTCTCCAGTTTGTTGCAATTTGCTTATCTCAACTTCTGCAATTTGTTTTGTACCTGTTTGAGATTCAACATCAATGGAGTATTGGACCTCATTAATTAAAGGTTTGACTTTTACTTTGGAATTTTGGATAGGCAAGTGTGTTGTTATATTTAAGAGATTGTCACGTGTCACGGTTATATATCACCTTCCATCTTTGAGATCTCGCAATTAATATTATATTTGTTTCAAACTGTCATCAATATATACTTCAGCTTAGGGAAAGTGTTGGAATTTAACATATGTTAATGGTGTGTAAAAGTTAGTCTTTTGGCAATCTAATTAGGCGGCTATATGTGTTGTGGTTGGTAGCTTAAAATGACTATCAAGTTTGTCATTATCTCTTGTGTAAGCCTATATATAGGCTATATAGGCTCTCTTGTAAACTATATGTATCAAATTATTCAAGATATAATACAATTAACAATATCCAAATTTGCAAATAATCATATTAATTTGTAGAATTTATTTCTCTTTTTTCCAAAAACTACCCCAGGCTAAAAGTTAGTATAATTTGCATCAAGTAGAAGTCCTAATCAATTAAATTGAAGGGCTATTTAAAGTCATAGAAGAATTATATTTCTTTTATTATACTTATTTCTTTAAAGCCCGAATGGTGTGGATTTATTCATTTTACGTCTACAGTTTTAGTCATTATTTTTTAATGTTCTTCAATTTCTTTGATTGAATAATAAATTGAGACTATGGCTTTGATAATATTTGTTGCAGAAATTTTGGAACAATTTTTATGGAAGTTAAATGGAAATTTATTTTTGGTAAATATCTAAAATACTTTGCAGAATATCTCTTTTTTGGAGCTTGGGAATAATTGATTGACAATTCTCTAAGCCTTGGAGATTTACACCCGGTGTATCTTGATAATTATGGCAAGAAAAATAATTCACGATCTTGGATTGATTTAGCTATCTTTATCCTAATATCATGGAATAGGATTTTGTGCACATTATCAATCTTCTATAAGAACAACCGGGTGGCTATGTAAGGCTCACGAATTTTGAAGAGAGCTTATTGAGTAGATCAATTCACGAGTTTGCTGAGCTTATTGTTGCATGCCAAGCGAGTCTTCTTGTGCAATCATCAACTATCATATGTTGTGAATTGCATAGTCCAAAATCATCTTTCTTTGGAGTGCTTTATTATGAGATTTGGACAGTACAAGATTATCATCACTCAACACTCTAAAAGTCACTTTGCTGGATAGTGCAACTGAAGATTTGCTCAATTACGCTGACCGATTGAGTGGAAGTTGGTACTGCTAAAGGTTGGTTCGTGGAATCAACTGCAATGTTAGTTTTAACTCAAACCAAGTTAAAACTGAAGTATAACTAAATTCACTACGTGCTGTGTAGAGAAGTTATATGATACTAGTAAATTAATCTGGGTGAGGCAAGGAGTTGCCAAACTGTGTTAACAAACTGACTCAACGTTTCTATCAATATTCTACTTCAATATTACAATTAAGAGTCTAGCATATAATACTCTTCTGAACAGAATAAACTAAGTAGTAATTTCCTTTATTCGTTTATTTTTAGAAAAAGGGCATGCTATAATGGGAGCATAACATAACTGACATGATTCAAATTTTTTGCTTGATATGCAAATTAGCTTAAAGACCACTGGACTTCCCAATGGAAATTGGAAGTGTAATATATTTACAAAGAATGACTCCAATATCCGGCATACCTCGTCAATAGCATTGGGATCAGCTCCAGCCTTTAGTAAGCAGTTAATGATTTCAGGGTTACCGTTATCAGCAGCAATGTGCAAAGGGGTTGCACCACCTGCAGTAACATTGACTTTAGCACCAGCCTGCATAAAGGAGAAGAAAACGTCAGAAAATGAAGTCAAGCAATAGGGAAGCTTTAGAAACAAGAAACACATCTCAGCACTTTGGCAAGAAGATAACAATTCAAATCAGGTTCATTTTGAAAGGGTAGATTCAAGAACACAAGTAAAATACCCAAGCAAACATCTACTCCGACTGACAGCACAAAGTACATCAAAGGAGATCTGTTCAGGGAACGAGGAGTCTAGTGATACATGTAGATCAGTTAAATAACTTCAATTGAGGTCACAAAAAATCATTTCACAGCTTTAGCTGTAACGTCAGGCAGTTCTCAAAGTAAAATAGCCATCCTCATGAATTTCAAAATAGGAGGGGAAAAAAAAGTGCAGCACCTGAATCAATAACTCCAGGCATGGCAATGAACCTGCTGCAACAGCTGATAGCAGAGGAGTGATGTCATCTTCAGTTTCAATATTGGGCTGGAAAAAAGACAAAATAAAAAAAATAAATAGATAAAGTTTTTTTTAAAAAAATAATATAAATTAGTCTTGAAAATAAGAAAATGCATATGTTTTCCATTTGTTCTGCTCATGCACTCCATGGGCAAGAAAAGGAGAAACTAAATTTTGGAAATAGATTTATCACAAAGTACTGAAATCTTCAATCTTCAAACAAACTAATGCTAGCACATTAAATCCCCTTCAATCTACTTCTCAATATTTCAGGAGTCAAGATCTTCTCTCAGAATACTAACTATGCCCCCAACTACCTATCTATAATCTGCGTAAGGCAAATAACCCTGCTTAAGGTTCCCACATCAACAAGACAGATGCAAGCTTCCACTGTGGAATTAAGTATGTACAGATAATTTGGCTGTACAGAGCCTGTACCTTGAGGAAATGAGATAGCTAAGCAAACAAAAGGCAGCCGATAAGGTATGGATAAGCACAATGTACAAGATATGGACAACCAAGGCATTTTAAGAAATTTATGATAACTCAACCTTTAATCCAACCAGATACCAGGACCAATATATACAATCCACTCAGAGAAGCAGAGCTTGACATAATAATCAATATTCACCCACTTCAATTCAACAATGTTACGGAAAAATTAGGATTTTTCCTAGATCTAAATTGGAAGATTGATGGCAATTTATTTTGAAGATAAAAGATAGCTATCTTTATGAGC
The DNA here is from genome assembly GCA_019593545.1 of Apocynum venetum. Classification (NCBI taxonomy): domain Eukaryota; kingdom Viridiplantae; phylum Streptophyta; class Magnoliopsida; order Gentianales; family Apocynaceae; genus Apocynum; species Apocynum venetum. The sequence goes on along the minus strand of SRSM01000326.1, from coordinate 2,629,275 downwards.
TATCTTTGGAGATAAATCTTTATTGATTAAAGATTAGGAAGTCTACATGAACAAGAATATTGGAAGATATTGAAGTATATCCTTGATTGATTCCTATTAGGAAGAAGGACAAGAATATTGGAAGATATTGAAGTATATCCTTGATTGATTCCTACTATGAGAAGGAACTGTTTGGAAGAGACTTCTAATTATATATAAAGAGGATGTTTGTGCAGATCAGGGGGTGAACCGAATGCAATCAGAGTAAAGGTGAATATTGAGAGAATCGGTTCATAGGTTGTGAAGCAATAATCAGTTGCACAATGCTGAGAAATTGCTGAGCAATAGTTCGAGTTTATTCTATGTCTATGAGTGCTTATTGATGATACTCGAACAAGTAGAAGATTATACTTTATATTTAACAAGTTCCTTTGTTGTTGAAGGGCATTTTCGAGTATACTACTTAATCAAGTTGTTGGATTAAGTAGCTTATTGAATGGTGTGAAATCGATGCTGTTTTATCAGCAATACTATAGTGAGGAGCTATAATGATCGAGTGATTAGTTTGCAAGGAGTAGTCATAGGGAAAATTGTATTGAATCCCTTTGTACTTTTGAAGAGCAAACTAATCTGTGTGAGGGCCCCGCAGACGTAGACAAGAGGATTGTCGAACTGCGTTAACAAACATTTTTGTGTGATTTACGTTTTGTTGAATTATTTTTCAGGTTAAGTCTCAGTTATAACTTCCAAAGAGTTATAACTGACTATTTGTATACTCAGCGTTTCTGTCAAACAAGACCCTCTTTAGTGTTTGCACTACTGTCTCTAGTCATAGATCAGATTCTAGCCAAACATAGCTGGTACAAATTGCATAAATTCCAGAGATAGAGGAAAAAACAAGAGATAAGAGGAACAAGGAATATTTGGAAAGAAGCGGTTAAGGTAAAAAAAAAACCGCTTCAAAAGGTTACACATCCTAAATCCCAGAGCCAAACTGGATGCAGGGAATATAATTTTTAAAAAAAATGCAAACTGAAGACTGAAAGAAAGAATGGTATAAATACATTAGCGTGGTGTTCAAGTAGTATCTTAACAGCATCTTGCTGACCATGACCAGCAGCCCAAATAAGTGGAGTACCAGCATCACTTTGTATATCAACATCCACACCTTTCGAAAGTAAGAGTTTCAGCAACTCAATATCTCCTGCAAAAAAACGGAAAAAAAAAAAAGAAAGCCCCATCATCAGGAGTCTGGAATAAAAGGCAATCAGAATTAATGGATGTTATAAACAGTCACTAAAATAGTACATGAGATTAAATATATTTTTCACAGTGCTAAAGACCCAGTTGTAGTTCAGCAATTCCTATGTGTGCTCTGTGCCTCCCATTTTAGGGATTAATTTAACAAGTGACACTAGAACTCTGCCAAGTAACATGGAAATGAAGGATACGGCCATCATTTCTGAAAGCCTTAAAGCTTTTAATATCTTAATTTTGATTAAATGACAAACATTGACAATGACTAATGGTTTTATTGTATTAATGATGATCTCTTAGGATTCATATATCTAATCCTTGCAAGATCAAAGTTTCAATTCTTCAGAAAAGAGCTTTTGATGTCAAGCCTTGAAAATAAGAGTTTCTGGATTAGATAGGATCTAGAGGTGTAGATTTAATTCTTTATTTATCTTTGATTATCTCTAGGTCTATCCCTTTGAGTAATGAGTTCCATAGGTTGCTCAATAAAAGTAAAATGATTTTCAAAATACATGCACATACTTCAAAATTCATAAAATATAGTTTGCAAAATCTTAGAGTTGTTTGGAAACTTGTTCTGCATAGTTTTAATGCATTTGTGGTCGACCTGACAAAAGTGTGGACGACCACAAATCATGCGGTCGACCAGACTTCTCAGAGTATCGTCCGCAGATTGTCAAGTGTTCTCTGGAACACTTGCGGATGATGGAGCGGTCGACCGGACTTTTGAGGTCATCGTCCGCAGGTTGTCAAGAGTTCTCTGGAACATTTGCGGATGATGGTGCGGACGACCCTCCTGATTTGCGGTCGACCGCACTTCTCCTGAGTGGGATTCAAACAGCCATTTTTATGACCGTTGGTGCATACATATAAATACCCAATCGTTTAAACAACTCATAGGAACTACTTTTTGAGCAAAAATCTGATCCTATTACTTCATAGAACCTCTGGAGATTATTTTGAAACCAAATCTTAACATTCATATTGTGAAATTCATCAAAGTGAGATTTATACAAAATCATTGGGGTTCTTGAGCAACTTACAAGAAAACATTACTCAAAGAGGTATTTATGCTTTACATTGATATATCTTCACATTAAGGTGATTTCATATATCAAACTCTTCTTATTCATATCTTGATTGATTTGTTCAAGGTTGCATTAAGCTTAAAACTCTAAGAGTTAGAGTGAGCCTTGAACCATAGAAAACTGTGTTTGTGTTAAGAGCTTCTTTTTCATTAATTGTTGTAATAGAGATAGGTGTGTAGACAAGGTTATATTGTAAAACTCAAAGGGTTGAGTGAACCTTGGTTGGTTAAGAGGTTTATGTTGTAAAACCCTAAGGGAATTGGGTGAGCCTCTATTGTATTCTCTCTTACTATATTAGTGAAAGGTTTTGTGAAATCCTTGAGTAGATAGCTCAAGGTAGTGCATTAGGTTTTGTTGGATAAACCGAACCACTATAAATCTTTGTGTTCATTGCTTCTTTTCTTGAACTCATCTTTTCATACTTTGGTTGAACACCAAGTGTTTGATATTTGTTATCTTAGAAAGCTTGTTTATTTCCTTGAGAAATTCTATAGAATGTCATGGGAAAGAGGATTAGAAATCAAAGACTCCTTCACTACAGTAGATCTGAGCCAGCCTCCTACGCCACAGTCATCGACTCTTAAAGTCGTTTAAATATCTTACATGAACTCTAGGCTTAATAAGAAAGCATACAAGATGCATAAGTTTACATATGCCTCACACACATCTTTGCAGGAATTACATGTAGATAAACTATTATATAAATAGCTTATAAATGTTATAAAGGAAAAGACCAGAGATTGAAGAAAAATAAAAAAGTACTATTATAGGATTTTAACCACAATAAAACATTATAACCTATTACTTGATGCCTCTTATGACTTTTCCAAGGAAAAATCAGAGGTCTCACTATGACAGATATCTTAAGAATAATCTTCAGACAATCAGTTGACCAATGATTTTACTTATCTTTAAGCAAAATTTATGGGGAAATTACAAGATGATGGGATTGAAATCACAAAAAAGAAATTTCAGATCAACTCCAATTAGCAATTTGACATAAAAAATAATATACATTTTACTGGGAACCAGAATTTTTCCAATTTGGCAGAATGCAGTTGCATATCAATTAATAGTTCAAATTTACTTTTGAATTCAGAAGCTGAAGACAGGCAAAATGCAGTTGCATATCCTCCTCCATATATGGAAACGATGAAAGAAGATTTGTTGGAATTTTATGATCAATTTAGCTGCACCTATACCAACATTGTCCAAGCAGTACTTTTGCTGATACTTGGGATTGAAGGAATTGGAAGAAAGGAATGGAAAGAAGAAAGCAGGATTATGCATTAGGTGGGCTACACTTTTGTGAAACGAAAGGGAGGAAAAGTAGGGAATTGAGGGGTTCGCATCATTTAAAAACTGTAAGTAGGTTTTCAATAAAAGGTGGAAATTCCAACTTGATTGGAATATGATAATTTTCTTTCGAAAAAGTGGAGATGAGCTTCAATGGTTTAAAAGAAAGGAAACAGCTGATCTTAATACTATAGCAAACCCCTCTTCCTCTCTCCATACAGCATAGGGGTGGCGTCTATGCCCACAAAATTTTTAAAATTAGGTTTAAAAAATTTAAATTTTCAATTACCCCCCTCAACTTTCTCATGTAGGTGTTCAGTCTATCATGGAAAAGAGCTGACAAAATTTATCTAAGATGCATCATGTGTACATCAGAATCTTTCATTGAGCTATGCCTCCATTCGGGGTTAGCACATTATTCCCAAAAAATCCAGGTATCCGGGTTAGCACATTGACTATATGGTATTAGAGCTGTGAGAGTTTAAGCTTTTATCAAAATCTCAGGCTCAAGTTCAATTACACTCATTTCAAAATTGATATAAATGAGCACACATCGAATTCAAAACTTTACTTCAGAAACTTAACTTTTTTAGACTGTTGGAAAAAAATGCCTAAAAATATAAATTAAATGCCAGTAAACCATATGCTTAACTACATCTTCATAATAAAAAAACACTGAAACTCTTGAAATACTGGCTTAAAAGCTCATAAGAGGAACTAAAATTATCTAAAAACTTTATACTTAATTGTCACTAATTCCAAATTATATTTCAAATACCAAGTACTAAGATTAGAAACTAAATGAGTTAAAACCTAACCCAACTCAAATTGAGCTCAAGCTAATCATTGGATCAATTGCAATGAGGAATTTTCTAGTCATTTTGAAAAATTTGCAAACCCACAAGGAAACCAAACAAAAACCTACTTCCATTAGCAAACAGAAATGATGAAAGTATCCTTCGGCAACATTCTACCCATGGCTTTCCATAATATTCCAAAAACCAAAGCAATCACACAATGAGAAAATTTAGAAAAGCATGGTCTAAAGAATAGCATTAGTTATGTATTTTCCTTCTTTCTTCAGACAAATTAAAGGAGAAACGTTTTGCTGATTGGTACTAATAAGCAAGGCCAAAAGTCTGTGCACCTATTCCTGATGAATGATGCAGAGCTGTAGCCCCTAATTCACTGGGAATTGCAGGATCAGCACCACAATCAAGAAGGTACTTTGCGGTGGCAGTGTGTCCCTGCCGGGCAGCATGCAGCAGAGGAGTCTCACCTACGAGATGAACCAAATAAATTATCACATTAGCATTCTTGCACAGCCAATAAAGCAACACATACAGCAAATACTATACATGCAGACTGACTTCAGGGTTTCACAAAACTTATTCTCAGAACTTTCTCCAGTCCAAGAAAAATGTGATTGCCACCATATTTAATAAAGGAAAGATAAATAGAAATCAGAGTTGAACAACCTAAAGAAGTTTAAAGGTAAGATGGTTGACAAATTGCAAACATACAAAATAGCCCGTTCATTCATCAGCTTGACTTCCCTGTAGGCACTTTTTTTATATATGATTAAGGTGAGACTACGAAACATGCAAAAGAGCCTTCTTATTTATCACATATTTTCTATAATCAATATAAACTGTCCACATCTGCAGCAAGAAATAATTTACTGTGGCTTTGGGCATCAAAGGGTACATGATGCATCAGCCATAAGAAAAATTAGAGACAAATTATACTTATCCAGGCAGAATAACCAAAGCCTAAAATTTATGATAGTACCAAAGTTCAATGTAGATGTTTGTTTACTTAAAAACAGAAAAGGAAAAGAGAAAAAGAATACAGATATCTATATCCTAATCAAGAAATAAGGAGCTCCCAGAAGAGCATTACCAAATAAATATTTAGCTTCATTTAATCAGTACAAAATTATGAATAAAAAGCATGAATTTTGAACCAACAGCGTGGAAGTAGGAGGAAAATTCCAATGGCACGTAAAAATTCGTTAAAAATCAGAAATCATTTTTATAGATAATCCTCAATAAAATAAACTGAAAACCACATAACATAGCCTACAGCCTTCCAATCTCGTTGTATGCTAATTAATGTCACATCTCCTATAAACCAAGATGCTATCTCCTGGACAGATTAGAAAAAATAATAATGACAAATAACTTTGCCCTAGAGTAACTAAATATGGGATCTTTAGAGACCTTGTAACTCCTCTCAAACCAAAGTTTGCAACATACTGCCTCCAGAACTCTGGACCTGTACTAAGAGACACCCAATTCTCATCAACCAATGTCCACAAATTCTCCTGAAGATTCCTTCTTGTGTGACAGTGAAGGAAAAGGTGATTATTAATTTCATCAGTGGACTTGCATGTAAAGACACTTATCTGAGCAAACAGCATTACAAGGTCTTGTAACTTAAAACAAATCATCAGTATTGATTCTATTATGAACCATAGTCAAGGTGAAAACTATGCTTTCAGAGGGAACCTTAGCTCTCTGGATTACTTTCTCCAAAGGAAATGGGGGATTATCACTGAAAAATAAAAATAAAAATAAAAATATTTTTTTAAAAACAAAAGGATTTCAGATGGGAAAAAAAAAACTCCAGAATAATCGATGAACCATGATCTAGAGCCCAGCTAAGGAGGAGGTTTAAGGGTTTAACAAAAAGATTGATTCATACAATCTAAGTCCTCTAATTGAGGTTAATTTGAGATAACAAAACCTTAAATCATGGCCTATCCAAAAGGAGATCCATAAGAGTTACTCCCAATTCTCACTTAGATGAATTAGCTATTGTAAAAATGACAGGTTCCGAGATATATTACAATATCCAAACAGTTTGCACCAACTAGATAAAGAAACTTGCTTAGCTTTCCATTTGTAAAGCTGTTGATCCCTATCAAACTACAATGCAAAATGGAGGAGAAGTTGTCAAGTACAGAGTTTCTTTGAATGTACAGATTAAGAAATACAGCGAAAATAAAATTTAAAAAAGGGAAGAATATTATTGCGACCATGTACCAAAACAATGAGTAAAAGAGAGAAAAAAGACCATCATCATCTTTCGTATTGACATCAAGTTTCAACTCCTCCACCAAATACTTGCACATCTCTGTCTGTCCCTCCCGGGCAGCAAAATGAAGAGCCCCTCTCTTGTTGGCATCTTTAACATCTGCTACTGTTTGAGCCAGTCCCTTCCCATCATCAAGTTGTTTAGCAAATTCTACACAAGAAAAGGAAGATTTTTATTAACAATCAAAGAGAATTGAAAACCCAATTGGACAAAAAAAAAAGTAGCCATCAATACTACAGTTGAAGTACAAACTTACTCCTAAAGTCGTTTAAATTTCCAGTAAGTGCAGCATTCAGAAATTGTTGAACCTTTTCTCTCACTGAACATGAAAAAAATAAAAGCGAAAGAAACAAATAAATGAAAACCCATCATAATAAATGTATGAGCATGTAAACATCTAATTATGCGGGTTTCTGAAAAATTTGAGGAACCTGCGAGAGCATCAGATGCATTAGGAGTTCCCATGGCGGTATTAAAAGAGAGAACAAGATTCTTAAACCCCTTTTAAACCCTCAAAGAAGAGATGAAGAATTTTTTTAAAATATATATGGACCGATCAGGTGGTTATATTGTAATTATTTTGCTTTGTTAGAAATTAGTCGTAGCTCTTTGCAGAAGATTCTGGGCTTTCACATAGACTTTTTTTTAGTTACCTTTTTTTTTCTCAAATTTTTAGTACTTAATATTTTTTTTGTAGCCAAATTTGGGAAATTCATGAAATTAGTCCCAAAGTTTTTTTTTTTTTTGCTAACTTTGGTCCTTATATTAAAAAAATTAGTGAATTTAGTCATAAATCTTTCTTTGTTACATCCTATTATAAGTCAATCTTTAAGTCAACGCAAACTTGAGTTAGGTCAACTTATGAGAGATAAAATCATCACCTAAATGTAGACCAATCAAAAAACAATATATATATTAAAATGTACAATTTTGTCGTTTTTCAAAACATTGACGAGCACCCTTGCCTAGTAAATTCTTACGTAAGATTTTTGAAAAACCTAAGAGGGAGGTGAATTATATTTTTATTTGATTTTTCAATCTAATTCAATAAAACAACTCTTTAATAACAAATATCAAATATTTGATGTGCTAGTTGTGTGAGTAAAAATGTGTTCAAATAAAATGCAGAAAGTAGAGCAATGAATACAATGATTTATAGTGATTTGGTTTATCCAACAAAACTTAATCTACTACTTTGAATTACCTACTCAAGGATTTTACAAAATCCCATTATTAATCAAATACATGAGATTACAAAAGAGACTCACTCAATTCACCTTACAGTTTTTAAAATAACCTCTCAATCAATCAAAATTCACTCAAGCCTTGAGTTTTACAAGACAACCTTAATTATACAATAATTTCATCATTCTCCTTAGTGAAGTCTTCACAATACAATTCAATTCAAGGTTCACCCAAAGATTTTACAAACAAACTTTGGATACAAAACAACCTACACAAGGCTCACTCTAACATTAAAGGTTTTATGCTACTTGCAACTTTGATACAATTACAATCAATAATAAGAGATAAAGAGTTTGATAGATATCACCTTAATATGAAGGTATATCAATTTGAAACACAATCACCTCTTTAACTAATGGCTTGCCAAGATTGTTCAAAATTCATCTTTGAATGTAAAAATCCTTCTTGAATGATTTTAACAAAATTGATGTTTAGAAAGTGTTTTGGAATGTTTCTAAGATGTTATAGAATCAAGATATACAATGTTTTTACTCAAAAATTGTTCATAGAAAGACTTCCAAAGATTTTGATATTTATAGGTTTGTTCCTAACGGTCAAAAATAAAGCTGTTAGAAACCTACTAACAATTTGCGATCAACTGGTGCATCGTTCGCAACATCATCTACAAACTTACAGAACAACCTTTGGATGATGATTTTCGTTTTGCAGTCGACCTCACTTCACTTGCGATTGACTGCATGATCATCCACAAGTTGACAGATGAATAAATTTAACAACACATGCATCCACTAGATAAACTAACTTGTGAATGATACTTAGACCACTTTAGGTCAACTGAAACATGTTCATTTGTATATCAACAATACTCTAACACACAAATAATGATTTCAATCAACCATATAAGTTATGGTATCAATCCAACAAAAGTTTATGAAACATTTAAGTTTTCAAATCACGATGCTTGGTTTTTGAAATACCAAAACATATTTTAACATATTAAAAACATTTTAAAATAATGTTTTAAGTTTATAGAACAACCTTTAGAAACCATTACTCAATTAGAGGTAAAACTAGAGATATTAAAATATATCAACTTTAAAACTATATATCTAGTTCCTATATAATCCAATAAAAGTTTGTCTTCAAATCTTGATAGTCTTAACTTGTATACTTCCTTAAATACTTGAAATCTTGTCCTCGCATAGATTAAATCATGAATCTAAAAACTCTATCACTTGTCCAAACAAGACTTAGTCATCATCAATATTTTTCATTAATCAAAATTAAGACATTAAAAACTTTAGAACTTTCAATTTTGAATGGCAAGAAAGAGAAATTCGCCCCTTCTAAGCTGAAAATCACCAAGCCTACTGAGCTTGTTGATTATTACCTTTGGAAATGGAAAGAGTTTGAAGACCTCATGTTCAATAGGACAAGAGTGTTTGGTTGAAGTATGCCATATTAGTATGTTTTTACAAGAATGTCCTCTAGAGGTATGTTATCAAGACCACACTATTTGCTTGAAATATTTCAAGATAGAGATGAATAATAAATTTAGTAACCATGTGATTGAACCATAATTAGATTGGTTTTTAGGAGCTTAATGTGTTGTTTATTGAGATAAAATCTACCTAATTGTGTGTTTATGTGCTTAAATTGGTTCTTTACACTTTTATCTTTGTTTGCAGGTATTTTGAAGGTATTTTAACATGTTTAGAAGGCATTGGAGGAAGATAAGAGGCTTAAGAAGTTGTTTTGCAAGTAAAATGGAGTGGACGCGCCTCAGAAACCAATTGGACGCGCACTTGAAGAAGTGGACGCATCACTATTCATCCACGCGTCCATTCTCAGTAGTTTTGGAGCCTCACGCGTCCACTTGGACGTTTCTGACTGTCTCGCGCGTCCACTTTTGACAGCACACGCGTCCACTCTCCGAATTAAAGATTTTGGGCAGTTTTTTAGTAGTTTTGAATTAGGACTCTTATGTAACTAACTCTAGGACCTTTTCTAACTATTTATAGGGTTTATTAACTTAGTTTTTGGGGGTCAAGCACCTTAGATACTTTGTTCCCGAGCATTGTAGGAGATCAAGGGTGAGAGCTTCTTGGGAAATCGGATTTTCGACTAATGAGTTTCTCTCTTTCCCTTAATCTTTCTATGATGTTTTTTTTTATGCACTGTGAGTAGTTTCTTTAGTTGGCAAGGACATGTATTAGGTTTATGTTATTCGGGAATATGAGATTTTTGTTTTGTTATTAAAAATCCGATCTTTTCAAGGAATCATTATTTCTATTTGAGTATTTGAACAATTCTTAGTTTTATTCTATCAATTGTGTTATTTCAATTATTATTGACCATCTTAATTGTTTTACATAGTTGATTAACTAGGGTTATGCAGAATCAGTTTTCGATAACCAAAAGTAGTAACTATTGATTAATTTAAATATGTGTTTGATTAATTGATAGGGAATTGTTTGAAATGAATTGCATGATTTTAATAGGCCATTAATTTTATGTAATTTGTGTTGATGTTGTCCTTATGCTTAAACCTAATTAACTATTTTATGCGAGTGATTCGATAATTTAGTTTAATTAGGTTAAAGTTAATTTGTCATGCTTTTCGAGAACTAACCTAAATTTACAGGAATCGAAATTTGTTGCGCTACGCGGAATTCTAAGTCATTACTCAAATAAGTTGTTATCGATGATTAGTCTCGAATAAATAAAACCGAAATACAAAGTCATTGCTAACGTTTTTTTACCCATTGATTTTTAATTGATTTGTGAGTGATTTTATTTAAAGTTTTAATTTTTTAGATAAAAATTGTATCTTTCCCCGCAAATCTCGATTAGTTTACTTTATCTGAAATTTTACAAGTTCCTGTGGGTTCAACCCTTACTTGCCCTAACTGCATAAGTTAGTTAAATTTAGGAATTTAATTTGATAGCGCAACGACACGCTCGTCACCATGCCTAAAATGTCTAAGACTTGAGTTAGGGCTACACTAAATTCACCAATTTTCTCTCTTACTCAAAATATCTAGCAATTGTTTGGCCAAAATTCTCTCTAACTTTTATGACAACAGTCAAATCCTTAGGAATGCTATCCAACAATCTCCCCACCTTAGCATCTATAATTATAGCATTTACCTTGTTTTTTCCTCTACATCCCCCGTCCACATTTTCTTCTCTTCCTCCTTACTACCATCACTGCCTCCACCACCACCAAAGTCGCCCCCAAGGTCGCCATTGTTACCTAGGGTAGAAAAGACAATAAACAAAGAGGGTCGGAGTGGAGTCCTAACTGAGTAAAAGAGTCTTGGTGATGAAACTATGATGAGTGAGTAAAGACAAAATGAGATGGTAACTTTGGTGGTAGAGAAAGGAAAAAGCCTACAGTGGGGGAGGAACAATTTGTGGTAGCTATCTCTAGTGACAATGTTGCCATTTGTAAATTAACCCCAACTAAAGTTTGGTATTGATTTAGTTTGACTTAGACGAAATCGGTGAAAAAAGACCAAGTAGTCCGATCCTAAAAGCATTAGGGACCAAATTTTTTTAAAATGTAGGGATTGAAGTTTTCAAAAATAAAAAAAAGGTTTGGGAGTAAATTCACCAATTTCCAAAAATGGCTACAATATACTGATAATTTTTCCTGTCATAAACTCAAGTGTTGAGTCGTGTTTGACTTGCTCAAAATCTGGCAAAAAAGACTTAATTGTCCATAAGTTAAAAAAAGTAAGGACTTAAAAAACTGAAAAAGAATGTAAGACCTAAGTTACCAAAATGAAAAAACAATTGTAACTAAAATAAAAATAAATCCCCATTCCTATTTACCAAAGATTCTTTTCCAATTCAAATTCCAAATCTTCAATTTCAAAAATAAATTTGCTCATTTTTTAACAAATAAAAAATATATGTAAAAAGATGTTGTCAAATAGACAATGATAATTCATGATTGCAAAATTCTCTAATTTTTTACCAAATACCCTCAACCATTTTTCATATTTCTCTCTTCTCACTCTCGTTATTTTCTTCATAAAAGTTGCTTGGGAGAACACTACATAACACTCACTTGAGATTTGTTGAAATTTCGATGCTACCTACCTAAATCCAAGATCAATTCCAATATATAGAAAGAATCCACTCATCTAATATTTTTTTTTTGGTCAAAATGTCATCTTTTTTCTTCTAGTAATTTGGTGTGCAATTTTTTATTCAATGTCTAGATTGCATGTGTTTTGTGTATGTTAGAGCTGTAAATGAATATTGCAATAATCCTAAATCATGTTTTGTTGCTTATTTTTGAAGAAACAACATAAAATTTAGATTTTTTTTAGAGATTTGTTTGGTATTTCTTTATTTGATTATTCATATTTGCATTGCATTTAAGTGAGGAAGTCTTTTGAAGGGTTTGTGATTTTTTAAATAGATTTTGGCTGAATCCCGTAACATTCAATAGAACTTAAAGTTAGTTTTGGAGCATGTTATACAGTGAAGATTGTCTTCCAAATCTATTTACACGGGTATGGACATGATTTTCCATAAAATGGTGCATGAGTCTCCATGTTATCAGCTGTCTAAATTGTCACACGTGACAGATTAGATTAGTTGATAGCTAATGTAGCTGTTGATGTGGTTTTTTGCAAAAACAATTTTTGAAAAGAAAATTTTATAATTTTTTTGTTTTTGTTTCTATATTTCATAATTAAATATTTTATTCATTTTTTTGTATAGCTAAAATGAAAATTTATGCAATCATTTAAGTTTATTTCATTATATTTGATTAATTTAAACATTTTATATAATTTATTTATTACTTATTTATTACTTTTTAAATTATAACATTATTTTATAAATAATTATAAGTAAAAGTAATCATTTTAAAATTAATTAATTTATTTATTTTTAACCCATTTTTAGAAAAGACATTTAGACATGTATTTTATTTAAGCATCTCTCGAGAAATACTTCAAATCTCTTTCAAGACATAAATTTAACATATAAATTTAATATGTCTTTCAAGATAATACTTTAGAACGTTGAATCAATTTAGCATGTAATTCTAAACAAAGCTTTTGCATTTTTTTCGTATCATTAATTTCACTCGTTTTTCATGATGTCACTTTAGCATGTCTTTTGAGATACCAATTTGTCATGTCTTTCAAGAAAATAATTTAGCTAGTAATTATTGTATTTAGTCCTTGACCTTTTTATTTTTGGTAACTTTGGTCCCTAATTTTCATTTTTACAAATCATTTGGTCCTTAACCTTTTTTCTTTTGGTGACTTTGGTCCTTAATTATTTTGTATACTTTTTTGGTCCCTCACTTTTTTATAATTGATATGTTTGGTCCCTATCCTTATTTTAAATTGAACAATTTGGTCATTTTTTAACTCAATTCAATAGTAAATTGGTAAAAACGATCTATATGGCGAAAAATTAAAGGATAAAAGTAAAAATTTAAATTTTCTCTACCAATAATCGACGCAAATATGGAAGCATCCAATGTTCAACATATATGTAAAAAAAAAAGATTTCATGTTCAACATATATTTATTAGGACTAAGTACACTAAAACATGATGATGCGTACATCCAAAGCTCATTTTGGCATCTCTAGTAGAAGTGAACTTAATTTCGTTTACATGTATGTTGGAACATTATATGCTTCCCCCGTTTGTGCTAGTTTTTTATCAAGAAAATTTGATCTTCCACTTTTATCCTTCAATTGTTTACCATATTTATTGTTTTTGCTGGATTATTGTCGAATTGGGTAAAAAAATGACCAAATTGTTCAATTTAAAATAAGATAGGGACCAAACATGCCAATTAGAAAAAATTGAGGAACAAAATTAGGGACCAAATAATATATAAAAAACAATATCAGGGATCAAAGTCACTGAAGAAAAAAGCATTGTGTCTATACTTCAAACAGTTTGTTTTAACCATATTCATATTAATGGCCATCTGTTGATTGATTTCTTCTAGTGTCCCCTTCCTTCCCCTGCTGCCTTCCAACCCGTATAAGGACTAAATACAACAATTACTCTAATTTAGCACATCTTTCTAAGCGTTAAAGTTAATTAAGCATGTATTACAAGACAATTTGAATAATACTTAGACACATGCTTTAGGATGAGAATTTAACACAACTTCTCGTAAATCGTAATATATTATCTTGCCTACATATTTCAATACTCTAGTACAATAACATTAGTTTAGCATGTTGTTCTAGACAATACTTTTTTATTTATTTGTATGTACATTGATTTGACTTGTTTTTCAAGATGTTACTTTAGCACGCCTTTTGAGAAGCCAATTTATCACTTCTTTCAACATAATAAATTAACATATCTTTTGAAACGCTACTTAAACATGTCTTACACAAAATTTAAAATATGTTTTCGAGAAGATAATTGAAAACATGTTTCAAAATGACAATTTGATACAACTTCTCATAATATATTATCTGAACATCATGAGGCTTGCCAAGAATATTCTCAAACCAATCACATAACAAAGCTAATCAATCAACTACCACACATCCCTGCATGTGCAATGCCCCTCAAATACTATGAAATGTAAAATAGTCAAAAATATCCCATTCTATCCAAGTTTTCATATTACATTCATTTGTAGTACTAAAATGTTTCTACGTCATTCAAATACTCGATATGAAATATTGGATATAATGAAGTATTTTGACTATTATACCCTTCCATAATTTGTCATGTAAAAGATTCATGCATTTTTTTTTATCAAAAATAGTAACACCTTGAAATCTAGGGATTTTATTTTTGAGAAAATATGAGGACTTAATTAAAAAATTATTTTATTTAGTGAACCCTTGAAGGATAGCATGTAAATTGAATGACTATTTTATAATAGAAATTCATCTGATGTGGATTTTCTTGATCTTCAAGAACAGCAATCGGTTATGTGGCTTTTGTAATGATTTCCTCAACACATGACACCATTTAGGAGTGGAAAACACATTACCTAATCATTTCTTCTAGTTCTTGAAGGCCAAGAAATCCACCTATAAATACTAAATAGAGTTCATTTCGTTCATTTGGAAATCACAAGAAACATAAACACACACTTACACATAGAAAATGTTGAGAGAGAAAAAAAGAGAAGCTGTGATAACCGAGTTTTTTACAATTAGTGGGAAAACCTAATTCCACCACTATGACCAAACTTTCAACATCATGTTCTTACTTCTTAGTCGCAATTCCTTTTTTTTTTTTTTCAAAAAAAGAAATTCACTATAATGCTTTCTCCATTAAGGCATTTTTATTCAACTCAAATCACATCAACATTATCAATAAAAATGAAACCATTTTCACAACAAGGGTTATGGTTGTTGGGGTAAACAAAGTATTTATATGGAGGGGTATTTAAGTAATTTCAAACAATTTTTCCTATTAGCAATTAGATCCCTAGAGTTTTAAGAAAATATCTTCAAAACATATTTGGAGATTTTAGATCTGCCTCAATATTTTATAGAAATTACAAATCTGCATAAACATTTTTCTCTAAAAATTTCAAAATGACCCCAAAGGAAATATTAAGGACATAAAAGTCCATCTCTAAATTAGATAAGGACGGCAATATTTGTCTCCAAATGGAGACAACAATATAATTTCACTCATCTCTATTTTCTATTATCATATAAATTCAAAATAAAGACTAAAAATTAGGAAAATAAATCATCTCTACATATAAATTACTTTTGTCTCCAAATCTCATATAAACTACATTGTCCTATTTTATGGGCACTAGATTTGATCATTAACTTGTCTTTTATTAATCTATTTATACTTGGTTTAGCATAATTTACTAATAATATTTCATACTAGAGTAAAGTCTCCATAAATTAATACTCGATAAGCTAATAATCTCTTTAAAATAAATTTTTTTTCTTGTACCAATTTTGAATCAGTTAAAAAAATAGTAATTTTAATAAATTTATAAGATAATAATTTTTAGGAATATATTTATATAAATCTATAGTCTTGTCAATATCATAAATTAATAATTCTCTAAAATTACAAACATAATTATGACAATTTAGTAAAATATAAATATATTGTTGTTTATTTTTCCATGAAATTTAAATTTAAGTATATTTCATCTCTAACTTTTCTCATTGCATCCAAGATTTGTCGTGTTCTAACAAAAAATTATGAAAGAGCTATTGTTGCTATGAGAGCTTCATTTTGTATGATTAGTTTCAAAGGTATTGAATCACCCTTATGTTCATCATGATTTTCAATGACAATAACCATAATTTCTTCTAATCTTTAGGCCTATGAACATTCATTATTTTTATCCGGATAATTTAATCGGTGATTGACGTCCATTTTATTGCGTTAATCGAGATCATTAATAATTTTCTTGGGCTCATGAATGCCTTCTTCAAAATTTTCTTTGCTGAATTTCCAATATTGAAAATAATTTGCTATTGTCTCTTATTATGCATAATTGATGGCATCTAAAACATTAATCTTTTCCGGAATAGATTGTCCCAACTCATAGCCTTTCAATATTTCATGGTAAAATCTTCTGCATTAGTGCATTTTAAAAGTTCTTTGTTATCCAAGTATCACGTTGTTGGATCAAGAAAACACTCTTTAAATCCATAAATTATCAATTTATTGATTAATTAATATCTCTCTAAATTAATAAAATTTCGCTGGTCCCAACATTATTAATTTATAGATGTTTTTTTTTTTTTACTTGAGATTTCTCCAAAGTTCAAACTGATATTATCAAATAACTTGATTTATTTCCTGGAGTTTGCACTCAGGTGGGTTCGAGCTCAAACAGACACTGGCATCATTATCCATATGCAGTTAATATTAATGTTTGAAGCTGGCACATAAGCACAATAACATTTAACATAGGTACAAGATCAAGATGATGGTTTACATAGAAATTTTATAACATAGGCCTATTGCTTCACAATAACATAGGCACATTAGCTGGCAACAGCCTATTGCTTCAGGTCCTTTGCATAACTTTTCTTGCTGTGGCATAAATGTGAAGGCCTCCCTTGATGTGAAGAGTAAACATTGTTCTGTAAGTCACATTTTTCATTCCATCAGTTAATTTGAAGTGGAAATGGCTAAGCAGAGCAATTGCAACAATCTTCATTTGGCGATAAGCAAACTGTTTGCCTAAACAAATTCGAGGTCCAGCCTGAAAATATAGAGCAAAAGTTATATATTAGCCATAGAAAAGGAGACCGGAAGATCAAATGTAGGGAGATTTTGAGCGTAATACATGAAAGGCTATGAATTTGAATGGTGATTCAGGCTGAAAAATCCCATTTTCGAGCCATCTCTTGGGTCGAAAATCCCTAGCATCATCTCCCCATATATAAGGCATTCTGCCCATAGCATAGGACATGTAGTAAACACCATCCCCTTTTTTCACTTTAAATCCATCAGGAAGAATGTCATCTGCTTCTGCACACCTCCCATCCTAATATTGACAAAAATTATTAAAATCCACAACCTGATACATTTCATTTATAATCAGGGACGATAATTCTTGGTTTTTGCTAGCAGAGAATTGAACTCCAATTCATATTACCGTTGGGACTGCAGGGTATAGCCTCAAGGTTTCTGTCAGAGTTGCGTGAACATAGTGCATCTTATCAAGTTTTTCATCAGTAATGCTTGCCATGAACTCATCAATGGTGCCTTCACGTACTTGAAGGCCAATGACTTCATTCACTTCCTCCACAATTCTTTCCTGGATTAATGGGTTCTTGCAAAGCATATAGAGAAACCATGAAAGAGTGTTTGCTATCGAATCTTTGCCCGCTAACATAAAATTCAGAATAATGTCCCTTAGATATTGATCAGTCATCTCCTTAGGATCCTTCTTGCTTTCTGCCAGAAATCTTGAAAGTATGTCCTCCTTATCACTCTTGCAGTCATCATGAAATTATCCATATTAGAAGTTGGTTTCATGCCATCATCAGAGAAGCAAGAAATGCTAAAAGTTATTTTTTGGGGGGAGAGTGGGGGGGGGGGGGGAGGTTTAAGGGGTTTTGGGTGATTAGAATGTCTCAGTTCACAGTTCTTGCAAGGAATCAAAGGTGCTAAGGAAATTTGAAAGTTATGAACAGGGCATTTGGGATCATGTGCTTAACCTTTGCAATTTTGTATTTGTGCTTCATATTTACAAGGTCAAACTAAGCAATCACAGAGGGATATTTTTTATACTCACTTTGCATTGTTGTATGTCTAGTTGTCGCCTCTTTTCCTTGATCAATTCATCTACAAAGTGGTGGATGATTTCGATGTTCTGCTTTAGAGAAGCTTCACAACCAACATTTAGATACCGTTTAATAGGCCAAAAGGGATCAACATATCGCCAATATGTTGTTTCATTTGAGTCATCAAAGGCCTTCATAAATCTAATTGCTGCCTTGCTTGATCCTTCCAGGCAATCCAGATCAACTCCAAAGCCAACTTTGAAAATGGAATCTAGGCTGCATCTAATCAACAAATCCTGAAAGCACACGGATGGTGGTACCATATTCCAGTTAGTCATTATTGACATGTCTAATTAAAGAGGATAAAATAGGAAAAAATAGACATCATTAAGTACAAACCATATTCAAGATCAGAATTTTTCTCCCAAAATTTGGGTGCAAGGATGTCTTACTTGTATGTCAAAATACTGACCGGCCTGAGAAAACTCGGACACTTTTCTAACCAATTTTGCTGCATTCTTTCTGAAAATTTTGCAGCTAAAGTCTCTTAGCACCCTTGTTGAGAACTCAAAGCTTGCGAGTTTCCTTTGCTGCTGCCATTTCTGACCATCTACAGCAAAGATCCCTTGACCAAATAAGTCGGAAACTATATCTTGATTATACTTTCCTTTGGAGTACTTATCAAAGTTGGTCTTTAGTATATGCTCAATGTTAGAAGGATCAGTTGTGTAAATTTCACTCTGGTCTGGAGCAAGAAGTCGGAAAGTTGGATGCTTCATTGCAATTTCTGTATGGTAATCATACAGTCTATTAAAGTAGAAGAGTTGATTGAACACTGTTCCAAACACTGGTGGGTAATTAGTATTTTTGATTGATTTTCCAGTGAAAATTCTTAGCATTAAAGTTGCAAAAAGTAGGAAGAAAATTAGCAGAGCTAATGTCATCAGCTGGAAGATAGAAACTAGGAAATCCATATCTGACGAAGATTCTCCTAGGAAGCAAATGAGGTTTAGAGAATGTGATCAGCCATAGTCTTACTCTATATATCAATTTCAAAATAATAAATATATGCCATTTTGTCTCTGTCAGGAGGAAGCCATTAACGAAAATGACTTTGTTTACATCACCAATTCAACAATTAGCGTAATTCCGTCGTAAAACCGCCTTTCTGTTTGAAAAGAAAATATATATATTTCCTTTCATATGAACAGTGTCTCCTCCACAATTTTTAGATCAATTTAATTGAACTTTAAAACTATTCCAAGCAATGTATGATCACTGATTAGCCCGCGAGAAACCAAGTTGATTAGATAAACGAGTACTTTTGAGGTTCATAAATTTTTAGAAATTGGTGAGAAGCTCATAATTGTTAAATGTACAGGATATCAATTAGTAGAATATTTCGATATTATCTTAATATGTTGTCATAGTAGTATCTATCTTTTGATATTTCTTAGATTGCTAGGAATTGGTATTTGTATTTATAAGGGAACTAGTAACAATGACTATATATGTAACATGACTGTATAATTTATTATTGTAATACACAAGAGTTTTTCCCAAATCCTTTTTATAATGAACAGGATGTCCTGTCTTAAGAGATACCATAATACTTGATTGCCTAGAGTGCCAATGATATTTCTTCCAGTGACAATTAACTCATTTAGCCAACATCGTTGTATTGTACTTGCTTGTCTGCATGGCCAAAAAGCACCAACACAAGAATTTGGAGTTGAATTCAATCTCAGACCATACAGAGAACTAGTGAACTTGAACTCACCATATTCTTTGATTGGATATGATATTCTTTACTGTTGTTCAGTGTACTACCTAAGGTAAAGAAATCTTGAACGACCCAAAGGAGCAACAATTTCTGATCTATGTTTCCAGTATGTTAGGAATCTTTTTGGGAAAAATAAAAATAAAAATCAATGTGAATTCTAGTACCACAAATACAAGGTTGAATATTTGGAGGACTACAAATACAAGGAAAAGGGTACTAGAGTTATGTGCATTTCAGGCATCAGAAACATTGAAATTTACACTTTTAAGTAACTGTATTCACAAGTTAAATACATTGGTTTTGATGGAAAGGGAGATACGATCACCTTTCCTCTGGCTCTTCCAGTTTCAAGATATCGGAAAGCATTAATGATATCATAGAAATGAAATGGGCTCAGAGGATCAATTACTGCTTTCAGTTTCTCACATTCTAAATATTGCCTCAGCCTCTCCAGAAGTTCCCCTGAAACTGTCAAGCCGGAATATATTGCTCTAGGATTTGATGGAGGCCATGTTATGTCAATGATTGGCATACCATCCTTAGCCACCACATAGGAATTCTTGGAATCCCCTGTGAATATCATCATTAATTGATTCAGAACTTAGTTATATTTCTAAATTAATGGCAAAAGAAGCTTCATAGACAATTACCAATTGTGTCATAAACAAGATCATATTTTTCTTGAACTTCTTCATATTTGGTATTTGTGTAGTCCACAACCTTGTCAGCTCCCAAACTCTTCACAAAATCCAGTTTCATGGTACTAGTAGTTGCTGTAACCATGGAGGCACCATATAATTCTTTAGCTAGCTGAACAGCCAAAGTTCCAACTCCACCGGCACCGCCAACAATGAAAACTGTCTGCCCTTTTCTAAAACCTGCAGTTTTGAAGCCTTCCATTGCAGTTTGAACAGCCACAGGTAAGCTTGCTGCCTCCTCGAACGATAGATTTTCGGGTTTTATTGCCACAATATCCTCCTCTACAACTATGAATTCTGCCAACGCTCCCAATTGTTTCAATTTCCCCTTTGCATTGAAATTTTGAATGTTTCCATACACTTCATCTCCAATCCTAAATTTAGACACGCCATCCCCTTTTGCTACAACAATGCCAGCCATATCACAACCAGGGATTACCTGCATAGACTCATTCTTGTTGGATTCAGGAGGGAAATTAAATGACTGGCAGAAATAATGTCACGTACCGGGAAATTTACGGTGGCCATGCATCCTTGGCGTAACTTGAAATCAATAGGATTCAGAGCAGCAGCACGAACAGAGACAAGTATTTGATTCTCTTGTGGAGCAGGAATTGGAATATCCCCCAGCTTGAGTACTTCTGGGGAACCATTCTTTTCGTAGTACCAGGCCTTCTGCATCACCTTGTTAATGGCGTATTCACTTGTAGCACTTCTAAATCATATCATGTGACGTTTTTATACTATTGTCCAGAGGTGGAGTGACGTCAGAAAAAACTAATAATAATAAAGGCAAAATATTCATTTTGGTCACTTATCATGTTTGTGCGTTTAACAGACTTAGATTTTTTTTCAACCATTTTGATTCCTTATGTTTTTTTTTTTCAACCATTTTTCAGCCATGTGATGAATCAAAATTTAAAGTCAACTGAGTAAAAAGAATTAAAATGTCTGAAATTTTTTTTTATCAAAATAGTTGAAAAAAAATTAAGAAACCAAATCAACTAAACGCACAAAAAATACGAGATAATTGTCAAAAATAAATGATAAATTGAGCCGTTATAAATAATAAGTCTCGATTAGGATTAGTTGTACAAACACATACATGGAAGTGGATGTACAGTGCATGGCACCAATCTGTTTAATCGTGTGGGAAACGATTTGTAATTTTATCCACTTGAATTGTTAGATAGTGGAAATTTTCCTTTTGGGTTATAGAATACGTGTTTAAATTCTGGTTGTAACATTTTTTTCCATTTTATTCTCTTGAAGAGGAAATAGAAAGGATGAAAAGGTTGCTACGAGTTTTACCAAACAAACAAGAGTATCCGGAAAAAGGAAATTGAACCATACATGAAATCGTGGAATCTCAATACTCGCTTTGTCTTTGTTGTAATTAAATGTTTCATTTTACTTAGTTCAAAAATTAAAAACAAGATTTGATCTTAAAGATGTTATATTATTATCATTGTTATTAATTAGATTAATTATTAAAAGTAAATCATTAAATTAAGAAATTTGTTAGTGAAATCTTTAGATAAAAAATATATTTATTTTAAGAAAGTGGATATTAATTTTGAATATTTCAAAATAAAAATATAGACATTCAATTTTCAAGTGGAAGGAGTATATATATATATATATATATATATATATATATTCTTTTTTGTGGAGATTACTCTTTAATTTCAGTGGATGAGGTCTCATATTAATATATATGTACAAGTTGAACCCAGCTTAGGTCCAATAATGCTCATGATTCCATAATGAAATCTACTCAGATTGCCATAACATTCCATTACAAAAACGTGAAGATCCAAAAAGATAATGGAGACTAATGGAGAAACCATAACCACCAGAGACTAACAGCGATTGACAAATCCAGGCAGGGGATAAAATATTGAGTCTATTCTAACTTGCTGTGCTGATGGATTACTGTCTATGTATGGAGCTTTCAACCATTTAATATCAAATTAAATATCTGAAAGTCACTAGCTATTTTTTCTTTCAGGTTCACTCATTTGAGGATGGATGACGTTTTATATATTTCCAATTTTCCATCCCCATCAGAGGCATGTTGTGGGGGACAAGGAAGGTATCTATTATGTTTATATTCAAGGCCAATGGCTAGTAAATTGATGGCATTTCCACATTATTAAGCATTATTAAACCTGAGAGATGATTTAACGTTTGTAGTATGTCCTTTTCTAATTGCCTCACTGTCTCAGCTTCATCGTCTAATTTAGCTGCTTCTTGGTCTTATTTTGAGTGAGCACTCATGGTAGCACCCAACTGTATGCTAACCTCAAATATATGACATGTTGTAACATCGTACATCAGTTCACCAGCCGTCTATTTACACAAACATCCTATCCCAAAGTTTTTAAAGTCTTTTAATCATTCAAAGTGTTAGGTATTTCAGCCCAGATTACTGATAATCGAGAATAAAGCGAAAGCGATAAAATCAAATAACAGAAGATAAGATTTACGTGGTTCGGCTATACCTACTCCACGGTACTCAATCAGAGAAGTCTCTCTTATTCCTCTATAATTTTTCACCCTCAGTACATGACCATTCTATCGGATCATTCTCTCTCTCAGGTTCTCAAGTACAGGTTAAAGGTATACAAATCCATATACAAGATTACAAGAACTCAACAGTTCGAAGAAGAGAAGAAGAACCGTCGGGTGGAAGAGAAGAAAAACGACAGAAAAGGGAATAGCCCTAACTGATCCTCAGCTCCCTTAGGTTTACAAGGGAGAAAAGAAAGAATATATAGTGTCTTCCAGGGTCGAGTTAATTTAACCCGACTGGTAACCCGTTAAACATATGACTTGACTCGGTCTTCTTCTTCCAAGTGGATTAGGCTCAATTGAGGCCCAGCAATATGGTCCAGCATCATTGGGTTGGGATTGAGCTGTGGAAGTAGATATAAATCCAACAAAATCCACCTTGAACACTTTAACAACATTTAGAAATATTCATGGAAACACAAAGAGACTATTTCAATGATATTATTGCACTTCTCAACCAGTTTCAGCTTTGATCAATGTGTAGCACGTTCCTGCATTTGAAGAACTTGTTATTTCCAACAATTTTAGTCCCAAAATCAGAAGGATTATCATCAATATTAATCTTTCTGATATCAACAATTCCATTTGTTATCTTTTCTCTAATGAAATGGAATTTAACATCAATGTGATTAGTTCTTTCATGATAGACAGGATTTTTACACAATTGTAACGAACTTTGATTATCTGTGAAAATCACTGTCTTTTCTTTCAATACATTCAGTTCCTTTAATAAACCTTGAAGCCAAATGGCTTCTTTAATTGCTTCAGTGGCTGCAATATATTTAGATTCAGTAGTAGATAGAGCAACAACAGATTGAAGCTGTGACTTCCAAGAGATACAATTTTCAACAAAAGTAAAGAAGTATGAGGAAGTGAATTTTCTACCATATTTGTCACCAGCATATCAGAATCAACATAACCAATCAAAACAGGAGAGTCAGTCCATTTTGAGTAATAATGCAAATCATAATTGCAAGTACCATTTAAGTACCTTAATAACCATTTCAAAGCTTGCCAGTGATTCTTACATGGATTTGACATGAATCTGCTCAATAAACTGATTGAATAAGCAAAATCAGGTCTAGTTGAAACCATAGAATATATTATTGATCCAATGGCCATCCTATAAGGAACATTAGCCATTTCAGCTTTTTCTCTATCAGTTTCAGGACAAGTTTTGGTGGACAGTTGAAAATGTGCAGCAAGAGGAAGATTAACAGGTTTAGAAAGATTCATAGCAAATTAGAAACAACTCTTTTCAAAAAGGATTTTTGAGAGATTATCAAAGAATTCTCATTTCTATTTCTACTTATATGCATTCTTAAAATTCTAGATGTTGGTCCTAAATCTTTCATATCAAACTCAGATTTCAGCACATTTTTCAGTTTATACAATCTTCCTTTATCTTTGCAAGAAATAAGCATGTCATCAACATATAGAAGTAGATAGATACCATCATTAATGCAATTACCAGAAAAGTATAAGCAGCTATCAAAACTGCTTTTAACAAAATCAATTTTAGCCATAAAGGAATCAAACATTTTATACCATTGTCTAGGTGATTGCTTGAGTCTATAGAGTGATTTCTTGAGAAGACAAACTAAATGTTCTTTGCCTTTAACTTCAAAACCAATAGGTTGAAACATATAAATGATTTCTTCCAACTCATTATGTAAGAAGGCAGTTTTTACATTAAGTTGTTCTAATTTTAAATCATAGAAAGCAACTAAAGCAAACATAATTCTAATAGTTTTGTATTTAACAACATGAGAGAAAATTTCATTGAAGTCTATCCCTTCTACTTGAGTGAAGCTTTTTGCAACAAGTCTTACCTTAAATCTAGGCAACTCACTTTCAGTTTCACCTTCCTTAATCTTGAAAATCCATTTGCAATCCACTATTCTTTGTTTAGCAGGCTTGGATACCAGTGTCCAAGTCTTATTCTTGTATAAGGAAGACATTTCTTCCTTCATAGCACTCATCCACAGATTGTAGTTGGGACTTTTCAGAACCTCCTCAAAGAAGGTTGGTTTTGTTTCTTCAATCAAGTTCCCAGTTGCTAGAGCATATGATACAATGTATGAATAACTATACATTTCAGGTGGTCTTATGTTTCTTCTATTTCTATCTCTAGCAAGGCTATAATCTTCCAAAGCCTGAGTTTGGGCTTCTAAGTATTCAGCATTATTATCTAAATTAATTTTAGATTCAAGCCGAATTTCCTCAAGTATCTGACCTGAGTTCTTTTGATTAAGTGTAGTATCTAGTCCTGCAGGTTCAAGTTCTAACTCATGATTGGTTTCAACATGCAGTGTGGGCTGTGAGGGTGAACCAGATGTGTCCTCCACCTCAATAGGAACACTCCTATCTTGGCGAAGATCAGTAGTATTTGGTGAACTGATTGTAGGTTTGAAACAAGGCATATCTTGTTCATTAAAGATAACAACTCTACTGATTACTACCCTCACACCTGATTCACCTCTCAGCCATATTTTATAACCTTTAACACCATTAAGATAGCCTAGAAAGACTCTCTTTTTGGATCTAGAGTCTAGCTTACCTTCCCTATGGTGTGTAAAGATAGCACAACCAAAAACTCTAAGGTTATTGAGGTATGGTGATGAACCAGACCACAGTTCTTCAGGAGTTTTAAAATTAATGGCACTTTAGGGGGATTTATTTATTAGATACACTGCAGTACTAACTGTTTCACCCAAAAAAGGTTTTGGAATTCCAAAGGAAATCATTAGACATCTAACTTTCTCCATAATAGTCTTATTCATCCTTTCAGCAACACCATTTTGCTGAGGATTATATTTCACAGTATTGTATTTAACTATACCACAAGAAGAACAAATGTTTGTAAAATTGTGATTGCAGAATTCTAGACCATTGTCAGTTCTAATAAACTTAAATTTCTTACCTGTTTGGTTCTCAACAAGGGTTTTCCATTCCCTAAATTTCTTAAAGGTTTGATCCTTGGATTTCAAGAGAAAAACTCAAACCTTTCTAGAAAAATCATCCACAATAAATAGAAAATACACACTACCACTATAGGTTGGAACCCTTTCTGGTCCCCATAGATCACAGTGTACATATTCAAGTATGTCAATAAATTTGTGTATGTCCTGCGGCAAAACTGAGTTTATGTTGTTTTCCCAAAATGCAGAAATCACAAAAATCAATCACATCTACTTGATCACCATTCAGCAAGTTTTTTTTACTTAAGTAATGTAAGTCTTTTTCACTGATATGTCCAATTCTTCTATGCCATTTATTATCAGAATATTTACCATAAAAGGCAAAAGAATTGCATAATGTAGAGCCATTCAAAATATAGAGACTATTTTTCTTTTCCCCCTTTAAAATGACTAAAGAACCCTTCCAAACTTTCAAACAGCCATTTTCATCTTTGTAAGAATAACCAGAAGTATCAAACATTCCTAAGGAAATCAGATTTCTTCTGAGACCAGGAACATACCTAACTTCTGTTAGTTTTCTAACAACCACATCATGCATTTTAATACATATAGAACCAATACCTTCAACTTTACAAAATTCATTATTTCCCATATAAACTTTACCTTCATCAGTAGATTCAAAGGAAATAAACCAGTCCCTATTGGGACACATATGAAAGGTACAACTAGAGTTAAGAATCCAGTTATCAGATATATAATTATCAGATATACACAAAACTTCAGCATACATAGTGCTAGCAGAAATATCAGGTTCACTATTACCATTGTCATCATGATAATTACCACTGCTATTTCCTTTCTTGTTCTGTTTTTCATCTCTAATTCTCTTGAAACACTTGTTTTTCAAATGACCTTCTCTATCACAGTAGAAACACTTTCTCTTTTCTTTATTTCTGGACTTTGACCTACCTTTACTTTTAGACTTATTCCTATTGAATTGGTTCTCCTTTCTCTCAGGTCTACCTCTAACATACAGATTCTCCCTATTACCCTTATTTTTCATTTTTAAGGTCTAATTCTTTAGATTGAATAGCAGACTTAACATCAATAAGTGTCAGACTTTCTCTACCATATTTAATAACAGACTTAACATCCTTAAAAGAATCAGACAAAAAGTTCAACAAAATCACAACTTGATTTTCATCAGAAATAGACTCATCAATATTAGACAATTCAACAATAGTTTTGTTTAAATAATCTAAATTATCATCTAATGATTTTGCAGCAAACATTTTGAAACCAAATAGTTTTTCTTTCAAGTAGATTTTGTTTGACAAAGACTTTCTCAGACAAAGTTCATCAAGTTTAATTCACATTTTATAAGCAGAATCAAGGCCAACAAGTTGTCTGAGCACACTATCAGATAAATGCAATACAAGAATACTATGTGCAAGTTCTAATTTTTTAGATAAAATTTCATCCTTCCAAGATTCTGGGAAGGACTTAGGATCAGAGATAGCATACTGAACCTCATTTTGAACTAGAATGGCTTTCATTTTCATTTTCCAAATTCCATAATCACTTTGGTCGTTAAAGGCCTCAACATCAGCCTTAGCACTAAACATGAATGCACACAAATAGGATTCATATATAAATTGAATCAAATGATCAATGTACTGACTACACAAATTAACCTCAAGTAGCAGAGAATCAGATAACTAGAAGTAGTTTCAGGGATAGAACTGACCTGGTGTTCCAACGCAGTACAGAGGAAAAAAAATTCCTCAAAAACGGAGAGCAAACAATTAAACATATTATTAGAAGACATAGCAAGTTTAAGACAGATCACGTATTAATATCCAAATATAATCCAAATCACAGTAAATTCCAACAATAGCCCCAGCCAAGGGAAAAACACTCACACACGCAAGAAAATGCCTAGGACACAGATACAAATGCCTCTATGGGGCACGCGCTAGGCCTGGGTTTTGATCTATTTGAAAGGGAATAGCCCTGATTAGCTTATTCCGATTTTGGAGAAAACAAAAGCCCCAAAAAAAAATGATCGGGCATAAGTGAGATTTAGGGTTTAGCAATACCACCTATTGGTTTAACGATCTCAGACCTAGCAAAGGTCAAAAAGCCAACCAATACCAACCTCGAAGAGCCCAGCCTTTTGTAGAGCCTTGATCGAAGTGTATTATCATGACTTATCAATCTTATCCAAAAATGAAATTGAAGCAAATTGGATACCAGTCTCTGTCTCTAGAGACTCTGAAGGCATATCAACGAGCAACAACAGGCTCTGATACCACTGTTAGGTATTTCAGCCTAGATTACTGATAATCGAGAATAAAGCGAAAGCGATAAAATCAAATAACATAAGACAAGATTTACGTGGTTCGGCCATGCCTACTCCACGGTACTCAATCAGATGAGTCTCTCTTATTCCTATATAGTTTTTCACCCTTAGTACATGACCATTCTATCGGATCATTCTCTCTCTCAGGTTCTCAAGTACAGGTTAAAGGTATACAAACCCAGATACAAAATTACAAGAACTCAACAGTTCGAAGAAGAGAAGAAGAACCGTCGGGTGGAAGAGAAGAAAAATGGCAGAAAAGGGAATAGCCCTAACTGATCCTCAGCTCCCTTAGGTTTACAATGGAGAAAAGAAAGAATATATAGTGCCTTCCAGGGTCGGGTCAATTTAACCCGATCGGTGACCCATTAAACATAGGACTTGACCCGGTCTTCTTCTTCCAAGTGGATTAGGCTCAATTGAGGCCCAGCAATATGGTCCAGCATCATTGGGTTGGGATTGGGTTGTGGATGTGGACATAAATCCAACACAAATAAATAGCATCACTAGTTTTAATGCTTCTGGATTAATCTGTTCTAGTACTAGGTGGTGAAATTGCTTCATTCGTGCATTATTTTTTTTTATGGAGATTTTTATTTGGATTTTTATGGAATATTATATATTTACAAAAGCGTGCATTATTTGTATATAGTCTAGTGACCCCCAAAGACGAAATATACTTTTAGCTATTCAACATGCTTTTACTTGTAGGGGAGAATAGTAGGTATTGTTATCGCTATGACGAAATTTAGCCAAATGTTATTGCTTCGAAGAAGACAAATGGTTTTTTTTTTTTTTGAGAATTAAAATGGAAAATGGAATATTGTGTCGGGTAGCATAAGAAACTGAAGAAGAGTTCAACTTCTTATATACAAACTCTAGTTAGAACGTGGTTGTTGAGTCATAAGTGTTTGTGGTGTCGGGTCGTATCAATATTAGATAATTATATTTAACACGATAACATGAACACGATAAGATAAGTAAACATTATAAAATTTGCAACACGAACACAATTTGTAAAAATAATGTGTCAACATGACACGAATGCGATAAGATGAAAATTAAATAAATAATGTTTCAATTCGTCAAATCGCTAATGAAACGAATATGATATCTACTATGTGTTTGCACTGGTTGTTACCAAATATGTTATTTAGCTATTTAAATTATTTTTAAAATAAAAATATCTAATTTTAAGAGCTTACCGGATTGATAGGATTTCAATTTGAATACAAAAATTCTTAACTCTAACTCGTTATAAACGTGTCGAATTGATGTCGTGTTGACGAATCGTGTTAAATATTAACGCTACTAATTATGAGTTGATAAAGGTGATCGAATGAAGGGAAGGAGGCTTCTAGCAATACTTTGTTGCTGCTTGTGATTCAGCCATGCTCTAATAAATGAATATTGGCAAATATTTTGGAAAATATAATGTACTATCAAGCAACTAAATGAAGAACTGGATAAAGTTGTTGTGAGACTAGGACTCATAGAATTGCTCATGTCTAATTTTTCCCAAGTAGCACATCTAAATTGAACCTAAATTTTTGTTCTGTAATAGATGGTATCTTAAGCAATTAAGATGATTGTTATAATTGATTGAAAAACGTTTAGGGCGAAGTGCAGTTAGTCCCTTGAAATACTAAAGATTCTTATCAAGTCCTTGATGTTTAAAAAGTTTCAATGAAGTCCCACATTTTTTTTAAAAAAAAGCATCATCATTTTATTCTATTTGCCTAAAACTTTAATACAAATGTGTTAAAAAAATTTTTGCAGACTTTATCTGATCATCCAAAGTTATTCAAAATGATAATTTTTAAATAGCAAAGGGCATACTTGAAACTCTTTAAAAATTAAGGATTTGATTGAGATACTTAGCAATTTTCGAGGACTAATTTGCATTTCATCAAAAGTTATAAGGAATTCAGAATAAGATATGCTAAACGGATGATACTGTCAACTGTCATGCATTTAATGGTTTTGTTTTTATGGGCAGCAAACTTTGGCAACTGAGTGTTGTACTTGATAAGATTCACAAACCGTCAAGAAGAACATTTGGCAATTGGGCAGTTACTGAGTGTTCAAGAAATCCGAAAACACAAACCATCCGACCAAGATAAACTAAATTATTTTTTTCTTTTGTTTCGTATTTAATTTGTTTGGTTTGATCTAAAAAATCTCAAAACTCTTATTTTATTTTATTTTAATTATCAACTATATTCATCGAAAGTATGGTTGAAACTCACGTAAGATTGAGTCATAGTCAGTTCGTTTAACCAATTAATTTGTATATTCTTATAAAAAAAAACTCAAAACTAAAAAATTGATTTGGTTTTCAAAAAATCTTCATTTTTAAATGGAACCAAATTGAAAGCGAAACATAAATGTGTGTGCCCTAAAAACAAAACGGTATATTTGGATTAAGTTTTGAAAATGTTTTTTTATTAAATAGAGTTATCTTTGTATAAGATTTTTTTATTGTGAATTGAAAATTTATTGATATATTTTGAGTTTCACATCATTAATAAAAGTATAAAATATAGTTATTAAATTATTTGAGATTATAATTTAAATTTTAAATAATAAAAAAATATATTATTTATTTGATTGAGTGAGACTTATATTTGAGATTAGAAATAAGTGTTTTGAAAGTTGTTTGTATAAAAAATTGAAAAAATAATTTTGAGATTCAATCCAAATATATTCTCTCCATGTTCTATATTAGCCTCATCTCTTCACATTTTTCTCTCTTATAGGCTAGCTTGTTCAATCCTTTACACCAATTACCAATCCTTTAGTAAGGTTATCACCATGCATTACTCTCTAGTATTCAAGTCCAACAATGGATAACCAATGCAATCTTACCTACATAAATGTATTCGAATAAAGAATTATTAATATCTCATGTCAATTTATAATGTTTCAATAAAGGACTATAAAATTTTATAATTCAAATTGACTTGTATTATTGATTTACATGATTCTATTATTGGTCACATTTTTAATTTTAAACTTTTATCCATAATAAATTATATATGAACCAATTAATTAATTAAGATGATATGTTATTTGTATGGACAAAAGTTCAGGTTGATCTACAATTAATTTCTCTTCTTTTTACTACATATGATGCTTGTCATCTAGATAAATTGCAAGAGACTTTCCAAATCTTTGAAACTAGTTTGGGCCAATACGAAGAGAAATTTCATCTCTATTTTTGGAAAGGAGCGTTAGATTCTCACACTACTTGAAGGGTCAGTTCTAATCTAAATATGCCAAGTTGGTAAGTACATAGGCCTACCATTTCTAATTAAGAGAAATCCAAGATCAATTCATATCTCTAGCTGCTAAGGAAATTTGTATTAAGTCGGTGATTCAAGTCATTCCTACTTAAATTATGAGTTTCTTTAAGATTCAAAAAAAGGACTTTGGAACAAATTATGAGTTTCTTTAAGATTCAAAAAAAGGACTTTGTTCCATCATTACCAAAGCATGTTGGTAATTTCTAGTGGAATTCCTCGAATTGACGACATAAAATTTCATAAATCATAATGATATCCTATAGATGAGTTAGGATATTGAATGAACCTTAAGCTAACTTGCATAACTTATGCTAAGATAAATAGCAATTGCATAACTTATATTGATTGGCTATGTAAATTTGTAAATCAAGGAAGAGGTGGAGAAAGTTGAAGATACAAATTGCGCAACTTATTTTTGACATATTTTCTTCTTCCATTGTAATTTCTGAAGAGTCAGTTCCATAGAACAAGGTAGGCAGCCAGCATTCTCAACAACCAACTTAGAAGTAATTAAATTGAACAAGCAGGCTGCTGTCGTCGTTGAAAACTCATTTCCACCGTTCACCATCCAATTTTGCAGCCATTCACATCTTTCTCAAATAGATGACTTCCTTTCAATTGTAAATTATCCCTTTGAGAGAGGAAGATTACAGAAAATCAATTCAAAAAGAGATTGAGAGAGTTTTTTTATGAGTTTGAAATATCAGTATAAATTTTATTATGTGACATAGAATTATTAGTTTTTCTCTCAAATTCATTTTATAACACCATGATGATCCTTTAAATACTCAACAATTGATATCAAAGTCATTTTAAAAGTATTGGTTGAAAATTGTAAAAGAACATAGACTTGTCAAAATTCGAATTGCCGAAATTGTGTTTGAAATCTGTTTTTTAGTACACCATTGAATTCCTCTCGTTG
The DNA here is from genome assembly GCA_019593545.1 of Apocynum venetum. Taxonomy (NCBI): domain Eukaryota; kingdom Viridiplantae; phylum Streptophyta; class Magnoliopsida; order Gentianales; family Apocynaceae; genus Apocynum; species Apocynum venetum. The sequence continues at coordinate 2,596,552 of SRSM01000326.1, read as the reverse complement.
AAAGGAGTCCGGTGCAACAAGTTGTGAACAAATCGGATGTCAAAAGAGTTTGAATATCACAATCAAAGTTTCTAAAAAAAAATTTAAAAAAAATTCTGCACTTTTTTTGGGGTGACGATATTGTTCATTTCATTTAGGTCCATAAACTTTTTAATAATTTATGTCTGACCATCAAATTTTCCAATATTTCCTGTTTGACCTTTGAATTATCTTGTATTTCTTGTTTGACCCCAGAACTGTCTACTATTTCTCAATTCACACTAAACTGTCCAGTATTTTCAGTTTGGCCCCTTAACTAATAGATATTTTCATTTTGGCCCTTAATTGTCTGATATTTTCAAATTTGACTCCTAAACTATTTAATATATTTAATTTTGATCCTTGAACTGTTCAAAATTTCCATTTTTACCCTAAAACTTTTATAAATTGAAGTTCTTATCCTAAGTGTTTATTCCACCATCTTTTACTGTTCTAGACGTAACGACACACTCTGTTTTATGAGATTCATTTCTTATTTTGGTGAAAATCACCACAGAAAAGTCAGTAGAAGCTTTACTAACTTTCATTTCCAATTGTGAGATTCATTTCTCATTTTGGTGTAAACCCTAATGCTTTTAAGTAAGTAGAATAGAAGAAATTGAACCGAAAAACTGTCAGTCTAATCCGGCAATGAATTTACCATAGTGTTTTTCACCACATTGCATAGGAAACAGATGCATATACTCTTTAAAAGAAAATTGGATGACATGTATCAGGTCAAAATCACTCGAAATAAGACCTTGTTGATGAGCCGCTTAGTCAACATGAAGTTGATAAGTAGAACTTCAATAGCTGAACACACCAGCAAATTCCAAAACTTGGTAAACTAATTATCTTGTGTAGATATGCCGTTTAGATATGAAACACAAGTACTCCTACTTCTCAGTTCTCTTTCTGACAGTTGAGAAACACTTGTAGTTTTTCTCAACAATTTGGCCCTAGATGACAAACTTGTCATATTTATAGTTAATGATGTTATATTCAATGATAAAATCATAAGAAAAGACATGGGCATTGATCATACCCATTTCCTTACGATATAAAATTGAGGAAAACAGCAAGGGAAACAACAAAGAAGTAATTAAAGCAAATGAAGAGGCAGAAACAGAAGTAGGGGCAAATCCACAAATGATAGAAAATCAACATACAAGTGCCAACATTGTAAAATAGAGGGTTACATGAAGAAGAATTACTAAAAATTGCAAGAAGTGTGAGGCCAAAATAGGTCTCAATCGAATAAAAGAGGAGAAATGCTAGTTACTATTCTTAGTGATGTAGCATTATGTTCAATCGATGAGGCAACATGCATTCATGTCTCAAGAGAAGATACAAAATGGATTGTAGATATTGTGGTGTCTTACCACGTGATTCCGCACAAAGAATATTTTTCAACATACAAAGTTGGCGACTTTGGAGTAGTGAACATGGAAATTCCAATTCCTTTGGGATTGTAAGAATTGGTTATGTACAAATAAAGACAAGTGTTGGGAGTACAAACACTTCGAATGATACCAAACATGTGTCAGATCTTCGGTTGAATTTATTTTTAGGAATAACTCTTGATAAACAGCGCTATCATAATCATTTCAACAAAAACACGTGGAAGTTGTCAAGAGGTACTATGACAGTTGCTTGATGACATATATGTGGCACGTTGTATAAAATTCATTGAAAAATACGTATGAATAGCCTCAACGTAGCAAAAAACTGAGGCTTACCAACATTTGTGGCACTAGAGGCTCAATCATAAGAGCGAGAAATGGTTATCTACCTTGATAAATAAGAAGCTTATTAAAGTTGACAAAAATGTTGCACTAGATCCTTGCAATCATTGTCTATTTAGTAAGCAGCACAGAGTCTTTCATGGGCCACACAATTCCTATTCAATGAGAATATTAGAGTTGTTCAATCTAGTACACTATAATGTTTGTGGCCCATGAAAATTGAATCACTAGGTAGAAACAGATAGTTTCTAACATTTTTTATTATGTTTCTCAACGTGTATGGGTGTATTTTTGAAGACGAATGACTAAGTGTTTGAATATTTCTAATTGTTTCATGTCATGGTAGAAAATGAAATAGGAAAGAAGTTAAAGTGTCTCATGTCAGATAATAGAGGCGAATACACTTCCAAAGTGTTTGATATCTATTGTAATACATATGGCATTCGGCTTTAAAAGACAATCCCAGACACCCCTCAGCACAATGTCATATATGAAAGAATGAACTAGACGATTATGATGCGTGTTCAGAGTATGTTTAATATGGTTGAGCTACCAAAACCATTATGAGGAGAAACAGTAAAAAATGCTTGCTACCTGATCAACAAATCACCATTAGTATCATTGAATTTTAAAGTTTCAAATAAAGTGTGGCCTATGAAGGATCCATCATACTCTCACTTAAGAATTTTTTAATATTTAATATATGCACATGTATCCAAAGAGCTCAGACTGAAGCTTGATGCAACCACTCCATGTGTTTTCATATGCTATGGAGATGAAAAATTTGGATACATATTATGGGATTTAAAAGAGAAAATGGTGATTAGAAGTAGAGACGTAGTATTCTATGAAAGCCAGACGATATAAGATATTGAAAAAGCTCACAATGTCTCAGAAATCAGATGTGGATGCTCAAATCTCAAATACAAGACAACAACAATTCATGAGAATCGTTGATGCAGTACCAGAAGCAGAAGATGATGAGAAGAAAATGGTGTTGAATAGGAGGAGTCACAACCCACTATATCAAAATTCCTGAACCATCACAAGGATCAAATGATTGTGAATCTCCTTAAATTGTTAATCCAAAAGTTCATAGGTCTGAATGAGGTCAGATCCTGTCTAGAAGATATCCAGAATCTGAGTATCTTCTTCTTACTAAATATGGAGAACCAAAGAGTTTTTGAGAAGCTGCATCTCATAAGGATAAAGAAAAATAGTTGCTAGCAATGCAGAATGAGATGAAATCTCTATGCAAGAATAATACTTATAAGATTGTGGAACTTCTAAAAGGAAATAAGGTATTGAGAAATAAATAGGTGTTCAAGCTAAAAAAAGATGGTAACGGAAAAATAGTGAAATACAAAACTCGATTGGTAGTCAAAATATTCCAACAAAATAGAGGAATCCACTTTAATGAGATTTTTTCATTAGTAGTCAAGATGAACTTGGAACTTGAACAGATGAATATGAAGAGCCATTTTTCATGGAGATTTGAAAAAACAATTATATAGAGCAAGAAAAAAAGATTTGAGGTTTCTAGTGATAACCTCGTTTACAAGCTAAAGAAAAACTTATATAGTCTAAAATTGGCACCAAGACATTGGTATAAAATTTTGACTCTTGCATGAAGAGTCAATGGTATAAGAAAATTACTGCAAGAAGAATAAAAAATTTTGTGTATTTATATTCAAAGGTTTTCAGGCGGAAATTTATTTGCACTTCTACTATATGTAGACAGCATTCTGATCATAGGAAAATATGCAACGAAGATTAGTCAATTGAATAAAGAACTTTTTAAGTCCTTTCATATGAAGAACTTAAGACTGACCCAATAGATTTTAATAATGCAAATAACTCAAAACAAGAAGAACCACATGTTATGGCTATCTCAAGATAAAGATATTGAACATGTGCTTAAGAGGTTCAATATGAAGAATGTCAAACCAATTAGCATTCCACTTGCCAACCACTTCAAGCTGAGCAAGAAAGCATGTCATTCATCTAAGGAAGAGATTGGTGAAATGTCATTAGTACCATATTCTTCAATAGTTAGAAGTATGATGTATGCAATGGTATGTACAATGTCAAATATTGCTCATGTTGTGAGTACAATGAGTTATTTTTTCTCTAATCCAGGAAATGAGCATTAAGAGGCAGTCAAATGGATTCTCATGTACTTAAAAAGTACATCAAAATTATGTCTTTACTATAAGAGAACTGATCCAATCTTGGAGGGCCATGCAAATACAAATATGATAGGAGATCTTGATGGTAGAAAATCTACTTCAGGTTTATTCTACATTTTCGCATGATGAGCATTTGTATGGCAGTCAATACTACAAAAGTGTCGCTTTATCCACAACAAAAACAAAATATATTGCTACCACTGAGGCTGTAAAATAAATGTTGTGGTTAAAAAAGTTATCACCAATAACTTGAAATCAAGCAAAAATAGTATACGGTACACTGTGACAATCAAAGTGCTCTAGATTTGAGCAAAAACTCCATGTATCATTCTCGTACAAAGCACATTGATATGCGTTATTGTTGAATAAGCTATGTTATGGATCGACAACTATTGAGACTAGTGAAGATCTAAACAAAACATAATCCAGCAGATATGTTAATAAAGGTGGTCACATGAGAAAGCAAGAATTGTGCATAGACATAGCCGGAAAGCTTGTTCTAAATATGCTTGGAGAGGGAGAATTGAAAGGTAGGCAACCAACATTCTCAACAACCAATTCAAATGAAGTAATCAAATTGAACAAGTAGGTTATTAGGGTCGTTGAAAATTCATTACCGCCATTTACTGTTCAATTTTACGGTCGTTCATACCTCCCTCAAATGACTATAAATAGATTACTTCCTTTCAATTGTAAATTATTCCTTTAAGATGAGAGATTATAGAAAATCAATCCAATAAGCCATTGAGAAACTTTTAGAGAATTTTTTATGAGTTTGAAATCTTAGTGTAAATTTATTCTGTGAAATGGAATTATTAGTTTTTCTATCAAATTCATTTTATAGCACCATGATGATCCTTTAAATATTCAACAATTTCAACACTTTCTAAATCTTAATTATCACATAAAATATTTTGGAGGTTGTCATATTATAAATGCCAAATTATTTTGTACATTGAGATTTCTAAATCCTAAAAATATGGAGAAATCTTCTTATTTGAGTAGGCAAGTAAATCAAATTGGGGTTGGGAGATTATCATATTATCCATGCCCTGAGGCTCAGATGCGTGCACGAGATAATTATGTCGTGAGAGCACTTGTATCGAGATGGCCAAAATCTATGATGGAAGAATATGTAGTTTTTAACCAAAATACATCTTTTATATATATATATATATATATATATATATATATATTTGATTCAATGTAACTTAGTTGTAAGGGACTAATCAAAATGACTCAAAATATAAATTACAATCACGTCGTCATTATTTTATTTTATTTTTTTCATTTTTTGTCCAATGATGTAAAAGTCATTCACGTTGTTGGGTAAAAAAAAAGATTGGAATAGCATTCACATAGTTGGAAATTATAAAAAAGAAAGAAAATAAAAAGAGTTTCTTGGAGAAACATTGATACTGTAAATATTTTTTTTTCTTTTTCATTTCATCATTATTATTTTCTTCTTCTTGCTTTCTTTTTTTAAACTAAGTAGCTCAACAAATCAAAAAAAAAACTCAATTAGAAAATTAGGAAATATAATTTTGTTAATATGAAAATTATTGTAAAATTGAAAAAGATTGTATTAATAAAAAAATTCCTAATTTCTAATATAAAGATATACTTTATATAATAAACAAAAATTAATAATTGAGTTTTTTTTATTTGTTGAGTTACTTAGTTAAAAAAAAGCAAGAAAAAGAAAATGATGAAATGGAAAAAAATAGTAACATTATCAACATTTCTCCAAAAAGCGATCAACTTTTTATCTTTTCATTGGATGAATGCCAACTATATGAATGTCATTAGTGTCTTTTTTTTTTTCTATTCACCGACATTAATGACTTTTAGATCGTTTTGGTAAGAAATGAAAGAAAATAAACCAATTACGTTTTTTTGTCATTTTAGTACGTCTTGTATAATAACTGTTGATTAGATCAAATATTTGTTATTTTGATACGTCTTTACAACAATTTATTTTGAATCAAATATATAAAAGATAGTATTTTGATTAAAAACTCAAAAATATGCTTCTACTGGGTCATGTTTACAAAGCAAAACATCTAAAAAAATTGGACTGACTTTGCATTCAGGGGAAGTGTAACTGCTAAACAAAGCATGGGACAAACTGGAAATTTTCCATGAAGTTTCTGCCTTGGTTCCAGATACCAAACTACAGAAAAATGAAAATGAGAGAAGATGAAACAGTGCATATGCTGAAGTTGGAAGATCTGTCAAATAAATCATTTCAATTTGGACAAGCCTTAGAATAAGGTATTTAAAATCTCTTTTATTTCCCTGAGTTAGTTGAGCTGACCCACTAACCAGGGTTAGTTAAGATCAAAGTCTTTTGAATAAGCTGCCAAATACCAAATCCACAAGCAAATTCTCTCTCTTCGCCTCAAATAATGCCTCAATTCCGAATGAAGAGGTGAATTTATGCAGATGAAGGTCTTACTTTGAAGAGATGAAAGATTTGGGTTTCAGTCTCAGGTTAGGGTTTCAGTAAAATTTGAAAGTTATGAGTGTAAACCTTGCATTTCAGTCTCAGGTTAGGGTTTCAGCGGGTATGATTCTAGTAAAATGACGGGAATTTGCTTGTGGCATAACTCTTCAGTCTGAGGTTAGGGTTTCAGTAAAATTTTAGTATTCCTGTCATTGGGGCTTTTCTGGGAACCAAAACAGAGGAGGCAGCTTATTATAATATGTTGGTGATGAAAAAATTTCTTTGGAATTGAGCCTATCTATTTTGGACTGGATCATTCAATTGAGAATATGATTAGAGTGGTGAACTATGCATCTGCTTGTACCGGCATCATTTTCTCGAGTGGGTCTGACGTGGCACAGTTTTTATGTCATAGTTGTTTGTATTACAAACTTCAAAATTTGATCATGGCATGTTAGATCAGGTTTTATCATCCAAGAGTGAACTCAAGATGATTGTTTTGTGTGATCATTTAATTAGTTGCCTTGTTATGAATGTGCAAAGTGTTCAATTAAATACCCACATTTAATATGCTTTCTCTATAGCTGTGTTAGGATACAAGTAAATTAAACTCGTTTCAATTCCCACACCAAAACCAGCAAAAATATAATGAAAATACTGGAGGTACCTGTAGTTTTTATTGTTAATGGTGTATTTCTGTCAACTTTTCACATTGCGAGAACATAGATGGTTCATTCTCTAGAATATGCTCTATGTGCCATCTTTCCTGTTAATATATATTCCTAGATGGTATTCTTTTATGTCCTAACCTGAAGCAGAACTTTATCAGTCCCCTGGTAACATGTCAGCTAAGCACCTTTGTCAGTGTATCATAATAGAGTCTGGTTATGCAAGTGCAATTCTTCATTTTTTTTCCCCCTAGAATATTAAAGTTTTTCATTGTCATTCTAAGATCAAGAGGTTAAAGAAGAAAAGAATAAGACTCTTCATTCGGTTCAATAATGACTATTCATTCCTCTAAATTGTGCTAATAACTTAAGCTTTCTTCTGAAGTCAAGAATTATGTTTTGTGGTGCAGAATCTATATGTTACAATGTGACATATCTGTGGCTGTATTGAAGCAGAAATGGAAGTTATAATGAGATTATAAACAATATAACTTTGTTATTATAAGGTATATAGTTGAGAAGCTAAATGTTGAGCTGATTGATTTCAATATAATCTTCTGTGATGCACTTGAGTAGCATTTTATTACATGATAAGTTCTTATTTCCTGTGTTAGGTTCTCACCCCACTACCAATGCTTGCTGTGGTTTGACAGATATAAGGTAAGGGTAGTATACATATAGAAATTGACTGCGTGTAGAAAAATTGCAAGCTTTGATTATAAAGCCATTATTTTTTTCTTCTTCTTCAAATTAAGTTAGCAGACATTTTACAAAATCTATGGCTGCTCTACATTTTTTGTTATTCTAGAATCTAATACAGGTCCAACTTGAGGGGCTGTTACCTGTTAAGATGATAGTTCAGCATCATGTGGTGGAGTTCAAACATCTCAAACTCAACTCAGACTTTCAGATCAGCAAGTTCGGTTGTCAATGCAATCATTTTAGTTTCCCTCTCCCAATACACTGAAGAATTGGGGTACAGATGCAATTAGATGAAAGAAAGGAAACAAAATCAAGTGTGTTAAGATTCTTTTTTTTTTTTCCTGGCAAGAGTTGATTTGAAGAGCCCATTATGCAGTTGAAATATCGTTGTTTTGAAGGTACCAGTTTGCATTCCTTTGATAGATGTCAGGATTCTGGTTCCCTCTTCTGTTATATAAATTGGATCGTTGATCGTTTTTAAATGTGAAAGTTCTCTAACTATGTTTTCATCTTTTTATTTTAAATGTTGGCTGGAGTAGAAAATGATGATATACTTAGCCTTCATATCAAGGACATGGATTCACTTTTCTTGGCCCTGCTGAAAGAACTAAAGAAGTTATTCCAAATTTGGGTAGTATTATTGCCTGCATGCTTCTTTCCCCACATCATGCTCACTGGAGATCAGTAAAGCAATTGCATTTCTAGTTGAAGAACAGAACATCCCAGAGGCATCAGAAGCTTTTCTTCTCATAAGATGAGAAGGATGCTTAGCTTAGCTTTAACTCTTTCAATTTTGAATCCCTCTTTCAGTAGATTCGTAGGTAGCTTCAGCCAAAAGCTTCTTCATTAGACTGATTTTTATTTTTATTTTTTACAAATTCTGTGATGTAAAATCGAGAAAAAATTCTTTCCAGTGCAATCAAATTTCAATGGGATCTGATTCTTGAATCATCTATTACAATGATAGTCGCAGCTAGACATTCCGTCAACAAATCATTCTGCAATTTATTAAAATAAGTGTTCATTCTGGTCACTCCATTGCCATGGAATACTATTGCTTCATAATTCTCATGAACCTTATAACAAAGCATTTTTATATGGCATTGCTGACTTGAATTCTGTCTCTTCTCTTTCTGGAGAAAGCGATGAAGAGATCTCTTCAACGAGAGTCCTGAAGGTCCATGAAATTGAATCGGCATTAGTGTGACTCTCAACTTTGATCTTGAAAAGTTGAACTTTTTCTCCATTTCTCTTCTTGCAAGCAAAAGTAAAGCTATTGCCTACGTTGAACAATCAAAATCACTTAAAATCAAATAGGATTACAAGGGATGAGTTTAGAATTTTACTATTTTAACTACAGAAACCGCCATTTGAATGATCCGGAGTGGATAGATATCCTATATATGTATGAGTTATATGTCGTGAGTACCTGAAGTTCAATGGGATCACAAAGACAGACTGGTCTGATCAAGTTGTGGAATATTGTCATCTGATCTCTTCTTGATGAGCAAATCCTACATTGGAAAAATATCAACAACCGATCTAAATAGCATGCATGCATGCAGACTTCCGTACAACTAATAATAGCTTTCAAAACAAATAAAATTATTAATTTGTCAAGAAAGCTTTTAAAAATTTTCTAAAAAAACAAGAATACCAAAAGGTTTTATGATTCGCCCGGTTGATCTTCATCACTTCTTGAACTTAAAAATCAAAATATAAGAATTGGATTTTTGTTTTCCATATAATAAAATAGGGGTTTTTTCCCCCAAAAAGAAAAGGAAAGAATTAATGCTGGTCTGTACAGGAACCTAGGCTAATTTTCAAGAATAAAACCTGAAAACTTCTGTTCAATAGATACTTAAAAAGGGAATTCGAGCTCCATTATTAATACATTAAAATTCTGCATAATTAGAAATTGCATAATATACTTACATTGATTGATTGGGTAAATTTTTGGATTCAGAAGAAGAAGAAGGTGCAGAAAGTTGAAGATCCAAATTGCACCTGCATATCATTATTCTCGTCATCTTTTCTTCTACTTCCATTCTCTAATTTCAACCCGTTCCAGATCTTAATGCAGCCATAATCTCAGGAACACCAAAATCGAAGTTCAAGACAGAGTAAAAGGAAGGAAATCCAGAATTGAGCAATATGAAGAGAAAGAGAAGAAGAAGGTATCTTCCGCGTTTTATAGGTCACCAATCCTACAAAAAAAAAAAAAAAAAGAGAAATGTCACAGCAGTCATGAAAGGGTATAAAGGTAATTATATAAGCAAAGAAATAAAAGAGGCCCAAAATAATAGGGCATGTGTAACATGTTTTGAAAACGTGCCAAAATTCTCTCTCTTTCTTTTTTTCTCTTTTTTATTTTTAGTTGATGCATTAAAGATTTAAAGAGATTTGAGTTGGCAGATCCTCTCCATTTTTGGTTATTTTTCCTACAATGGAAAGTTTTTTTTCCTGTGGAAGCATACAAAGTTTTGTGGTTAGTTAGGCCTTCTTTGGTGAAAGGGAGAAGCCATTGCTGTCATGTGAAGTAACCTTGATTTTTCTGCTCAAATAATTAGTTAAAGCCTAAAACATGTGAGAATATCAAAGAAAATAAATCATCGGTTATCAAAGGGGACAACATCCGTTATCTCCACCCTTCTAGATTTTTGTAATTTGCAACATTCTTTATATATACATATACATATATATATATATATATATATAGTATATATATTTATAATTTATATAATTTTATATATATTCATTCCTAGTTCACTTTTAATTTAGTATATAAACATGGAGAAGAGGGGATGAGTTAATCCATTATTTTTAATATTAATATCATTAGTACTAATGAATCTATTGCGACATATATGTCCAGTAGTAATGAATCTTTTTATATATTAAAAAAATATTTTACTGTACTTTATTAGAAAAATATATTTATTTTAAAAAATTAAAAATTCAATTTTGATTTAAGTTTTAGATAAGGGAGATTATTATTATTATTTTGTAAAAACGCTTAGTATTGTCCTTTACCTTGTATTATGTTATAAACATGATATTTTATTTTTCATCAATATATAGATTTTTAGTATTGTCCTATCTCAAAAGTGTTTTTTTTTTTTTTTTTGTCAGAATGAAACTTCAAACATCTAAAAATGTATTATGGATACAAGACTTTAAAGCAACACTTACCAATCATGGAATCAAATGGGGAAAAGATGTTCATTTTTAATAAAAAAAAAGATATTTGATCAGAGTTCGAGAAAAGTGTAGGGTTGAAGGTTGTGGTTGGGTCGTATATGCAAGATAATTTGACAGGACAATAACCTTCCAAATAAGGATAGTAAAACTTGAGCACACATATTCCAGGAGTATGACACACAAGCTAGCAACTGCAACCTACCTAGCAAAAAGGTATGTTAATGATTTTATGAGTGAAAATGGGGTTAATGTAATAGAGTGTCAAGGGAAAGTGCACAAGCAGCCAAATGTTAATATTTTAGTGAAAAGCATTGGCAAATATTCTTATTGAATGGAAGTACAAATACCAGTATAAGTTATTGAATGATTATTGTGATAAGATTAGGAGGAGTAACCCAAGTTCAATCATTTATTTATTCAGACTTGCTTGAAAATAATGAGGCTGGTGAAAAAGTGTTCAAAAGAATATTTGTATGCTTTGAAGCTTTAAAGAGAGGCTTCTTAGAAATACCCTATTGCATATGTTGTTGTCGAGTTTGAATGTAAATCATCATGGAAATGGTTTCTATAAATTCTTATTCAAAATTTTTAAAATTTGGAAACAATAGAATTGGTCTTTTATTTCAGATAGACAAAGAGTAATTTCAAGTAAGATAGACGCCTACATAATAATATGAAGAAATTGTATCCTGGAGAAGCTTTGAAAGTATTGCTTTGGAAAGCTGAAAAATCCACTTACCTGAATGAATTTGAAAAGGTGATGCAAGCGTTAAAGGAATTCGATGGAACTGCTCATAAATGGTTGGTCCAAAACACTTCACCAATCCACTGGGCAAGGTCTCTTTTTTGCAAGGTTGATATTCTCTTGAACATTTACAGGGAGACATTCAATAGAAAGTGGTTAAATGAAATGGGTAAACCTATATTAGGTTTGTTGGAGATCAGAAGAACCTAAATCTAGATGAAAAGGGCAAAATATGTCCAAGAATTGCCCAAAAGTTAGAGAAATTGAAGGAACAATTAGCCTTTTGCTACCTTGTTTTTGCTTGTGCCAACAAGATTCAAGTAAGAGATGCAAATATGGATCAATTTGCAGTAGACACGGAGAAAAGGACTTCTGCATGCAAAACGTGGTATCGTAGTTGCATTCATTGCAAACATGGAACGATAGCCTTAGGGTTTCAAAGGAAGAATCTTGATGATTATGTTGATGAATGTTACACTATAGCAGCCTATATTAAGACCTATGAACCAATTGTATGCCCTTGTAATTTCCCAAATAATTAGCCCAAAATTGAAAAACAACAGTGAATCCATTAGGCAACGTTAGACAACCAGGAAGACCAAAAATAAAAAAATAATGGTTAGAAGAGGGAGAAAAGAGGCCAACTATGAATAATGATAGTGTGAATAAATGCCAAGGAAGGGTTTCAATGTATGCACATGTAAAAAATGTTGATCACATGGAAATAATGCAAGAACTTGTCCACAACCAAGGAAAAAGGCAACCAACAGCAATAAATAAGGGCCAACAACTGGTGAAAACAGTGAAAGAAATAAAGATGCCCAGCAAAAACTCATGATGAAAGCATGAAAGATGAGTTTCAAAAATTGAACAAGTGTGGTCTTTGTAGGACTCTCAACAAAAGGTCATGTAATGATATGCCAAAAGTCTCACAAGATGCAGTGGAATACACATAGCAATCATAAGACATAGATAAATTACGCAATGAGGTAAAAATATTTAATTTATGTTAAGTAGAAATGTAAAGTGATCCAATTACTCTATTAACATCACTTATTATTATTGTATCATTCTGAAAAATCTAAGAGGGAGATGAATTAGGTTTTATCCAATTTTTGCAACATAATTCAATTAAGCACTTCTAAGACAACAAATATCAAACACTTGATGCTCAAACAGCATGTGTAATAATATGTTCAAAAAAATAGAAGAAATAAAACAAATAACACAATGATTTATAGTGGTTCGGTTTGTCTAACAAAACCTAGTCCACTACCTAGAGTTATCTACATAAGGATTTCACAAAATCATTTCACTAATTAGATGCAAGATTTTAAAAAAGAGGCTCACTCAATTCTCCTTAGGGTTTTACACAAAAACCTCTCACCCAATTAAGCTTCACCAAACTCCTTGAATTTTACAACGTGGCCTTGATTATGCAAATATCTCTAACACGACAATTAATTAAATACTGACAAGCATGTCGTGTGACTATCAAATTTAACATTTAATACTCCTATTTAGATAGGGCAAGTAAGGATCGTATCCATGGAAATTTGTAAAAAAAAATCTTAAATTCAAATTTATTAATCAAATATTAAATTTTGGAGGAGTTTGAAAATTATATAAAGACAAAACTAAATTAAACAAACTTAAAAGAAATAAATTTGTTTTTATTTTTTAAAAATAATTAATTATCCAAAGGATTTTTAATGAAAAGAAATTAATAAAAGACATTAGCAAAGAACTTGTATCAAATTATTTATTATAAATCATTGATATAGAACTTATTGAGTAGTTGATTTTAGAATCTCGATAAGTTCAGACAGATTCCTATCCTTACTAAATAGATTAATCATGATCAACTCAGATAGATTAATCTTTAATTTAATTAAATATCACTACCAACCAGCGTGAATATAATATTTAATTAAATTACATTAAGTTTATAATGTATCACCAACATTAAATTATATATAATAATGAGCTTCAATTAAACGTAATTTAAATCATATAATTCCCTGTTAAACTAATTAAGCCAAGAGCTGCAACTTAATTAAACTAGCAGATGCTACTATGATTATTAATCAAATATTGATAATCCTAGTTAATTAATCATGCAATTAAAAAGAATTTCTAATTAATTAAACATAATTATTTAATAATAACAACTGGATTTATGTAAATACTTAAATTATTAAATAACATGACTAAAATAATTAAACAAATTTGGACAATTAAACCTGCAAAATAAAAGAAAATGGTTACATAATTATATATTTACAAAGCTATAAATATTAAAGAAAACATAAATTTGACGGTTTTACCGACCATAAAAAGTAAAAATAGAGAGATTTTAACTCCCACAATAAAAAGTACAAAAGAATAAAAGATGAAGATATTACTCTCCACATTTATGGAATTTAAAGTACGAAAAGTAAATTTGGTAATTTTACTCACCAATAATACAATAAAATAAATGACAGAAAATAAATAACAAAAAGTAAATAAAAAATTAAATAACAGAAAAGTAAAAGTGAAAAGTTAGAAGTTAGTAGTTAGAAATTAGAGCGGTAAAATCGGTCATTGTTAAATTAATTTAGTCCTGATCCAAAATAAACTACAATGTTCTTAGCAACGGTAATTATCTCAAAATCCCATTAATTAATAACTTTAATACACGTCCTTGCTAACGGTAATTAAACTATTCACAATACATGACTCAAATGAAGAATTTTAAGAATTGAAATCAAGAATAAGAAGGATAATTTTCCATGGATTTCTCCCGATAGTAGTTCCTCGTTATTCTTGAAATCTTATCCAAAAACCTTCCAAAATAAACTTTAAAAATTCTTAAAAATACCTAAGATCTATTACAAAATATTGATAAAAAAATTTGGCAAATTTTTTTGTTATAGAAGGTTGTACAAACATAGTAAATTTTGTGCCCAATTTATAGAAATTTACATGGGCAAATTTGGAATAAAAATAAATAAAATATGACAAAAATAAAAGTAGTGGGAGATAAAGTGGAGTTTCTAGAAAGTTGGGGCAAAACGCGTGAAGTGGATAAAGTTGCATCAATCGCCACATGTCACCATCTGATTGGTCGCGCCCTTCTTCAGCCGCTGCCCATGTCACGTGTCGCCCTTTGATTGGTTCGAAACTTAACACATGTATCACAATCCGTTTTGCGCGTGCTGGCACGTGTCTCGCCTTTGCCAAATGCGAGATACGTCTAGATCCAACCACGTCGCCAACCTCTACGTAGGGATGTCAATGGGGCGAAGCGGGGCCGGAGTCCCTACCTCCAACCCCGACCCCGCTTTAGAACACCTGTCCCCGCCCCCACCCCGTCCCCGCTTTAGAATGTTTGAAGAAACCCCGACTCCGACCCCGACTCCGACCCCGACCCCGCTTTAGAACACCCGTCCCCGCCCCCAATTCAGCTTCGTTTTGCCCACGTTTTGACCCTTGTTTGACCCCTGTTTGACCTCCTATTTGACTCCTGTTTGACCTCCTATTTGACCCCTGTTTGACTCCACTTCAATTTTTAAATTTTTTTTTAAAAAAAAAAACTATTTCATCATACCACTAAAATCTAAATAAACTCAATGCATATTCCATCATAGTAAACTACAAATATTAAGGCACAAGCTCATTTAAACATGTCTGTCTCATACTAAAATTTTTTAAAAAATAAAGCTTCCAAGCTAAAAACTTCAAATACAAAATAATGAAATATTTCATATATCGAATACAATCACTAATATAAATATAAATCATTATCCTTAAAAACTATAAATTATAAACAATCTTCCAAAATTCAGCTTTCACTCTTCAATTCAACACATGCTCTTCCATGCAATGAGGTTCTTATAGTTAGATATATAGTTATTATATAATTTATGGTCACATTTTTTTTTTATATTCATATATAGTTAATAATGTAACTCATAGTTAGTTACGTATATAGTTAATATTATAAACTTATTTAAATAAATATAATTAATAATATAATTTATAGTTACATAGTTTTTTTTAATCATCACATATATATATATATATAACTATTTTAAGTATATCGTTAATATTATAAACTTATTTAAATTAATATAGTTAACTATATAATTTATAGTTATATAGTTTTTTTTAATCTTCACATATGATTCATGGTTATTAATATGATTCATAATTACTTAGTCAATAATATAAACTCATTTTAATCTACATAGTTAATAATATAAACTCATTTACTCAATACAATTAATAATATAATTCATAGTTAGTTAAGTATATATTTAATAATATAAACTCATTTAAATCAATATAGTTAATAATCATAGTTACATAGTTCTTTTAATGTTCATATATAGTTACATAAATAATAATATAACTATTTTAATTTACATTCTTAATAATATGATTCATAATTACTTAGTTAATAATATAAACTCATTTTAATCTACATAGTTAATAATATAAACTCATTGAATCAATACAGTTAATAATATAATTCATAGTTAGTTAAGTATATATTTAATAATATAAACTCATTTAAATAAATATAGTTAATAATCATATTTACATAGTTTTTTTAATATTCATATACAGTTACATAAATAATAATATAACTATTTTAATTTACATTTTTAATAATATGATTCATAATTAATTAGTGAATAATATAAACTCATTTGAATCCACATAGTTAATAATATAAACTTATAGTTAATTAGTATAATAATGTAACCTCCTTTAATAATATAACTCATTATTTTAAATTTTTCTTAAAGTAACCAATGGATAAAATTGTTTTCTTTTAAAAAAATACTAGAAATAAAATAGTATTTTTATTAGAGATACTGAAGCCGAAGTCGGGGATTCGCCTTCGTGAATCCCCGCGGGGATTCAGTGGGACAAATCAATCCCGCCCCCCCCGCCTCCGCCCCCACTGAAGTCGGGGAATCCTGATCCCAACGGGGCGGGGCGAATCGAATCCCCAATAATCTCCGCTTCATTGACATCCCTACCTCTACGCGTGACACATGTCATCGCCATTTGTTTCTTTCTCGCATCTGTGAAAGCCGAGTTCCACGTGTCGTTCCTGATTCGCTCCATGTGCTGACGCATCGCTGACGTGGTCCTCTTGTACACGTGGCAACATGTCATCCACTGTAGCAATTCTTTTTTTTTTTTACAAAAACACAATAAATATCTAAAAACAAAAAATATTAGTAGGAAATGTAAAATAATATAACTTAAATGAAATTAAACAAAAATAACATAATAAAAATACATCTATTTTTTTGTTTTATCAAATACACACAATTAAGATAATCACAATTATCTTCAATTCAAGACTCCCTCTAACCCTTAGAGTTTTAAGCTAAACACAACCTTGAATAAAATTACAAGAGATGAATAAAAATGCTTCAATATAGATATCACATTAGTTATGAAGATTTATCAATTATTATTCAAAGACCTCTTTAAGTAATTGTTTCACAAAATTGCTTAAAAACACTAATGAATGTATGAAACCCTTCTTGGATAATTTTCACAATGTAAATGTTTTGAAAGGATTTGAAAATATTTCTAAGATATTTTATAATGAATGTGTATCAAGTTTTTGCTCAAAAAATTGTCATTATAAAATTTTCAAACATTTTGATATTTATATATGTTCCAACAGTCATAAATATAACTGTTTAAATTTCACTCACGAGACTTGTCGTTGACTGCACATCATCCGCAAGTATACCA
Organism: Apocynum venetum; assembly: GCA_019593545.1. Classification (NCBI taxonomy): domain Eukaryota; kingdom Viridiplantae; phylum Streptophyta; class Magnoliopsida; order Gentianales; family Apocynaceae; genus Apocynum; species Apocynum venetum. Next base: position 2,579,072 of record SRSM01000326.1, on the reverse strand, counting down.
AATAGTTTTGGAAAATCTGCGGACGATAAATTAAGATGTCTGATCGACCATTATGAGCGGTGTGGTCGACTGCACATGCACTCAAGTTGACCGCTCAACACACTAGCCATGCAACACAAGATTTCAATCAACTCTAAAAGTTGTAGAATCTATTTTATAAAATTTTTAAGCATATGCATCTATTTTGAAAAATATTTTAAATACTGATTGAACCATAATTAGATTGGTTTTTAGAAGCTTAATGTGTTGTTTATTAAGATAAAATCTACCTAATTGTGTGTTTATGTACTTAAATTGGTTCTTAACACTTTTATCTTTGTTTGCACTTATTTTGAAGGTATTTTAACATGTTTAGAAGACATTGGAGGAAGATAGGATCTTTAAGAAGTTGTTTCGCAGGAAAAATGGAGTCGACGCGCCTCAGAAACCAATTGGACGCTCACTTGAAGAAGTGGACGCGTCACTATTCATACATGCGTCCATTCTCAGTAGTTTTGGAGCCTCACGCGTCCACTTTGACATTTCTGACAGCCTCGCGTGTCCACTTTTGACAGCACGCGCGTCCACTCTCCGAATTGAAGATTTTGGGCAGTTTTTGAGTAGTTTTGAATTAGGACTCTTATGTAACTAACCCTAGGACCTTTTCTAACTATTTATAGGGTTTATTAGCTTAGTTTTAGGGGCAAGCACTTTAGATTCTCTCTTCCCAAGCATTGTAGGAGATCAAGGGTGGGAGCTTCTCGGGAAATCGGATTCTCGTCTAATGAGTTTCTCTCTTTCCCTTTATCTTTTTATGATGTTTTCCTTTATGTTTTGTGAGTAGTTTTCTTAAGTTAGCAAGGACATGTATTAGGTTTATGTTATTCGGGAATATGAGATTTACATTTTGTAATTAAAAACCCGATTTTTTCAAGGAATCATTATTTCTATTTGAGTATTTGAACAATTCTTTGTTTTATTCTATCAATTATGTTATTTCAATTATTATTGGCCATCTTAATTGTTTTACATAGTTGATTAACTAGGGTTATGCAGAATCGGTTTTCAGTAACCAAAAGTAGTAACTATTGATTAATTTAAATCTGTGTTTGATTAATTAATAGGGAATTGTTTGAAGCGAATTGCATGATTTTAATCGGCCATTAATTTTATGTAATTTGTGTTGAGGTTGTCCTTATGCTTAATAACTTGATTGACTATCTTATGCGAGCGATTCGGTAATTTGGTTTAATCAGGTTAAAGTTAATTTGCCGTGCTTCTCGAGAATTAACCTAATTTTTACAGGAATTGGAATTTGCTGCGCTACGCGGAATTCTAAGTCACTACTCAAATAGGTTTTTTTATCAATGATTAATCCCGAATAAGTAAAACCGAAATACAAAGTCCTTGCTAGCGTCTTTTTATCCATTGATTTCTAGTTATTTTATGAATTACTTATTTTTAAGTTTTAATCTTTTAGATAAAAACCAAATCTTTTCCCCCCAAAATCGTGATTAGTTTACTTAATCAAAGAATTTACAAGTCTCTGTGAGTTCGACCCTTACTTGCCCTAACTATATAAGTTGGTTGAGTTTTGTATTAATTTGATAGCGCAACGACACGCTCGTCAAATACCCCAAGTCATATTTTAATTTATGAAACTCATTTTGAAAAATGTTTTAAGTTCATTGAGCAACCTATAGAATTATTACTCAAAGAGATAAATTAGAGATATTTAAGTGATACGAATATTTAACACTATACCTCTAGTTCCTATCTAATCCAAAAATGTTTGTCTTCAACTCTTGATAGCATATGATCTCTTTTGAAAACTAGAAACTTCGAGCTTGCATGAATTAGTTAATTTAATCCTAAAATGTTATCACTTGTACAATTAAGTCATTAATCATTATCAATATTTATCATTAATCAAAATTAAGACATTAAAAGCTTTAAGATTTTCACATTCTTTCTAACAGCCACCTACCAAAAAGAAAAAAATATCTATCAAATGTGGTTGTTGTGAAATCATGGGACATAACAGAGCAACATGCACTCACCCAAAACGTATTGTCAAGGAATAACATGTTCAAGACAATAGAGATGGACCACTGTTTGTTTTTTTTTTTTTTTTTTGATTGGCGTAATAGTTGAATTATTTTCTTGATGTAATTTTTGGCCTATTGTTGGAAAAATGGTTGGAATAGTCAGCACTATTTGTGTCTTTTTGTTAAAGAATTAGAGAAAAATGTTTAATGGGTGTTATATAATTGTAGTTTATGTTTCTCTATTTATTAATGGAAATTTTAAGTTGGTTATATAAGTGATGAATTTTTTTTGTTTTTATTCATTATTTTATAGGTGTGTTATTTGCATTATTGTAATTAGATGTAGGAATAACTGAACTTATTATATTAAATTATACAAAGTTGAAATGGTTGTTTCATTCAACAAAATATAATATTAGGTTTGATACAAAAATCAGGACTAGGAAATGGACATACAATATCAGATAGACAAAACATGTGCTTCCAACATAACACACACAAAAGGCCAAGAGATAGGCCAAAAACAACCCAGCCCTAAAAGCTAAACCATCTACCCTTTTTTTACAAAGAAAAAAACTATTTAACTAGCTAAAACCTGTGAAACATAGACACCATAAGAAGTGTACACGTCACCAACAATGCTTTCCACAAGAGCTTATCCTTCTTCTTTTGAGATTTTACTTCATCTTCCAACTTACTCACTTTCTTTATCAAACCATTTATAACAGAGGTAGATCTCTGGTGTAGGGGAAGATCATACCAATCAAAGAAGCCACAATCCCCATTAACCTATTTGTGGATAAATCAAATATTAGTATTTTTTTTTTGTTTCTTTATAATAAAAAAACACTAACCTCATAATTTTGACACCCCAATAAACACATTTCGATATTATAGTCAGTCCATGACATTATCAACATCGCAAGTATCTCGCAATAACACAATGCAGATGAGTTTGGCCTAGATTGACCAATCTACCACTTGAATGAGAAGCTTTTGTTTCACCACTTGACTGCATTGTGAATCTATTATTTTTCTTGTCGCGGACCAATCCACTAAAGTTATTGTAGTGTTCAACTTCTGCATTGTTAAAGAAAATAAATAAGAAGAAAGAGATAAAGAAACAAAAAAGAAAAGAAAGAAAAAGGAAAGAGATCAATGAGAGAAACAACAAAATGGGGGGAAATGACTTTAGATCATGAGAGATTAGTTTTTAGTAGAGGCAAGAAAGTGAAATTACTTTATTAACCTCGCATGTAAAAAAATTTGATTACATTCGCCGAATTCCAACAAAAATTAATCGGAACGATGAAAAAAAAATTTTGAAAATTGTTTGAGGACAAAAATTTATAAATAAAAGAATAATGACCAGTGCTATAAAAAAATAGTTTGGGGATGAAATCCATAATTTTTCCTTCTAAAATATGTTTTTTATAGTTAAAAAGTTATTTCAAAACATGTATTTTTGGGAAGCATGAAAACACAAGGTCTTTTTTACTGAATTCAATATTGCTCATACTAGTCTTTTTTACTTCAATTGCTTATGTAATTTGACTAAAAAAAAATTCATGTAGTTTAATTAAAGAAAATGAAATTTTTTTCTTTGTATTCTTAATTTGTGTCCAAAAGGTTTAAAAATACTTATATAATCATAATAAGATTAAAAAAAGACTAAATTAACCCTTCTTGTAAATAATAAATGTAATTTTCTTAATAAATGACAAAACCATAGAGAGAGATAAAGGTAATAAAAATATTTACAATAAATATTTTGTTAATTTCATAAAGTAACAAGTATTTATTAAAAAAATCAAAGCTGTAATAAATATCTCAAAAACATAATTCATAAATTTATAAAATACTGGTTAAAAACAGAGATAAACATAGATAATAACATAATTCACAAATTTAAAGACAACTCATGGTGACAATTCAAAACCAATGTCAATATTGTTCTTACTATGAAGGAAATTTGTTGCATTATCATTAAAATTAAAATAACAAAAAAAAAAGAAGAAGAAAGAAAAGGATGAGACATGTGAAGTTTGTCTATGTGATGCACATGGCAGGTGAAAAGCATTTGAGCAAAACCATGTGATAAGAAGAAACAAAGTTTAAAAGATTAGTTTGTGACGTGACGTTGGATTTGCAATTTAAGCCCCAAGCAAATATCAACATCTCATGACTTCCTTATGGGATCTTCATCAACTTCGTTACTCCCAACTTGCCATGCAACAAAAATGTGGAATTTCTTATTTTGGAAACTCGGGGACATATTTTCATCCGCCACATTGTCATTTTCTCACGTTCCACATACAAACACTGACTTCTAACTGCCACTCATTGCTTTCCCCAAATCCCCTTATCCCATGTATTAAAATTTTAAAAAAATTTTTAAAAAAATTTGTAGAAAGGATTTCATTTGCTGCCTAATTTCAGAATCTAACTGAGAATAGCAAAGGATGAACCTTGTAAAGGTCAAAACAAATTCACAATGGCACTAATAAATGTTTCTACAGCTGGCTTGCAGCATTTTTAAGAATAGAGTATGGTCTAATAAATGCTACTTCTAATTAATTACCTATCAAAAATGAAAAGGAAAAAAATCAAAAAGAAATTGCTACTACTTGAGTAGCTTTCTCTCCAAGGCGAAAATACTTTGGAATGCTTTCTTAAATCAGATTTCCATTTGGAAGTTTTGGGGAATTCCCTCACACTTGAAGTCAATATCACTGATGCTATAAGCTTTGGTTTCAGTAGATGAAGTTTGATGAATGCAAGCCAAGATGCCACTGGAGCAGAGCTGGAAGTATGCTGCAGTAGACAATCAAACACTATCTTACCCCTCGCAGATCCAACTTATTTGGCAAGGGATCTCTCCATCATCACTCACAAATTCTAGGGCACAAAATGTTATCCTCTCTGTATCTGCATCTCAAACCAAATAATCCAAGCAAGAAATGCAAACATCACATGCTGAAGGAGACCTACAAATACACAGGAGTTTAAGGTAAAACTACTAACTTTTAACACACAAAATAAGTATACTAATGTTTCTTCATAATATGAACTCCATCTCTTGAGGTGGAGTTAGGCCCAAGTCCAAATTTCTAGAATTTCAAATATTTCAAGTATAAACTCCAACTTCTTATGGAGATCCACCAGCATTATTTGAAGTATTACAGTCAATAAGAATCAAATGGAAGAAAACGACCCACTTCCCAAGGAATAATACACTCAATATAATAGGATTACAGTAGTAAATACTAGAACCCAACAAAGCACTACTTGATATCTTTCCCAGCAGGCCAAAAGCCCTTGCCATACATACCATGGATTTTGCATCTTTTATGGTTCAAAGTAAGAATGAGAACTCAAGTGATATAAGAAGTACAAATGTAAAACTTGAAGGAATGAGGCTAAGATTTCACCACCTAATAATTTTCCTTTACAAAGTTAGGTAAAGTATTCTTCAAATCACATAGACCTACCGTTATTCCTCTCCTTTGTCATTTTTCAACTACCCTCTCAAAGTCCACCACTCTTATATCCTTCCTATCGCCTCGACATCATTAATCAATTAATGGAACCTATAGCTTAAAATAAACATACAGCCCTTGGCAAATTGGTCCGACTCTGAAGGAAAAGCTAGACTCTTACGATCACAGTTTCTTTTAAGTTTTAATAGAGGCGTAAAAGCCAAACAATATTTGGATTCTGATGAAGAAACCTGAATCCCAAGGCCAAGTGAGACATGCTGGGGCAAGCAATCCCCAGCAAATTTTCCTTCCTTACAGTTGATGGTGTAGGACCATGACCTATTTGTTACTCACTGTACTTTTTCAATGATATTTTGACATAAAGACTCGAACTTTCCTGCCTGTGCTTTAATAACTGCATAGCCACCATCTAGACATCCTTAACAAGCAAGACATGAAATCCATGAAGTGAATTGCATACCATTTTCACCTTGAGTGACTCAATTCTTTGTCTTTTACTTATAGAATAAGTTAAGACAAGGAATGATGAGGATATTGGATTAACAAAGGGATTAGAAGTGAAGGAAAAGAAAAGTATTTTGCTCAATTTATAAAATAAAGTTAATAAACTAAGAAAAGGTGAAGATGAAAGGAAGAAGATCGTGGATCTACCGATCTAGCCTTAACCAAATTGAAAATTACATTTGATATATAACCAAGTCAAATAGTTAAACTAAGAGAAATTACTAAAGACAGCTTTCAATGTAAATTGCACGGAAACTGAAAAAGGTAAAATATGATGGTCTAAAAGAACACATATTCCCCAAAACAATGAATGAAAAGGCAAGCCTTCTCTTTCGGTCTTCGACCTTCTTTCTCAACTGCTCATTCTTTTGCAGCAGCAATAATGATAACAACTATCAACCACACCTAAAGGATCAAGCAAAGTTTTAGGAATCTGAACTTGGTGAACACTAGTCATACATATATATATATATTCCTCCTCATTTTCTTTACTTCCACTTTCTTCTTGCTTTTTTCTAGCAGCGGGTGGCTCTTAAATTTTTTGTTGTTCGCCTATATAACACAGCTGTCTGCACTTCCAGAAGGAAAAGGTAAAACCAAATAAAATATATCAAGAACTTACCAAGATTACCTTCATCAAAGGTCAATTACTGTGGCAAGAACCCAAACGGAAACCAGAAAAATAGATAGATCATTAAGGAGAATCAACATGTTATTAAAAGCTGAGAGATTTTCTACCTGCATCAAGAATCATGTGAAAAGCTGAATAGACTGGGTCTCATTTATTTGCTCTGCAGATTTCAATCCTGGGAACTGCCCAATGTCATGTCCTTCTAGGGGTTTGAACTCACTGTGTAAACCAACAGCAAATTGTTCTGGAAAAGCTCCATCACTTCGGAAGTAATCTGCAATCTAAATTTGGGGACCATGTTGAATTTTAGTTTGACAGACTACATGAAGATGGGCTTTGGTTGACCATTTAGCAGTTTCATCAGAATCTCACTAGCAAACCATGACAATTAAAGTGTAGAGGAAATTGCCATGTGCAATGCCAGGGTTCATGCTTACCCAAACTGACATTAATTATAAGTGATGCTGGTCAGAAAACAGAAGAGAAAAGGACTTACATGATTAGCAAGAGCCATTCCACTTAATGCTGCAGCTTCCAAACTTGAACCTAACAACCAATCACCACAAATACCAGCTCTCCCGTGCGGATCAAAGATGCAAGGAACATTGGGACTATTAGTGGGAAGTGCAGCACCCCTGAAATTTCAGAAACAATATAAAATGATATCTACCATTGCAGAAAAATCAAACCTGCAGAAAGGTAAACCATAGCAATAACTGGTTTTAGCAGATATTACCTTAACACAGTTGTTTTAATGTTATTGTTTAGTATATGTCCTTTGTTCTGCAGTAACTAATAAAAGGGAACTTATCTAAGAGAGTTATACTTTTGCCAGGCATGGGAGTCAGGAAGCCTAAAAACTACAAGTTCATAAGATGCATCACCACAATTAACATCACTGCTTTTGTTACAGCGACTCACCTTTTGGAAAATAGGCCCCAATTCGACTGGAGACCAATTTTCCACTTTTAAGAACTCTTTTCTTACTGAACCCTTGAATAGAGTTTTTAAAGAATATATAGGAACTGTTCTCAGTTGCTTAAAAAAAGCAGATTTTAACTCTTTTTTGAGGTAAAAGCTCTTTTAAGGTTTTCTCAATTCCTTTTCATTATGCTTTTAGCTTAAAGCAAAAAGCTGATTTTGAAAAAGCTACCCTAGGGATATTTTTAGAACAGCTTTTGGTTATTGATGATGTTAAACATAAAAATGTTATATTATTTTTTCAAACATCATTTCCCAAAAAGCAATTTTTTTAACATCTTAAAAAAAATATTAACTCCAACAACTGAGAGCAGGTTTATATATACATGCACGAAATTTCATATTATATGATTTTTGTAAGAAAATCTTCAAATCTTCCTTATAAGAAATAGCATGACCAAAATACCCTTCATGACCACAAAATGTCCAAATTGCCATAATCAGTTATCAACTCACAATCCCCAATTGGAACCCCTAACAGCCATAATTACTGTAATGCTTGCTAGAACCAATGCCGTTGCTTTGCTTTGCATTTGGTTTGGTCGGTTTGTTTGGTTTTGTGCATTTTTTGCCTACATGTTCCAAAGCCAACAAAAAATAGAGCACGCCCTTATTTGAAAGAGAAAATCCACAAAAGTTAATGACACATGTTAATTTAAATTACAAAATTCATAAATACACACAATTCACATGAGACAATTACATAACTTAACTTAAATTTAGAAATCTACAAGGAAAGATAAATAAAATAAGATATTTTATATCAAAGAAATCTATAGCATGAAGTCCTTTTTCACATAATTTGAATTTAGAAACCTTCATCAATACCTCCTAAGGTATATGGTAAAAAGATAATGTCAAATTATGATGAACCTTACTAGAAGACTAAAATTCAAAATAAACTAGTAAAATATATTTCAATCATCAAGTATACTACTCCCTCTGGCCAAATCTACATGTCCTATTTGATATTTTCTCACATCACATATTAAGACTTTGTTAAATTTTATGTTATAAAGCAATAAAATATTCAATATACCCTTCTTTTCATCTTATCAAACAACATTATCATTAATTCTTTCTCTCTCCTCTTTTCTGTCACACTCTTTCCCTTCTATAAAAAGTGTCAAGTTAGTTAAAGAAATTTCAGTATTTCTATTCTTGAAAATGTGGAAGGTCAAAAACATAATGGAAAAATTCAGATAAATAGGTCACCCACGAAAAGAGGGAGAAAGAGATACGAGGCACTAAACTATTTATTCAGGACTAAGTTGTTTCAGTATCTGGCCAGATATTGTTATTGTCCCTGCAGCATCACAACATTCAAAACATGCAGCAGGATTCTTGTCTGGAATATGCATCTGACAAGGCTCAGATATTCTTACCATAATTGCAATCGTGTAAACATGGGTGTCTGAACTGAGTCGTGGGAGATTCCTAGTGCATCCTCAACACCCCTGAGCATGGCTTCCTTGACTCTCTCTGCTGTGGCAGTTGGAATACTTTCCTGATACACAAGTAAATTAGTATAGAAATTTCATCTGATAGTGTATTGATTCTTCTAAAATAGACAGTGAGTGCTAGCTTGGGGGGAATGATTTGGAAAGACAAGAAAAATGTTTTCTTCAGGCAGTAGGAGAAGAAGCGAGATAAAAAATAAGAAGAAAGCGGAGGCAGCTGCCATAAAATTTTGCATCCCAAAATTGCAAAGAAAACGAAAGAAAAGTAGAATGGGATACTGAGATGCCTTAAGATTTCTTTTTGACCCATATAGAAATTGGTGAACATAATACATTTCTAAATTAGCTTATTGTGGCTTTTTATCTCAGTTTCTTTTTCTTTTTTTCCATTAAACTCGTGAACAAAAGGAGAGAGATCGTACTTCCCCCACCCCCCCCCCCCCCCCGAAAAACTCAAGTTTTGCTATTTTCCCCCAAACCCATAGAAATTTCAACAGACAATGGTTCTCTATAATATATTGTCTACATTTTTTGAGAGGTTCAATCTGTGTTCATAAAATGCACTTAATTCATTCCATTTCATGAATTGACCCAATTTCATGTGGGAACATTACGTGACCAGTATGAAATAATGAAATCAAGAATTTTAACTAACTTGTGGAACTTTGTTCTGCTTCCCAAACGTAGCTGTGCTGAGAATTGTCCAACAATGTGGACCACTGCTAGAAGAACCTAACAGCTTCCTTGTATTGTTAGCGATCCAGGACACGGAATCAACCCCTTTCACAAAGGCTCCTTCAAATGGGAATGCAGTTGCACCAGCTGGAATAGGAAGAGGATCAGAGAATGCTGCAAGGAGAGCCCATATGGAACTCAGCTCAAGCCTCTGCAAGCAATTGACTATAAGTTCAGTGACGAACAAAACCAAGAAATTCAAAACTGCAACGATAATGTTCAGTCAATACAAACATCCAATATATTACATGCACATTAGGATTGATATACAAATGCTAATTAAAGATATTAGTATCCAGTCCACAAAAACATATAAAATGAGAAATTACACGTGCTAAATCAATAAAAATTGCATTACTCATGTACAAACACTACATATCACATGCACAATATGATTGACAATAACAGGTTCACTTGTTCTCAAGTACCTTCATTTGTCTTGCAACTAGTGGTAAGCCTGATGATGCAAGCAACCGATTTGCACATTTTCCTGCAAATAATATTTATAATATTAAGCCACCAGAAGTGGCAAAAATGAGCAGCCATAGATAATATGGAAGAGGATAAAAATCAATCAGGGACACTGTATCATATCAAATCAGCAGAACTATGAAAGGATTTATGTTTCAATTTAAACCAGGTTCAATTTTGGGTGTCTCCTGTGGAAGTGCCAGTAAATTCATCAAATGCATCCTTAAATAGGTTATATTGTGCACTAAATTCTTTTAATTAAATATAGCAATTACATGTAGGATCACACATATTCCTTTATAGAGCACTTCTATATAGAGTTATAAAGGCATTAGACAAGAAAATCTGTCTCTTGGAGGATGCATATCATAAATTTGCTGAGTGCTGAGTAATAAGATGGCTACTTCAGTTCCACTTCTTTTTTGCTTCGTTAATTAATGCACACTTCCCAAGGAACACACTGTTTAAATAGTTTCTCATTTCCAGTGACGGATTCAGTCAATGCACTCGATACTTGTATCATAGGAGTAAATGTCTAAGCACCCAAAAGCAGCATTAGTTTTTCAGAAGCAAGGTTGTTGATATCAGCCATACATATGTTCTTCACAATGTACTGAAGAATCAAAGTAATTTTCAAGGTCACCTAACAACTATATTAAAGTGCAGAAATATAAAATATCTAACAAAAAAATATAAATATTCAGTTGGCATTTTTGCAATTGAATCAAGTATTGTCAATAAATACATAGTAACAAAATTATCACTTAAAGATGTAGAAAGAATACCTACTCAAATAGGCAGAGGGAACAATGGGAACACTGTTTAAATACTTTCTCATTTCCAGTAATAGATTCAATCAATGAACTTTCCATGCTTTGGGGAAACAAAATTGTGAAAATCTAGCCCCTTTGAAATGAATTTCCAAATAAACATATTATGGAAGTAATGTCTTAGCACCCCAATAACATATTAGTGATTCAAAAAAAGATTGATAATATCGGGCGTATATTTGCCATTCACAAAGTTCAGAAGAATCAAAGTAATTTTCAAGTTCACCCAACAAATATATTAAAGTGCAAAAATAGTGAAATTTTAACTAACGATGTAAATATTGTCAGCTGGCATTTTTGTGATTGATTGAAGTATTATTTAATATGGAATAGATACTTAGGAACAAAACTATCACTTACACTGTAGAAAGAACTATACCCACACAAGTAGGCAGAGAGAACTATTTGAGCCATTTCTAGCACAACTATTTAATTCTTCACACTAGCACAAGCAATGTTTGCCTTTAGACAGTCAATCAAATGTACAACTTCCTTTTTCATTAACTTTAAAAAAATTATGTCAAACTATGTTGAGATTTCCTTTGATCAGAAATGCCTTTCGATCAAGTTTCTAAGTTTAAACCTCCTCCTTAACAAATCTCTCAAGTTTTTAACCCACAATATTAGTGTTTTATACAACCTTTAGTTTAGAAATAGTCTCAGTTGTGCTTTAAATTAAAAACCCAGATATAGAAATAAAATTGGCTACATCATTGTTTTTTGTGCTTGCATAAGCTTTGACAGAACTGACAGAAATATACTGATTTTTCTGACTTAGCTGCATCATTCTTTCATCCTATTATTTTCTCCTTCATTGCCATCTTCCACAACCCCAGACAGAATGCTGAAAACCAAGTTTTGATTACCAATCACATGCAAAAACGCTCATCTTCTCCCATAGATTTTTCTTTTTGACCCCTTGGCCTCAGAATCACCAATTATCAACAAAATCCAACTAAATACCTATATAAGGCATAGTTTGTCTCACTAAAGGGGGGGAGAAGGGGACCAAATATTTCACCAAGGGGGAGTATTTCTTTTACCTTCTTTTTTTTTTTTTGGTATGAGGAGAAGAGGAGGGGAAGGGGGTATGGGAAGAAAGAGAATTATTAACTATTTTACTTTTTTCCCCTATTCCTCTCTTATTCAATTTCTAAAGTTAAAGGTAAGGTCAATCTTACCATTAATACTATCTCTCTCTCAATCCCTTCAATTTTGAAGGGGAAGAGATGCTTATGAGGAGAGGAAGCGGCACCTCTCTTGATCTAGTTCCCCTCCATTTTTGAATAATATGAAAATAAATAAATGGGTCATTTACATCCACATTTACTTTCACTCTTTTTTTCCTTCCACATGTCATCCCAACCAAACCTAGTGTAAGGTGGCAAAGCCATTGCCACTATATCATATCACTTATAAAATCCTAATATCCTGCAATGAAGCACTCTTTCCAACATTATATAAATCCAACCAACACCTTAGGCTTCAAATTTTTCATATAAATTGAGCTCCATGACCATATTCAGACAATTAGCCCCTCAAACATGCATACCATTGCACCCCCAAATGCAAAGGAAAAATTGAAACATCCAAGAGTTTGTTAATAACTTTCTTCCCTATAAACTTGGTATTTTCCCTCAAGCTCAATCTCAGTTTCAATCAAGCTGCATGATCCCCCGATAAATCATTAGAATATTTCTTTTTTACCTCTCTTAACCTTTCAACCAATGGTAAAAACTATAAAGTTTATTGCAGAACATCTTAGCTAAAACTTTCTGGCATGCACTAACAAATTGCACATGGAATAAAGATTTCCTTGAATGGTGCAATTTTCAGAAAATTTAATATTAGAGAACTTAAAATCCAAGCCTCGTCTGTTGACAAAATATAAAGAGGAGCTAAGGGATGATGCAATTCTCAAATATGAACGGAATTGAAAGGAAGTCCTAGAAAACAAACTAAAGCAAAAAATTAAGCAACAGAAAAGAGGATGAAAGGAACAACTAACAAGAAGAACAGCAGCACTTTTAAGCTTACTTAACCTCCTTAGGCTGCCTTATACTGCACTAGGAAAGCATTCCCCCTTTAGGTTTCCCTGGGTGGGTGGACATGGTGGAAAGGCATGGCCCTCAGTCTTTGTCCTCAAGGCCAAACAACACAACATAACCATGTCATCTAACAGAGGCAATATTGTTGGACACGACATGTAAAATCAATAAATATACGGTTTTAGTGGGTTAGGTTTCAACTTTAACGGGTTCAAGTCATAATCTGGTTCAATTCATGAAACTCGATTATAACCCGTTTAATGCACAAAAAAAGCCTATCTAAACTTTAGAAGTAAAAGTATTGGACATGGCACATGAACACAACAAGTTTATAACTTTTTTAGAGTCCATGGTAACATGTTAGAGAGTTCGCACAACCTACCAACCCGTGACTAGGGATGTAATCGAACCAAGTCAAGCAGAGCTGAGGTCGAGTTTAGGCCTGCTTAAGCTCAAGCTTGATTACATTATAATAACTCAAACTCGATCTCCATCAAACTTGAGCTTGACTCGAGCTCAAACAAATGTTAGCTTTCGAGTCGAACTATATATATATATATATATATACATGTGTGTGTAGATAGCTCAATGAACCACAAGCCAAATATTTTCACTCCAGCTTAGCAGCTCGAGCTCAATCAACTTCAATTTCCAGTTGAGGTTGACTTGAGAAGGTTACGAACCGCTCAACTTATTTACACCCTTACCCATGACATGATATAATTCCCACCCCTTCCTAATTGCAAAATTTCACAGAAAATGCAAAATCATTCATTTGTTATCTATTAGGGAAAATAGTAAAGAAAAGGTGTTTCGAGGAAGTGTTTCCCCTTGGATTGCATGCTATAGGATGAAAACGGAGAATCAAAACCAAAATATGGCATATTAAACTTTAAAGGTGCATGTAACATCTTAATGAAACTATAAATTCCAAATTCTTTAATCAGTGGTCCATTTTCCATTTCTTTTCTTCTCTTCTCTTCTAGCAATTTTGCCTTCAAATGAACATTTGTATCTTCTAAACCATGTTTAGCAGGTCATTTTTTATTAGCTATGAGGTCTAACTAAAAATCCTAGGCATTTTAAAATTCTTTTTCTTTTCTTTAAAAAATATTAAAAAAATAGCAAAAGGTGTATAGAGCCATAGGTCACAGATAATCTTGATTGGCACTTCATGTCAGGTACAATTTACCTAAACTTCATCCTTTTTTCTAATAAAATCCAACAACCAAACAAAGTTTTCCATTCTTTTATTACAAATCAGTCAAATAAAACTCCAGCGTAGCAGCACCATTTCGTGGGTTATCTAAGCAAAGTTAAAGGAATGTAGATCTAGTTCACATTATACTCAAGGAAGTTCCAGTAAATAAATTTGCAAGTCAAACTATTACCATTGTGTGCTATAACAATTGCGTCAAACTGCCCACAAGGTTTTCCTTTCTCACTCAAGTACCACATTCCATTAAATGGCTCAAGTGTACTGACCCAGCAAGGCCGGACCACATTAATCAAACAAGTCTGCAAATGTATCAAGCATCTATTCTTAGGAAAAGTCCGAACAAGGATAGATTAACTCCAGTCCTCCAACACAAGAAATCTGCAAGAATATCAAGCATTTATTCCACAAAATAGTATAAACACCAATAATAACTGTTCCCAGCATGCTAGATTAAGACTGCAAATTTTCATTAGAAAATTTACAGTATGAAACAAGCACTTCAAGAGAAACAGAAAAAACTCCTTCCATTTAATTGATTGAACAAATGAAACATTTCAGAGAAAAAAGGAGGTCACCTTCACAACACTAGATTTATTACCATCTAATTCGACTAATAAGAGCATGAGACGAGCACCCATAGCTTATGTATATTTCTTATGACCCTACAGCTCCTAAGCAATTAGTTATTATACAATACACTAGCTAAGTGTACTTGTTTTATTTTGGTATATTCCTTCACATGACTCCATCAGAACACCATTACGTTGCAGAAAAAGAGGCTTAAAAAGCTCTACAACAATTTAAATATAAATGAATTATATGAATCACCTTAACAAAAGAGGATTTCTAGAAAATGAAAAACGGGCACCTGTTCTGTGACTTCGACTTCCAAAGCATAAAGATCTGCAAAATTATTTGTATTTATAGCTACATAATCATGCTCATTGTTTCACAAAGGTATCTTTATTCTCGGCACGTTATCAACCAGAATTTATTATGTTTGTGACTCATCATCCAACGTCACAGAAAATGCTCCAGTTTTCCATATAATAAATAGCCTTACTTAATCCTAAGTTGATCCTGCCCCACCAGATGTTCTCATGGTAAGGAGAATCTACTTCCTCACTGGATTCACTGAATTAATCCCTATTGAGCCCGACCAACAAAAAATAAATCTGGCTAATGGAAGATTTAAAAGAGAAGTCATTCCTATACAAAGAGGAAAAGTGCCCCACGAAAAATTCCTATACACAGCTGAAATTCTATTTCTCATTGCATATAGTATTTTGTTTGCCTAAGCACCACTACCAAGAGCAAAAAGAAATATTTTTAATCATGACTAGCAAATTGCTCCAAGTTATTGTGGAAGAGATGCAAACAAACAAGAGGATATCTCTGTAAAATGTTTGTCCCTGTTGTACAGGAAGCAGTAGCATGAAGAAGGAATAATACAAGAAAAAAACATCTACTACCTCAGATAATATTGAATCTGCAAGAGGACGCATTCCATTAACGCCTATATATCTGGGTGGAGAATTCGGTAGAGGCATGAAAAGTCCACCTGCTTCAAGCTCCCCAACTGTGCCCTGCCACTCTCTAACAAGGCCTTTCTTGGCCCACAAATCTACCAGACCAGCAAACTCAGGATCACTGACCGTAAAAAACTGCGCCGCATGGTCAAATATCAATGGCTGAGGATCAATTATTCTTGTGCCCATCCTTCCTCCCAACCCATGAAGTCCCTAATTTAGCAAAACAGAATGAGAACAAATGGTGGTGGTCATCATTAAGCATTGTATTGCAATCAAATGCTAAAATTTATACCAACTTCTAGATACATATAGTACCTGCATATAAGTAAAATCTTAGCTTAATATGGAATAGAACTATTAAAAATGTTGAAAGAAATGCATATATGAGCTTCGTTACTATTCAGTTATCTATAGCATTTCAGGAGGCAATGCCAGCATGATAATTACTAACAGAAAAGGTAAACAAGATCACAGTAACTGTAGCATGAGTCAAAAGAAAATTACAAACCAAGATACAGAAAAAGAATAGCATCACTTTGATCAGTTTCATATTTACAAATGGTAAGTTGCAGGTATATACATTCTAATTTGCCCAATCCAAGCTCTAAAAAGCCTCCAAACAGTAACAAAAAATGGGAAAATACTTCAAAAATCTAGAACATAGAAGTTGACTGTCAAATATAAAGGCATGATGATGTTAAGTTTTAACTCTAATTTGCAGTTAAAAAGAATGTTGATTTGAAACTGCATGAAAACAAGCAAATACAGATGGGAGCCCATCTATTAGCACCATACAGTAAGTGCATGAATGCTATAGAATTTGCTATCTCATCTGAAAAGAAAGAATAGACATTAGCAAACTTCTGCTATTGGGAAAGGACTGAAGGATCTGTTTTGATTGGCAGTACACTCTGTAAAAAACATCAGATACAGGCCATTAAGAGCTGTGACGATTTTCATAATTCTAGGACAAGCTATAACACACTACTTGCATATATCTGTTTGAGAAACACTTTAGGAATGTTTAATCTCATTCAGTTTTAGAGTGATTTAATAGTCAGGATATTTTCATAATTTATATTTACAATATTATTCTAGTCTATTGTGCAATCTAGTACTTGAACTGGAACTCAAAGGCTATATTTGAGCAAGCCTTTTGGCCTTTTTTTTTTTTACCTTCTCTAATCATTTTCAGGAAAAAAAAAACTCTCCAAAATTCAAAATATCATATCACTACACACATCAAATACATATTTTTAAATATTATAAATTTATTTTTTTACTCATTCACTACTTTATAAACTGTATTTAAACTATTTTATTAATTTATCCATCACACAAAACCCACTTAACATCAAATCATACATCCATCTCAAAAGATAATAATTCTTATCAAAATACCTTTTTACTTTTTGTTCTCAACATAAACACAAATTCAAAACTTATCATGTTGCCCAAGTGCGACCCTTTCTTTTTCCCCTCAGTTGTTTTTAACATTCTTTCTTGTTTCAGATGAGGAAACTTATTCCTCTAAACTTATTCCCAAATGGTAAGATCCTAGACGCCAAGCGACTAGTCAGTTGATCTAATATCCTTAAAGAAAAGGAAAACAAGGCTTCAAGTTCAGGTCCATGTATAAAAGCATCAAAAAGAGAATTTTATTATGTATCTGGTAAAAGTACTGCTATTTTTTTTGCAACCATTTCTGATTCCATGCATATTTAAGCTGCAATGAAGCATCCACTTCAAGCTCAATTCCAGCATTAAAAGTTCAAAGCAATCTACTAATGCCACCAGAAGAAACAATTTTGACCTGAAGACCCACTGATAATATCTATAGAGTCAACTGTCAACTACATTCATCCCAGAAAAAGGTCAACTGTCAAGTGCAAATATTCTAATGAAACTAACCTCCAAAATGAGAATGTAACACCAAATTATAGCTGATAAGGAGGTTCATTCCTATTACCTTCCTGTTCTTTGATGAAAAACTAAAAATAAAGGAATTTCTTAAGCCTATCACCAATATTAATTCCTTAAGTGTATACTGATTCTCTAAAAACCATCAGCAATTTGTGGATTCTCTCTCTCTCTCTCTCTCTGCGGTGACTGGGAACTAAAGCCTCAGATTCCCCCCCTCCCCCCCCCAAAACAAAACATCAGCAATTTCACGAAGAAACTACTCTAATGTGCACAATAATATTTTCCAAGATAATGAAGGAAAATTTAGAAAGATGAAACAATCTCAAATTCAGATCAGGGTTAAATGTTGATGAGTCCAAAGAAAATATCCTGCACTTGCTAATGCCATACTCCTCCAGGATCAAAAAACATAAATATAATATATATATATATATAGAGAGAGAGAGAGAATGTTCTTTATTTGCTTATATTGTTAATGATAATTACTTCATTCTTTTAAATCTTCATCATAAAAATGTACTTAACATTCTGAATTGCTAACCCTTTGATATGAACTTTGCGAAATTGACCAAAGATTGAAAGGAATAATGGAGTTAAATATGTGCCCAACAGTCGCCTCTCTGATGTACCATCTCCTCACCACCATACGAATATCAAAAAGCATAGTTAAAAAAGTCGACAGTTTTGCACTAATTGTGTAACCATGCTTATTAGACCACTAAGAAATAGTCAGCCAAGATTTACTTAAAAAACTTAAGGCAAACATGTACCGGCCAAGATATAGGTTTTTCTACTATCGCAATGCCATCACCAAATGAAAAGGAACTCCAACTTTTATCTTCCCTTATAGTATAGTGGATAAGAACCAATATATGTGTAACAGGAAGATTCAAACATGCCAAAGTGAAACATTGCGATCTTTTCCATAACTTCAGTCTCAAATTCAATATATCCACTTTGTTCTACTATCTTTTTTGTTACCATGCACAGTTATATAATGAACTCAAGAATCAAAATTTGTGTCACGCCTAGATCCCGTAATTATACAACCAGTTTTCTGCTGTCACTTACCATTCTTCAAATTCATAAACTACGTCCCCTTCGACACATGGACATGTAAATTTTGATGTTTCTTTTTTGAATTTTTTTTAGCAAAAAAATAAAAATAAAAACTTCAAAGACATTACTTAAAAAGGAAACCCAAAACGCTAACCGTATCAAAAACAGTGGAACGAATGCCTCTTTTCTCCAAGTAAAGAGCACAGATGAGTCCAGCCATACCACCGCCAATAATTCCAACAACCGGATCATTTGAAAGCGGAGCACTGAATGTCACCTGTTCTTGAGAGAAGCTCTTCTTCAAAACTGACTTCCTAGAAGTGCCATAGGATGGCTTTCTTCTTCGACGAGGAGCATTCATGGCTGGCTCACTCTGCTTGTAAGAGCTATTATCAACATTTTGGGGAGATTCTTGGGCGGCACGAGCAATTCTCGGGATGATTTTGTTAATGGGATTTGGGGATTTGAGGATGGAGAGGAACAATTCTTTGTTTGATTGGAATTTCAAAGGAGAGGGAATCAGATTGTTGAAGTGAGCAGTTGCAGAAATGGAACAGGGGATCATACTGGCGTTGAGAGGGAATTGCTTTTCACCTTCCACGTTTATGATAAGCTTTTCTCTATACCAATTAACGGTTGGAAGATTTTTCTTTAGAAAAAAAAAACGAAAATTTATCAAATTTAGTCCGTTATTTTCTTAGTTTTGATCCTCAATCTTTTTCTCTTTAATTTCTTTAACCATTTACATTTTTCAACTTTGATACTTGACTTGAACGTTTTTTATTATTTTGTATTCCTAAATTATTTTTTTTATTTTCAAGTTTGGTTCTTTTGGAATCAAGAGATCAAAGTTGAAAAATAAAATAATTCATGAATCAAAAAAGATTAAAAAAATGATAAGTTTAAAGTTTAAAAAAAAAATAGTTCAAGCATCCAAAAAGAGTTTAGGAATCAAATCCGTTAATTTTTTCAAAAATAAATCATTCATTTTTAAATAAGTATGATAATAAAAGAATATATTTATTTTAAAAAATCTAGAATACTTTTAAGAGAGTCAATAATACACTGTAGCTATTAACTTTTTAAGAAAATCTATAAATGCAAAGGTTCTTGCTTATGTCAACATAAAAAATATAGTAATACAATTGGGATTATTTAAATCTAAATCATGGTATAATCTTTACAATAAATAAATATATATATATAGCTATTAACTTTTGAAGAAAATCTATAAATGCAAAGGTTCTTGCTTATGTCAACATAAAAAATATAGTAATACAATTGGGATTATTTAAATCTAAATCATGGTATAATCTTTACAATAAATATATATATATATATATATATATATATATTGAGGTATATGATAAGATGGATTATGTAATAACAAGTTGGGTATATCTAATAAATAAAATAATGTTATTAGAATAATATTCAAAGTAAAAAAATGTTAAAAGGAATATATTAATTTTGTATTAAATATTATAAATTACAATTATTTTGTCCGATTTTTAAAATTAAAAATCAGAGATTGAATTCTAATTTATTTTAAGATCAAATATCGAATTGGACCGTATTGAAAGCTTATAAAATTGAACTAAATTAATATATACAATCCAATTCAATCCGGTATTCCGATTTATATTGTATTATGAAAGTCCCTAACTCAAAACTTATTCTTTATTAGATTGGCAATCTCAATTTTAAATTTAGACATCGAGACTTGCCTCACGATTTTCCTCAAGGTTCTCTTCAAGATACATTCCCAACTGCTTGATCTCACCAAGCTCAGTGAAGATTGAATATGTAAAACAAAAAATTTAAAAATATTAATGTATTGATTCTATTATGAACAAAAGGAGAAATAATATTCCTACCTCTTAAACTATTGCGATGAGCCCTAGTTTGGCAAATGTTTAAACGGGTATTGAAACATGCTTACAGAGTTGCATCTGCTACAGCTTCACAGATAAACTGGTCATTATAAAAAGTTTGTGTTTAGCCTCATGGAAAGTGTGAAGAGTCATTTATTAACTTTTCACCCTCACCCTTAGCCCTTCCTCATAAAATAAATTACCCTCACCTATTAGCTGTATTCAAAATTGTTTTAATTTCAGAAGTATATAGGAAATTATGACAAATTACTGAATTGATACTTTCAATCATTAAATAAAATGTTAACTGTAATTTTAACCAGATTATAATATCATTTGTAAGCAATAAGAAGATACTAGAAAAGGTTTTCACGTTGTCTTTTTCATGTACCGTATACAACAATATAAATTATACAAATATACAACTAAACACTAAAGCATCAGTTCAGCAAGTCATGGCAAACAAGAAAAAAGATGATCATTCCACTATGCCAGAAATTCTTTGGCGAAGAATGGAAATTCAAGACCATTTTCTGCTGAAAACTTAAAAAGGGAAACTAGAGTTCAAGACTAATCATTCATGTCTCAACAGCAATATCTGCACTCTTCTGCTCTGCCATTGTAGGAGAAAGTTTTGTTGCCTCTTTGGAGATGGTGGTATCTGTGCTCATCTGGTCAGTTGTTACATGAGGTGATTTGCTTTTCTCTTCAGCAACAGCTATGTCAGCAATATGCACCACCGTCGTGGGAGTTTTGGTTACTTCTTGCACAACAGAAATATCTGCATCAGCACCTCCCTGTTCCTTTGTCCGAGAAGCTTTAGATGTCTCCTTTACCTGTCTGGTATGTTCCTTGGTCTTTTTAGCTTCAATTCCATTCTGACGGCTAAGTATACTCTTACTTTTTGTAGCAGCAGCGGTATTGCCTTCTTTGCTAACCCCAGGAGTTGATTTACGACGACCAGTCACATCCTTATTTTTTGGAGTATTAGGTGCACTATTACCTTCTTTGTAAACTCCAATGCTATGACGCTTTACCCGAGCACAAACTCCCTTATCCTCTGGAGTTGACTTGGTTGCATCACTGCAGCTCTTTCTCCTAGTCAGATTTGGTGATTTGGCACGCGTTACTGGCAACTGGACTTGAATCAAGAATAAGTTAATTATGCATCCTTAAAAGAGGTTGCAACTAGTGAAGTGCATGAGCATTACTTGCTCAACCACAATGAAAGAACCTCAATTTTCACAATTTATCAGCAGAGCTAGTATAGAACATGGAACAAAATCCATGATTTCTAAGTAGGGTATTAGATGGTAGAACAATTAATGAAAAGTTGTAGGGCCATAGAAATTTTCTTCAAGGAAAAGTTATCCAATCTTTCCCCAAAATTAACAATTCACCCTCACAGCACTGTCCACAATTCTAGGCAATAAATTTTCCTTTCCTATTTCTTTCACATAAGTAATGCACAGCAGTGATGGACCATGAGAGTGAATACCCTTCCCACCTTTCACTAATGGTTTATAGCTGTTGGAACTAGTAGCCGGTGTTCCAAGTTCGGATACATGTTTTCAGGAGATTGAAATGCCTATTAAACTGGCCAATATTTTCCTTCGAAAACACACCAGTAAGCGGTAAAGCAGAAAGAGCTTGAAGTAGCAAGTACAAAATAGTTAGTTTTATGAAAGACTAAAAAGAAATAGGACCTATAGAAATAATGATAAACTTATTAAAGTACCTTTTTAAGTTCGACCTTCGGAGGAGGCCCTTCACGGTAAAAGTTAGGAACTGGATTTGCTTTATAGGCCATACTCTTTCTCAGCTGCTTTATAGCAGCAGCCTCTTCTTCCTAGAAATTGCACAGAAGAAAAGATTGAGTGAACTTCCAAGATTCAGAAAACAAAAAAAAAACAAAAAATTAAAAAGATGAGCTATATTAGACCTTGGTTCTAGCAGCATATTCAAGTTTCTCTTTCTCCAAAGCTTTGTGCTTTTCCTCTAACTTTGTATAATACTGAAACAGGTAATATAGACTATAAGATCAGAAACTACAATCAGAAAGAGAATTGGTAATAAACTGAAATGTGACAAACATTGATTTCTCAGCTATAAAAGCACAAAGGAACATCCTTTCAAAAAACATTTTTGTTTTTACTTCTGTTTTTTTTTTTTTTTTTGGCTCCTGCACCCGGGGGGGGGGGGTTGTTAGATGGACGGAGCAGTGGAAAATATTATTAAAACATTAAACTGAAACAAAATTGATAAGAAATACCTCCTTACGTCTCTCAGCCCGATTAGCACATACAAATGATGGAGGTACAGGAACAGTAACTCTGGATTTTATTGTCCGTACAGATGTTGCAGCACTACCCATGTTAAGAAGACAACAAAAGAGGAAAAAATAATATTTCTAGAATCCCATTCCAGTAAGGAGAGTGTTTAACACTTCCTTGAATAACCTATACTGATATTAAACCTACATTTTTAAATTTTACCCACTTATGTAACTATATATGCATATGCCCATATGTATGCAGTATTTAAATATCTTAAACAATTCAAATTTTACAGGAAACAGGAACATAAAGAGCTTATTCAGAAAGAGGATACGAGGAGGCCAAGGACAAATTATCTTCTTCATCATGTTGCACAGTCCTTGATTGTAGAGGTAACATTGGCTGAAAAAATACCAGAAATCTCAACATCAGAAAACTTGCACAAAATTCCCCACACGACACAACCCCCCTTCCCAAAAAAATAAAAAATAAAAAGAGAGGAAGATGCTATACATGTGCATTCTGCAGAAAATAAGCCAGAAATTCTCAACCTCAAAATGCAACTTTCTTTAAGTCAAGACAGCACATAATTTGCACATTTTGTAGTTCAATGTGGCCAAACATCTTAGTCTTAAATCCAGAAGTTAAGGTCTGAATGCAATTGCTAACAACAATATAAAATGGTTCAAGTGGAAATACTTCTTTTCCTGCTGTTGATTGGCTCAAGTACAAGCAGAGGATGTAATATATGAAATACTAGACGTCTGCTACTTGATTTTCAGCGGCAGATTTCTAAGAACAAATTCAAATAACCTCTCTCCTTCCTCAATTTTTAGAAATTCTGTACTACGAGATTATTCATGTATTTTCTCAGGCACTGACAAAATCAACTACATGAAAAGGGATAAGAGGAAGCCATGTGTCTCAAATTTGACTTTAAATAGAAATGAAATTTGATTACTTGCAAAAATACATAATAAATAAATAGATGAAAGTCAAAAGCTAGAAGCACATGCAAAAAACAATCATCAGCTAGCTGCAAAGGAATTTTAAATACCTGTGATGTCCTTGCAATTTTGGGGGAATCCATATAATTGGTCTTGACCGTACCAGATATTGATTCAGGCCTATTAACATCATTTACACCTGAATTTTGTTTCTCAGGTGAAAGATTAGGTGTAGTTGTATTAGACGGACTTGTCTGCAAAGTTTCTGTAGGTGTAGATCCCATAGCAGGCTTTATTGGGGAGATTGGCTTTTTCTCGTTTGTTTTCAGAGTCTCAATTTTTTGTGCTTTTGCATCAGGCAAACCAGGACAATAGTTAGTGCTCTTAACAGCAAGAACATCTTGCTTCTCATGACCATCTTCAATAGCAGCGCCTTTTGCATTATGGTCATCTGCTTCAAAGCCATTTGTTTCAACTCTTTCAACTGTAACCTTTTGATCACCATGGACTTTCACTTGGTTAATACCATTTGATTTTGCAACATTACTGGGCTTCTTGTCAGTGAGAGTAACATCCCTCCCCATTCAGCTGCAAAAAAGAGAAATTTAAAGATTACTATTGTATGTTCAATAAATGGTTCATTGTAATCCGAATCTGATATAACTAGAATGTGGGGGAAAAACTTATAGAGTTTTTCAATAGTCAAGAACTTCCAAACATTTTATAGCAGGTTGAGCAATGAGTCCCACATTCACAAAGTTAATGCTCTAAAAGTTCTGGTGGATATGCACAGAAAAAATGCAACAAAAGCTGACAACTGAAATAGTTAATGTGGATTTACATAATTGTAACCTAAGCAAAGCTAATAGCTCCACAGACAAATTAGTCACATCACAAGAGTAACACGGGCATCCCAGATTAGTGAAATATGATAGGGCAACCAGTGATACAACTTCAACAATTTCCAGGCAATTGTCAGCAAAACTGAAACTTTATTCTAGGTTAAATTATTGAAATTTATAATAAACCACATGGCCAGAAGAAATTGACCAATTCAAAAAAGAACACTGAGAACCAAACTCTTTCTCATTATAGTTTTACTAAACAGCCTATATCCAATTCCTTTTACCATATTTGTGACAATTGGGAAGTGTTTGGTTCCCACTCAGGGACGACAATGATAACATGAATGATAGAGAGGGATTACATAAATCTCCTGTCCATGTTTGGTACATCAACACTATTGGATAATTTTGGTAATGAGAATTATTTGAAGATCATTTTATTTTATAAAATTCCTGTTTGATGATTCCAACGTATACAGTTGTCATAAACTTCATTTCAGAATATAAATCATTGACCATTTTCAGGTTACCTATACAGAAATTCCAAATCATGGATACAGTTTGAAATGCAGAGGATAAGAATGAAGATCAGTTGGCAAACAAGAAAAGAAAGGTAGTTTAATAAAAACATCAATTATCTTATGAAACTTCCAAAATCTAACAGATAACGGAAACACCAAACACATGCCAAAGACAAACATAAAATTTAGTTAAAATTTAGATCTTAAAAGAACAAATCCTACCTAAATTGTTTAGGATAAAAATGCCCCAAAACTTTTACTTATTGCCCAATCAAAAGGGGAAAGAAAAAAAAGCAGACATAGGCCTCCAAACAAAAGCCTAATTTGCATTCTATCCCACATTCACAAACTCAAATTCCAATTCAAAATCTTATAAAAATCACTATAAATTGTGAAATAAAAACAAACCCAGCTGCAAATCCTGGCTAAAAAATAAGTTGAGCTGCAAACCCACAAAACGGAGAGAGATTTATCAGAAAAAAGCACATTGACATGCAGATCGAAAGCTCATATTTCCCGTTTGCAAGAAGCTCAAAATTTAACAAGAGAAACAGAAAGCCAATACGCATGGAAGAATTCTCACCAAAATTTTCCCAGCAGCTGGGTATTTCAGCTACCTGATCTGACAAGATCCTTCAAACACACCACAACAACAACGTGACCTCAACTCTTCTATTGTTCCTCTGCTCTCTCTTCCCTTCTCTCCCTTCCTCACTCTCTCTCTCTCTCTATACAAAATCAGAGCAACATAAACAAAACGGATGTTTTCTTCGTTTTACTATTTACAGTTTTTTTTTTTTTAGAATAAAAATTTCTAAAACTTTTTTCTTCGGTTAGTCTCGAATCTCGACACCGTTAATGTCGGGTTATTGTTGCTTACATAATTAAAAGGGCCGTGGCATTCCCATTCTCCGTTACACTTGCTGATATCACGGCGTTAGTTAACGGCAGAATGAAGTTTTGTCTGTTAGTGGATTTAGGGTGGAAAACGTTCAAATTGTCAAGCATTTTGAAGTATCCACACCAAAAACTTTTGAAATAAAGATTCGGTTTTAATAGGGTTTTTTTTTTATCCAAAAGGGAATTCGGTTTTAATGTTTGTGACACTTTTTGTCAATATCAAATTATTTTTAAAATAATTTATTTATATCAATTAATTAATTTTATCTTAAATAAAATAATGTGGTTCAAAAATAAAACTTTTACAACAATTTTAAGTGACAAACATTATTGAATATAGATAATTATATATTCTATTTTTTAGATATCAAAAATTAAATATCCACTTTTACAAAATATGCATTATATTATCAAAATTCTACTGACAATCTATTTAGTTAAATAAATTTCATCCCATTAATATATATATGCACAACACTAATTATATTAATCAAAGGATAATGTAATGACTTCATTTTTTATAATATATATATATATATATATATATATATGATTCGAAGTGGTAACTAAAGTTTAAAAGTTATTTTAAAAAATCAATGTATTTAATTATTCATTGTATTAATTTTAAAGAAAATAATTCTTGATTTTTTCCACAAAAATGTATATATTAATGGTTCTTAGTTTTAACCTAACATTTACATTTAAAATCATATGTACTTACTTCAATAGAAGAAAAATGATTGACATAGACCTAATTAGCATTAATCACAAAAAGTACTAATCAGGTAAAGAAAAGTTCCCCTAAAATAAAAAGAAGAAAAGTTTACAAACTAAGTTAATACTATTTATTAATTAGGCTAAAAATTTATATTTAACACATATAAATGATTGCCCAATGCTATATATTTGTGCAAATTTTTTTGTGGAGATTTTGTGGAATTAGTTTTTTAGGAATAGAAATTCCATATTTTAAGGAATTTGTTTTTTAAAAAATAATAAAAAAAGGAAATAAGGTTGTTTGGGACGTTTTGAATCTAGTCATAGATTTGTGCTTTTTAGCTGCTAGTGTTATTCAACACTTTTGACAAAGGGGCAACAGCCTCTCATTATCCCTTTGGGCATTTTGTCGGAGATTCCACAAAAGCGATATTTGCATACCTTCAAATGTCAGCCTTAGCCTTTTTCCCACTTTGATTTTGAACCATCATTGTTTCCTTTTTTTTTTTTTTCTTTTAGTTTTCAATTCATTTGGTGTGTGTTGGATGAAATATTTTTAAATTCTTAAGATATTTTAAAATGAAATAATTTAAAATGACACATTTTAAAAGTGCATAATTTTAAAATTATCCGTTTGAAACTTTAAAAAATTAAAAGTTATGAATTTGTGAAAAAGTGAAATTTTGATAATTATAAATTTGTGAAACATTTATAAATATGATAATACATAAAAATAAAACTGAGATAAAAATAGTGTTTATACAATTTTAGTAATAATATTTTTAAAAAACACTTATTTAGATGGTTTTTCAATAGGATTTTGAGTTGTTTAAAAATCTATATAAAAAAAACATGAAATTTTAGAAAACCACCTCACCAAATTATCCAAACTAGATTTTTATAATATAAATTTTACAAATACTGAATTAAAAGAAAAATCCCTATTAAAAATCTTCAGTCCAAACACACACATAGCATATCAAATAACATCAAACTTCAAATTCAACCACTTAAAATTTTAAACTACAATTTGATTCTTTTAAACTTTTTGAGGCCATATATTAGCTCAATTATTCTCAAATGTTGTTTATAATCAAATTTCATCTAATTGAACAAATAAAATATTACTTTATATAATTAAACACATTCACTTCATAGCTAATTTTAACTAATTCAATGAATTTCTCGTTTTTCCTCAAAAAAACAAAAATACACTCACTTTAATGGAAAGTTCTTAATAGATTACTTTTTAGTAAACCTAGTGGAAAGTGAAACCACGTTCTTCTTTTCTTTTTTTTTAATGAATAAAAGTGAAACCACAGTCATATATTATTGTTTCTTTCTCCATACTAATTCCCTCTCATTGGGATAGCTTTTGCTTTCAATTAACGGAATATTTTTAAGAAAAGATTGTGTGATTAGAGTACTAAGGTAACCATAGAAAATTATTACTCCTTCGGTCACTTTTTTTATAAGTCGTTAGAAATTTTCTTCTCTTGTCTTTAACCGTCTTTTATCAATTATTTTAATATTACATTTATTTATAGTTATTTCTCTCATCACTTTTTTTTTTTTATTTCCAAGATGACAATTGTTTTCTCTTTATTATTTCGAAGAAGAAAAGAATTCTTCTTTTTTCATCTAATTTTTTCTCTTTTGTATCCTTAAGATAAAATAAATAAGAGTATTTGTAGAAAGTAAAACACTCTCTTAATCTTGGTGAAGAAGTTGTTTCTAAAGACTTATAAAAGTGAATGGAGGGAAGGAGAAAAAAAAAAGGGCATGTAAAGATAAGGCCATGCATAAACGGCATTAAATTGATTTTCTCAAAATTCATATCCATGCTGTGATCTTGACTATCGAATATAATTATAATTAGAAATAGAACTTCAATCCAAACTCACGTGACTGTTGTGACCTATGACAAATTTACTTAGATCGATTAATGCAATAAGGCCTAAGGCTTTAATGATTAAGATCAGTGAAAATCTAATTAAGGCATTCATGAATTTGGCATTGTGGCAAGTTATTACGGTAAACACGATAATTTCGAATTTCTTTGTTTAGATAAGAGATTATGAGCACATTTACACTAATTTCACACGAGTCTTGTATATTAAACTAACAAAAAAAAATTAAAAAATCAAATTACATCTTTCAATAATTACTTCCCGAGTAGGATTTGATGAAAATCAATCTTGGTCCGGTATAGATGAGTTGTTGGAAGATATTTGGAGAAGAGATAGTGCAAACCGGAGGGAATGGTGGAGGTGATTTAGCATGATCAAAGAGTAACTAGAGATGATGGGGCAGTTGGAGGAAATGGTGGAGGTGATGTAGCAAATGGGAAAACAACCTTTAAGGCATCATGCTATTTTTCTTGTTTTACAATCCTTACATCAAGGTACAAGAAGATCATTTTAATTGTTTGTATTGTTTCTTGAAACAGTTATGAATCAGAATTTTCTTTCTGTTCTTAGATTGAATGCTTTTGTATTTTTAACTTCTACATTATATTCAGATATTGTCCAAACATCTAGCAATGGGAACAAAGAAAAGTCACATATAAATTCCTTAACTACTTTTGTACCAGTTGATGTTTAAATGACAACTCTATTCCAACCCTTCTCCTGTGCCAATGTCACACAGTAACCTTTCCATTTTTATATAAAATATTAATATCTTCATTTCATTTCAATTGTACACTATAAACTCGTACAAATATTAAAAAGAGTATTAAAAATGATAATTATAGCAACTACACTTCTTAAGTTGCACTCATTTAATAATTAGTATATATGTATTAATTTTTCTAAAAAATGTTTTTTCAATAAATAGTTGATAACTCATTCAAATATTTTATTAATAACAATAGTATAATTGTAAAAATATATACTAAAATTAAAAAGTGAACAATTGGAATGCAATATTTTAAACAAATGTAAATAATTGAAATGGAACCAAGAGTAATTATTAGCACTAAGTTGAATTCAATTCCACACTCTCTTAGGCCTTAAAGTATAATATTCTCTGAGTTTTGAGATATTTTATAATTAGAAGTAGATAGATTATTTAATTATTTTTGTTATTGATGTAATTAATAATGAGATTCATGTGTTTGTTTACAAGTAAGAATAAATTCATTAAATTAACAAGTTATTTATAATACTTTATGAAGAAAAAAAATGTTTACTTTAAAAGTATACATTCAGTTTTAAACATTTCCAGAAAAAGAAAAAAAAAGTGTACTCATTGAGAATCAAAAGTGGGTTGATAATTTCTCTTATTGTATAATGTCTGTCATCCTCTTTATTCGTATTAATAAAGTTTGTATTTCGTCTAGGGAAAAGAAATGAGAACTTTTATTTTTGGACAAAATGAGTGTCAACTAACCTAACAACTTGTAAAATATATTAGAGTCCTTTTTCCACTTATTTAGAAAATATTAACAATTTTTTAAAAAAATTTGAATGATTATATTTATATATGATTTTATAATACGATCTTTACTTTAATCCTTTTTTATAATAATGTATTTTTTGAATTGTAACATGTATTTATTTTATTGAAAATACCTCACTAGGATCATTAAACACTTTTCTACATTAAAAAAGTAATAATAAAAGGCATTATAATATTAAACAAAAATTAAAGATTCATCTATTAATATTTTTATATTTTTTAAAAAATATTAATAATAAATACCAAAAAAATTATATTTATTTAGTTTAAATTTAAGTGAAGGAATAAGGGTGGTAGTTATTTAATTCCAGAAGTCTTCCACGAGAAGATGAAAGATGAGAAATTGACAAGCAAACAGTGATGAACTGATTTTTCTTGGAAAGCTTTTAATGCATAGCATCATTGCGGAGAGATTAACGGAACGGTCCAAAAAATGATGTCCCTTCCATTTTACTTACTTTCGTGGTTTACTACTTGGTGACTTTTTAACAACTGAGGGCCCAAAACTCAAGTAGTTTGGTAGTAAAATTCTAGTATTTTATTTATGGTGGGGAGATGAGAGTAAATTAACTATTCAAATTAAGGTTGACTCTAAAATTATTCAAATTATTTGACTCTAAAATTGAGATTTCATCGAACCGGAGTTGTTTATATATATATATATATATATATATATATATATATTTCAAATTAAAATATTTAAAACATAGTTTGAACATGATTTAAAAGTTAGTCTTATGAATTCGAATTTATTAAAAATTTAATGAGATAACTTGAACTATTATAATGCATTTAAAATAATATTGGCACAAACTCTTGCTCAGCTTGATCGACTACACCCTAGTTTTATATATACTTTTTCAAATTCTAAACTTTTAGATAGCTTTCATTATTTATTATAAAAAATAATGTTACACTTGTGAATATAAATTGAGAATAAAAGATTAGATTAGTACATATAAATATGACAAAAAAATTGATTAAATTAGTAAATAAGTGAAATTATTTTTCTCTAATTTAAATTTAATTTTTTTTTGATATAAATGTCATGCGAATATAAAATTTAATATCATAACTTACATTTTCTCCTAATTACTGACAATTTTATTACGCAATATGTCATTTACTCATATCACCCTATCATCTAGTGATTTCAAATAAATTCTTATAAAATAAATAAAAGTTGCTTTAATATTTATACATTTTTTTTAGTAATAGAAAACATGTTATAACTATTTAAAAGATACAAAAGGAACTGTGTCGCAATGGAAATTGTAACGAACATTTATTTCCCTTCTTTTTATTTCATTTTTATAGGGTTTTATTATTAAAATACTTTAACTTTGTTGTTATCATCATTAATTACCCTCACATTAATTTTACACTATTTTGTAGTTTTGACTAATGGTAAAAAATTAAATAAAATTACATTTACACGCTCTATAAATTTTTTAGAAGTTTTATATTCAAAATTCCATCAAGATGGGGGAAAATTCCCCGTCCTAGAGCAAAAACTGAAAAGCCAAAAGAAATAACAAACTCCTCTCCTTTTTCTGCAAATAAATGAATTGCCGGTTATCGCCGTAATTTTTTTTAATGACTTTTATGTTATTGTTTTTTGAACAAATTCGCTAACATTTACTTCATTCCTCTCATTTCAATCGTCTATTTTAAATTTGTATAATTATTAATACAAATTTTGAAAATAATAATTATACTACTAAACTTCTTAAGTTACACTCATTTAATAATTAATACATAAGTATTAATCTTTTTTAAAAAATCATTTTCTAATAAATTATAGTAATTCATCAAAAGTCTTAGTTAATAACAAAGGTAAAAATGTAAAAATATATATTAAAATTTAAAAATTGAACGGATGGAATATAATATTTGTGCGTGTGGACTAGTTCCAACAAGGATCAATTTTCTAGGTATCTTTTTATGTTTAAAGTTGAAATATATAGTGACTATAATCTGAATTAGAAAAAATACAATTTTTTTTTGTTGAAGAAGGTTGATAAATTGATCTATTAAAAAAATGATAAATTGATATTTGGAGTAAAAAAAAAGTTTATTTTGTTTACAACTTCCAAATATAAACTACTTCTTCCATCTTGAATTGAATGTCCACATTTATATTTTAATTTATCCGGAATTAAATGTCAATTTTCCTTAATTAAACATATTTTTTATTCAAATTTTCATTAATAATATCTTTAATTTAATATATTTATATACAATTAACTCATGATCATCACCATTTATCACCTTAATTTAAGAAATTTGCATTCTACTAACTCATGGGTCTCACAATCCATTATTTTAATTTTATTGTTAAGGATAATTTGATAAGTTAATTAAAGTCAATGAACTTTATTGATTTTTAGTCAAAATAAAAAATAAATATTTAAATCCGGATGAATTGAGTATTTTTCAATCATTTAAGAGTTTTTCTAGATCAATTGACTTTTCCATATGTCAATTAACTGAAGGTACTAAAGTGATACAAAAATAATATGAAAGTATTAAATTGATAATACCATTAAAAGTGAGGGTATTTACGATGAAAATCTCTTTCAAAATTACTATTCGGATCAAGTTGACATCCTTATACTTATTTACAAAATTAGTGAATTTGGTCCCCAAATTATATATTTTCTTAATTTTGATACTCAAACTATTTTCGATAAATTTTGTTGGTATTTTCAATCACCATTTCAGTTGTTTCTATCACTTTTTAATAATTCAAATGTGAGGTAAAATAGTCTTGAGGGAAAAATAAGACAGAATAGGAAATCTTTTGATCCTTTAAATTAATGAAAAATGCATAAAAGGGGTCGAAAGGATAAAAAAAATTGAAAATAGATCGAGAATCAAAAGAATTCAAAATAAAGATTTGGGACCAAACAAAGAAAATAATAGTTTGGATCTTAGTGTAACAACAATGATTTCAAGCCAAAGATTTGAAATCGCAAGTAGCATGCCGGGGACCTTGAAAGACCTAACAAATCATTCCACTCCAACAATTGCTTATGCAAATCTTTTTCATTCCCTTTTTCTCTTTATTTTATGAAATGTCAAAGATAGCAGAATATTAGTATGCTGTTTAGTCATTGCCACTTCAAAAGTATTGTGTTTGTTTTAATTTGTTTAGACAAAAACGTGTATTAAATTGAATCGTGAACGAATTTTTTTCTTATAAGTCCTCCCCATCACTCATATGCATGGAAAATAGGTGCAAAAGTTAATTCAATTTTGTTTCTATAATCAAGTTTCAAGAACGAGGGTTTATTTAAAACATACATTGCATATGAAATTCTTTGTTACAATTATTAATTCATAATTATGATATTTTTAATATCTTTCTATTTATTTCATATTTTATTTTGTAGTTTTAAATAAGAAATTTAAATTTAAATTTAAAGATATTTCATGTATAATATATTCACATTTTGAAATTCTTAATATATGTGAAAAGTTAAAATAACTTATATTCATGGCGAGAGAAACAGTAAATTTAGTTTGTGATCGATTATTAAAATTTAAAAAAGAGTATTTAGATTGGACTATAGAGTATATATCCTTGTTTCTAAACAATTGAGATCAAACTCATTATTGTGATGTGATATATATATATATATATATATATATAATATTATTTCTTTTTAATATGTTGTAAATTAAACAAGTAATTTCTTACATTTGAAATTTGTCTTTATAATCAATCTGAGAAAGAAAGAGTTTTCTGCAGATTCCTTCATTGTCTATTCCTGATCTCATGTTGAAGGCGTGTTATTTGTGAATTATTTAAATGTTGAATTATTCAAGAAAATCTTGCATAAGAATATTACACTGTGACTCTGGCAAGACCCTGAGAGAAAAAGTCTCATTTGAACGTGAAGCTTCCTTTTCTTTTTGGCCAATTGAACCTCAAAGCAACTTTTGGGACGGACCATTGACATCTTCTAGCATTTTTGAACCAATTTGGAGGGAGAAAATGAAGGTTCAATAATTCTTTTGAATAGGAAAAATATTTTGACTTCTTTGAAAGTGTTACTCTCTCATTCCCTTTTATAATATGCTTTAAGTAATTTTATATAGATTAATAAATTATTTACTTCTCGTTATATCCTTATTTATTTTAATTTTTCTTTAAAAATAAAATATTTGTTTTCTCTTTCTCTTTTAATAAAGTAAGCATAAATTTTACAAATACCATACACAATAACCATAAAAAATAGCAAAATATTTTATAATTATAAACAATAAAAAAATTTTAATGCATTTTATAAAAATAAAATGTGGGAGTATTAAAATAAGTTGTTTTTTTTTTTTGGTTTTTGTAAGGAAACTTCTTACAAATTGTTTGTTGGGGCTCTAATTCCTACGAATTTCGAAAGTTGAAGTTGGAAAGATTGGTCGTCATTGACAAGAAGGGTCAGTGTTTTTCTTTTTCTTTTTTTCTTTTCATGCCTTGTTCTTCCAGATTTATTATTATGCTTAAACTTGATTAGTATCCGTATAGACGACCAAAAATTAAAGCAACCATATAAAGCTTAATTGGATGGCCATCATTATCTACCCTGAACTATTTTTAATTTTTCAATTTTGGTCCCTGATTATTTTATTCTTATCTTTTTTTATTTCTGAACTATTTTTAATTTTTTATATGAGAAAGACCAAATTTGAAAAAATTAAAAATAGTTAACAAAGATAATTCAGGGATAAAAAAAAGCATCAAGAACAAAAATTGAGAAAAAAAATAGTTCAAGATTTAAACATATGAAAAAAAAGATATAAGACCAAAAATAAAAATAAAAAATAGTTAAGGGACTAAATTTGATAATAACCCCATAAGTATCCAAACTAATGCAGCTTAAGTAATTCCTCCGGCCAAATTTACATATTCTTTTTTGAAAATTTATTACTTCTTTCATCCAAAATTGAATATTTATATTTGAATTAATTTAAAAATTAAAAATTATTTTAAATTTAATAAAATTACATCATTATCCTTGTTATTAATTAGGTAAGGTTGAGATTATTAATTAGTGAGATGTAATATATTTAGAAAAATGAACATTCGATTTCATACAGTCTAAATAAATAGAAATGTAGATATTTAATTTCGGACAATATGAATTATATTTATGAATTAATTTTTCAAGACTATTAATACCTTGCTAAAATTTAAGTAACTTATATTGACTTTAATACTTTCAACAAAGGCAAGAGAGCAATAGATAGATGAATAGATCCATTCAAATATATAAGATGTAACAATCAAATTCACTTGTCATTAAATATAAGATTTTGTATTACTTTTTTATGATTATTTTGTTTATTATTAACTATTTTACCTCTATTTATTTTATCATTGTTTCAAGTACGATAAATGCTCCTAAAAAGAGAGAAAACAAAGACTCCGTTTTCCAAGTAAAGTTTTTCCTTATTTTAAGTATAATAAATAAGAGTACAATATGAAGTAAAATAATTCATTGATTTATATAAAATTATTTGTAACATTTTATAAAAATGAACAGAGGGAATAAAGCACTATGTTTGAGAAGAACTAATGAAAGGTATATTGGTATTTTATCAGCGCATACCATTCTAATGTCCAAAAATAATAGTCAATTTTTTTTAAAAAAAAATTGTCTAAAATTATTTGTCCTGGCATTTGTTAATTTTTCTTTTACAAATATATCCCTACTCAAAACTCAAACACCCACTTTAATAAGTTATTTTTTTTAATAAAAAATACTAATATCAATTTTGAATTTTTTCCTATGTTGGCTTTGATTATGTTAAAACAAAGTCAAGACTTATCAATTCTTTGGAAAAAAGATAGTTAAGAGTAGGCTAAAAGTATGAGAATGGAAAAGAGAAATTAAATATAGATGTTTTTTTTTTTTTGAAAAGAGGAATTAAATATAGATGTTTTGTTTTAGAAAATAAATAATAAGTATGTTTGACAACACATTACACACGTTTACTAAATTTAACACCCCTATTACTATGTTGCTAGAATTCTCAATTTCGTTTTTTTTAAAATTTTTGTTGTTGTATTATGATTTTAGAATGTGTTTTATCTATTATAAACCATTAAACTTTGTGAATTATAGGGTAATGATTACTTCATCCGTTCAAAATTGATACGCTTGTTTGATTTTTTAAAATCAATTAAGAAAACATAATTAATGTTGTTGAAATTTTGTATATTTTATTAAATATTCCTAAAATACCCATTTAAAATTGGAAAGTTTGAGTAATAGAAACACTGATAAATTGTTAGAAAAGTAATTCCCCATTAATTAAATGCATTTTTTAACAATTTCCTCAAATTGTTATTCAAATTGTAATTAATACTCTTACTTTAAATATAAGTATTTTAGTCAACGAAGAAATATACAAGGAAAGAAATCTATAATTCGAGACAAACCAAAAAGGGAAACAAATCTATCAAATTGGGATGGATGAAATATTTTATTTAATTATAAAGTTGATTTGATTTATTCATTTGTTTACTTGAACCGAAATTTGTTTGATTATCTAAAAATGTATGATATTGCACTAATTTGAACACATGATGACTAAATTGGTATTTAATTAATTGATTTAATGAATTAATAATGTAATTTTTCTAAGTGACTTAGTTAATTTTGATATGTGATTAATTTTTTTTTATTTTAAATAATTTATATTTATTATTTTCCATTTATGAATTAATTATTTAAGACATTAGTTTGAGGAATTTAATAGTGAGACTAATGATAGTTAATTATATATGTATCTTGGTTAATTGAATTAGTTAGCGGATGAACAATTCATAATATTATATTTTAGGAATTAGATGATTGGACTTGAATGATTTTTTGGTTAATTAGTTCTAGACTTTTTTAAAAAATATATGAGAAGTTGCATGACTCAAATCCATGACATTATGATTATATGTGCGGCTACTTTATAAACTTGTCTGATTAGTTGTAGCTTTACTTGTGATGAATTATTTATTGAAATAGTTATGTAATGCATGATGTGT
Organism: Apocynum venetum; assembly: GCA_019593545.1. Classification (NCBI taxonomy): domain Eukaryota; kingdom Viridiplantae; phylum Streptophyta; class Magnoliopsida; order Gentianales; family Apocynaceae; genus Apocynum; species Apocynum venetum. The sequence continues at coordinate 2,541,565 of SRSM01000326.1, read as the reverse complement.
TACATATCGAGATAAATTGGTTACAAAACTTGAGGAATCCTATACTGATAATTCAGTAATCAACATAGAAATTGGCAGGTTCGATGGTTGATGAGTGGTACAAAGTATTGAAATCTTTCTTCTAAAATGATGCTCAAACTAAGTCATATGTAGTGGTAATCATGTCCATAGTAATCTCACCCTCAAAATGGTCAATTGAGTCTAGAACACCTGGGGATATAAACTACGACGAGTATTCGTACATAAAACATGTAACTCATGGAAATATGCTAGTAGATCTCATCACTATATACGTGGTATGTAATTACTTTATACCCACAATTATCGTCACCTAACACATTGATGATATATTTTACATATGGCATCACTAATGTAGAATATCCTTTTGGACAAGTGGGTAGATGTTTGAAACCATCACATCAAGGCCAAGGGTGAATGCCACTCCAATAGCTGATGAGTATCTTAATCAACTTGAGACTCCGATAATGATATTTTATTTTCCTATAACAAAGTATGTGTAGATCAACTACTACACCTTGCCACAACATTCATAGACTGATTGCTATACTTCTTCTTCGTGTACTTCCACTCAAAAAGGATATGCAGATCCCACTATGTGGGATTGAGATTTCTTTGGGACAACCCTTATACATCAGTATTGGACTACCTATCACATGCTTTGACTTCTTCATAATATCATTGTAGTATTCTTGGGGTGACAAATTGGGTTACCCAACCTAGCCCGAATGAGCGAATGAGGAAAATCGAGTCAGCCTGGAACTCCCAAGTGACTCGACGATTCGTCACAATTTTTTTTAGGTTGTCATTTTCAAGGCCTAACCCAACCTAAAACTCGAGTTGCACTAGCTGGCCACTTGTGCCCAAATTGCATTAGTATTGGACTACCCTTGAGGCCTAATTGCATTATCATACTCATCACCTAAATCTTTTTCCTATTTGATGTGAGAGTCTTTCAAAAATCATGAATGTCATCCCATCATATTCAACCTTGTTATATATATATATATACATGTATGTATGTATGTATGTACATGTATGTGTATGTATAAGTATAATCATCAAAAACATATACCATGTGTGTTAGTCATATAACATCTGTATTGATTAGGATCCTCCAAATCCTACAACATCTCTTACTTGACATATATCAACTTTAAGCCCCTAATGAGTGACGATATTTCCATGATTTCTCCTCAATGGTCTTGATTTCACCAATTGATGCCGAAATTCTTCGTTGTTGGAGTGCAAATGCCAATATTTTTAAACAAAATATTATAAACTAATAAGTTTTAATACTTAAAAACTCTATTAAATTTTTATAGATTTAATAAAGTAAATTTGATTAATATATATATATATATATATATTACACCTATTGTTTTTATTTTTGTTGGTAAGAAATTAAGAGTTTGGGCTAAAGTTCAAGAAGAATAAAAAATTAAAGAAGAAAACCCAAAGAGAAAGAAGAAAAAATGAAAATAAAATGGGAAAAAAGAGAAGTTAGCAAAAGAAAAGATGGGGAGCCGAGTTTGAGTTTGAATATATTAGAATGGCTTAAAATGATCAAGCTTGAAAAATGAAATTTGTGCTTGGCTTCTTAAATTTTCAATAAAATCCAACTTGAACAAAAGGTTAACTTTTGAGTTCGAACTATATTTTAAATATTTTAAAATTATATATATATATATATATATATATATATAATGATGGCTTGCGAGCCACTGTACTAGTTTACATGTTAAAGAAAGAGAGCATAACAAGTCTTAAAAAGCTCTACTCATTAGATAGATGTGGCAATTCGAGTGGCCCAACTCATGCTGAAATATTAAAGTCCAACCTAATATTATGATTGTGGTTGATCTAAGTAGAAATGTCAAAAATGACTTTATTTTATTAAAATAAAGATGTTTTTGAAGTGGTCTGATTTGAAAATAGACCAAAAATGACAAAATATTTATAGAATTGACATGTTTTAGACTAAATCCAACATAATTCTAGGATTGCATAGGATGGTCTATTGGACAGGTCCAAATTGTCACCTCTCCACCATATACCTTATTTCATCTCTTTTTTCACATAAATCAAATTTTAGAAAATTTTCCACATAATTTCTCCCAGAAGTTTTGTACAATTTTCCTTCCTTTTTTTTTTTGAAAAATGCAATTTTCCTTACGTTAGGTAAGAGTTAAAAGTACATGATTTTTAAATACAACATCTATTTTTGCAGCAATTATTAATAGGTAAAATACACAAAATACCCTCACCCTTAAAATCGCTTTATCTCAACAATCAAACACAATTTCACCTATTTCTCTAAACACAATCTCACTTTTTATGTTTTAATGTTCAACAAATAATTAGTTTGCATGTATTTTTGACTCTTAAAATCTTATTTTTGACTTAATTTTGTTGATTAAGAAGTGTTTGAGAGGAGATTTGGATCACCTTTATGAAAAACATGCTACTTCTCGAACCACGACCCAAACCATGACGCGTGGCTTTTAGAATCGCGCATCATTGCTTGGGATGCAACTTCGGTAGTCGCGGATTCTTCAATAATGCATTGCTTAAGAAGTCGTATATCATCATGCTTTAGATCGTGGCTTCAACAACCACACATCATGCATTGGATCATGGCTTCTGCAACCATACGTCGATAATAATTTGTTATTATTTTTAATTTTTTTCTTATTCTTAATATATATTCTTAATATAATAAGACATTTTTGGTGGGTGATGTGATGACATTTAGGCAACCTCATCATATGACGACTAATTTTATCTGTTTATAAAATAATTATACTAATTTTAAAAAAATTTATTAAAAAAATACAGTTTCAAGACTAGACACACGTAAACACTAATATCTCATTAAATGTAAAAAAATCAAATAATATGCTTTCAACGTTAAATTTATATTATCTACTTATAAAATAATTGTACTAATTTTATTTTTTTATTCATAAATACTATTATGATACACTAAGTCTGTCTAATGTTGCCATGTGTAGGTATCAAGTCAGCTTATAATATATATATATATATATATATATATAGGAGATTAGTGATTATTATTTTTGTAAGTTATGATTTAACTAAATTATATATATGTAGAAATATAGATGAAAGAGATAAAGGTAAAAGACTCGATATCGGTCAATCAAACAATCAACCCATTACTTATCAACGAGTAGGTTAGTTGGGTTTCGAAACAACCTACTCCACCCTTGTGCCTTAGATTTCCCTCCTCGTTCCCCGAGCATAGACTCTAGTCGTAGATTTTCTTCACCCTCGAATGTTAGTTTGCCACTACCACCTTTGGACAAAGATTCCATTACTAGATTTCTATCCCAAACAAAGACTTTGTTGTCATACTCCAATGCCACATTGCCTCGTTTATATGCGAGGGACAAATATTATAAGTTATATTTATTTTTTTAATTTGACATTATTTCATAGATTTTTAATTTAATATATTATTGTGACACTTTATTTATCTTTAAAGTATTTTTTAGGATGTACGTCGATCCACAAAAAAAATTTCAATATATTAAGATTATATATATATATATATATATATTCATTATTCATTTAATAAAAAGGTTGAGAGAAAAGTATGTTGAATACACTAATGAGGGGAGAGGAAATATGTGAGTAAGTTTAAGAAAGAATGAGGTACAAATGCATTATGCCATGCAAAACTTGTTTAATGGGTCAAAATTGTTTTTTTTTTAATATAGAAGGGTATTTATGCCATTTGTATTTTGTATGTTTTTTTAATTTAATATATAAATTGTGACACTTTATTTATTTATGAAGTATTTTTTAGTTTGTATGACGATTCACTAAATATATCAATATATTAGTATTACATATATAAATAATATATGAAGAATATACATTAGAAATATATTTATGTTAAGATTATATATTAAGAATAAAATAAATTTTTTATTAAGAATAATAAAAACTTTTTAACGACGTGCATTTTGTAAGAGCCAGGACCAAGTTGTTGTAGCCACGTCTCAAAGTATGACGTATGATTCTTGGAGCCACACATCGATGTAGCACTGGAAAATGGGCTGGCCTGGCCCGATCGAGCTACGTGTTAAAACGGGCCGGGTCAAAAAGCCTCGCAAGTATATGGGCCTTTATTATCATAGCCGAGTCCGGCCCACTGCGGGCCGCGGGCCTAAACGGGCCATGAGTTTAAATAGATTTAAACGGGAAAAAACAATTAAAAATTAATGAAATATATCAATATAATGATTAAATTGTTTTAAAATACAATAAAACTAACAATTTCTCATACCAAATATTAACAAATCTATAATATTCATTTTTCCTTTCACTATCAAATTATTAATAACAATATTTGAATCTATATTAGAAAAATGTAGATATTTAATTAAGTAGTTATCATCTAAAATGAAAATTAAAATAAGTTAATAAATATATAAATAAAATATAAAAATAAACAAGCAAATAAATTAATTCAACTCATATAGTGATTTTAAAGATAAAATATAAAAGAGATTTTAAAAAATAGTTTAAGAATAAAATTAACTAATTTTTCTTGAAGAAATTATGGAAGAAGAGTAATGTTATTACTAAAACTTAATAAAAAGTAGTATAACAATAACAAAATAGATGTAAGATTTATCAAGAAAATATTAAAATTTTTGATTGTTTTCTTTTTTTGTAAAAAAAAAATTTCAGGCAAAAAAACCCGCGGGTCTAAACGGGCCAAGCCCACATGGGCCAACGAATCTAAACAGGTCGAGCCAAAAAGCTCAATTTTACATGACCTAGATTTTAAAAGCTCAACATATATTTTTTACGAGCCAACCCTCGGACTAGCACACATATTCCCACTACTACATTGATGTATAATTCTTGGCCCTCAAAGCAATCCAACATGGCTTGGGCCATGGCCCGGTCTTTCGCAACTTTTGATTCAAATCTCCTCTGTCACTCTCTCGCATATCAAATTTAACGAATTCAAATAAAAAATAATTTAAAAGTCAAAATACATATAAATAAGCTATTTGTTGAATATTGAAACCTGAAAAGTGGAAATGTATTTAAAGAAAATGTAAGAATTGTGTTTGGAATTTAAAATGAATTTTTTTAATAATAAGAGTATTTATGATATTTTACTAAAGGAGATCATAAAAAATGAAATGGGTGTTATATTCATTACATCCCTAAAATATATCTTCTTCCTGCATCTTTCCATTTCAAAACTTCTCAATTCTGGCGCCACTTTTTGCCGCTTCCTCTCTCAATTCTCTGAGCACCGAAGACCACCACAATCACAGCCGAAGCCACCACCTCAACCACAAGGAAAGCTCAAAATTTTTGCAAATTCTGCATTACTGTAATAACTATGTTCCTTTCGCGCAAACGGAAAAACTCCGCAAACAACAACGGCAATGCTTTTCATCCTCCATTTGCCAAAAACCCAAATCCCAAAATCCCCAAAACGACCCCCGCCGTTCCAGATCATCCCAAACCACTGACGGACCCTGTTTTCTCGTCTTCTGAGGATCATACTTTTGTTGCGGTGCTTGCCGAGGCTGGCTGCACCTTAATTAACCCCGCTGGTCCACCGTGTTTGCCCTCTGATCTCCACAAGTTCCGCCACCGACTCCACCGCCGTTTCTCTGATGGTTCCGCTCTCCACTCTCATTTTCTCCAGGGCCTCTCCTCGTATATCAATATGTCACCCAGTAATTTTCGAAGGTATATCAATAAGAAGTTTTCTCTCTAGGTTTGTGTTTATTCATTTCTGGGCGTTTCACATGTATTCCTAATAGTATTAATTTGTAGGTTTTTTTTTAGTTTTATATATTATGCTTGTGTTCAGCTGTTTTGATTTTCTTTTTTTAATCAAACTAGATTTTTCCCTCTGAATTTGTGATATTCTTTCTTTTGTAGCTTATTTGATGCTTTGTTTGCTATGTGTAAAATCAACAGAACTGAACCAGAAAAAGATTATTGAAGGGGGAAAAAAAAAGAATCGGGTTGAAACTGACATTTTAGATTAATTGTGAAGCAGAGTGCTGATTGATTGAAAAAGAAAATCCATTCTTTAGTCAATAAAAGTTGCAGGAGTAAGAGAGTAGAAGAATTCTCATTCTTATTAAATCTCTTTATTGCTTTAGGAACCTCTTGATTTCATGGCTCTGAGGATAGAAAATTGCTAAGATAATACGTGACATAAAATAAGACATTGTTCTCTGTACTTTTTCTTTGTCTGTTGAAACATATAATTTTCTTCGCCATTTCCTTTTGTCCCACTATTCCATGATTTAATTCTGGCCAGGTTTTGGTCTCTATAACGTTTCAGCCATTAGCCTCTTGTTAATATATGGCTACCGTATTGTGTTTCTGTATTTTAATTTAATTGTTTCTGCCAAACTTTTTGGTTGATAGGCAGGAAAAGGATAGTTGTCTCTTTTTCTACTTCCCATGTACAAGATGAAATGAAACATATTATTTGCTCCCTCCAAAATTAAACGTCTGCGTTTCTATTTTAGGATGTCCCAAAGTGTAGGTCCATTTTTATACAAATAAACATAATATGTAATGTGGACTCAACTACTAACCTCCTTTGATTTAACCAAGGGATCTGAGTTCACCATTCCTACTATTGACTACATTAATTTTTGAGGGTAAGTTGATAATTTGAATATAATGAAATGCTTTCCTAAATTCTGTACCCAGTGAAATGTGGGTAATCAATTGGAGGAGGAAATATAATTTAGAGGTTATCTTCATTTCATTGATTTCAGATTGTGAAAACAGAAGTTCTATGGATGTTTGTGTTAGAGACATTAGTGTGGCTCTTGATTGCCCTCCATGTCTCCATGTCCTTTACAAAATTTGTGTAAGAGCCATTAATGATTGCCTTTTAAATCTTCTAATTTGGAACCTGCATAACATGGAAAGCTTTGAGGTGAGCTAGTACTTGGGAGGATGTAAGAGTAAAATAAATATTTGTTGTTCTTGTTCTCAAATTTCCCTTTATAACTGAAATATCTTATTTGTTGGCCATTAAAGTGAAAGGGATTTAAAATGCCTTGGCCCTCTTTATTCACTGAACAGCTTCTTGATGCCCCTCTTACAACTGCAGGGTTTTGTTACCTTCACATTGTGAAAGCACAGGCCCTGTGAGAAGTGAGAGCTTAATACGAGTACTCTTGCTAGTTGAATCAATTCAAGTTGAAGTTCAAAACACATTGCTCGAGAAACTTCCAGAATTTTTGGACATCAATACTGGCCATGGTACTTCTGGGTCAGTATCCTTGCGTCTTGAAGAGGATTTACCTTTGCTGATCCTCAATCAATTCCGGTGGCTTGACTTCCTTGTAGATTCTCAGGCATTCACTGAGAAACTATTACAAGTCTTGACAATTTGCCCTCTACACTTGAAGAAGGATATCATTGGGTCTTTGCCTGAGATTATTGGTGATCAAAACAACAAAGTGGTGGTTGATTCACTTCGGCAGATGCTTGAAGAAGATTATTCGATTATTGTTCCAGTGCTTGATACTTTCTCCAACCTCAACTTGGATGATTTATTACAGGATCAGGTGATTCTTTTTTCTTTAACAGAATCACACACACACACAGATATATATATATATATATATATATATATATATATATGTATAAACATTAGATCCCCTTAACTTGGCCTGGATGTGATATTGTCTTTTATAGCCTCAGTTTCTGATATTTTTGTTCTTTTCTGAAGGTGATATCAATAGCATTATCTTGCATTCGCACAATTGAGGTGGTACACATGCCTTACATACTCCGATACTTACTGCTAGCTGCTACTCCAGGAAATGCTTGGCGAATTATTGCAGAAATCCGAGAGCAGCTTAAATTCATTGGTTTTACTAATGCTAGAGCAACACAGAATAATAAACTCAAAGGGAAATTAAATGTAGATAATGCAGAGGCATCAATTATTAATGCCCTGAAGTCAAGTCTTCAATTAAAAAATGTACATTCTACAATTTCATTTGCATAAGAAGTTCAGTTTTTGGCTCTATTTGTTTTTTGGTCTATGGAATAAATCTTCTCTCCTTGTTGGCAGATACTTTGCCAGGAGATACTGAAAGAATTGAAGATCCTTCAGAAAGTACAGGATCATAAGGTGATTGACATATGGTTGCTTGTTCTCATATACATGAACTGTGAATCATTGCACAAGAGCGTCCAGAAACTGCTGAAGAAGAAAATTGTTGATGGTTGTATAGAAGAAGAAATGTTTTCTCAGTGCATACATGGGAATAAGGATTTAGTGCAGGTATGCGTTTTCTTAAATGTTTTCATAATAGAACTACTGCTTCATCGTAGGACCGAGTTGTTCTGTCTTTTTACTTGTTATTGCTATGAATGAAGGATTATCTACCAACTTTTCTAAGCATCTCTGAGTACTTATTGGCGTGCAAAGAAAAGAGGGCAACAAACTTTGGCGTTCACATATATCAGTCGCTGTTTGAGGAGTTTGTTGGTTCTTACTCGAGACAGGAAGTAAGTTTTCATTGTGAAATTCATTAGGTAAAGATGCCCAATTTACGAGTATATGGAAAAAAAAGAAGGAAAAAGGATATTTAGTATGCTGGGATCTTTATGTAGCTGTGTTTGTTTTGAAGATTCTAGGAGCATTAGTTACTCATGTGGGCTCTGGCATTAGTCATGAAGTGAGTTCTGCTTTGGAGACTATGTATATGCTGGCCTCTAAATACCCACAGGAGTTGATTCAACTATCTTCTCACATTACTGGTACACATTTATGCCTAAAAGAAAGTACTTCAGTTTCCAAGTTTTATATTCATTGCATACTTTTATTACTTAGGTATCTTGGATTACTTGGAAAGCTTCAGTGGTGAGAGCCTGCACAAGGTTAGAATTTTACTTTTAATGCTCATTTTGAAGAAAACTGAAAATGCTTCTTTGAGCTTGCTTTTCATGAAAAGTATTCATGATGCAGGTGTATGAAGTGTTTAGTCTTCTTGCACTTTCAGCTCGATCTAGTGGGGAGCAATTTGGATGTTCTATTGCAAATGAACTTATGATGATCGTACGAAAGCAGGTAAACAGGGAATTTATCCTATTCAATCCACACTAGATCTTTGCTGGCAATGTTTATCCATGGGATATGCCTCTTTTATGCTTGTATTTTCTCTTGTGGATCTCTGTATCCTTCTGGTCCTCTTGATTTTATACCAGATTTTCTACTTAAATTTATGCTTTAAATTGCATAGGTGAGCAATCCTGACATTGCCTACAAGAGAATGGGCATAATTGGAATGCTGAAGATAATATCCTATCTTGGTGAAGCAAATAACAGAAATAGTCCTCCAACAGCTTTGGTAATTTTAGTTTCTGAACTACACCTGCTAAATGGAAATATATTTTGTTGTAGGAATTATGATTATGTAATTACTTACTGTGATTTAATTTAATCAGAGAACAAAGAGAGGAAAGAATCTTGTCGTATTATTCCTATGAACAATATTGTTACATATATATACACACACACACACACAAGGTATGTTAGATGAACTCCATAAAACATGGAGTAGAATGTGGAAAAGTCTAAAGGGACATGTTTTCCTAATCTATATTAGTCTACTTGTAACACTCCCCCTCAAGTTGGAGTATAGATGTTAATCATTCTCAACTTGTTACAAAGATAATCAACTCTAACCACAATGAGATCATTTGTGAAGAATCTTCTAATTATTCTCCAGTTTTCACATAACTTGTAGAAATCAAGTCTTCTGAATCTTCTCACAAATAAAGTGACAATCAATCTCTATATATTTGGTTTGCTCATGTAAGACTGGATTAGAGGCAATATTAAGTACAACTTGGTTGTCACATCATAACTTAGCTGACATTGAGAATTTAAAACTTACTTCATTGATAAGTTAATATATCCACATTATCTGACAGACAGACTTAGCTATATCCCTGTATTCAGATTCTACACTTGACCGTGAAAATACATTATGTTTCTTGCTTTTGCATGTAACCAGATTACCTCCAACAAAGACCCAATAGTGGATCATCGACCTTCTTTAGACCTTGCCCAATCAACATCTAAAAAACATTCAATTTTAGTATGACCATAATCATCATACAAAATTTCACGTCCAGATGCTCTTTTTAAATAACATAAAATTTGTTCCGATGCTTTCCATTGATCAATAGTTGAAAATGACATATACTAACTTACCACACTAACCGATTACGCAATACCTGAACGAGCCATAAAAAGATAATTCAACTTTATAACTAATCTTCTATATCTCTCAGGATCTCCATATAATTCATAATCTTTTGTGAGTTGCATATTAGGAACCATTGGGGCATTGCATGGTTTAGCTCCTGACTTCATGTTTCAGATAGTAAGTTAAGTACATACTTCCTTTGAGATAAGAAGATTCATTTCTTACTCCAATTCACTTCAACTCTAAGAAGTACTGTAGGTTTTTCAAATCTTTGGTATGAAACTGAGTGTGAAGAAATGATTTAAGAGATGAAATTCTTGTAGAGTCATTATCAGTGAGTACAATATCATCCACATACACAACTAACAGTGTGCCAGCCAGAGTGAGTTAAAGCTTCACGAACAGGTTTAGGAATAGAGATAATATAGAGATGCAATAAGCAAATAAGAAGAAGATGATAAATGGTTATAGGAAACAAAGGAAGACATTTCAACTTTTCAACTAATCTTCTATATCATTCAGGATCTCCATATAATTCATAATCTTTTGTGAGTTGCATATTAGGAACCATTGGGGCATTGCATGGTTTAGCCCATGACTTCATGTTTTAGATAGTAAGTTAATTACATACTTCCTTTGAGATAAGAAGATTCATTTCTTACTCCAATTCACTTCAACTCTAAGAAGTACCGTAGGTTTTCCAAATCTTTGGTATGAAACTGAGTGTGAAGAAATGATTTAAGAGATGAAATTCTTGTAGAGTCATTATCAGTGAGTACAATATCATCCACATACACAACTAACAGTGTGCCAACCAGAGTGAGTTAAAGCTTCACGAACAGGTTTAGGAATAGAGACAATATAGAGATGCAATAAGCAAACAAGAAGAAGATGACAAATGGTTATAGGAAACAAAGGAAGACATAGGATAGGTGCATGTGCGTTTACTTTTACAAAGAACAATGGGTAGATTATCACTAGGGACTTTATTCGATTATGAAGAAGTTGTGGCATTAGGACATGGAGATGAAAGAGTAGGAACAAGAGCAATAACAGGCTCAGGTACTGGATTTGATTCAAAATTAGATTATGTTTGTCAGGAAAATGTCTATGTTATAGGAGGCCTAACAAAAGTTGAGAGAGCAGGATAAGGTGTTTGTGTTACATGATAGATGAGCAACTCATCATCCTCCCCTGACTAGTAGAATTGGATGATGGAGAACATGGTGTATGTTCCAAAAAGGTGACATCAGTTGACACAAGGTACGTGTTAAGATTAGGATAATATCATCGATATCCCTTTTGTACACGAGAATATTTAAGAAAGATACACTTCAAAGATTTAGGATCAAGATTAGTAACTTGAGTATGGACATCTCGAACAAAGCAAGTACAACCAAATATCTTAGGTTCAATATAGGAAATAAGTTCCTATTAGGAAAGAGAACAAAGAGAGGAAATAATCTTGTTGTATTACTCATATGAACACTATGGTTACATATATATGTACAAGGTACGCTAGATAAACCCTATAAAACATGGAGTAGAATTTGGAAAAGACTGAAGGGAAAGAATATGAGGAAAACATGGTCTAATCTATGTTAGTCTATACACTCACACCATTTAGATCATCAATTGCAAAATATTTGTTCCCACACTTTTTGTGTTTTTTTTTTTATGTAGCAAATGCCTATTATTGTTCTTAAAAAACTTAGGAATTATTTGGAGGCGGCCAAGTTAGCACTGTATATAGTACAAAATTCTCCCTTCTCATTCATTTTTTCAATTATGCCCAATGTATTCTCGTAGTATAATTTGGTGAGCAGCTTTATATAAATTTTCGAGAGGTAAGATGTATTTGATGCCTTCTCATAAATCTTTGGTCTTCAAATGCACTTGGTTATTTCAATTTTCATAATACTTCCTCTGTCCGAAAATATAAGATATTTTGGGCAAATTCTTTATTCTAAAATATAAGATACTTTGATTCTTTTGAGAGTTATTTTGTATGTTTTTTCCAATATTTCCAATATTTTGTATGTTTTTTGTATGTTTAATTTCAAATTTCTAAGAAAGAGTATGACATAATAAATGAGCGTATTTTAGGGAATTAACATACATCTTTAATGTGTGTGAAATGCCCAATGTATCTTATATTTTGGGATGGAGGGAGTATAATTGATTTATGTAAAAGATTTGTGAAGAAGTGGGAGATTCTTTTCCCAAAGAAATCAAAGAGATGCATATCTTCATTTAATTTTTAAACATTTATCCTAAGTGCCTTGTTCTAGTGTGATAGATAGGCCAATTCTCTAACATGTTATTGGGAGACTAGTTCCTTTTCCTTTAGCATGAGCTTGTACTACCCTAAACTCATATGCCATTTAGTTGATTCATCTTTCTTATCCTCTTGCTTACCGCCTAAATTCTTACCCGGGTAAGCTTATACTGAGGTTTAGTTTAACCAAAGAGAAGCTTAAAGTACTGCCATCTTGCTGTTTTTGTCTCCCTTGCACATCAATACCGACAGGCCCAAAAGGCTAAACTGGGTTCAAGGATAGCTCTTGAATAATCAATCAGAGAGACTTAAATGATTTTAGTGGGAAGGAGTGTCGGTTAATTATTCACTACTTTTAACTATTTCTGCCAACTTCTTTGAGAATCACCAAATAACTAAGGGTTATTGAAATTTGAGGGTATAATAATATATTTGATCCTACGAATATTTTGAGCAATGAACATAGGCATGATAATTATCAATTTATCTTGATTATGATATGATTTTTGGAAGCTTTCTTTGGTCTTTAACTATTTCACCCTTGTTTTTTTAGAAGTCAAGTCATGAAGAAGCTCTTGAACTCTTGAAAGCGTCCTTTGACTCATGTAAGGATCTACCTTTACCATTGATCTTGTTACATGAAGAATTGGTTGCTGTGATTGAAAGTAGAATGCTTCATCCAGTGATAATTGAATGGTGAGACACATGAAAGGACAATATATAGCTTTGGAGTGTACATATATTTATATGCATATCAATTTTATTTATTTATTTTTGTAGGATAGGGAAACATGTAGGAGAGTTTGAATCAACCTTTTTAGCTGATCTTATTGGCGGAGAATTGCCTATTAAAGATTTGTATTGTGGCTTGGAAGGTAAGTTTCAGGAGAGATTTAAATACTCAGTGATTTCTAAAGATTTAAGGTAGCTGCAAATATATATATATATATACATATATATATATATATTTCATTTTATTTCTTTGTGCAGGGGAATTGTGGATGAACCTTGATGGGGGTATCTCTCCTGTTTGCCTAAATATTTTACCACTTGTTTCCACTTCATTGCGGTATTTTTCCATTCAATCTTTCATGATAATGGAGCACTTTTAATTATTTATTTTTTAGGAGGTCTGTGGAACTTTAAATATAGATATATGCCATGAGAAAGAAAAAGTGAAATTGCCTGTGCATATTCATAATTTCCTGCTAAAAGTCAGAACTGTAGAAGCCACATGCAAGTGCACCAGGCCTTTATATTATTATTATTTTTTATTTTCGTTTTACCTACAACGATCTAGTAGAAAGTAAGAAGGCAAGAGAAGTTTAGGAAGGACTACTGCGCATGTTGTACTTTATTGACTATAACATAACCAGTTTTTAGTGGGGTTGGGGGAGTCATTTTTTGTTGAATTTATCTAAGCAGTTCCAATGGTTTTTCCATCACAGACTGCCTTTAAAGAATATTGAGTTCCGTTGCTTTTAATTTTCTGCTCTTGTTCGACACTACAGTTTACAACTGTATGTGGTTATCATTCTGTGTGTTTAGTGTTCAAGAAGGTTGGGCAGAAGGTTTTGTAAGTATTAGAGATGTTGCGCAAAGGGGTGTCGAAGGGTACCAAAGAGTAATTCTTGCTGTCTATATTTTCCTCAGATTTTCTAAATGATTTGATGATTTGAGCTCAATAGAGTATGCATATGTTGGCAGTCAGTGATCTTTTCATGTAAACTCCATCATATACTAGTTTGACTTGAATCCTTCTCAAATACAATATGAATTTCCTTGAGTCAGATACAGTGTAATGAATTTTTCATGCATTGTCACAGTTGCATTTGATTTCTGTTCTCTGCAGGTCAGCTTCACCATTACGAATTCTTCCTGCTTATTTTCTGTTACTTTCTGTAGTAAGTATGTTGATTTTTGTGGTAGCTTTTAATCATGTGGAAAATCTATTCTGGTAATGTCAATTTTCTCTCAGGTTGAAAGGCTGACAAATCAAGGATCTCTTGGAGGAATTGATGCACTTCTGGGTTGCCCTCTACACCTTCCTTGTTCTAAGGTGAGAACAGACATGAATTTATATATGGTTTAAACTGCTCTTTCTCATGGACTCTCTAATCTTTAGTTGCACATTACAAGTATCAAATGAAACTGATGAATAAATTCAGTCCTGAATGTTGACATTTTTCTGAAGCTAGGTTGAAATCTATTCATTCGTTGAAGAAAGTGAAGGTTGTTTAAGAGAGTCAAAGCGTTAAATAGTGAACTTTTTGAGAAGTTAGAGACAGGAAAAGAGTGAACTTAAAAGAGATTGCTGGTATTGATGATCTACATATTATAGTTTTTCGTAGTGATGTGGTTAGATTTGCTGGACAAAAATTGAGTTGGGGGATGTACTTGTGATGGAAGAAATGAGTTCTAGGCGAAAACATCATAAAATGGATGAGGGTGATTGTCTTAGTCAATCGTTTTCATAAAGTCGAAAATAGTAGAAGGTAAAGGGATTTCTTAAAGGAGTTGGAGCAGGTGAGATGATTAGACCTGAAGTCAATATTGCAAATGATATTATTTGCTTACTTGGTCCTTTATATCAGGAATAGGAGGCTATAATTTAGGGTGTAGGCTCTATGAGAGAGTCCTTTGGGATTGATGAGCTGAGGAATGCTGTTAATGAAATGTAGCAGATAAATCTCCAGGATCTGATGGTTTTGCAGCAGCTTTCTATTAAGACTGTTGGGAGATACTTAAGGAGCTCTTGGATGCTTGTCTGCAATCTGATGGTAATGGAATGGTGGGAAAGAGTCTGATCTGTACTTTGCTTGTTTTCCAAGATTTTAGACCTATTTTTTTGGCTACTAGTTCGCATAAAATTTGACTGATCTGTTTTCTCATGGAATTAGGGAAGTCTTATCAAATACTAACTCTAAATATGATGATTTTAGATGTTTCTCTTGTTGCTAATAGGGCAGTTGATGATGCTAGGAGAGGTCAGAGTAGAATGCTTGCTAATAAAGCATATACCTGTGAATTGGACTTTTCAGGTATTGAAAAAGAAAGGGTCCAGTCTTTGCTGGTGGATGTGGATTACGACCTGTCTTTCTTCAACAATTATGTCTATTATTATCAATGGTGATCTAAAATTTGGATAATGTTTCAAGTGGGGGTTAGAATAGTGATTCTTTATCTTTTCTCTCTTTATTTCCCCTGTCCAGAATAAGTTGGGGAATTCTTAAGTTGAATGATTATGCAAGCCTATGATCACAATATTATGGCTTTAAGGTAATATTGAAGTAGGTTGCAGTTTCAAATTTGCAATTTGGTGCATTTCAATATTTTCTTGATTGCTGATTTTTCCTAATTCAAGAAGTTGCTTTGCTTGGGGGGCTTTTAGGAATCTTGGTTGATGAGAGTTATTTTGGTCCTTTAGTTATCCCGGGCCTCCTCTGCGAATAATCATGCATTTGCAACCTTTAAGGGATTCTGTTACATGGGCAAGTGCCTAGAGGATTGGAAATGGGGTTTATTTCTTTTTGGTGGTCCAATACCCTCAATAGTTCTTCCTTCTCTGAAATTATATATGTCATCATATAGGGTGCCCAGATAGCTAATAGACTTGAAAGAATTGTGATATTTCATTTGGTTAGGAAAGCGGGGTGGGAGCTGGAGATAGAGCCCAAGTCCAAAGGAGGTGTGAACCTTGGTAATCTGGTGTCTAAAAAGATCTTTCTTGTTGGGAAATGGTTATAGCTACTTGTAATCATATTTCCTGTGGCATAAGTTTATAAAGAGTGATTATAGGTTGCAACAAAATGAATGGATGCTTAGTGGTGTGTTACAAAAGCTGTTGAATTACCATCTCATCTAAAATTGTATGCTTATACAAAAGGGTATTATTGATATAATATAATACAATTAGCGAATTTGGTCCCCAAACTAATTTCTTTTAGCCACTTGGCAATGTTTCTTAATAGGGTCGATACCACTGATCTGTTGCAGGTTTGTAGCTCTTGTAGAGCAATTAGCCTAGATATCCATGTCATGACAAGTCCAGCCATGAAATTAGTATTCTACTTTCTTCTTTTGTCAGGCAAGAAGGAAGAAGGAAATTGTGGGAGTTTTTGGTCGCTTTTATAGATGAAGAGCTTACATGGCTGTAGAGTGAATGCAAATAAAACTTGTTGGTTTTGGTAGAGTAAGTGAGGGATAACTTGTTGTAATGTATATATTTTCCTAATATGTAAAAAATTAAAAATTATATTCTAAAGGATAGAACAATCTATATTTTACTTTAATTTTGAATATCCTTATCCTAAGAAGCTGCTAGATAGGTTCTTTAATATGCTAATGTTGCTAGTTCTACTGAGTAGAGTTGTAAATCTGCCTATATCTAGGTGTGTACTCAGTGGCTAATAATATCATCGAGATTAAGTTATTCTAATCTCATTTTCCAGACTTTTGCAACCTTCTAGGTTTCTAGGTTATATGGATAGAAAGCTATTACAGGACTTCTATTGATCTACATGTACCTAATGGATTACTTTGAGAAGGAGTTTCTTTCTTTGTCACATTGATGTACTTTTGTTTACTATGCTGGGGTTCCTCATCCTCTTATTTCTATTTGTCATTAATGAAATTTCTCCTTTATCTAGAATAATTAAAGTATCCACAAAAAGAAATCACCTTTACTCATCGTCCTTTCATTTCAGTAGAAATTATAAACATTTATGTCTATTTGTGTCTCCCTACATACAGACACATGCACATATGAACACACTTTCAAATTCTTAGGTTGTTAATTCAAAACAAAATTACGAATCGTAAAAGTCAGAAATTGAATGTACAATGTATAAAAATGCAACATTATCAGGCTATGCAGTTTCTACTCTTCCAAGATAATCATTGGCAGCCTGCTCCTTTTTCTTGGGGGTCAGGGAAAAATTATACCTATTATCTGTACATATAATATGAGAATATCAAGTATATATTGCCAAAGATCATTCGTGCATTGGGAGCATTAGTTTCTAAACCTACTTGATGGTCCTTTAATAAGACAGATAACAAGTAAAAGAAAAGATATGTTCTTAGAATTGAAATGGTCAAGCTGTGTAAACTAAAATTCTGAAATGTTTACATGTGTTCTTTCTTTTGCACCTACAGAGATGCCCAAGTATAGCTGTAATGTTGTGTAACAAATTTGAGTCAGATTTTGCCAATTTGCAGATAATAGATGTTGTAACTATCCTAGAAATGTGTGCTGACTTTTTGCTTGCATTTTTTTGTTTCAGTATCTTTCTGAGATGACATGGCAGTCTTTGAGTGCCAAGCAAAAGCAAATTGTTGTTCTCTGTCTCTATTATGCTGCTAATTGGATACGGGAACTTGTGGGTGATCCATTTGACCAAATTCTCTTCATACTGTAGTGGTGTAGCTGAACAATTAGAATAATGATGTATCCTTACCTAACACTTCTATGATGACACGTAGCTCAATGCCTTTTCTACTCAAGTTGCTGAAAGATGTGACTCACTAAGTCAAGCAACAAAGCAGGAGATAATTGTTAAGCTGTTAAAACGACTGAGAAACCTTCTGTAAGTTGTTATTCTTGAGCAATTTTTTGGTGTATCATAGATACAGGAAATTCTCCTTTCAATATAATTCAATAAGTTATTTCTTTACATACTTTTTTGTTGATAATATCAATGCGTTACTCTTATTCTCATTGGGATACATTGGACATTGGACAATAGCACAAGCTACACAGCTAGGGGCTTATATCTTATTTCCTAATCTTGACAGTTGGATATACATTCAAACTCTTCCTTTTTGCTAGTAAATTCTGTTGCATTAAAAGTAAAGAGGCCATATCTGCTCATAAATATTAGAAATCCAAGTCTTGGGTGGGGATGTGATTTTAGTATATGTTAGTGAAGATATATTGCTTGCTTGTGATTTTACATCCTCATTTAGGAAGCATGAGGGAACAGTTCTTATCTGTCTCTAGGAATAACCGTTCCTAGATAGGTTGCTTATGTAGTCAACGAAGCATGATCATGTTCATGCCTTTCTCTGGTAAGTTTAGAGAATTCGAGAGTCAGTGGATGGTTGTGTTATTTTTCAGTAAGGTAAGGTGGTAACTTATAGTCAAATGCTTTCCTAATTATTTGTGCCAAGTCAAAATGGGAAATTCAGTTTTTGTGGAGTTTATGCAAAGATAATAAGATATTAGCAATATTGTTAGGAATATTATTTATTGACTTCGGCTGCTGTATCTTCATTCAAAGTTTTAAACCTAGAATTCTAAACACATGGCAGAAAAAACAAGACTAATCAATGCAGGAACATCTACTTAAGTTTGAATCACTAGATTTATGTGGTTACATATTTCACATTATTTTTTAAAAAATTCTTTTATTGATGGTTCTACAGTTTTCTTATAATCAGTCCATATGTACCTATGACTACTTTCTTTGTGCATTGCTACTTACTGCAGGTTCATAGAGAGTATGCTAAACGAGGTCCTTAAAAGGTATCCTCTTGCATTACCTGGGCTGTGCTCGGAGATTGAGCCCATTTTGTCAAGCCAATATAATCAAATGGGGGATATAGAAAAGAGGAGTGAGCTTACTCAAAGAAATATGTGTATCTCTCTGAAGACCAAGAGAAACAGAAGAAAACCCTCAAAAACATCAGAGAATTTGGATGTTGATAGGAAGCTCAAGCAGCCAACAATCATAGACATGTTTAGTAAATCAGGTGCCACAACCAGCCAAGAAATGTTGAATGAGGACCCCTCTTGCATGGTCACTAGGTGCAGCGTATCTGAGGCCACAGAGAAGCATGCTGAATCAGATACATTACAAACTGTAGAAATTTCTGCAGTTGCAAATATATTAGAAGCACAGAGATACAAATTCAGGCCCCTTCTTTTCAATTGCTTTGCCATCTTACCTTTTACCAAGGTATAAAGCTTACTTACATTGGCAGTAAGATTGATGCATCCTTTATTATACAAGAGTACGTGTGCATTTAAACTTACGAAGTAATTGTAATGATTCAATCCCTTTTTGCCTTTATAAAGATCAAATTAGGACTCTTATGAGTTGCATTTGTTTGAGGCCCGCCTCTGATCCCTTCTTTTTTTTTTTTTTTTACCACAAACTAACTCTAAAGTTTTTTTAAAAAATAAAATTCAAAGATAGGACCATTTGACATACTGAAGTTGAAGATTACGTGGTGCCTGTGCGATTTTTTTCTAGAATGTTTAAATTTTTTATAATAGATCATGAGATAAATTATGCATTTTCTTTATATGTGGTTCTGTTCTTCTGGAAGATTGAAATGTTAGGGAAAGCAAATTCTACTCTTGGGTTGTGGCAGATGACTAGAATTCAGTTTTACGCTAAATGTGATTTTTTTTATGGCCTTCTTTTGGTTTAATTCTAGTTATGATTCTTTTTGAACTATGTTTGATTTTCCACTGACCATGATTTCTTTATGGAATTCATGGGGCAATCTTTATAAGTTCTCTACGAGGCATTCTTAATTTGAGAGCTATATGCAACTAACAAATGCACTGGTTGAATGATTCTGCAGCTCTTCATTTCTATTCTGGTATAAGTTGTGTCTGACTTTCCATCAGGATGCCTTAATGCATACCTCTGTTTTAGCTTTAGCATAACACAACTAAAAGCATTTGCTGTCAGTTAGGAAAAGGACCATTATGGTATATCTGGTATATGATGGAGCTTAACTTCACAACCAACTGTTGAACCTTGTATTCCTGGATGTACAGACATTTTCTCCAACATTGAAGGTTTTGTTAGTGATAAGTTATCAACTTTTCCACACCATGTGAGACATGATTTGATGAGACTCAAGTGCAAACAAAACCAAATGTAAATTGCACACTCAGTAACTCTATTCGGTAGAGGTGAAGGAGATGGAAATTACTGATTAGCATTACTGTTTGTAAAATTTGCATATTTTGTATGTATATGCTGGCCTAGCAGGTACATTCAAGAGCATATTTGTTTTTGAATTTGGATGGATAGTAACAAAATATGACTCATATAAGCTATAATATCAAGTTATTAATGTGCTATTTTTAAATTTTTTATGCAGCTAATTTTTAACTAAAAATGGATTTCTTAATGACAAACTTTTTCTAAGATGTTGTTGATGGCTTTGTGACGTAGATTTTCTGTTAATTTATCTTGATTTGCACATAGTTAAATTCAAACTCTAGTTGAACTAATGCTGGGTGTTTCTGACTTGGAGACATCAGTCTATCAGTCTTGGGATATAATAAAATCTTGTTGCCTTTTAAGCCGTTCAGTAATAAGTGCTCAATTTCATTTTAAATCATCTACAAAAAAGTGTGAATGTAAAGTCTAATCGATGCTTAAGAATGACCACTGATGGATTTTGGTAGCTATTTACACTTTCCTTTGTATTCTGACATTTGTCATTGTGGTGATTTATCTGCAGCTTGATTCTTTCAGACACCCGCACATGATATGTTTTATTCTTTTGTGTGAAAAGGTTTCATTTTTAACTTTGGGATTTCTTCCTCTGTTGCAGTGAAATAGAGTCTCAAAGAAATTCTTTAATGACTTTTAGGCATGTGTGCATGTGTGTGTATATATATTTCTTGTGCATTTCCTGTAACTCAAAAGATCAGATCCTTCTCAAGATGAAAGAAACTGCAGATAAGAGATGATATGTTGTTCTTTGATGGTTGAATAGTTGTCAGAAGATGGTCAGGATGGGCAGAAATGATATGTTGTTTATTGTCTTTTAAATGCAGAATCATGATTCTTGCTGTGCTGATCCTGCAGCAGAGGTATTGATTTTATCTTCCGAATTATACAATGAACTTGTATCACTTTTATGGTCAAAATGAATGGATGACTCTAGGAGTAGCGTAACATGTATGTGATAGTAGTTTTCTTACTCCCTCAATTCCGATTTGATAGACTTGTTTTCCTTTTTGGTTCGTCCCAAATTATAGGTCACTTTCCTTATTAAATGTATATGTATTTGTTAGTTGACTAAAATATCTCTATTTAAAATGATATTGTTTGTATTTAAATAATGCATTAAATTCACTTTGGAATGATAAATTCTGAGTGTATTTTATGAAAAATTTTCAATAACATTAATTATGTTTTTTTAATCGGTAAATCAAACAAACCTATTAATTTTGGATGGAGGGAGCATTATTTTTGTTAACCTTCTACTGGTTAACATTCATTTTCTTCTGTCCCTTTGATTGTTCTAGTTACCACTCTATCTGTATCTCCTACGAGATCTTTGTCAAAAGCTGGAGTATGTCAGTCATTTAAATAAACAAATACCACACCGATGTGCAAGTACACCTCCCGGTTTCAGTCAGATGAAAGCAGTTGAATTTCTAAGCAAGATACAACCACTGTTTCCATCTCTTAAATGCTATCTTGATTGTGCTGTGCGTGGTCTTGGAGAAGGTACAAGAACACAATTCATTTTCTGAACTAACATACTTTCAAGTCATCTGAACCTTATAAACTACTCAGGGTCTGAAATTTGTCATCACCACTGGAAAATTCAGTCTGGTTTTGCCGGAAATCCTGACATAGCCAATGTGATTGCTAGTAATGTATTAGTTTACAACTCTGTTGTCAGTGTGACACTTGGCTTCTTTGGCAAGGTAAAACTCCTTCATTGTTCTTTTCTCTGCCTACCCATGTGTAAGGATCTAGAAGAGGAAATGTTACTTATATTCCTGCGCTGCCATTCCCTCCATGCCCAGAAAAGTCTCACCCTGACCTCTTCTTTTGTTTCCTTAATGTAGATGATCAATTTTCCGGATATCTTGGATGATAAATCAGCACTGTCAGATCTTCTTGTTGCTTTCCAGCCAATTGAGTTTCCAAAATGTATCTTTGAGGGCATGGAATTGATTCCTTCACCTGGAAGTATAGGTTACTTATACTTCGGTGCTTATTCTTTCCTGGAAGGGATCTATACTATAGGTATACTAGTCTGTATTATATTTTCTATTGCAGCCATGGGTTTGCTTTCCCAAAAACTGTGATTCTATATATTTCCTGCAGCAATTACACTCTCATTCAATCTAGCTTCAGAAGTGGTTTTGGCTTTGGAATCAGTAGTAACGTCCATCCAAAAGTTCCTTAGTAAATCTATTAATGAGAGTGGAAATGAAATTCAAGTGAGATTTACAAAGGAGCATCTTCATTTTCTGCGCAACAGACTGGGCACTTTAGCTTTGAAGCTCTTGTCACAGAAGCATGATGATGTGACTGGCAATAGTTCAAAAGTTAAAGTAAACAAGTTTACCTATTATTTCAGGCCATGCATTCAATTTCATTTGTTTGAACACTAAACCGAATTGATACTTTAGGGCAATGGCTAATGGCAGTTTCCTGATTAATGCAGGGGGAAATGGTTCAGAAGATTCTCCATATTTATTTGAGAAATAATCAATCCACTTCTGATGCACTGAATGAGCTTGCCTGCTCTATCTTGCCTCAGGTTTGTAAAATTTGGGTTCATTTTTTTTGTTTTTTTTAATATACTTTGTTCAGTAACCAATGCATCCCAAATTTGCATACTGGCTGTCACTTTGATTTGTACTCCAAAATATAGAGTTTTTCAAAATCTTGCATTCTTACCTTATTGGTAGACATTTTGTGCTCTACTTCTAATTCTGTGTGCTTGAAGTTCAAATTTGAGGAAGATTTACCAATTTTTCTCATTGCACAATTCTTGGTTCACTTCACAAGTGATATTTAGCATGATAGTGGGACTTTTTCCTCCCATTAATCTGCCCATTCTGCATGGAAGTTTGCTCTGTTTCTAGATATCCTAGTTTACTGGATTCATGTATCAAGTATGACTTGAAAAGTGAAAACATATGTCATCTATAGAAAGTGGAGTTGTATTTATGCTGGATTCTTTGTGTATTACTTTATACTTAACCAACAATGAGAAATATGTGGGATCGATTTCCTTTTCAATGGGTTAGGTATATGAATAGAAGTTGTGAGACATAGAGGAAGTCATTTTTGGGTCAATCAGTTAGTTGGACTCTTTATACTTCAATGGCCACTTGGCTGGAGTAGCTATTCTAATATGCTAAAATATCTATTCAGATTATAGAATCTATGCGTATGCCATTTATAAGCATGTTGTTGGATTGGTATCATTTGGTTGGTTTCGCCGATTTTTGGGTTCCCTTAACACCCTTAAATCTGAAGGATGTGAAGTTGCATTTTGTTCCTGCAGGTTGCTTCATGCAGAACAGGAGGGAACAATACAAATGTTTTCCCAATTCTTTGTCCTGCAACATTTATTGTTTGGTATCGGGTGATGGTGAGATACTCTCTACTTTTTTAATTTGTTGTGTATCAACTGTTGTTTTGAGTAACCTTGACAGAAAATGATGTATTTTGGCAGCATGAAGAGAACCTTTCAATAATTAATAACTTGGTGAGTTAGAAACTATGTTGTTTTTCTTCAAAACAATGTAAGCCTCCGGGGCATTAGTTTTTCTTCTTTCCTATTTTATTGAATGATTTCAAGTCTTGCACTGTTGCCTCACTCAGATTAAGGAGGCTGCCAGATTAGAGAAACCGAGAGCTGGTGCTAAAGAGGAAAATTCAGAAAAGCTCCTGAGCAAACTACAGCAGTCTGTGAATGTGGTTGTATCTCTAATTAATATTTGCAGGACCCATAGTAAGGTAATTCTATGACTTTTATATCCTAATAAAATTTTCCATCTAAAGCAAGCACAACTTTTGACAATAAATTTTATTAATAGGTTAGCGTGCATATGATTGCTGTCAAGTATGGTGGGAAATATGTAGATTCATTCCTGAAAGGTACTTGTTTGAAACTTCATTTCCTCTTAAGTATCCAATCAGATATTGAAGTTAACAAATACTTGCAGTTTTTTATTTTCTGGAATCCCAGTTTCGAATGCACCAGGGACTGATAATAGCAATGGTGAGAAGAACTAGTTGAGTAGCTGTTTAACACAATTAGCCTTTGAAAACTTGAGAGTCTAGAGTAAGTTTTGTTATATCATGTGTATCAGGTTAAAGAGCTCCAGAAAGCCACAAGAACAATTCAGACTCTATGTTCGGAAGCGAAGGTTGTTCTATTTCAATGTTCACTTTAGATGATGATGTTTACTTTGTCAAATTGTCCATATAACATCTAAAAACTTGACCTTATTGAAGGCTTCAAAACAAACAGCTATCACAAGTAAAATTCCTGCAACCAAGAGATCCTTGGAGCGCTTCTTATTTCATGTCAAGGCTCTTCTTCATACTACACCAACCGAATGCACTTTTTGGATGGGTGTGTAAATCTTTTGGTTAATAACTTCACCTTGATTGGCTATAGGTTATATTCGTTGACTGGTGGACCTTTATCATAAAAGCAAATACTTGGCTTCATACTTTATCTTTTATTGGCAGGAAATCTTAAGCATAAAGACTTGATGGGACAGGTTGTGAGCTCACAAGCATACTTGGATCACCAAAATGAAACAGTTCTGCATCACAGTGAAACTATACTTCAGGATCAAGTGGTGAATACTGCTGAATGAAAATAAAAGATGGGAAACATGAACCAGAAACAAAGCCTTGACCCTTGAATCTTAATATACATCTTCTGTATACAGCTGAATAGTCCAGAGGTTTTAGGGGCGTGGACATTTCAGAATGTAATCCAAGCAATGAATAAGGACAATGTGAAATATTTAGTTGGACATGCCGGAGTTCGATTGCTTCAATTAGGGAGTACAACAGCACTAGTTGATAGAGCACCAGGGTCAGATACTTTTGAAGCAAGCATCTAAAGATCTGAACTTTGGGCACAGGGAGACAAATTTTCAACAAAAATGTTGCTGATTTTCTTATTCTCTTAACTCCAATTAATTGAAGCATTTCAATTAATTTATTTTTAGATGTCATTTAAGTAAATACTTTATATGTAATATACGATATTTTATAGATATTTAAAATATCGCAAAGGGGGGCTGTTCTTAATATTTTTCAAATATATATTTATAAACTTTTTATTTTAAATCCTTATATTTAATTGTTTTATCTATCATAACATCAATATTTGTTATCATAAAAAAGGGATAGATTGAAAGCTTTAAAGATTTTAATATTTTAATTTTGATTGCTTTAAATATTTTAATATTTTAATTTTGATTAATGATAAATATTGATAAGGACTAATGATTTAATTGTACGAGTGATAATATTTTAGGATCGCTAGAATCTAATTCCATGCAACCTTAAAATTTCAAATTTCAAATAATATTATATGTTATCAAGAATTGAAAATAAACGTTTTTAGATTAAATAGGATTTAAAGATATATTATTAAATGCTAATATCATCTTAGATATCTCTAAATTTGTTTCTATAAGTAATAATTTTATGAGTTGCTCAATGAATTTAAAATATTTTTCAAAATTAAAATATAATTTGAGTATTTGAAATGATTTTTAAAATACATGAATATGTTTAAAATTTTTATAAAATAGATTTTACAACTTTTAAAGTTGACTGAAATCTTGTATTGCATGATTAGTGTCTTGAGCGGCCAATCTGACTATATATGCGGTCGACCATAATTCATATAATCAATCAGATATCTTAGTTCATCATTCACATAGAATGAATAGCTTAGAGTGTGATTGATCGTAAATCTCTTGAGTGAAATTTAAACAGTCATTTTTATTACTACTAGAACATATATATAAATATCCAAATATTTGAAAATTTTATTAACATAATTTTATGAGCAAAACTTAGTACACATTTATTATAGAATATATTAGAAACATTTTAAAACTCTTTCAAAATATTTACATAGTGAAAATCATCCAATAGATAAAAATGGGAAAAGATGAAATAAAATTTTAAATACTCTTTACGTCTCAAAATATAAATAATTGAATGAATTTTGTGTTTTTTTAAAACATAATTCATTTTATTAAATTTTTTAAATATTATTAGTTCTATATTTTCTTAATTTGTGTAATTTTTAGTTAATCAATTTATATTTTGGGACGAAAATAATATTTTTTATTATTAAAACAAATAAATAGTAAAAATTTTAAAATATATTTAAATGGAAATGATTAATGAACATTTTTTTTTTATCAATTTCCCTCATAAAATTTATACATTGTTTTCCAACTTCAAATATTTTTCTTTATTATTCTTACAATTTTCTGTCATTGCTTTATTTGGGTAGATTTTTTATTTTTACTTTTTATCCAAATATATATAGAATCGCAACATAACATAAGTAATCAATATCTAAAACAAAAATCATGTTTAAAGATATTCAAACTTTACACTAATCTTATAGAAAAATTCTCTCTTTAGAAAACTTTCCTCTCTGTGATGGAAACTCCCTCATCTACTCAAGAAACAGATCAATTCCAAAGATATGTAAAGAAGTATAAGAGAAAGACTTGCGAGAGTGAGCCACTCTTGTCTACTAGTGCAACCCAAAATGTGCTACTGGGAAATCAAGGGGAAATACCGAATATTGATGAATTCCTTGCGAAGGGAGGATGGAATGGATGCTCATTTTCTGATACAATCCGAAATGGTAAGGAGAAACCACATTTCTATGTTGGGACAGATGAGATTGATGAGCTTGACTCCATGGAATCTATGTGGTCGGAAAAGACAATTGCATGATTGACTCCATAGGTCGGAACCTATGTGGTCCGAAAAGAACGTGAAACGAAGGAGAATGTGTCGTATGTACCCTTACCTTGGGAAAGATACCAGAAGCTTTGGAAGCCATGGCATAGAGCTCTTATTCTCAAGTTATTAGGCAAAAATATTTCTCTAAGAATTCTTGAACAAAGAATTCGAAATCTATGGGGTCTGGAGCTAGGTTGTCAGCTTATAGATCTTGAGCATGGTTACTTCTTGGACCAGATTCTATTCTAAAGAGGACTATGGTCATGTACTTGAGAATGATCCATGGATAATCTTGGGTCATTATCTCACTGTTGCTAAGTGGCGCCCAAATTTCCAATCCTCTATAGACACTATTTCATCTACATTAGTATGGATAAGATTTCCACAGTTGCCTATAGAGTGTTTTGAAGAGACACTGCTTATGGATATGGGAAATGCTGTGGGTCGTGCAGTCAAAGTGGATATTACCACCATGGTTGCAACAAGAGGCAGATATGCTAGGGTCTGTGTGGAAGTAGATTTGGAAAAGCCTTTAGTCCCAATGGTTACATTGCTGAGGTCGATCGAAGGGTTGAATACGAAAGTTTGCACTTGGTGTGTTTTGATTGTGGCCAATATGGTCACAGAAGTGGGAGTTGCCTCAAGAACCAGCAATCTGCTACTACACCTGCTACAAAGCAGTCAGAGGAATCAAGAAGGGAGCCAGTCACCCCAGCTGGGCCATATGGGCCGTGGATGTTGGCAAATAATAGGCGTAGATTCAACAAGAACGTGGGGAAGACATAGAAACATTCAGCGAATACCACGGTGAGGCATGAGCAAGAACATCAAAGTGCAGGAATTGAGTCAACTCGAGGAGAATATGTGGACCCAAGGAAAGGTCGGGTCGACAGGAACCCTAAAGGAAAAGATATTGCCTATCATCAAAACTTTTCCAATTTGGTGTTGGAGTGCAACAGTCTTGGTTCACCGTTTTGGAGTGTCTGGAGGATAAGGATGCTAACAAGGACATGGTGGTAGAAGTCCAGAATTTGGATATTAGAATGGACCAGCCCAAGACCAAACCTCTCTCAGATGTGTCCAACTTGTTGAAACTGAAGGCAAATACTGGAGGGACAGAGAACTCAAACATATCATCCATTGCATCAGTGTGGACTAAAAAACCACCAAACAATCAAATGCAAAATATTTCCACTTAGGTTCTCGAGTTAAAGGAGGGACTCATTCATAAAACTCATCCTTCTGATACTCACATTTTGGAGAAACAGGTTGAGCACCAAAATGATGAAGTAAATATGGACTGTTCATCCCATGGTCATGCCACTATTTCGGTTGTTGTGACAACTGGTATGACTGATTGTGAGCCATCTTGTTTGGCTACTAACAACTTACCCATGGAAGGTATGGAGGTAATGCCTTCAATTCTGTAAGTATTTTTATGTAGATACGAATATTGTGTTGGAACTGTAGGAGTGCAGGTTTTGAATATTTCAACCTTTGTATTATTGATCTTGTTAAGTGACATAGACCATCGATTCCGATATTGGTGGAGACTAGAGTTTCTAGTTCAAAGTGTCAACATATTACTGCTCAAACTGATTTATCCAGAGTTTTGGTCTCAGAAGCAATTGGTTTTACTGGGGGGATTTGGCTTTTTTGGAATCCTATGTTTGTTCATCTAGAACAAATATCTATTAATGAACAGGTTGTGAATGTAGCGGCATGTAAGGGAGGGACAATAGAATTCTTATTATCAGCTATTTATGCATCCCTACACCGAATGATTCATAATGATCTGTGACGATATCTTAGTTGTATGAGTTCCTATATTAATGTCTCTTGGATAACTTTAGGAGACTGCAATCAATCTGTGACTCACAATGAACAAACATAGGATTCCAAAAAAGCCAAATCCCCCCAGTAAAACCAATTGCTTCTGAGACCAAAACTTTGGATAAATCAGTTTGAGCAGTAATATGTTGACACTTTGAACTAGAAACTCTAGTCTCCACCAATATCGGAATCGATGGTCTATGTCACTTAACAAGATCAATAATACAAAGGTTGAAATATGACTCACAATGACAAGAAAAGGGGACGCCGAGTTATGTGGTCCAGAACACAGAGTCTAACGGATATGGTATATGACTGTGACTTTGTGGATGTTGGGTTCTCGGATCCAAAATACACATGGTCAAATAATAGGAAGGACTTGCACAATATTAAAGAGATGATTGATAGAGTTTGGTGTAATGAGCGTTGACTTAAGAAATTCCCTGAAACTAGTGTTCTACATTTACCTCGAACACATTCGGATCACTATCCGATGTTGGTTAATTGTGAACACCTTGATGTTAAATGTTGGTTTTAAACAAATCGTGACAGAGTTTTGGGCTAACTATGATGGGGACATACTAATGACTTTTGACAAGTTTCGCAGTGAGGCTTCTATTTGGAATAAACATATATTTGGGAATATATTTCAAAGGAAAAATAGATGCCTGGCCAGGCTTACTGGAATTCAAAAAATTGGGGAATCTCATTTGCCTCCATATTTGTTAAGGAAAGAGCGTGAACTTACTGAAGAATATAAAAGCATTCTCAAACAAGAAAAATCATATTGGCGTAAAAAATCCAGAAATGAATGGCTAAAGGGGGGAGAACGAAACACATATTTTTTTCACATGTCTACACTTATTCGCAGGCGAAAAAGTAGAGTCTCACAACTCAAGATGGACTCTGGGGAATGGTGCGATAACCCTTGGGAATTGCAAAACTTAGCCAGAGATTTCTACAAAACACTTTACCAAGCTGAAAACTGTGAGCCCATATCACCTGACATGCTGAACTTTCCGAAATTGTTTCATGCTGACATACACTGGTTGAATTGTCGTCCTTCACCATTGGAAATTCAACAATCTGTCTTCCAAATGAGCCCACATAAGGCTTCGGGACACGATGGAATTACTGTTTCTTTTCTACAAAAGTATTGACACTTAATTGGCCAATCTGTTATTGATTTTTCCCTTAAGACGTTTAATGAGAGTTGTTTTCCTGAAGTGCTGAATGAGTCATTGATTTGTCTCATACCAAAACAGGACAATCCTGAACTTATTTCTCAATTCAAGCCTATAGCTTTGTGTAATGTACTGTTGAAGGTGATTGCAAACCGGTTGAAGCCTTTGATGCCAAAACTGACATATCTGCACCAGACTAGTTTTATTCTAGGAAGAATAGTGGCTGATAATATCATAGTTGCACATGAGATTTTGAATTCACTGAAAGGTAAAACGGGTAAGAAAGGTGGCCTTATTATGAAGGTTGATCTTGAGAAAACGTATGATAGGGTAAACTGGAAATTCTTGGAATAAATACTTGTGACAGTGGGACTTAGTAGAAAGCTGATTAAACTTGTTATGTTTTGTTTTTCTTCTTCCTCACTTAAACTTATGTGGAATGGCTGCCCTTTGGAATCCTTTTCTCCGGAACGTGGCCTAAGACAAGGGGACCTGTTATCCCCATATCTCTTTGTTCTTTGCATTGAGGTTTTAGGACAAAGAATTCAAAAAACTATAGATTTTAAAAGTTGGAAACATGTGAAGGCTTCAAAGTCGGATAATGGTCTATCTCATTTGTTCTTTGCAGATGATCTTTTGTTATTTGGAGAAGCCTCTGAATCCCAAGCATGGGTGATGGAATCTATTTTGAAGCAATTTTGTGCAGGGTCAGGCCAAAAGGTAATTTTACGTAAATCGAAGATTTGGCTATCTCCTAACATTTCAACATCTACTACATGTATTCTTAATAACAATTTTGGTATTCCAGTGACCAAAGACTTGGGAACCTATTTAGGGGTTCCTCTTATTCATGGAAAACTCACTAAATCCTTATTTATACCTCTTGTAAATAAAGTTAGACAAAGGCTCAGCGGATGGAAGGCAAGATGTCTGTCTAGGGCTGCTAAGGCTATACTCATACAAGCTGTTACCACATCTATTCCTCAACATGCCATGCAAACTATGCGTCTGCCACAATGGGTGATTACTGAATTGGAATGACTTAATCGAAATTTTTATTAGGGGGATACTGAGAACTCATCCTCGATACATCCAATTGCTTGGGATACTATTTGTAGGCCTAAAGCTTTTGGGGTTCTAGGCTTCAGAAACTTATCTGTTATGAATAAGGTATTGTTGGCTAAGAGCAGTTGGCGCTTGGCAAGGGAACAAGGGAGCCCTTGGGCACAAATTCTGAATTCAAAATATGGTGGCATACGTGGTCTCAAGAATATGTATAACAGGTCTAATTCCTCATCTACATGGAAAGGGATTAAAACTGGTTTTAAGCTAATTTGTTCGAACCTAAAATGGGAGGTGGGAAATGGAGACAATACTATATTCTGGAAAGATTGCTGGTGTACTGATCAACCATTACTTGACCTTTGTTTGACTAGTCATCCGTCGAACTAGCTTTCACAATCGGTCTCAAAGTTTTGGAAGGAAAGTGGATGTGATAAAATAAGCTTAATGATTACTTACCTAATGAAGTATTGGAAATTTTACACAGGCTCCCATTGGACCGTTCTATGCAAGTGGATACGCCCTATTGGAAACTAACAGACAACTGGACTATTTCACGTCCAAATCAGCTTACATGAATAGCTTTACATCTGAGCCATCTTCATTCACTTTCAATTGGAAGGAAATTTAGCATTTTTCTGGCCCTTCTGGTCCCTCCCTCACGCTTTGGACTTTAGAGCATGGATGTCTCAAAACCCAAGAATTGTTGTGGAAAAGAGGAGTTGTGGATATTCCTCAATGTCGACGTTGCGGTTTTGCATGTGAAACTGCTTTACATGCAATTCGAGATTGTCATGTGGCCTAACATGTTTGTAAAATACTTTTGGTGACTAGTTGTTGTCAAGACTTTTGGTCAAAAAAAGAGGCTCATGAGTGGGTTTAACTCAATATTGAAAATCATATTGCTTCGTTGGATGATACGAAGAACTTGAAATATATTTTCAGACAAGCAACTCATTTTCTTTGGTATTTTCATAATAGGTTATTATCATGATTCTCAACTTTTTGAACAAAATTCTATATGGATTGGTAGGCATATTTTGTGCCAAGTTTTAGAGCTTCTAGCTACTCAGAATTTGTAATTTTGAATCGTTTTTTAATTTAATATTAATATATACTCCGATCCTTTTGATAAAAAAAAAAAAAAACTTTTTTGTCTAAATCCATCTTCCGAAACTCGAGTTAAAAGTAAATTTACCCTTGAAGAAAAGGTGGGAAAATGAACAGGATTGGGCCATTTGGCTGCTGTAAGAAACCGACAAATTATATTACAGAAATAAATATATAGGCCTGTGCTGCTCTCTTCTCTTCTTGGTTTTTGATTCTGCATCTCCTCTTCAAACTTGTTCGAATCAAAATTTCCTGTAGTTTTTCTTGAAATTATTATCCCATGAGGATTAGAAGATCTTCATTCAACTCTTTTTCTTCATCGCCTTGTGCTTCACCTTCTTGTTCTTCTTCATCGCCACCTTCTTCAATATCATCTAGTTCATCAATTACTACCAACTCTTTATCTCTAGCCTCATCCACAGATTCGACCTTAAGTTCCTCTCCATATTCTTCAAATTTAGTTACGCGTTGCCAAGGCCTTGATCTGCTTGTGAAGGCAATTCACCTGGTTACAGCAGGGTCTGTTGTTGGTGTTCCGTATATTCAGAGGAGAGTTGTGAGAAGAAGAAGAAGAGCTTTGAATTTCAATAGTTTGATCTTAAGCCAATGTTTAGTGTTTGAGAAAGAAGAAGAGCAAGAGGGGATGAAAAAGCAAGTGAACACTAAGGCGAGATCAATGACCAAGAGGCAGAAGAGGGCTATGGCTCTGCCTTCAAAGTATCAAGATTCTGTTTCGCATCCACTGAAGCCCAAAAGTCGCCGACATAGATCTACCAAGATTGATGCTGAAATGGGTTCGTGAAGTTATTTTCTTTACTGGGTTCGGGATTTGTTTATGATCTTAGATGAATCCTTTTCTCTTCACCATAGATTTATTATTAGTAGTAGTTCTTATTGTTTTATGGATAATTTTCAATCGATGGATCAATTCTTTTCTTTCCTCTGATGCTTTAATTCTTGATTTTCTGTAGCTGATGAAGATGAATGAGAAAAATCAAATTTTGGCATTATTTCCTTTCTTTTCTGCTTTTAGATGGGATCTTTGAGGTTATACATCAGAAGGTTGAAATTGCTTCTTTTTTTTTCATTTTCCCCCTTCTATTATTAGATTGTGATAGCAGAGGCAGATTTTCAGATTTGTTTGTTTAGTCTGAACTACTGTACTAGTTGAATCTTCTTGTAATATAATTGAGCTGATTTTTGTTGCTTCTCTTTCTGTTGTAGTAATTGTTGCTACACATCCTTTGATTTCAATATTGACCTTTGGATTTCTGATATGGGCTTGGAATGGTTGTGAAATTTAATGTGGCTGCAGAATTTCTGTTTTCCCTTACCGCTGAAATTGTAGAAAGTCCTTCTGGCCATTTATCTTTCATGGATATAGCTTTGCTCAAGTTCCTTTAATTCTACACTTCTGCCGGATGATCAATTCCACATAGCCACAAACACTTGCAGGTTTTTACTGCTATTTCTGTCTTGATGGTCTAATATATATCCTCCAATAAGTTTTATTTCAGGTGTAATGTCGCTCTCACAAAACTCTAGAAGCATTTAGTTTCTTTTGGATTCATAAAGGATTAACACGATGGCTATTCTGCAATTGTTTTGAGAATCGTGCTTCTCTTAATTTATGTCATAAAATAATTATACTTCTGTAGGAGTCTAAGATAATGGTCATATTGCAAATTAGCCTGCCCCTGAGTTTCTATTAATGTTAAATCTCTTTGTTTTGTTTGATGGTTGCCCAAACATCATTTTAAGCAAATACAACCAAAGACATCTTAGCATTTGCTGCTATATCCAGGGAGAAAGGTTGTCTACTTTGATCTTCCGATCCTCTACTTGTCTGTTGAGACACCAATACTATCTGGACTGGATCCTAAATTTGTGCCAAATATGGAAGTGCACACTGGCATTTCAACTACTTTAAATAGTTCCAAATGCATCTATCACGAGTCTTTAATTTCCTATTTCAAATCCATGGAGTTCAACTGTATCCCCTTCCAGAGTTATGTAGGCAGCACTAGTGTTATAATCTAAGGAACTTATGATAATTTTTCTTGCAAGAGAGTTTTGCCACCTTGAGAGCTGTCACTATCTGTCATTTCTGGTTTAGAGATTGATCCGTTTAATATTTTCAGAGTGAAACAAGAGAGATTTGCATTCAAGAATTTCAGACACTACTGCAACACGAACATGTAGTACTTCTCGGAGATTATGTCTAGCTATTTGTTTCAAAACCTTTTCTGTATATCCTAAACAGATTACCTTCTCTTTGTTTCGTCTGGGGCTCTCTTTTTTTCCTTTTTAGGCATAATTCTAATGAACTAAAGGTGGTTTATCCTGTTGCATTAGTCAATTGTTGGCCATTCTAATCTTGTTGCTTTGTTGAAGAGGCTGATAGAGGAATCCTGCAATTAGGTTATGATCACCATGGTTTCTGCATCTAGGTTGGTTATTGAACCTTTTTGTGTTATTGTTGGAAGTCATCCCAACTAATGTTGTTCCTTGTGCTTTGAGAAAATGGCACCCAGATTATATACTGTTGCTACTAATTCATAATCACAAGTTGATGCAGAAGATGTCTCAAAACTCCTAATGTTGCAGTAATTTTGATCATTCTATGGAAACAGTTTAGGTATCCTGAACTTGGAGATGTTCGAATCGAATCATAAATCTCCTTTGCTGCTAAACGAAAGTACATTTCTTGAATCAAATTTCCCTCAAAAGTATGCCAATTGATTAAGATCGAAATAAACTCCTGCTTTGTTTGTCATTGCAATGGGATGCAGAGAGAGGTTCGAGAGAGAAATGGATAGGGGTATTTTTTATATAGAAGCGTTGCCGAATAATAGTAGTAAGGGTGCTACGTTTTAGCAAATAGGTTACCATTCTAGCCAAATTCTCTTTTATTAACAAATGAATGTACGTATGGTAATAAATTTAACATTATGAAATATTGTATAAAAGAAAAAGATTATTAAGTGCAAAAGATATCTCTTCACAGAAAAAAAGAAAAGAAAAAGGAAAATAGAATTAATTTACATGCATGCATGAATTGGTTACTTTGAAATATATATATATATATATATATATATAGAGTTTGTTACATAACCATTAAAAATGAATGGTAAGAAAGTAACATGAGAAAAACCGAAAATAGTGGATGTCCCCAAATTATGTACTCACTAAAGCCTTCCAAATTATGAACAAAATTAGCTACTCTGGCTGGTTGATGAAATTCATTAGTTAAAAGGAAAATCCATTCCCTTTGGAAACTCACACATTATATACTGTATTATTCTCTCTCTTATAATCATTCCCATATCCCATTTTGTATCCTTAGCTTTGGCTAGCCGCGGCGGACAGTCTTGCACCGCCACGGCTGCCTTCAAATTCATTTCCGATCCGATCCGTGTCCCTTTTCAACCACACTTGTTTGTAATTATTTACAAGCTGAAAAGATTTTTAATTTATAAATGTGTGGGAAAAGCCAATTGCCTTTAATTAGACGAAAAATTGTAATTATGGGATCAGGAGATTCAGAGAATGATAAAGCGATAATGGCGTTGACGCCGCCACGGTCACCACCGTCGTCGAGCGAGTCGGAACCGGAGGAGCTGCAGCTCATAGAGCGTGCGCCGCCGTTTTGGAGGAATCCGAGAGGGAAAAGGCTTTCAAAGCAGCTCTCAATGTGTGAAACTCCACGTGACATTGCGTGGGAGAAGCGTCGACGACAAATTCTCCTCCAGGAAAGGAGGAAAAATAACGAGATCACGGAGGATTTGACGGATGAGGATCTTAATGAACTGAAAGGGAGTATAGAGCTTGGATTTGGATTCAATGAAGAAGAAGGGCAAAAGCTTTGTAACACATTGCCAGCATTGGACCTTTATTTTGCTGTGAATAGACAGTTTTCAACGAGCCCTGTACTGTCCCCCAATACCCCTGGTAGCAATGGGTCATTGGAACCCTCAGCATCTTCATCTTCCCTTGGTGGGTCCTTCAAGTCCCTTGGAGAAAGATCATCGTCATTTGGTAGCCCAAGGAGTGATTCTGATTCCTGGAAGATACTGAGTCCAGGTTCCCCTTCTTTTCTTCTCCCTTCTCTTTTCTCCGGTTAATCACTCAACTTGTCCGAAATTTGATGTTTATGTTAATATTAAATATCCATTTTCTAAAACTACACTAAACATATTTATTATCTACTTTGTTAATTTAAAATTATCTTCCACTAACTTATATAGATTTCACAACTAATCATGTTACTAAATAGAATAAGGCGATAATTTTTTTAATTTAATATTAAAAGTTTTTTTAAATTTTTGTATCTGGTCAAATCAAATTGAATGTGAATTATGGACGAAGAGGATAATAAGTTCAAGTTTTTGTATAGTTTGAACTTCTTACTTCAAAATGATAATTTTTATAAAACTTAGTAATGTCAAATTATTTGCCATCAAATTCAACAAAATTACCATTTAAACAGGTATGTACCCATTTGGCATGCACACATCCATGCAAATACTACTGCACAACAATATATGTGGGGTCGTTATGGGCACTCCATTTTTCAAGTAAAATTCCAAAATAACTATAAATCCTATGCTTTATTTGAGTGATTGGCAACTAAAATTAGGTCAAAATAAAGATCAATAATTAGAGCCAAAGCATGTGCATTATTAGCCATGAACGAACATAATCTCAAGAAATTTTATTTTCATGCATGTTAAGGGATTTGCAGTAAACATCATAACAATACAGATTTTTCCTTCATGTTCTTGCATGTAGGTGATGATCCTAAACAGGTTAAAACAAGGTTGAGGCATTGGGCTCAAGCAGTTGCATGCTCTGTGATGCAGTCCTATTAAAAGGTGACATGGGTGTACAAAGGAAACTAAGGAACTATGTGGGGGAGATAGAGAAAGCATGCCATTCTGCGCCAGGGTTTGTCTTGTTTTCAAAATATAATGGCATGCAAAAGCAGCATTTAATTTGGGTACTACCCTTGAAGAAGAAATACCGGTGCATTAAGTAGCTTCATAATTCATTCACTAAACAAAGATGAAAAACCTTGTTGATAAGTTAGGAAACTATGCTTAGGTCACCATCCATCATACTAACTTGGGTATTGTATATATATAGCATTCTTTACATGCCATTGATATTAATTTGTAGATACAATCAATGGATGAGTTCCCTTCCTACACCTACAAAATTCATCGTAGAAATAACGATTATATGAATAAGTACGTTTGTAGCATATGTATAACAATTTCTTGTTAACTTTTTTTGGTCTACGCTTCATTAGTACAGGATATTTTGAAGTTTTATGTTTAGCCCATGACGGGACCTGCATCTCGATCGTTGGTCTCCATCCTTGTGAGTGCATATCAAGAATTGACTTGATGACCTGTTTTAGCAGCAACAAAGAAACATCTCTAAATTGGCTCTGAGTATTTTTTTTTTATAAGAAAAAACATTCATTAAACAAGAAATAAGGAAAAAGTTACACAAATAGGTTGAAGGCCCATGACAACTGAGAAAATGCATTATCCTAGGAGGGGTAAAACACTAAATAAATACAATAAAAACAAACACCTAATTATTTTCTTTTTGTCATTTTCATCTATATCATCGATCATCCATAATAAGATCCAATTCTCATTGCGAACCATAAACAACACTTTTGAGGAACTCTAGTCACATAAAAAACTTCAAGAAATGCTTAAGAGGATGATGAAAAACTAGTAAATGGCCCAGATTTGATCTGGACAAACAAATTTCTCCATGGAAGAGGAGAAAAATACTCTGATATATAAAGACTGAAAAGGGATGGGCCTTATATTTAGAGAGAAAAAAATTAAAATAGAAAGATTATTAGAGTTTGCAGCCAAAAATACTAAAAAAGATACGATCAACCCCAAAGCTTTTGTCAAAGTCAAAGCTTTGATATAATCGGAAGACCATGAATTCTGGCGAGCTTTGACCGGTGCTAACGGAGAGAGAAAGAGGAGAAAATATAGAAAAAGGGCGTGGGGGGGGGGGGGAGCGACACAATAAATTGGCTACGAGTTCAAACTATGATTCTTTATATGGCCTTGGTATTTTGCATATATTCTTTATCATTAGGTTTGTAAGTGCAAGCATTAATATATCTGAAAAGTGTATACATTGTATCAAAACAACTGAGTGTAATCAATCATACACATTGTTTCCATGGCTAGTGTGTCATTTTTTTTTTAGGATGTTATACAAGTAATTATTTTACCTTTTATTATACTTGAATAATTATTTTTTTTTCACTGAATATTTATTAATCAGAAGAAAATAAGTAATAATAAAATAATCAATAATAGATAAAATAATCATAAAAAATAATAAATATTTTATATTTAAGTACAAATGAATTTACTTATTACATTATATAAAAGGGTAGTAAAGAAATATATGATTAAAATTCAAAAGTTCACGTGAGAAGTTTATGGAGGTTAATTTAGTCTTCTTTTCTCTATAAAAATGGAGAGTTTACTCCCAAGATAAATGGATTACCCTCACTCCATCCATGATCATCTCTTACATCTCTTCACAAAATAAATGGCTACATCACCCACCCTAAGCCCAAAAGACCCTTGTGCCTATCTCTATGGCCTCAATTGTGCCCATCTCTAAGGTCCTCGTGCCAATTTACAACCCCAAAACACATTGGCAACAATCCCTAGGTATATTGGGGACAATTCCAAAAAATTTCCTTATTTTGCTTTGGCATATATATATATATAGATAGAGAGAGAGAGAGTAATCGAAGAATTTAGTCCATAACATTTAATTTTTTGTTTATTATATCCATAAATTTTAATTTTTATAATGTTGTTGTTTGAAATTTAAACATTATTTTTTAAACTGTTTAGGAATTAATATTTCTTAAATGTATCTTATTTCCAAATGCAAAGTTTTAATTTATGATTTAGAAAAGTTGAAGTAATGACATTTTTAGTGAAAGCTTATTTAAATTGTGAATTCTAATTATTTATTTTCAATAAAAGACATACAATATTAAAAATATTTGTAAATTAATTGATATTTTCTGATTTGTATGTAATAAAAATATGAAACTTTAATCTCTTTAATGAAAATTCCTCAAGAAAAATCTCTTTATAATAAAATATGGTCTTTATTTTACTCCTCCTTTATTTTATTAGTATAGATCAATATTTATTCTTACTACTCAATTATTTTTTAATATAAGTGGTAATACGTTATATTATAAAATTATTGATTGGAATAACAAAATCTTCGATTTAAATGGGGCTTCACCCAACCCCGATGTACGAATATAAAAAAATGGGGGCAAGCTGGGACGATTATAGGGTCCCAACTAATCATTTGGCGACTGAAATGTTTGAATTTCTAAGTAGAGAATCTAGAGATGGGTTAAAGAAGGGTAGAGGCGGAGATACCTCTCTCCACCAGTCTAATGTCCGATTGAAAATAATAAACTCATTCCCTTTCCCTCATTCCCTTTCCCGTTCTCGTATAAACTTTATCAAATAAATCTATCAAAATTCTGGTATGTATGCCATCATATTTGTCCTGGTCCTCGTTCACTAAAAAATATTCATATAAAAAACTAATACATTTATAAAATAAAAAATATATATAAAATACATATATAAAATATAAAATAAGCTTAATTCCTAAAAAACATTTATATTACATATTTAATTTTTTTATTAAGTTTTTATATAAACTTGCATATACGATCATTTAAAAATACTATAACATTATTTTTCAATCTTCGAATTTATTTTATAATTTGAGAAGTTCTCGTTAAATACTTCTAATATGTCATTCTTTTTTCTTCTTTGCCTATTGTGCCATTTCTTTTCAAAATGTATTGAAAAAATGGTATAAAAAATCAAAAGTGATAATAAAGAATTAATTATTTTTTCAAATAAGTTTCAGAAAATGGTACAAAAGAACAAATTTGTAAAGTTGATGAGATATTATATTCAAATGTAATTGACTTTATTGATTTGAAAATTGAACAAAATGTCAAAATGAAAAAAATATATGATATATATATATATATATATATATATGTGTGTTCTATCTCTATATAAAGGGATTGTTATTAGATAAAAAAAATCTTATTCTTCAACTTGAGAATTATCATTTCACTTATACTTCTACACTTATTGAAATAAAAAATTATTATTCTTCTTCAAAACTAAAAATGGAAGGAACTTCAATACCAATAACGAAAAATTCAAAACAAAAAATGGAAAAAACTGTAACACCTAAAACAAAAGTTACTTTTATAAATATTTTATCAGCAAGGACTTTAAAATCATTGATTTTTTTTATGGGGCTAACCTTAAAAATGATAAACCTAATATTGAAATTGAAATTGAATTGAGGAGAATGTTAACTCATCAAAAAAATAATGTAACATATGGAGGTGACAATGCTAGATTAGTAGGTGTTGTTGCTTAAACAGCACA
Organism: Apocynum venetum; assembly: GCA_019593545.1. Taxonomy (NCBI): domain Eukaryota; kingdom Viridiplantae; phylum Streptophyta; class Magnoliopsida; order Gentianales; family Apocynaceae; genus Apocynum; species Apocynum venetum. The sequence continues at coordinate 2,500,573 of SRSM01000326.1, read as the reverse complement.
CAAAAACAATCTAAAACAGTAGGTGTTATTCCAATTTCTTTAAAATATTTATATGGTAGAACAATGGGATTCAAGATACAATTTAATTCTATGTATGAATATATGAGTATAATGATGTAAAAATTTGATGCGTTCATAGAGATTTGACATGTTAGAACAAATGTTCAACCTTATTTATTGGTTAAATTTGAATTTGTATAACAAATTTATTTGTTTGTTTAATGTCAATAATTTATTTGATTCTTTATTATATTTTTTAATAAGACATTTAAAAATAAGTTTCTATCACATTTTTCAAGAAGACTATAACTTTTAGCAAATGGTTTGAACTTATGTTCAAATTAGAAACTTTTCTTCCTATAGTTGATCTTAAAGTAAGTCTAATTAATTGGTTCATTCCAAGTAATTCTACTAGCAAAAAAGAAACAAATAACTTAATTTAAACATATTATTGTAGATATATGCAATATACTAGATCGGTCTATTTTGACCATCTTTATCAAATTCTCCTTCAAGGTGAATGATGTATTTTCTAAATGTATTATGTATTTTATTTTATGAATTTTATGAATG